>CM028134.1:496497500-497747500 GCA_016271365.2 Neoceratodus forsteri | reverse complement strand
ATCTGTTGTATATTTTGCCTTGTTTAGAGGTTCTAACATCGAGATTAGTTAAACATAGATACATGAACAATTTCAGCAGAAAAAGACCATTGGTCCATCCAGTTTGCCCAGTTATACCCTACTCTACCATGTGACCTACTGTCCAGATGTGGCTTCCCCCTCCTCTCCCCACCTTGCTCCCTGCCTTACTGCTACCCCTGAGAAACTATTAAGCCCTTTACTCTGTCCCAGCTGTGCTTGAACCCATTAATGGTTGTTACACCCACCATCTCTGCTGGTAGGCTGTTCCACAGCTCAGACACTCTCTTGGTAAAGTAAAACTTTCTAGCATCCATCCTGAATCTTCCGCCCACCAGCTTACAGTCATGTCCCCTTGTTTCCGACCCACTTTTCCTGCTAGATAGTTCCTTGCAGTTAACCTTGTTTATTACTTTCAGGAACTTGAAGGTCTCTATCATTTCCCCTTCTTCCTTCTGGCCCCCACTGAGGACATGTTCAGTGCCCTGAGATGATCCTTTTAGGATCTGGCCTGTTGGTCATGAGTCATTTTTGCTACTCTGTGCTGCACTGTCTCCAGTCTGTCTCTGTCTTTCCTTAGGTAAGGACTCCAGAACTGGGCACAATACTCCAAATGGAGTCTCACCAGTGATCTATAGAGAGGTACTATTACCTCTTTCCTCCTGCTATCGAAACCCTTTCCAGTACACTCCCAACACTCTGGTTGCCATGCTTTAATCCTTGTTACATTGGCTAGTTTGTTTTAGGGAGGGCTTATAATGAGCCCCACATCCCTTTCCTATGAAGTAGTTACCAGATTAATCCCTCCCATACAGTATTCCTTCCTTGGGTTCTTGTTCCCTGTGTGCATCACCTTGTACTGTTTGGTGTTGAATTCCAACAGCCAGGCTTTGGACCACCTCTCTAACTCTGCAATTCTCTTACTTCCTCCTCATTGTCTCCCCTGCGAGAGAGCTTATTGTCATCTGTGGAGTCACATCTTGCCCTGTATTCCTTCTCCTACATTACTGACGAACGTATTGAAAATAACTGGTCCCAGGATTGACCGCTGCTGTAGCTCCACTCGTGACCTTCCTTCCTTCCCCCGACTTGACCCGGTTTACCACCACTCTTTGCTGTGTCACCCCAACCAACTTCCCAATTTAACTAGGTCCTTTGCTGCTTCCAGATCCTCTAATTTCTTCAGCAACCTTCTGTGTGGCACCGAGGTCAGACGCCTTGCTAAAGTCGAACTGGAGTAAATCTACTGCTAGTCCCTTGTCTGCCACCCTTGTTACCCAGTCAAAGAATATTATCAGGTTGGTCTGACAAGACCTCACTGCCTCAAAACCATGCTGCTTACTATCCTGGAGCCCATTTCTCTTCAGGTAGTCCACTAGGTCCTCTTTGAAGTGTCTCAAACAGTTCACCTACAATGGAGGTAAGACTGATGGGCCTGTAATTTTAAGGTTCCTACCTGTCCCCTCCATTGTGGTGCGGCCCCCATGTCTGCTGTCCTGCAAGCATTTGGAGCCACCCCTGACTGTAGTGGCCTATTCAATAGCTGTTCTACACACTAGTTAATGTTTATGATGCTGTCAACCTCCATTCTTAGTGCAGGAGGGCTAGAATTGATCTGCACTTGCTAATATTGTCCCTAAAGGCCCTGTTGGGAAAAGTAGATGTATAAACAGTTTAACATACAGCAGTTCTGCTTGCTAATGTGCAGCCTCTGGCTGGGAATGAAAACAAAATAGATGTTAATGACCAAGTAATTATTTAAAAATGTGAGTGTCTGTATTCCAGAATCCTGATTCTTTATGTCTCCTATAACTGTTCCTTGACAATCCTCTGCCCATTTCTGAACGTCTGGAAAAGATCTCAAACTGTAGCCACCATGATGTTGTTTGAGGTTTCTCCTTGGCAATGGAGTTTGGCATCTTTTCCTGATTTTAGATTTGGCCTATTTAAAGTAATCACCAGTTGTAAGAGAGCTGCTGTTACTGTTCCATTAGCAGAGAAGCAGCCTATGATGACATCACTGTTATTCCATCTGATGTCTGAAAATGCATATACAGGTTTTAAGTTTAATATAGGAACCAGACAACAAGTACATTATAAACAGAGATCAAGGAAACAAGCACATCGAATTTAATGTAATATAAGCAATAACATGTTCATTTTTGCAGAGACTCTCACTCCTTTAATCACGCTTGATTGTGCCACTAATTCTTCTCATAAGGCAGTAGTTTTGTGGTGGGCAGTGTTTGATTGTGTACTCGCTGATTACAATGGTAATAAATATATAGGAGGCAGTATAACAGAATGGGTAAGGACACTAAGCTACAAACTTGGGTTTGAATCCCACAGCCCCCCCACTTGCATACTGTCTGACCCTGAGCAAGTCACTTCACTCCCTTGTGCTTCCAGGTTGCAGTTGGAAACAAGATTCAGCTTAGTGTGCCCTTCCTGGTTAAACAATTCCCCTTTCCTTTTACCTTTTTCTTTTGTGGCTTAGTTTATTCATCAAAATACTCTGTCGATTAATGCAAGGCTGACACTTGTGTTCTTTTTCAGGAACATTTACGTTGCAGGAAGGTCCTGGGTGACTACGGTAAACTCCGGAAGGAGTTTGAGCTGTGGCTGAAAGCTGAAAATAACAAACTGACGAGTATTTTGGGTGCCAGTAAGCAACAGAGCAGTAAAGAACTCAAAGAAAGACGAGCCAGACTGAAGGTAGCTATTGAGTACTTTTACAGTTCTGTTTGTTTGATGACTAGCTGATGGTGGTGGTGATTCTAAGTTCCCAATGTTCTCCATGCTGGCATCCCTCTGTATAATGGGGCACCATCACTGCAAGATGACGTGGCAGATCAGGGGGCAGTGGATATGCAGAGTGTGGGGTAGGAAAAATGGCAGCTGAGACAAATTAGAAGAGCTTGAGCCGCTGTCACTCCCATGTGATCATGTTGTACATGGTGTTCCTGTCCCACAGCAGGCATGGGGACTATTGGTGCACCAAGCTACTGTCTTTATCATGATCCTAGTCTGCATGTGTTTTGTGCAGTACAGACTGCAGCTTAAGTCCAATTTGGTATGTTGTTTTAATGGCTAACCAGAAGAGCTCTGGAGCCTCAACAGCCCTTTTTCAAGAGAATCCCAGGGCAAAAAAATGCCACAAAGTAAAGTCATACAGCAGTAAACAATGATGTACAAAAAGTATATATACAGTAATTCAGTCATAATAAGATTTCTCATTAGTGAGTAAAGATTTTCTTAAATACATTTTTAATGCTTGAGAAGCTTGAATGACATGGTAAGAAAAGGCACTGTGGCCTAAACATGTTTTCCTAAAAAGACATTTTAATTCTGAATCATCAGTGGTTTTAAGATTAAAATCATTTGTAGATGGAATTATCATATCTTCAGATTTTTCCAGGGCAAAATCATGCTTATGTTCTCCTTTTCTGCAAGCACAGTTAGTGCAGCAAAAAGCCTGTTTGCACGGCTTTTGCTGTTTGGATATTGAGCCCTCTGAGTCCTTCTAAGTGCTTTCCAGAGCTGTCAGAACTGTATGTACCCAATGAGAAAGACTATACATGCAAACTACTACAGGTTAAGGGGCAGGGGAAGATGCCAACGCTAGTGCCTCAGTTCCAACAGCCTGCCTAAAATCTGCATTGTTATAATTTATTTAATGCTGAGTTTACCCGGGGCCGTACCAACTGTTAGTGGAACAGGATTGTTAATTTTTTTTTTTTGTCTACTTTTCCATTTGCAAAGTATACTGCAAAGCCACTAGAGGGCAACAACTCTTGGAAGTTGCATTCCTCTTCCCACTGCTATCCTCTAAGCACTTCTTGTCCTGGGTCCTTCTTCCCTAAAGCAGATTATTACACCACAACAAACCATAGTCCGTCACCCTACCGCTGTGCCATAGAAACCACCACACCAACCCCAGCTGCTATTAAATACGTATAGTTTCCTGCCCATTTCTCAAGTCCTCCTGTACCCTCAGCTGCATACTGAGCAACACAAACTATTTTATTATTTTTTTCTTTTCTGTACCCTGGCCTGTCTCATCTTAAAGGCACATACCACTATGATGGGTGTCAGTCTGCTCCCCTTGAACCGGAACTGGTATAGCAGCTCCCACTGCCCACTGCCCAGCCTCCAGTTCCCCAACAGACTATACCATCTTCTACCTATTACACTTATCATACTCCTTACCAGGTTAGATAGCCATCCCCTGACCCACACACCCACCTCACCCCTTACCTTCTCTACCTTTTACCACCGTCCACCCACCCTGTCAACGCCTGACAAGCATCCACCCTCCCGCTTAACCTGCCACCTACACATGCACCCCAACCCCCCTACAAACTCATCTGCCTTACCTTTCCTGCCCTCCTCAACTTACCCATTCCCTGTGCTACTCTCGCTAAACATGTGCCTCACCTACGCTCAACCACCAAACGGTGGTCCCTCGCTCTCTTCAGGGTCCTAGCCCTACTACTTCTCATATCTGGAAATATTCACCCCAACCCAGGCCCCGCTGCTAACAGTCAACAGAAACTACACCAAGGACTGTGCATAGCTGCCATGAATAACTGCAGCCTTCTCACAAAAACAGCATCTCTCCAAAACTGGATAGCACAACATCAGCCGGATGTCCTTGCACTCACCAAAACATGGCTTTCAAAAAAAAAAAAACAGATTCATTCGTCAGCCTCCCGGGCTTCACTCTACACAGAGCCGACATAGTGAGAAAAAGGGGCGGTGGTTGTAACGTCTATGTTTGAGATTCCGTACTGAACCAAGCTCTCCAGATCCCCTCACTAGACCATGGCGCCCAAGCCTTATCCATAAAACGTACCTTGGACCTCACTAGAGAGCCCCTAACCATCACAGTGGCATATGTTTCCCCACGCAACCAAGCTATGGCCATACAATCCATCACAGACTATATTTTCAACCTCCCCCCCAAAAAATGGAGCATATCCTGGTCGGTGATCTAAATGTTAACTGGCTCGCCAAGTCAGCAACTGCCATCAAGGATGCCTTTGCAGCGCTGGATCATACCCAGTTGGTCCACCAACCCACCAGGGTAAACACCGCAAACGGCTCCCAGATCCTACTGGACATACTACTAACCAACCGACCACATAGAATCTCTGACCTGCTGGTCCTCCCAGACTCTCTGAGTGACCACTCCCCTATCCTCAGCTCCTGGTCATGTCACCTGCCCAAACCCCAATGTAGTGTCTCCACCCGCAGACGCTTGCGACCAGGTGGCCTTCAGAAAATCAAACACTACCTGGCCCAGTGGGACTGGGCCCCTATAACTCAGGCCCCTAACATTGACCTAGCCCTTGATTACTTCACATGCTCTTTCAACAAACATAGAAACATAGAAGTTGATGGCAGATAAGGACCGCAAGGCCCATCCAGTCTGCCCATTTCTTTTTCTACCTAATAAATGTGCCATTGGCCTTTGCTCTGTCAGTGGCCTATCTATTCATATTCATTTGTATTGCTCCCTTATGCCTATCCCATGCCTGTTTGAAGCCCTGCACTGTATTCATAGCCGCCACTTCTTGAGGTAGGCCATTCCATGCATCCACCACCTTTTTGTGAAAAATAATTTCCTCACATTCCCCCTTAATTGGCTCCCCTCTAATCTCATGCTGTGTCCTCTTGTCCTGCTATTTTTCTTGTATCTAAACATGTTAGACTCTTTCACCTTGTTAATGCCCTTAAGGTGTTTGAATGCCTCGATCAAATCACCTCTCTCCCTCCTTTGCTCAAGGGTATATGTTATCGAGCTCTGTTAATCTGTCCTCATATGTCTTCTGATGCAGTCCCTGCACCATTTTGGTTTCCCTTCTCTGGACTGCCTCAATTTGGTTAATGTCCTTGTGAAGGTGTGGCCTCCAATACTGCATGCAGTACTACAGATGGGGCCTAACCAGTGTCTTGTAAAGAGGGATTATTACCTCCCTCTTATGACTTGTGATACCCCTACTAATACACCCTAACACCCCCCTAGCCTTACCTACTGCTTTAGAGGTCTGCTTGGATGATTTCAGGTCATCAGTGATGATGATGCCCAAGTCTCTTTCTTCCTTTGTGACTGCTTGCAACTCCCTCCCAGACTATAGGTGGCTTCAGGATTTCTCTTCCCTATGTGCATGATCTTGCACTTCTTTGCATTAAATCCCAGTTGCCACTCTTCTGACCATTTTGCTAGTTTATCCAGATCTCTTCTCATTCTGCCCACCCCATCTGGATCATCTACTCTGTTGCAGATCTTGGCGTCATCTGTAAACAGACAAGCCTTACCCTCTAGTCCATCTGCAAGGTCACTAATGAAGATGTTGAAGAGGACTGGCCCCAAGATTGATCCTGAGGTACCCCACTTGTGACTTGCATCTCTTCTGACTGTATACCATTTACCACCACTCTCTGTTTTCTGCCCGTCAACCAGTTTGCCACCCAGTTGACCAACTTCTGACCCACCCCAAGCCTACCCAGCTTATTTATCAATCTTCTATGTGAAACAGTGTCAAAAGCTTTGCTGAAGTCAAGGTAGGTGACATCAGCTGCTCCCCCTTGGTCCACCACTCTGGTTACCCAGTCAAAGAAATCTATGAGATTAGTTTGACAGGACCTTCCTTTGTAAACCCATGCTGTCTTGGATCCTGTGCCTATGGATTCCAGGTGTTGCACTATCCTTTCCTAAGGAGTGCCTCCATAATCTTGCCACTACTGAGGTAAGACTGACTGGTCTGTAGTTCCTGCCTCCTCCCTGCTACCACTCTTGTGGAGCGGGATCACATGAGCCCTTCTCCAGTCTTCTGGGACCTCTCCTGTGCTCAGAGACTCACCTAACAGTTCTGCTAATGGCTCTGCTAGTTCCACCTTTAGCTCCTTAAGTACCCTGGGATGTATGCCATCAGGTCCCATTGCCTTGTCCACCCTGAGCTTAGCAAGCTCTTGTAGGACCCTTTCTTTTGTGAAGGGAGTAGTGCTCACCTCCCTTCCCCCTCCCTGTGTCCATGGTGCTGAGCTGTGGGCCCTGCCCTACCTTCTCTTCAGTAAATACTGAGCAAAGTATCTATTTAGGATAGATGCTTTACAGGTCCTCCTCCTCACATGCTCCCTTTTCTCCATTAAGCTTGCAATACCCCTCTGGACTTTCTCCTTTCACTAATGTATCTATAGAAAGTCTTGTCACCTTCTTTTACTGTTCGTGCTAGTGTTTCCTCAGTTTGGGACTTTGCCTGCCTTACTGCCTTCCCTGCTTCCCTTAGGGCAGTTTGGTATGCCTCTATCTTCATCCGCTGTGTTCCCTTATATTTCCTGAAGGCCAGCCTTTTTGCTCGACCTTTCTGCTACTGTATTTGAGAACAAAGTGGTTTCCTTCTTCTTTTGCACTTCCTTTTCTGTCTAACACAATGGGATGTTGCTTCAAGTATTGCATCCTAATGCTTGCCCACTTTGCCTGTACCCCCTCACCTGTGTTTCTTTTTGCCAGGACTAGCTTAACTCTGTTGGCCATCTTATCAAAGTCAGCTCCTCTGAAGTCCCATATTTTTGCCTTGGAATGGGATGATTTTGATGTAGTAGCCAAATTGAAGCATACCATGTGATGGTCACTGGCCCCCAGGTGACCTTCTACCTGGAGATCTGTGATCCCTTCCCTGTTAGTCAGTACTAGATCTAGGATAGCCCTGTCTCTTGTGGGTTGTTGTACCAGTTGTTTGAGGCCCTCCCCCTGCAGGGAATCCACTATGTGTCTAGGTCTGGCAGATGTTCCTGTTGGTATTGACCAATCTGTATCCGGCATGTTGAAGTCTCCCATTATCAGAACCTCCCCTTTAGCTGTCATGTTTTGTATATCTTCTAACAGTAATGTGTCTATGTCCTCCCCTGGTCTGGAGGCCTGTAGACAACCCCAGTTCTTATGGCTGTCCCATTTCCTGTTTCCAGGGTGACCCACAGTTCTTCTGGCTCCTTATGTGTATTCTGAATTTCTGTAGCTTTGATATTTTCATTGACATACCCCCCTTTTGCACCTCAGTCTCTTCTGAACAATACATAGCCAGGTACTGAAGTCTCCCAAGTGTGGTTACTGGTAAACCACGTCTCACTAATTGCTACTATGTCCAGTTTAGCCTCTGACATTATTGCCTGCAGGTCTGGGATCTTATTTCCCAGGCTGTGAGCATTTGTGTACATGATTTTCCATTGGCCAGATTTCGGTGTATTAGTTGTTGGGTGAGATTTGGCATTACCCCTGTGCATTGTATGGGGAGACAAACCTTTTTTCTTACCTGGTGATGCAAATGAACTGCAAACATGCTGAATCCCTGTTTGACCACTAGCTGAGGGGGGAGGGGTGTTCTTCCCATTCGACATATGGGGTGTTGCACCCCTCTCCCCATTTGCTAGTTTAAATATTCTGCAAAGACGTCAAACTTCTGCCCCAATGCACTGACTCCCTCCTTAGTCAGATGCAGTCCATCAAATTTAAAGAACTTTCGCTCCCAGAACTGTTGCCAGTTCCCTACAAATCTGTGTCCTTTTTCCTGGCACCAACCCTTGAGCCACGTGTTTAGCTCCCCTATCTCCCCTTCTCTGACCTTCCATCCATCTGCCCCCTCTCCCAGACTGGCAGGATCTCAGAGAAGGAGATGCCGGATGAAATGGATGATAGTTTGTCACCCAGCCTGGTCAGGTGTTCCTTGGTCTCCACAACTGACTGGCTGGCGAGATCATTAGTCCCTATGTGTACTAGGACATCAATGTTTTCTCCTGCTTTGTGAACAATTTTAGCAATGCGGTCAGTGTTTCTCCATGCTGATGTACCTGGAGACATCTGACCATTACCCTGGCTGGAGATGGGTATCAACTCCCGAATCATGGAGTCTCCTATGATCAAAGTTTTTGGATTCCTTTTTGCTTTTTGTTTTGGTTCCTGATTTGGGTGAGTTTTGTTGTGCTAGCTCCTGTGCGCAGTGTCCTGCTCTGCAGTGTCTTCTGCCCTTTGTTTGATTTCAGAGATAGAGGCAGATACCTGTTTGTAGTGTTTATATGGTTTTTGGAGGTAATATGTTGGAGAGCAGAGAGTGATGGGGCACCCGATTTGCCCCTCCTAACCACCTGCCAACCTCCTGGTCCAACTACCCTCTGCGGTCGAGGTTTTTCTGTTGGATGCTGGGGAAATGGCGGATGGTTCTTACAATGTATTTCCTCTTCAATATGAAATTTGAGGCGTGCAATCTCTGCCCATGCTGCCCGGAGCTGAGCCCTAAGATCTCCAATGGCCCAGCATGTAGGACAGTGTCCTAAATCCTGTAAGACTGTCCTTCTGAAAATTGTTCCACAGTACCTGCAGTTAATGATATCCATTCCAGATAAGTTGCTGGGTTTATAACCTAGTCAGAGTAATTAGAAGGAAAAAAATGCAAGTAATGGTTTGATTTTGTTTTGTTTTTGTTTAACTTGTTATAACAAGTTAAATTACTAGTGCCCCTGTAAATGAGCTCAACTTGTGGATGCCCCACTGATCCACCCTACCTGCTCTGCCACAGGAAATGTCACAACTGTGGTACCCTATAAAAGGAGTGTAGTGTGGGGTGGTTGGGGATGGGGTGGGTGGCTGGGCCCTTCCTGCGAAAAAGAAGAACCACGGACGAAAGAACAAGGAGGTAAGAGCAGAAACAATCAGTCAACAACAAATGCAGTAACCCTGAAAGCTTATCCTAATGTTAGATAAAACTGTAAAACCTGAAAAGCACCACCTGTAATAATTTCAGAGAAGATATACGCTGTAAAAACACTTTGCTACAGAAAAAATAAAGCAATGAAATGTTAGCAACAAACAGTAGCAATCCCTGTGAGTAAAAAATAAAAACAACACCACATAGTAAATCTGCTTAGCCAAAAGAAGTCTTAATCCTTTTCCCTTGCTCTGGTAAGGTTCTCTACTCTGCCTATCAAGCAGTCTTGGAAGGAAAGAGCTCAGGTGAAGCTAGGTGCCTTGGCCAGCAAACAAAGCATGTGACATTTTTGGCCCCTGACTAAATTGAAAACTGTAAAACATAATGTCCCTTGGATAATGCCAACATTACAGCAGCAGCTAAAACAAAGGGATGATCTCTGGCACAGAGCCATTGAATCTGGCTCCCAAGCAGACAGACTAGCATACAGAGCAGCATGCAATAGGTGCACCTGGGCCATACGCAAGGCCAAGGCTGAATACTGTTAAGACACCCTTGCTTCCTCCTGGGGGAGTGCATGAAGGTTTTGGGACAACATTAAAGAGCTTAATGGCAAATCCTGCCTCACCCCACCTCCCAGCTCTGCATCAACAATGCCTCAACCCACATTGCTGAGCTATATCTGCTGCCTTAACTCAACCTTTTCCGATCTTAGTACAGTCCTCCCGAGTGACTTTTTCAACCCTATCCCAGCTTCCTCTGAACCAAACCTCCAGCGCCCCCCTTTCTACCTTAGGGTCATTACAAAGCAGGAAGCAAAATCCTACCTCTCCAAAGTTCTCGGTGGCTCCATCTATTGCAAAGACTCCTCTGACATGAAAATCTTCTACCAGGTTCTTGACACTGTTCTTCCCCCCTGACCGACCTTCTTAACCACTCCCTATGCTTGGGACAGTTCCCTACAGCCTGGAAAACTGCAACAATTACCCCAATACCAAAAAGTGGAGACAATACCAACCCCAACAACTATCGGCCCATATCCATCCTTCCCCCTCTCTCAAAAGCCCTTGAAACAATTATTTCCAACCAACTCACCAAGTATATGCAAGCCCACAATTTGTTATGCAGTGAACAACATGACTTTAGATCAGGCCATGGCACAACCACCACCCTCATCGAATTCTCCAATTTCATTCACTCTGCCCTTGACCGTAAACATCTGGCCGGAGTCATCTTCGTGGACCTCTCTAAGGCCTTTGATATGGTCTCCCACCCACTCCTCCTGAACACACTCCACCACACTGGTCTATCACGTGGACCACTCTCTTGGTTTAATGGCTACCTTACCTCCAGATCCCAATGTGTTAAGATAAATGACACCCTATCTTCCACCCGACCTGTCCACTCGAGGGTCCCCCAGGGATCCATATTGGGCCCCCTACTCTTCAGTATCTGCTTAAATGCACTACCCAAATTCTGCTCCGGTAACCTACTGCTATATGCTGCTGATGCGGTTCTCTATGCCGCACACCCCTTCCCTGACAACCTACAGTCCTCCCTCCAACACTCGTTCAACCAGATTGAATATTGGTTCACCAATCGCAGACCTGTGGTCAACATCAAAAAACAAAAGCTATGCTATTTGCCCACTGGCAGAGCAAGGCCAAGGACACTGAACTAAGAATCCTCTCCCATGCTCACCTCCCTCTGGAACAAGTACTTACTTATAAATAATTTGGCCTTACCTTTGACACCTCCCTATCCTTCCATGCCCACATTAACATCCTGACCTCAGCCATTAATACCCGCATTGGCCTCCTATACCAGCACAAAGACTGCCTGACACCAGAGGCTCTCAACCTGGCTGTCACCTCTTCTGTCCTCTCTCTCGTTGACTATCTATGGGCTCCCTATCTACTCTGCTGCAGATAACACCACCCTAAACAAAATTCACATAGCGATTAATAAAGTGTGCCGACTCCTCCTAGGCGCAGACAAACGCTCCCATACTTGCACCCTCTACGCTCTTACAAACCTCTTCACCCTTGAGGAAAGACTACAATATCAATCCTGTCTCCTCACAAAAAAAATCCACCTAGGGTTAACTGTATTGGGAGTTTCAGCCTCACTACTCTCATGTTTCCGCATTGCGACCACTCGTTCTGCCAACAAGCATCTGTGGACCATGCCCAGGGTCAGAACCTCCCTTGCTCAGAGATCATTCCCCTGTAGAGCTCCCGCCTGGTACAATGAGCTCCCCCCAGCCATAACCTCCATTCCCAATCTAGGACACTTCAAGACCATCCTAAAAAAACACATTCTGTCCTCGCGCCAATGCCAGTTCAACTGCTAATCCTCCTAAATGACCTGCAAAGAGCTGCACTATGGCCGCTTCCCATTGACATTGCCACCAATTGTATAGAACATCTCTGCTGCTGATCCTCTGTCTCTGCTATATGACAATGCCCTAGAGGCTGCATCTACACTGTAACTATACCTCCTATACTAATACTAATGCCCTAGCTTCTAAATGTATAGGTCAACAGTCACCTAGGCTACTATATGTAAATAGTTCCTTAAAACTGTGTTGTCTCACTATTGAATAGATCACTGTTACACTATACGACAATGCCCCTGAAGCTGCACTTGTATTATAATTGTTCCACTGTAATAGTATCAATACCCTAGCTACTACACGTATAGACTTTCAGCCACCATGGCTATTATATGTAATTACTTGAAATGTGATATTCCACTAATGTACTATCTCTGAATGTATGACTATGCTGACACAGAGCCTTTGTAAACGAGTCTATGACTCAAAGGGTTGTAATTCCTATGATTGACTAAATAAATAAATAAATGGCTTTAGATCCCCCCAACCCCTCTGCACTTAGATGGCCAAGGAGGCATCCTGTGTAGCTGGATGTGGGTCAGTATATTTGCAGATATAGCACTTGAAAAAATAGTTTTTTTGTTAATGTGACATGAGGTAAGCACATAAAGCATACCATTAGTATACTATAGTGTTATCTTTTTATTGAGTGCTGATAGGTTCTGTTGAGAAGTTACATAAGAATAAGGATTCTAGGAGCATGGATATGGCACACTATCCACACTCTGGCAGTTCCTCTGGAAGGCGATGTTTGGCAGGACATCTTTAAGTTAAGCTCCTTCCACCACCCGGGCAGATATGTCCAACTCCATCCCGTGAGGTCAGATCTTTTTTCCGCTGGAAAAACAGGTCACCTCCTTCACATTTCACTCAGGATTTTCTCTGCGCCACAGGCAAACCATTATTCAAAGTTTTTGAAGTCTTTTGAGTTTGTGGGTTCCTAGACTCCATTTCAAAGCCACGATGGATCACAAGAAGCCCGGATTCAATTTCTGTGTTTGGTGCCACCAGAAGATGTTGGTCTCTGATCTGCACGACACGTGCGTGTACTGCCTGGACAGGCAACATGACATGTTGGGGTGCAGACTATGCCTTTCCATGCTCCCTGAATCCCTTGAGGAAAGGAAGCTGTGGCTCGATAAGGGCCGGCCTTCAGATTGGGATCCAAAGGACTGCTTGAAAGGCAGCAAAAAGGCCTCGGCAGCTGTCGGGTCTGCAGCACAGCTTGCTGCCATGGAAACAAGGTGGCGGCGGCCCCAGCAGGCACCTTATGTGCCTCAGCGCTGCTCCCAGCTGGGGCCAGCTTCAGAGGGACCTTTGTGGGTCAAGTCCGTGAATTGTGCCAGTCCCTCCAGTCCTCTGAGGAGAGCCCTGTCCTCTGTGGCTCCAGGTCAAATAACAAGGTGAAAAAGAAATCTTCACACCACCATCACTGGTCATGGGGCGGGGAGAGATCACAGCTCTCCCGGTCCCTCAACTCACCTGACCACTTGACGGAGGTCAAGTGCCCCTTGGTCAGGGAGCAGGTTGGGTAGGTCGAAGGTTCCTCAGCATTGCTGACAAGCCAGTTGACCTTGACTCTGGTCGACCAGCTGGCCGAGATATTCCTTGACTTGGTTGACCTGTTGTTGGACAAGGTTGAGAATTCGGCCTCACAGACCTCGACTCTCCTGATCCTGACTCAGCAGGACCCAGCGCGACCAGTCTCTCTGCTTGACCCAGTTCAGGACAAGCCTCTGTCCGAAGTCTGTTCCTCCACGCCTATGTTGGTGCATGTGGGCAGGCATATGGTCTACAGCCGGCCCCAAGATGACCCTACCCACCAGTTGAGGTCAAGTGCATTAGCGCTGCCGACGGTGCTCCTTGTCCTCCTCGTCCTCGGGAGAGGCACCACCGAAAAATGTGTTGTTGCTACAGGGAGGTCCTCTACAAGCAGTGGGCCATTGTGGGGCAGGGTTGGGCTCTACCCCAAGGTCCCATGCTTTCCTGGCAGCTGCAAGTGGTTTCCCCACCAATCCAAACCCCACAGGTCAGACACACCTGTGCTGTGTGCTCAAGCCAAGGACAAGGTGCAAAGGGGGGGGGTGCAACCCCCAAGAGTTCAGACAGTTAAATCAGTCAGCTCTGCACTCCAATGATATTGAAATAATTACACAGAGAAATAATGCCTTTTCAACTTTCTCAGTTGAGTTGTCTTATCTGAAATTAATAAAGCTTGTTGAATTATTAAAAAAAAAACTTTCTCAGTTTAGGAAGACCAATGTGATTGATCGAAGCACTGGGGAATGATTTACTCGTGTAGAGACACTAATAGATGAAAGAGATATGCTGTAAAGTTCATGAAGAGTTTTGGATTAAACCAAGAAAGCTGAAATGGCATTATTTCTCCTGGTAATTATTTCTATACCATTTGAGTGTAGAGCTTGCTGATTTAACTGTTCAAGCCCCACAGGTGCAACTAACATCCATCTCTTTACCGATCAAAGTGGAGTCACCACTTCGACAACCATGGACTGGTGCTCCCTCCCAGGAGGCCAGCTGTTTGGCTCCTGGCTCACCACGCCGGTTGTCAGTGAGGATCACTCCAGGTGAAGAGTCCCAGAAGGTCTGTGGTGAATTACAGGTGAAGGCCATCATCTTCAAGGAGTCTTCCCTCGACTTGCACCAGGAGTCAGTGGCCTCTTCTGGGGTTCTGCTCTTTAAATGGGATTCAGCCGCTAAGTCTTCCACCAACTAAGGACTGGTGTCATTCAGTGGGCTTCTTTACCTCATTTCTGAATCCGTGGGCATCCCCTTAAAGCCTGTCCAAAAGAGGGCCACTTACCCTCTCAGGAATATCCTGGACCAGAACGCATCCCCAGGGATTGCCTTCCCAGTGGCTGAGGCCATCCTGGGACTGGCCCTGGAGCTCTGGCAACATCCAGCATCCTGCCTGGCACCCTCACTCTGTATGGTTCATAAGTTTGCGATCCCCACTGGTGTCCTTTTGGGCTTCTTAAACCACTCCTTCACGGAAGGGCTGGTTTCAAATTCAGTGTTCTGCAAGTCTAGATACCAGGGGAATGTGCATAAGCCACCAGACAAAGAGTCCTGTAAGGTTGACCACAACATGAAAAAAAGCATATGCAGCAGCTACTCTGGGTCTCATGTGACAGCAGCTCCAGACAGCCTTGGGCGTGGGCAACTCCTGTGCCCATGCAGTGGCTGTCTCCATGTGTTGAAGGGCCTGGCTGCACCTGTCCACCTTCATGGTGGACATGCAGCAGAGGCTGGCAGGTGTCCATTTTTTGGGCACTGACCTCTTTGAGAAGTCCAGTGCCACCCTAGATTCAGTGACTTCATCCCAGAAGGACCTGAAAAGGAAGCCCAAGAAACTGGCCTTCTAATACTGGTTCTTTCAGTCACCTCCTTCTAGGCAACAGCCCCAGCAGGGGCAGTTCTAGAGATAGGGCCCCAAAAGTCTGGGGTCCAGGGTCTGGAAAGGGGGGGCAGGGGTAGTAGTGCCCCTTTGGTAGCAGCTGACGATGACTCCTCCAAGCCTTCCCAGTGACGGGTCAAGGGGTGTAATCCTGCCACCAGTCCTGTCTCTGACCGTTCTTCCCATCGGGGGCAGGCTGCATCTCTTTTTTCCACGTTGGTCTGCTATCACAATGGACAAGTGGGTGTTGGACTGGGCAGTCTTTTGATTTTGAGACTGTGCCGCCCTACTGCCTCACCGTGCCTCGGGAGTCTGGGGCATCTCAGGACACACTGTCCACCCTTTGTGAGACAGTTGCTCAGCTCCTGGCAAAAGGACATAGCTCATGTCCCAAACGCCTGAGTGGTCAGGGGTTCGTGTCCAGGTACTTCCTGGTCCCAAAAAAAAAGACAAGGGGCTGGAACCCCATACTGGATCTTCATGATCTTAAGCAGTAGATACAAAAACACAGAATCTGCTTCAGGATATCTCAGTCATCAAGTCACACTGTAGGAACGTTATAGTTGCTGAAGCAGGATCCACACGGAAGATTTTCAGCAGTACAGCTGGGGCCGCCCACACCATCAACTTCATCAACCCTATAAAGAAATGGGTGGCCCCACTTCCTTCTCAGTTTTTTCCCACCATCGACTGGATTGCATGGGTCTCTGCAGAAGCTCCAACACAGTACTAACACAATTTTTTCGCCTGCGGCTTTTTCTCTGTAATTTTTCAGAATCTCTTTCATTAAAGAGATTCCTATATTTTGTTTATGTCCAGAGTTAATCCTCAACCTCTATTCTGTCGCTGCCGCTGTGTAAAGAAGATTGCTTCCAGAGATGAACACTTTCTTTGATTCTGCTGTCTTAGGCTTGACCACAAAGCTTCTGACTGTGATCTCTGCCAGAACTTTAACCAAACAACCCTCAGGCAAAACAAAAAGGCACTTAAGAAATTTCTGACGGATCAACAGGTAGCCAATTCCAGGCTGGGGTCCTCCGAGGTCCCAGGCTGTCAGTCACCGACAGGGTCGTCGAGCTCTCAGACCTCTAAGGCCTGAGACAAGTCCTTGAGGGAAAGTCATAAAAAAGATGAAGATGGCGACCCCCGGCTGCAGTCTCACTCTCTAGCGGCCTCTTCTCCTTCATCCGGGAGATCCTCGTTAGCTGCGGCTGCACTAGTGCACGAAGTCACTGTTCAGGTCTCTGTGCCCTCCAGACCCATACCAACAGTACACCCGCCTGATTCCCAGGGCGGCTGGTCGTTGACCTCTGGGTCATCGGCCCCTCCTTCATCGACGATGGTCTGGTCATCGACAGACATCCCATCGAGGCCTGACCACTCTTCTTTCATGGCTACAGGCTCTTTGGGTTCACAGGGCTCATCAGGCGGGGCGTCGATCTCTGTACCATCAACCCCCCTCCCCCCAATCAACGTAGTCTTCGATGCTTATCGACCTAAACAAAATCTTAAATAAATTCACTTTGGTGATTGTGCAGCAGCTGGGTGCATACATGCCCACATCACCAACGTCGTCAACGGTGGCTTCGTAGTCGACTCCTATTCATCGGCTGAGGGAGGCTCCCAGCAGGCCATCATCGGTCCATCCGATGTCAGACCTGGATTTGGAGGAGGACGACATTGAGGAGGAGTACCATCCAGACCTCATTCTTCCTGATGAGGAGGAGGAAGTAGAAGAGAGCCTGGTCTCTGACAGGTCCACAGCTTCCTCTCTCAGTGAGGATTCTGTCACACATACTTCTAGGTCTCCTCCTGAGGACCCCACATTTTTCAGTTTGATGAAGCAATTGTCCTCAGCCGTGGGCTTCCATACTGAGGAGGAGGAGGAGGATGTCACCAGGAAAGAGTGTGACAGGGTTGAATAAGACCCTGTCCCATTTGTTACACAAAAAGAGTTAAAACGCAAGGCTCTATTCTGTCCTTTCCTTTTCTGTCTCTTGTCTATCTGGTTGGCTAACAAAATGTTCTCGTGAGACCTAGGAACTAATCACTCTGACGATCTTGCGATTCTCTGCCTCTTGCTATCTCTCTGCCTTCACTTGCTGTTTCTGTCTTTTCTTTCCCCCTGCATATTTGCGTTTATAAAAATATATGTGAATTTTTGTGTGAAACTGATTATTCACCACTTGAAATGCTGTATGGTAGACAACCTAGAGGGCCACTAGATGTAATAAAAGAAACATTGGAAGATAACCCCACTCAAAAAAAAAAAATCTATTACATCTTATATGTATGCCCTGAGGAATAAAACTGGCAAAATATGTTGAAATTGCCCATAGTAATAAGGAAGAGGTCCAAAACCAGCAGAAGGCGTATTATGACCATGGGGTAAAAGAAAAAGTTTTTGAACCAGGTGAAAAGGTATTGCTACTATTACCCACTACAGAAAATAAACTATTAATGAAGTGGCAAGGGCATTATAAAGTGCTTAGACTTACTGGCACAGTTAACTATGAAATTGAGACGCTGATAGGAAAAATCCTACCAAGATACACCAAGCAAACCTCCTGAAAAAATGGGTTGAAAAACACCAGAGGCTGCTTTGCTAGTTTTACCAGAAGCTAATAAAGAAGATATTAATATAGCTTATGACAGACTGGGGCAAACTGTAACTGCTGATGCTATAAATGTGAATGTTTCCTTAACCTCCAAACAAACTGCAGAAATTTGTAGCTTACTAAAGACATTTAACAGTACTTTTACCACAGTGCCAGGCCATGCAAAAGGAGTCGAGCACTTAATATTGACGGGGAATGCTCTCCCTATTAGACAAAAGATATAGAGATTTCCAGAGTGGTTAAGAGCAGACGTGGCTAAGGAAATATAAAAAAATTAAAGAATTGGGTGTCATAGAGGAGTCGAGAAGTGCTTTGTCATCACCAGTGGTGATTGTAAATAAAAAAGGGGGGGGGTGTAAGAATCTGCCTTGATTTTAGGAAACATAATCAAGTGTATGAATTTGACAGTTATCCTGTGTCCCGGATAGATGATTTGTTGGACAGATTGGGAAGCTCCAAGTACGTCAGTACCCTCAATCTCACCAAGGGTTACTGGCAGATTCCCCTGGCTAATGAGTCCAGAGACAAAACTGCATTTGCCACCCCCATTGGATTCTATCTGTTCACCACCATGCCATTTGGTTTACATGGTGCACCCGCTACATTCCAGCAGTTCATGGATGTAATTTTATCCCCTCACACTGGTTATTGTGCTGTGTATCGGGATTTATTTATTCATTTAGTTGAATGTTGATGACTGGGTAGGCCCACTGAGACAACACCGTCCATTTTTCAGTGGCGACCCGGGGAACCAAAGCATTCCACAAATGATAGACATTAAATGTAGTAGATGGACATTAAACATAGTACTAACAGTGGTACAACAGCAGTAACATTAGCAAGTAGAAATATTCAACAATTTGGTACAGTAAGTACATAAGATAGAGAAACATCATACACTTTAGGGCATAAACAACTTTCAGACTCAGTTACACAGATGATGTCATGGTGTACTGTACAGACTGGAAAAGCCAGCTGGAACACCTATGAACAGTTATCCAAAATGCAGGTCTGACCATTAATCCTACCAGATGTACATTGGTCATGCAGGAAACCACATATTTGGGATATGTTTTGAGAAATGGAGAAGTCAGAAACTATAGCTAACGGTCCTATCCCTAAAACAAAGAAACGTATCAGATCATTTTTAGGGTTGGCAGGTTACTATCAGAGATTTGTTCCCAACTTTGCTCAGTTAGCTGCTCTCCTCACTAAACTCACAAAGTAACAGTTCCCGAATAATGTGACATGGTCCCCAGAGTGTGATAAAGCTTTTCTGGCCACCAAGGCTGCATTATGATCAGCTCCTGTTTTACAAAGACCAGACTTTGACAAGCAATTTTTGTTACATACAGATGCATCAGAACCTAGGTGCTGTCTTGAGTCAAAATGTAGATGGAATGGAACATCCCATTCTGTATATCAGTAGGAAGTTGTATGACAGAGAGTAAAGGTACTCCGCCATTGAAAAGGAATGCCTTGTGGTAAAGTGGGCCATGGAGTCCCTTAAGTTTTATTTGCTAGGAGCTGACTTCGTACTTTTTTTTTTTTTTCCTTTCCATATTGCTTTTTTCCTTTTCGGGGCTGGCAGGCAGACAGGCTACAGCACCCCCCCCCCCGGGCTCGGTTCCCTTCCATGGCTGTGCTTCCCCAACTCCAGGCTCCCCCGGTATTCCCCCATGGATATTCCCTCTGTGGCAGGGCTGGAAGGGGGGACCCATTTTCCCCCTCCCCCCTGAAGCACAATCCAGGTGTCTGGGAGAAGCCAGGTGTGATGCTGCAGGGTCAGGGAGCCTGCCAGCTTCTCTCTTTGTTTTTCTCCTCATACAACCCCTCCCCCTCATGGTGTGAACATGCGTGTGTGGAGGCAGGTGCATGTCACGTCTTCGCACTTCTGTGTCTCCCAGCCTCCAGCGCTGCCCTCCAGCTTCCACTAGGGGGCAGCCAAGAAGCGGGACACTCGATCCTCTCCCTTCCCTGCCGACCCCGGGCAACACAAGATTGCTCCTAACCTTGGGTCGCCGGTGCGGTGTCCAGCGCCTCAACCCTCTACCACCAGACCGGCTCTGACTTTGTACTTCTGACCGATCATAATCCTCTCTGTTGGCTTAACCAAATGAAGGACAAAAATTCCAGAATCACAAGGTGTACCTGGCACAATAGCCATTTAAATTCAAGATGATACACAAATCCAGAAAAGAGAATGTCAGTGCTGATTTTCTGTCAAGATATGGATCAGAAGGTTGAAAAACCAAAAAATAGTGTGAGTTTAAACTTCATTGTTTGCTATACTGCACATGCTCTGAACTGTAAAGGTTATAAGCTAATGTTAGAAGAATATTAATAGTAAGTTTTGGAAACCTGTTTTTAAAACAGGTTCCCTCTTAAAGAGGGGGGTATGTGACAGGGTTGAATAAGACCCCGTCCCATTTGTTATGCAGAAAGAGTTCAAACGCAAGGATCTGTTCTGTTCTCTCCTTTTCTGTCTCTTGTCTGTCTGGTTGGCCAACCAAATGTTCTTGTGATACCTAGGAACTGATCACTCCGATGGTCTTGTGATTCTCTGCCTCTTGCTATCTCTTTGCCTTCACTTGCTGTTTCTGTCTTTTCTTTCCCCCTTGTGTATTTGCATTTATAAAAATATATGTGAATTTTTGTGTGAAACTGTAAGTGATACTGGGATCCCTTAGTTTGAAACTGTATCTAGTTATACTGTTGAAATGATTGCAGAAAGCTATTTGTAATTTAGGGGGTTAACTTTGACATGCAGCACAAACACTCTTGCAGAGTTGTCAACAAGAGGCCAGTTCTTGGACATCATGTTCTATTTTGTTGCACCTGCAAGGAAAGAAACTTACACAGTTCTGGTCTCTTAACGCATTCAGGAGGCAGAAATAAGTGCAGCAATGCTTTTGCTAGAGTAAGAGAGAGATTGAGAAACTGAAATTTGGAATTAGAGATCCTCTCAGACGAATGACTTTATTTTCTGTGTTTGTACTGCCTTTGTAAATAGTTATAGTGGGTAATTTTATTTTTTATTTTAGTGTTATTGGAAAAAATAAAATGCTAGTTGCAAATGTTATACCTGCTACTGGTCTTCCTATGCTTCCTGACATGTGCCTCAATGACAGAGAGCTGGTGGACTTCCCGGAGAGCCCAGAGCCTCCTCCCAAAATCATTCCCCCTATCTTGCCTGCTTTGAGGAATGCTGCTATGGCAGCCTGGCATAGGCTGGACATGGTGCCATCTATGACCCACAGGGTGAATAAACTTTACCATGCCCCTCAGGGGTTCTCCTGCTATGCTGCCCAGCCCAAAACAGACTCAGTGATCATTAAGGCAGCCCACGGCAGATGTAAGGCACCTAAGCACCTTAGCTCCCTCCCCCTTGGATAAACAGTCCCACAGAATTGACCTGGGGTAAGAGGGTTTATGCTTCCTCCACCCTTGGGCTGAGGATTGCAAACTACCTGTCCCATATGGTGAAGCACCAGAATTCTAACTGGAAGAAGGGCAAAGCTGCCACCCAGACCCTCCCAGATGGCACACAGAAGCAGGAGCTTCTTAAGTGCCTGCTGACGGCTAAGGACATTAGCAAGCATCTCCTTAGGGCTCTCTGTGACATGGCTGACACTGCTGCCATGGGCATATGCTGTATGTAGGCACTCCTATTTGAGGGTCTCTGGTTTGGCTGCTGATGTTCAACAGAAGATGCTTAATGCCCCTTTCAATGGCACTAAGCTTTTTGGCCCTGACGTCCGGGATATGATCAGTGATCTGCAGGCCTTTGGCAGGGCTATAAAGTCTGTCCACTCTCTTTGCCATACTTAGTCGAGAGGTAGACAGTGTCCTCCCTTTCCCAATGCAACCAATAGACCCGGTGCAGCCTCTTGCCCCTAAGGGAAATGCAGAGCCTCCGCTGCCTTGCCCGCACCCTCCAATACTGGAGCTGCGGCCAGACATCCCAGAAGTGAGGGACCAGCCTCCGCAGCTATATCCGCCTCTGCTTGACTCCATGCCAGACCCCGCTCTGCTGGACCCCGACCAAGAGTTGGTGGGTGGAGGTCAGTTCTCCCTCCATCTGAATCACTGGAGAACCATAACTTTGGATGACTGGATTTTACAGATCATAGAAAGGGGTCACACTCTGGAGCTCATCGAGCAACCTCCAGAGACCCCTTCCCTGCCCTCCAGTTACCTCCTAGCTCACTTGTCTGTTCTCTGGGAGGAGATGCAGTCCCTTCTGTGCAAGTAGGCCATCGAGCCAGTACCCAGGTGCCAGAGAAACAAGGGGTTTTATTCCGGGTTTTTTCTGGTCCCCATGAAGACCGGTGACTTGAGGCCCATTCTGGATCTAAAAGACCTCAATCTGTATGTTCAATACAAAAAGTTCTGAATGGTAACTTTGCCAGGCCTGATGCCTCTCCTCAAGACAGGTGATTGGCTATGTTCACTGGACATGCAGGATGCTTACCTGCACATATCGGTCTTTCCTCTTCACAGGAGGTTTCTCCACTTTGCATTCCGAGGTGAGCACTATCAGCTCAAAGTGCTGTCCTTTGGCTTGTCCTCTGTGCCGCGGGTCTTTACCAAGTGCTTAGCAGCAGTTCTCAGAAGGGAGGGGTTATACGTTTTCCTTTATCTGGACGATTGGCTCCTAAAGAGCCCCATCCAAGGAACAGCTCCTGCTAACTCTGGAGAGAACTCTCCAGCTATTTCTCTCCCTGGGCATTACTGTCAGTCTGCCCAAGTCAGTTCTTATGCCATCCCAAAGGCTGCACTATATAGGGGTGGTTCTAGTGTCAGTGTGGGGGGAAGGTCTTCCTGCCCTAGAACAGGGAAGAGTGCCTTATAACCCAAGCTCAAGAAGTCACTCAAAGCCGCTATATTCCTGCAAATGTGTATCTGAGAATGCTGGGTCTGATGGCGGTTGCCATACCCACTGTTCCATTGGCCAGGCTTCATATGCGCATCCTCCAGTGGACCCTCAGGGTACAGTAGGACCAGCGCACGGACAGGTTGGATCACCTAGTCCTGGTCTGTTCCCTGTCTGCAGGGTGCTGCATTGGTGGATGGACCCCTTGAATCTGCTGCAAGGCATCCCATTCCAGGTCTCCTCCCACAACAGATCCTCACCATGGATGCCTCCAGTCTGGCCTGGGAAGCGCACGTGGGCCCCTTCTAAACCCAGGGTTCTTGGTCCCAGATGGAAATCTCCCTGCATATTAATGTCCTGGAGATGCAGGTGGCGCTCTGTGCCATGCAGGCGTTTCAGAACCACCGTACTCCTGGTCGGCTGTTGGTGCAGTCTGACAATCTCAGTGTAGTGTACTACATCAACAAATAGGGGGAACCCATTCATACCCCATATGCAGGGAGGCCATTAACGTGTGGTACTGGGCGTTAGATCACGGTCTGACACTCTCGTCAGTCCACATACCAGACATACTAAACACTCTGGCAAACAGCCTCAGCTGGACTCAGTCCAGCATGCATGAGTGGGAGTTTCTCTCATCTGTCACAGAAAACTTGTTCGACAGAGGGAGTCATTCAGAGTTGGGCCTTTTTGCATCCCCACCGAACACAAAACTGCTCAATTTCTGCTCAATAGATCCAGGCCCAAGAGTTTTTTGGTGAGATGTGGTGTCCCTCTCCTGTAGCGGGAGGTTCTTCTGTGCCTTCCCTCCATTTCCTCTAATTCAGTGGGTGCTAATCAAACTGCATATGGAAGGGGCCAGCATGATTCTGGTAGCTCAACTCTGGCCTCGGCAGATATTGTTTCTGTTACTTCAACAGCTGACAGAGGAACCTCCGGTCCCCCTTCCCCTCTGCAGAAATCTGCTGACCCAGGACCAGGGGACCCTGGTTCATTCCATCCTCAGGTCCCTCCATCTGCATGCTTGGCTCCTGAGGGACATAGCCATTGTCAGATTTGGGGTTTCCAATAGAGCGGCGAACGTCCTGTTGGCCACCCGCAAGCCTTCTACTCGAGCCACTTATGCCATGAAGTGGAAGCAGTTTGTCATCTGGGCTGCCAAACATAATCTGGACCCTTTCACCTGTCCAGTGAGTCAGATCCTGGACTACCTGATCTCTCTATCTGACTCAGGTCTCAAGTACTCCCTCAAGGTGCACCTTTTAGCTATTTCTGCTTTTCAAGAGCCCGTGGGTGACCGCATGATTGCTCAGCTGGATGTCTCCCATACCTTTTTAAGGGGCATCCTGCAGCTGAAACCCCCAATCCATTCTCCTGTCCTGACTTGGGATCTAAATTTTGTTTTGGAGAAATTGTCCCTGTTTCCGTTTGAGCCGGTTGCGACTTGCAACTTACACTTTCTCTCTTGGAAAGCATTATTTTCAGTTGCCATTACTTCTGCTCGAAGAATTTCAGAGCTTCAGGCCCTCTGGTGCGAGGAGTCTTATTTGGTTTTTCACAAAGACAGGGTGTCTTTGGCACAGATCCTAAGTTTCTCCCTAAAGTGTCTCTGAGTTTATGCTTAACCAATCTATCCACCTGCCAGTTTATTTTCCTGATCATGCCAGTCCAGGGGATGCACTGCTGCATACGATAGATGTGCGTAGAACTTTGAAGTACTACCTGCTTCGCACCAAGGAATGTAGAAAGTCGAAGCAGTGCTTTGTTTCCTTTTCCCAGGTAGAGAGAGTGCTTCAATTTCTAAGCAGTGTTTATCCAGATGGTTGGCAAATTGCATTGCGTTGTGCTACAACAAGTACAGCAAAGAATTGCCTGGAGCGGTTAAAGCTCATTGGACAAGAGGCATGGCTACCTCTGTGACTTGTTTCTGAGGGGTTTCAGCTACCGATATCTGTGCGGCTGCCACCTGGAGTACCATCCATACTTTCACCAAGCACTACAGTCTGAACATTACTACAGGGCCTCCTGTCTTAAGTTTATGGTTGCCCCTCCTCCCACACTGTTTGCTTGCACCTGTAACTGCTTGAGACGTGTTCCTATGGTGTGACCTGATGACTGAGATACCCCCGAACAAGATAGAACAGTAACATAAGAACTTACCGTAACAGTAGCTCTTCAAGGGGATCTCAGTCATCAGATCTGCTTTCCCTTCCACCATCCCCCTTTCTTGGGGCACCTGTTCTGGAACTAGCTGTTTGGTGTATCCAGCCTTTCATATAGGCCTGGGCAACTCTCTCTTTCCTTGGTCCCCCGTAGCTAGAGCTATGCTCCCTTTGTATCCGGTTGCAAAAACTGAGGCAGGAGCGGGGCTGCTTGCGCCTTTATAGGGTTGATGACGTAGACGGCGTGGGCGGCCCCAGTTGCACTGCTGAAAATCTTCTGTGTGGATCCTGGTTCTCCAACGGTGAAATTTCTACTGTGTGACCTGGTGACTGAGATCCCCTCTAAGATATACTGTTAAAGTAAGTTCTTATGTAACTGTTCTTTCTGGATGGTCACTGTGAACCATATTATTTCATCTCTGGAACAGGGCATGTGATCCTGCTCCCTAGATCTCCAGAACGCGTTCTTCCACATTCCTGTCCACAGATCCCACCCTCAATCCCTTCAGTTCCAAGCGGCAGGAATCCTATACCAGTTCTGGGATATGCCATTTGGCTTCTTTTCAGCCCCCAGTATCATCACCAACTGCATGGGAGCAGTGACAGCCCATCTACGGCACCTTGGGGTCAAAGTTTACCCATACTTGAATGACTGGCTGATTGCTGGTCCATCCAGAGAGGTAGTGGTGAGGTCCACAGCTCTGGCCCTCCAGACCTGCAGTGACTTGGGCCTCTTGGTTATCCCGCACCAGTCCAAACTGGTACCACAGCAGGTAATCAAGTTAATCAGGGCAGAGCTACACTCCCTGCTAGCCAAGGCCCACCTCCTAGTGGATGGGCACTGGATCTTACCTCTTTTGCCCAATCATTTCAGGTTAGGCTATTGCGCCCTGCTTGAGATTTTCTGCAGCTGCTGGGGTATATGGCATCCTGCACCAACATGGTCCATTGGGCCTGTTGGCAGATGTGCACCCTCCAGTGGGAGCTGGGCCTTCAGTGGTCCCAGCGCTGAGATCACCTGGACCAGCCGATCTTAGTGACCCAGCCGATGTGGGATGCCATGCAGTGGTGGCTGGTCCCGGATCATCTGGGAGAAGGAATCCCATTTGTCTGCCCAGAGCTGACCATCACGTTGATGACTGATGCATCTCTTTTAGAGTGGGAAGCGCACCTGGGGAACCACACTGCACATGGGTTCTGGTCACCCAGGGAATCCCGTCACCACATAAACCTGCTGGAGCGCCATTCAGTGCAATTGGCCCTTACCAGATTTGTTCATCTATTCAGGGGTCAAGTCATTCAGGTCCAGATGGACAATACCACTACCATGTTGTACTTGAGCAGACAGAGCGGTACACACTCCCTTCCCTCATGTCGGGAGACACTCTGCACCTGGACCCTCATGTGCAGCCTGGGCACCAATCTTCTTGTGAATCATATTGTGGGGAAGGACAGCCAGCTGGCAGATGCTCTCAGCTGGGCAGGAGAGATGTCGCGCAAGTAGTCTCTACATCAGGAGGTGGTGAACCACCTCTTTTCCTGGTAGGGCTCACCCTCGGTGGATCTGTTTGCCTCCTAGGAGAATGTCAAACTGAGTCTGTTCTATGCCTGCCCCCCACAGTCCAGGACACTGATAGGGATGCCTTTGCAAGGCCCTGGACCCTGGACCTTGTGTATGCCTTTTATCCCTTCCCCTTGATCCACAGGGTTCTAGTCAAGGTCAGAAGAAACAAGGCACAGATGATCATGATTGCTCCAGACTGGCCACAGTAGTTGGAAACCCATATAATAACAATATTACAATTAAAATACATAATGAAAATGTTACGAGTTTTATGGGCCGCCCATTGACCTCTGGGTAGCATGCAGAGCTCCCACACCAGTGTTGTGGGTTTGGGAGTGGACTCAGGAGCCATCCAGTGGGGAAGGCTGAGGAGGCGCTGTCATGAGGCAGCACTCCAAGCCAAGGAGGGTTGGCGCCAGGTTCCACTGCCGCCGTGCCCTCTGTGTTGAGCCAGGGAGCTTGCCTCCTCCACAGGGGGATGTTCCATACATGTAAGATATGTTGGGCACCACCTTGTAACACTAAGGTGGTGGGCGTGACAGTAACAAATGGTAAAATCCTATGTATTTTGAGCCGTCTTACTGACGAGCACTGGCATGCTTCACATAGATCCCTACTGGTCAAGATAGCAGGGAGATGGGACTGGTGGGCCAGTACAGACCAGAATGGAGGAGCAGGTGAGTGGTTCAGGGGCCAAAAGCTGGATTAAAAAAAAAAAAGCAATGTAGAGTTTTACAAGTAGGTTAATGAAACTAGATCGACTGGTGCAGCTGTCCTATAGTTAATGCCCTACTACTAAAGCTACAGTGGACCCTTTTTTACATACAGATTACTGTGGTTTAATTTCCCATTATACACGATTGTGTGCAGTTAAACACAAACTCCTTTAAACTGTCCATTTTTGTTCCCCCTCATGAAATCGGCATCCCTCCTGTTATACAAAACACCCAGACCACTTTGTTTCATTAAAAAACGTATCTGGTTGATCCTGCTGAATTTTGTTTCTTTACGAAGGGGGAAGGTGGGACACTACAACCAGGTATATTCAAGACAACTACAGGACGGGAAGTCGGGGGATGGGGACCACTAGACCATCAGGAATATTCAAGGCAACTACAGGACGGGTGCTGGGGGGCACACACACGCTAATAATCCCATAATGTTCATGCAGATGGCGCATGGTGACTTGCATGACCAATTGGCTCATTAGCACGTTTGAGCTGGATAGTGCCCACAGGAGCCCTAGCACTGTGCTTTTTCTGCCATGCTATCGCCATCGGTCTCCTGTGAGCTATATTCACTCTGGGGCTGTGTCAGTCCAATGCATAGCCACTGTGCGCTGTGCTGCCATGACGCCATATGTAATCGTACACTGATAGTCATTTGTGTTATCACTCAGAGGATGATATCGTCAGTGCTTTAGTTCTCAATTACTTTAGCTAATTTTTGTTCATGACAGATACCACTGCTACTTGAAAATATCTGGTCCTGGACTGAACCAAAACAGAAGACGTACTGTATATAAAGTGGACAGGAGATTATTTCTGATAAGCAGCTGCTTGGAATGTTCCTTTTATTTAGAAGTTCTATTTCTACTGTAGGAATGTGGATATATTGTTCTATCCACACTATCTGGCAGAGTCCTTTCCCCTTTAAGAAGTGATGGAAAATCTTCAAGCTGGCTCCTCCCACCAACCCACCCAGGTAGTACATCCCTTGGCTCCACCCGATAACACCAGATCTTCCTTTCCACTGGAAGAAGCAGGTTCCCTCCTTTGTGCTCCCACGTTGTAGGCCCTATCGCTTTCTGATCCTTTTGGATTGCTTCAAAAATGTTCACAACCTTTTCGGTTTCTGTCTTCAAGCTACCCAACCGGGATGGATGACAAGTCCACGTCCAGATTTCGCCGGTGCCCGTGCAGGCAGAAGATGTGTACTGACCCCACACACCACGTGCATTTACTGCCTGGGCCACGAACATGATACCCAGATGGCCTACGATATCTATCGGTTGTTTCAAGTGACAACTCGAGGACTGTCTCGCCCATCTAAAGTTGGGTTACCTGGAGAAACGGCATCCGCCGATCAAATCTAAGAACGCCCGTTGGGTGGTCTCCGTGGCTGCAGGATCCACCAAACAGCTAGAACAGCTTGTCACCTTCAAGAAGGAGGCGACTCGGGCTGCCGCTCACTCCTCTTTCGCTTCTGCCTTTGTGCCACTCCAATTGGGATCCACTTTTATGGGCTCCTTCAAGGAGCTGTGCCAGTCCCTCCCGACAAAGGGTCAGGGTCCTTCTGAAACTCATAGCTCTGGACCTCGAAAGGAGAAGAAGGAGTTGACTCATCATCAACGTTCGTGGGACCGGGAGCACACTCAGTCTCACAACTCTCAGATTTTAACTACAATCAAAACCGTAGCCTTGGCCACTGGCTTCACAGAGAGCCCATCGGGTCAGTCGGTCGAGACGCCAGCCGATGATGCGTCTGAGATCTTTCTCGACCAAATCAACCGGTTGTCGTCTGAAGAGGCTGATAACTCTCTCTTCAGGACCCCGGTCCTGCCTGTGATCAAAGAAGGGGCTGCTCAGTCCGCTGACCAGAACCCTTCGGTCACTGAGTCAAACGAGGAGCCCCGGCATTCTCCAGCTCCCTCTGAGATCCCCTGTCGGTCTCCCCAGCGGCTGTGATTGAGGTCTCGGTCCTCATCCAGTGGGTTTAGCAGTTCCTGCCATCATCAGTGCTCCTGCTCTCGGTGCTATGGGAAGCAGCGCCGCTGCTGTTCCTCATCTTCATCCTCCTCCTCGGGTGGGGAAAGAATTCAGCGCAAGTTGTGTTGGCACAAAGATCTTCCATGGCAACTGTTGGTGCTGGCCGGTACTAAACCGACTCCGGTTTCCACACCGGCCATCGCTTGGCTGTCGCCCCAAAGGCCGACACCGACTTCCCCTGTGGGGTTGGTCTAGACCTTCCCTCCCTCTGTGGAGCCAGTCAAAACCATTCTATTTCAGCCACAGCCAGCCTCTCTGCTAGTTATGGTGGAACCGCTGCCCAAGCAGCCGTCAGCCGGCGCTCCGACCAAGGAATCTCAGCCTGCCAAGGGGGCTTCCCCATTGCTTGTCGGTCACCATCACACCTGACCACCCACGGAGAGTTGGAGGTGACTTGGGTGGTCAGCCACTTTATGTAGACTCCTCAGAGTCCGAAGATTCCTGACTGCACTCCCATCTGGTTGACGAGTAGTCCACTGGGGACCTACCGACGGAGGAAGGGCCCTCTTCCTTCATGGGCATCCTCTGCCTCATCTCCAAGTCCATGGGGATGAAAATGGTGCCCGTTCAGAAGCGGGCTTGCTATCCCCTTACAGAGATTCTGGACAAAGGGTACTCTCCAGTGGAGGCTTTTCGATTAGCCGAGGCCATTGTCAGCCCACCCCTGGAGCTTTGGCAGCACCCCATGTACTGCCCTGTGCCCTCTGCCCGGATGGCCCGCAAGTGTGCGGTGCCCACTGCAGGGTTTTAAATAATTGATTAGCAGTTTTTTTCTTGGGACAATACTAACTTTACAGAAAGCATTTATATAGGTTTTTTAGAAGTGTTATGTTTGTTAAACACAGTGAGGCAAGTGCTATGCACTTTCACAATGTTTTAGAACTTTTATGAGCAAAATGCTAATCAATTTTTAGAGTTAAATAAAACCCTGCACTGGTACCCTCTTGGGTTTCACGGAGCACCCCTCAGCTGATGGGTTGGTGGCTGACTCCTTGTTTTGGTGCTCATGCAGTATTGGGGACATCGACAAGCTGCCAGACAAGTAGTCCAAGAAATTAGACCAAGCAGCTATAAAAGTCTGTGCTGCCCCCTCTCTCGGCCTCTGACAGGCAAGCTCGGACATCTTGATGGCACACTTCTCCCACACCTACTTGGGCTCTTTCAATGAGGTAATTTCTCACCTGCCTGCGGACCTCCAGACCGCAGTCAAACAGGTCCAAGATCGGGACCAGGCTGTGGCCAAGCAGCTGCTTCAAATGGCCCTGGATCTGGGAGATTCCAATGCTCACTCGGTGGTGGCCTCAGTAGTCATGCACCATAGAGCTTGGCTGCAATCTCAACCTTTACAGCAGACACTTAGCACAAGCTGGCAGATGTTCCTTTCTTGGGAACCGACTTGTTTGGATCCGGCGTGGAGGGTTCCCTCCCACACATCGAGAAGTCCAGTGCCACCTTGGACTCCATAACATCCACACAGAAGGATCCAAGAGCTCCAGGCAACAGAAGTGAAAGCTCTTTCGGTCCTCCACTCCTGCAGTAAAACCAGCCCAGCATCAGGCCGGCCTGTAGGCTCAGTCCTGGCAACCCCTGTAAAAGTAAGTGGCCTTGGCGATCCGTAAGCCAGGAGAGAAGGCCCGTGGCGCCTCAGCCGGGTCCTCCTCCAAGCCTGCCCAGTGACGGGATGGGGGTGCCACCCTCATGCCTCTCACACACCCCCTGGATCTTCCTGTTGGGGGGCTGGCTCCACCACTTCCTTTAAGCCTGGTACACTGTCACCACGGACAGGTGGATTCTAGAAGTGGTTGGTCAGTGTCTGCCTCTGGAATATATGCAGTACCCTCCTTGCCAAGCCTGTGCCCCACGGGAAGACTTAGTATCCACAGACAGTTAGTCGGCTCTTTGAGATGACATAGCCCAGCTCCTCCACAAGAAGGTCATGGTCAGAGTAGCGGATCCTCCAGAACACCCGTGGCTTGTAGCCAGGTGCTTCCCAGTGCCTAAACAGATGGGGGCTGGCGCCCCATTCTAGATCTGCACAACCTGAACAAGTTCCTCAGGTTGCGCACCTTTCGGATGGTTACTCTGTCCCAGATCATACCATCTCTTGAGTGAGACATGTGGTTTTGCTCCCTGGATCTTCAGGAAGCGTTCTTTCATGTCCCGATCTGTCCATCCCACTGAAGGTTTCTCTGCTTTCGGGGGCTGAGGGCACCCTCTACAAGTTCTAGGCCATGCCATTTGGCCTCTCTTCGGACCCCAGGGTGTTCACCAAATGCATGGCAGTGGTGGCAGCTTACCTGAGGCGCCGAGGGGTCTGGGTGTACCCCTCTCTGGATGACTGGCTGATCACAGGTCCCTCTAGGCAGAAGGTGGAGCAGTCCAGAGATCTGGCCCTCCATATCTGCACCTCGCTTGGCTTCCAGGTCAACAAGGTCAAGTCGGAACTCGTGCCCTCGCAGGTGATCAGCTTTATCGGGGCAGGGCTCGACTCTTGCCGAGTCAGAGCCCGGCTTCCAGTGGACAGGGCGGAGGTTCTCTCCTCCTTTGCCCAGTCATTTCAGATTGGGCACTTGCTTCCTGCTTGGGACTTCCTGCCCTTTTGGGTTACATGGTGGCCTGCACCAGCATGGTCCAATGGGCCCATTGGAATATGCACTCCCTGCAATGGGAGTTGGCCAGCCAGTGATCTCAGTGAAAGGTCACTTCGACCAGCTGGTCACTGTGACCCAGAAGATGTGGGATGCCCTCCAGTGGTGGCTAGTCCCAGAGCATCTGTAAGAAGGGATCCCATTTGTCCTCCCTGAGCCGATAGACATCCTGACAACAGATGCCTCTCTCACGGCTAGGGTGCCCATCTGCGGGACCACAGTGTCCATGGACTCTGGACTCCTGAGGAGTCCTGGTGGCACAGCAACCTGCCGGAGCTGTGGGCAGTTCGGCTGATGCTGACTGCATTCGCTCTGCATATTCGGGGTCAGGTGGTCCAAGTCCAGATGGACAACACTACGACCATGTACTACCTCAATGCACTCCCTGCCTTTCTGCAAGGAAGCTCTCCACGTATAGACCTTTGTGCACAGCCTGGAGACAGATCTCCTAGCCATCCATGTGGCAGGAGCCTCCAGCCAGCTGGAAAACGCCCTCAGCCAGGTGGGCGAGGTGTCTCATGAGTGGTCTCTCTCTCCAGAGGTAGTACACAGCCTGTTCTTCCAGTGGGGCACCTCTCAGGTGGACCTGTTCGCCTCCAGGGAGAACGCAGAGCTGAGGCTGTTCTGCACCCACGCTCCCTCAGCAGGGTTGCTGTAGAGGGATGCCTTCTCTAGGCCTTGGACCCCAGGCCTCTTCTATACTTTCCCTCCACTTCCCTTGATCCACAAGGTGCTGCTCAAAGTCAGGCGGGACAAGGCACGGGTGATCTTGGTGACTCCAGACTGGCCATGCCAGTTTTGGTCCCCCGATCTCCTCAGCCTCAGCAACAGGCTCCCAAGGCGTCTACTACTCCACCCAGACCTGCTCTCTTACAATCAAGGGAAGGTACTCCACCCAGAACTTCAATCCCTGCACCTGACAACCTGGTTCCTGAGTGGCTAGAGTTCCAGGCTTTGGGTCTTTCTGAAGATGTCCTCACCATGGTGGAGGCATCTAGAAAGGAATCGACCAGAAAATGGCATGCCTTCAAATGGAAGAGATTCTCCTCTTGGTGTCATGGCAAGGGGCTGGACACCTTGACCTGTCCAGTGGCCAGCCTTTTGGACTACCTGTGGTCCTTCTCCAAAGGGGGCCTTCAGTCAACGACCCTTAAGTTGCACCTGGCAGCCATCTCTGCTTACCGGGCGTGGGCTGGTCAGCAGTCAGTAATGCAGGAGAAGGTGGTCTTGTGCTTTTCAGTGGCTTAGATCACATTTTCCGTCCAGTGCATGAACCACCACCATGAGACCTGTTGCTGGTTTTGGCAAAGCTCATGGGCAAGCCATTCGAACCAATGAACGAGTGTGACATGTCTCACCTGTCATGAAAGACCACATTCTTGGTGGCTATCATGTCAGCCAGAAGGATTGGGGAGCGCCAGACACTTTCAGTGGAGTCTCCTTACTTGGTCTTCCACAGGGACAAGGTTGTCCTGAGCCCCAACCTGAAGTTCCTCCCGAAGGTTGTGTCGGAGTTGCACTTTAATCAAGTTGATTACTTTTCTGGTGTTCTTCCCAAATCACACCTCGGAGGCCGAGCACAGGCTCCATGCTCTGGACCTGAGGCAAGCACTTGCTTATTACAAAGAGCGCATGGCTGGAGTTGGGGGAGAGGTTCACCAGCTGTTTGTTACCTGTGCTGAAGTCGCACCTGGCAGACCTGCAGCCAAGCGGACGATTGGCAGGTGGATCACTTCCTGCATTGATCTCTGCTATAGGTTGACAGATAGGGAGCCTCCCAGTGGGCTAAGGGCTTATTCCACCTGTCATACAGCTGCATCGGTGGCTGCTTCTAGGGATGTCCCTATCCAGGAAATCTGTAGGGCTGTTATCTGGAAGTCAGCACACACCTTCATTTCCCATTACCACATTGACCTCGAGTCATGCCAGGATGCTGGTTTTGGGCCCTCAGTTCTCCAATCTCCATTTCCTAAATAGGGGGTGTTTACATTGCCTCCCTCCTCTCAGAGAACTGTTAGGAATCTGCCAGATAGTGTGGATAAAACAACATTTCCACATCCCTAGAAACACAGGTTCTAGGGACATGGATATGTTGTTCATCCACACTTAGTGGCAGGTTCCTTGCCGCTTTAAATCTTGGCGGAAGGTCTTCAAGCTGGCTCCTCCCACCCACCCGGGTGGCAAAACTCTCAGCTCCGCCCCATGACGCCAGATCTTCCTTACCGCTTGGAAGCTCAGGTTCCCTCCTTAGCGCTCTGCGTTTTCAACTGGTTCCTGGAAATTTCAGTCTTCGAAATCAATTGGAAGTTTTCTGAAACTTGAATCTTTTCTTCTTCGCTACAGCGATGGCTCATTTTTTTCCCGGCCCCAGGAGGCGCCCAGTTAATTCCTCCAGGAGAGACTCGCACTCCACGTGCGTTTACTGCCTTGACCTGGATCATGATCCTCAGCTTTGAGAGTTTTGTTGTGCTCTTTCGGTCATCTCTCTGGAGGACCGCGGGGCCGATTCGGGGCTCGGGCATCCAGTAGTTTTTCCCGCTCCGGAGAATCCCTTGGATCGTCGGGCGTCCGCTTCGGCTGTTTCTGAGCAGCTCGATTCCGGGGAAGGGGCGGCTCCACCTCCCTCTTCCTCGGTTGCGGCGCTTATCCTGCTCTCCTTGGGCTCTACCCATGCAGCTGCTTTCAAGGAGCTTTGTCAGTCCCTTTCCTCTAAGGGAGAGGGACCCTGGGACCTCCCTCTTGGCCCAACCCCAAGGTGCATGGCGGGTCCCTTCACCGGCCCGGCGGAGCGGAAGTCCCCTCCCCACCGGCCCGATGCTCGGCCGTCGAGGATGCAGCCTCGGCCACTGGCCTCACAGTATCCCCGTCAGGTCAGTCGGTGAGGAACCCCGTCGACGTGGCCGAGCCTCTCGGCCCGTCATCTGGGCTGTCTCCTGCTAGTGCCGCAATCCCTTCACCGGTTCCCCCGGCGGGGGCTGAGGTTCTGCCGGTACCTTCGGGTCGATAGTCCTCGGCCATTTGCTCCGAGCCGAAGGAGGAACAGACGTGCTCCACTCTCTCCCAGGCCCGCCCTCGGTTCCCCTGAGGATTCGGGTCTCGGTCTCGGTCCTCCTCTCGGTCTAGCCGCTCACGCCGACCTCGGCGTTCTCGGTCGGGACACCGAGTCAAGTGGCTTTGCCGTTCTTCCTCGTCCCCCTCCTCAGATGAGGAGTGGCTTCGATGCCGTTGGCGTCGACGTTACGAGGAACTTAAGTGGTGGCAGCTGTTGTCGTCCGGGAATCAATCGACCCCGATTCATTCTCTGGCTAGTAAGCAGCCGCCACCCGGTCGGCCGACGCAGCCCCTTGAGGCAGTCGAGGAGCCCTCTCCAGGGCCGGTTGCTCGTCTGACCCTCACTGCCCCGCCGCCCTCGGCGGAACCCGGGCCGGGCTATGTCCTGTTCCCCAGGTTTCTCGGTCCCCTCACTCCTGCCCGCCCTTGGCGGACGAAGAGTGACTCTGGCCTGCGGCAGCTTTTTGCAGATCCCTCGGAGCCTGAAGTCGGCTCCGTTATGTTTCCTAGTAGGGAGGACCCATGGTCTTCCCCGGAACATCCCGTGGACGACAGCCCATCGTCCTTTATGCGTCTGCTCCAGCTTATCTCGGAATTCACCGGGATGCAGCTCGAGCCCGTTTCCAAATGGGCACCTTACCCCCTTACGGAGATTCTGGACCAAGGGGGCTCTCCCTCGGAGGCCTTTCCGGTGGCTGAGGCTATCGTGGGCCCAGCTCTGAGTTCTGGCGGGCGCTCACTTCCTGGCCAGGAAGTACCCTGTCCCTGCTGCCGTTCTCTGCCCGGTTTCTCGGTGCACCCCTCAGCTGAAGGGGTAGTCACCGACAATGTTTTCCAATGTTTTGGAAACGCTAGGGATGTGGATAGGCCCTCTGACAAAGAGTCCAAAAGAATGGACTATGTCGGGCGCAAGGTTTACACCGCGTCCTCCCTAGGCCTCCGTCAGGCCAGCTCAGCGGCACTGATGGCACACTATTTCTACGCCCTTTTGGGCTCCCTGGATGAGGTTCTCCCTCATCTCCCGGCCGACCTGCGGACCACGGTCCGGCGGGTGCGGGACCAGGGTAGGGTGGTGGCAAAACAGCAGCTCCAGACGGCTCTGGATCTGGGCGACTCCTGTGCCAGATCGGTGGCGGCCGTAGTGCCCATGCGCCACAGGGCGTGGCTGAGGTTATCCTCCTTCTCCTTGGAAACCCAGCACGAGTTGGCGGACATCCCCTTCTTGGGGAGTGACCTTTTCAGCCGTGGAGTGGAGGGACATATCCAGGGGCCCGAGAAGTCCGATGCCACTCCGGACTCTGTCACTCCCGCCTGGAGGGACAAGGGCAGCCGTCAGCCTTTGCGTAAGCCCCTTTGTCCCCTAGCCCCTGCGGCTCGACCGGCCCAGCACGAGGGCCAGCAGGCATGCGCTAGGCGGCCTGTCGCCAGACCAGCGTCTTCCTCCAAAAGGAAGCAGGGAGGCAGGGATCCGAGAGCCTCCTCGGCCTCTTCCTCCGCCAAGCCTGCTCAGTGACGGGCTAAGGGGCGCTGTCTCCAGCCCCGTCGCCCCTGCCCGGGTTTCCCCGTGGGGGGACGGCTCCGCACCTCTTCCTCTTGGGTGGTGCTAAGGGTAGCCCTGTCGCGGGTTGCGAACAGGTTCCCCTTTGAGCCGTTGCCCCACGGGGATCTTGGGTCCACAGACTCTTCGTCGGACTGCTGAGCCAACTTGCCTGGCCCTCTAATTAGAGGTGATCAGTGAGGTGGTGGGCCCTCCTTCTGACCCTGGGTTCGTGTCCAGGTATTCCTGGTCTCAAATGGACGGGGGGCTTGCACCCATCCTTCTGCATGCGGATGGTCCCTCTGCAGATATTCCATCCACAGATCGGGCGTGCGGCTTCCTCCTGGGCCTCAGGACATACTACCACCGATTCCGTCTGCTTTCTGGGAGACCTCCTTCCCTAGGCGAGATCTCCTTACGAAGTTCCTGGCCAGGCCCTTCATTCTCTGCTCCACAGTTCTGCGGCATCAAAGGGTCCGGGCGTAACCCCACCCGGATGGCGGCCTGATTAAACCCTTCCAGGCTCAGACTGGTCTCCCTGTACCGGAGCCACGTCGGAACTCGTGCCTTAGTGGGTGAGGCTTTTCGGGACTAGGCTCGACTCTTTAGTCCGAGCCCAGCTCCGGGCGGACAGGGCTGAGGTTCTTCCTCCCTTACCCAGTCAGGTTTGGCTGGGCAGTTGTGCCCTGCCGGGACCTCCTGCACCTCCTGGGCCTCATGGCGGCCTTTCCCTGGTGGGTTGGGCCAGCCAGCGGTCACAGCGCTGCGTCCCTCGGACCAGTTTGTGACTACAGCCCAGGAGTTAAGGGAACGCTCCCCCTTCGGACCGTTCAAACTCCTGCAGGAGAACATCCTGTTCGTCCTCCCTGAGTCAACAGTCTTCTCCGACCGATGCTTCTCGGATGGGTGGGGGTGCCCATCTAGGGGAATACAGAGCGCTTAGCCTCTGGTCCTCTCGGGAGTCCCAATGTCCTCCCTACCCTCTGGAGCTCCAGGCGGTCCGCTTAGCTTGCACCGCTTGCTCCGTGTGTCCGGGGTCAAGTGGTTTAAGTCCATGAGGACAGTACCACAACCATGTGCTACCTAACCCGTCAGGTTCCGTCGAACCCCTTGCCTCGGCGTAAGGAGGTTCTCCGCATTGTGTTTTCGCACAGCCGCGGGTTCCCAGCCATTGATGGCAGGAGCCTCCAATTCCCTGGCTGCTGCCCTAAACCAGACTTAGGCTGCGCCTCACGAGTGGTCTCTCCTGCCGGAGGTAGCACAGCATCTTCTACCTCCTCCCTCCAGGGAGAATACGAGGCCAAGACTGTTTTATGCCCGCCCTCTCAGCAAGGTCTGCTGTAGGGGATGCCGTCGGAGCCACGGACCCCGGGCCCTTCCGCGCCTCTCCCCCATTTCCTTGACCTACGGCAAGGCGAGGAGGACTTGGCGCAGGTGATGCTGGTAGCCCCAGACTGGATTGCCAGCTCTGGTATCCAGCTCTCCTCAGTCTCAGCCCCAAGCTCCGAGGCGGCTTCTAGTCCGCCGGTCCTGACCTCTTTTAGGGAAGATTTCATCTGGACCTTCAATTCCCACACCTGTAGGCCCGGTCCCTGTGCGGCTAGGGGCCAGGCCTAGGGTCCTTCGGCAAGGTCCTTGACTTTTCGAGGCGTCCTGCTAGGAGTCGGCCAAAAATGCTCGTCCTCTTTGGAAAAGTTCTCCATTTGATGATGGGATAGGGCCTGGCCCTCTCCCGTCCCTGGGCGAGCGTTTCGGACCATCTGCGTCTGTTCTTTGAATTAGGGCTTCGGCCGATGACCCTCTAGGTGCTTCTGTGGGTCACCCCTGTCTTCCGGGCGCAGGCCGGAAGGCAGTCGGTGGCGCAGAATAGGTGGTCTGGCACTTCTAGGCCTCGATCACACCTCCCCTTTGGGGGAGAGTATCCCCATTCTGTGGGATCCTTGCTGGTATGGGCTTAGCTCACGAGCAAGCTGTCCGAACCTTTGCACAGGTGCGAGTTTCCCCCACTTGTTGTGGAAGAACACCTTCTTGCGGCTACTCTGCCATCCAGAAGGTGGGGAGAGTTCAAGGCGCTCCTTTGAATCTCCCTATCTGGACTAGGTTGTCCTGCGCCCCAACCGAAGTCCTTCCGAAGGCGGTGGCGGAGTCTTCCCTTCGGGGGTATTGCCTCTGCCAGGGTTCATCCCATTCACACCTCGGAGGCCGTATATGGTTCCATGGGACCTGTTTAACGCTCACCTACCTAGGGAGCGTGGGCTGAAGTTCGGAGAGGTTCGCCAGCTGTTTGTCATCTACGCTGAAGCCGCATCTGGCAGACCTGCAGCCAAGTGGACGACGAGCGGGTGGGTCACCCTGCATAGGTCTCCACTATAGGCGGGTGGGCATGGAGCCTCCCAGAGGGATAAGTGCTCATTTTTACCCGTCCTTCCGCTGCATCGGTGGCTGCTTCCGAGGATACTTCGGTCCAGGATATCCGCAGGGCTTCCGCCCAGAAGCAGGCTTTACCATTCCCTTCCACATCGACCTTGGGCTGCGCGCGGGTGCTGGTCCGGGCTCGGTTCTCCAGTCTTTCTACCTAAGTAAGAGGTGTCTTTGCCTCCCTCCTCCCGGAGAACTGCTAGGAGTCTGCCAATAAGTGTGGATGAACAACATATCCATGTCCCTAGAAATACAGGTTACTCACCTGTAACAGGAGTTCTAGGAATGGTATGTTGTTCATCTCACTCTAAACCTCCCGGCCGGCGCACAACCCTGGCTTCCAGCGGGCTAGATCTGGCGTCATGGGGCGGGCCGAGAGTTTTACCACCCGGTGGGTGGGAGGAGCCAGCTTGAAGACCTTCGGCAAGATTTAAGCGGCAAGGAACCTGCCAAAAGTGTGGATGAACAACATATACCATTCCTAGAACTCCTGTTACAGGTGAGTAACCTGTATTTACTCTCCTGTAACAGTAGCTCTAGGAGTGGTATATGTTGTTCATCCACACGGACCCACCCGACTTCCCCTGGCTTAGACACACAACCTCTGCTTCCAGCAGGCAAGATCTGGCATCATGGGGCGGAGACAAGGGATATACCACCCAGGTGGGTGGGAGGAGCCAGCTTGAAGACTTTCCAACACTTCTTAAAGGGGAAATGACTCTGCCAGATAGTGTGGATGAACAACATATGCCACTCCTAGAACTACTGTTACAGATGAGTAACCTGTGTTTACCCTACACCCCATGAAGGATCCATAATTAAAGGTGATGGGAAACAGTTTTTATACTTCTAGATGTACCTTCTGTGTTTCTTTTAATGTCTGTAATATTATGATATGTTTTGACTTTTTTTTGTTGAATTAATAATTTGTTTTTTCTCTGTAGCTTCAAAAAAGTACAAACCACAGTGTATAGTTTTATCTTTTAGTCAGGTACAGATGAATATGGATCCTTTAGGTTATGAATATAACTTCTGAACATATAAACATTGCAAGCAGCCACACATTCACCCAAATGCCCTGCCCCCCCCCCATAGTTAAAAGTAATATTTGTTTTCTTAATAGTTTCTGCCTGTTTCCTACCTCAATGTTGCTGTTCACTTTATGGTTCAGCACAGCTGTTGTTTCCTTATCTACTTGCCATTCCATTGGTTATTTTTATTATTTATGTATTTAAAATTGTGGTTCGGGAAGGCATACTAAGCCAGAGCTCATTTCCAGGTACGCCCTGATGGAGAGGGTTACTGGGGGAATACAGGAAATGAGAGTGAATGATAACAAGCACTCAAATGAGCAAAATTTACAAAACTAATGCAAATTCATGTAGAATAATGGATGAGGAAGTGTGTGTTACGAGAATTTAACGGTCACCAGAGGTGTGGGATACTACGTAGCCCGCAGGGTTTATTAAAGCATCTCACACTGAGAGTGACAATTAAATTCGAGTAGGACACACACTTCCCCAGCTTTTAATTTTATAATGCTGGTCAGCGATTTTTTGCCATACTTAATTCACTGTTTCTGTGTCTGACACACACACGCACACACACTCTTTTTTGTCCTTTTTTGTACAGTTACTTTGCTTGTTTTGTTTTATATTTAATTTGGCTTTTCCTTTTTTCTGAATTGTACATTTAGATCGTGATCACGCTTACCTCAGTGAGCAAGTTCAGAGCCGTTCCCGCTGGCAGTTGTCCACTACAGCTTCCGAACGGCAGGATCAACCAGATAGATTTTTTTTGTTGTTGTTTCTATATGTTGGACATGCCAGTAGTGTTTTAAAAAAGAAAAACAAACGATAAGCACTCTGTCTGGCAGCTCCTCACTCCATGGGATAAGGGGCCGCCATGTTTCTAAAAGTGTTTAGCCTGCCCATGAGGAGAGGAACAGCCAATCAGGATGCAGCTATTTTTTAATTGACTTGGTGCATGTTCACCGTTGTAACCCACGGGTTATAACAGCAAATTAAACATAGAAACATAGACTTTGACGGCAGATAAGGACTGCTTGGCCCACCTAGTCTGCCCATTTCCCTACCTACAAAATAAGCTGCAGATCCTAGTTAACCAACAGCCTATTTCTTCCTACCCCCCACAAAAATTGCCTTATGTCTGTCCCATGCATTCTTGAATTCTCCCACAGTTTTACACCCCACAGCCTCCTCAGGAAGACTGTTCCAGGCGTCTACCACCGTCTCTGTGAAAAAATACTTCCTCACATTGCCCCTGAACCGCCCCCATCTTCAAATTGTGTCCCCTTGTTCTTGCACATCTCTTTTTCTGAAAGATGCTACCCTCTTGGACTTTGTTGATTCCACTGAGGTACTTAAAAGTTTCTGTCATGTCCTCCCATCCCTCCTTTTCTCAAGGGTATACATATTAAGCTCCTTTAGTCTCTCCTCGTATGGCTTCTCTTGCAGACCCTGCACCATTTTAGTTGCCCTCCTCTGGACTGTCTCTATCCTATGTCCTTGCAGAGATAGGGTCTCCAGAACTGGACGCAGTACTCCAGATGGGGTCTCACCAACTGTCTGTACAGAGGGATAACAACTTCCTGTTTTCTGCTGGTGATGCCTCTCCCTATACATCCCAGTATCCCCCCAGCCCTCTCTACTGCCTTCTCACATTACTTGCTAACCTTAAGGTCATCTGATATGATTACCCCAGGTCCCTTTCCATTTTTGTTGGTTTGCTACCTCCCCGTGTAATCTTATCCTGGGTTTTGTTTCAGGTGCATTATTTTGCATTTCTTTGCATTGAATTCAAGCTGTCATACTTGACCATTCCTCCAACCTTGCCAAGTCCCTTCTCATCCTTTCCACACCTCCTTGTGTATCAACCCTGTTGCAGATCTTTGTGTCATCTGCAAAGAGGCATACTTTTGCTTCCAGTCCCTCTGCAATGTCACTTATAAAGACATTAAAAAGGATTGGACCCGGTACTGAACCCTGAGGTACCCCACTAGTAACCCCTCTTTCTTCAGAGTGGACTCCATTTACAATTACTGTCTGTGTCCTGTTATCCAGCCTAATGTTTTACTCAGGCTACCACCCTGGGACCCACTCCCAGGCTGGTTAATTTGACTATTAATCTTTTGTGTGGGACTATGTCAAATGCCTTGCTAAAGTCTAGGTAGGCCATGTCCATAGCCCCTCCCTGGTCTACTACTTTGGTCACCCAGTCAAAGAAATCAATTAGATTTGTCTGACAAGACCTTCCCACTGTGAACACATGCTGCCTTGGGTCCTGTGCCCCACTGGCCTCTAGGTACTCAACAGTTCTTTCCCTCAGAAGTGATTCCATCACTTTCCCTACCACAGAGGTCAAACTGACAGGTCTGAAGTTTCCTGCCTCTGTCCTGGTCCCACTTTTGTGAAGGGGACTCACATCTGCCTTCCTCCAGTCCTCGGGTACCACACCATCCTCCTATGATTTGTTAAAAGGGTAGTCAGTGGTTTCACTAGTTCTCCCTTAATTCTTTTAGAATTCTGGGGTGAATTCCATCAGGCCCCATTGCTTTGTCCACCTTCAGTTTTAGGAGTTCTTTCAGAACCCTTTCTTCTGTGAAAGGACTGGGATCAACCCCCCATCCAGAGTGCTTCTGTTAATTGGATTAGGCACCTCCCCCTCCTCCTCTTTTGTGAGTACTAAGCAGAAGTATTCGTTCGGTATCCCTACTTTTTGACTGTCCCTCTCTGCCCACCCACCATCCATTCTATTCAGCCTCACTATCCCTCCCTTTGTCTTTCTACACTCCCTGATGTACCTGTAAAAGGTTTTATCCCCCTTCTTAACCAAGTTGGCTATCTTTTCCTCAGTTTGAGCCTTTGCTATTATGACTTCCCTCCCTGCTTCCTTCTGCCTTAACTGGTACAGCTCTCTGTCCTGCTCCTTCTGTGTTTCCTTATACTTCCTAAATGCTGTCTTTTTCTCCCTAACCTTCCCCACCACCTCTTTTGAGAACCATAGTGGATTTTTCTTTCGTTTTGATTTGTTTATTTGCTTCACACAAATGCTTGTTGCCTCTGTGATGGCAGTTTTGATGTTTTCCCATTGTTGCTCCACCCCTCCTTCCAGCCTATTTGTTAGTTCTTTTCTAAGGCACTCTCCCATCTTGCCAAAGTCAGCCCTTCTGAAGTCCAGTACCCTCACTTTTGTATGGCTTGACTCTGTAGCTGAGTTTATCATAAACTTCACTGTTTGGTGGTCACTTGTTCCCAGATGGCTACCCATTTCTAGATCTGAGATCCTCTAACTGTCCCCATTTGAGAGTACGAGGTCTAAGATTGCTCCCTCACGAGTGGGTTCTAAAACTAGCTGTCTGAGGCATGCCACCTGTAGGGCATTGAGAATGGCCCTGCTCTTGGATGTGGCTGCAGCAAATGTGCTTCAGTTAACATCTGGCATATTCAGGTCTCCCATCAACAGTATCTCCCCTTTCTCTGCCATCCTAAGGATGCCTTCTCTTATATCCTTGTCCATTCCCTCCCTCTGACATGGGGGTCTGTACACAACCCCTGTGCGGATTGTGGTGCCCTTTCCAGTCTCCAAGGTGACCCACAGGACCTCCTCTCCTCCCTGTTTACTCATTTGTTCAGTTGCTTTAATCCCTTCCCTTACATAGACAGCTACTCGTTCAGCCTATGCAAACAATTGCTAACCAGTTATTATAAGGCACTAAATAAAGAAGCAGCAACACACAGCTGGAACAGGTTGCAAATACAGTTCAGAGATGGAATTACTCAGTTTACAAGAAATGGGCTAATCGAGTTGGGATGGGTTTTCTTTTTTCATCTTTATCTCCTTCATTTTTGTGGCAGATTTTTATTGCATTTTCCTAGTATTGTACCTAACACACACACACTGAATCACACCATGCAATGATGTGGTGTGGTTTAGTATGAGTACAGTGGCAGAGTCAAGCCACACAAAGGTGAAGGTCCTGGATTTCAGGAGGGCGGATTTTACTAAGAATGGGATATGTCTCAAGAATGCCCTCGCGGGGAAGGACAAATGTAAGGGAGTTGAGCAGTGGGCCCATCTGAAAGGAGCCATAATGGAGGCGACAAACCTTTGCATTAGGCAAGTAAACAAGGGCAAGAGAAAGGGAAAACCACTATGGTTCTCAAAGGAAGTGGCCAGACAAACAGTGGTTAGAGGGGACAAAACCTTTTACAGGTACGTAAGTGAAAAAAGGAAGGCAAAGGGAGGGATAGTGAGGCTAAAGTGTGAGGGCTAGAGTAGTGTTGAGGATGAGAACAGTAAAGCAGACATACTGAACAGATATTTCTGCTCAGTCTTTACAGTAGAAGGGGTGAGTAGTGGGCCAGAAGGGAGTAGAAAGGGGGAGAAGGGCACAGAAATTGATATAAGTCCCTTTCCACAGGAAAAGGTCCTAAAGGAAATGGAAGGAATAAGAGTCAGTAAAGCTATGGGCCCAGATGGGGTGCACCCCAGGGTGCTGAGGGAGCTCAGAGAAATGGTGGCTGAACCTTTGGCGACCCTCTTTAGCCAATCACTGGAAACAGGTGAGACACCCAAAGACTGGAGCACAGCTGATATATTCCCCTTATACAAGAGTGGAAACCGAGAGGAATCAGGGAAAGTACAGACCAATCAGCCTCACCTCAGTAGTGGGGAAGATTATAGAGGCACTGCTGAATGAGAGATTAGTGGAACACATTGTGGCCAATGGTCAAGGCAGCATGGTTTTACTGGGGGAGGTTGTACCAGACTAACGTCATTGAATTTTTCGACTGGGTGACAAAGGAGTTGAATTGGGGGGCAGTGGACGTGGCTTATCTGGACTTCAGTAAGGCCTTTGACATTGTGCCCCATAGGAGGCTGTTAAACAAGCTGAGCAATATGGGTGTGGGTAGGACAGTAGTGCAGTGGGTCGGGAATTGGCTGGATGGCAGGACACAAAGGGTGGTGGTAAATGGCTGTCACTCTGCAGAGGGAAAGGTGACCAGTGGTATGCCACAGGGATCAGTGCTGGGTCTGGTCCTCTTCAACATCTTTATCAGTGACATTAGGGATAACTTAGAGGGGAGAATTTCCCTGTTTGCTGGTGACACAAAACTCTGTAACAGTGTCAACATGCTGGAGGGAGTGGATAGAATGAGGAGAGACCTGCAGAAGCTTGAGGAATGGTCAAGGGTGTGGCAGTTGAGATTTAATGCAAAAAAGTGCAGAATAATGCTCATGGGGCACAAAAACCCTGGAACAACATATCAGCTGGGGGGGGGATGTAGAATGCTTCTAGCAGGAAAGTGGCCTAGGAGTTATCATCTCTGATGACCTAAAGGTTAGGAGTCAGTGTGACAAGGTGGCAGGTAAAGCACATAGGATGCTGGGATGCATAGGCAGGGGCATCACTAGCAGGAAAAGGGAGGTCATAATTCCACTGTACAAGACATTAGTGAGGCCACACCTAGAGTACAGTGTCCAGTTCTGGAGGCCTTACCTGTGTAAGGATATAGACAGGGTGGAGACAGTTCAGAGGAGGGCAGCCAAGATGGCACAGGGTTTGCATCACAAGTCATACAAGGACAGGCTGAAGGACTTGAATATGTACTCCCTGGAGGAGAGGAGGGAGTGGGGGAAATGATAGAGATATACAGGTACCTCACGGGGAGGAACAAGGTGCAGGAAAACACTTTTTTCAGAGAAAGAAATGTTCCAGGACTAGGGGTCATGGGATGAAATTGGAGGGAGGGAGGTTCAGAGGTAACATGAAATATTTCTTCACGGAAAGGGTTGCGAACAAATGTAATGCTCTGCCAGAGGAGGATGTGGTGGGGGCTGAAACGATGACTTGATTCAAGAATGCATGAGATAGGCATCGGGGGATCCTAGCAGTCAGGGGAAGGTGACAACCCAGTTCAAGAGAAGCTTGAAGAGGCAAAATTACATGCACAATTGGGCAGACTAGGTGGGCCAAAGGCCCTTATCTGCCATCAGTATCTATGTATCTAAGGTAAGGGCAAAAAAGATGGCTATCAGGAAATGCAAGGAACTATGGAAGGGGGAGGACAGGGTAATGTAACTGGATAACCAGAGGGAGGCAGGGAAAGCAGTCAGGTGCTCAAAGGCACGAACAGAGGAAAAAATAGCACAGGAGGTAAAAAAGTAGATAAGACTTTTTATTGGTACATTAGTGAAAGGAGAAAAAATAGGAGTGGGATTGTAAGGCTTAAAGGGGAAGGAGACCTGGAAAAAGCATCAGTACTGAACAATATTTTTGTTCTGTATTCACAGAAGAAGGAGAAGGTGAGGGACCACAGTTAGGTAACATGAGCAACTATGGGAGGGAGGTGGACACCAGTCCATTTACGAAAGAGAGGGTCCTAAAAGAACTCACAGAACTTAAAGTGGACAAGGCAATGGGACCAGATGGGATACATCCTAGAATATTAAGGGAACTACGGGAGGTGCTCGCAGCACCACTGGCAACCCTGTTCAACAAATCACTTGATACGGGAGTGGTTCCAGAGGACTGGAGGAGGGCAGATGTAGTCCCTCTTCACAAAAGTGGGAGTAGGGAGGATGCTGGAAACAAAAGACCAGTCAGACTCATCTCAATAGTGGGGAAAATTATGGAATCACTACTTCAAGAAAGGATTGTGGAATGCCTTGAATTCAGTGGAGCACAGGATCTGAGACAGCATGGTTTCACAGCGGGAAGGTCATGTCAAACAAATCTAATGGATTTCTTTGACTGGGTGACTAGGGAAGTGGATTTGGGCGGGGAAGGGGGGTAGAGCAGTGTATGTGACCTGCCTGGATTTCATTAAGGCCATTGATACTACTCCACATAAAAGATTTGTGAACAAGCTGGGCAGCCAGTGAGTAGGTCACAAGGTGGTAAACTGGGTTAGGAACTAGTTGAGTGATAGAAGACAGATGGTGGTGCTAAATAGAGCTCAATTTGAGGAAAGGAGGGTGACCAGCGAGGTGCCACAGGGATCAGTTATGGGGTAGTCCTGTTTAATTTCTTCATAAGTGACATTGCGGAGGGGCTGGAATGGAAGGTGTGCCTCTTTGCAGATGACACTAAAATCTGCAACAGGGTAGACACTCTGGGTGGGGCGGAAAAAATGAGGAGGGACCTAGGTAAACTGGAGGAATGTTCTAGAGTGTGGCAGCTGAGATGCAATGCAAAAAAGTGCAAAATCATGCATTTGGGGCGCAAGAACCCAGGGAGGATTATATGATGGGGAGGGCAAGATACTGAGATCACCAAGCAGGAAAGGGATTTGGGGGTAATCATATCTGACGACATAAAGGTGGCCAAACAATATGCCAAGGCTGTGGGGAGTGCCAGTGGGATACTGGGGTGCATAAGGAGAGGTCTCACCAGCAGAAGAAAAGTGGTAATGCCACTGTACAGATCACAGGTGAGGCCTCATTTGTAGTACTGTGTCCAGTTTTGGAGGCCGCATCTCGGTAAGGGCATAGACAGGGTGGAGGTAGTTCAAAGAAGGGTAACAAAGATGGTGCAGGGCCTGCACCAAAAGTCATATGAGGAGAGACTGGGAGACCTCAATATGTATACCCTGGAGGAGAGGAGAGACAGGGGAGATATGATAGAAACCTACAGATATCTAAAGGGCATAAATAGGGTTCTGGAGGGTAGCATCTTTCAGAAAAGGAGATGTTCAGGAATGAGGGGACATGGCATGAGGTTGGAAGGGGAGTAGACTAAGGGGTAATGTGAGGAAGTATTTCTTCACAGAAAGGGTTGTGGATACATGGAATAGATTCCCAGCGGAGGTGGTGGGGGCATACATAGTGGGGGAATTCAAAAATGCATGGGACAGGCATAGGGGAACCCTAGCGATAAGAATGCGAGGGTAAAGCTGGAGATCAAGTAGGGTCAGCAGCTTTTGCAGTAGGTAGGCAAAATGGGCAGACTGAATGGGCCTAGCAGTCTGCCATCAATTTGTATGTTTCTAACAGTAATGTCAGTCTGGCTAGCCATTTTCTTGTTGGAGAATGCGAGATCGGAACCTGTATGATTTCTAAATAAAATTCCTTGTCCCCCCCCTTCCCCTTGTCTAGGAGCTGCGTTCCAGAGTACCCCAGGGTCAGAGTCAGTTTGAAGCTCTCCTGCAGGTGCGTGCTGATGCACAGCTCAGTGATGATACAGGGCTGGAGGACCTGCGATACCGCTGGATGCTATACAAATCCAAACTCAAAGATGCTGGGGACCTATCAGTAAGTGCCAGACCAAATCTCAGCATTTATTAGATACCAGATAATCCTAATGCTTCTGTTTATATTACATAATGAGGCAGTAACAATACATTTGATATTAGAGATCTGAAATAAAAGGGCTAGGGAGATGGATCCCTGTACTGATGTTATAGCCTAGAGATCTAAAGTACAGGAACAGAGTTGCAGGCCGGATCCCTATAGTAAAGATTTACTTCAGAGTTCTGCAGTACTGGATAGAGTGGCAGGTCAGATCCCTGGTTTAAGACTTGCAGGAGTTCTGCAGTGTGGGATAGGGTGGCAGGTTGGATTCCTATACTAAGTATATATAGATATGTATAGATCACTGGTGAGACCCCCACCTCGAGTACTGTGTCCAGTTCTGGAGGCCCCATCTCCGAAAGGACATACATAGAGTGGAGGTGGTGCAAAGTAGGACAACCAGAATGGTGTAGGGCCTGCATCAGAAGCCCTACGAAGAAAGGCTTAAGGATTTAAATATATACTCCCCTGAAGACAGGGGATATAATAGAGACATTTAAATACCTCACAGGAATAGACAAGGTACAGAAAGGGAGCACTTTGCAAAGAAAAAGATGCTCAGGAACAAGGGGTCACAATATGAAGCTGGGTGGGGGGCTCAGAAGAAAACATGAAGAAGTACTTATTCACAGAAAGGGTGGTGGATGCTTGGAACAGACTTCCAGCAGAAGTGGTGAGGCTAGAACGGTTACAGGATTTAAGAATTTGAGTTTAAGGAGGCAGTATGGTGCAGTGGTTTAAGGCTCTGAGCTGCAAATCTGGAGACCTGGGTTTGAATCCCACAGCCCCCACTTGTATACTGTGTGACCCTGAGCAAGTCACTTAACTTTCTTGTGCTCCCAGGTTGCACCTGTAAACAAGCTTTCAGCTTAGTGTGTCTCACCTGGTTAAATAATTGAAAAAAAAAAAAAAAAAGAACACATGGGATAGACATAAGAGAATCTTAGAAGCAAGAGGGGGGTGTAAGCCGGAGTCCTAGTAGGGTCTCTGGTGGCACTGCAGGTAGGGAATTTAGGGCAGACTAGGTGGGCCAAGTGGTCCTTATCTGCCGACAACTTCTGTGTTTCTATGTAAAGATTTACCTGAGTTCTGCAGTGCAGGATAGGGTGGTAGACTGGATCCCTATACTAAAGCGTTACCTCAGAGTTCTACAGTGCAGGATAGATTGGTAGGACAGATTCCTGTGCTGAAGATTTACTGGAGTTCTGCAGTGCAGGATAGGGTGGTAGGTCACATTCCTGTACTGAAGATTTACTGTCATTCTGCAGTGCAGGATAGGATGATAGGACAGATTCCTGTACTGAAGATTTACAGAGTTCTGCGGTGCAGGATAGGGTGGTAGGACAGATTCCTGTACTAAAGATTTACCGAATTCTGCAGTGCAGGATAAGGTGTCAGGTCAGATCCCAATACTAAAGATTTACCTCAGAGTTCTACAGTGCAGAACAGGGTGGTAAGTCAGATCCCTGTACTAAATATTTACCGGAGTTCTACAGTGCTGGACAGGGTGGTAGGCCGGACCCCTATAGTAAAGTTATACATAGGAGGTGGGAAGTACAGGTGTTGTCTGGCAATTTGGATTCTTATAGTGACATATTGTCTCTGAGTTTTGATGCATAGGAACATGATGGCAGGCTGAATTACTACACTGAAGTTGTATGTGAGAATTATTAAGTATAGGTACTGAATGAAAAGATGGTTTCCTATACTCAGGTTGTATCTCAGAGTTCTAAGTACAGGGACAGGGTGGCAGGCCGAATAACAAAATACATTTTAACAAGGTAAGTGATTTGATACCTTTCATTGGACCAACAAGGAATTTTCAGAACCCAAGCTTTCACGCCTCACAGTGCCCTTCTGCTGAAGTTGTATGTTGCAGTTATGAAGTACAGGGGCTGAGTGAAACCTGGATTTTTATACTCAAGTTGTATCTCAGAGTCCTGAAGTAAAGGGGCTTGGTGGATGGCTGGATTCATAGACTGCAGTTGTATCTTGGAGTTGTGGAGTACATGGGCTCTGTGGTAGGCTGGTTTCCAGTGCACCAGTTGTATCTTGGTGTTCTGAAGTGCAAAGACTGGGTGGGAGGCTGTTTACCTATGTTGAAGTTGTATCTTTTTTGAAATTCAACATCTTTATTAGGTTATATAAAAACAATAGGAACATGAGATACAGGCATTATAACATGTTGTGGTGAGACAAAATAATAACACACTACTGAGAAATCAGCACCGTAAAGGGTGAAAAGTGCCTATAAACACATAAACAAGAAAGAAAACCATATCAAACCAACTCTAACTCCCTCCCTACCCCCTCCCACCCCAGAGAGTGCCATAATGAGAATTCAGAAAGTAAAGAGAAATATTAATGAGAAGTACTCTGGTAACAAGATTGTTCCAAAAGAGACAGATTAGGCTAAGGTTATCAGAGGTCATCATTATTTGGGGATTACTTCAGGTATAAGGCGATAATTTGCCCCACTTCTGGTTGAAGGAGGCCATGCGATTCCGGGAACTGGCTATTAACCTCTCTGTATTGAAACAAAGGGAAATTTCTTTGAGCCATTCTGAGTATGTGATGGTATTTTGATCCATCCAATGCCTAAGGACCAGTTTTTTGACTACTATAGAAATTAAAGCCATATGGTATCTACGTTCCTTAACCTCAATGTTAGAATACATCCCTAGTATACATATTTCTTTTGTAAAAAGTTCTTTTAATCCAAGAAGGGGATCTAAATTAGATCGTATTGTATTCCATAAAGGTGCCACCTTATCGCAATACCAAAATATATGCAGCAGGTTCCCTTCTGTTACTCCACATCGAGTACAGTTAGATGACTTTAGTTTACCAAATTTAACCAATTTGATTGGTGTGTAGTACAGATTGTTCAAAATATGATACTGAGTTAACCTGTGCCTGTCCTGAGTAAGGTACCTATGTGTGTCCTTCCAAATCAGGCTCCAGGGTAGAGGAGAGTCAGGTATGAGAGAAGCCCAAATTTTAGAACCATTAAGGGCACTGGGAAACTTAGTGTCCAATAGGAAGGCATATATTCTGGCAATGCCATGGGATTTGGTTACAAACTCTTGAATCTTTTCCAAAAAAGGCCTAGTTTGAGATGGAGTAAATACCAATCCAAACGAGTTAACTATTAAATGTCTCAGTTGGAAAACCCTGAATATGTGTTTCTGGGGAATGTTTAGAGTGGTTAAAATATCTGTGGAAGATAGGAGCAAGCCCTGAGAGTACAGGGATTCCACTGATGAGTCCCGAATTTGTGGAAGCCAATCAGAGGTCAGCGGGGTGCCCCCTATTTTGATGTTGGGATTTAAAATGAGGGGTTGCACCAGATCCTCGATGTATGATATGTTAAAGAAACTCCAACAGTGGGATAGGATTTTGATAGAGAGGCCTATAACTGAGTTTTGTATAGCTTCGGGTAATGTAGAAAAGGAGTAATAGAAAATGCGGGGAGGTCGAAGATTATATTGATCCAATAGTTTAAGCTCCAACTGCAACCAGGTTGGTTGGGGTAAGTTGGGTTGGACTGTTAACCATCTTCCTATTTTGTATAACTGACTAGCCCAATAATATAGTAAAAAGTTAGGAAGGCGAAGGACCCCTTTGTCCCTAGGTACGCTGAGTTTTAGAAAGGCCCGTCTAGGTTGTTTTCTTTTCCAAACGAAACTGGATAGGGCGGAGTGAATCTGCTGAAAATAGGATCTGGGGAGCCATATGTTTAGTAAATTTAGGGAGTAGAAAATATGGGGTAGAACATTCATTTTGATAATGTTAATACGTCCCCATAGAGATATCGGCAGGCTTTCCCATCTACAAAGGTCTCTCTGGACTCTTATCAGTAGGTCATCCAAATTCAGCTTCTTGACCACCTCAGGATCACGGGCAAGATGTATACCCAAATATTTAAGCAAGTCTGGGGACCACTTCATACCGAATTGGGTAAAGTTAGCATGAAAGATGAAAGGATTTAGTGGGAAGATAATTGATTTAGATAAGTTTAATCTATAATTGGAATCTTGGCCAAATCGGTCAATGATTTGTAATGCCTGTGTTAAAGAGGATTCAGGGTTAGTAAGGTGCAGTAAAATATCGTCTGCAAAGACCGAAAGAGTCAAAGGTTTCTGAGAGATAACACAACCTGTGACCCGAGGTGAGGCCTTAATACTAAGTATCAAGGGTTCTAAGTACAAATTAAATAAATAGGGAGACAGAGGACAACCTTGCCGTGTACCAGAGCATAAGGGGAATTGAGATGAGAAGACCCCATTGCAGTAGATTTTGGCTGAGGGCGATTTGTAAACCGTTTTAATCCACTGAATAAAGGTATCGGGAAAGCCCATTCTCCTCAGAGTGGCCCACAGAAAGTCCCAGTTCACCCTATCGAAGGCCTTTTCTGCGTCTAATGCAATTAGTGTCATAGGGGACTGGGAGTCTTGGGCGGCTTGGAAAATATGAGAAAAAGTTCGCAAATGATCTGCAGATCTGCCCTGAACAAAACCAACCTGTTCAGGGCTCAGTAAGTGTTGCCAGATCTGTTTAATTCTAAGAGAGAGGATCTTGGTTAGGATTTTGATATCATAGTTTAATAATGAGATTGGGCGGTAACTGGCTGGGTCTAACAAAGGTTTGTCTGGTTTTGGGATTAAAATTATTGTGGCCTCTAACAGAGATGGGTCAAGGGAGTCTGAGGAGAACATGTAATCGTATAGTTTCAGGAGTAGAGGGGAGATCTCCTTGTAAAAAACTTTATAGAAGTTGGGCGGGAAGCCATCGGGACCTGGAGCTTTTTCCAGAGGCAACCCTTTTATTGCCTCTTCTATCTCAGCTAGGGTAATGGGGGAGGACAGCATGTCGCATTGGTGATCCTGTAGGGAAGGAAGATTAATCCCCTCCAAGAATTGTTCTACTATGGGATGAGGCGATTGAGAGGTACCTCTGCCATAGATCTCCCTGTAGAAGGATTCAAAAATGTGAGCTATTTCTCTAGGTAAAGTTTTAATGGAGCCATCAGGAGAATTCAGTGCCGGGATTAACCTTGAGCTTTCTGTCTCCCTCAGTCTAAGGGCTAACAATCTGCCCGGTTTCTCCCCTTGGTCCAGGTAGCGAGTCTTAGTTTTAATAATAGCATATTCTGCTTTTTCTCTTAGTAAATCCTCATATTCGCTCCTGAGTTTAGGTAGAGCTTCCAGGTCATTTTGAGAATTGGAGAGAAGGAAGTCATTTTCGGCTATCTTGATTTGATTGGACAATGAGATAACTTTAGCCTCTCTTATTTTTTTCCTTCTGGAGGCTACTTTTATGAACTCACCTCTAATAAAGCATTTGAGAGTACACCAGAGTATGTTGTCTCTGATAACAGAGCCCTGGTTGAGTTCTAAAAAGGATGAAATCAGAGATTTAATATGGAAAACTGTACGATCCTCTTTTAGGAGTTGCGTATTTAATATCCAAGAGGTATCCCTTTGACCATGTGGTCCTGGGGAGACCATGACCCATACCAGGGAGTGATCAGAGATGACTATTGGTTCTATACCCACTTGGTGAATATTACTCAGAAGGGTAGAACTGGTTAGGATATAATCAATTCTTGACCATGTTTGGTGGACTTGGGAGTGAAAGGAGAAGATTCAGCCCATAGGGTTGAGCAGGCGCCATGGGTCACATAGGCCTAGCAGATTCATAAAGTCACTGATAGCTTGTTGGGATGGGGAAGAAGGTTTTAAGGGCCTATAGGTTTTGTCCAGCTCCTGAGATGGGGCTATATTCCAATCGCCCCCCAGAATAAATAGGGAGGGCAGGAATCCACTCAGTTTATCCGATAGGTACATGAGAAATTGGGGGTCACCACCAACTGGGCCGTAAATTGCACCCAGTACCACACTGATATTGTTAAGCTGTCCTTTGACCAGGACAAATCTACCTTCTTGGTCTATAATACTATCCTCCACTACAAATGTAATATTTTGTTTAATTAATATAGCAACCCCTCTACTAGCCTGTAACCTGCTGGATACAAAAACCTGAGAAACTCCCAGCCTTCGTAGCCCCTTAGATTCTGCAGCTAACAAGTGTGTCTCCTGCATGAAAAGAATATCCACATTTAATAAAGAGCAATTTTGAAGAACCTGGTGCCTTTTAGTAGGGTCCCTGACACCTCTGACATTCCAACTAGCAAACTTAATCGGCCTCGTAGCCATATGGGTTGGTATCATAAATGATAAAAGCAGAAACCAGTAGCACTTCTAGAATGCTGAAACACATATAGCAGTATCCAGGCTCCCCCCCCCCATTCCGCTAAGGTACAGAGATGAATGTACAAACAATCCTCAGGCTTTAGAAAGTCAGATTGTGAGTTGTGAACGGAGATTATGGTTAACAATTACATGTGACTATTTAGTCCATGTGAGGAAATGATCCGCAGACCCCCCTCCCGTCCATTTATCATAACATTCCAAACTCTCTCACCCCCCCTTAAACTATATACAAACGATCCTCGTTGAGATATAAAGGCATGCTTAAACTGAGCAAGTAAACCAAACGAGGACCAGCCCCTAAGGCTTGCAAACCCAAGATCCAATAAAACGCTGATCAGGCTTAAAGGCAGTTGAACCGGTATGGAAAAACATATTGTGACATCATGGGACAGACAAATATAGCCTGGTCTCCAGGGTACTGCAGCCCCCACAATAGGTCACGAGGCAGGTCTCCCAGAGCTAGCTCAATTTTGAGCTCCCCCACTCAACTCGGCCAAAAGCTTAAGTGACTTATGCTTCATAACCCATAAAAAATATCCCCAGAATAAGACCTATAGGGAGAACTCTGAAAAAGAAGATTATCATACCAGAAACCTCCGAGCGTGGGGAAAACAGATATGCGCTAGAGCAGTGTCTCACCTGGAGTAGGTGTTTAAACATACCATTCAGGAAGTCGCCAGTATGCCTGTAAGAACCCCAACTGTAAACCCGAGTGAACAGCTAGCATAGCTCCTGTCATAAGTTGAGCTGACTCCATAGAACAGGAAGTGTCAGGGGAGCTATAACATAAGGGACTAAATGGTCCGTCACCTATAGAAACCGGTAGGAACCTCCAGCAGAAACTTGGTTCCACCTACCCCCCCATCCTCGCCAGAGCAGGACTACAGGCCCGTAAATGCAAACCTAGGCCTGTTAGGCCGCACCCGGGTCGCGGCCCAGACCCCAGAAAATCAAAAACAGAAGGAGGTGAACAGCAAAACTCGCTAGGTAAGAAAAAAGCTTGACCCCATCTCGTTGCAAAAAAGAACTACTGAGTAAGACTCTGGATATCCAGTTCAGCCAGTTTTGAATAGATTAGGCAGCTTCAGGGTAAGATCCGTCGCGGCCTGGTCCGGTTTCTCATGTGAGTGCCAAGCACCATCCAACGCCACCTGCAGCTTAGCCGGGTAGCTCTGCGCGAACGGATACCCGCAGCTATAAGTGTTTGCTTACCATCGGTGGAAAGCCGCTCTTTTCTGGCGAATTTCGTAGGGTAAGTCCTGTGTAAGTCTCAACTTAGCGTTGCCCCAGAAAATTGTTTGCAACTCCTTGGCTTTGGACAGGATGTGCTGTTTCTCAAGGAAGCTGAGCAGCTTGATGATTATGGGCCGCGGAGGAGCTCCAGGTGGGGGCTTTGGCTTTAGGAACGATGTGCCCTTTCGATGTGGTACTGTGGGTTATAGGGAGAGGGACCCACTATCTTGTTGAGCAGTTTTTGAACGAAAGCCATGGTATCCGTTCCCTCTTTGGCTTCTGGCAGGCCCAAGATCAGGATGTTATTTCTCCTGCTTCGTCCCTCTAGGTCTTCCGTTTTTAGTTGGAGTTTTGTGATCTGTTGCCTGAGACGGTTAATTTCTGGGTCAGCTTTCCCTTTCCAGGTTTCCAGTGAGCAGGTTCTAGCTTCAGAATCCCCTACTCTTACGGTTAGTGACTTAAGGTTGCCTCTAATGGATTTCAGTTCCGTAGAGATGTCTTGCAGTGTTTCTCGGAATGGAATTAACTCCTGTAGGAAGCGATCCTCTGTGAGAGGGTTAGAAGAGGAGCCAGAAGAGCTTGGTTTAGCAGCGTGCCCCACGTTTTGAGTTCTAGATTTCTTAGCAGCCTTCTCAGGAGTAGTCGGCGGGGTATGTTTGGCCCCAGCTAGTTTCATCTCGGCCTCCATGGTCGCCTCAAGCTCAGAATAAGCCAAATTGAGATCAGATCCAAATACAATCGCAATCGCGATTCTGGCAGATAAAACTAGTTAGCAGAAGGTACAGGTCACTAATTCAGTTACCAGATGGGCAAAAAAAAATCGGAGTTTAGCCGGTCGGTGGGCAGGAGCTGTCGATTGTGCTGCCACTAGGTGCAATGCATCACGTGACTCTCCCTGAAGTTGTATCTTGAAGTTCTGATGTACAACGGCTGACTGATAAGAAGAGATCCTGTAGTCTGGTTGTGTCTTTGATATCCAACTACTGTAGCTACATTCAGTTAGTTCACTATCTACACTTAGACTCAGACTGTCTTCCACTGAGCATGCTCAGTCACTGGAACAGTGTTCAAGCTTGACCTCTCTTACCACCAAACCATTTGGTCCTCCGGGTACACCCCTTTGCAGTCAGATATTTCCTTCTGCTGGAAGGAACAGGTCTCCTTCACAGCTCCTGCTAGTGAATTAGGATTATGCTAGTTTTCTGCCTTTTTAGCAATTTATTTCTGAAGTTTTGCTTCACAGTTTGGCTCATTTCAGTACCCCTCCTCACTGGTTTATGCTCCGTCGTCACGTGTCACCATGGAATGGAAGAACAAGCCGGGATTCAACAGGTGCATTTTGTGCTGGTACCCAGTGTCTGCAACCAATGGACAGGATGCCTGTGTGTGTTGTTTGGTCCTGGGCCACAACATGACACATTGCACCTGGTGTCAGGCCATACCCTTGTCAGCACTCGAGCACTGTCTACAGGTGCTCCAGGGCAAACCAGCAAAGGGGGCATGCTGCCTGTGACTGCATGGTTGGCAGCACAGATGCAGACTCAAAAGGTGGAGGGGACTGGTGAGCAAAGTACTGTCAGCGTGGCACCTAACAGAAAAGAAAATTATGGGAAGTATGAAGGAATTTCTCCTTCTGTCTCTAGACTGTCGGTGGCAGAGAAATACATAATGGATCTTCCAACTCAACAAAAAGATGAAGGGTTTAAAAACATTCTTCTTTCTCTACGCTACTTCGAAACTGAGTCTCCCTCTTGATGCCAAAAAGCATAAGAAGAAGAGTTGACGCTGGTCATGGGATTGCTGTCAGTTAATTAGTGCTTTGGAGCTCACCCCGGCTTGAGAGTCCATGTGGTCAGTTGCCCTGGAGGGAGGTCAAACTGCTCATGAAGCCTGTTGGTTTGCCTCTAGAGTTTACACTGGAGCAGTATCAATGCCAGTTGACCTAACAGTCGATGCCATCAAGGACAAGTCTCTTGAGTGAGATTATTCTCTCTCTCTCTCTCTCTCTCTCTCGCAGATCCCAGTGCAGGCCAGGACCCAGACAATGTGTTGGGTCTTGATGAGCTCTCAGTTGGGCCCCTGCTGATCCAGCAGTTGCTAGATGTTGTACCCCAGCCCTACCTTCTGTTCAGCCAATACCCAGCGTCACTCCGTTAGGGTATCTGGACCCAAAGGATCCAGCGCCATATCAATCCCTGCATTTGTGTTCATGACTGCAGTCTCGATCTTGCTCTCAGCATTGATGCTGGCATTGCCATTGGTGGCCAACAATGAGTTCTTCATTGTCTTGATCCTGCCACTGATGCTCAGCTTGTCATAGGGTGAGAGAGGGCTGCCTGGCAGCAGTAGTCTTACAGAGCATTTGCCCAGGATTGTGGTCAACTGGCAATGCTAATACATGCACCCAGGCATTGACTGCTTCTCCTAGCCCCAACTGTGGTTGTGCATCCTGCAGCTCCGCTCCTTTTTTTCTGGCTGCACTGCAGCAACTGATATACATGGAGCCCCTACCTCCACAACTGGTAGTTGGTGCTTCAACCAAGGACTTTAGGCCTGAGTCCATACTTCCTCATTTCCTGTCAATGGTGGTTACACTTTTGGAGAGTGACATCCACACCCCGTTTTAGCAGCCAACACTCCTCTAACCTGACTTAGATTTGAATGTGTTGTCTGTTCCATCGACTCCATGTCAGCAGGTCCCCCCCTGTGGGAACCAGTCTTCCTTCACCACCCTAATGGAACATGTGTCCACGGCTTTTGACACTCTATTGGAGACTTATCTGCTTATGGACATTCTCAAATGAAACTCCTCATAGTGGGGTGATAGTCTTCCCTATAACCCTTGCCATTCATGGCCCAGTGTTCAGTATCTTGCAGCAGCAAAACCACACAACGAGCAGAGTCGGTGCACTACAGCAGGAGAGCAGCTGCTTGTATAAGAACAGCACAGAAAACCTGTAGAGGACATGCACTCCTGTAGACCTTTAAAAAGGAGCTTTTATTCCATAGGCAGCATTGTGCATTACAAAACCCAGAAGCAGACTGTCAGGCTCCGGCGCTTCGCGGTTTCAAGAACCTCTTCGAACCTCTTCATCAGGGGGGCACAGCAACAAAACCACAAAGGACAGTGCACTGAAACTGAAATAAAATGGTAATGCATTTTATTATGAGTGGACATAGTTCACACAGTTAGCCTTGGTGTTCCACCTCTTTGTCACAGGGGTGTCATGCAGCCTTGACAAAGACCCAGGACACCTTGATGCCCCTGAGCTAACTGTGTAAACCTTGAAATACGTCAATTTATTACGAAATGTATTAGCATTTTCAGTTTAATGCAGTGTCCTTTGTGCTTTTGTTTCTGTTTGCTTCGTGGCTGCACCATCTGAGTAGTGTGCACAGTTTTTGAAGGAGGTTCAGTACCTGGCAGCACCCAGCCTCCCACCAGGTCCTACCACACCATAGAAGGGTTGGTGGCAGACATGATGCCTCACAAGGCAAAGATACTGAGCAAGTTGGATAAGGACTTCAAGAAACAGGACTAACTTGGCTGAAAGGTCTATGTAGCTGCATCCCTGAACTGCAAAGGCCCAAAGCGAGGAAAAGATAGCCAACTCAGTTAAGAAGGGGGATAAAACATTTTATAGGTACAGCAGAGAGCGAAGGAAGACCAAGGGAGGGATAGTGAGGCTTAATAAAGGGGAGAGAGAGTGGGCAGAGGGTGACTGTGAAAAGGCAGAGATACTAAACAAATATTTTTGCTCAGTATTTACAAATAAAGAGGGGGAGGTAACTAAAACAAACAGTAGAAGCACTCTGGATACAGAAGTTGATACCAGCCCATTTACAGAAGAAAGGGTTCTGAAAGAACTCTTAAAACTTAAGGTGGACAAAGCAATGGGGCCTGATGGGATTCATCCCAGTATTCTAAAAGAACTAAGGGTAGAACTGGTGACACCACTGACTACCCTCTTTAACAAATCATGGGAGGATGGGGTGGTACCCGAGGACTGGAGGAGGGCAGATGTGATTTCCCTTTACAAAAGTGGAGCAAGCCAAAAGCAGGAACTACAGACTTGTTAGTTTAACTCGGTGGTAGGGAAAATGATGGAATCACTTCTGAAGGAAAAAATTGTCGGTATCTAGAGGCCAGAGGGCACAGGACCCAAGGCAGCATGGATTCACAGAGGGAAGGTCATGCCAGACGAATCTGATAGATTTCTTTGACTGGGTGACCAAAGTAGTAGATCAGGGAGGGCTGTGGACATGGCCTACCTAGACTTTAGTAAGGCATTTGACACAGTCCCACACAAAGATTAATATGCAAGTTAGCCAGCCTGGGTGGGTCCCAAGATGACAACCTGGGAAAGAATTGGCTGGAGAATAGGACACAGAGAGTAATAGTAAATGGAGTCCACTCTGAAGAAAGGGGGTTACTAGTAGGGTACCGCAGGGTTCGGTATTAGATCGGTCCTCTTCAATGTCTTTATAAGTGACATTGCAGAGGGACTGAAGGAAAAGTATGTCTCTTTGCAGATGACACAAAGATCTGCAACAGAGTTGATGCACAAGGTGGGGTGGAAAGGATGAGAAGGATTTGGCAAGGTTAGAGGAATGGTCAAATGTATGGTAGCTTAGATTCAGTGCTAAGAAGTGCATGGTAATGTACCTGGGAAACAAAAACCCAGGGGAAGAGTACACAATGGGGGGTGAGATACTAACAACAACAAAAATGGAAAGGGACCTGGGGGTAGTCATATCAGATGACCTAAAGGTGGGCAAGCAATGTGAGAGGGCAGCAAGGAGGGCTGGGGGGATATTGGGATGCATAGGGAGAGGCATCACCAGTAGAAAACAGGAAGTTATTATCCCTCTGTACAGACAGCTGGTGAGACCCCATCTGGAGTACTGCGTGCAGTTCTGGAGACCCAATCTCCGCAAGGACATAGACAGGATGGAAGCTGTCCAGAGGAGGGCAACTTAAGTGGTGCAGGGTCTGCACTGGAAGACATATGAAGAGAGACTTAAGGAGTTTAATATGTATAGCCTCGAGGAAAGGAGGGAGAGAGGGGACATGATAGAAACTTTCAAGTACCTCAAGGGAATCAACAAAGTCCAAGAGGGTAGCATCTTTCAAAAAGAGTGTGCAAGAACAAGGGGCACAATTTGAAGATGGGGGTGGCTCAGAGGTAATTTAAGGAAGTATTTTTTCACAGAGAGAGTTGTGGATGCATGGAACGGCCTTCCGGAGGAGGTTGTGGAGTCAAACACAGCGGTGGAATTCAAGCATGCATGGGACAGTCATAAGGCAATTGTAGGGGGTGGGGGTAGGAAGAAGTAGGCTGCTGGTTAATTAGGATCTGCAGTTTATCCATTAGGTAGGGAAATGGGCAGACTGGGTGGGCCAAGCGGTCGTTATCTGCCGTCAAATTCTGTGTTTCTATGTTTCTATCCACTAGGCCAGCTATGCAGCTTTCATGGCTTGATATAGCCACAAACTCTTCAAGAGGCTCTCGGACTTATCCCACTTTCTTCCTGAAGAGAATGAGGCAGATCTAGAGGTGGTCCATTATCTGAGGCCAACATGTGGGCCTGGACTGGACCGCTGGCAATAGCAATTGCAGTGGTGATGTCCCTATGCCAGTGTGCCTGGTTGTGAATTTCACCTGTCACACTGGACATTCAGCAATGAATGTCGGATCTGCCTTTCACTGGAACAGATTTCTTTGTGTCAGGGGTTGAGGACCACCTCACAGGTATTGAGAAGTCCAGTGTGACCCTAGATAAAGTGATGTTGGTCGTTAGAGCCAAGCAACAGCCCAAGTCAAGGCTACAAGACTCGAGGTCAGTAGCAGTCTCAGCAGCAACAGAGGCAGTAATTCCAGCAGCACCATCCAAGCCCTCCAACAAATTAGGAGGGTACAGTCAGCACAAGGGCAATGGGTTTGTTACTCTGGAGGCTATGTTGCAGGGGCTGCTAACAAGAGCAGTAAGTGATGAGTTGGTGGGCCCTATCCCTCTCTGTCCTGAACACTGCTGATGCTCCCAGTCGCAGAGCTTACTTCCCCATGTCTTACCACAGTAGTCCCACTACTTTAGACAAATGGGTTCTGGAAGTAGAAGGATTGGAGTTGTCTTTGGAATTCAAGACTCTCCTCCCCTGTTGTTCCCGAGCACCATTGGAGTACACGCTTTTTTTAAGTTAGAATTGAAAACTTATTTATTTAAACAGGCATATAGAGAGTGATTTTATTGTTTTTATTGTAATCATATCGTTATTGTCGTTGTATGTTATATGTATGCATTGTAATTGTGTATTTGTACAGCACTTTGACTTCGAAAAGTGCTTAAAAATAAATTTTTACTTACTTACTTTCTTTTAGTGGAGTCTGTGCTCACACTACTGAGTGAAATTGTTCTGCTCCTCAAGTGGCATGTGATGGGACTTGTTGCATAGTATAAGTATAAGTAGATGTGTATAAAGATGTGTGAAAGTCAAACTCAGCAGGGGTTTGTGTCATGATACTTTCTGGTGCCTATAGGGATAGGTAACTGACGCCACTTTCTCGGTCTGCGAGTTCCAAACAAGCTCATTCTCACTTGGAAGTTTTATGTTGTGACTTTACACCGGATCATTCTGTCCCTGGGGCCAGAGGCTTGTTTCTGCTCCTTGAACCTCCCGGATGTATACTTCCACATTCCCATTCATCCTTTTCTCAGATAGTTCCTCCACTATCACAGTGACTGGTTCCTCATAGGAATCTTGCTGCGGGACATGGAGCAGTCCTAGGATCTGGCCATACAGACATTACAGGACCTCGGCCTAATGGTCAGTCTAGCCATGTCTGAGCTCATCCCGGCACAGATGATTCTGTTCATTGGAGCAGAGTTGGGCTTCCTCCAAGCCAGAGCACGCTTGTTCCCAGACAGAGTGGAGGATTTGTCCTCCTTTCCCTATCAGTTTGAGCTAGGCAGTCACCCCTAGCTAGGTATTTCCTCTGACTTCTGCGCTTCATGGTGCTTACCATGGCTGTGATGCATTGGACCTACTGATGCATGTGACACATTCAGTGGGAACTGAGGTGTCAGTAGTGCTAGTTGCACACAGTGCCAAACCAACTGGTCCGAGTGACCCAGATGATACCGGACACCATCCTTTGGTAATTGTCCCCTTCAAACCTCTTGGATTGCATCCCATTCATCCAGGCAGAGCCCTCAGTCACATTGATGATGGGTGCATCACTGGTGGGCTGGGGTGCACAACTACTGGACTTCAGAGTGTACAGGGTCTGGTCACCGAGTGAGACTCGGATCCACATCAGCCTGTTGGAACTCCCCTGCAATTTACCAGGTGTTGGTGAAGTTTGCACTGCTGGTTCGAGGTTGAGTGGTCTAGGTTAACAAAGACAATACAACTACCATGTTCTACCTGAACAAACAGATGTATGTACTTCTTTGCTTTGTGTCAGGAGATACTCTGGACATGGTCTTTTGCTCCCGTCCTACAAGCAGACCTGTTGGCGGTCCATGTCGTGTGAGCAAGCAGCCAGCTGCTGGACACTCAGTCATGTGAGAGAGTCGCCTTAGGGAGAATGTGTCCCAGGTGTTCTCATAATGGGGAATACAGTGTCGGGTACAGCTGCTATCCAAAGGTTTAACAGTTACACCTACTGTTATCACCAAATAGATTTAAATTATAAGTAGATGTGTATAAACTTTTAAGAAAACTGATCGTGAAGGTTGTTTTTTGGTGAACAACAAGAGGGGACTTCATTTGAAAATCAGGCCCAAAGGAACAACATGGGTTTTATATCTACACTACAGCAGTGGACAGTAGCCTGACTAATGCCATTGAGACCAATCTTGCTCTTGCCTGTGACATTCTAACAGTGACAGAGTCTGTGACTGATTTATTTATTTAGTTTTTCTTGACTGGGAAAGGAGGACTAGACAATTCTGCCTATTTTCAGCCTCATCCCAGGGGAAGGGGATACAGATGGATGCAACTGACATTGAACCAGATTAAGCTATTGGTGGTATTTTTAGTAAATGGGGGAAATGTGGCCAGGACACTTGGAAATTGACCTACTCTTTTCGAGCATTGCCATGGGATCTTTAACATCCACCTGAACTACTACCTCAGATGGGACCTTGGTTTAATGTCTCATCCGAAAGACACCTTAGGAGTGCAGCACCCCCCTCATGCTGCATTACAGTGTCAGTACTGGGATTTAACCCAAGTGCCTGATGTGGGGATAGAACCCACAGCCTTCAGATCTTCCGGCCTTAGAGGTGACCGTGCAGCCTGCTGAGCCACTGACACTGACTTCAGTCAAGAAAAACTGGAAGACAGACTTTGCTGGTGATTTATGTGGGAAGAAGCCAGTAAGAATGTTCAATCTGAATTTCATCTACAGGCAAAGATAGGACTAAAAATAAAAGCACCTTTTACCCAATGCAGCCACGTAACAAAAGATTGAAAGTTTCTGAAAAACCTGTAACTTATGATATTGAGAGGTTGTTTGATTCACAAGTTACCCAACCATGCTACAACTTGTCAGCGAAGGAATGGGTAACAGTTAAAAGAAAATATATCATAATGTATCTGCTAATGTAAAAGGCCACATAATCAGGTACTGTTTCCTAGAGTCCAAGATTTAAAGTACTATATTTTTAATAGTTCCTAAGGTAGCATCACTGTTAGGTCCTTATTATCAGGTATGGTGGATATAATACCAAAGATCACTACTGGGAATTTTCGAGGAGTTGCTAATTGTCACCTCAACTGATAACGTTTATTTGCCTAACCATGGTAGGCATTAAAGGCATACTTTGTCTTCTGTCTCAGACAGGGTGTGAACTGAGTTACAGCAGTGTACTAAAGTAAAGGAAAACAGTCATTATTGCTGCTCTATTGTGAAAGCATTTATACTTTATAATCTAGGGTCAACCCAAAATGTATTGCTGTTGGCGTGCACTCCCCAAGCTATTTATGAAATAGTATCCGTTTATATCCTCAAGGAAGTAGATCCCCATTTATAAAATTTTAAGGTGGAAATACCCTAGAAGAACAGGTCAGTTTGGCGTTTAACCTGCTGCTATCCCTGCCCAAAGAGAGAAGCGACTGTTTGCTTGCAAAACTGAACTCAGTTAACCAATTTTATCGCAACTTCTGGCCTTTACAGAACTCAGCTGTACTCCATATCTAGGGTCAGCCTGTATAATTTGTTCTTGTTTATCCACATCCCCCTTTATACCAGATTATTGAACCAAATGTTCGTAGTGAGTTAAATTAAAAGTGAGAAATGCAAGGTACATCACACTCTTCCCTTCACCTAAGATCCCCCCTCCCCACAACATCATGCCTCTGTATGGACCCTTCCTCACAATATATACCCCAAGCCTAATATTCTTAGCTGATCGTAAGATAGCTATGCTGGGCAGTGGCGAAGACAAAGGTATTCTCCATGACCTTTCCAACTACCTGGTCCAGTTTAAAGTGAAGGCGATCCTCCCTCCGGAAATCATACTGAAGACAGCTCTATTCCTTATGCTGCTAACTGCTTGTGATATACAGACCAACCCTGGCCCCCAGCTCAGCAATAGAACTGCATCCCCTAGCGACCCCACCTGGGCCTGCACCAAAGGAATAAAAGTAATACATATGGATGTTAACAGCCTGCGCCCCAAGATGCCAGAACTTGAAGCCTGGAGGGGTCTCTACTCCCTTGATGTCATGGCAGTCACTGAAACATGGCTGCAACCAGCCATCCAGCCCAATGAAGTAGACACCCCAAGCTACAGTGTGTACAGAAAAGACAGGAAGGGTAGGGGGAAAAAGTGGAAGAGTGCTGCTATACATCAGCAATTCCCTCCAGGCCACTGAGGTCCCACTGCCATAACTTGATACTACAGCCGGCAAATGTGTTCTCATTAAACTTCTTCTGGGAAGAACCAAACTCCTGCATATAGCCTGCAACTATAGCCCGCCCACTGTAGTCAGTCAGTCCTGTCAGAGCTCCTGGAATGTCTCAGGGAGCTCTTCCTTCATAAACTCATAATCCTGGGGGATTTTAACTTAAATTGTCTGGAAAAAGGGACTAAGTCTTACAAGAATGTAATTAGCGATGCCCATCTCCACCAAATAATTGGTGATCCAGCTAGGCACAATAGCAAAATGGGGAACCACTCACTGCTTGACTGGATCCTCATCTCCAGACCAGAAAGACTCCAAGCTGCTGGGATCTTCTCTGACTCTATGAGCGACCACTCCCCCATCTACTGTACTTGGAGAAATTGTTTCCCTAAACACCTCCCCCCCCCACACACACACAAGATCCTGTCAACTATAGACTATTTCAAGCTGAACATCGACAACCTCTCTAAAGTTATCTGGAAAGATCTGGGCCACCATGACAGATATAAATACAGTAACACCTAGGTAGAACGAATGGGTTGGGAGCCATGGACCACATTCGTTGTAGTGGCTTTTTCATTATAGTGAGGAATGTTCTATAGCACTACCATAACTTTAAAAACAATTCCTCAAATGATTGCTGAAACATATTTAATTGGTTTCGTATCTTTATTAAAAAAAAAAAAAACAGGTTAAAATGCATGCTGTTTGATGTGAAACTTCAGTTATTAATATTCGGCAGCTCATAGTTCATTACTCAGCACATCAGCATTACTATAACATGAGTTTGTCCACTTGTCGGCTATTTATGTTTTATTAGCTATATAATAGAACTGAATCTAGGCATACCAGTCACACTTTTTGTCTTGGAGTAGTTATTTTTAGCATCCTAGGACATGCACCTCTCCATAGCAGCGTAGTAAAATCCTTTTGGTTTTGACTTACTTTACCGTGCATAGCTTGAATGAAAACACATGGGGCATTATCATCATCTTTAAAACCTTTATAGTGATAAAGAGATGTTCTGTCACCTTGCAAGGTTGTTCTTAACAAACAGGTTAAAATGCATGCTGTTTGATACGAAATTTAACTGCTCATAGCTCATTACTCAGCACATCGGCATTAAATTACAGTACAGTACTGTACATGCTCATTACTTGTCCAGTACATGAAAGAATGTGGTGAGCTTCACATGGTGCTTTTTAAACACTCCTACTTAACTAATTACAGTCTATTAGCATTTTTCCTATTACCGAGGTTACAGTGATTGACACGGAGTGAACGAAACAGCTGATTGTTCGTGTCAGTTTGGGAGCCACGGAACGCATTCGATATACCTGGGAATTTGTTATAGCTGGGGTTGCTATAGCGAGGGTCACTGTATAGCCATGGACTTCATAACCAACAACCTTATATCAGTAATAGAAACATAGAAACTTAGAATTTGACGGCAGATAAGGACCGCTTGGCCCACCTAGTCTGCCCATTTTCCTACCTAACAGATAAGCTGCAGATCCTAGTTAACCAACAGCTTACTTCCTCCTACCCCCCACTAGGACTGCCTTATGTCTGTCCCATGAATTCTTGAATTCCCCCACTGTTCTTGACTCCACGACCTCCTCAGGGAGACTGTTCCACACATCCACAACCCTCTCTGTGAAAAAATACTTCCTCACATTACCTCTGAGCCGTCCCCCCTCTATCTTCAAATTGTGCCCCCTTGTTCTTGCACATCTCTTTTTCTGAAAGATGTTACCCTCTTGGACTTTGTTGATTCCCTTGAGGTACTTGAAAGTTTCTATCATGTCCCCTCTCTCCCTTCTTTCCTCAAGGGTATATGTATTAAGCTCCTTTAGTCTTTCTTCGTATGTCTTCTGGTGCAGACCCTGCACCATTTTGGTTGCCCTCCTCTGGACAGCCTCCACTCTGTCTATGTCTTTGCGGAGATGGGGTCCTCAGAACTGCACACAGTACTCCAGATGGGGTCTCACCAACTGTATGTACAGAGGGATAACAACTTCCTGTTTTCTACTATTGATGCCTCTTCCTATGCATCCCAATATCCCCCCAGCCTTCCTTACTGCCTTCTCACATTGCTTGCCCACCTTTAGGTCATCTGATATAATTACCCCCAGGTCCCTTTTCAATTTTATGTTTGCTTGCACGCATGTGCAAGAAACATAGTGCCATCATCTGAGTTTTCGGCGGTGTGTCACTCCCTCTTCCAATTCAGTCAGTGTGTTTGGCAGTGCCCCAGTCCGCCAATGCATGCTGGAGCTGTCTATAACAGCTCCAAAATGCAATAGCACAGTTGAAAGGGGAGCTACGCTTCGGTGAGCAGCGATCAGATATAAACGCTCATGCCGCAGCTCCCCCTACACACACACCTGCGCCGCCGCGCATACTGTGTGTTGCCCCCACGCACACACTGTGTAGCCGGCGGAGGCCATGCCTCCCCCAAAGCATCCAGGTGCCACGCTGAGAGCCCACCCAGCATGGCAAAATGATATAATGGCGGCGGGGTGCCCAATCCCCCATCGGCTCCTGTCTCTCCCCACCCCTTGCTGTCACCGATGGAGGTGCCCAATCCCCATCGGCTTCACTCATCTCTCCCCGAGTAGGGGTGCCACGCTGGGAGCCCACCCCAGCGTGGCAACAGATGCCATGGCCGACGGGGTGCCCAATCCCGTCGGCTCCATGCCCCCCAGCCATCCTTCTGCAATGCTGAGAGCCCACCCCAGCGTGGCCAGCGTCAGCGTCGTCTGAATAAAAAAAAACAACCTGAAAATCAAAAGCGGTCCATCATGTGTCTGCCCCCCCACCGGCCCACCCACTGCGCACCCTGCCTCCCCACACACCCCCCACCCCATACTTACCTCCGGACTCGCACGACGATCTTCGGTGGACCGGGAACATGTCTGCACTCTTCAAAGCCGACCGCGAACTGAGGAAATGCTGGTAAGCTGTATAATGCGATAGATAGGGTTTTTTCAACTTTGTTGCATATCTCAGGCATTTTTTGGAATTTTTGCACCAAATTTTCAACATGGGGTTTTTGGGACCCCTCCTCATGAATTCTTGCACTGTCATGGCGTTAATCGGGTCCGAAGGGTGATTTCGCAGCCACTGCGCGAAATCACCTTTCCAGAATGATTAACAAAACAACACTGCCAGTGTTCTTAAGGTGGGCTCAAAAGACTATATTTTGAAAATTTGTGAAAGTCCCAAAACACTGTTTTACTAGCTTGCATTGCACAGTTCCTACGCACTGTAAGTTCACGAATTTTCAATATTTTCATTTCCAGATTTTCAACATTGCCATTTTACACACCTTCTTATGAACAGTACAGCTGTCATTTTCACATCTCACCAAAATGTGTTCCGCCCATGTATGGCCTTTGATGGCGCAGTCGATTGTCTTGAGAATCAATGTCTGCGGGCACATTAAGAAAATCACAGTGACACTGTTCATGAGCAGAGTCTTAAATGGCTATGTTGAAAATTGGTGAAAATTCTAAAATGACTGTTTTATTTCCAGCGCATACAGTTCCTAATGACACTGTAAGTTTGCTAAATTTCAATATTTTCACTCCAGATTTTCAACATTGCCATTTTACCACACCTCCTTATGAGCGGTACAGCTGTCATTTTTCACATCTTGCCCAAAATGTGTTTCCACCCATGTGGAGCACAATGGCGTAGTCGATGTGCGAAATCAATGTATGGGACACATTAAGAAAATCACAGAGACACTGTTTATGAGCAGAGGTCTTAAAATGGCTATGTTGAAAATTTGGTGAAAAAATTCCCAAAAATGACTGTTTTACGAGCGTGCATTGCGTAGTTCCTATGCATGCTCGTAAGTTTGCGAATTTAATATTTTCAATCCAGATTTTCAACATTGCCATTTTATTACACTTCCTTATGAACAGTACAACTGCCATTTTTCATATGTCGCCCAAAATGTGTTTTCGCACATGTAGCGCACAATGGTGCTGTTGGTGTGCAAAAGCAATGTTTGGGACAGGTTAAGAAAATCACAGTTACACTGTTCATCAGCAGAGGTCTTAAAATGGCTATGTTGAAAATTTGGTGACAAAAGTCCATAAAATGACTGTGTTACGAGTGAGCGTTGAGCAGTTTCCACGCACCCTCTCAAGTTCATGACTTTGTAATATTTTCAGTCCAGATTTTCACCAGTGGCATTTTTCCACACTTCCTTATGAACAGTACAGCTGTCATTTTTCACAACATGGCCGAAGTGTGTTTTCACACTTTCAGTGCAGAGATGCGTGGTCGCTGTGGGAAATCATTGTTCGGGACCGATAAAGAAAATCACAGTGACACTGTTCATGATCGGAGGCACCAAAATGTCTGCGTTGACAATCTGCTGTAAAAAATCCCCAACCTAATTATATTACGGGTGTGCGTTGCACAGTTTCTATGTACGCTCGTCACTTCACCATTTTTTTAAATATTTTTACTGCAGATTTGCAACATTGCCATTTTTTACACCTCCCCATGAACAGTACAGCTGTCATTTTTTACATCCTGTTCAGAATGTTTTTGCACCTGTGGTGCTAAATGCCGTAGTCGCTGTGCATAAGCAGCTTTCGGCTAACAAACTGATATTCCCCCTGTTCATGAGGTGGGTTCACAAAAAAAACATGTTGAAAATTTGGAGTGAAAATACCAACGAATGCCTGAGGTATTAGGGTTTCCAATCATAACGTCCAACCCTGTAGAAAATGACAGGCATCAGGGGTGTGACTTGGGATTCTTGCCTGTAATGCTCATACCATTCCACACCCTGCAGCCAGTGAGAGGCATCGAGGCATGCCTTGGACTCTTCGGCCCCAAAGTTCACCCCATTTTCCTATATCGCACCCATCTCACCATATTTCCTAATGGAATGGGGTGCGCATAAAGGCCAAAGACCCCAAGGAACACCGTGACACTTGTCAGTGTCTGCAGGGTGGGCTGTGGTGAAATGGTCGCCGTTATGCCTGACAACCCAAAGGCACACCCCAATGCTGTCACTCTCTGCAGGGTGATGGTGGGGTTGGCTTCAGTTCAATACTTCACTGCCATTCCTATTACGCAGCTCTGTAACTTCTACACTACCACTGCCAATGCCAGCAAGCAAACATTCGACATTGACACATGCTTGTTACTGTTGTCAGTATCTCACCCCCAGTTGTGTACTCTTCCCCTGGGTTTTTGTTTCCCATGTGCATTACCTTGCACTTCTTTGCATTGAATCTGAGCTGCCATACATTTGACCATTCCTCCAACCTTGCCAAGTCCCTTCTCATCCTTTCTACTCCATCTTGTGTATCAACCCTGTTGCAGATCTTTGCGTCGTCTGCAAAGAGACATACTTTTCCTTCCTGTTCCTCTGCAGTGTCACTTATAAAGACATTAAAAAGGACCGGTCCCAGTACTGAACCCTGCGGTACCCCGCTAGTAACCCTCCTTTCTTCACTGTGGACTCCATTTAATACTACCCTTTGTGTCCTGTTGTCTAGCCAATTTGTTATCCAGGCTACCACCTTGGGGCCCACTCCAAGGGTGGCTAACTTGTGTATTAATCTTTTGTGTGGGACTGTATCAAATGCCTTGCTAAAATCTAGGTAGGCCATGCCTCGTTCATATAAAGGCAGTACAAAGGCCTATGCTCTAAGTGGCTCTCCCCCAGACCACTGTACTCTGATAAAAGAATGTGACAGAGCCTGGAGCACATACAAAGCTGAAGGTTCACCACAGGACTGGCAAGAATATAGGAAATTATAGAACCAATGTAAGTCCACAATGAAAAAAGTTAAGACTAACTACATTAGAAAACTGCAGACAGGGAACCTGCACAACCCTAACAACTTCTTGATTTGGAATGTGTATTTGTAATGTAGTATGGATATGTTATGTGTTCAGTGTTTGTTGTAACTTGTAAGTATGGGTTAACATCTAACTGGACTGTCTTGAAAACAGGGTATTTAACTCTTATGACATGTATTTTCTCTTCCTGTATAAAAAAAAATGGTTTTATTACTTACTACTACTACTTCTTGGCTTAACTTTACTGTTTCCTAAAAGGGCAACAAACTGCCTCCAGTCAGGAAATATGCATAAACAAAACACTGGTTGAGGATCCCCAACTTGTGGCAGAAGGGTTCAACACATTTTTCACTGTCTTAGACTGCTTCAAAGTCTCTCAGCTCAACTCCTCACTGTTTACCCCACCTTCCATCAATCAACCTGTATTCCACCTTAAACTCGTAACCAGGAAGGAAGTACAGAAGCATCTGCTCATGATAAAACCAGACAGATCTGCGGGTCTTAATGGGTTGGAACCCAAGTTTTTTCAGATCACAGCCCCAGTACTTACTACTCCCCTGACCAGGTTGTATAACATGTCCCCACTCTGTGGAAAAGTCCCCCAGTTATGGAAGACTGCTGTGTTGTCCCTGTCCACAAAGGAGGAACCAAGGACTTGATTGAGAACTATCACCCAATCTCGATACTCAGTGCCTTGGTAAAGTTCAAGAACGTCTTATCTACAGTCAATTGGCAGCTCACTTAGAGGCTCACAGCCTAATGGCCATTGTCCAGCATGGATTCCAAAAACACCACGGGACCGACATAGCCGTGGTGCATCTCACCTCAGACATCTTCAAAGCCATCGATGAGGGAAAAGCCATAGGACTCATCTTTATTAATCTCACCAAAGCTTTCAGCCTGATGAATCATGAGATATAACTGACCAAATTAGAAAATTTCGGATTAGACTGCTATGCTAATTCCTGGTTCAGAAGCTACCTAGTGGGTTGCGACCAGATTGTTAAATGGAACGTCTGATAAGCCGCATACTGCACGATCACTGACAGAGGCCCACAGTGGTCAATAGTTGGACCTTTACTCTTCTCCATCTTTATCAATAATCTGTCATCCAACTGTGGGGAAGCAAAAACAATCCCGTACGCAGATGATGCAGTCCTGTTTAGGGACATTGCAGACATTGAAAGAAGGCTAAATGGGGACTTTGCCACACTAGGTAGATGGCTCTCATCTAACCAGCTGGTGCTTAACATCAGAAAAACTAAAAACCATGCTGTTTGGATCCAGAAGGATAGGCACAGACAGAGTTAAACTTCTAAAGATCACAGATGCCAGTGGGACCACAATGGAAATTGTGGACAGTATAAAATATTTTGGAATGTAGCTAGATCAAGAGCCCACATTATTTGTTTGTTTTTGATGACCGAGTAGGTGCGTTAGGCATAGAAATGCCTATTTTCAGGCATGACTCAGGAGAGTACAAGTCAAACTACAGTACAACAGCAGTGGACAATAATACAGGGTGGTAGTAGTACAGGTAAATAAAAGAAGTAACAATGAGTAAAATGGGAAAAAACACGTTTCAGCACACTCACAATATAAGAGCATTTGTCAGAGGCAAGTAGAAAGCAGCATAATACAGTTAGTAAGGGAAGATTATCAATACAAGTAGGAGATGCACGAATGCTATAAAGTGATAAAAAGGCAAGGAATCAACCATAAGCAAAAACACACAATTAGGCTGAGTACAATATATCATTTCTTGATCCCAGGTAAGGAGAGAGTAGTGGTAGTATTACAGAGCAGTAGAACAAGCAGGGAACATGTCAGGGTCATCATCCCGTGGAGGGGGTCGGCCCCTTTAGCCCCGGCATCCCTATCTTCTACCGGGCTCCCTGTGGTTCAGCACCCCCGCCCTCATTGCTATTTTGGGCAGTGGCTCCTCGGGGCAGGGGACTTAGTCTCCTGCCTCCTAGCCCCTGACACTCAGGCCCATATCCTCCATGGGCTCTCAGCCAGGCGGCTCAGCTGCTGTTGGTTTTTCGGGCATAGATTCTTCCACCATGGGCCCCCGGCCACAACACTGTCTACATTGGTCCCCAACTCTGAGCCCGATGTCAGTCCTTCATGGCAGTGCCCGCAGCAGGCTACCGCCTCTCCCTCTACTCTGGCATCACCTCTGCCTTTGCCAGGGGGTCTCCTTCCCACCAAACTCCTGCTTCTCTGCAACGGCGGACCCTTATCTCGGATGCTTCCGGACACCGCCACTGGGCTGCCGTCAGTACTGACGCTGACGCTCCCCCAACCAGTGGGCCCAACGTTGGTATTGCCTCTTCCACAGCCTGCACCACAGCCGATGCCCAATGACCCGACGCTGAATCCTCAGCCCACGCCAGGCAGCCCTATTCCTGGGTACCCTACACCAGCCCTGCTGCTGTCGTACCCTTACCCGGCGTTTTCCTGTCCCTACCCACCAGTGTACAATCTTCCACCCCTGGTGGACTATAATGCTTTGTTTTCAGTGTTGTGGTCTTTAGTCCAGAGACAGACCCCCAACCCTCAAGGACCGCCCCGATGTCCCCCCACCCCCAATATCCACACTGGGACCTGCCCCAGGATCCAGGTCAGGCAGGGCCTAGTGAACCCCGAACATAGGGGTCTTCAGGGTCTCTACATGATGTCAGTTCCGGCTCTCGTTGGGACGAGCACATGCCATTGGCGTCGGATTGAGACAACAAGACCAATGAGGATGACTTTGATTGTTCTGGGATCATCCTCCTCACCCGGGCAGTCTTTGGGTGGGGAGGACCCTCCCAGGAAGGTTCCTAAATCCCACCCCCAACGTCTACGGACATGATGCACTACATCCAGTCCATTATGGGCTGGGCAGTGGAGGAGCAAGACCCAGAGCGGCACCGCCTGGCTGTGTTTTTAAGTCAGCAGATGCCCTCCCTGTGGTGGTGTCACCCATGATTGACTCCTATGAGGATGTCACCAGGGTGGCATGGAATCACCCCAGTTCCACCTCGCCATTACCCAAGAAGGCGGACTGTCTTTACCATGCTTCTGCTGGTAAACCCTTCTTAGGGAGACCCTCAAGGCTGATTCAGTGGTCATAAATGCAGCTCATGGCCATACCAAAAGTACCCAGCAACTTGGTGCCCTTCCCCCAGACAGAGAGTCTCAGCAGCTGGACCTCCTGGATAAGCACATGTTCGCATTTACTACCATGCTATCATGGCTATACAGGCCATTAGTTACCTGGCCCATATGGTCCAATATCTGAATGTCCTCTGAGACCAAGCCATGGACCTGGTGCAGGTGTTGGCAAAAGACCCCACCAAGACACAGCTCACCCAACTCTTAAAGTCAGGCTCGGACATTGGCATCCACATTCTCTGGGCAGCTTACGGTGACATGGATGCCTCTGGGTGCATGGTGGCTGCTGGGGTCTGCCTCTACATCATTCTTGGCTTCGGGTCTCTGGCTTTGCCTCAGATATTCAAGCCAGTATCTTGGACGCCCCATTCTGGGGCTCTGTCTTTTTTTTGGGGGGGGGGGGGATGTCCAGGACATCATCTCCATCCTGCAGGAGCTGGGGCAAGCCCTTAAGTCGGTTCATTCACTCTGTCACACTCAGCCTGGAGTGGGCCAATGTCAGTCCGTTCATCAGTCCTCTCACAAGTAGTCTCGAAACCTGTCTGCCAAGAGTTAGAATAAGTGAAAGGCCATGGCGGCCCCTGCAGCTGCTGCCACCAGAGCCCCTCAGGCACCTCCTGACCCCTTAGCCGCCTCCCCCAAGGCTCTGTAGGAGGCAGTCGGTTCTTCCTCCACCTAGATGAGTGGCGGGGAGTGACCACAGACAGTTGGGTGCTTCAGATCAGAGAGTACGGTCGCACGCTAGAGTTTCTAGAGTAGCCTCCAGAAAATCCTTCAGTAAACTTCTCTTACCGGCCCACCTGTCCCTCGTCTGGGAGGAAATTCAGGCTCCTCTCCAAAAAAGAGCCATAGAGCCCCTCCCTTCAGCTCAAAGGGAAGGGGGGTTTTACTCCCACTTCTTCCTCATCCTCAAAAAGACCGGAGATCTTTGACCCATCCTGGACCTGAGCCATCTGAATCTGTACATCGAGTACAGGCATTTCCGGGTGGTCACTCTGCAGGGGCTGTTACCCATTTTGCACCAGGGGGATTGGCTCTGCTTGCTGGACATGCAGGATGCTTACCTGCACATCCAAATCTTTCCTGCCCATTGTCGCTTCCTCCACTTCCACTTTCAGGGAGCCCATTTTCAACTCCGAGCCCTCCCTTTTGGCCTTTATTTGGCCCCTCGAGTCTTTACCAAGTGCCTGGCAGTAGTGTCAGCTGCTTTGAGGAGGCAGGGTTTCTGTGTATTCCCCTACCTGGACAGTTGGCTGCTAGCAGCCCCCCTCCAGAGACCACCTGGTTCAGACTCTGGATTACACTTTCCGTCTGTTTCAGGCCGAAGTCCTGCCTCTCTCCTTGCATGGACAGTTTGGAGCATCTGATGGAGCAGACGTGTCTGATTTCCTCCAGTCGACAGGTCCCAGCAGCCCCTGGTCCACATGGCAGCAGCCATTGTCACGGTCTTCCTGGCCTGCCTGCATATGCGGGTTCCTCAGTGGACCTTGAGGATTCAGTGGGACAAACGTACGGAAAACCTGAACAAGTGGGTCATGGTCTCCGATCCTGTACAGAATCCTGTCATGGTGGCTGGAGGTGGCCAGCCTCCTTCAGTGGGTCTCTTTCCAGCTTTTGATCCCCCCCCCCATCAGATTCTCACAACAGACGCATCCAGCCTGGGATGGGGTGCTCATCTGGCCGACCACCAGACCCAGGGTACCGGGACGGAAGTGGAACAGGGTCTCCATATCAGCATCCTGAAGATGCGAGCTGTCCTTTATGCTCTGCAGGCCTTTCAGACTCATCTCCTCCCTGGTCCGCTGCTGGTACAGATGGACAATATGTGTGTGATGTATTACATCAACAAACAGAGGGGACTCAGTCTTACCCCCAGTGTCGGGAGTCTGGTATTGGGCCATCGAGCATGGTCTGGAGCTGTCATCCGTACATGTTCAGGTGTCCAAATCATCTTGGCCAACAGTCTCAACTGCTCCAGGTCACGGATTCACGAGTGGGAGCTTATAACCTTAGTGGTCAAAGATCTCTTCAACAGATGGGGTTATCCAGAGCTGGACCCCACTCAATGCAAAACTTTCACTTTTCTGCTTGCACGATCCCAGGCCTGGAGTTTTCTGGTGAGACACATTGTCCCTATCTTGAAAGGGGAGGTTTCTGTATGCCTTTCCTCCCTTCTCGCTCCTACAGAGGGCTCTGCTCAAACTCCAGTTTGAAAGGGTGAAGATGATTCTCATAGCTCCCTTCTGGCCGCATCAGATTTGGTTCCCCGTGCTGCAACAGCTGTCAGTGGAACCTCCAGTGCCCTTGCCCCTGTGCACTGGCTTGCTTTCCCAGGACCAGGGCACTCTAGTCCATCTGGTTCTCAACTCCATGCATGGCTCCTGTGGACCTAGCTATCGCCTGCTTTGGGGTGCCCTCTAGGGTCGCAGATGTCCTGGTGGCTGGTAGAAAACCCTCCAGCAGGACCACGTATGCTATTAAATGGAAGAATTTCACCCTTTGGGCTACTGCTTACCATTTGGATCCCTTCACCTGCCCGGTGAATCAGGTGTTAGAGTACCATCTTTCCCTTTTGGACTCCAACTTGGGGTACTCCTCACTCAAGCTGTATCTTTCCACTGTCTCTGTGTACCATTCATCTATCAAGGGCAAAGTTGTGGCCCAGCTTGAGGTGTCCTGCACCTTCCTGCGCGACGCATTTTACATCTGAAACCTCCCATTCTGGACCTGGTCCCTCCATGAAATCTCAATTTCATGTTACAGAAACTCACTTTACCTTCCTTTGAACCAGCCATGAGTTGTGAGCTGCGCTTTTTGTCGTGGAAAGCGCTCTTTTTAGTTGCTGTTACTTCTGCCTGTAGGATTTTTGAGCTTCAGGCTCTTATGTGTAAGGAGCCTTATTTGTTTTTTCACAAAAACAGGGTGTCTTTGCGTACTAATCCTAAGCTTCTACCCAAGGTGGTGGTAGAGTTTACTTTGAATCAGTCCATCCACCTTCCAGTTTATTTTCCTGAATATTCTAATCAGGGGGAAGGCTTTGCTCCATATTTTGGATGCAAAAAAGGATTTTACAGTACTATACTAACCACACCAAGCCCTTAAGGAAATCTGTCCAGTTGTTGTTTCGTTTGCCCCTAAGAGAGAGGGCGCTACTGTTTCCAAACAGTTTTTGTCTAAGTGGTTAGCGAATTGCATTGTTTATTTGTAGGACAGGTAAAACAAGTTCCTTCTGGGAGTGGTTAACTGCCATTCACCAGGGGTATGGCTGCCTCTACAACTTGTTTCAGAAATGGGTCTGCTGCGGACATCTGTGCAGCTGCCATCTGGACTTCTGTCCACCCCTTCACCAAGCATTACAGTCTGGAAGTCGCCTGTAGGTGCAGAGCCAATTTTGGCCTAGCAGTACTTCAGGGCCTCCTGTCCTGAGCTCTTGACTGCTGATCTGTCCTCCTACCAGTGTTGTTCTCCTGGTGATATCCGGTACTGTGTGGCCAGCTGCAAGAGCCTTCCTCGAAGCAAGATAGTACAGTCACGCAAGAACTTACCACAACAATAGATCTTTGAGAGAAGCTCTTGCAGCAGACCCTGCTTTCCCTCCCTCCTTCCCCCTGCTGTTCTTTGACTCTTGCACTACTTCTGCCTTTCTTTTAGCCCTCGGGACCTTCCTCAGTTCTCCATTTGCTGTCCACTTGGGATCTCCAGTGGGAGAACTGAGGTAGGTGTGGGGGACTGCCCACCTTTATAGAATAGGTTGACATCAGCGATGGGTGGTCCTCCGTAGTAGACTGCTAGCTAGACATTTTCTGTGTGATCCTGGCACCTAATGGCTTAGTCCTACCAGTGTGGCCTCCTGCAAGAGCTTCTCTCAAAGATCTACTAATACGATACGTTCTTATCTAACTGTACTAAAGGAATAATGCCTGACAGGGTGGGTGTTATGCTGGGATAACATCCCACCTCGGTTGGTTGGACCCGAGGCCACCGACTGAGGGCATCCAACACCCGAGAAGGGATATGTTATCCCAGCATTACACCCACCCTGGATGGCATTATTCCTATTATACTATGGCTTGTTGTTTTATAATAAAAAAATTATTTTAAAGAATGTTTTTGTTAGGGTGTAAAAATATTTATGTTTGTTAGAGAAGTAAGAGCTCATCCTCCTAATCATCCAAATTCTACATACAATCAGTAGGGATGTTATGCCAGGATTACATCCCTGCTGTGATAGTCAGCTAATCAATCCGAAGCCAGGATTCTTTCTTGTCATTGTATAATTAAGCAATAAGGCATGACAGGGTGTGGTATATCATGGGATATCGTCATGCCTTGGGTGGTTGGGCACGAGGCCGCAGGCCGAGTGCGTCCAACCGTCCGAGAAGTGACGATATCCCATGATATACCACACCCTGGAGTGACTTATTGCTATTATGAACTGGATTACAAAATTGTTGTAAATAAAAAATTAGCAACAAACCTCCCAAATATTTAAAAAAGCTTTGTAAGGGACAGTGTAGGAGTACTGTTTCAGAAAATAGTTCTATTAAGGTTGCCGTCAGGAGGTGGCGCTATTGTAGGAGCTGGTAGGAGGTAGTGTAGTGTAGGGACATCTCCCTGTGTGTCCTGTTGTATCATCTCCCAAACCCAGCATGAAAAAAACATTCATAACGGCTGCCATGGTAATGTCGTGCTTTTGAGGGAACAGTAAATGTAAGCCACAGCACTTTAAAGTCGTTGTCTCAATGGGGAGATTGTGAAGGAGCAGTTCGTAGATGTATGTGAACTGCCGTTTGGCGCGAGGCAGCATGCTGTGGGAAAATGTACTGGCGTGAGGGCTGTTTCTGTACTGTAGTAGCTGGTGCTCGGCGGAAGCCGGTTAGAATGAAATATATTCTGTCTGGAGGCGGGTGCTGGTGGGGAAGATGGATGGGGATTTGGTTTTAAGCCGACTAGAGGTCTCAGTCACTTCGGACTGTGACACACAGAGAAACTTTGCGCGGTAAATGAGGAGGTTGGTGACCGGAGGTTTTCTGAAGCCGTGATGATGTAGCCCGATATCATCACGGCTTCCAAAACCTCTCGGCCAATCAGCTTCCTCCATTTACGATCGCCAGTTCATAATTTCTATTATTGGTATTCAGTTGACATCCACACGACCCGACTGATGTCCCCTGACATGGCTTGCTTCAAATTCCTATTCCAGCTTGCAGATTTGAGGGCAGTGGTGGCAGAACCAGAGGACCACATGGTTGGGTGGTAGGAGGAGTAAAGCTGAGAGAATGTTTCAGTGACTGAGCATACTCAGTGGAAAATTGCCTATGTATGGATGTGAACTGAATTACTAGAACTATGGTAACAACTACCTTCTGTTTCTTAAGTATAGGGGATGGGTGGTAGGCTAGTACAAGTAGCCTCTATTTCCTAAGTATAGGGGATGAGTGATAGGCTAGTTTCCAATAGTAAAGTTGCATCTCAGACATCTGAAGTGCCGGGACAAGGTGATTGTCCAGTTTCCTATACTGAATTTGTATCTTGAGTTCTGAATTACAAGGACTGGATGGTAGGATGCTTTCTTGTTCCAAAGTAGCATCTCATAGAAACATAGACTTTGACGGCAGATAAGGACCACTTGGCCCACCTAGTCTGCCCATTTCCCTACCTATTGGATAAGCTGTAGATCCTAGTTAACCAGCAGCCTACTTCCTCTTACCCTCCTCTAGAATTTCCTTATGTCTGTCCCATGCATTCTTGAATTCCCCCACTGTTTTTGACCCCACCACCCCCTCAGGAAGGCCATTCCATGCGTCCACCACCCTCTCCATGAAAAAATACTTCCTCATGTTGCCCCTTAGCCGTCCCTCCTCTATCTTTAAATTATGCCCCTTTCTTCTTGCACATCTCTTATTCTGAAAGATGCTACCCTCTTGGACTTTGTTGATTCCCTTAAGGTACTTGAAAGTTTCTATCATATTCCTCCTCTCCCTCCTTTCCTCAAGGGTATACATATTAAGCTCCTTTAGTCTTTCTTCATATGACTTCCTGTGCAGACCCTGCACCATTTTAGTTGCCCTCTTCTGGACTGCCTCCATCCTATGTCCTTGTGGAGATGGGGTCTCCAGAACTGCAGGCAGTACTCCAGATTGGGTCTCACCAACTGCCTGTACAGAGGGGTAGCAATTGCCTATTTTCTACTGGTGATACCTCTCCGTATGCATCCCAGTATCCCCCCAGCCATCCCTACTGCCTTCTCACATTGCTTGCCTACCTTTAGGTTGTCTGATATGAATATTCTGAGGTCCCTTTCCATTTTTGTTGTTAGTAGCCCCCCCCCCACACACCTACACTGTGTACTCTTCACCTGGGTATTTGTTTCCCAGGTGCATTACTTTGCACTTCTTTGCATTGAATCTAAGCTTCCATACTTTTGACCATTCCTCCAACCTTACCAAGTCCCTTCTCATCCTTTCCACCACCACCCCCCTTGTGTATCAGCCCTGTTGCAGATCTTTGTGTCATCTGCAAAGAGGCATACTTTTCCGTCCAGTCATCTGCAATGTCACCTTTAAAGACATTACAGATGACCGGTCCTAACAATCACCGAAAAGCCGCCCCCCTTTCTTGAGTGGACTCCATTTACTATTACCCTCTGCATCCTTTGTTCAGTCAATTTTGTACCCAGGCTACCACCCTGGGACCCACTCCTGGCTAACTTGTTTATTAATCTTTTGTGTGGGACTGTGTCAGATGCCTTGCTAAAGTCTAGGTAGGCCATGTCCACAGCCCTTTTGGTCTACTACTTTGGTCACCCAGTCAAAGAAATCTATTAGATTCGTCTGACATGACCTTCCCGCTGTGAATCCATGCTGCACTGGGGCCTATGCCCTGCTGGCCTCTAGGTACTCAACAGTTCTTTCTTTCAGAAGTGCTTCCATCATTTTCCCTACCACTGAGGTCAAACTAACAGGTCTGTAGTTTCCTGGCTCTGCCTTGCTCCCACTTTTGTGAAGGGGAATCACATCCAACCACCACCAGTCCTCAGACACCACACCATCCTCCCATGACTTGTTAAACAGGATAGTCGGTGGCATCACTTGATCTTACTTCGAGAGGGCTCTTGCAGTAGGTAATTACATATAGGACTGACGTCGGCAGGCGGCAGGACCCCATGGAAAAATTTCTATCTAGCAGTCCCTGGCGGAGGACCGCCCCACGTCAGGTGACGGCGTCAGACTACTCGGTATAAAGGCGGTCGGATGCCGCCCACCAGTTCTTTCCGCCGTCAGCTCGCGTACACTCGCCGTAAAGTTCGTAGCTCAGCCCTGTTACTATGTCGGTTTTACCGAAAGTTATAGATATTTTGAGATCTTTTCGTCCGGTGAATGTCGGTTTATGTCGCCCTTCAAAAATAAGGCGACTCAGCGGCGCTCAGTCCTGCCCCACAAGGACGGTCACTCCCTCTGCCTTTTTTGCTTAGGCCCCACTACGGGTCGACAAGTGCCCACATTGCCTGCATTTTAACTACGGCCACCCGCAGGCAGCCAGCAGTCCTTGGAAGCCCATCTCGCAAAAAGAAGATGTCTGCAATGGAGAAGGAGTTGAAGAAACTTAGGCGGCGTCAGTCTCCCAGAAGGACACAAGCGGGAAAAGAAGGCACGGGAAGGCCTCCTCCTCCCAGCGACTCCGGCCGAGCCGCGACTCAGGTAACGTCCCTCCGGGGGTCGTCCGACGCAGCCTCAAAGCTGTGGAGGAGGCGTCGCCCGCCCAGCCGAGCTTCGCGTTCGGGCCCTCGGGCGCCTCCGGGCAAAGGAGGCTTCTGCCCCAGTACTGCCACAGGCTTGCGGCCTACTGGCGCGGGCGCCTCCCATAAGCGGACGTCTGCTCCTCCAATGCCCGCGGGAAAGGCAGCTAAGATGCCCGACCGCCAGGGTAGCACCTGATGTCCCCCCTCAGACCAGGCCTCTTCCCATCCTCGGCCCGCCTCCGGCGAGGACCCCTTAAATCGGACGGCTCCTCTGGCGTCCGCCGGGATCTGCCCCTAAGTGCCCGTCGGCTCCTCCGACATGCGCCCGGGCGTCAGGCCGACAGACCCTCCCTGTCTGTCGTCCCAGGTTCTCCCGCAGCCTTCACTGCCGTCCGGGAGCCGTGTCGCCCCTACCTGACCCGGGATTTTTCACCACCATCCCGGATGAGTTCACGGGATGCTTTTCCCCATCAGATCCCCCTCCCACGGAACTGGATCTGGCGAGGGCCCCGCGGACCCGGCTGCCCCGCCCGGCAGCCGTGCCTCCGCGCCGGCCTCGGCAGGTGAGGATACTCCTCTTCCATCAGGCCCTCCCCACGGGCCTATCACTATTGATCCACCACAGGGCTCTGCTCAGGGCAGCTCCTCTGGAGCTGGGTATCCGCCGTCGTATCTGGCGCCGGCTTACCCTGGAGTCCGCGGTATCCCTGCGCCGCAGTACCCGGCGCCGGTCCCACCGATGCTGCAGTACCCAACGCCGTAATACCCGGTTCCGGTATTCCCGCAGCTGAGTTACGGATACTCGTCTTACGGATATAATCCGTACAACTATCCCCCTCCTCCTCCTCCTCCACCGGCCCCTAGGCCGGCGGTGGATCTTTAGGAGACTCTGGCCTCCTGGTGGGCTGAGGCCAAGGCTCAGCTCACCAAGGAAGTCGAGAGCTGCCTTACGGCGACAGTGCCACCTCCGGCCCCCGTACGCCCCAGACGGTAGACTCCCTCTCCGCCTCCAGATTCCCGAGCTCTCCCCTCGGGATCCAGAGAGGGGCAGGACACGCGTCCAGGGATTCCCCCTAAGGAACCCGTTCCTCCCCCTAGACGAGTCAGGGAGTCTTACTCTGCTTCCAATTCTTCTTCTTCTTCTTCTTCTCCTTCTCTCTCGGACTTCTCGGATTCCTCCAATGGATGCTCCGAGAAAGACGACGAGCCTCGCTCTCCATCCAAGCCCCGGCTGAGGACTCCTCCGCAGTCTCCTCTGGAGGATCCTTCCTTCACGGAGTTGCTCAGAAAGATCCAGGAAGTACATCAGTGGCGTTCCTTAGAGCCAGATCCTCAGCGGGTTAAACTCGCCGAACATCTGGACTTGCCCCTTACAGCCCCTGCTCTTGTGCCACCCTGGATCGAGCCTCATGCCCACCTTGTTTCCACCATTTGGAAACAACCGTCGGAACTAGCCCCACTTCCTCGGAAGTCCAACAGGCTATACCAGGCTCTGGAGGTGTAGGCGTTTTGAATTCTCACCCGTGCAGACTCGGTTGTCGATTACCGCTGCTCACGGCCGGTCAGCACACCTTAAACACTGAGCTCGTCTCCTCCGGATAAGTCTCGCCTTCTGGATCAGTATGGAAGATCTACGCTTCTTCCACACTGGGATTAGGGCCCCAAATTATGTAGCACTATGGGGATTACCAGAAGGCCATCCTTACCCAGGCGGAATCTAAGATTGACTCCTTGCCTGACTCCCAAGTCAAGCAGGAGTTAGCTGACCTTGTCCGTTCTGCTCGTTCGGCCAGTCATCACATTCTGAGGACGACCTACAATGCAGTGGACACCGCAGGGCGGAGCTCCGCGTTCGCCGTAAGTCTTCGGCGTCATGCCTGGCTCCGAGTGTCAGGTTTGGTCCCGGAGGTGCAGTCAGCAATTCAGGAAGCACTTTTCAGGGGTTCGGTGCTTTTCGGTGGTGATGTCAAGGACATCATCACCGACTTGCCGGAGAAGGGGACGGCCCTGAAATCTGTGGGTTCCATGTATCGTCCCCATCCCCCACAGCGCCGTCTTTTTCACAGACGCAGCCGGCCTCAACAAACCCCAAGAGGCGGGCCACAAGCGTCGGGCCCCACACTGCACATTCCGTCGTCCCTCTCACTGAAAGTACCTCCAGTTTGCTTTCCAGGGGGACCATTACCAATTCTGGGCACTCCCTTTTGGTCTTTCCTCGGCTCCCCGAGTTTTTAGCAAATGCCTGGCGGTGGTAGCGGCCCACCTGCATACCTTGGGAGTTCAGGTGTTTCCCTACCTGGACGATGGCTCCTGGTGGCCTCGTCCAAGGAGGAACTCCTGCATTTTCTCTCCCTAACCCAGCAGGTTTTCACTTGTCTGGGTATCACCATCAACCATTCCAAGTCTCATCTGGACCCTTCCCAGAGACTCCAGTTCATCGGGGCAATCCTCGATACGACAGTGTGCAAGGCCTTCCTGCCTTCGGACAGGGAGGCCTCCCTCCAGTCACAGATCTCCCTACTTTCGGAACACAGGAAGGTTCTGGCGAGATCGGTGCTCCGTCTTTTGGGGCTGATGGCAGCCGCCATCCCGACGGTTCCGCGTGCACGACTCCACATGAGGATATCTCAGTGGACTCTCCGCTCCCAGTGGGATCAACTTGTAGATGACCTAGATCATCTGGTGCTGATCTCCTCGCCGATGACAAGAGACTTGCAATGGTGGATGGTTCGAGAGAACCTGTCCCGGGGGGGGGGTCTCCTTCTTTCATCCTCCCCCCTTCCAGACTCTGACCACGGACGCATCAGGCGAAGGTTGGGGAGCCCATCTGGGTCCTCACCGAACCCAGGGTTTATGGTTCAGACTGGGATTAGCTCTCCACATCAATGTGCCCGAGCTACGAGCAGTTCTGTATGCCCTCCAAGCCCTTCACCAATACATTCTTCCTGGTCACCTGGCTGTCCAAACGGACAACATGTGCGTGGTGTGGTACATCAGCAAGCAGGGAGGGACTCGTTCCTACCCGCTGTGCAGGGAAGCAGTGAGGGTTTGGGAATGGGCAACGCTTCACAACCTTCACCTCATGGCGATCCATGTTCCAGGAGTCGACAATATCTTGGCAGACAAGCTAAGTCATTCCTCGGCTCTGCCACACGAATGGGAACTGGACCAAAAGGTTCTAAATGGCATCTTCCAGCTTTGGGGGACTCCACAGATAGACCTGTTCACCTCTTCCCAAAACACAAAACTTCCCACCTTTTGCTCACTCGCTCTAGAGCAAGGTGCTTTCTGGAGCAACGCTCTGTCTCTAAGCTGGAAGGACAGATTCATCTATGCTTTTCCCCCAGTTCCTCTGGTCCCTCGTGTGCTGCAGAAACTTGCATTGGAAGGAGCGAGAATGATTCTGATCGCTCCTTTCTGGCCCAGGCAAAGCTGGTTCTCTGTTCTACAACAATACTCAGAGGTTCCTCCACTTCCTCTTCCTTTATCTCGAGGATTGCTGACCCAGGATCAGGGGAACCTGGTCCATCCAGGAGTCAAGTCTCTCAACTTCATGCATGGCTCCTGCAGACCTAGCCCAATCTCATTTTGGCGTCTCCCCTAAGGTGGCCGAGATTCTTGTGGAGGCTAGAAAACCCTCCACTAGGTCCACCTACACTATGAAATGGAAGCAATTTTCCATTTGGGCCGCCTCCAGGAACGTGGAACCTTTCTCCTGTCCTGTGGCTGTTCTGCTTGATTATTTGCGTCATCTTTTCGACCTGAGTCTCATTCACTCCTCTTTGAAGGTTCACATGGCTGCTATTTCAGCCTACCATGTTCCTTTTGCTGATAAGGCCTTTGCCCAATTAGAGGTATCCAAGACCTTTCTCAGAGGGGTCCTTCATCTCAGGCTCCCTGTTCGGACTCCTGCTCCCCCTTGGGATTTGAACTTTGTTCTCGAGAAGCTTACCTTTCCTCCCTTTGAGCCTGCGGCTTCTGCAGACTTGAAGTTTTTATCGTGGAAGACGCTCTTCTTGGTGGCCATTACTTCTGCTCGAAGAATTTCCGAGCTCCAGGCCCTTATGTGTAAAGTCGCCTATCTGATTTTTCACAAAGAACGAGTAGCTCTTCGCACGAACCCTAAGTTTCTACCGAAAGTGGTAGCGGAGTCTACCTTAAATCAGTCTATTGAGTTACCTGCCTTTTTCATGCAGTACTCCAACCAGGGAGAATACTTGCTCCATACCATGGATGTCCACAGGATTCTGAGATACTACACCGATAGGATGAAGGATCTCAGAAAGACTGATCAGTTGTTCGTCTCTTTTGCTCACAAAAGGGAAGGCAGTGCTGTCTCCAAGCAATGCCTGTCAAAGTGGTTGGCTCATTGCATCACTTTCTGTTATGACAAGCACAACAAGACCCTACCGGGTCAAGTCAGAGGTCACTCCACTCACGGAGTAGCAGCCTCTGCGGCCTGTTTCAAGAATGTGTCTGTAGCAGACATCTGTGCTGCCGCCACCTGGACTTCCGTCCATACCTTTATGAAACATTACAGTTTGGACATTGCCTCTCGCCGTAGAGCAGGCTTCGGGTTAGCTGTTTTGCAAGGCCTCCTATCTTGAGGTTTGCAAAGTTGTTGGATACTTCTTGGAGTAGTTCCCCCTTCTGGTGCCTTTCATTTGTTCCAGACTGCTTGGGATTCTGTCCTATATGTAATTACCTACTGCAAGAGCCCTCTTGAAGTAAGATAACACAATACGTAAGAACTTACCGTAACAGTAGCTCTGAGAGGCTCTTGCAGTGGCTACCTTCCCGCCCTCCATCCCCTAGGCTTTTCAGCTCCTTTTCCATTCAGGAAATATCTGCTTCTCTCGTCTGAGCCTGTGGCGGGAAAAAGAACTGGAAGGCGGGCGTCCGGGACCGCCCCTTTATACCGATGTCGTCTGACGCCGGTCACCTGACGTGGGGGGCGGTCCCTCATCAGGGACTGCTAGCTAGAAATTTTTCCGTAGGGTCCTGCCGCCTGCCGACGTCAGTCCTATATGTAATTACCTACTGCAAGAGCCTCTCTCGAAGGTCTACTGTTACGGTAAGTTCTTACGTAACCGTATTTTCTCTCCTTAGTTCTTTTAGAATTCTAAGGTGAATCCTGTCAGGACTCATTGCTTTATCCATCTTCAGTTTCAGGACCCTTTCTTTTGTGAATGGACTGGTATCGACCCCCCTCTACAGAGTGCTTCTGTTATTTGGTTTAGGTACCTCCCCCCTTCTTCCTTTGTGAATACTGAACAGAAGTATTTATTCAGTATCCTGTTTTTCACTGTCACCCTCTGCCCACCCCTCCCTTTATTAAGCCTCATTATCCTCCATTGGTCTTTCTTTGCTCCTAATATCCTATAAAGGTTTTATCCCCCTTCTTAGCTGAGTTGGCTGTCTTTTCCTCGGTTTGGGCCTTTGTTATTCTGACTGCCTTCCCCACTTCCTTCTGCTTAAACTGGTACAGTTCTCTGTCCTGCTCCCTGTGTTTCCTTATACTTCCTGGATGCTGTATTTTTCTCCATAACCTTCCCTGCCTCCTCTTTTGAGAACCATAGTGGTTTTTTTCCTTTGTTTAGTTTTGTTTATTTTTTATTTGTTTCACACAAAAGCTTGTAGCCTCTGTGATGACAGTTTTGATTTTTCACCATTGTTCCTCCACTTCTCCTCCTCTTTGCCCATTTAGTGCTTTTCTGAGGTACTCTCCCATCTTGCCAAAATCAGCCCTCCAAAAGTCCAGTACCTTCGCTTTTGTATGGCTTGACTCTACGGCTGTGTTTATCATGAACCACACTGTTTGGTGGTCGCTTGTTCCAAGATGGCTACCCATTTCTAAATCGAAATCCTCTCTCTGTCCCCATTTGAGAGTACCAGGTCTAAGATTGCTCCCTCCCTCCCAAGTGGGTTACAACACTAGCTGTCTGAGGCATGCCCCCTGTAGGGCATTGTGAATGACCCTGCTCTTGGATGTGGCTGCAGCAAAGGTGCTCCAGTTAACATCTGGCATATTCAGGTCCCCCATGAACAATATCCACCTTTTTCTGCCATTCTGAGGATGCCTTCTATCATTTTCTTGTCCATTTCCTCCCTCTGAAACGGGATTCTGTATACAACTCCCGTGCGGATTGTGGTGCCATTTCCTGTCTCCAGGAAGTCCCACAGTGCCTCCTCTCCTCCCTGTTTACCCTTTAGTTCTGTTGCTTTGATCCCTTCCCTTATGTAGAGAGCTACTCCTCCTCCTCTTTTACCTTCCTAGTCCCTCCTGTAGATTGTATATCCTGGTATGTTGACATCCCAGTCATGGTTCTGTGTACCATGTTTCTGTGACTGCCATGATATATAGGCATCCATCTTCCATCAAGGCCACTAGTTCAGGGAGCATACCCAGACTATGGGCATTGGTACTCATCGCCCTCCATTTCTTGATGGCCTTACCCCTTTAATCCCCATCCCTGTCTTTACTGCTTATGACTTTTTCTCCATTTACTGCTGTCTTGCTCCCTAGCAACTTCTCTACCGTGGTTATTTCCTTGTTAGCTACCCTGTTTTTTTTGGGGGGGGGGCTGGATTTCCTTAACCCTTTTCAGTGCCTCCCCCCTTGACTAGTTTAAGTGCTTGCCAATGAAGCATTTAAACCTATCACCTAGGATCCTGATTCCCCTCCCTGACAGATGCAAACCATTGCGTCAATATAGGCCTGTATCCCTCCAGGTGGAACCCCAGTCCCCAGTGAAGACAAAACCCTGAGCTCTGCACCAGTTTTGCAACAATTCATTGAATCCTATGGTGTGGAGTACCGTAGCCTCACCCATGCCATGGATAGGCAGCACCTCCAAGAAGGTTACCATGCATGCTACCTGTCTAAGGCCCCTCCCCAACTCCACAAACTCCTCCTACACTGCTCTGATCCCATTCCCTACCAGGTCATTTGTCCCTAGGTGGACAATGACATCCAGCTCCCTCTCCCATGCTGGTGCTCCCGCGATCCTGATGATTTGCTTCCTGTCCTCCTAGCCATGCACCAGGCAGGCACCTACCTCCCTCTCCCTTCCTTCCTTCCTCCCCAGTTCTATCCCCAAATTGAGTCCCCCACCCTTCCCCTGTGGGGTCTCGGGCCACCCTTCTGTGGGCCTCCTTTGTGGAGGTGCCCAGCATCTACCTTGGTCTCCACTGCGGGTGCCTCCATAAAGGAACGACGCTCTGCCAGAATGGCATATGAATTGTGGAGAGGTACAGCTGGATGGATATGCCTCTGTTCCATCACCCTCACCCTCCTTGAGCCCTCCGTGGTCCAACCTCTCCTCTTTCTTGGCAACCTATGAGGCAGTGGTGGTGGCCATGGTGGTCCCTGGGTGGGGAGGAGGTTTCCCGAATCCTTAACAGGTCGGCCTGGAGACAGGCAACCTCTTCCCTCAGACTAGAGAGGTGCCTGCAAATATGGCAGCATCAAAGCCTCCAGAATGTCTCCTAGAAGACTGCCACCCCAGAGCCAGTGCATTGCATCACTCCCCACATGTCTCTCTCCCTTTCTGTTTAATTTGTCTTTTTTTTTTTTTTTAGAGTGTGTGCTTGCATGTGCGTGCATTTACCCCCAACACAGCATGTGGGGCTGTTCAGGTATGACAGGTGTATGGCCTTTGCTCTTTTGGGGACACAATGTCAGAACCCCTGGTATAAAGGAAATGACACCCTTGGGGTGGGTGGCACCAAGCCCGTGCCCTCCAGAAACAGTCAGCTGCAGCTCTGACCCACCACCCCAGTGAGTGCTTACCTTCCTTTCAGCAAGACAACCTATACAGCAGTTTAACAGAAAATATACCTTGCAAAAAACAATTTTAGTTGCTGCTCTCTTGATTTCCCTTTTTTCTCTCCTGCTTTCCTAGTTTGATGGCTCTGTCAGAACTTAAAGGCTTTGTTAGTGGGCAAGTCTGGGCAAATCCTGTTTTCAATTACTGCTCTTTTGGTTTCACTTTCTTCTCTCCTGTCTTCTTTTAGCTGCTGCTCTCTTAGTTTCCCTTTTTTCTCTCCTGTCTTCTGTCTCAAAGTTCTGAAGTACAGTGCTGTTTGATTTCCTTATTTCCCTGAGACCTGAAGTACAGGGATGAATGGTAGGCTTCTTTCCTATACAGAAATTGTATCTCAAAGTTCTGAAGTACAAGTGGATCTGAAGTACAGGGGCTGGGTGGTGGGCTTGTTTCCTATACACTGGTTGTATCTTTGAGTTCTGAAGTACAAGGACTGGGTGGCAGGTTTGTTTCCTATACTCTGGTTATAGGTTGAAGATCTGACATATAGGAACTGGGTGATGGGCTTGTTGTCTATACTCATGTTGTAACACTGAGACCTAACGTACAGAAACTGGGTGATAGGCTAGTTTCCTGTACTCTTGTTGTAGCTGTGAGTCCTGAAGTACAGCGTCTGGGTGGTCAGCTGGTTTCCTATGCTCATGTTGTAACTGTGAGACCTGAGGTACAGGAACCATGTGGTATGAGGGATTTCAGTACTGAAAATATACAATATATAGAATAATGTGTGGGCAACCGTACACAACAAGGCTGTATTTCCATCAAGGGGTGAGGTATCATTATAGACCTCAAGTCAGATCTTTAGAAGTCTCTATGATGTCTAGTAAGTGGTCCCTCTTTATAAGGAACGCCTCTGGAGCCAGCCAATTAGTTCACTATAGCTGTTGTTCACTATAGTGAGGTGTTAATGTGCCTAATTAAGTAACAATGGGAACCATCACAGGTATTCACTGTAACAGAAATTCCCTATAGAGGGGTTCACTATAGCGAGGGAGCATTGTATTTAGTGCATTGCATTGTAGGGTCATGTGTGATTTTTTATTTTTCTGTATTTAGTATTTAGTATACTATATGTTTGTTTTATTTCATTTACCTTCTTTCTGACTGCCTTGCATTGTAGCCAAATAAACAGAAGACAGCAAATAGAAAAGTTCAGAAACATTGAATGTGATTTAAGTAATAGCTACATGTGCCAGCAACATTTCCAGTACTTTATATTTTAACATATAGTGCACTTGGGGTGTTTTCAGTCTTGCTGATATCTTTTGTTATGAGGCATCTGAAGTGTATTGTAGGTATGCTTGAGAAATCTTAATGGTGATCGGAAACACTTTTTTACACCTCTAGGTGTCCTTCTGCTGTTCTTTTAGTGTCTGTCCAATATTCTGATATGTTTTTGACCTTTTTTGTTGAATTAATACTCTAGTTTTGTTGCTTTTGTAACTACTCTGAATCCCTCTCTCCTCAGCAGTTGCTGCTCTCTCTCTTTTCATACTGTTATGATATCAATAGCACCATTCCAAGCCATTCAGATGAAAAGCATGGAATGGAGTTATTGATGTCATAGAATGTCTTAGAAATACAAAAAGAAAGAGAAGTAGCTAGGGAGGAGAGTGGAACTCTATGTAGATCTGAGGACACTCCAAAGCTATATAATTTATTTATCAACAATTGGTGAAAGCATATCAGAATACGTAACTAGCATGACAAGGAAGAAGGAAGGACAGTTTACTATGTAAAAATAATTTCCTGTCTGCTTTACTAGACAGAGGAGTCTATGCTGTTTTACCACAGCAGTGACACAGCTACAGTGGTACAGCAGCATTCTCACATCAGTACTGTGACGCAGCAGTATCCGGAAGTGTATGGATTTCCATGCATAACACTAAACCATTTACTATATCGCAAGAAACCTAAACATGCTCTAGTCTTGGTAGTGCCTTCCTTCAGATGAGATCTTAACCCGAGGCCCCCCTGTCCAGGTCTTGCTGTTGTCCAGATGGAAGTTAAAATCCTGTGACATTAGCGCTAAAGTAGAAGACATCCCCAGTGTCCTGTTCAGTATTCCCTTGCAATAAATAGAATAAAAAGGTACTTACATTTTGAACGTGGGTCGGGAAGGTATCAGACGTCAGGACAGCAAGGTCAGGTTCAAAATCTAACAAGGTATGTAACTAAGACAAAAACAGTAATGAAGCAAATACTTAGAAAGTCTTGTTCACTGTGGGTATCTCCAATATTGTTACCTGCCATTTTGCTAGTTGTGCTTCCATCAGTTTTAAACAGCGACAGATGACTTTTTGTTTTTTTCAGCCGTGACATGCGCTGCTGGTGATGGCTTGCTGTTGTGCCATCAATCTGACGTCAGATAGCTGGTACCACAGCAGTGTGATGTCAGATCGATGGTACAACAGCATATCTGCTGTCACTGAATTTCATCTAGAACAGACGCTAACCATATACTATAAACCGGTTGTAATGCTTTAGTCTTTGTGTGCTTGTTGAAACACACTTAGTGACTGTGCATTTGTTTACATACATGCCCTGCACTACCAAAATCGAACAGCACTTTGAGATACTTCATGTTAGTATGAAGGTGCTGCATATCACAAAATGTTCTATTTTGGTTGAGCAGTTTCTGGTGCTATCCACTAGATGTCAGTAGTGCTTCAACCACTGATGTTAAAGAAATGGTCGCAGTGACTGTAAGTATATAGGCTGTTAGTTTTCTGGTCTTTTTTATGATTGTTTAAATGTTGTTGTGCACTTTATTTACCCAGGACAGCCAAATTAAGATGCAGCACCTTCTATGCAGTGCTGTCCTGCATATGCCGAGTTTAACAGATGGGATGAATTGATGCACATGGAGGTTAAGTAACATGCTTAGGGTAACACAGTGAGCCAATGTCTGCGCTGAGTCTCCCAACTGTGATCACCTAATGCAGTGTTTAATGATCTAAACCACCCCCTTTCCGTTCGGAATATTTTTTAGTCCCACTTTATCCCTGAAGTGAAGTCTTTAATGGGTATTCTGCTGACAGTTGAGGCTCCAGTTCTACAACATGTTTTGTTCTTATCTTTACGACTTTAGATTTTGTCTTATTTAAACCAACCCCCATAAGGAAATTTGCTGAGTAACAAATCATTGGGTTAAACAGTTGTATGGGCTATACCTGTAGTTGGGCAGGTGCGTCAGCTCTGGAAGCATATGCTGGGTTGGGTAATGTGGAATAGTAGTTAGTTGAGAGATCATAGGGTAGGTGCCCATTTTAGATGCCCTGGTATTGTAATGGCTAAACCTCAAAGTGCTCCAGGTAACAGATTCTAATGAAATTGTTTCTGCCATATAACAACATATGCAATTTGGACCTCCCGTATATCTGGTGGAAATGTTTCAATAGTACACTCTGACACAGAGTTTATTGTCCAAATGAACTTTGTTGTTGTATGTTCCCTAAAGCTCTGCCCAGTGTGGGACATAGTGCCTCACACCGACTGCCCCTCATTTGTGAAATGCCTCCAATGCATATTTTTGTGCTGCAATGAACATACAATTTTAGGAAAGAAACAAATCTTTTCCCCAACCAGCTCAGTGGAACTACCCTGTTGCCCCTTTTACTCCATAGTACCTGTCAAGTCTGTCATTAAAAGTAGTTACAGTATTGACTCATTCCACCTGCTTCCAGAAGTTCCACATTATATCCACCTATGTTCCGTGAAGTAGTTGTTAATGTTGTCTCCTTTGGACCCCGACCCATCACTCACACTGCTGAATACTCACAAACACTACCTTCAGCATTAACACCAGTTTACTTTGCCTGTACTATTCCAGCTCAGTCATGTGCTTTTGAGCAACATAGGAAACATAGAAACATAGACTTTGACGGCAGATAAGGACCGCAAGGCCCATCTAGTCTGCCCATTTCCCTACATACAGGATAGGCCATAGATCCTAGTTAACCAACAGCCTATTTCTTCCTACCCCCCACAAGAATTGCCTTATGTCTGTCCCATGCATTCTTGAATTCTCCCACAGTTTTAGACCCCACAACCTCCTCAGGAAGGCTGTTCCATGCATCCACTACCCTCTCTGTGAAATAATACTTCCTCATATTGCCCCTGAACTGCCCTCCTTCTATCTTTAAATTGTGTCCCCTTGTTCTTGCAAGTCTCTTTTTTTGAAAGATGCTACCCTCTTGGACTTTGTTGATTCCACTGAGGTACTTAAAAGTTTCTATCATGTCCCCCCTCTCCCTTCTTTCCTCAAGGGTATACATATTAAGCTCCTTTAGTCTCTCCTCATACGGCTTCTCTGCAGACCCTGCACCATTTTAGTTGCCCTCCTCTGGACTGCCTCTATCCTGTCTATGTCCTTGTGGAGATGGGGTCTCCAGAACTGGACACAGTACTCCAGATGGGGTCTCACCAACTGTCTGTACAGAGGGATAACAACTTCCTGTTTTCTGCTGATGATGCCTCTCCCTATACATCCCAGTATACCCCCACTGCATTGAGTTGATAGCAATAAAGTAAAGTGGTGGTATCGCTGGAGGTAATGCTCGTGAGTATAGTCCATCATGTGGCTCCTTGTTCTCCTATTGTTCTCTGTTATTCTGAAAAACTGGTCAGAGTTTATTTTAAAATGGTGTATTGCCTATACGTGTACCACTAAAATATGACAAGTAAGGCAAGATAATTTTTATTTATATAACGCCACTTCCCGAAGGCTCTGGGTATGTCGCAGCTTAAAACGCATTAAAAAATAAGCCATAAAATACTACATATATCATAGAAACATAACATTTGATAGAAGATAGGGACCACTTGGCCCACCCAGTCTGCCCATATATTCCTTTCCTACAGTGTTACGCAGACCCTGCTTGATCTCCAGCTCCCCTCCAACCACTTTCAACTAAGATTCCCTTATGTCTATCCCATGCATTCTTGAACCCCATCATTGTTTTCATCCCCACCACTTCCACTGAAAGAATGTTCCAGACATCCACCACTCTTTCTTTGAAGAAGTACTTCCTCACATCTCTACAGAATTTACACTCCTCCAGCATCATTGCATGTCCCCTTGTCTTTGAGCATCTTTCTTTTCTGAAAAATTCTTCCCTCCTGTACATTAATTACTCCTGTTAGCTATTAAAGGTCTCGATCATATCCCCTCTCTCCCTCCTTTCTTTCATGGTTTACATATTGAGGTCCATTAGTCTCTCCTCCTAGGGATTATTATGCAGACCCTGCATCATTTTCATTGCCCTAATCTGAGCAGTCTCTACTCTGTCCATGTTCTTCTGGTTATGTGGCCTCCAGAACTGGACACAGTACTTTAGGTGAGGTATCACCAGCAATCTATACAGAGGCAACACCACTTCCATTCTTAAGCTCATAGGGCCCCTATTAGTTGAACAGTGGTTTTCATTTTCCTCTAAGGCTGCTTAAACTTTTGTAAAAATGTATTGAAAACGGCTCCCCATAGACTTGTATGGGGCAAGCCCCCGCACTCTCCCTACTGAGATATCACAAAACTTTGGAGCATGGGGACGTGGCCAGCACACCAGGAACTTGGAAGGGATCGGTTGGCTGTAGGTTCAGCTGCTGTTACGATCCCCTTCCCTACAGAAAACAACTTATTTAAAAATTATAATTTCTGCACAATTTAATAAACACTGCCATTAGCTATTGGACTGTGAATCCTATAAGTCTAGATTGGAAACATCCTTTAAGAAAATAGGATGCTTTCTGGGGGGAAAAAATACCTTTTTTCAAGAAACTGATTACATTTGAACAAAAAAGGGAGGAATATGCTAGGTGCTTATGACATAATTAAAATAACTTTAAATTCTGTTCTGGGGGTGTGGGGCACCACATTGCTATGGAAAGAGTCATAGTGGGAATATCTGTACTGCAAGATAGTGGCAATATAGGTACTAAACACAAGTTGAAGAATTTCAAGATTTTATCATTAAATGCCAGGAGTCATATTAATAAAATTGATGAATTGAGATCATCAGTATAAGCACATGCTCTTGCCATACTGAGAGTTGGTGGGACTTCTTGAAAGAGTCTTGGGATAAGATTATTATTGGTTAATCAAAGAGGAGGTAGCCATTTACATAAAGAATGTCTGTAATGTGTGGAATTAGATAACAATAGATCAGACTAGCTGGAGTCACAATGGGTGTGTGTGTGTGTATATATATATATATATATATATATATATATACAGTATCTAAAACCCTCCCTGACCATAGGAGTATGCACCTCCTCCAAAATCCAGCAACAATGTGCAGGGAATGTTGAGGGAGTGTTTAAGTTACCACTCCCTCCAAAATCCAGCAACAATGTGCAGGGAATGTTGAGGGAGTGTTTAAGTTACCATATTTAGTGGGGGTGACTGTGTCTTTCTAAGTGATTTCAAGATGCAGGAAATCGACTACAGTCACCAACAAGCCATGTCTAGGTTTGGTAGCAAATTTCTTGATCTAATCCATGAGTGTAGTCTGAAACCTATCAAGGTTAATAATATTCTTGATTTAGTATTCAGTAACTCTGATGATCAGAGCGAGTAAACAGTCTTGGATCTGTTGGCGAACAGTGACCACAACATGACAGGGTACAGTTTTAAACTGCAGGGTAAAACATGACAAAAGCTGTCAACCAGATACAGTTGTAACAGGGCTGTCCTAGCCTGTATTCTGAATGAAATAAATATTTGGGATGGAAGGTTGCAATGAAGAATATGGATACAGAGTTCTGTTGGGAAGGATTTAGGGATACAATTGTAACATTACAAGAAAAACAGCTGCCAAAAATAGCATTGTTTAACAAAAGGGAAAAATCATCACCATGGTACAGCAGGAAAATTGCCAAAACTGATTTCCAGAAAAAAAAGGGGGTCATATAGATCTACAGAAATAAAACCTTCAACATTCAGTATCAAAAGATTTAAAAAAAAAAAAAAACAACAACTAGAAGGTATAAAGGGAAATTACGAATGCGAAAAAAACAATTGAGACGAAACAAGCTGGGAATAAACAAAAGCTTTCTGTAACTATGTACTGTAAACTCAAAAAGTGCGTTTATTCAAATCTGGGCCCCCTCGCAAGCAGCAGAACTATTATAGCAAGTGGAGGTGATATGGCAAATATCTTGAAGTCATATTTCTCATCTGTTTTTATAGTGAACGATTCTAGTCTATGTGTCCTCAGCAAGAGTGATTGTACTGTACAATATAAAGTTAGTGAGATAGAAGTAAGGATTGCATTAAAAAAAGCTTGATGGTTGTAAATCAGCTGGGCCTAACAATATTTCTCCACATTTATTAAAGGAGTTGGCAAACTCCATTTCATCTATTTTAGCATATATATGCAAGCAGTCAATAAATACATGAAACATGCCTTCAGATTGGAGGAAAGCCAAAGTGGCCCCATTGTTTAATAGGGCAGTAAAGAAAAACCCCAAACTACTGATCAGTTAGCACCGCCTCTGTGATTTGCACAACTGTTGAGGCAAGGGTGTGTGATTTCCTGATGAGTCAACTGAAATTTAACTGTTAGACAATATTTAGTATGGATTTGTAAATGTGCGCATGTGCATTTTGTGCATTACAAACTTACTGTGTTTTTATAAACCTGTTAGTCAGGCGTTGGACTTGGGTGTGTCAGTGGATGTGGTCTTTTTGGACCTTAGTAAAGCATTTGATACCATGCAACATGAAAAACTCATTAAACAAAATTTAACAATTTTGAAGTTAAGCACACTATACTTAACTAAGTCCATCAGTGGTTATGTGAGTGTACTTGGACCATGCATATTAATGGTTATACATTTATTGAATGTGCTGTCACAAGTGAAGTGCTACAAAGCTCTGTCTTAAGACCCAGGCTCTTCAGCTTATATGTTTTGGACATTACCTCGTAATTCCTTACCTTAGATTATTATCATTATGTATGATTTAAACACATTCAAAGACAGATTGGATATCCTCATGGATGGAGCACACTACACAGATTATTGATGCTGAGAAGCGGGGGTGGGGGGACAACAGCTTTATATGTACCATGGTCTTTTGCTGTCTCGAATATCCTAGTATGTATCTTTAACTTGACAATATTCCTCAAATGGAAAAAGCCGTACTAAACTACAGTTGCCACCTGAGTCTCAAGTGTCAGCCTGTAGTCGAGTGTGACATTCATGTTTTTAGCCACCTTCACAGCTTGAAGAGGGGGTGCCATTTTAAGATGGGACAATGGCACTCATTCTGCTTAGTGCTGATGGATGAAGGTTTGGTCCAGTCTGCAAGATCTTCATTTTGCCAGAGTTCAGACTCAGCCAACTCGCGGCCATCCAACTGTTTATTTCAGACAAACATCAGCCAATCAGCTACTGAATACATATAGTCAGGTGCAAATAACAGATACCACTGAGAATTGCCATCATAGTAGTAAAACTCAATGTATCAACACTCTTCCCCCAAAGACAGCATATTCTATGGACTGGATTGAGCTCTGAGGCACACTACTGCTGAGTGCAGTCAATATTGATGAGAACTTGCCCATAATCACATGCTGTTGTCAGGATGGACTCAAACCAACATGGCACTGTTCCAGTGAGTCCTCCATAATATTCAAGTGATCCATCAAAACTTAATGATCCACAGTGTCAGATGCCAAGGAACGATCAAGAACAACAACCACTTGGTCACCTTTGTCCCTCACCAAGAAGAGATAAATTTGCATCTTGATAAGTGCAATCTCAGTACTTTGCAGAGATCTGAAGCCTGGCTAGAGTGGTTCATTGATGTCAAGGCGGTTCTCCTGAACCTTGAGTTACAATGCCACCACTTTCTCATTTACCTTCCCTAAGAAGGGGAAGTTTGGCACGGGTCTGTAATTTTGCATGAACATACAGATCCAGAGATAACTTTTTGAGGAAGGGGTTTTTATCACTGCCATCTTTAAGGAAGCAGGAAAATTATCCTGCTTACAGGAGCACGTGGCTGTTTTAGTGAGCACTGGTTCCAAAGTGTCCTGGCTGCATCGGGATGCCAGCGGCATCACTGCTTTGACCACCACCTGGCATAGACTGCTCGCCAGTCAGAATTCCAGCCTGAGTGGCAGACACCACGTTAAAGAAGAAGCTACCAAATGTCATGCACCTTTCTGCATTAATAGCCCCTCTAGACCCCAGACAGGGTGTAATAATCATAGAACCAGAAACTTTACAGGCAGAAGAAGACTACAAGTCCATCAAGTCTGCTCTGAGTCTACCTTACAACCACTGCATCCCTAGACTAGACTGAGTCCCCTACTGTGTGCTCGTTTATTTATGTTGCTTTGTTCCCTCCCCAGTTACCACAGCTATGAGGCCATTGTACCGGCCCATCCCACCTTCAAACCATGGACTGTCTCTTCACTAACCAAGTTGCTTGGTAGGTGATTCCATAGTCCAACACCCTTTCCATGAAAAATGTGTCCTATCTCTGAGCCAGTTTCTTATCCAGTTGGCTAATCTATCCCTCACTCCCAGGTCCCTCAGCTTTTTCACCTTCCTCATGGTCGACTCAAAGGCTCTGATGAAGTCCAGTAGCAACCTAACCCTTATCCACTGCCTGCGTTACTTTGTTAAAAATGTTGATGAAGTTAGTTTGGCACAATCACCCTTTTACAAAGCCATGCTGCTTGACATCCTGTAGTCCTTGCATCTCCGGGAATTCCACCATCCACTCCTTGATGAGTGTCTCAAGCAGTTTCCCAGCTGTAGAGGTCAGAATCTTCAGCCTGTAGTTTTCTGGATCCCCCTTTTCCCCTCCCTTGTGACGAGGAATTGCATCTGCCTCCTGCCAGTCTCTTGGGACCACTTCCATTGCCAAGGAGCAGTTAAACAGGTCTGCTAGAGGACCTGCCATTGCCACCCCTACCTCCAGAAGAACCCTGGGGTGGAGTCCTTCTGGGCCCAGTGCTTTATTAAGTTTCAAACTCCTGAGCCCCTTTAGCACCCTTTTATTAGTGATGAGGTCAATATCCATCTTCTTCCAGCTGCACCCTACCTCTCCTTGTCTGTCAGTCCTCTAGGAGCCTTGCACTCTGTAAACAGTAATCCAAACAATTAAAGTGAAAAAGTACATGTACTGAGGTATAGGATCACAAGGGCAATACAGAAGCTCAGCTCATTTCACTTTATTAAGTCCTTCTTTTGAAATACCTGTCGCTCAAAGACACAGTACACGGATTCTCAGTCACAGCTTGTAAACCATGGAAGGCTGTGGGCGTAATCGAAACTCCACACATCACCCTAGTGAAAAGTGCTGTACATATTGTATTGGTAAATAAACAATAAATTAACCTTAATTAAAAACTATTATCTGATTAAAAAATGAGTTTGAAAACAATATTTACAGAATCCCTAATAGATGTTATATTTATACTGTTTTATTCTATATGAATAATATACGCCTTCTAAGCCTTTAGCTCTTTATGCTTGCTTGCTTGTGCACATGCACATGCAAACATTTTGTTACAAAGAATTGCATTTCAGAGGTGTGTCACTGTTGGGTCCAGTGCAGCTCAGGCTGCAGGGGGCTCTGCAGTGACAGTCCACTGATCAGCTAGACATGTTTTTCCTTTTGTGGGGCAGAAATTTCTTGCAGTTGAAAGGAGACAACTGCTCCATTCACAGAGCAGTTGGCACCTTTCATCTGCATAAACAACTCCCTGCCACTGCTGAGTATCCCTCCTACCTCCCCATCACATCCCATGCCTGGTGTGTGAAATTAACTCATTCACACTGCTAAGTATCCCTCCCACCTCCCATTCCTTCCTGTGCTCCTGAATTTTCAGACACTGTAGTGCTCAATCCTCAGTGCTGGCTAGTACCCACCTCCTTCCCACCCGTTTCCACTGTGCAACTTGGGGGAGCTCACCCCCCACCGTGCCCATCCCCAGTGCCAGTACCTGAAATAAAGAAAGCTGTCCCTCATAAGTTTTTTTGTTTGTTTTTTTATCCCTGTAGAAAAAGAAAACTGTCCATCAATGTCTGTTGCTGTCACCATTACCCTTCCCCCACCTGGCCCCCCACTCAGCACCCACCACTCCTCACCTCCTTCTTATCTACCAGGGGTCTAACGCCATAAACCTATCTGGACCAGAGACACGTCTTATCTCTTCAATGCCAGACAGGAAAGTGAGGAAATCAGGTATACGGTTAGTGTATGTCAATGCGTTTTGAACTTGTTCTCGTGACTTGGTCATTTATTAATATTTTTCCCCCCATATTTTCGACATGGACTTTTTGGGACCCCACCTTATGAACAATGTAAGTTAAATTATTCAAATTGAGCCCTAAAGGTAATTTTGCAGTCACTCCACAAAATCACCTTTCCGGCAGAATTTGAAAATTTTCACTTTTCCGTGTTCATGAGGTGGAGTCATAAGAAGACTATGTTGAAAATTTGGGTAAAAATATTAAAAAACACTGTTATGAATGTACTTTGCAATGTTTCAACACTCATAACTTTAGCAATTTTCAGTATTTTGACCCCAGATTTTCAACATAGCCATTTTTTTCACATTTCCTCATGAACCTGACAGCTGTCATTTTTCAAATCCTAGCCAAAAAGTTTTTGTTTCATCTGTAGCACGAAATGACATTTCGTCCATGATTTGAAAATGTTCTCCTGCTGGGTTCATGAGGTGGGGTCATAAGAAGACTATGTTGAAAATTTGGGATCAAAATATTTAAAAAAAGAAAATAAAAAAAAACAAAGTTATGAAGGTATGTTGACATTTTAATCACTCGCTCATCACTTTTGCAATTTTCAATATTTTGCCCCCAAATTTTTTAACATAGACATTTTTTCACACCACCTCATGAACCCAACAACTGTAATTTTTTAAATCCTGGCCAAAATGTAATTTAGCACTTGTAACGTTAAATTCCATTTCGTCCAGTGTTTTCCAACTGGCACCTGTCATGTTCAGCAGGGAGATCATTAAAAGACTATGTTGAAAGTCGGAGGGTCAAAACCGTTACAAAAAAAATTATTATAAAGTAACATTGTTTGCAGGGACAGCCGTTGACAATGTGAGGACCGTGTTGTCTTCCTGTGCCGGTGACCTGAGCTTGGGTGCGAGCTCCATGAGCTGGCTGAATAGGCCGAGGCTGGAGGAAAGACACTGCAGCATGCGGCACTGGTCCCAGCCTGGGGAGGAACAGAGCAGTGTTGTGGCACACAAATGACACCTTGTGGCAGGCCAGTGATCCTTTCCTCACAAGGGGTTGACGTGTGTTGAGGCCTGATGGGCCCGTGCACTGCATCTGGACAAGTAGGTTAGTCTAACAGTTTTAAATTACAGCACAAGCACAGTCCTGCAGTTAATGGGAAGTCCGGATCCACCACAAATTGCTCATCTCACTATCCATGTCTGCCACACACACCATACATGCAGACATTCGGCGTTGTCAAATGCTTGTTTATTCACTTGTTTTTTCAGTTATTGGATCCTCTGTGCCTCTCACAACTTAACTCGTCTCTTCCTACCTTTGCTTTGTCTCTTTCTGCAAGTATTAATACATTTTTTTATCGTGGTTATTCTACTGAATTGAGAAACATATCTTTCTCTAGGAATGTAAAGTACCAAGCAGCTAAAAAAGCTAAAGGCTATCATGAGTCATGCTGGAGCACACCAGAGCAAACATCTTGGTCTGTTTAACCTGTGGATACCCTTGCGTAAGGGAAGACTGAGATCATGTTTTCCTCCCATCTAGCCTTCAGTAGTTAAATTATACACGTTTAGGTAGGAGAACTCTCACATTATTTGGGGGTGGTGAAACTCTCATCTCTGCATGGTGGAACTCACCTGTATTGTTCAATGAGGAACAATGACATAGGTGCAGGCACTCGCCTACAATTTTGTAAGAGATGGGGGAACAGAGTTCATGTGGGTTTCTTCCCAGTGTAACTTTTGCCAGTCTCCCTTTTTTTTTTTTTAAGTGAATGTTTTGGGCCTCCAGCCTCTCCACATAGCTTTTGTCCTTCATACCCTGCTCATTATGGTGGCCCTACCCCAAACCCACTTGACTGCTTCAATGTCTGTTTTTTGTTTTGTTTTTTTGTATTGGGGAGCCTAAAACTATACAATGCACCTTGTGAATGCCTCACGTACACCACACTGGTATACTTTGACCAGAAGCTTATTGTGTGCCACAGTTTCAAAGGCCTTGTTGAATCCCAAATAATCTGTATGTGCCTTGCCCCTGTCCACCTCCCTGATCAGGTTGGTTTGGCATAAACTACCCCTCATAAAGCCATGCTGAGAGGGGATAGGAACCTGGGTCTCAGTCATGTGGGTTCTTATTCTGTCCTTCATAAGGGATTCCATGACCTTTCCCAGCACTGATGTCAGGCTGACAAGCCTGTGGTTACCCAGGTTCTACCTTGCCCCCTTCTTGAAGATGGGGAGCACGTTGGCCCCTTTCCGTCTTCTGAGGCTACATCTGATTTGAAAAACTTGTGAAAGATCACTGCAAGTGGCCCCGCCAGTTGTTTTTAAATCTGTACTATAATCCTGGGGTATATCCACTCAGCACTGGGGTTTTACCTGACTTTGCCAGCTAGGTAGGATGGATGTGATATCCACAGGCTGCATCATGGTTACACTTGATGCCCATGGCCCTCTCAGTGAGCACCTCAACCCCCGCACTTTGGTGAACACTGAAGCAAAGTATTCATTCTACATTTCACTCTTGTCTCTGGCCTTTAATGTGTCATCCAAAAGATGGCACCTGCAGCTGCCTAGTATGTGTCAGAGACAACAGGACTAAAAACTGAGCTATACTTAATGTGTGTCATCTCCTGATATTCTTCTGTTTGTCTGTAAAAAGTGTACTTGTATTTAATTACAAAGATTTTAAAACACTTGTGCTTACATTGGCAGTTGCCCCTTACAATTACAGACAGCTTCACTAGTCAACTGGGGCAGAGGGGGATACTGTATCGCTGAGTCCTCTGTTCAGTCACTTTAGAGATAGCAGCTGTTCCCACTGCAGATCACCGCTGTGTCTTGTGGGCTGTCTGGTACCTTTAGGTCTCAGCCAAGGCTATGAGCTTACAGAATCAAGCTCCAAAATAAACAAGAATGCACATGAAATCATAGGTTAGTAACGATGGTAAGCCAAAAACAGTTTCAATCAGGAAGCATTTCTAAGATGAGTTGCTTTGAAACTGCAGTATGTTTTCAGCTTGCTTGCGATTTTATAATTATTTTTCCCCTGAAACATTGCTTGATGTATTTTAAATTTTTGAACTCGAAAACATGTAAACTCTGTGTATCTGCAGCTACTTTCTTATTACCCTAATGTTCAGTTCTTTCCTGACTTGTTTAGCCCAGCATGAAAAATTTCTCCAGATGATATTAAAAGGGGATGTTTATTTGGCTGCAAGAGTTACAAATGCTTAAAGAGATCTACCAAGTTAACCGAATGCAGATATGCAGCACATATATACATGCCTTACCCCTGTGAAAAGCATGTGCTGCATATCTTCCCAAAAATAGTTCTGTTGTTTTCTTGTAATAACACTCATAAAATCATCCCCACCAGGTCCTGCCAACTTCCTGTGTGTATTGCCGTGCACGCTCCACCCCTGCGCACAGCCACATTATGATGTAAGGCCAGGTAGTGCGTGGGGACGCGCTCCATTATAGTCTATGGGGGGCTACTTTCCAAGTGTTTTTGGATATTATAATGGTCACTTGGTGATTAATTAAGAGCACCAACCGACTAACAAGGGCCTTGTTAGTTGGTCGGTGCCCTTGATTAATCACCAGGTGGCCATTATAATATCTAAAAACACTTGGAAAGTAGCCCCCCCTCATGGACTATACTGGAGCGCCTCCCCATGCACTCCCTGGCCTTACGTCACAACGTGGCTCTGCATAGGAGTGGAGCGTGGGCAGCAGTACAAACCAGGAAGTTGGCAGAACCCAGTGGGGACGATTTTACAAGTGTTATTACAAGAAAACGACAGAACCGTTTTTGTGAAGATATGCAGCACATGCTTTTCACAGAGGTAAGGCATGTATATACTGTATGTGCTGCATCTCTGTGTCCTGATAAGACTCTTCTACTAATTGGAGAGTGCTCTACTGTATTGCTAAAAATGTGAGCTAAACTTGACAACCTTCTTGTTCCCTGTGCTCCACTCACCTACTCACTTTTGTTCTCTATGGAACACTTTATTACTCATTCCCCATGCCTTTCTGAGACTGACTGGCGAGTGAGCCTTTGTGGCACCTTCTGCAAGGAAGTAAGATTTAAATCTTGGGTGTATCAGACAACCTACACCACTCACTCCTCCCTCCAAGGCTTTCAAGTCAACTGAAAACTGCTGGTAACAGAGTGTTTCCCTGAACCCTGACCAAAGGATAGTCAACCCCAACATCACCTCCCCCCCTCCCCATCAAACCCCTCCCATCCCTTGGGATACAGTTTGGGAGTCGCATATTAAATTATCTAGCAGTTGAAGAGGTGGGCAAAGACAAGGAGCCACTTAAGATGGCGGCATATTGAGGGTGGCATGGGCTGTGTACACAACCCCACGGCAAGCCTCATTGACATCAGGTAAGGACTAGAGAAGGCAGGGCTCTGTTCTGCTTGACTACCATCCCCTTGGGCTGCCAAGGGCAGCCAAGCAGTGACAAATGCTGCAAACCCTCCCTAGAGGCATTTCGTATTCTTTGATGGCTGCACTATGCGTCCCTTTGGGTTCCCTGTAAGGTAAGTGAGTGGCAACTGGGGTTTAACGCAAAGAAGTGCAAGATCATGCACATAGGGAAGAGAAACTCTGAAGCCACCTATAGGTTGGGAGGGGAATTGCTGGCAATCACAAGGGAAGAAAGAGGCTTGGGCATCATCATCATCACAGATGACCTGAAATCATCCAAGCAGACCACTAAAGCAGTAGGTAAGGCTAGAGGGATGTTGGGGTGTATTAGCAGGTGTTTTGCAAATCATAAGAGGGAGGTAATAATTCCTCTTTACAAGACACTGGTTAGGCCCCATCTGGAGTACTGCATGCAGTACTGGAGGCCGCATGTGCACGAGGACATTAACAAAATGGAGGCAGTCCAGAGAAGGGCTACCAAAATGGTGCAGGGACTGCATCAGAAAACATATGAGGACAGATTAACAGAGCTCAATACCCTAGAGCAAAGGAGGGAGAGACGTGATATGATCAAAACATTCAAACATCTTAAGGGCATTAACAAGGTGAAAGAGTTTAACATGTTTCATTATAAAAAAATAGTAGTACAAGAGGACACAGCATGAGATTAGAGGGAGGCCGATTAAGGGGTAATGTGAGGAAGTTCTTTTTCACAGAAAGGGTAGTGAATGCATGGAACAGCCTACCTCATGAAGTGGTGGATATGAATACAGTGCAGGGCTTTAAACAGGCATGGGATGGGCATAAGGGAGCAATACAGATGAGTATGAATAGATAGGCTATTGACAGAGTAAAGGTCTATGGCACATTCATAAGGTAGAAAAAATGGACAGACTTGATGGGCCTTGCAGTCCTTATCTGCCATCAACTTCTATGTTCCTGTGACTAACAGGGTGTCAGGATGACCCTTCTGCAGTGCACTCTTTATGTTAAATGTAGATACCTTTGTTAAAAGAGAAACATGGAGGACTTTCAGTTCATACTGTATGTGTTCACTGTTTTCACTTTTCTTACAGACACCCCTGTCAGTAGATGAGCCACCTGAAATTAGAAAGGTAAGCACCTTATGCTTTTTAAAGCTCAGCATTAAACATAATAATAGCCTTTTCAATTTCTGTATTACATGATTTTAAGTTGCAGCTGACAATATCAAGACAGATGGACATTTCCATCAGTGAAAGCTTTCTTGCCAACCGCCCTGAGTTAAGCATCTGTTTTTAACTACCTAGATTCAATTTTATTTTATTTATTTATTTATCAAGTCTAGGATTACAAATACCTTTGAGCCATGGCTGTTTTACAAAGGTTTCACGTCAGAGAAATACAAATTATGGGGAACATCAAGACAGGCATTACAACAATATACACTATCCCCACCTAGTCAGTCTTCCGCTGAGCAGGCTCAGTCACCAGAACAGTCTTCAAGACTGATTCCTCCTACCAATCAGTCATTTGTCCTCCAGCTCTGCCCCACTGCTGTCAGATCTTTTCTTTCTCTGGTAAGAACAGTTCTCCTCCTTAATAGTGCCTGACTATGAGCTAGATTTCAGCAAAGTTTTTTTTTAGGCTTTTCCAACTTATTTTGGATTTGTTTAGATTTTCCTGCCATCTCACTAAGTGCAACTTTACTCTAGCTCACTTCTGCATCATTCGCAATTAAAGAAAGAAGGAAGCCCAGCATTAAAAGGTGCATAAATTGCAGGTTCATTATGACTGTCGCTGATGGCCAAGATGCCTGTGTTCCCTGACTGAAAATCACCAGTAACGTGGATAACTCTCAGTGGTGCCAGGCCATGCACACAACGAAGACTATCAAAGATCACAGGGTGCAGGTCCTCAAGGAAAGGCTGAGGACTGCGAGCTAGCAACCTGAGAGGAAACTGACAATTTCCCACAGGCTTCTGACGAAGATGTTCCAGTTCTGGATATGCTAGTGTGTGCTGAGGATCAAGAAGATCCTGCTGACCCTCATGAAGAAGACGTGGTGTTCCGCCATTTTCTGTCCTTTCTTGAGTCCTTAGACAAGGCTCCTCTCAAGCACAAGAAGAGGGGGAAAAGTTGATGTCAGTCATTGGTGTGCTGCCAGTTGAGGAACCATCCACACTCGCCCCATCCAAAGAATTCTTATGGCTGGTTGCCCTGTAAGGAGGTCAAGCCGCCCATTGATCCCAGCAGCCCATCTGTGGTGTATCGGTCAGCACATCTGTAAACTTCGATGCTGGTTGATCTGTTTTTTGCAACCAGTAGTTGACTCTCTTGCCCAGACTCTGGTGATTCCTCGGCTGGCTCTGAAACCTTAATCTGGAGAGGGCACAACAGTTAAAGACACCCCAACTAGTCCACTGCCTGGGAGGCCAGTGACAGTTTGTCTGTCAGTGGGACAGACAACTCTGGTTGCTCAGGAGCCCAGTTAACATCAGTTGAGGACATGCTCCTGCATTAGGTTCTACTCTTGCTCCACTAACACCATAGGGAGGCAGCTGTCATCAAGCTCATCATTGTCAGTGAGTTCCCATCTAGCCAGTGTTTGTGCTTCCCCCCTCTAATCAACACAGAGTGATACTGGCAGATGTAAAGGCTGCCACTTTGCATGGGGGGATTAATAATAAAAGAATAATGGATGGGGTGTTATACTTTTGAATTTTTTTACACACTTAGAATGTGTAAAAAATGAATAATGTAACACCTCATTCTTTATTTTATATAATTTCTGGTCGGTTTAGTGCTATGTGTGAAAAAAATGGTTGTTTTCCTTTTCTGTAGCATTTTGTTTCTGTGAGCATGAGATGGTACCAGCTTTCACTTTCAGTTTGACTGGCTAACAACCACGCCATAATAACTGGGTTCCATTCTGTAATAAGAATCTGGATATTACAGTGTTATAAAGTGGTGTCAGTCCAGACCCATATGTAGGGAAAAATGAGCAAACTGGGTGGGCCAAGCAGTCCTTATCTGTCATCAAATTCTGTGTTTTTGTATTTCAATAAATGGGCTCGCCAGTAATTATAGCTTTCTTAAAAGAATAGGGAGAGTGCAGGAACCAGATTTGAAAATGCCAATAAAAGACCACAAGTATTAAATTGTGGTTACCAGTGAAACGCCTGCAGATCGGTACACCCCATTTTTATAATATCCAGTTGAGCCAGCTGAAGTTATCATGAGTACACACGAGCATCATGACATCATCTTCCCAAGTGGTGCTCTTGTTTCTAACTATTTTTCACCTATCCCTACAGCATGTCCCACTTATAACACATTGGGGAATGGTCTAGGACAAGTTTTTGCTGGTATTCTGCCCCTGAAGTACAACTTATATTAGCACTTTCTCAGCTTACATTTAAAGCAGATCTCAAAGTAGTCATTCATAGAAACATAGAAGTTAACGGCAGATGAGGACCTCAAGGCCCATCCAGTGTGCCCAATTTTTCTACCTTATGAATGTGCCATAGGCCTGTACTCTGTCAATGGCCTATCTATTCATACTCACCTTTATTGCTCCCTTATGTCTATCCCATGCCTGTTTGAAGCCCTGCACTGTATTCATACCCACCACTTCCTGAGGTAGGCCGTTCCATGTGTCCACCACCCTTTCTGTAAAAAAGAACTTCCTCACATTACCCCTTAATCAGCCTCCTTCTAATCTCATGCTGTGTCCTCTCGTCCTGCTATTTTGCATATGTTTAAACATGTTAGACTCTTTCACCCTGTAAATGCCCTTAAGATGTTTGAATGTTTCGATCATAATAACACCTCTCTCCCTCCTTTGCTCTAGGGTATACATGTTGAGCTCCGTTAATCTGCCCTCAAATGTTTTCTGATGCAGTCCCTGCACCATTTTGGTTGCCATTCTCTGGACTGCCTCTATTTTGTTAATGTCCTTGTGCAGGTGTGGCCTCCAGTACTGCACACAGTACTCCAGATGGGGCCTAACCAGTGTCTTGTAAAGAGGGATTATTTCTCCCTCTTGTGACTTATGATACTTCTAAATACACCCCAACATCCCTCTAGCCTTACCTCACTGCTTTAGTGGTCTGTTTGGATGATTTCAGGTCACCTGTGATGATGATGCCCAAGTCTCTTTCTTCCCTTGTGATTGCCAGCAATTCCCCTCCCAACCTATAGGTGGCTTCAGGGTTTCTCTTCCCTATGTGCATGTTCTTGCACTTCTTTGCATTAAACCCCAGTTGCTACTCTTCTGACCGTTTTGCCAGTTTATCCAGATCTCTTCTCATTCTGCCCACCCCATCTGGATCATCTACTCTGTTGCAGATCTTGGTGTCATCTGCAAACAGACAAACCTTACCCTCCAGTCCATCTGCAATGTCACTGATGAAGATATTGAAGAGGACTGGTCCCAGGACTCATCCCGGAGGTACCCCATTTGTGACGTGCATCTCTTCTGACTGTATACAGTTTACCACCACTCTCTGTTATCTGCCCACCAACCAGTTTACCACCCAGTTGACCAACTTCTGACTCACCCCGAGCCTACCCAGCTTATTAATTAATCTTCTATGTGGAACAGTATCGAAAGCTTTACTGAATTCAAGGTAGGCGACATCAACTGCTCCCCCTTGGTCCACCACTCTGGTTACCCAGTCAAAGAAATCTATGAGATTAGTTTGACAGGAACTTCCTGTTGTAAACCCATGCTGTCTTGGATCCTGTGCTCCTACGGATTCCAGGTGTTGTGCTATCTTTTCCTTAAGGAGTGCCTCCATAATCTTTCCCACTACTGCGCAATATCAGCTCTCTACTGATACAACGTGTGGAAGTGAAGTATAAAAACCAAAAATGGATTGTTCCTACACGTATTATTGATATTCAAATTGACCATCATTTTCTGAAAGAAGCATTTATTAGCATTATTTCAATCGAGCCTACTTATTAGAACTAATCAGCGTTACCTTGAAATTGCATGTTAAAGGCTCAGATTGCTTGCTCACTGACTTGTCATTCTGGTGAAGGTGTCTGTTTAGAAAGATAATGTGGACAGGGGAGACTGGAATCAGTTTGTTTTAGGTTGTAGGGGATGGAACTGATGAACGGATATTGGTGACCAGATTTTCTAAAAGTTGTCCCTGAGAGCACTACATGCACTTCTCCACCAGAAATGTACATACAGTTTGCATGCCCCCTGTGCATACGTGCAAGAAAAAAAAAGGACTACCAGGCAAGGGAAGGTATCATATAGCAGAGGGCTGCATGTCACTACTATTGAACTATTGGACTGCATCTGACTAAGGAGGGAGTCAGTGCATTGGGGCAGAAGTTTGACATCTTTGCAGAGTATTTAAACTAGCAAATGGGGAGAGGGGTGCAGCACCCCATATGTCAAATGGGAAGAACACCCCTTCCCCCTCAGCTAGTGATCAAACAGGAGTTCAGCATGTTTGCAGTTCATTTGCATTATCAGGTAAGGAAAACAGTCCGGCTCCCCATATGACACACATGGGAAACGCCAGACCTCACCCAACACACTGAAATCTGGCCAATGGAAAATCATGTACACTAATGCTCGCAGTCTGGGAAACAAGATCCCAGACCTGCAAGCAATAATGACAGAGGCTAAACTGGACATAGTAGCCATTAGTGAGACATTGTTCACCAGTAACCACACTTGGGAGACTTCAGTACCTGGCTATACTATTCTGAAGAGACCAAGAGCAAAAGGGGGTGAGGCCTCTATATGTCAATGAAAATATCAAAGCTACAGAAATTCAGAACACACATAAGGAGCCAGAAGAACTGTGGGTCACCCTGGAAGCAGGAAATGGGACAGCCATACAAACTAGAGTTGTCTGCAGGCCCCCAGACCAGGGGGAGGACATAGACACATTACTGTTAGAAGATATACAAAACATGACTACTAAAGGGGAGGTTCTGATAATGGGAGACTTCAACATGCCAGATACAGATTGGTCAATACCAGCAGGAACATCTGCCAGAACTAGACACATGGTGGATTCCCTGCAGGGGGAGGGCCTCAAGCAATTGGTACAACAACCCACAAGAGACAGGACTATCCTAGCTGTAGTACTAACAGGGAAAGGATCACAGATCTTCAGGTAGAAGGTCACCTGGGTTCCAATGACCATCACATGGTATGGTTCAATTTGGCCACTAGAACTAAATCACCCCATTCCAAGGCAAAAATATGGAACTTCAGAGGAGCTGACTTTGATAAGATGGCCAACAGAGTTAAGCTAGCCCTGGCAAAAAGAAATACAGGTGAGGAGGTACAGGCAAAGTGGGCAAGCATTAAGGATGCAATACTTGAAGCAACATCCCATTGTGTTAGAGAGAAAAGGAAGTGCAAAGAAGAAGGAAACCACTTTGGTTCTCAAAAATAGTAGCAGAAAAGGTCAGAGCCAAAATGCTGGCCTTCAGGAAATATAAGGGAACACAGCGGAATGAAGACAGGGAGGCATACCAAACTTCCCTAAGGGAAGCAGGGGAGGCACTAAGGCAGGCAAAGGCCCAAACCGAGGAAACACTAGCACAAACAGTAAAAGAAGGTGACAAGACTTTCTATAGATACATTAGTGAAAGGAGAAAGCCCAGAGGGGGTATTGCTAAGACCAAAGGAGCTAAGGGTGTGTGTGAGGAGGAGGACCGTGTAAAAGCATCTATCCTAAATAGATACTTCTGCTCAATATTTGCTGAAGAGAAGGTAGGGAAGGGCCCACAGCTCAGCACCATGGACACAGGGTGGAGGGAGGTATGCACTAGTCCCTTCACAAAAGAAAGGGTCCTACAAGAGCTCAATAAGCTCAGGGTGGACGAGGCAATGGGGCCTGATGGCATACATCCCAGAGTACTAAAGGAGCTAAGGGTGGAACTAGCAGAGCCATTATCAGAACTGTTTAGTGAGTCTCTGAGCACAGGAGAGGTCCCAGAAGACTGGAGAAGGGCTCATGTGATCCTGCTTCACAAGAGTGGTAGCAGGGAGAAGGCGGGGATCTACAGACCAGTCAGTCTTACCTCAGTAGTGGACAAGATTATGGAGGCACTCCTTAAGGAAAAAATAGTGCAACACCTGGAATCCATAGGAGCACAGGATCCAAGACAGCATGGGTTTACAAAAGGAATGTAGTGTCAAACTAATCTCATAGATTTCTTTGACTGAGTAACCAGAGTGGTGGACCAAGGGGGAGCAGTTGATGTTGCCTACCTTGACTTCAGCAAAACTTTTAATACTGTTCCACATGGAAGATTGATTAATAAGCTGGATAGGCTCGGGGTGAGTCAGAAGTTGGTCAACTGGGTGGCAAACTGGTTGACAGGCAGAAAATAGAGAGTGGTGGCAAACAATATACAGTCAGAAGAGATGCATGTCACAAGTGGGATACCTCAGGGATCAGTCCTGGGGCCACTCCTCTTCAATATCTTCATCAGTGACATTGCAGATGGACTGGAGGGTAAGGTTTGTCTGTTTGCAGATGACACCAAGATCTGCAACAGAGTAGATAATCCAGATGGGGTGGGCAGAATGAGAAAAGATCTGGATAAACTAGCAAAATGGTCGGAAAGGTGGCAACTGGGGTTTAATGCAAAGAAGTGCAAGATCATGCACATAGGGAAGAGAAACCCTGAAGCCACCTATAGGCTGGGAGGGGAGTTGCTGGCAGTCACAAGGGAAGAAAGAGACTTGGGCATCACCATCACCGATGACCTGAAATCATCCAAGCAGACCACTAAAGCAGTAGGTAAGGCTAGAGGATGTTGGGGTGTATTAGTAGGGGTATCACAAATCGGAAGAGGGAGGTAATAATCCCTCTTTACAAGACACTGGTTAGGCCCCATCTGGAGTACTGTGTGCAGTACTGGAGGCAACACCTTCACAAGGACATTAACCAAATTGAGGCAGTCCAGAGAAGGGCAGCCAAAATGGTGCAGGGACTGCATCAGAAAACATATGAGGACAGATTAATGGAGCTCAATATGTATACCCTAGAGCAAAGGAGGGAGAGAGGTGATATGATCGAAACATTCAAACACCTTAAGGGCATTAACAAGGTGAGTCTAACATGTTCCAATATAAGAAAAATAGCAGGACTAGAGGACACAGCATGAGATTAGAGGGAGGCCGATTAAGGGGTAATGTGAGGAAGTTCTTTTTCACAGAAAGGGCGGTGGATGCATGGAAAGGCCTACCTCAGGAAGTGGTGGATATGAATACAGTGTAGGGCTTCAAACAGGCATGGGATAGGCATAAGGGATCAATACAGATGAGTATGAATAGATAGGCCATTGACAGAGCAAAGGCCAATGGAACATTTATAAGGTAGAAAAATAAATGGGCAGACTGGATGGGCCTTGCAGTCCTTATCTGCCGTCAACTTCTCTATGTTTCTATGAAGTACACGGAGAACAGTTAAAGGGAATATATCATAAATCACAGATCTGACTTTGAGGGTACCTCTTGCAGCAGGCCACACTTATAGAACAGTAGCCGCCAGGCACTAGGACCACTCAGAAACTTCAGTAGCTAGCAGTCTACCAGGGGTAACCCACTCCGACGTCATTTGCTGACATTGGCCTATCCTATAAGAGTGGGCAGCCTCCATGCCCTCCACAATTCTTTTCCCGCCGTTGACCATCGCATGTCAGACTTCACAGAAATCCACCAGATTCAGAAGACTGCCATTTCGCCGAAAACTTTTCGTCAAACTTTTTTATTTTATTTTCTCTCCTCCCTAGTGTCTATCACTTTAGCGATAAAGTGATTTTTCTACTCCATTTATGCCCAGCTCTGCCTCTGGGAATCTCCTCAGAACATGTGCCTGTGGGCAGAACATCCCTGAGAAGGATGACCACGAGACCTGCGTCTGCTGCCTAGGCCCAGAACATGACACCAGGCTTGTGTGATCTACTGCGGTTTTAACCAGGCTACCAGGAAGAGCTGACTGCAGACCTTAAAAACTTCTCTGCTAAAGCAGAAAGTCACCCAGATGGAGAAGAAGCTTAAGGCCCAAAGTTCCTCCACTTCCCCTGCGACATCCTTGGGCTCGCAACATTCCAAGGCCAAGGACAAGTTGGCGGGAAAGCACAAGCCAAGACAAGGACTGTCCTAAGGAGAAAACCCAGTCCTCCTTGTTTTACTCCCGGTCACCACTCCGAGCATCTGCTTTGAGTGTTGACCATGGTAGGGCCGTCCTCATCATTGGGGATGGCCCCCTCTGGGTCACATACCTTTTACCCTGCAGTACTACCATTGGCAGTTCTAGGGGCCCTGGTGCCCCACCGACGTCTCAGTCCCCGCTGTTAAGGCCCTTGTTTTCAGTAGGTACGCAGGTGAATCAGCTGGCTCATCATCCACGAGCTCATCAGCAGCAGTCACCAGGACACAGCCTACCCACCACCACTGCCCTCGGCCATTTCTGCGGCCATTATCTCAGGCCAGGAGCCTCTTCTGAGTCACCCCGGCCCAAGCCCCAATCGCCGTCACCTTCCCCGACACTGACCCACACCGGGGAGTTTCCCCACAGGCCTCAGCCTGTTCAGCCGCCCTTCCCGATGCCGACCCTGGTCTTCCCTCAGCCTACGCCGGTAGCAGTGGACTTTTACTCCATGCTTATTTCCTTGTGGGATTTTATGCAAGCTAAGCTTGCTCTTCCTCAAGGCCTGCTCCCACAGCGGCCTCCTGTTCCTCCAGTAGGGTTGCAGCCCACACCTTAGGACCCAGGGCCCTCGCTTCCCCTTCAGGACTTGGAGGATGAGGACAGATGCTGCATCTGGACCCTTTTTGCTGTCCAGTGAGTCACATCCTGGACTAACTGATCTTATTGTCAGACTCTGGCCTCCAGTATTCATCCCTCTAGGTGCACCTTTTGGCTATATCTGCCTTCCACGAGCTGGTGGAGGGCCGGACCATTGCTCAGCTAGATGTGACCCGCACTTTTCTCGGAGGCATCCTGCATCTGAAGCCTCCAATCCGCAATCCTGTCACGGCTTGAGATTTGAATTTAGATTTTTGGAAAAATTGACCCTGTCTCCGTTTGAGCCAGATACAACTTGCGAGCTATGCCTTCTTTCATGGAAAGCATTGTTTTTGGTTGGTATTACTTCTGTTCAAAGGATTTTCAAGCTTCAGGCTCTTTGGTGTGCGAAACTTTATTTGATTTTTCACAAGGACAGAGTGTCTTTGCACATGAATCCTAACTTTGTCCCTTAGGTGGTGTTTGAGTTTACCCTGAACCAATCTACCCACCTACCTGTGTATTTCCCAGAGCGTGCCAGTGCAGGGGAAGCACTGCTTCATACGTTAGATGTGCGCAGGATTTTGAAGTACTACCTGCTGCAAACTAAGGGCTGCAGTAAGTCAAAGCTGCTGTTTGTTTCTTTCACCCACAGAAGAGAGGGTGTTCAGTTTTCCAAAACATACAAACGTATGAAACTGGCAGCAGAAAAAGGCCATTTGGTCTATCGAGTCTGCTCGATTTTGCAGCTAACAGCCGTACTCTGCAGCTGCCCTTTCCACTCCCCTTCCCATGATCCTCCCTTTTGCCCTATCCCAGACCCTCTTGAAGCATCCCACTGTTTTACAGGCCATCACCTCTGCCGGTAGTGCATTCCAAACAATGTTTGTCCAAATGGTCTGCCAATTGCATTGTCTTCTGTTACAGTAAGCATGGCAAAGTGTTGCCAGGGACAGTGAAAGCCCATTTCACAAGAGATATGGCTGCCTCTGTGGCTTGTTTGAAGGGTGTCTCCACAGCTGACATCTGTGCAGCTGCTACCTGGAGAACCGTCCATACTTCCACCAGGCTCTGCTGTCTGGACATTGCATCTAGAGCCCGTGCAGGCTTTGGCAATGCTGTACTTCATGGCCTCCTGCCATAGGCCTTGGTTTACTTACCTCCCAGGCTGTCCTCATGTGTTTGTAATTGCTTGGGACTTAATTCTATGGTGTGACCTGATGACTTAGATACCCCTGAAGAAGGTAAAATAGTTATGTAAGAACTTACCATAACAATAGATCTTTGAGGGGATCTCAGCCGTCATCATGTCTGCCTTCTCTCCCACATACCCCTTCTTGGGGGTCTTCTTCTCGGACTGGCTATCTGGTGTCTCCAGCCTTTTATTTCGGCTTGAGCGCCTCTCTGTCTCCCCTCAGTCCCCTGTGGCAGAAGTTTTCTCCATTTTTCTCCGAGGTAAGGAACTGAGGAGGGAGCAGGGCCGCTCATGTCTTTATAGGGTTGATGATGTTGGCAGGCAACGTCTGCGTGGGCGGCCCCAGTTGTACTGCTGGAAGAGTCTTCTGTGTGGATCCTACTTCACCAACGGTGAAGTTCCTGCAGCGTGACCTGATAACTGAGATCCCCTCGAAGGTCTGCTTTTTATGGCAAGTTCTTATGTAACTGTTCATTTCCAAGGAGCACACTTCTAGTTCCAGGCCTTGCCCTCAGGCAGGAGGGACTGTATGTCTTTCTCTACCTGGATGACTGGCTTCTGAAAGCCCAGTCCAGGGAGCACCTGTAACAGACTCAGGAACATGCCACTCCTATTCCAGGATCTGAGTATCACAGTCAACTTGCCCAAGTCAGTTCTGACCCCCTGTTAGCGCCTTCAGTATGTAGGGGTAGTCCCTGATACATCTTAGGGCATGGCCTTCCTGCTCCAGGACCGGGTAGATTGCCTTATAGCTCAAGCCCGCATGCCGTACAATAGCCGCTGTGTCTCAGCCAGCATCTTCCTCTGGCTCTCGGGCCTGATGGCTGCTGCTATAGTCACAATGTCTTTTAGTCATTCACCTCTGATCTTCATCATCCTGGTCCTCTTGCAGGAGTTATGACACCATCAACTCTATATTGTACATTTTATAATTCACAAGCTGTCAGGGCCACACACACATCCTTTCAGCAACACTGATAAAGGGACATATTGGTGGCCCCAAGATCTTGTGTACTGTAATATTGTTTGTAAAAGAAAAGAGTTTCCCATCCAATAAGTCTAGTTTTCTAAGAACCAGTATGGCTAGAAGCCATCTTTCTGACAAGTCAGAGTCAGTCTACCCTGGCTGCAGAGCTGAGAGAGGCCTCAGGGAGAAGAGATGTGAGTAACACTTAGGTTTCCTTAACTGCACTGTAACTGTATTGCAGTTGCAATGTAGTTACATGCAACAAACAACTAACTACAGTGTAATTACCTCCTGTTGCATGTAATTAAGGATTAACTACCCTGCAGTTACATTAAAACTGGCACTTAAAATAAAGTGTGACCGCAGTGTGGAGCCGGAGGAGTCATCCAAGGTAAGAGAGACATGCCAGTGCTGAGTTATTGCATTCCTGATCTCTATAGGGCGTTGTGAGGCTGGCTGTTAAGGTTCACCTGCAGTGGTATAGTGAGAGGTCTCCTAGCTAAGCTCCCAGCCCATCCTCTTTATTTTTGTTGTTTGTTTTTTTGTTAAGTATACTGACAAACAGCCGGCCAGGTGGCACTGAGGGCTGAGGCGCTGGGCGCCCACCTTGCACCACCGGCGGCGACCCACATTCGGGGAATGAGTGGGCCGCTTCAGAGATCGGCAGGGAGGAGATGGATCGAGCGTCCAACAGACAGCTCTCCATCTCCGGGAAGGGTATTATTCTGCAATCGGCACACGCCTGACATCTGCGAGCTGGGGGGGCTCAGCTTGCTGCTTCTAAGATGCGGGGCGGAGCATGGCAGATGCTTGGCAGGGCCTTGCACAGGTGCATGCGAGCTTCGCCGAGGCATCATTGTACACCCGCCTCCCAGGAGGGGAAGAAAAAGAAAAGACCCTGGTGGCTAGTCATTGCGGCTTGATGGCTGTCCCCATCGCACTGCCTCCAGAGATAACGCCCAGAAACCGGATCCTGTTGGCGGGTGGGGGTCCCTGCTGCCCTGCCATGGGGGGGGGTAAGCCATAGGGGTTACAGGGATACGGGCCTGAAGGAGCGGAGATGATGGATGGTGGCCAGATGAGGGCTGACCAGGGCCAGGGCCGGGCACAGAAATAAGTAGCAAAAAAAAAGTATCCTGACAAAGGTCTGCATCCCGAAATATTACCTGTACATAGCTGACAATAAAGTAACACTTCAGGGTGTTTTGCACCATATTTTTGACTCCTGCTGTCTTCCATAACTGAGCTCTGCAACACCCTCCTTTGCATACAACACCACCCCTCCTTCCCACCCTATCCTTCCTGAATTGAGTATAGCCTGGTATGGCCACGACCCAGTCATGGTTTCCTGTGCACCATGACTCAGTAATGACCACAGTATCCACAGCAGCCTCTGCCATGGTGCCCTCCAGGTCTGGAATTTTTTTCCAAGACTCCTTGCATCTGCAGACGTGGCCTTCCACACCTTTTTCACATTCTACCTTCAGCCCTTTCCCCTTCTTTACCTTTTGCCATGCTTCCTTTTTCCCTCTCTCTTCGCAACTTTTGTTTCCATCCCCTTTGCCTACTACCACATTGCTGTTTTCTTTGTCCTGCTTCCTGGGGGTTCTTCTCCCTGTGGGTCCTCCCCTTCTTTGGTTTCAGCCTGTTAAAGTTTCTGCCCTGTTTGTACTTCCACCTCCCTCTCTCAGCTAGTTAAATGTTCATCAAAGTAACATTATAACTATCCACTGAGGACTGTAGTTCCCCTCCCAGATGGATGCAGGACATCACATCTGTATAGTCCCATATCCTTCTAAATTGGTCCCCAGTGTAGCCCAAACCATCTTTTCTACACCATTCCTTCAGCCATGAGTTGAAGCTGCTGGTGGGAGAACCCTGTCCTCCCCCCGACTGTAGACAGGCAGCACCTCAGTGAAAGCTGCTGTGAGTGCCCCCTTCCTAACACCCCTCCGTTTCCCTGAACTGTGTGCTCTGCTTAGTTATTCTGAAAATGGACATCCTTTTCATGTTTGTTCTACTTTATTTACTGGGTATTTTTTTTTTCTGGTGGAAGGAATTAATATACAGTATGCTGTCATAATTTAATGGAACAGCCAGTTTCATAAATTTTGCTGTAATATACGTTCATGACATTTTATTTTTGAAAAGTTATGCCCTTTTACAGTCCCTTTAACTGAAATAGAAGCAGTGGATTGTGTTGTGAACTTGGCATGGATATGTAAAGAAATACTCAGCCAACTGTACCATATTTTATTATTCGTTAAATGGTGCGAGGGGGACACAGAAAACAAAAAACAGGAGCAAACACATTGAGAGTGATTTCTTTTATTGGAATAGGTCCAGAAACAAGTTATACTCTCTTTAATAGGTCAGTCTGGGGACAAACCCTAGCATTATGAATGGGTCTTTTGACTGCAGTTTTAAGTAGACTGGAGACCAGGCCCTCATCATGGCTTTTGCTTCTAACCTTGCAGATTCTCTGCTCCAAACAATTGCCAATCTCCTAGTTTTTTATGTTCGCTTGCACGCATATGCAAGAAACGTAGTGCCACCATACGAGTTTTCGTAGGTGTGCCACCCCACTTCCAATGCCCTGCTCCTTTTTGCAGGCGCGGGCACACAGCACCAATGAATGTCCAAGCTGTCTATGACAACAGTTCAGATGCAGTGGCGTACAGTTCTGAGAAAAACACTGCTACAATCAGTGGTGGTAATGTGTAGGTAATTTGCATACTGCCGACGGCAGGCAATTTACATACTGCCATCTGCAGTATGCAAAGTGCCTACACGTCAGCACTGCATCTGAACAGCTGTCACAGACAACTTCATTTTTTTCTGTCCCCTTCCCAGCAAACACCCAAGTAGCATGCTGGGAGCACACCCCAGCATGCTCATGCTCCCCCCCCCCACACTGTGTGGCCAACAGGGATGCCCAGTCCCCCGTCGGCTCCACTGTAACCCCCCCAAAAACAGACTTCCAGGTGCCATGCTGGGAGCCCACCCCAGTGTGGCAGAAGTCCCGCGTCGTCTTCATAAAAAAAGAAGACACCTGTAAGAAAAACGGTTCCTCGTTGACTGTCTTGCCCCCTTCCCCAACCCACGTCCACCCTCTGTGTACCCACCACCCCACACACCTCCTGACCCCATACTTACCTCCGGAGCCCAGCGCGATGATCTTCAGTGGACCAGGAACACGTCTGCACTCTTCAAAGCCAACCATTAACTGAAGAAATGCCGGTAAGCTGTATAATGGCATAAATGTTTTTTTTTAAACTTTGGTGTGACAACAAGGTTATTTAATTTTTACTCACCAATATGGGTTTTTGGACCCCACCTTATTAACTCAGTCACTGTCATTTTGTGATTCGGTCCCGAAAGGTGATTTCACAGTCACTGTGCAGAACCACCTTTCGGACCGATTAATGAAAGGACAGTGTCACAGTTCATGAGGTAGGCCACCAAAAACCCTATGTTGAAAATTTGGTGAAAACATTCCCAAAAATGACTGTTTTACGAGCGTGCTTTGCGCAGTTCTTACGCACACTCGTAACTTTGAGAATTTTTAATATTTTAACTCCAGATTTTCAGCATTGCCATTTTACCACACCTCCTTATGAACAGTACAGCTGTCATTTTTCACATCTCGCCCAAATTGTGTTTTCGCACACGTAGCACACATTGGTGTGGTCGGTGTGCAAAATCAACATTTGGGACACAAGAAAATCACAGTGGCACTGTTCATGAGCAGAGGTGTTAAAATGGCTGTGTTGAAAATTTGGTGACAAAAGTCCATAAAATGACTCGTTACGAGCGTGCAATGTGCAGTTTCCATGCACCCTCTTAAATTCACAAATTTGTAATATTTTCAGTCCAGATGTTGAACACTGACATTTTTCCACACCTCCTTATGAATAGTACAGCTGTCATTTTTCACACCCTGGCCGAAATGTGTTTTCACACTTCCGACGCAGAATAGCATGGTCGCTGTGGGAAATTAGTGTTCGGGGCAGATCAAGAAAATCACAGTGACACTGTTCATGAGTGAGGTCCCAAAACGCCTGTGTTTAAAATCTGCTGTAAAAAATCCCCAAACTAATTACATTATGAGTGTACATTGAGCAGTTACTACGCACGCTCGTGACTTCACCAGTTTTTGTATATTTTCACTCCAGATTTTCAACAATGCCATTTTTTACATCTCCTCATGCACAATACACCTGTCACTTTTCACATCCTGTTCGAAATGTGTTTTCGCACCTGTGGTACCAAATGGCGCAGTCGCTGTGCAAAATCACCTTTCACCTGACAAACTGATAGTGTCACTGTTCATGCAGTGGGGTCACAATAAGCCCATGTGGAAAACTAGGAGTAAAAATACCAAGAAACGCTCAGGGCATTAGGGTTTTCAACCATAATGCCGTACCATGTAGGGGACTGACAGGCGTCAGGGGTGTGACTTGGGATTGTCGACAGTAATGCTCATGCCATTCCACCCCCACCCCCACCCTGCAGCCAGTGACAGCCATCAAGGTGCGCCTTGGACCCTTTGCCCCCAGAGTTCACCCCATTCTCCTATACTGCACCCATTTCAGTGTATTTCCTTATGGAATGAGATGAATGTGAAGCCCAAACAGCCCCAGGCACACCTTGACACTTGTCAGTGTCTGAAGGGTAGGGCGAAGTGAAATGTTGTGACCATCATGGGCGATGACCCAAAGGCACACCCCAGTGCCTGTCCATCTCTGCAGGGTGAGGGTGGAGTTGGTGTCAGTTCAATCCTCGGGTATGACATTCTGAATTAATCACAGATGCATCAAGTGTAAGGAAAGGAATTTGCTTTTTTTATAGTGTCTGTCAAATACACTTTATCCTAAAGCATGTTACAATCCATGAAAAGTTGGCAGCAGCAGATGGCGTGCACAGAATGATTAAGTGAGGTTAAGTACAGCACGTGGACATGAAGTACAGAGGACTAAAAAGAGAGAGCGGGGAGGTTAAGTTCAAGGAATGTAAGTGACTTGCTCATGGTCACATAGTGAGTAAATGGTAGTGGCGGGATATAAAACAGGGTTTCCAGGTTCATAGTGCTACATTTTAACCACTAAGCTACACTGCCTCCTATAATCTAAAATGCAGTGATAAACCAGTCCACACAGAATTACAGTAATCCACTCAAGTGTTAGTAAAAGCATGGCCTTGCAAAGCAGCAGCAATGGTAAATTCAAGATAAGGTGAAATCCTAATGATGGGTGTGAGTGGGAATGAGGAATCCTCCATACCTGAGTTACAAACAGCACTGTGAGAAAAGGCATATTTATCAGCAAAGTACAAGGAAAAAGCATTGCTGTCAACAATTCTGTACTTTTCACAAAGAGTATTAGTCTTTTTTTTATTGTAAATAGGTATGACTTGTTATTTAAAATGTCAACAGAAAGTGCCAAAGCTGAGTCAAAATAGAGAAAAGGGTATCATATGAGAACGGAGATAAGGTGCTATCTGAAACAGAATAAAAAGTATAGGTCAAAATTTTTCATCGCTAACATGCACTGCTACTTTACGCACTCCCATGTCATGTTTGGTGGGGTACATTTTTACATAGTACACTATCAGGGTATTTGTTTTACCTCATTTTTGTTTGCAAGTCTGTTAGTTGTAACTTTTGTAACCAACATGAATGATTCTGTAAGCAAAAATCTAATTTTTATTTCAATCAAGTTGGTTTCCATCTGTGGCCGAGGCAGACAGGGCTCCCTTCAACCCTTTCCCCCACCACCACCACCACCACTCTCTCTCCTACCACACAGGTCTTACTGCTCGGCCAACACGCCCACAGACTGCCCCTGTGTTGGAGCCAGGAAGGGGATGGCCATCACCCCCCTCCCCAATTCACATCTCGTACTTGGCTGTCCAGGGCCTCTGGCAGAGGAGTGAGTAGGGGCTGTCATGCAGGGCATCATACGTGCTTGCTCTGCCACTTTTATCTCCTAAAATTTTCTCCCCAGTCCCTATACTGGGGCACGCACGCAAACATGCGTGCTTGCGGATGCACGTACACTCAACATGGAAGTCCCGCAGCTCTCTCCATTCTTGTGCTGGCCTGCAGGCCCACACTGCCACTAGGCCTTTACGTGGTGGCAGTCATTCTGCAGGCACAGAGTACCCCCCTTCTCAGGAGCAGTGAGCAGTCCATAGAATGCTTCCCTCCCCCCCCCCAAGCTGGCCCCCAGCAACCCGAGATCTCTCCCAATCCCAGGTCACCGGCTTGGCAGAGATAGTACTACCACCGCACCACCAGGCTGACTAACAAAAAAAACCTGTAAAACTTAACTGGCCCAACACCCCGCTTTATAACCCCTCATTTGAATAGGAAGCCCTGCGGCAAATGCATCCGATTAGCTGTAGAAGAATTCTGATTTAGGTAAGTTCAAACTTAGATTATTCTCTGTCCATTTTTGAACACTTAATAAGTAATTGAGAATAACTTTTTGGACCAAAGCCATTAGGATACAGTGCCGAGCAAACAATAAGCACATTCTTGGCATGCTGAGGCTAATCTCCGTTAACACCCATTAATTAGGGCCCAATCCACAGCAGCGCCAGCATACTATGATTTACCTTTTGCTGCAGTGTGCACCATTCCGCATCCCTGGTGGATTCCACATATTGTAGAGCTACAGCTCCTGGCCACCCTGGTACAAGCTTCCTGGAGAAGAGCAAGTGGGACACTGGGCCTCCAATCAGATGCCCAAGTAATGTAGAGGAGGGTATTGTGGGTTATGGCAGATCTTACTTCGAGAAACAGCTCTTGCAGCAGGTTACACCATTAGGACTGAAGCCAGCACGTGCCAGGACCCCATGGAAAAATTCTAGCTAGCAGTATCCAGCAGGATCACCCCACGGCCCTCCCCGACGTCAGGCATCATATAAAGGGGTGGTCCCCCAGCATCCCCAGTTCCTTTCCCACCATTGACTCGCCAGCATCGACCTCACAGATGCCTGCATCAATGATACAACACGCAAAATCTTTACAAAACTCATGTCTACTTCTTCACTCCTTCTCTCGAAGGACACCCTTCAAAGTGCACCCGCGGCAAAGGTGAGATCCCCTTGCCGCACCATCATTCCGCCAGTGAGGTGCCTGGGCCCGAGCACGCACACCCAGGCCTGCTCCATCTGCCAACAGTTTAATAGCAGGACCAGGATTCGCCAAAAGGCCCTTCAAGGTTCCTTCTGAACAGAAATCAGTGAAATGGAAAAAAGGCCTTCCTCCAATGGGGATTTCTTCCCATAAGACCAGGAAGCACCGACCTGGTAGGTCAGGATCCCCGAGCAGGGCCTCTGAATCCAGGGCCAGCTCCAGCTCTATGCGGTCCGACCGTTCTCCTTCCCGGGCCCGCCACCAACCTCCCCCAGTTAAGGTAAGGTCTTCAGGGGGTTCTTCAGCCTCCTTGCACCCGCTTAAGACCCACCAGGCACCCGACTCTTCTTCCAGACCTGATTCTTCAGAAAAACATAGGAAGTCTTCCTCAAAATCTAGCGGGGCGTCAGGCCGACGCTGGGACTCCGACCTCAGGTCCGTTTCCCAGCCTCCCAAGGCCCCGGGAAAGAAGACCAAGGATCTGACGCCTCTTAAGCGGATGTCACAGAGTCAAAAGGTGCCTGACCCGACGCCCGAAAAATGGACTCCCGAACCGACAGCAATTGTACCGACGCGGGGTGACACCGGACGTTAGGGGTCCTCAGGAGAGGAGGCTGCCACGCTGCCAGACGACCAGACGTGCGGCACAGAGGACGCCGGCTCGCCCGTGGAGCCGTCGACAGATCAGATGGTTCCCCAGGACCCGTCATCGGGCATGAACATTCAGGAGTTGAAGGAATTGTTCACCTTCTGGTGGGAGACCATCAGAAAGGACGTGGTCCCCAGTAAGCCTCTTCCACCTCCACCACCTCCACCCCCTCCTTGGGAGGGTGAAGGCTCAAGACCCCCGACCCCTAAGGAGCCAACTCCACTTCCTAGGGGCAGATCTAGAGAGAGAAAAAGATACCCATCACGGTCTCCCTCTGGGTCTCCGAGCCCTCAACGACCCAGGGACAGACGACACCCACCAGGAGATGACTCCAGACCGGATACGTCCAATACCTCCAGGTCTCCATCCCCCTATAGTCCCCCATCACCAGACACACGAGACCAGCCAAGGTCACCACCGGTTGATGCCTCTTTCTCCGAGATCATGAGGCACGTCCAGGAGAATATCGGATGGGAGACTGAAGACTTGGACCCCGAGAGACAACACCTTGCCCGTTACCTTTGGCAAAAGGACCCAAAGCCTGTGGTGGTCCCATCTCTGGTGGACACCTTCACAGACATCACCAGGGCGGCTTGGAAGCGTCCGCACTCGACACCGGCTGTTCCTCAGAAGGCTGACCGCCTCTACAGAGCTCCTATGGAGGACCTGTATCTGGTGCAGCAACCCCTGGCAGACTCACTGGTCATTACAGCGTCTCATGATCGGTCTCAACGACCGCGACACTTGAGTACCCAGCCTCTGGACCAAGAATCTAAGCAATTAGATTCTATGGGAAGACACATGTAGGCGGCTGCTACATGCTCGATAAGGTCTTTGAATTACCTCACGCACATGGTGCAGTTTCAAAATGCCCTCTGGGAGCAGGGCCAAGACCTTTTGAAGGACTTTCCGGATGGCGATAAGACGGAGGAGCTGCTCAACCTCCTTCATACTGGGTCAGACGTGGGGACCCAGCTTCTCCGAGCCGCTTACGATTCGATGGACTCGGCTGCCAGGGGAGCAGCTACTGGCATTTGTCTTCGGAGACACTCTTGGTTGAGAGTCTCCGGTTTCACCCTGGATGTTCAGAAGAATATCCTGGACGTCCCTTATAACGGAGCTGTCCTGTTTGGTGAGGAATCCGAGAATGTCATCACCAAGCTACAGGACGCCGGGAAGGCAGTTCAGACTGTACAGGCCCAAATCTGGTTCCTTTCGGAGGAACCAGAACCGTTTTCGCGGCAGGCAACAACGGCAACAGCCACATTCCGGCCAGCAACCCCGGGGCCATTTTCGTCACAAAGGTCAAGCCAGATTCCCCACAGGCCAGGGCTCAAAGCATCCCAAGGCAGCCCAGCCCACAGGACCCAATGCCACCACGGCATGACTCCTTCCCGGCCCTCGCCCCTCATCTGGATCAAAGGATAAAGGTTGAGGGTCACATCTCTCATTACCTTCGGGATGGCAGAGGATCACCTCCGACCGGTGGGTGTTACAGTTGGTACAGCGAGGACACTCTATAGAGTTCCTCGGCCACCCACCGTCCAGACCTCCCCTGCTTTCCCGTTACTCAGGTCAGCATGCTCTGCTCATCCAGCAGGAGATCTTGGCCCTCCTGGACAAGGAGGCCATAGAGTACGTTCCACCAGACCAGAAAGGAAAAGGTTATTATTCCCACTTCTTCCTGGTCCCAAAGAAAACAGGGGACTTGCGCCGATCTTAGATCTCAGCGATCTCAACACGTTTGTGTTATACAAACGCTTCTGCATGGTGACCCTACCGGGTCTCATCACCATGCTCAAAGAAGGCGCATGGCTAGTGTCGATGGACATGCAGGACACTTACCTACATCTCCCTATCGCTCGAACGCATCAAAGGTTTCTGCGCTTCAAGTTTCTGGGACGCCACTACCAGTTCCAAGCCCTCCTGTTCGAGCTGTCTTCCGCACCTTGGGTGTTTACGAAGTGCATGGCAGTCGTGGCAGCAACTCTCAGGAGGCAGGGCCACTATGTTTTTCTGTACCTAGACGATTGGCTCTCATGGCACCCTCTCGGGAGGCCCTGATATCCGCGATTCAGGATACCCATTCTCTTTTCCAATCATTGGGCATCATCACCAACCAGGAGAAGTCGCACCTTGTCCCATCTCAGACTCTGCAATGTTTTGGAGCAGTTCTGGGCACCTCTCAAAGGAGAGCATTTCTTCCTTCGGACAGGGTGGAACACATCAGATCCCTCATACGGGACTCAATGACGAAGACAACGGTGACCGCCAGGACCGTTCTTTGCCTGCTCAGACATATGGCGGTTGCCATTGCAATGTTCCCAGCCCAACTCCATATGCGGGTTACCCAATGGATGTTATGGGCTCAGTGGGACCAGAAGCAAGTTCATATGCAGCATCCAGTCCAGATCACAAATGCCGTCATCCAAGACTGGCAATGGTGGCTCGTCCCGGACTATCTCTTGAAAGGAGTCCCCTTCATGGTGCCACCTCCTTTAGTGACTCTCCACGAACGCCTCGGGATCCGGATGGGGAGCGCAACTCAACGGGGTCAGGACTCAAGGCTCATGGTCATCTCTAGAGTCTCATCTACACATAAATATTCTGGAGATGAGATCCATCCTCTGTGCCCTACAAGCATTCCAGATGGACATTTCACCGGGTACTTTTCTGAATCAAACAGACAATACTGTGGTGATGTACTATCTCAACAAATAAGGAGGCACTCATTCTCCCTTTGCAGGGAGGCTCAAAGTGTTTGGAATTGGGTACTGCAACACGGCGCAGATATTATTGCAGTGCACGTTCCCGGCGTGGAAAACACAATCGCGGACAGTCTCAGCCAATCACAGGCCAGAGTCCATGAATGGGAACTGCTTCAGGAAGTCACAGAGGATCTGTTTTTCGCAGATGGGGGACACCAGAATTAGACCTTTTTGCGTCCCCATCCAATGCAAAACTGCCCAATTTTTGCTCGCTAGATCCAGGGCCTGGTGTTTTCTGGCGAGAGGCGTTGTCCTCTCTTGGACGGGCAGATTCTCTATGCTTTCCTGCCCTTCCCTTTGATCCAGAGGGTTTACTGAAGCTCAACAAGAGCGGGCGCCACTGATTCTGGTAGCCTTTGGCCCAGGCAAATTTGGTTCCTCTATTACATCAGCTGACCCAGGAACCTCCGTGCTCTGCCATTCAGCTCTCAACTTCTGTCCCAGGAGGCAGGCTCCTTAGTCCGTCCGGATCTTCGGTCGCTGAACCTGCATGCCTGGCTCCTAAAGACATAGCAGTCCTGAGATACGGGGTCTCTCAGGAAGTTGCGGACATTCTGGCGGCAGCCAGAAAACCCTCCACTCATGCCTCTTACGCCATGAAGTGGTGCAGATTTTGCATCTGGGCTCAAGCTCGCGGATTGACCCCATTGGATTGTTCAGAGAAGTCAGTGTTAGACTACCTTCTAATCCTGTACGAGGCAGGCCTTGCCTACTCTTCCATTAAGGTTCACCTGTGTGCCATTTCGGCATATCATTCACCAATAGGTCATAGCTCTCTAGCTCAACTAGAGGCTTCACAAGCTTTTTTGCGTGGCATCCTGCACCCAAGACCTCCTATCAGAGACCCGGTTCCACCTTGGGATCCCCCCTTTGTTTTAGAGCAGCTTACTCTACCTCCTTTTGAACCAGCCACGGATTGCGAGTTGCATCTCCTCGCTTGGAAGACGCTCCTTTTAGTTGCTGTTACTTCTGCCAGAAGAGTTTCTGAGCTTCATGCACTCATGTGCAAGGATCCTTATTTGGGTTTTCACAAGGACAGGGTGTCCTTAGGAACAAATCCTAAGTTCCTTCCCAAGGTGGTCTCGGCTGTCACACTCAACCAGGATATAGACCTACCGGTGTATTACCCGAATCACGGTAACAGGGGGGAAGCCCTGTTGCACACTTTGGATGTGCATAGGTGCCTCAGATATTATCTGACCAAAACCAAAGCCCATCGTAAGTCAGACCAGCTCTTTGTTTCCTACGCACAGCGGATGCTCGGTGCTCCTGTTTCGAAACAGTCGCTTTCCAGGTGGTTGGTCAAGTGCATTATGTTCTGTTATCAGAAGCGCAATAAACCCTTACCAGGACCGGTGAAGGGTCATTCTAAGAGGGGGTGGCTACTTCTTTCGCTGCGCTCAAAAATGTCTCCACTTCAGCCATCTGTGTGGCAGCGACTTGGAGCACTGTGCACGCTTTCATCAGACACTACAGTTTGAACATTGCCTCTAGGCGTAGAGCTGGATTCGGCTTGGCGGTCCTTCAAGAGCTCTTGTCCTGAAGTCTGAGTCATCTCTCCTACCCTCCTCCCGGTAGCAAATTGTCCCAACTGCTTGGGAATCAGTCCTAATGGTGTAACCTGCTGCAAGAGCTGTTTCTCGAAGTAAGATAGTACAGTTACGTAAGAACTTACTGTAACAGTAGATCTTCGAGAACAGCTCTTGCAGCAGGTAGTTTCCCTCCCACCTTCCCCTCTGGAGGTTGAGTCTTCTGACCTAGTTTTTAGACTACAGCGTCCTTTGACGCCTTTTTTCTAACCTTCCTTTAGAAGCGGATCCTCTGTCTCCCTTTCAGATGTCACACTTGAGCCGGGGTCTCGGCGGGAGAACTAGGGATGCTGGGGGACTGCGCCTTTAGTGATGCCTGGACGTGGCGAGGGCCGACGGCCAGGGGCGGTCCCCCGCTGGATGCTGCTAGTTAGAATTTTTCCGTAGTCCTGGTGCCCGCCGGCTTCAGTCCCTAATGGTGTAACCTGCTGCAAGAGCTGTTCTCGAAGATCTACTGTTACGGTAAGTTCTTACGTAACTGTACTTTATTCAAGAACTGCCATATTTCTGTAAAAGAAACATTTTTTTTTTAAATGAAAAAAATTGAATGGACACTCTGTGCCCTCCTGCCCTCCATATTGGAGGGCTGGGGCAGTAGGTGGCAAAGCCATTTGGGCTATGTGGGGGGGGGGTGGCATAAGTGTTACAGCAGCAGTCCCCCTCTGTTTTAGCTGAGGCTTCCACAGGTTACGACCCCAACTCAACTGCCCATATAATGCAGTGAGCAGAGAGTGGGATTGGATGGGGGCCAATCCACCAACTCTGTAGCAACCAAAGAGTACTCCACATGTGAAAAAGAGGCACTCCATGACTGCTGGTAGGCCTTCGAACCTGCAGAGGTCTTTAGTGCTCTTTTGTGGATAAGTCCTTAATCTTATTATAGAAACACATACACTGAAAATAGAATTTGATATAAAACAGACCACTCTGGAAGTCTGGGTCGAAACAGAAAATCTGTTGGAGAAGGATTCATTGACTCTGCCGGATCATTTGAAACTATACACCAACATTTTCAGGTGATATGTTGCTTACCCTGTTCTGTAGGCATCTTGCCTTTGAAAAACAATCTCCACAACCCAGCATGTGAGGTACTTGCCCTCCTTTCCTGTTGTGTGTGTCTTGCATACACACTCAAGCACCTTCAAGAACTGAAAAGGCATAATCACTGCCAGTCTTAGCCAAGGTGCATGTACAGTTGGACTGTTTCTTCAGATCAAAAACTGGCCCCTAGGAGTGATGTTTACCCAGGGCCAGATTAACAATTTGTGGTGCCCTTGACAATTTTAAATTGTGGGACCCCCTGTGACTTAACCAGTAGGCCGGGGGTTCAGGGGCTGCCTAGGCCCCTGAAAGCTGAGTGCTTCTTGATCCCTTAAGATGCATTTGGAGGGTTTTCCAGCTACTCTGAATGGTAAATACAATATACCCTCGGTGATTAAAAAAAAGCTTGCACTGTGGGGGTACTGTATTTAAATGTTTTTGTTTTGTTTTTTTCTATATTGTGCCGTTTCTGCTTTTGTATGCAACACTTCAGTATAAATATGTGTGGCTGCTTTGTGGGTGTATCATAAAGTGAGGTCTGTCTTGTTCTGTCCCCAAAGACCATACCCTGCTGTTCCTGGAACATTTTCATCACCCTTTGCTTGTATGCATTTCTTTCCAGCCTATCCTTATCCTTCCTCAGATGTGGGCTCCAAAACTCCATGCAGCACTCCATATGTGGTAAATCCAGTGGCCTGTACAGTGGCAGTATTACCTCACTTCTGTAGGCCCAGCCACCCATTTGCACTGCCTGATCTGCATCATAGCAAGAGGCATAAATGAGTTGCATCGATGCAAGTCAGGCAGTGTAAACTTCATGGGCAGTGTCGCAGATGGCTGCATTGTGGTCCTGCACAATCGTACTCTCAGTGGATTCATGTACTAGTGCCCATGGTTTTTGCTGGTGTGTAATCACACTGCTACGCCTGCACAATCAGTACCATATCATCCACCCCCTCTGGACAAGCCTTGTCCCCTGCCGGCCTCTCTGTGTCCAACACAACCCCACTGTCCTTACTGTATGTACTTCCCCCCACCCCAATGTACCTCCTCTAGTCCTGGACTCCCCCTCATATACCCATGCACTCCGTCCCCTCCAGAGTTCAACCACTGGACTCCTATCTTCATCCCCCCTTTCCACCACAGGCTCTCTGCTTCCCTCGCCACACTTTCTCTTGCTCTTTAACAAGCCCTTTGTCCTTCCTCTGCCATTCATTCTCCTGTCTTGCATCTGGAGTTCCTGATGCCTACCTCCTGCCCCTAAATATCCCGTCCGGCATTCCCCCTTTTATCTCCAACCCTTACTTCTCTCCCTGGGCTATGACTGTTCTGCATGCCTTGACTTGCTTTGTGCTTGGCAATCCTGATAATTTGATATCTTCCCCCCTACCCGGGTAGGCTCCCCTACTTTCCCCAGGCTCCTAATGGACTCTCTGGTTGCTCCTGTCTTGGGTTAACTTCTGCTTTGCATTTTCGTCTCCCTGCTTACAGTTTGCCTCTGCTTTATTTGCTTTATCCGGGGGGGGGGCCTCTGTCCTGAAGTCTTCCCCTCAACTGTAGGCTTTGACAGACCTACCCGCTCTGCTCTCCCTTGATCCGCCTTAATATTAACTTCTTTGCTCCTACCCTCATACTGGGACTGTAGTTCAGTGAACTTATTTTTGTTCACAAAGCCCTCTAACTGCCCTTCCCCCTACAAGGGGCCCACCCCTCCTTTTTTCCCATAAAGTTTGTCCTAGGCCCCTTGCCTCTAATGAACTTCCATCTCTCCCACTCATGCTCCTGCCCTGCACTCGCACCCGCACCAGACTCCACCTTCCTTCGTGTCCCTACTACCTCACTCAACCCTCCACTTCCTGTTTTTTTTTTTTGTTTTTTTTTGTCATTCTTGTCCACACCCCTGCATCCCTTCCTTGGCCAAGGCATGCCTTTTACATCCCTGCCCCTGCAGTCCTGAGCAAGTTCTTCCTCCTGCCACAATTTCTGCTTCCTCCCTCATCAAGCCTCCTCCTGTCCCACCCACTACCCATATAGTAAAGACTTGTCAAGTATCCTCTCACATGATCATTTTTTTAATTTTAAATAAAAACATTCAGTAACAGTAATCAGTTGTTCACCTCTGCTCTGTTTTTTATGTTGGTTCGCGCTTGTGCTCCAGCCAACATCTTGCGGTAGTAGCAGATTTGGAGTTGCGGTCACTGTGGGCGAATGCGGGCACGCATCAGTAGGTGCGTCCCTCATTCCCCAGTAAGCCAGAATGCAGGCGCTGACACCAGCAATATGTAAAGTGGTCACCACATCTAACAAAAGTGTCGCTGCAATGAGGTGCAAGGTCTTCATGCAGTGGCACAATAAAACGCCTCCCAATGTGCCTTTACTGATGAAGTATTTCAATAAACATGGTGGCGCTGACTGCCGCCGCGCACAGTGCCGACTCCAGGGGTGCCTAATCCCCTGTCGGCATGCTCGACCAATTCATTGCTGACTGTGGCCGTTCCCTGTCGGCATATTGCCCCTCCCATTTCAGTTGCATGCCGGTGCCCAATCCCCCTAGCATCATGACCCCCACGTTTCTGTGCGACAGGGGGCCCAATCCCCATCGGCTTCGGTCCATCTTCCCACAAATGCAGGTGGTACACTTGGAGCCCACCCCAGAGTACTAAGCACACCTGCAAAAAAAAGAAAACCGACCCACGTTGTCCTTTTTTTTCCCCCTGTAAAATGAGAAAATGGCATAAATAGGGTTTTTTCAACTTTGGTGCATATCTCTGGCATTTTTGGGGAATTTTGGCACCAAATTTTCAACATGGGGTTATTGGGACCCCTGCTCATGAATTCAGTCACTGTCATGGTGTTATTCGGTCCAGAAAGGTGATTTTGCAGTCACTGCGCGTAATCGTCTTTCGGGACCGATTAATGAAACAACAGTGTCTCTGTTCATGAGGTGTGCTCTCAAAAGGCCTGTGTGAAAAAAATCCAAAAAATGACTGATCTTCCTGGACTAAGTCTCCATCACTCATTCACACTAGTGGGATAGCGCTGGAGGCGTTAGGACCAAGCAGGAGCCTACAATTTTCTGAAGGGTTGACGCCAAGACAGGACCATGCATGCGCAGCACCACAAGACCAGCTCGCGCCTGTGTAGGCTATCTCAGCATCGACCTTCCAACCGCCTCAGTTCCTTTTCTCCTGCCGTCGAAAGTGCGCTTGGATGTCGACGCCACTGGCCTCGCTCGGAGTCCAAGTTTCGCATACGACAGCAGCTTTTAACATTTAATTTAATATTTTAAGTAGTAATTTCTTATTTTACTAACAAGAAGATTATGAAGAAGAAGAAAAGAAATTCTTTCCTGCCATCAATCGAGTCCTTAGATGGTAGCAGTGATGATAGGAAGACTTTGTTTGAAAGTTTTTATGGCAGAGGGGCTGTGTCCGGTCTGCCACCCTTAATTAACGGTGGGGGTCCTACTTACGGACAGTCCTGGGCTCGGGGGAGGACAGTCCTCAAGCACAAATCTAGTGGTTCGGGGGATCGGCTTTGCTTAACCTTGAGCTCTTCCTCGTTGGGGGAAGAAGAATCGGTGCCACTCAAGGTTGCCCGTTGGTACGTCTGCACGAGAATTGTTTGTCGGGAGGGGCGTGAACAGACTTTGGTGGGTTCCTCTTGGTCCAGCTCCTAATGGCTGCATTCTTGACTCCGAGCTCCATCTCTGTCCTCGTTGGAGCTCCAGTTGGGTAGTTTCACCTCTGTGCCACTCCTGTGGAGCAGGGGGTTTGACTTTCCAGTTTTTCCTGGCTCTGTTCCTGATTTCGGGACCTCCAGGCCTCGGAGCCGTTGGACCAGAACCGGGTAGATTGGATCACGATGGGTGAGGTGCCCTCTTGGTGCCTTTGCCATCGTGTCGACCCCTCGTGCCTACCCCTCTCCCTTTTCCATGCAGGGGCTGCATCGGCACCACCTTTTCCTTCTCCCTTCTCAGGATTTCCGCCCTTTGATAGGGGTATATAGCCCCTTGTGATATTTCCCTTCGGTGGCTTCTTCCGGCACAGGTGGTTAACATCTCTCCAGCTGTGATTATTAGTTCGGTCATGATTTCAATATGGACACTCAGGTTCTTCTGCACTCAGATGGAGAACATCTTCGTCATTTTGTATCAAGACAATTCTTGTAAATAACAGCCTGAAAGTCTTGTTAGGCTTTGACTAATAAAGAAAATTTATCTGTTATTGTGGCCCAGCCGAAATTACCCGATACCCCACTTTTTGGATCTGGTCAGGTTCCGCCTCAGCCCTTAAGGCGCTTATCTCCAGAGTACAGTAAAGAGTACCTGACTTCTTCATCCTCTAGGGGGAGTCCGATCTGGCAGCAGTATGGGTCATCTCTTTCTCTAAGAGAGATTTCTCTCATTCAGAGACATTTCCTAGACCTAGGCGACTGCCCAGTCTGTTAATTCCCATTTCTTTTTATCAGGCTTTCTTCTCTTGAGCAGAGCCTTGCAGCAGCAGAACCGACTCTCCACCGAGTCGGAATTCAGGTTCCTACATCCTTGCTTGCTTAACTTAACGAGCGATTTTCTCCTCCTTGATGGAAGGTCAAGTAGGTCTTTTTTCTGAGGTAGCTTCTCAAATATTCACACCTTCGGTTCCTGTGCACTGGTCCATGCCAGTCGCTCATGAAGCTACCCTCTTCAAGTGCGTGATGGAGTTGTGATGTTTGTTTTTCAGCAAACAAACTAGAATCCTTTCCTGCTCCCTTCAGGGTGGCCAGAGTGGGTAGTGCCTCACTGCATTGAGTCACTGCCTCGTTCAGTCACTTCAACAAATGGGTTAGCCCTAACTTGGTCCTGCTGTGTCCCTCGTCGATGCACATCTGCCTCTATTTGCCTTAGAAATCCAGCCCCTGTTTTTTTCTGTCGGAATGTTTTTTCCACAGTGGACATGTCCTCCTGTTCACTTTTTCCTTTCTTCCCTGAGTTCAGAGACTGCTACTACAGTTGTGCACACAGGGGCAGAATGCTTTCTTTTGGAATATGCAGTGGGTAGGATCTGGTTCTACTAGACCACCACGAGAGGCTTCTAAGTCACGCTTGGCCTTCCATCAGGAAGGTTCCTGTGACTAAGTAGAGACCATTCTCCTTGATGGGCTGACCCCACCTGGACCCCCTTGCTCACCAAGTAAGGGGTTCAGGTGCTCCTGGATCTGTTCCTTACAGGTCAGCCATACTTGATAGTGGGGGTTTCCGTCTGCACTTTCCAGTCTACTCTGAACCAGTAGACTTTACCTCCGACTCTTTCAGTTCCTGAGGTCCCTTTACGTTACATTAGTACATGTATTTGACACCAGTAATTTTGGTCCTAGACCAAATTGTGGGGCCAGATTCTTGCCGCTCTCCTACAGTGGTTGCAGCTTCCTGGCAGACTTTCATTTTGTGCCCATTGCAGTTGTCTGCAAAGTGGTGAGCTACAACTCGAGCACTTATCTTATAGGCACTATGTTCTAGATGTCCTTTACAAGACAGCTCTTTTTATTAGCAGGACAGTCCTTGGCTGTCCTTTCTGAGTGAACCCTATCTCCTACCACCCTACTCAGGGTTGTTGGTTTTAGCTCGGTACTCTCCCACTAATGTGAATGAGAGATGGAGACTTAGTCCAGGAAGATATGGAAATTACGTACTTACCATAATTATTGATCTTCTTGGACAGTCTCCATCACTCATTCACATGCCCACCCACCATCCTCTGGGTTCACTCGTTTTCTTTCCTGGTCTTCATGGTCCTATGATTCAGACTGTGAGGACATTATTCTTTGACCTTTCTTGCTAAGGCCATCTGGGCCCTCTCAGGCCCAGAAACTCAGGATGAGTTATTCTCATTAGTTACACTGCACCTCCTCGGTCAAAAAGGTACTGAGGCGGTTGGAGGGTCGACACCGAGATAGCCTACACAGGCATGAGCTGGTCTTGCGGTGCCGTGCATGCTTGGTCCTGTCTCGGCGCCGACCCTTCAGAAAATTTTAGGCTTCCTCTTGGTCCTAGCACCTCCAGCGCTATTCCTTTAGTGTGAATGAGTGATGGAGACTGTCCAAGAAGATCAATAATTACGGTAAGTACGTAATTTCCATTTTTACAAGCATGTGTTACGCAGTTTCCACGCACATGTTCGTAACTTTGCGAATTTATAATATTTTCACTCCAGATTTTCAACATTGGCATTTTCCCACACCTTCTTATGAACAGCACAGCTATCATTTTACACATCCTGGCTGTAATGTGTTTCCCCACATGTGGCGCACAATGGCGCGGTCACTGTGCGAAATCAGTGTTCTGGACACATTAACAATCACAGTGAGACTGTTCATGAGTGGAGGTGCTAAAATGCCTATGTTGAAAATTTGGTAAAACAAATACCCAAAATAATTTCATTACAGGCGTGCTGTCACCAATTTTTCACTCCAGATTTTCACCACTGTCATTTTTGTATACCTCTTTATGAACAGTACAGCTGTCATTTTTCACATCCTGCCTGAAATGTGTTTTCGCACGTGTCACACAGTGGTGTGGTTGCTGTGGAAAATTAATGTTCAGGCCAGATTAACAAAATCACAGTGACACTGTTCATGACCGAGTTCCAAAAATACCTATGTTGAAAATTTGGTTAAACAAATCCTTCAAATAATTGCGTTATGGCCGTGCTTTGTGCAGTTTCTACGCACGCTCATGATGTCACCAATTTTCCATATTTTCACTCCAGAATTTCAACAATGCCATTTTTTTACACCTCCTCGTGAACAGGGCAGCTGTCATTTTTCACATCTTGCCCGAACTGTGTTTTCGCACCTGTGCCACCAAAATGCACAGTCGCTCTACAAAATCACCTTTCCGCAAACAGACTCATGGTGCCACTGTACATGAGGTGGGGTCACAAACGTCTCATGTTGAAAATTTGGGAGTGAAAATACCAACAAATGCCCTCGGTATTAGGGTTTCCAACTGCAGTGTGCCACACTGTACAGACTGACAGGCTTCAGGGGTGTGAGTTAGCGTCGGCTGAAATGCTCACGCCTTTCCACCCCCCCCTTCCCACACACCTACCCTGCAGCCAGTGACCGGTGTCGAGATGTGCCTTAGACTCTTCGGACCCAACGTTCACCCCATTCTCCTACACTGCGCCCATGTCAGTATATTCCCTTATGGACTGGGGTGAGCGTAAGACCCGAAGACCCCAAGGCACATGGCGGCTCTTGTCAGTCTGTGCGGGGTAGGGTGAGGTGAAGTGGCATGAGCGTTATGGCCAATGACCCAAAGGCACACCCCAGTGTCTGTCACTCTCTGCATAGTGGGGCTGGGGTTGGTGTCAGTTCATTACTTCACTGCCAGTCCTATTGTGCATCTCTCTCTAACTCCTGCACTACCAATGCCAGTGCCAGCAAGCCAACATTCAGCATTGACAAATGCCTGTTTTACCCTGTGGTGAACTCAAGAAGGCGACAGGAAAGCAAGGCACTGTGGTGGTCTGCTGTGGACAATACTGCTGTATATACAATTGTATTGTGACTATATACATGTATATATATATATATATATATATATATGCAGTAGTAATGTATACAACTAGTATAGACTACCATGTCAACTTATCCAATCCTCTAACATGATCATAATTCATTTTTTATTGTTAAATAACATTCAGTAGCAGCAATCAGTTGTTCAGCTGGCTCTGTTGTAGTCTCTTTTTTTTTTTTTAGCTGTAGTGAAGTCAAGAAGGCAACAGACAAGCAAGGCTCTGTGGTGGTCTGCTGTGAGCAATACTACTGTATATACCCTTGTATATAGTGGCTATATATAATTGTATATATAGAAGTAATGTATACAAATTATATAGATAAACTTATCCTCTCATGTGAATCAATGATCATTCATTCATGATTCATTTTTAAATAACATCATTCAGTAGTAACAGTAATCACATCTGGCTCTGCTGTAATCTCTTTTTTTTTCTTTTTTTACCTGAGGTCAAGAAGCAAGCAAGGCAGTTCATTGTGGTGGTGTAGTTGCTGCTGGTCTGGCACTCGCTCCACTCCACACCTCCTCTATCCTCCAACAGGCCAGGTGACAGCAATAATCGCCGGTGTAGACGAGACAGTCTCAGAGTGGGTTGACTGGCTGAGGACTCGCTCGACACTCAGTGGCGACAGGCGGCTTTCTTTCTCATCGTTGAGTCGACTAGTCAGTCAGACTGGCCTAGTGGCCTGTGGCTCTCCCGCACACAGCGCGCAGTCTCTGCACAATACTGTAGTGGCACTGCCAGCTTAACCTCCTTGGCTGCTTGTGACAGCCTTTTTTTTTTTTCAAAAAGATTTTTGACGGTGAGACTGCTGCGCTGGTGGTAGGACTTGGCGTTGGACCCCATTAGTCAACCAGTGGGTCTGAGCTGCTGGCTTTTACTCTCTTCTCTCAGTCTTGACGAACGCAGGCTTGAGAGAGGAAAGGGAATAAGTTGACGGCAAGACACTGTGCTTCACATCATGACAACGTTACTACGCATGGACCTGAGGCAGAGCCCTGCTGTAATTGGCTTGCTACAAAGGTGTGCACACGTGCTGTTGGGATGGGAATCAGCAGCAACTGCAAGGCAAGAGAGAGCAGCTGTATGCCCCGCCCCCGCCGAAGTTGGTTATCATTCATAAGTCAGGGAACTTGAGAAGAAGGAAACTCAGGTGGCCCCTCAAACTTGGGGCCCAGGGCAACTGCCCCTTATACCCTATTGTTAATCCAGCCCTGCATTTACCCATTTTACTTGTTACCTATCATTGAGTGACAATCAATTGTCCCAATTAATTACCTCATTCAGGAATCCAAACTGGTCAAAAGTACCAGAACGATGGAAACCCACTTGGCCCTGTGGTAACTGAAATGCCAAAAACAGAAAATCCTGCATTACAAAACTAGAATTTTATTTTTGCATTCACTGTAAACTAGTGGCATTGATATTAATAAATGTCTTGAAAAGATCAGCACTTCTTTGAACAGTACTTGTATTCCTAATTGCAGAACTAATAGAGCAACCTTACTCCTAAATATGCCACAAAGTAGTATTTAATTCATTAAATTAATAGTAAAAAACAAAAAAAAGAGGACATGTTCCTATATTAAAAAAAAATCCTGATTTAATTGGAAGAAAGTGATATTAGATTTCTTAAACCAAATGCAGCATGATGTGGAAAGGCATTTCTTGGAAGCACGCCAGATAGTATTTTTTTTAATTGGTAAAATTGCAGGTGCTGTTGTTATAAAAAAATAATCCTTATTTAATGAGACTTATTAATACACATAGCATTTCCAGTTCAAGACCTGCTGTGGGGCTAAGAAATGGGATATTGGTAGGGGGATCAGTTTTCTATTCAGGTGCAGCACACGTGGTTTCCATTGCAACCCCCTTAAAGCCTGATTCCTGAAGATTTTGATGTGAGAAATATATTCAGGCTTTGCAGCCTATTCCATACTTCTCAGCTGTCCCACATTACGAGGAACAGTTCCTCACTGCACTTCACAAAAGTCCCCTGTTCAACATTGAGAGGATTTGTCCCACATCCATAGTGAAAAATATATTATTCAATTAACAACACACTTTGTGAACATAAAGACACACATTTTAACAGCATTCTGAGCTTCTTAAAGATTTAAGTGTCCCACATTTCCTCCTATTTTTTTCACATTTTAAGAGGCAGTGTTCCACATTTGGGGGACGGAGGTATGGCCTGTTCAGTTCTGCTGAAATTATGCTACTAGATAGCACAGCCTAAAAAACAGATTTTGGAGCAAATATCCTGAAAACCATATATGCCATACTACAAAACAGAGGAGGATGCATTTTTGTATCCATCCACCGTGTGATACAGTAGGTACAGTTATCCTACTTGCTCTGGTTATTTTTAAGCTTTTTAACATGTACTGCATAGATGCACACTGAGATAAAAGTCGGACACTCAAAGTGAGAATAGCATGATACCTTGAAATTTCTTTCCCCTTTTTGGTTTACCTTGACCCAAACCATTCCCATCATGAGACTGGTTAACTCTGTGTTCTGAGCTGAGGTAAACAGCTGAATCAAACCGATGAATCCTAACAAGGACATGGCATGCATCTGTGGTTGGTTGTTCTCGGCCTTTACAGATTTTGTGAGGCCATTTGCACTTTAAGGTCCTGCTTTAAGTCTAGTCAGCCTTCATTCCTTTGTGGTATTTTATATGCATTAATCCCATGAGGCTTTGCATTGTGTGGGAGAGGGTATGTGTAATTGTGTGTTTCAATATCATGATATTCTCACTGTGAAGTAGGCGCCAAAATAAATATTTACACTGTAGGTCTTTCTGATTCTACATGTGACATCATTTCATAACCAGATTTGATTTTACTCAGAATGTTTCGGCTGTAGAACATTAACCATAACTTCCTGAAGAGAAAAGCACATCTGTTTTAACAAAAAAAGTGACCTCTGGCCACTTGTACTTGACTGTTTATTGCACTTGTTTACTCTGTTACCTGTTACTGTTGTCTGTACCTTTGAGCTTTTGCCGGTGGCCCTTCCCCATGCTTTCTCACTTGTAGACATGTACTCAGTGGCATAGACAGGGAGGTGTTCAGGCTGTTCAATCACCCTCCCCCCCCAAAATTTTTGTTCAAGCCGTGGCTCAGGTGCCCGCCTGGTAGGGTTGCCCTGCTAATTAAACTCAGTGTCCCAGTTTCCTTAGCAGCTGGAGCTAGCCACAACCCAGCGCACATGCACAGGATGGTCAGTGACTCGACTGACATCTCGGACAACATTATCAGAGAGAACAGGAGAAGCCTGGTGAGCAAGCCATACAAGGAGAGCGCAGAGCGAGCTGCAAGATTTGTGGTGTTGGGTTGGTGTTTTGGTCTTAGAAGACTGTGCAGTGCTCTAGTTAGGAAGAAAAACAGAAGCAGTCACAGAATAGAAAATAATTTTTATCCCGTTCCAACAGCAAGTGTCAAGAACTGACCCAGAGCCAAGCTGCAAGTACTGCCACCTGCTGCATTTGCATCTGAGTCCTCGCCGTGAGAAATGCAGGGCTGTGCTGTGGGGTTTTGACTGTGTATTCTGCTGGGCTGGATGCCTGGACTGGTGGAGTCGAGTGCTAAGAGGAAAGATCGAGGAAAAAGCTGCCCTGCTGTTGGTGGGGACCCCCTGGCTGGCCTGAAAATCGGAGTCGTTCTGAAACCTGACCATCGCCATCAGACACTAGTCCGGGACTGGAAAACAAAGGCTCACCATCGGCATGCCTTCAGCAGAAAAGTGGTGTGGTGAGTAAATTCATCCGCAGCGGGCGCCTTTTGGGGGCAGGGCCTGTAGCAGATGGAGTCACGGAGAATTGGGAGAAAGGATTGAGGAACCCCAGCCAGCCCAAATTTGGGGAGAGGAACAGCTAATGCTAGAGCCTTGTGCATCATTGCATGATGGTTCCCTTGGAACTGGAGGAAAAATTATGCAATGCCACTGGGAGATGACATCCTGCCTTGCTTCACACAGCCATAGCAGGCTGTCTCCCGAGAGGGAAGACTAGGCACTAGGGTTCGGGGTCCTTGCTCTGAGGGCGGTCTCGTAGGTAATAAGCCCCTTTCCAGTCTAGTATGATGTTGGCTGTCAGACTGAGGTCTCTCTGTCTCGGATGGATAGCTTCTCTGCAAGCAGGGAGACTCCCAAGTTACATGTCATTTTTGCGCTTTAAAATAAAAGTTTCTAGGAGCGTGGATATGTTGCTCTATCCATACTGGTTGGCATGTCCCTTTCCCTTTAAATATTGCCAGATGGTCTAAAAGCTGACTCTTCCCACCCATCCGGGTGGTGTAAGCCTCAACTCTGCCCCTTGACGCCAGATCTTCCTTTCCGCTTGGAAGATTCAGGTTCCCTCCTTACCACTCCCACGTTGAGTAGGCCCTGGTGCTTAATCCTTCAGACAGATTACTGAAAATCAAACTCGTTAGAGTTTCTCCACGTAAATTCGTGATAGCGACCATGATGGAGGACAAGTCTTCGCACGGGGTTCTGCCGGTGTCCGTGTGGACAGAAAATGTCCAGTAGTGACCCGCACACCACGTGCATCTACTGCCTTGGCCATGTGCTTGATTCCCAGGCCTGCTATTTTTGCTGCGCTTTTCATCTTGCAGTTCTGGATGATCGCCTCGTACGTTTGCAACTCGTACGACCAGAAAACAGCACCCGCCGGTCAAATCCAAAGATGCCCGCCTTGTGGTCTCTGCGTCCACGGGATCTGCCAACCATCTGGAGCAGGTAAAGGCCTTCGAGGAAGAGGCGGCTTACACTGCCAAGTAATCCTCTTCGGTCTTGGTCTTTGTTCCGCTCAAACAGGGCACTTCCTTCTCCGGATCCTTCAAGGAGATGTGCAGTCTCTCCAGACAAAAGGAGAGGGCCCGTCCAGTTCACACACTTTCCAATTCCACAAGAAGGACAAAGGATCGAGAGAAAATTCTTCCCATTGTCAACGCTCTTGGGTCAGAGAGAGATCTCGGTCCCAGGAGTCTCCCATCTAGACTTTGGTCGAAATTGCGACCTCGGCCACTGGCTTCACGGCACCTCCATCAGGCCAGCTGGCTCAAATGTGGGATGATGACCAGGTCGATATAGTAATCCACCCCGTCGACCTGTTGTCGACTGATGAGGCCGACAATTCTTTATTTAGGACTCCGGTCCTACCGGCCACTGAGGAGGAGGAGGAGACCCAACTCGTTGGTGCTCCACCTGTGGTCTCTGTCCCTGACCTGGAAGAGCCACGGTTCTCCCCGGCCCCTTCCAAAAGCCCCCATCAATCCCCCCGACGGTCATGGTCTCGGACACCCTCGACTGATAGGCTGAGAAAGTCTCGCAAGCGGCGCTTCAAGAAGCGGCGATGCCACCATTCGTCCCCCTTCTCCTTGGATGAGGAGAGACTTCGACGCAAGCTGTGTCTTCACTATGAGGACCTCATGTGGCAACAGCTCATGTTGTCTGGTCCAAAGTCGACTCCGGCTTCCACTCTGGCCATCACTTGGTTGTCACTTTCCAGGCCAATGCCAACTCCTTCAGAGCCGGTCGACACCGTCCTGTGACCTGTGGAGCCAGTGAAGACCCTCCAGCTTGGCTGAGGCTGGCCTCACCACCTAAGCAGCCTCCCTCAGGGACTCCTCCCAAGGAGTCTAGGCCCATTCAGGGCCTCCCGCACAGGCTGTCCGTCACCCTTACTCCCGACTGTCCGCGGCGGGTCGAGAGTGACTCTGGTGGTTGGCCGCTGTATCCAGACTTGGGGTCTGAGGATTCAGACCTGAATTCGCATCCATGCAATGACGATTCTATGAGTCTTTCGACAGAGGAAGGTCCCACATCCTTCCTGGGCATCCTCTGTCTCTTTTCCGAATCAATAATGATGACTTTGGAGCCTGTTGAAAAACAGCAGAATACTGTATCCCCTATGTGACATCCTCAGAAAAGGGGGGATTCTCCATCCAAGGCCTTCCCAGTGGCCAAAGCCATAGTTGGCATGGCCTTGGAGCTTTGGCAGCACCCAGCCTCCTGCTCTGTACCTTCAGCCCACATGGCCCACAATTACTCAGTTCCCATAGGCTCCCCTTCGGGGTTCACACAGCATCCCTTGGCTGAGGGGTTGGTAACCGAGTCTGTGTATCGGCACTCAGGCAACTTAGGAGACATGGATAGACCTCCGGACAAAGAATCCAAGAAATTGGATCATTCGGCCAGAAAGGTCTATACTGCCTCCTCACTTGGTCTCAGACAGGCAAGTTCAGCAGTCATTATGGCACACTTCTCTCATGCCCGCCTGGGCTCTCTGGATGAGGTGCTTTCTCTTCTCCCCTTGGACCTTCAGACTACAGTCAAGCAGGTCCATGACCAGGGTCGGGCTGTTGCTAAGCTGTAACTCCAGACGGCTGTGGACATCAGGGATTCTTGTGGCCGCTCAGTGGCAGCTGCAGTCGCCATGCACTGAAGGGCCTGGCTGAGAGCCTTGACCTTTACGGCAGACACCCAGCACAAACTGGCGGACATTCTTTTCCTGTGTACCGACTTGTTTGGTCCAGGAGTCGAAGGTCACCTCCAACGAATCAAGAAGTCCAGTGCCACCTTGGACTCCATTACCTCCGCCCAGAAGGAACCCCAGGGTTCAAAGAAGCAGAAAAGAAGCCTTTTTGGCCTTCTGCCCCTGCGGTCAAACAGCCCCAGTACCAATCTGGGCAGCAGCAGCAGGCTTAGTCTTGGCACCCTAGGTCCAAGTCAGGGGCTTTGGCAGCCCGTAAGCCCAGAGGGAAGGGCCCCAGTGGTCCCCACACTGGATCCTCCTCCTCCAAGCCTATACAGCGACGGGATGGAGATAGCCAACCCCATGCCTGTCATGACCACTCTGGGTCCTCCTGTGGGGGTCCGGCCCCGCCACTTCCTCTCTGCCTGGTCCGCTGTCACAACGGACAGGTGGGTCTTGGAAGTGGTAGTCCAGGGACTGCCTCTGGAATTCGAGCAGTACCCTCCAAGCCGAGCCCACGCCCCACAGGAGGAGAAGTTATCCGCCCATACTTGACCAGCTCCCAGAGACGACACTGCTCAACTCTTCCGCAAGGAGGTAGTGGCCAGAGTCGCCGATACCCCTGTCAACCCAGGGTTCATTTCCAGGTACTTCCTGGTCCCGAAACGGACAGGGGGCTGGTGCCCTATTCTAGATCTGCACGACCTGAATCAGTTTCTCAGGTCTCGCACCTTTCAGATGGTAACACTGTCTCAGATCATACCATCTCTCTAGCAGAACATGTGGATCTGCAAGATGCATTCTTTCATGTCCCAATCCATCAGTCCCACCGAAGGTTCCTGTGCTTCAGGGTGGAGGGAACCCTCTACGAGTTCTATGCCATGCCGTTCAGCTTGTCATCAGCCCCCAGGGTCTTCACCAAATGCATTGTAGTGGTGGTGGCCCATCTTCGGCATCGGGGTCAGGGTGTATGTACCCTTATCTTAATGATTGGTTCATAGTGGGTCCCTCCAGACTGGAGGTGGAGAGGTCCAAGGATCTGGCCCACAAAACCTGCCTCAGCCTTGGCCTCCTGATCAACAAGGCCAAGTCGGAACTCGTGCCCTCACAAGTGATTTGCTTCATCGTGGCAGAGCTCAACTCTTGCCGAGCTAGAGCCAGGCTCCCGGCAGAGAGGGCAGAGGTTCTCTACTCCTTTGCCCGATCATTTCTGGTTGGGCAATTGCACCCTGCCCGGGACTTCTTGCAAGTTCTGGGTTACATGGCAGCCTGCACCTCCGTGGTCCAATGGGCCAGGTGCCATATGCACCCCCTTCAATGGGAGCTGGCCAGCCAGTGGTCTCAGCAACACAGTCATTTCGACCAGCTGGTCACTGTAACCCAGAAGATGTCGGACGCCCTCCAGTGGTGGACTGTCCTGGAACATCTGCAGGAAGGGTTCCCGTTTGTCTATCCTGAGCCGACAGTTGTCCTGATAACCAGTGCCTCTCTCACGGGCTGGGGTGCCCACATGGGGAATCACAGAGTCCATGGGCTCTGGACCCCATATCAACCTGCTGGAGCTCCAAGCAGTTTGGCTGGCGCTGGTTGCATTCGTTCTGTTCCTTCAGGGTCAAGTGTTTCAGGTCCAGACGGACAACACCATGTCCATGTACTGCCTGAACAAACAGGGTGGCACGCAGTCCCGGCCTCTGTCCAAGGAAACGCTCTATATCTGGACCCTCATGAGCCGACTGGAGGCAGATCTCCTAGCCGTCTATATGGCAGGAGCCTCGAATCAGTTGGTGTATGCCCTCAGCCATGTGAGTGAGGTGTCCCACGAATGGTCTCTCCATCCAGAGTTAGTTCACAGTCTGTTCTCTAGTGGGGCACCCCTCAGGTGGACCTGTTCGCCTCCAGGAAGCACACAAAGCTGAGGCAGGTTCATGCCCGCCTCCCTCAGCAGGGCTTGCTGCAGGGGGATGCCTTCTCGAGGCTGTGGACCCCAGGCTTCTTCTGTGCCTTCCCTCCACTTCCCTTTGTCCACAAGGTGCTCCTCAAGATCAGGAAGGATAAGGCACTGGTCACCCCAGGCTGGCCTCGCCAGTTCTGGTATCCAGATCTCAGCAGCCTCAGCACCAAGCTCCCGAGGTGTCTTCCAGCACACCCGGCCCTATTCTCGATCAGTCAGGGGAAGGTATTCCATCCGCACCTTCAATCTCTGCACCTGACAGCCTTGTTCCTGAGCAGCTAGAGTTCCAGGCTTTGGGTCTCTCCGATGATGTCCTCGTTGTAGTTGAGGCTTCTAGGAAGGAGTCGACTAGGAGGTGCTATGCCTTCAGATGGAAGAGATTCTTCATTTGGTGTCAGGGCAAGTGCCTGGACCCTTTGTCCTGTCCTGTGGCTAGCATCCTTGACTACCTTTGGTCTCTCTCTCCAAAAGGGGTCTTCAGTCTACAACCCTTAAGGAGTACCTGGCAAACATCTCTGCTCACCGGGCACGGGACAGTCAGCAGACTGTGGCACAGGAGAAGGTGGTCTGGCATTTCTTTAAAAGCCTCAGTCATATTTCCCCTCCAGTGCGTGAACCACCACCGCCATGGGATCTACTGCTGGTACTGGCAGAGCTCATGGGCAAGCCATTCGAACCAGTGCACAGGTGTGAAATGTCACATTTGTCATGGAAGACCACCTTCTTGGTGGCTATCGTGTCAGACAGAAGGATTGGGAAGCTCCAAGCGCTCTCTGTCAAATTTCCCTATCTGGTCTTCCACAGGGACAAGGTTGTCCTGTGCCCCAACCCAAAGTTCCTTCCAAAGGTGGTGTCTGAGTTTCACCTGAATTAGATGTTGACTGTGCCAGTACACTACCCCAGTTACACCTCGGAGGCACCATACTTTGGACTTGAGATGAACACTCTCTTATTACAAGGAGTGTATGGCTGAAGTTCAGGGAAAGGTTTGCCAGCTGTTTGTCACCTACGCTGAAACCACACCTGGCAGACCTGCAGCAAAGCGGACGATTGGCAGATGGATAACATTCTGCATTGATCTCTGCTACTGGTTGGCAGGCAAAGAGTCTCCCGTAGGGGTAAGAGCTTATTCCACTCGCCATACTGCTGCATCGCAGGCCGGCTTTAGGGTTTTGGGGGCCCCCAGCAGAATTAGTGAAGTCATGGGGCCTCTCTACTTGGCCCACCTTTAGCCCATGTGTTTTACTATAGCCCATAAGTGCAAGATTTTATTTGTGGTGATACTATAGGCAGAGAAAAATGGGCAGACTAAGTAGGCCAAGCAGTAGTTATCTGCCAGCAAATTTTATATTTCTTTGTTTCTATGTATCGCTTTAGTATAACCAGTAGTATTTTAAAAAATGTATAGGAGGACACAGCAGTGTCAGTTCTTGAGGCTGTTCTTCCCATCCCATCCATTGCTGCCTGTCTACCTCCTATTGACTGGATCATATCTTGTTGAGGTATTTCATGACAGAACCAGAAGGATCTGCACAGTCTTTTACTGATTTAAAAATACATTAAGATAAAAAAAATGTTTAAAAATGAATAAGGTAAACTTCTCTGGTTGGGGGGGCCCCCAAGAGGAGGGGCTCCCAGCAACCGCAGGGTTCGCTGGTGCCTAAAACCGGCAGCATCGGTGGCAGCTTCTAGGGGTGTCCCTATCCAGGATATCTGCGGGGCTGCTACCTGGAAGTCAGCAAACACCTTTATTTCCCATTACCACATCAACCTAGAGTCATGCCGAGAGGGTGGTTTTGGAGCCTCAGTTCTCTAGTCTCTGTTCCCTAAGGAGGGGTTGTGCGCCTTGCCTCCCTCCTCCTGGAGAACTGCTAGGAGTCTGCCAGCCAGTGTGGATAGAACAAAATAGTCACACTTCTAGAAGAACAGATTACACACTTGTAACAGTAGTTCTAGGAGTGGTATATGTTGTTCATCTACACGAAACCACCTGACCTCCCCGGCTTCGATGCACAACCCTCTGCTTCCAGCGTGCAGGATCTGGCATCAAGGGGCGGAGATGAGGCTTATACCACCTGAGTGGGTGGGAGGAGCCACCTTTTAGACCATCCGGCAAGATTTAAAGGGAAAGGGACATGCCAGCCAATGTGGATGAACAACATATACCACTCCTAGAACTACTGTTACAGGTGAGTAACCTGTTCTTTTGGAACATTACCAAAAGCCCCCAAAAATCTGAAACATTACCTGTTTAGGTACCCTTTTTATAAACAATTGAGAAATAGTTTTTTGGATCCAGTAATGAAAAATAAATGGTCGGATCCCATCTGTTTGCTAAATAATCATGATTCAAAGGTTGTAATTTCATTTGCTTGCTTTACTCATAAAGTTAAGCTTACCGGATAAGGTTTTGAATCAAAAGCAAATATAAACATGGGTTGTGCTTATAACATGAACTGTTTATTTATTGGATGATTTATTTATTTAGTTGATGATGATGGTTGTAATTTCCACTCCCCCCAGGAGTGGGAGACATTACTAATTTCATGGTAATCCCTGTGGCTAGATAAGGCCATACCTTATTGTTCTTAGCATATTTCATGGTATTTTATGTGAAAAATGCATCAGAGTCGCCCATGGTGGCCCAGTGTAAGTTGCAAGGGATCATGGGTACAAAGACATGGTCCCTGGAGAATGATGATGTAACTCTTATTACTGGGCAGAGAATCTGTCAGCTGCTAGTTAAGGACTAGAGTTTAATTAAATCATTTAGAAGGAGACAAAAGAATAATTAAGCAGTGCTAGAAGCAGGCACATCCATTTGTGTTTGAATGGCCCTCTGCATCCAGTGGTGCCATTCGGTCTGAATTTCTATTGCCCCTACAAGTCTACTGAGTGTAGCTTAATTACAACCATTTCAAAGGGAAGGGAGGCTGGAGCTGCTTCTGGAATTCAGGCTGGTTGGAATTGGTTTGCTCTCATATTCAGAGAGGAACATGTGTTTCTTTTTTGTAATAAAATATTAAAACCTGATTGGTTGCATAGCCATAGAGACAATGCTAGCCAATTGCAGGCAAGCCACTGTCCACTGGACCTGCCCTTTGAGAAACCCCATAGAACAAAGCTGAAAGACTGTATCTGGGCCTTTTGCATTTGGGGACTCTGTCTGCATAGGAAAGCAGAGACAATTTCTTTTCAAGACATTCTCCTGGTCCACCAGAGCTAAGACTTCAGCTACCACTTCTAAGGACATTTTGCACTTCAAAATTAATCAATTAAGAACTTGAGGTAGAACTTTAATCTCAGAGTTTTAAAGTGTAGGTTTCCATGTATACTTTCCATTTTATTTTCAATATCCTGTAACCAATGTCTAAAATTATTTGTCTTTATGTTATTTACTACATTTATTGATTAATTTGTAAAGCTTTTGGCTTATTTTTAAGACAATTCTGACAGTGTTGTTTGTGTGTGTTGCCTTGGGGAGGGCTGTTCAAGCTAGACTACACCTGTGTGACTGTTTAAAGGGTCAGACACTACCAAAGGAAAGAACCACTAGGGTCTCTGTGGACGAAAGGAGGGGAGGATATACGAAAGGTCTCAGGGTGTCTCTGGGGGTTTGACCCGGCTCTGCATTTCTGGGGAAATACACATAATAGAGTGTATAGGGACCCCCGAAGCCTACAGTATACACACCTGTGGCTTTCTGGTTTGTTGTGCAGTAGCCAAGAGGGTTCTATCCCAGGAACACAGACTCGAGACTGTATTTGTACCCTTTCGCACAGAGAGAGGGAGCCCTGGGATCCTCTGATGTACATTCAGTTGTGAAACAGCGAGCGTACTAAAAGGACTGAGGAAGGGTGTCCTCACACACACACACACACACACACACACACACACACACACACACACACCGTCTCAAGAGGGATTTGCTGTGATGCAGAGAATCCCGTCCCACAGGAGTGGACTGGTGACAGTCCCCTGTGTACATAGTTCAGGCCCTTAGGGGTTACACATAGTAGTACTCCTCAGTAGGAAGATCTTTTCAGTATAAGAGTGAGTGTACATGTTTACAAGGCTGGAGACTGTGAAAAGTTCAGTGAGAGAAGTTTCCCTAGGGACTGTAATACTGTAATGCTAACCAGAGTCTCCCACACCCATGACTTCAGAGGGAAAAATAATTTTTTACCCTGGAGCCAGTTGTGATGGCCTTCACCTTACAAAAGTGCTTTAGGGCAGAAGTTTGACCTCTACAAGGAAGGAACAGAGGTAGTAGAGGATGCATCCGTTGGATGGAAAGGGGAGGTATAATCACTGTGGGTACAGCTCACAGAGTCATCATGTTGGAAAAATTGCATGGGTGGTTTACAGACCACAAGGGCGGGGAGAGGAAAGATAAGGAACTAGGAGCAGAAATAGGAAAGGGGGCAGCAAAATAGGAGATTGTAGTATGAGATCTCAACCTGCCAGACATCAGTTAGGCCATCTCCACAGCCAGAGCATCAAAAGCCAGGCCCTGCTTAATCCTTTGCAGGACTGCTTGCTGGTGCAGCAGATCAGGGAACCCACTAGAAAGTCTGCTCTTCTCAATGTGGTTCTCACCAACTTGGAAAGAATAGACAAGAGTGTGGGCTGGGGAACCATTGATGTCCAGCGACCACAATACTATATGGTTTGAGTTGGTCCTGGGCACCAGTAAGACCTCGTCTAAGACTGAGGTGCTAGACTTCAGAAGTGTGGATATCAACCAGGTTATCTGGGGTACACAGCATTGGGGAACTAGAAGAAAGATAGGAGGGTCATAAAAGTAGCTGTTCTTGAGGCAACAAAAACATACAGGAGAACATTTATCAAGAGAAACAAGTAAAAGAGACAAATGTAGTTCTCTGAAAAGGTCAGGGAGGCAGTGAGCGTCAAAAAGAAGGCTTTTACATGGTGCAAAGAAAAACAGGGACAGAGAATGGGATGAGTATCAGGTAAATACTAGAGAGGTCAAGAAGAAAGTTTAGATCGCAAAGGCAGACACAGAACTGCATATTGCAGAAGGGGTCAGGAGAAGGGGAAAAATGTTTTTTCAGATATATCGGGGGGGGAAGAAAAATGGGGGAATTGTCAGGCTGAAAGAGGGGGACAATGTAACAGAGAAAGAAAAACAGAAAGCAGTGGTGCTGAATGACTACTTCTGCTAGGTATTCACTAGGGAGCAGCATAAAGGCAGCTGACCAAGGGGTCCCAGAAATGAGGCTGCAGAAATATACCAGCTAAAGAGTCAGAAAGGGGTAGCAAGGCCCTGGGACTGGATGGGATGCATCCGAGGGTACTAAGGGAACTGGCATTGGTGTTAGCCAGACCCCTAAGGCATGGTCAGATATTTCCAGATATTTTGCAGTATTTCTAAAGCAGCTCTCTCCTGTGGCCCTGTTGTGGTACTGTAGGCACAGGGAATTTCTGTAGAGATGTCACAGAAATTTCAGGAAATATTGGACCAAGCTGTTTTATTTAAAAGTACAGTTGCAGCAACTGTACTTTCAAAACAGTTTCTACTGGGAAAACAGCTTATAGATTAAGTGTAGTTCTCCTTTAAGTTTGTTAGTTATCATAACAAAAATTACTTGTATCATGTTCAGGGTAATTATAAGGTTCCCAAACTCGGTGTTGACTTCCTGCGAAATGACTATCTGGTAATGCGAAACAGAGTCAAAGTAAAGAAAAAAATAACAGGTGAATCCCAAGGATCAAATTATGTTTTTGTCATGGCCTAAGTGTACATATTTCTTTTTCTTTTTCTTCTCAAACTGTATTCACACAGTCCTTGGTAAACATCGGAGGTACGCTGTCAGTGTATTTACACATAATGTGTGGTAACACCGAGTGACTGGCATTTGACTGGTGGATTCAGGGTTGAAGCTTAGAGAATTTCCACATACCTGAGACAGCCTGAGGTGTAAATTTCATTTTCAGTAAGGTCCTACCTCTATCCAGTTTACAGCTGGGAGCAGTGAACTTCAGGATGTTCATTTGACTTGATTAAGGTCATGCAGTGGGACCAGTGGCTGTGGTAGGGTTGGAACCCATGATCTCCAGTTTCACAGTTCAGTCCTGATAACTGATATACCACACAACCTTCCTTAATATCATGTGTTGTAATTTATCAGTGTCCTAGTTGAAATTTAAACTGGATAAACGGAGTTGTAAATATTAGACATTAGAAATTGGTTGAAATGTACAGCAGACTCATGTGATACCTGCAGCTACCTTGAAATCTCTACCTTTGCTGTCACTACTATTTATGCTAATAATAACTGCACCACTTTCCTGCTCTCTCTCTCTCTCTCTCTCTCTAGGGAACCGTTTGTACTGTGCAGTCAGGGTTAAGGGGAACTGCCAACTGTGGCATGAGAGGAAACACTCAAGAATGTTACTCAGCAGCTGCTACTAACAGTTTCTGTGGGATTAAATATCCCAACCTTTTAAGTTTGTGTTCATCCCTCACTCCTGCAAGGAGCAGGAATGTAAGATTTTGTAGCGCTTAACTGGACGTGTGCTGCCACGTCACTTCTGGTTGCAAGTAGGAGTAGCTGGCTGATGGTATAAATCACTGGGTTCTGTGAGCATCGACGAGAACAGCGAAGATGACATGGCAGAGGTGGTGTCTGCCTATGTCCACCTGGGGATGAATGGGGAGGGACGAAATTCTGTCCTGTCATTGTAAGTAAAACTGTACTAGATTGTCCATTGGGAGTGTGGTTGTTGTGATTTGGTCTTGCCAGTATTACCCCTGTATTATAGCTTGTTCAACCGTTTACTAGATCTCTAGGTGATAGTAACACTACTAACATTAGAATGGGGCTGCTTCTTTATCATACTCCTCAGGTGTCCTGGATCTATCTAATCAAAATCTTGTCCACTGTACAGATTGCAGATTTTTTGGTCTTCTGAGTGATATACCATATGAGCCACCCTTTTGCGGCAACCGGTGTCTTTTTACTCATGAACTAGAAAAAGAAATTTAAAAAAATAAAGGATGAACTGAAGATCCGTAAGAAAATAAGGAGTCCTGAGGAGTTCATCGATCATTCATGTGTTCAACGAGCACGTTTATGATCCCCTTCCATTCCCCACTCTCACCAATGCTAGATGAAACAACTGACGCCACAGTAACTAAGTGTGAAATAGGTCCTGATGGTACAACAAGAACAAGGGAAGGTGAAATTCATAATGATAATGATTAGACCAGCTGGTCCACAGAGAAGAGCATAACGTGGCAGGAGAGCTGTATTACTATCTTCCCCTCCCAAGTTGCAATTATGTAACAGATTTGAGCCTCTTCTTGCCATCGATTCTTCGGCTCCACCACCATTCAGTCTTGGTATTATGGGAACCAGTACAAATAATAGTACGTGTGTGAGAGCAAGTGTCACAAACCATGATTTACACACACACACACACACACACACAGACACACCAACCACCAGGCTTTTGGCAAGAAACAGAGGATGGTGGTGGACAGACAACACTTTGGCCGTTTAAGTGGCCATTTGGTGAAATTGGTGCCAGTGTTCAACAAGCAAGATCAATGATAGCTGAACCCTGGCTCTAGTTTTACCAAATGACCACTTAAATGGCCGCAAACTGTGTTTTCAAATCACATTGCATAGACTTGAATGGAGAGTGCCCCCGTGCTCTCCCTATACATACATCAGCAAACGTCGGAGCACAGCAACATGACTAGCAACAGGGAAGTGGAAAGGGATCGTGCCACTAGCCCCTTGGGTGCAATTTATGATTGCTTTCCTTCCTTTGGGGTTATAACAGAAAAAGCAGCTTTTACCACAGAGCAGCTCCCATGGAGGTAAAGTAGCTTCCTCTTATTTGTGTGCAGCACTGAGAAAGGTGCTCTTTAATAAATGAGAAACAAGGAGGCCGTCCGTGTTGGTGTCTTCGAGGCATGGAAGACCAAATACTTTTTTTTTTTGTTCTCTGTTTTCCAGGAACCTCTGCTAGTACAAGCCTTTGTGCAACTATGCAGTTAGTACTGCTGGTAGGCCCAGCTCTGTAAAAATGGCCGACTTCTGCTTCGGTGGCCAGCATGCTGATTGTCTTGTATTAATTTGCATCATTGTTTCTCCTCTGTGGTATCCCCCCAACCCCACCGGTGTCTTCTGAGTTGCACCTGGAAATGATCCTCAGGTCATTGTGCCTTTCCTGGTCAATAAATATCAAATAACACACTGTTTGTGGCTGCACTTGCTGCAGAAGAGGAGGAAAAGGTTCTGGGGGCATGTTGATTAACAAGCAGTGTGCAGCCACCGTCAAGAGGACTGGCAAAATGCCAGGATGCATGAAAAGGGGGTTGACCAGCAGAACAAGGGAAGTAATGCTGTCTCTTTACAAGGCCCTATTCAGGTCCCACCTAGAGTATTGTGTGCAGTTCTGGACTCCCCCTATACAAAAAGGACATTAAAGTGCAACACAAAACCACCAAAGTGATCAGCGGTTTGGTGAACCAAAGCAAAGAGGAGAGGCTGGAAGCTCTTAGCATGTTCACCCTTGAGTAAAGGAGGATAAGAGGGGACATACTCTTAGTCTTTTGCATACTCAGCGGTAACAGCAAGTCAAATAGTTGGAGATGTTTGACCAGGTGTCCTGCAGCAGGACACAGGTACACATCCTGAATCTCAGAGTTGGTACATTCATGGGTAATGATAGGTGGCACCTCTCACAAAAGGTAGTGAACCTGTGGAACAGCTTACCAGAGGAGACAGCAGACATAAAGACCGGATAGACTTTTAAGGAAAGCCTAGACAAATTTCTGCTTGCCAAGAAGATCACTGGGCACTGTGGGTAGTAAAGCAGGTAGGGAACACCTATAAATTGGTATATGTTTTACACAGCATATTGATTTCATACCTGCTTGGACGTGATGGGCTTTAAGTCCCTTCTGACTTAAATTACTGTTACTATGTATTTTACTTGCACCCTGTAAGCAATAACCTACCCCACATGTGTGCAGTGATGCTAAATCTATTTACGTCACAGGGGCACAAGGGGTTTATACTGATTACCTTTGCACCCCTTGAAAGTGCATTGATTCTGCATTACTCCACACCCTGGAGTGGGATATTATGCTTGGAAAGTGGCTCACTGTTTAGTAAATAGGTATTGAGCTATAAGGAGGAGAATTGAACCATGACCATGTATCAGTCATGTGACCAGTCTCACACAATCAGGTTTCCTGTCCTTGCCATTTTATAAACATAAGTTTATCAAAGGGTTTGTCCTGCTCTCCATAGCAGTCCGTATTAAAACAAGTGCACCAAGGCCTGAGACATTAGAGTACCCATGTGATCTGGAATTCTAAAGGGCATTACCATGTAACTCTTAAGTAGGAATAAAGTTGTTTGGATATTGCTGTAATAGTCAAAGCTACTTCCAAAAGAGCTGGTCTTATTTGTTTTTGAAGTTATTGTGTGTGATATACACCTCCCGAAGTGTGAACACATCAAGGGCATTAGTGCACAGCTTCCAGAGGACTCAATTCCGTTTTCCCATTTTACATTTTTGCATTAGAGTTCTGTCAGGCTCTCATGAAATTATTTTGGAATTTAGGATTTGTGCTGTGCCTCCCTATGGCTAGTACTAAACCAGGTAGTCTGAGATGCAGTGTGCTAAATGTGGTACGAATGCTTTTGAACTTGATGACTGCTCTGAGTTCAGTTTCTGGACAAACTCTTTATTTGAGTGAAGCTGTATTTTATTCTGAAAATCCCTGATATTTTTTCAGAGAATGGATATCAGAAACTCTGCGATTCATAATCCAAAGAAAACTCTGCAGAGCTGTTGGCAAGTTGGATCTGAACTTGCCAAGAGTATGGCACATGCAGAGGTAGACTTTGATCAGCAGCTTAGGTTTCACTTAACACTTGTTTTCAATTTCCTTCTTGGATCTGCCATTTCCTGAAAACAATATTTTTCTACAGTATGTCCATTAAGTACTGCAGTACAAACAAGAGCAAACCTTGATTTTTTTTTTTTTTTGGGTAGTGGAAAAAGTTTGGTCATGTGCTGCTGTGAGGGGGTTGAATGGTGCGCTTGAAAGTTGCTGCATCCCATAATGCTAAGCTGCAGTATTTGCTACAGTATTAGACTAAGAAAAATCTCACAATACATTATTAAACAGCAGCCAGCACCTGGAGAAGAACTTTGAATAACATAATATTTGGAGTCACTTCATATGAACATATGAAATGGCAGCAGAAAAAGACCCAAGTGCTCTAGCAACTGCGGAGCTCATGCACTCATTACATGCTACTCTACTCCCCCCTCCCCACCTATCCTAACCTTTCTCTTGATATTATTGCCCTCCCTTTTAAAAAAAAAAAAAACTTTTGTGATTGACTACCCCCTCTGGTTGTGCATTCCAGGTGACAGTGTGTTCCACCCTGCGAGCACTCTCTCTGTGAAGAAGTGCTTCCTGGCCTCCTCCTTGTACCTAGTGAGTGAGGAAACATGAGGAAGTGTTTCTTCATGGAGAGGGTGGTGGACACGTAAAACAGACTCCCAGCAGAAGTGGTGGGGGCTAGAACATTTGCAGGATTTAAGAATGCATGGAATAGACACAAGGGAATCTTAGAAGCAAGAGGGGGGAGTAAGCCGGAGTCCACGTAGGGTCTCCGTTGGCACTATGGGTAGGGAATTTAGGGCAGACTAGGTGGGCGAAGTGGTCCTTATCTGCTGACATTTTCTATGATCTTACTTCAAGAGGGCTCTTGCAGTAGGTAATTACGTTGAGGACTGCGCCCCCTGGCGTCAGGACTACACTGAAACTTTAGCTAGCAGTGTTTGATGGGGACTGCCCACGTGATGGACCGTCAGTGTGACCCTGTATAGTGGGCGGTCCCCACGGCCACCTTCCATTTCTTTCCACTGTCGACCTGTACATAATGAACCTCATAGAGATCGTATGCTGCAGTTCGACCACTTTTCAGATGAGTATCTGTTGTTTCTTTACAAATAATCAGTATTTCTTAGTTTTTGTGCATGTTGTCTACTGTCAAGCATAAAAATAAGTGTTTCGTGTGGCTCGCAGCTCCCACACAAACACTCCAATACTCTCTGCCTCTTCTGCCTAGGCCCGGAGCACAACATCGAGGACTGTGAGGCCTGTTTCGGCTCCAGCCAGGCCAGTTAGAAGCAATACCAATAGGCCCTCGAGGCCCACGTACTCAAACAAAGAATGGCCCTGATGGAAAAAAACTTCAAAAACTCTGTAGCACTTCCTCCTCTCCTCTCGATTACTCCAGGCACAAGAAGAAGAAGAAGAAGGAAAAAGAAAAACATCAGGACCAGGACAGGTCCCCCTCTCTCACCATTGGCCACCCTCAGTCCCCTTGGGTGAGCAGCAGTCTTTTTCCTTGGGGAAGTTGGCTGCTGCGGCCAAGCCTGCCCCACCTCAGAAGCAGTCCTTGGACTCTCCCCCCCAGCGCCACTGGTAATGGTGGCCGCAGGTGCCTCGGCTACATCCAAGGCCTCAGCTGCTCTTAGCCGCTTTCCACCAGTGGGTCTAAGGTGCCTGGCAGGGCTGATAAGTTGCTTGTTGGGTGTTCCGACGAGTGCCCAGACCAGGCTGTGTCATTGGGCTCTGGAGGCTCTGGAGCCCGCCCAGCATTGGTCAATAAGTCGGGCGTCAGCTCATCTGACATCTGCCTGACCACCCTGGCTGTTAAGTCAGGCATCAGTTTAACTGACGTCCGCCCGACCAATCTGGCGTCTGGGTCCAGCGAGGTCCCCAACGATTCCCAATTGCTGGATTTGTTGCAGCTCTCCCTGGTTGGGTCCCCCCCACCAGGTCTCCCCCTCCTCCACCCTCCCCAGACTGGAGAGGGGTGGAGGACAGGGGGCATCCATCAGGTGGCACTTTTCCTGGCTCACCTCCAGATCTAACATTAGATGTCACAGGGAACCCTCAGGGGTCCCTGCCACCAGATTTTATGATGGAGATTCCAACGCCATACCTGCTGCCAGCCAGTCTGACGTCTAACCTGGTTCTTCCGGGTACTTCAGGGTCAAGTTTTGGGGCACCCCAGGGCCCTCTGTCAGGGCCGCCGACTCAGCCGTTAGGCTGTCTGTCAGGTTACCCTCCACCGGGCACCTGACACCACATTTCTCAACGTACACTCTCATCGGGCTACCCACCGTCAGGATTCCAGACGCCTGGGTATTCGCCCACTTATCCTCAGCCGGGGTAGCCGGCACACTCCTTTCATATGCCGGGCTACCTGACGCCGGATTTTCCTGCGGGTTACCTGTCAGTCTACCAGCTCCCTTCACCTCAGCCTCCTCCTCAGGCTCTGACGGACTTTTGGGCTGTCCTGCTGGTCTGAGACCAAGGCTCAGCTCCCGTCAGAGCTGAATAGCCGTCACCCCCCCGGAGCCCCGGAGTCTGGTGATCCAGCCACCCAGGCCTTCCCCTTCGTCGGACACATGTCATCTGACACCAGGCCCTTAGAAAGAGCCTTCAACAGGGTGGATGCAGGGCAGAGCACCTCCTGACACCGGGAACCTTCCCGGCCTGACATCCGGTCCTCTGACTCAGATCCGGAGTCAGATTCCAACTCCTCTTCCTCGACGGTGTCAGGCTCAAGACTCCTCCCATGGAGGAACCTTAACCTAAGGAGTCCCCAAAATCCCCACCTGAGGACCCCTCTTTCACAGATCTGCTCAGGAAAATAGCAGAGGTCTATGACTGGAAGTCCGATGCACAGGACTGTAAATGTCAAAGGCTAGTGGAATATCTGGACATGCAGAAGGCAACTCCTGTTCTCACTCCCCCCCTGGTTGGAACCACACGAGGACCTGGCATCCACTATATGGATGATGCCCTCTTTGATACTGGCGGTAGCCAGAAAGGCCGACCGGATGTACTGGACGCCAGATGGGAAGGACCACCTTATTGTCCTTTCTAAAGCAGACTCTGTGGTCATTGCAGCGGCCCATGATAGGGTGTCCCAGCCAAGGCATATAAGCACCTCTTCTCCTGACAAGGAGTCAAGACAGCTGGACTAATTTGGGAAGAAATTTTACTCCTCATCAGCATTGGCTGTGCGTGCCTTAAACTATGTAGCCCATATGCTGGTCTGCCAAAAATCCCTTTTTACCCAGCTGGACCCGGCCATTGAGGCGCTGCCTGACTCAGAGTCAGAATCCATTTTGGCAGACTCCATTAGGTCCACCTAAGTGGCATGCAGGCATTCTTTGAGGGCCACCTATGATGCAGTGAACTCCTCGGCCAGGGGTGCCGCTACGGCAGTTAGCCTCAGTAGATTCTCCTGGTTAAGGGTATCTGGTCAGGTGCTGAACGTGTAGGCGTCCGTCCAGGATGCACCCTTCAGTGGCTCAGTCCTCTTCGGGGGTGATGCCCAAGACATCATCAGCAGGCTGCAGGATAAGGGCAAGGCCCTTAGGTCAGTTCACACTATGTACCGCCCTAAGTTTCAAGCCAAAAAGCCCTTTAGTTGCTAAGCAAAGTGGCAGACGAAACAGCAGCAGACAGCCAGATGTCAGCCCAGACGTCAAGCTCCATCGGCCACAGCCGCCCCTTCTGCAAAGGCCCAGAGAGACTCCGGCACAGCTCTCCTTAACCCCCCCTCCCTCGCTTGACTCATGGTCCACCCTTCCGCCTCTATTTCCCTCAGAGGAGCCAGTGGGCGGAAGGTTCGCCAGTCATCTGCCAGGGAGGCGGGCAGTAACCACCGACTTGTGGGTACGACAGGCACCCAGTAGTGTCCCACTATCCAAAGGCGCACATTCCTCTACTAAGTGAGAAAATAAAAGCTCTGTTATGAAAGGAAGCAACAGAGCCCATTCTGTCCAACCAGGTAGGGAAGGGGTATTATTCCCACTTCTTCCTGGCCCCCAAAAAGACGGGAGACTTGCATCCCATTTTGGACCTCAGTGCTCTAAACCTGTATATAGAGTACAAGTGGTTTCGAATGCTGACCCTCCCAGGTCTGCTGCCCCCCTGCATGAGGTACAGTGGCTCTGTGCTCTGGATATGCAGGATGCCTATTTGCATATCCCAGTCTTTCAGGCCCATCGTCACTACCTCTGATTCGCCTTTCAGGGGGAGCATTATAAATTCAAGGCCCTTCCCTTTGGCCTATCCTCGGCACCCAGAGTTTTTATGAAGTGTCTGGCGGTAGTGGCGACGACCCTGAGGTGTCAGGGCCACTGTGTGTTCCCCTACATCGACGACTGGCCCTTGTCAGCCCCATCGAGGGAGCAGCTGGAACTTTCCCTCTCAGCTACCCTGGACACCTTTACGCAGGTTGAGATCACTGTGAGCCTCCCAAAATCCCAACTTGCCCCTTCCCAGCGTCTCCAGTTTATTGGAGCTGTGATGGATACAGTACAGGGTTTGGCTTTCCTTCCTCTGGACAGGGCGGAAACTTTGCAGAGGCAAGCTCATCTAGTAGCCTCCAGCAGGAGGATCTCGGCCAGGTCAATTCCTCAACTGCTGGGCCTTATGGCAGTGGCCATCTGCACTGTTCCTATGGCAAGACTCCAAATGCGAATCTCTCAGTGGATGCGCAGGGCTCAGTGGGATCAGAGGCTGGATGAACTGGACCACATGGTCGTGGTCTCTGATTTGATGCAACGGGATCTCTTGTGGTGGCAGGATCTCACCAAGGGGGTCTCCTTCCAGTCCCCTCCTCCTACCCAGACTCTGACTACAGATGCATCAGGGATGGGTTGGGCTGCTCACCTGGGGAACCACAAAACTCAAGGTCTGTGGTCCCAGTCAGAACTCCATCTGCACATCAGTGTGTTGGAGATGAGAGCGGTTCTGAATACTCTTCAGGCTTTCCAGCACCTGTTCCACCAGGGCACTCTATTAGTCCAGTCAGACAATATTTGTGTAGTCTAGTACCTCAACAAGCAAGGAGGCATTCGCTAGTATCCCCTCTGCAGGGAGGCAATGCGAGTGTGGAACTGGGCAGTCCTGCATCGGATTCACTTCATAGCAGTTTACATTCTAGGCATTCAGAACATCCTAGCAGACCATCTCATCTGTACCATAGTAAGAGCCAACGAGTTGGAGCTCAAGCAAGAGGTGGTTGACCACATTTTCGACCTGTGGGGTCATTCGGATCTGGCTCTGTTCACCTCCCCAACATCTGTTCGCCTTACCAACTTGCTTCGGTTCTGCTTGCTCTACAGATTCTGCCCAGAAACTGATAGCTGGTTCAGTCCCAGACACAGTCCATTCCTCACTGCATTCGGAGCCTGGAGTCTCCCAGTGCAAAGCTTCTTTGATTTCATCTGCTCTGACTAAACTCGGACTGGGGCCCACTGCTCACAAATCTATTGACTCAGTCTCTGGTATGTCTTTTTCCATCTTTTCTAGAGTTGAAAAGACCAATCCATTCTCTGCTCTGCCTAGCTGAGTAAGCAATGGTGTCATCTGTAAAGAGCTCCTAATAAGCACCTGTACATAACTGCCCACTATTTGCCTATGGCTAACTGGATGGGATTCTAGTAACCCTAAGGGACTAGGTGGTTACATACTATTTTCATGCAGATATTCTCAGTAATCAATAAGGGAAGGAGAAATCTATAGAGGTGCGAGGCAATATGGCGCAGCGATGGCCTTCACCGCTCAAGGCCAACAACCCCAGTTCATTACAAGCTCGGCCATTAAAGGGCCAGGCAGGGAGGAGGATCGAGCATCCAGAGGACCGCCTCCGGGGGGAATTGCAGCCTTGTGGAGTTCTTGGCCCCCTGCAGAGAGCAAGGGGAAAGGCACCCGAGACTGCCGCAGAGTGAGTAGGAGGGATGGGCAGATGTTGATGCATGGCACGTGGGTGTGCTGTTCATACGTCATGGTGTCATTGCACACCACGCTCTTTGGTGGGGGGGGACAGGGAACCCTTGGCTGCAGGCTGGTGCATGGACCCTCGCAGGCCCCACACCTGACTAGTTGGATTTGCTTGTTCAAGTACTGAATCCGGTTCATGGCGGCAGATTGGGGGAGCCCGCTGACCCCGCTGGGGGGGGAGCCCTGGGTGTACTGGCCGATGTACAATTAAATTAAATAAATTATCATGTATTGTGATTAGTGGGAGGCTACTGGGGTTTTAGAATTGTAACAATGTGGAACTGTTTGCATCTGTGAGATCAGGTGCAGAGTTCCTGCTCTAGCATGCCTGTTAGTCCTGTATCTCTCAGATCTTCATGGTAGCTGAATTTTTTAGGATAAAAGAAATAAAAAAAAAAAAAAAGAAAGCAAACTTACAGGGCTTCATCCAGGGTAACGCAGTGCTCTAGATTCAAAATCAAACAGTCAAAAGCTAAAAGAGCCAGCACTCGCTCACTGTTAATGCAGACAGTGGACACATAAGATGCGGACACCCCTTCAGCGCAGTGTCTATAATCCTTTTTAGAGTTTTGATCAAAGCCAGTGCAGCAATCTTGTATACAAAAAACAATACCCCCGGTACTTTTGCAAGAGTACCCACCTCCATTTGTCTCCTTTTATATTAATGATTTAAAGGCATAGTGCAGTTAATCACTTAGTCACAGAAGTGTGGAGATGCCTGTTGATGCAGTGGGTATCATGTCACGCTCCCATGCCAATGACCTAAGATTTGGAAGCAGATTCAGGAGCTGGCACAGGTGGCTGAAGTGGTTCTGCCACGTGGCTAATTTGTACATGGGCTTTGCACTGGCTTTGATCAGAATTGTGATAAAGATCGCTGGCACTGATCAGCAGCAGTGTCCACATCTTTTGTGCCAAGTGCCTTTGTCAACAGCATGCAAGTGATGGTTCTTTTTGTGTTTGACTAAAGAAATGTTTGCGTGTGCAGTTAAGGTTAGTTTTTGTGGTAATACCTGATGTTGTTTTGCATAATTTATACAATGGGTAGGGAATTTCCTGTGTCCTGGTTGGGTGATTCTCGAGTCATGTTGTTTAGAAAAAAATTCATGACTTTGCACTTCTTCTGGCAACCAGGACGCAGCACGTTCAAGTATCAATTTGTCTCTGAAACTTACAAAGTTCTGTCAGCCAGCTTGGTACAGTATTAGCTTGTTGCCTTACTCACATTTGCCTTTATAAACCAATAAAATACCACCTTTTTACACACATCCTCCCATCAAACATAACCACACAGAACTAAGTACATAAAATATTTACTCCCCTCATCAAACATTTATTTCTGTTTTGTTCTTCTTTACCTGTGCACGAAGGCCTCAGTGACTCCAGCATCATTTCTGTCTACATCCCCAACTGCTCTCACAAAATCAGTCCTGGACCCTCACAAGTAAAAACTAGTCCTTGCATCTTCAAATTTAGCTCCCTCTTAATAAAAGCTGCACAGGCTGACTGGATCACTATTTTGTGACATTACAGCCTTATTCCTTTTATGGCATGCAGCAACACCACCGGACCAGTAATATTTTACATTCTAATCTCACTGCCTCGTGTTGGAGCTGACAACCAGTCAGACAGGTGGTTTTCAATGTAGTGACCTTGCCATGTTGCATGGGACCAGACAAGTCAGACAGACCGTGTATTCTAAATTTTGAAATTCAGTTCCTTCTGATTAGGGCTGTTAAGCTCGCTAGACCACAGTTTTAAATATTTAAATATTGATGTCACAAGCAGAAGCCTCTTGCTCGCTTGTTGTTTAAAACCACTACTAGTGTTGATATGCTGCCTGAACAACAAATAGACCTGCCGAACTAGCAAGTTATTACTTTAATCACATCACGATCCCTTGTCCACTCTAACAGGTAAGGGTACAAGCACGCACAGAGTTTTTCCCAGTGGGATCACCAAACAGTCTTGAGAACACCACAAACCCTACAAGGATGGCTGGCAGTACAGCCTAGAGGTTAGAGGAATGAGGTGTGAACGAGCTTGGTACATCCAGCAGACCAGACCTGAGTTTGATTCTCACAACCTCCACTTGCATACTGTGTGACTCTGAGCAAGTCACTTAACCACCCAGTGTTCCCAGGTCGCCCCCGAAAACAGGCACTTGTGCCTAGTGGGCCTTACCCAGTTACCAAAGACAAAAAAAAAAAAAAAAAAGGCTGAAGGATTTCAATATGTAGTCCTTGGAGGAGGGGGGGATATAATAGAGACAAGTTCATAAACCAATCATAAATCTCTCACAAACTATATTTCCAACTTCCCTCCTAAAACGGAGCGTATCCTGGTTGGTGATCTAAATGTAAACTGGCTCACCAGTTCAGCAGCTGCTGTCAAGGACGCCTTCGCAGCGCTGGACCATACCCGGCTGGTCCACCAACCCACCAGAGTAAACGCCACAAATGGCTCCCAGACCCTACTAGACATACTACTAGCAAACCGACCGCATAGAATCTCTGACCTCGTGGTCCTTCCAGACTCTCTGAGTGACCACTCACCTATCCTCGTCTCCTGCCCAAACCCCAACCTAGTGTCTCCATCCGCAGGCGCTTACGACCAGGTGGCCTTAAAAAAATCAAACATCTAGCCCAGTGGGACTGGGCCCCTATAACCCAGGCCCCAAACATTGACCTGGCCCTTGATTACTTCACATGCTCATTCAACAAAGCATGTGACATTTTTGCACCCCGACCAAAACGCAAACTGTAAAACATAATGTCCATGGATCATGCCCTTATTACGTCAGCGGCTAAAACAAAGGGATGACCTGTGGCACAGAGCCGTTAAATCTGGCTCCCAAGCAGACAGACTGTCCTACAAAGCAGAACACAATAGGTGCACCTGGGCCATATGCAAGGCCAAGGCTGAATATTATAAAGACACCCTGGCTTCTTCCTGGGAAAGTGCACAAAAGTTTTGGGACAACATTAAAAAACTTAATGGAAAATCCGCCTCCCCCACCCTCCCAGCTCCGCATCAAAATGCCACCTCCTCCGACCCTCAGGCTATCGCTAAGTGACTTAGCTCAACCTTTTCTGATCTTAGTGCAGTCCTCCTAAGCGACTTTTTCGACCCTATCCCAGCTACCTCTGAACCATACCTCCAGCACCCCACCTTTCTACCTAAGGGTCATCACAAAGCGGGAAGCCAAATCCTACCTCTCCAAAGCTCTCAGTGGCTCCAACTATTGCAAAGACTCTTTCGACACGAAAATCCTCTACCAGGTTCTTGACAGTGTTCTCTCCCCCCTGACCGACCTCCTTAACTGCTCCCTATGCTTGGGGCAGTTCCCAACAGCCTGGAAGACTGCTACAATTACCCCAATAATAAAAAGTGGAAACAATACCAACCCCAACAACTATCGGCCCATTTCAATCCCCCCCCCCGCAAAAGCCCTTGAAAAAATCATTGCCGATCAACTCACCGAGTATCTGCAAACACACAATCTATTATGCAGTGAACAACATGGCTTCAGATCAGGCCATAGCACAACCACTGCCCTCATCGAATTCTCCAATTTCATTCACTCTGCCCTTGACCATAAACATCTTGCCGCAGCCATCTTAGTGGACCTCTCTAAGGCCTTTGATACAGTCTCCCACCCCCCTCCTCCTGGACACACTCCACCCCACTGGTCTATCACACAGACCACTCTCTTGGTTCAATGGCTACCTTATGTCTAGATCCCAATGTGTTAAGATAAATGACACCCTATCTTCCACCCTACCTGTCCACTCTGGGGTTCCCCAGGGATCCATATTGGGCCCCTTACTCTTCAGTATCTACTTAAATGTGCTACCGGTAACTTACTGCTATACACTGATGACGCGGTTCTCTACGCCGTGCACCCCTGCCCTGACAACATACAGTCCTCCCTCCAAGACTCGTTCAATCAGATAGAAAGTTGGTTCACCAGTCACAGACTTGTGGTCAACAGCAAAAAAACTAAAACCATGCTATTTGCCCACCGGCAGAGCAAGGCCAAGGACACTGGACTAAAAATTCTCTCCCACGCTTACCTCCCCCGGAACAAGTACTCACTTATAAATACCATGGCCTTACCTTTGACACCTCCCTATCCTTCCATGCCCACATTAACATCCTGACCTCAGCCATTAATATCTGCATCGGCATCTTATACCGACACAAAGACTGCCTGATGCCAGAGGCTCTCAATCTGGCTGTCACCTCTTCTCACCTCTGTCTCGTTGACTAGGGGCTCCCCATCTACTCTGCTGCAGACAGCACCACCCTAAACAAAATTCACATAGCCATTAATAAAGTATGCCGACACCTCCTAGGTGCAGATAAATGCTCCCATACTTGCACCCTGTACATCCTTACAAACATTCTCACCCTGGATTAAAGACTGCAATACCAAACTTGTATCCTCACTAAAAAAAATTCACCTAGGGTTAACCACACTTGGGGGTCTCTGCCTCCCTACTCTCGGGTTCCCACATTGCGACCACTCATTCTGCCAACAAGCATCTGTGGACCATGCCGAGGGTCAGAACCTCCCTAGCTCAGAGATCATTCATCTATAGAGCCCCTATCTGATACAGTGAGCTCCCACCAACCATAACCTCCATTCCCATACTAGGGCACTTCAAGACCATCCTAAAAAAAACACATTCTATCCTTGCGCCAATGCCAGTGCAACTGCTAATCCTCCTAACTGGCCTGCACTGAGCTGCACTAGGCCGCTCCCCATTGACATTGCAACCAACTGTACAGGACAAACAGTATAAGGCATCTTCACTGCTAATCACTGTCTCTGCTATATGACAATGCCCCAGAGGCTGCACTCACACTGTAAATATAGCACCTGTATTAATGTCAATTCCCTAGCTACTGTATGTATAGGTCAACAGTCACCCAGGCTATTATATGGAAATACTTTGCTTAAACTGTGTTGTCTCACTAATGTGCTGATCACTGTTCCTACAATATGACAATGCCTCAGAGGCTGCATTTTGCTCTGTAATTGTTCCTCTGTTCTAATTTCAATACCCTAGCTACTACATGTATAGGTCTTCAGCCACCCTGGCTTTCATATGCAAATACTTTGAATTGTGATGTCTCATTAATGTACTATGTCTGAATGTATGACTATGCTGACATGGAGCCTTTGTAAATGAGTCTATGACTCAAAGGGTTGTAATTCCTATGACTGATTAAATAAATAAATATCTCACGGGGAAAAATAAGGTGCAGGAAAATAAAATTTTCCAAAGAAAAAGATGCTCAAGGATAAGGGGACATAGGATAAAACTGGAGGGAGGTTCAGAGGGAACGTGAGAAAGTACTTCACGGAGATGGTGGTGGACAAATGAAACAGACTTCCAGAAGAAGTGGTGGGGGCAGAAACAATTACAGGATTTAAGAATAGCTGGGATAGGAATAGGGGGATATTGGTAGTCGATGGAGGGGTACAACCTGGTTCCAGGAAAGCTTGAACAAGCACAGTTACTAGCTTTAGTGGGCAGACTGAGTGGGCCGGAAGCCCTTATCTGCCGATTACATCTATGTATCTACGTAACTGTACTGACCAACTGAAAAATGGGTGGCTATCTATTTTTTGTGTGTACTGTGGGGCTGTTATGTCTACCTTTTTTCCTCAATGTATCCAGACTCCATGATAGTCTGTTCAGTGCTGGATGACGCAGTGACAGTGACCGTCAAATTTACTAGTAAATACAGAACTGCTGGTTTGAAAAAAGCAGGAAACAGAGCACCATTGAGTTGTACATACCTGTAACACCACCTAGTTGTAGACAGAGAAAAGGAACTACTTTTTACTTGATAAAACAAAATGCCTTTTAATTTTTTTTTTTATGTATAATTTTTTTTACATTGTTTACGTGGCACCCATTTTATAAGCACAATAAGATGGGTGTGGGTTTCAATTATAAACTGTATTTTCAGGTGGCTGTAGGACTCGATGCAAGTTTTTATGCCTCACAGAGCATCGTGCCTTGGCATACAACTTATGAACTGAAGCCCACACCCTGTGATGCCTTGTTGCATACTAATCCATGTGTCCCAGCAGAAAAGCTGAGTGGGCTCTGTAGGCTGGTTTGCATCGGTCATAGCAGAGTAGAAGTCACAGTTCTACCACTTAAAAATTAAAATAGAACTAGAGACTTCATATATGTTCAGCATATCAAATAAATAGTGACAGCAGCTACTGTAACTATCACGCCCATGATCAAAGTCTGAAAACTTGGCCCAGGTACTTAAATATTTCAGTTAGGTTATTTTCCTTCTGTTACAGCCAGGATTGAAGCTTGTAAACATAAAATCTGCATTTTTTTTATTTCTTTTTATTAAATGGTTTTTGTTACACTTATGTCAAGAGTACATTTCATACATTTCATTATATTTTCACATGTCTTAAGTTCTGTGTGTATTATTGGCAGTTTTTTGTAATTTACCCTGATGTTTAAATGTTTGATATAAAGTCTTATGCATTCTTTTGGTCAGAGACCATATGGAAGGTAAAGCTCCAACTCTTTTCTATTTTAGCTCATACCTTGTTTACCCCTTAAGTTTTCTTTACTCTTTCATTTCTAAAAAATCGGCATGTTTTCAATGTTAAAGTTAGTGTTATGGATGGTTAATGCATGTACAAATCGGCCATTTTTTCTTTGTTTTACAGAAGCACTCCGGCAGGATGTGTTCCTTCTTGTACCGCGTTTGCTGGGCCGCGTTGCCCCTACAGTTGTTGTTGCTGCTGTTACTGCTTCTGGCATTCCTGCTTCCACTGGCGGAGGAGGGCTACAGCTGCACTCTGACCAACAACTTCGCCCGTTCCTTCAACGTGATGCTGAGATACGAAGGCCCTCCTCCAACATAGCCTGCTTATCAAACCTTTGCAGATGTAATGCTGATCAGACTGAAAGGTTGTTTGCTTTTCCCAGAATACTTAGGCAGCTCAAGGGTAATATATTACTTCAACATTTTTGCTACAAACTACAGTTAGATGTGACTGTCCTGTGAGATATTTAGCAAGTTGTCCACTCCCTGCAGGCAACTAAATGAAGGTTTTATAAGTTTGCCCACATTAAGCCAGATTGTGTGCAAATGTCTAGCTTTATAACCCAGTAGACAAAGATTCTTGTAGTTTTACTGCATTGTGTCTTACTATGAGTTGATCATTTTGTAAATGCAGACAAACTGAGATGTAATGAAATTAGTGGTTTGGGAGCCATACAGTACATGCAGTGTTAACTTGAAAAGCTGGATAGATAGAATAATCTTATTTCCATAAAGGTCCAGATATTTCTTTCCATTGCTTTTTTTAAAGTCTTGCTGCTAAGGTTGAAGCCCCCTGGCAGAAAGTGAGGAGCAGCAAAGCAATGGATTTCTTCCCAGCACCAATGTGAGAGATGCCTCTCAGACAGGCACTTGGTGTTAGGTTGCTCATGGAGTGGTAGTGGTCTCAGGGAAGGGATGATTATTGCTGAACTCTGCTTTACTGATGTAAGCACTGCACTGATACATTTTTTCATTAGGGATCAAAAAGGGGGTTTCTTTGGGGAACTGGTCGAGATCATTGTCTGAAAACACCTACTTCTGCAGAAATATTCACTGGTTTGCCATCTAATGGTAAAAAAAGTTAGGTTACCTCGATGCAGACAACCCATTTGGGGTCGGATTCAAGATGCTCACATAAGGGGCAGGCCAGGGCTGAGGCACCTTCCAAAGGCAGTACATCTGCACTCAGGGAGGTTGGCAATGGGTTCTGGCACCACAGTGACCCCTGTGGAGGGCCAGAGAGTTTGTTCCCCCAAAGCGGCATGCCGTGAATGCATGAGGCCAACAGTAGCTGCACCTACACCATTCTGAGGAGCAAACTGGAGTTAAAATCCCAGTCTCTGTCTAGATGTTACTGGTAGTACAGACGGGGGCTCGCACTATGTGGCTCACTGCTCACTGCCCACTGCCCGAGCTTTGGCAGGCCAGAGGAAGACTGCCCTCCCTCAGCTCACCCTGCTTTAACGGGGAAGCCGTGGGGGCAGCAGGAGCGGTGGGGTTAGTGATCAGTGAGGCTAGATAGTTTCTGGCTGGAGCCAGAAAGGAGAAAACGTGTGACTGGTTAGCAGAAAACATAAAAAAAAAAAATTGTCAAAGACTGAATTTCTGTTTTGATTTATCTTCAACTCATCTCTTGCTGAGGCAGAGCACAGCATGGAAACGCCTGCTGGAAACCTGTTCCTAAAGTCACAGAAAACTAGTTTACTTATTGCACCTTCCTAAAATGAATGAACCTTGCATGCCCATGTCTTGTGCAAGTAGTGGTAAACATGCCTTGATCACAGTGGAAGCTGATGCACAAAGCAGCTTAGAGATGCTGGGGTCCATCAGGCTTGTAGTTGCTTGGTAACAAAGGTCAGGGTACAAAAAAACAGGATATGTACCTCCAGGCAAGTGGAAGTTTCAGCCCTGTGATAACAGATGAACAACAAAATAAAAGTTACAGTAAAGAAATATAATATTTAACAAAAAAAAGGCATCAGTATCTCTGTCAAAACAGAATGATGTTAGAAACCGATTTAGTTTCGATTAGTAAAAAAAAGAACATATTAAAGATGCTGACTGACAAAAGTAATGTCCCAAATCTTCTGGGTTTTCATCCTTGCATTTTGGAGCATTCTCAGCTAAGTACTGGATGCCCTTATATTTAACAGAATAGAATAGGTTTTTTTGGGTTTATACAGTATAGTGCGCCTTTCCTACTCACTGCGTCTCAAAATGTTGTAAGAAGCAATGAGTTAGATACCGGTGGTGATATGACTGCATTAAGCAGTCGTCGTGGACTCTGCACTACTCACCACATACCTAAACAGGTCAGTCACAGTGAGAAAAAGTGCACAAAAAAGCATATGTATAAACTAGTTTTTTGTTTTGTTTTTGTCATGGAGGCAATACTAAAGGAAAGACTGGTGTTGTACCTGGAGGACAATGGCCAGGATGTGAGGCAGCATGGGTTCGTTTCAGGGAAGTCTTGTCAAACCAACCTGATACAATATTATGACTGAGTGACAGGTGAGCTGGATAAGGGTCATGCGGTGGATGTTCTTTACTTGGACTTCAGCAAGGCCTTTGATTCTGTGCCTCATGGGTGGCTTGGGGGGAAGCTAACTGATGTAGGGGTAGGGGCAAAAATGATGAACTGGATTACAAGCTGGCTGAGTGGGAGGCTGCAACGGGTGGTGGTGACAGGGGAGCTCTCAACTTCAAGGCCAGTGATGAGTGGGGTGCCACAGGGCTCTGTGTTGGGGCCAGTATGTTGGGCGCTTCATATCAGACATTGCACATGGGGGGGTGAGCAAGATAAGTCTGTTCTCTGACGACACCAAAATCGGAGCAGTGGTGAATGGAGAGGAGGGAAGGAAGCAGCTGCAGGGGGACCTAAGCAAGCTAGAGGAGTGCTCAGAGAGGTGGCAGCTGGGGTTCAGTGCAAAGAAGTGTAAGGTTATGCACTTTGGGGTGAAGAACCCAAGGAGAGAATACTGTCTGGGAGGGATTAAGCTGGGGATCACTGAGGAGAAGAAGGACCTAGGGGTAATGATAACAGGGACCATGGACAACACTGCCCGATGCAGGAGAGCGGCTGCAGAAGCGAAAAAATGCTTGGGTGCATAGTGGGGGGGTTTTCATCCAGGCGAAGAGAGGTGATCTTGCCCCTCTGCAGGTCGCTGGTAAGGCCGCACTTAGAGTATTGTGTGCAGTTTTGAAGGCCATACCTAAAGTGTGATATCAGGCTACTGGAGGGGGTGCAGAAGAGGGCAACAAAGATGATATGTGGAATGGAGGGGACAGACTATGACAGCAGGCTGAGACACCTGAATGTGTACACTCTGGAGGATAGAAGGGACGAGGGGACATGATAGAGACATTCAAGTATCTGAGGGGAATCAATAAGGATGGGGCAGATGGGGTCTATAAATTAAGGAAGGGGAGGGTCACTGGCACATGGGCTAAGAATGGGGGGGGATTTAGGAAGGAAATGAGGAGACACTATTTCACAGGCAGAAAGAGTGGTAGCAAAATGGAACACCCTACCAGAATGGGTGGTATCATGTAAATCTGTGAACAGCTTCAAAAGGGTATGGGACAGGGAACGGTGGGAGAGTGAGGGTGGGGGAGGTGGGGTGTGCAGTAGGATGACAAATGGGAGAGGGTGGGGCAGCTGCAAACTAGGGGTGCTAGCTGAACACTCGAGCAGACTTGGACAGGGTGGTCTGTTTCTGCTGGCACATTCATATGTTCGTATTTTTTTTATTATTATTAAAATGTTTTATTCCATCAGCTTGGACCCTCTGCACACTTTTGGGCTCCTGTAAACTGGGATCACAGCACACCTTCTTAGAGACTCGTACCTTCACTTAGGTGGTCTGGGGACTCCCTCATCTTGGGTCCACCCTAGAGTGTAGCCCCTATGTTCCCACTGGGATTTTTCTTTTGTTGTTACAGTGGCTAAAGCAACTCTTGAACTGTTGGCCACACAGGAATACTTAAATGGCAATAGCATTCCTGATACAGGGAATTAATAAATATATATATATATATATATATATATATATATATGTATAAATATATTCTAATTCTTTGGTAACTGGGTGATATTAAAATGGCTGATACTCTGCCTTAAAAGCTATCACCCCTGCGGCAAACTGGATAGACATTTCCTTAGCCACTTAGAAAGCATTCTGATGTTTGGCTAACGGCTAGTGGGAAATGGACATGTGTATTTCCTGCACACATGGGAGGGAACTAATTATTCAGGCATAGGAGAGGTAAAAAGCTGGAGGGACCAGAAGTTGAGATGAGCCGAATGGGGGCAGGTAAGGGCACAAGGATGTTATCCATAGGGGGCCATCCATTTTCCTTGTTCTTGCCATTCATCACCACCCTGGAAGGAGCCCCAGTCCTCATCAGTCTATGTCTTCCAGATGCCTCCCACTGGCGTCTCTCTCGTAGGAACACCAAGGCATAATAGTGAAGCACAGGATGCTTGTTACCCCACCAGGAAGAGGAGGAGAACAGCTTCCCATGGGAGGCTCAGTTCTCATCGTGCCAGCAGTGCTCTGAGTTTAGAGCACACAGCAAGGCTAACAGCTACCCAGCCGCTGGATTGCTGGGTTATTTTTATACACTAGAACATTTAGGGATCACGCTTCATTAACTGGGTTGACATGTTTTCCCATCATACATAACCCTAGGCAGCATTTTCAGCATTCCTCTTTATTGCGACAGAAGTACCACTCAGTTTTATAGGAAACATTTTGTGGCTTTGCATTCTGACATAGGTGCAGTGGGTTTTACTACTTGCTGACATAAATGTGCAAAACTGCCACCACTTGGCAAATGTTATGGCCACAAAAATGGCAACCTTTTTTTTGTATGTACAAATAATTAGCTGCAAAAAACTGTTAATCTCCTGATGAGGAAAGGGGGTGCAAAGTTTTTGAAAATGTATTGGTTTGTTAAACAATGTAGGCCAGATCCACAGTCACTAGGGGGTGGGTTCAAAGTTGTATGCGGATAGGCATTATAACCACACACCTCCCGGTTATCCATAAAGAGCCTCATTAGTCATTGGGGAGGTGCTGCAATGCAAATGAAGGTTACCAGATATTAAGTGTTGAACAGGGATGTCCATGGTCTTCTGTGTCTGGCACAGTGCCAGTCACATGGCACTATCCCATCTGCAGATGACTTTAGCACATGTCTTGCCCATTTCCTAACCCGCATTTCTAGCACACTTGTATGCCCAGCAGAAGGTGATGATGTGCAGGCCCTTTGATGTCATTTCTGGTGGTCTGGTAGCCCCCGTCTCTAACATCATCCCATGCTAGAGTCCCTGGCATCCAGTGGGTCCCCCCTTCTGATCTCCGATCCCCTCTGCATGTACTGTACTGTCTCGTTCCTCAAGGACCTCCATCCCCCTCCAGCTCCAGTTGTCCTTGGGGCTCCTTTGTGACACCCATAACACTGCTTGTCAAAGTTCTACCTTGGGAGTGTCACAAAAAGACAACCATGCAGTGAGAGCGTCACCATGATTTGTTGATGGCCCTGGGCATCATTTGCATGCCAGCCACCTTGCCCCGCATGTTCTCCAGTCGGTTCTTGACCTTGCAGGGAAAGGCTGCAATCCCCTCTGTTGATAGCTGGGGGTGGAGGGGTGCAAAATCATTGGCCCCTTGCGACTGTGGAGTGGGCCCTAAATGTTTATGAGGCAACCACAGCTGTTGCTTCTGAGCATGAATACCTACATTTGTGTAGTTTTTAATATTAAGATAAAATCCCTATAGACACTGTTTATGCCTGCAGGTGGAGTCCCAGAAGCACTTAGCGACTGTGAAACTACAGAAACCAGCATGCTGTCTAACTGCACCAAATCCTGCTGCAGTTTACAGTACATTGTGCTTTTTAAGGTTCTAAATCTCCCCACACACACACACACACACACCCCTGTGAAGCCCAGGATTCTAATTTTATTGGGGGGGAAATGTGATAAAATATGTGGTTTTAGCTTCTTGAGCTTGCCTTATCTCACGTCCAGAAGACAAGTGATATTTTCCGGGGACTTATAAACAAGCTCCATTGCATCAACTGAAGGATAGCTGGAATAGTTGCTTATTTTGCACAGTACTGCAGCCTAAATGAGCTAATTGATACCAGATAATTGGGACCTTTGGACTCTGTGACCATTTGGTATATAACCTGGAAGTACCATGTAGGTGATAAATGCTCTGTACACTCTGTTATATAATCATACATTTATCTGAGTTTATGTTTTGTATTGTATGAGATTAATACATATCCATTTTAGGAATGTTTACATTTTTTTTCTTTTGCTTGTAAAAGATGCAGGATAAATACCACTGGAATATAAAACTCTTCAGGACAAGGCAGTGCTGGCAGCTGGACTGCATTGTTCACTCACTGACTGCTACTATACAAACCCAGTCGTGAGGAATCGTGTGTGTGTGTGTGTGTGTGTGTGTGTGTGTGTGTGTGTGTGTGCGGCGCAGGATTCTCACGTGTGGTGGTCTGGTGATTTGGCCTGCTGCCCACAAAGAACTGAGCTTGTAAATTAGAGATGGAAAACCTAAAAAAAAAAATTTCCCTTCATTACCTTTCTCTACTGTCTTGTATAGCCAGTTTATTATTTCTGATGAGAACTCGCATGTTGCTGAGAACAGAACATTGACTTCCTCTTGATTTCAAGATATCAAAATCAACTGTGCCTTTCTGTTTGAGTCTGCATTAAATCTATGTACTTAATCTTTGCCATAAAAAAAAAAATAGACTGATGGATTTTTGAAGTATGCGTTTTATACAAGGGGGAACTTTTAAAAAAATCTTTATGGAAACCTGGTATGATATAACTATTTTGGATATTTGGCATTTTAAATGTCAGTAATAAATAGCATTGCATTTCTTTCACAAACGCGGCACATGCAGCAACAAAAAAACATATATAGAAGTATATGGGAAAAAAAACTTAAGAGTGTAAAAAATAATGTGTACTGGATATTTTTCATGTGGACGAATGATGGAGGAGGAAAGGTGCAGAGACATCAAATTCCTCTATCCCTCATTCCCAAAAGGCCATGCCTTCCCAGTCAGAATACATGTACTGTACACATTTTGGTTCTCGAAGAGCAGTAAAGTGCAGTACTGTGTTGCGCAGGATCAAGCATGGCCGCACTCATGCTTTGTAATTGAAATGCGAATGCTTTGATTACCATACCAGTATGACTGCAGCATTATAGATGGCACTAATGAAGTACATGCAGTATGAATACTTGGCTCTTTTTTTAACCACACTGAAAGCAAAAGGCAAAATGACACATTTTTTAAGCAATTAAACTGTAGTTTAGGCAGAGTTTAAGTGAAAGGAAAAAATAAAGAAACTTTGAAAGACAATGATGATATTCTTAAGAAGACAGTACATTATTACCTTTGTTCTGTATTACAAAACACAAACGTAATAAAATTCTATTTTTATGGATCAGCACTTAAATATACCAGCACTTGCTGGATCAGTGCTTATGAAAAATTCTGTACTGTAACGCACAATATAGCTTTTTCTTTGCTGCTTTTCAGCCTTGTTTTGTATTTGTAGCATGTTAAAGTGATTTGCCAGATTCCTGCAGAACAGTCACAGTGGGGTTCTCTGAACTCGCATCGCATAACATTCCCCCAAAAAACTGAATTTGAGACCGTGCCATTTTTTATCACTAGGGTTGCTCAGAATTCAATTAATGGAATGAGATTACTTGGATTCTGGTCCATTTTTAGTACTTAGGACTTTCAGAAACTAAAAACTCCAAATCCTAAAACTTTGTCAAATTAAGCTGGCCCGGTGGTGCTAAGGGTTGAAGCGCTGGACGCCACACTTCGTGCCACGCTGGTGACCTGGGTTCAGGAGCAAGCCCGGGTCAGCAGGGTAGGAGAGGGATTGAGCGTCCGATGGACTGCGCTCCCTCTCCGGGGTGGGGGGCCTGTAGCTGTCGATGCGCTGGTGGCCCCTAGCAGAGGCCAGGGGTGATGCTGCAACATAGGCAACGAAAGGTGTGAGTTGGGGCATGACACCGGGAGGGAGCATGCATACTCCATCTATTGGCGTCATTGCACGCCCCACTCACAAGAGGGAAATCGAACAGGGAAAAATGCTGACCGGTCGCAGCGACTTGATGGCCATTTGGCTAGACGCCCGGCTCCAAAGGCATCACTGCAAATACTGCATCCAGTCTCGGTGGAGAGAGAGGGGGGCCTGTCCACCACCCTGCCATGGGGGTATGCAGCGGGGGGCCCAACTAGGAGCTGGGGTGCTCTGGACAGCGGCCGGAGGAAGCAGGATGTCGGGACATGGATGGCAGACCGGGGGCCAAGGTAGAAAAATTACTAACAAGAAAAAAAACCAAAATTGTCAAATTCGATTTGGAATTGTGTTTTGAAATCCATTTCCAGAATCCAAGATCTGATGATTCACTGCATGCAAGAAGTGCTTTTTGTCTGCTAGGATTTTTTGGATTTCAGATCCCGATACAGAATCGGGTCTTCCAGAGTCCTAAAAAAAAATGCTGTTGGAAAGGATTTTGGCAAATGCCAGCACGCCTATTTATACTAAATACATTTACATGAAAACAGGCTCTTTCCCCTTCGACTTTATGTGTCTTGGCTGCTTTTCCTGCCCTTAAGTCGTAATCATCTGTTGATGACATCAGAAACATTTCTGTAGCAACATGCTGCAATGTTATGTAAGCCAAGGGTTAGAACTTGACGGCGAGAATAAGGAGTGTGAACAGATTGGGGGGGGGGGATGCGCCCAGTGCATCTCGGACTTGCGCCCAATCATGTTTCTAAAAGGGCATTTATGCGCATCTCGTATGTGCCTATGCAGAGCATATAGTGGGGGCATGCAGGGGACATGCCCACGTGTATGGAGCGCATCCCTGTTCACAACATACCTTGGAGACGCATCTTTGGAGCAAATCCGAAGATACGCCTCCAGAAGATAAGTCTACAAACAGTAGACGTAAGTGAGTTGCCACCCACTGGCAGGCTGCCATACTGTAGACAGCAGCACGGCAGCCTTTCTACCCTGGCAGTCCAGTGTCCCCCCCGCCTGTATCCCAGTACAGCATAAAACATTGTCCAAACACTCCCTGGTAGTCTAGTGACCCCTCTCCCTGCTCAACCCCACTCTCCAGATCCCTGGTAGTTTAGTGGTCCCCTCCCAGCCTGTATCCATGATGCAGCCCCCGCCCGCAGCTGCCCTGGTAGGCTAGTGTAACCCCCCACCCGTATCCCTGATTGCTGTGAGACAGACCCTCTGAATAAAATAGCAGTCCATGTCCCCCCTCCGAACCCACATCATGCTGCAGCCCAACCCCAGATGAGCCCCTGGTAGTGCAGTGGACCCCCCACCCCACTCCCCCTGTCCTTGTATGAGTCACAAGCCAGCAGGCAGCAAAACCCACACACACACACCACGGCTGCCTGCCGACTGAGCTGTCAGTGAAGTACAGCATACTGCACATGTGGCAGCCCATTGATAGCCCTGTCGACCAATGGGCTTCCAGTGCGTACAGTAAGCTGTCATTCACAACTTTGTAAATGGTGTCATTCACAAGGTTGTGATTGACAGCTTACTGTATACATTGCAAGCCTGTTGGTCGACAAGGCTACCAGTAGGCTTCCACATGTACAGTACGCTATCATTCACTGACAGCTCAGTCAACAGGCAGCCATGGTGTGTGCGGGTGCGTTTTGTTGCCCGACGGCTGTTGGCCCATGCGAGGATGGGGGGTCCATTGAACTACCAGGGACTCATACGGGGTCAGGCTGCAGCATGGTGTGGGTTCAGGAATGGGAAGGGGGAACGACTGGACTGCTATTTTATTGGAGGGTCTGTCTCACCGCGATCAGGGATATGGGCGGGGCCGGGTTACACTAGCCTACTGGGGCAGCTGCAGGGGGATTGTATCATGGATCGGGGATACGGGCTGGGAGGGGGGACCATTAGACTACCAGGGATCTGGAGAGTGGGTTGAGCTTTAATGAGGATATGGGCAGGGAGGGGGACAACTATACTACCAGAGAGTGTGTGGACTATGTTTACTTATGTAGGGGGATACGGGGCAGGGGGAACCACTAGACTACCAGTGAGTTTTGGAATACATATTTATTTACGGGAATATCGGTTGTGGGGGTGCCGCTAGACAACCGGGGTTTCCATGTTCGGTGTTTACTGCTCACAGCCCTTGCAGGGAGCCCGGTTCATTCTGTCGGGTGCATCCCTGCAATCATCATGGAATGGGGCCTTAATAACATGCAAATGGCCCCATTGCACCTTGCATGCCTAATCGCCCCATTTGCATGTCTGGGGCTGTGAATACCAACCTTGGGTGCGCCCCATCAGTTTCCCAGCTCGACCAGGGGGATGCGCCGGCATAATTCTGGTTGGTCGCAACTGTGGTATTCACAGAGGGGATGTGCAGGGAGCATCTTCCGGCACATCTTCTGTGAATACCACAGTTTGGGCTCAGCGCATCTCATTTGCACCATCGCAACTGAGGTGTGCTGAGCGCATTTCATTGTGAATCCCTCCCATAAAATCTAAAGGAGCAAGCTCCTTTTTTAATGAAAATGCCTTACGTAATAAAAAATGGAAGGGGCGGAAACTAAAAATTGGGAGGATTTTATGAAACAAGAGTTCTACTGATGCCCACTGTGAATCTGGTGCTAGAAACCAGAAAATCTCTTTAAGCAATCATGGTATTTATTCCTGACTGACTGAAAGTAAGGCTGTCCTATAAAATATATTTATTTTTAGCTAGATTTCCAAAGACTAACAAAGTATGATGGTTTTACTGATAAGAGCAATCTGTCTGTTGGCTTCCATCATAGGACTAGGGTTCCAGCTACACATGCACTTAATTAGTTCCTAAAACAGTTACTGACTACACAACTCTTTCAAGGGTCCAAGCATCGAATCACGAGTCCTGGGACCCCCAAATTATGGTTAATTGAAGTCCTAGTTCAAGGTTAAAACAGAACATTAAAGACATAGTTCAACAATATAGAAAATGTTTTGCTTTTTACATATGCAAACCATCACAAGTTGCACTGTATATAAATTGGACTTCATCATGGACCCTTTGTATCCTTTTTTAAGAGTGAGAGATGTTTAGATCAGTAATTTCCCAGCTGTAGGCTTTTAACATTGTCAGATTTAATTTGTGAATCCATTCGTTTTAAGCATGGTTCAAAGCAGGAATATTGTTAAAATATACATATTTTCTTTTTATAAATTGAAGTCTATTTTGTGTGTTGGGGAAAAAGTATATATTTTGGTCTAATACAGTACATTCAGTAAAGTTGGTGAAACATCCCGCAAAACATATGCCATTCTTCAACAAGTTTAGCTCAAATTAGTTATTTTTTATGGCACTGCAGAGCAGAAATTTATATAGCTATGAATTTTAAGACTGACATTTCATGCAATCATAGTTTAGATGACCAGAAGCTAAATATGGATTTTTTTAAGTTATTACTGGGAGAAAAAAAATGTAATTAAACACAGCAGTTTACTTGGTTCTTGTTACAGTTTAGTTGTATTAAAGGAACATCATAAATATCATTAAACCTGCAGCCATTGAAACCATCCTGTTTTGAGGCACTGTATGTTGTTTATGGTATTGCAAAACTGCAGCTTCCATCGTTTCAGCCTGATAGACACAGGCAGCAGAATGGGTCCAAACTAATCCAGTGCATGAGGTGAGCACAACACTTACAGTACAAGTACAGCTGCAATACATTTTCTTATAAAATGAGTAAGACAAATCATGTAATGTCATTAGTGGAATCCAGTCACATGACTGTACAGGAACTACGTAACTGCACGGGCCAATATTTTTTTCTTTTCAGCTTTTAGTGCTTTTTTACTATCTTATAAACATCATAACACATTCCAGGACGTGTGGTTAGAGTGCATTAACCACACTTTCTGGGTAGTTGAAGACACTCAGCTGGGCCTCTTGCTTTATACCCCCCCCACACACACAATGTGCGATTGTTACAGCAGTAACCGCACACCCAGTCATATGTTAACACTTACATAATTTATACAGTTCCAGTTTACACTCATGGTTATGAGTGCCTTCTCGAGTTCTTTAAGTGAAAGAACTGTAAATTTTAACATAATTTGCATGAGAGGCCCCTTTCTGATTATAAGAGTGTCTGGAATGTTTAGAAATAAACAATCGTGATTGGCTAAAATGGTGTCATGATTTATAATGGCCGAAGAGATTCTCCTCTGGATCTGAGAGGGTTCAGCCGGTATCAGCTGTCATACCTTTGGTGCCAGTTACAGTTCTACATTTCAAATAGAAGAAGAATCCGCATTTATATAGCTCTTTCACTTCCACCTGGACACCCACAAGGCCAGCACCAGGGATGGGCAGAAGGGACCGCAGTTAAGTGTCTCATCCAAAGAACAGCACTCCCTGTGAGTACAGCACCCCCCAAGTACTGCAGTCTGGTACCAGCGGTTATGGTATGAGCCCAATCCTAGTGGGATAAGAGCCCACAACCTTCTAGCCCAAAGGCAGATGTGCAACCAACTGAGCCACACTGGCACCTTCTAATGTCAAAATATATTTGCTACTTTGTGTTCTTTTCTGGTCAAGGGTCCTTTTGATGATGATATTGCACGCCCATTTCCCATCTTTTCTTAAAGAGACCCTGGGCTGGCACTGTTGGGGCAAGTTTGGAAAAGTCTCATATTTAGCCGTGATTCAGCTTTTGTTTCATATTTTCTTCTGTAATTCTCTCCCTGCCTTATTTCTTTATTACCTGCTCCTCAGTCAAGTTTCCAATAGCCCATTAATGGTCCTCACTACAAAGACTTCTGAAGCTGCAAACATTGGTTACTGTGTCCAGATTTCGGTCTTTGATCCACAGAAGTCTTTGTAGTGAGGACCATTAATGATAATGAGTCCTACATTACGAGGGCAAGCATCCTACATTGTCCCACTGAGAACAGGATCACTGTGCTATCTACTCAGGCTGTTTGTCCACACCTGCCATTACAGTTCTGCTTATGACATCATAATCTGTTGCTGTGGAAAGAATTAGGATGACATAAACAGGGTATTATGATGTCAGATGTAGACAAGCAGCCAGAGCAAAAGATGTCTAAGGGACAGTGATCTTGTTTTCATGTAACAGTCTGCAGTAATAAAGAAAAGGGAAAGAATCACAACAGATTTATGAAACATAAGCTGAACTCTGTTTAAATTTGCTATTTTCAAACTTTTACAGATGGTGTTAAGTGCTCTTTAAGGGGAAAAAAAAGTGTGTAAAGATAACATCTTCCAGTGAGAAACAGCAAGAGTGATAGACCAGTAGCGCAGTGGTGGCACTGTCGCTCTCTGTGCCGGCGACCCAGGTTTGGAAATGCACTAGGATCACTCAGGCTGACTGAGGAGGGAGGATTATGCATCCCAGGGACAGCTCTCATCCCTTGAGAGGGTGTTATGTCCCACTGATCGACTGCAACCTGATGGAGGCTAGGTGGGAGCACAGCAGGAGCTTTCGCCAAAGGGTAGGGAGTAGGGACCACTGCAGGACGACTACACAGATGTGTGTCATTGCACGCCAGCACCCTGAGGAGTAACATGGTGGAAAAGGCCCTGGTTCACTGAGTAGGTGCTTGCACCCCCACCCCCCCCCCGGCAAACCAGTGCATAATCCACATGGCAGGCTATCTACCGCCATGGTGGTTAACCAGTACGTCCACAAGAAAGTCAGTTTCAGTTTTGGTGAAGGTGCTGGCGGGAGGAGGACAAACCGGGGCCCAGATACAGATAACAGCTGGGTGTGGAAAAAAAAAGCGATAGAGCAGGTAACCCATTCCATCAGTTGCCATTCTTCTCTGGTTGCAGTGATGGAACTTGCAGAGCAGACAGTATAGTTCCTGCATATTTCTGCTGCTGCTGCAGGTACAGATGGTTTCATACTTTAGTATCTCAGAGCAGGTAGTGCACACTGAGGCTGCTGATGTTAAACTTTAACTTGGGCTGGACTGTGATTCTTTTATCAACCTTAATGTTTAAAATTATTGTTGGTGCTTTTTCTATACAGCCTAACACACCACACTCTGAAGCCTGAACTGGAAATTTGGACATTAGCGAGAGCAACTGTTATAGTGAAGGCTATGAAAATAAACGTGTGATGCTGTCTGCCATTATATTTTTAGTTACTGAATGAGCAAGGGCAGGAAGTGTGCAAATTTATTCCATTCATTTATGTTTAGCATGCTTTATTATAATGCTGTGTTTTATATTCCGAGCGTATATTATTTTATTGAATAAAAAATGTTAGTCCTCAGTACTTTGTTTTTTTTACAGCTGCATTGTATGTTAATGGCAGCAAAATGAAGAATGGTAATGTGCAGCAGTTGCTAAAACCACTTATAATAAAATAAAGATGAACAATTTATTTTTGCTTGGCAGTTTTACTTTCGTATTAACTTTGTGTCACTACTCATTTAATTCCACTCCTCCTGGGAAAGTCCCACTAAAAGTCTTTATGTTACCTCTTGTTAGGTCTCATTCAAAGGGCATTTGATAAATAAGCATATCTGAGTGTCACTTGCAGTATCTCTTTGCATGATACTGCTGAATTAAATTGTAGAGACTTTTAGCAACATAGTGAACTTTTATTAATTTGAGGATCTTCACAAGTCTTCTGTGTATGATATTTGGTCAAATATGATGTTAGATTGGTGAAAATGAATTGTCCTAACTTTTAATAGGTACTTCCAGTGCATAGAGCACATAAAAATATTCAAGATTTAGTTAGTCAGTTGATTTTACTATGGAAAAAAACTCAATAAGGTAAAACCTGTTTTACATGAGTGTGGCAGCAGGATCACAGGTTCAAATGTAATTCAATTTTGACCAGAAAAGAAATGCTGAATTTTGATAACTTGTTTCCAAATGCATTCTGGGAGGCGGGGTATATGGATCTGTTTTATAGGCATGGATAATGTTGGCCATGACAACCGGGAAACTCCTGTACTCTTCCTCAGTATGTGCAACGGGATCATTAATTTCCACCTGGACAGTGACCAGAGATGGGCAGACGGGACCTCGGTTTAACATGTCATAGAAACATAGAAACATAGAAGTTGACGGCAGATAAGGACCGCAAGGCCCATCCAGTCTGCCCATTTCTTTTTCTACCTTATAAATGTGCCATTGGCCTTTGCTCTGTCAGTGGCCTATCTATTCATAGTCATTTGTATTGCTCCCTTATGCCTATCCCATGCCTGTTTGAAGCCCTGCACTGTATTCATAGCCACCACTTCTTGTGGTAAGCCATTCCATGCATCCACCACCCTTTCTGTGAAAAAGAATTTCCTCACATTCCCCCTTAATCGGCCTCCCTCTAATCTCATGCTGTGTCCTCTTGTCCTGCTATTTTTCTTATATTTAAACATGTTAGACTCTTTCACTTTGTTTATGCCCTTAAGGTGTTTGAATGCCTCGATCATATCACCTGTCTCCCTCCTTTGCTCAAGGGTATACATATTGAGCTCCGTTAATCTGTCCTCATATGTCTTCTGATGCAGTCCCTGCACCATTTAGTTGCCCTTCTCTGGACTGCCTCAATTTGGTTAATGTCCTTGTGAAGGTGTGGCCTCCAATACTGCCTGCAGTACTCCAGATGGGGCCTAACCAGTGTCTTCTACAGAGATTAATACCTCCCTCTTACGACTTGTGATACCCCTACTAATACACTCCAACACCCCCTAGCCTTACCTACTGCTTTAGAGGTCTGCTTGGATGATTTTAGGTCATCAGTGATGATGATGCCCAAGTCTCTTTCTTCCTTTGTGACTGCTAGCAACTCCTCCCAGCCTATAGGTGGCTTCAGGGTTTCTCTTCCCTATGTGCATGATTTTGCACTTCTTTGCATTAAATCCAGTTGCCACTCTTCTGACCATTCTGCTAGTTTATCCAGATCTCTTCTCATTCTGCCCACCCCATCTGGATCATCTACTCTGTTGCAGATCTTGGTGTCATCTGCAAACAGACAAGCCTTACCCTCTAGTCCATCTGCAAGGTCACTAATGAAGATGTTGAGAGGACTGGCCCCAGGACTGATCCTGAGGTACCCCACTTGTGACTTGCATCTCTTCTGACTGTATACCATTTACCACCCTCTCTGTTTTCTACCCGTCAACCAGTTTGCCACCCAGCTGACCAACTTCTGACCCACCCGAGCCTACCCAGCTTATTTATCAATCTTCTATGTGGAACAGTGTCAAAGCTTTGCTGAAGTCAAGGTGGCGACATCAACTGCTCCCCTTGGTCCACCACTCTGGTTACCCAGTCAAAGAAATCTATGAGATTAGTTTGACAGGACCTTCCTTTTGTAAACCCATGCTGTCTTGGATCCTGTGCCCCTATGGATTCCAGGTGTTGCACTATCCTTTCCTTAAGGAGTGCCTCCATAATCTGCCCACTGAGGAGGTAAGACTGACCGGTCTGTAGTTCCCGCCTCCTCCCTGCTACCACTCTTGTGGAGCGGGATCACATGAGCCCTTCTCCAGTCTTCTGGGACCTCTCCTGTGCTCAGAGACTCACTAAACAATTCTGCTAATGGCTCTGCTAGTTCCTCCTTTAGCTCCTTAAGTACCCTGGGATGTATGCCATCAGGTCCCATTGCCTTATCCACCCTGAGCTTGCAAGCTCTTGTAGGACCCTTTCTTTTGTGAAGGGAGTAGTGCTCACCTCCCTCCCCCCTGTGTCCATGATGCTGAGCTGTGGGCCCTGCCCTACCTTCTCTTCAGTAAGTACTGAGCAAAAGTATCTATTTAGGATAGATGCCTTTACAGGGTCCTCCTCCTCACATGCTCCCTTTTCTCCATTAAGCTTAGCAATACCCCCTCTGGACTTTCTCCTTTCACTAATGTATCTATAGAAAGTCTTGTCACCTTCTTTACTGTTCGTGCTAGTGTTTCCTCAGTTTGGGACTTTGCCTGCCTTACTGCCTTACCTGCTTCCCTTAGGGCAGTTTGGTATGCCTCCCTATCTTCATCCCGCTGTGTTCCCTTATATTTCCTGAAGGCCAGCATTTTGGCTCTGACCTTTTCTGCTACTGTTTTTGAGAACCAAAGTGGTTTCCTTCTTCTTTTGCACTTCCTTTTCTCTCTAACACAATGGGATGTTGCTTCAAGTATTGCATCCTTAATGCTTGCCAACTTTGCCTGTACCCCCTCACCTGTGTTTCTTTTTGCCAGGGCTAGCTTAACTCTGTTGGCCATCTTATCAAAGTCAGCTCCTCTGTCATCTGAAGGATGGCACCTTGGAAGTAAATTGCATACACCCCCATACTGTACTTCACTGTGAGTTATTGGTATCACCCTCAAGTCCCTGGTGCAGGTCTAGAACCCGTGATCATCCAGCCCCAGAGGTGAGCATTCTTCCTACAGAGGAACTGACACTGGTACTGCACCACAGCTTCTAGTGCAATGAGCAGCCTAGAGCAAGTCACTCAGCCTCAAGGTGCGTCTGTCCACCCAGATATGTAAGCTGGGTAGATGCAACAGTCCACTGAAAGCAAGACATTGCACTGAGTCAAGCTACCTGGGCTGAATGCATTGTTAAAGAAGAAATGAAGCTAGAAGCATAGCCGTTTGATTATACATAAAATAATGTAAAGGAAGTTGCATATTGTGAGGTGTTTTTTTCACACACCCATTATGTGTGATGCCCCTTAAACCCCGAGAGCAAAGGTTGGGGGTTTTAAATTAGCAACACCCACCAGGACCGTGTAAAAAAAATCAAGTTGGGACAACTTCCCAATTTTTATTTCATATAATTGCTGGTTCACTTGCAGGTACAACAAAATGTTAGGGGTGGCTTTTAAAATTGGCACCTTTTAAGAGTTGTGCTTGCTCTGAGAGTTTGTAGTGAGAGCTATAGAGTGATTCAATTCTCACACACTGTTTAGACGAACCATAAGGTAAGGGAAAAGAGCATTTTCTTAACAGCAGTTTTTTATTTATATTCTAAAATTAGTTCTTTGCTGCTTTCTGAGGAATAGAGAGTGATTTTCTCAAATGATAATACATGTGCCAGTTGCTTATTTAATCAATCAGCTACTGTATATAAGCATTTTTGATAAGAACACATGGAAAACCGTGTATTATGATGGGTTGTGATGCATGGTTTTCTGTAAATTGTGACATGGGCTGGTTGTTACAGAGTTTGAAAGTGATCATAAACTAGTGGATAAACTACACAACAAGTAATTATAAATAGAATAATAAGTAGAGAACCATGTATTACAAGAATAATTACACCCAAGAGGGTATGGTGACATAACCATGAGAGCACAACTTGAGTAGTTCTGTCTTGTTGCCAGAACCATGAGATGAAATTACAGTATAGCCAAGTACAAACACTGTTTTTTTTGTTTTTGTTTTTGTTTTTAATATCCGGATCCAAATGCATGTTTTTTTTATTATGCCTGCATTTTCCTCCTTGTTGAGTATGTCAGCTTTTACTGTAAAAGCTAGTAACAGTCAACTCATGCCACACACAAGGAATTTCACAATTGTTCGATCTTGTGATACCATCCATGTGATGTCAGATTGATGATATCTGATCATGACATTACACTCTTGGAATTAGAGTGTGGATGTCACTCACTGTTTCCCCTATGGCAAAAGTGACCATCTGTATTACTTTAAAAGGTGTAGCTTTCCATCCTCCAAAGCTGATTCATTGGAACATCTTTAAGCAAAGCTCCTTCCACCACCTGGGCAGTATATCCCTTGGTTCCATCCTGTGAAGTCAGAGCTTTTTTGTGCTGGAAGAGTTTGGTCTTCTTCTTTGCAGCTCCATGTGTTGGTGGGGCCTAAAAAGTGCTCCATTGACAAACTTTGATCGTTTTCTTCAACTTCTCAATATTTTGCTCTTTCTTCAGTACTTCTCTAGCCCTTGACAATGGAATACGTAACACAAAGGAAGTGAAGCAAGCTCCCAGCTTCAAACTGCATCACAATCTGGCAGAAGATGTTGTGGAGGCACCCACATCATGTGTCATGCCTTTACTGCCCAGGGATGGCGCATAACGTCGCGGGTTGCTGCTTCTGTCAGACAATGCTGCCATCATTGTTAGAAGATCGCAAGGCTTGTCTTCAAATCAAATCAAGTCATCTTTTTTTTTTTATAGCGCCTTTCAAAACCAAGGCACTGTACATAAAAACCATATACCTAAAGATAACATTTTAAAACAAGCATTAAAACAAATCATCCATAGCTAGGAAAAGCTAAACTAAATAAATATGTCTAACTCCACTTTAAATCTATCGACAGTTGGGCATTCTCTCAACCAACGAGGTAGAAAATTCCACTAGGTTGGCGCTGAAAAAGCGAAAGCACGAGATCCTGGTGTCTTTAATCAAATCCTGGGAATCTCCAGCAATCCTTCATTGGCAGAATGGAGAGGACAGAGGGGGCAGTAGGGTATAAGGAGATCTTTCAGGTAACCGGGTCCCTGATCATGTAGGGCTTTAAAGGTTAGTAAACCAACCTTAAAGGTGATCCGCCACCAAACAGGCAGTCAGTGCAGTTTGCGGAGCACAGGTGTAATATGACTGGTTCTAGAAGTCCCAGTCAAAAGCCTGGCCGCTGCATTCTGCACCAGCTGCAGGCGGCGGTTATCAACCCAAGGTAGCCCTAGGTAGAGGGAATTGCAGTAATCAAGATGGATAGTGACAAAGGCATGGACCAATGTTGGAAGATCACCCGGAGGAACACGTGTTTCACCCGGGCGATATTCCTCAGATGGTAAAAAGGATTTGACAACAGCTGACACCTGAGATTTTAGGGTCAAACCATCATCAAAAACAACGCCCAGGTTACGCACCTGATCGGAGGTAGAGAGCGACATACCACCAAGTAATAAGTCTGATGGTTGTCTAGCTCCCAAACCTGCCCCCGGATGACCTGGGTCCACTACCAGCACCTCAGTCTTATCCGGATTCAGTCTTAGCCAGCTGGAACTCATCCAAAGTCTGATCTCAGCAAGGCAGTCATTTAGCATGGAGAGTGCATCATCTTGTCCGGGCAGAAAGGACAAATACAGCTGGGTATCATCTGCATAGCAGTGAAAACCCAGACTGTATCACCTGATGATATCTCCCAATGGCAGCATATACACTGCAAACAACATGGGAGCTAGAATGGAACCCTGCGGTACCCCACAAGCAGGGAGTGAGCGCCAGACGAATAAATTCCAGTGGCAACTCTCTGAGACCTGTCTGTGAGGTGAGAATGGAACCATTTGAGGACTGTACCAGACAGCCCACAAACGAACCGAATGTGCTCCAACAGCACACCATGGTCTACAGTGTCAGATGCAGCAGAAAGATCGAGAAGGACCAGAATAGTATGTGCCTTTCAGTCTATAGCCATTAGGCGGTCATTCAGTACCCAGACAAGGGCAGTCTCTGTGCCATGCTTCTTCCTAAAACCAGACTGGAGAGTATCATAGACATTGTGAGTTGTAAGATGATCATCCAATTGCAACGGAACCGCCTTTTCAATAACCTTACCAACAAATGGCAGGTTAGAGATAGGCCGGTAGTTGGCTAGACAATCTGGATCCAAGGAGGGTTTTTTAAGGAGTGGTCGAATGACCGCTTCCTTGAGGGGGACAGGAAAGACCCCCCTCTCCAAAGACTTCCAGATAATGTCATCAAGGATTGGACAGATAACTTCTACACATCCCACTAAAAGGGGTGTAGGACCCGGATCCAAACTACAACTGGTTGGTCACAATGTTTGGATGATCTTCACAATGTCAGTGTACTCCAGCCAGCGAAAATCTGACCAGACAGACCGAGTGCATGCCATTTCCTGTTGACCACTGCAATCCCTCATAGGGGAGGTCAGACCGATGCCAGACCTGATGCTGGCAACCTTATCTGCAAAAAAACGAGCAAACTCCTCGCATCTCAGCTGAGAAAAAGCTTCTCTGAGCTGGAGACAGATTGGATTGCACAATCTGTCAACAGTCCAGAAAAGCTGAGCCGGTCGATTCTGTGCAGCAGAAACCTCCCTGGACAGGAATTCTGCCTTCTTACGGGTGATTTCTGATTGATAGCCATCATAATGTGCCATCAACCTAAGCCTGTCAGCATCATGGCCGGACTTCTGCCAGGCTCTCTCCAACCTTCGGCCGACTCGGCTTAACTCCTTCAAGGAGCCATCAAACCAAGGGCTCCTTGAATGAAGGGTGAGAGGCCGAACACGAGCAGGAGCAATCTTGTCCAGAGCATCTCCCACAGCCTTGTTATAGGCTAGTACGAGATCGTCTGGACTCATGCATTCACCCGACAGGCCCGATAGAGCCAGTACCACCATTAGGTCACTGGGGTTAATGCCCCTTAAAAGGCGGTACTGAACCATCTCCATAGGGGCAGACCTAGTAGGGGAGCCCTGAAACTGAACCTTATGGTGTGATGGTCAGACCAACTGACTAGTTCCACCCCCAAATCAGCAATCTCCGTACCAAAAAGAAAGATCAGGTCCAGTGAATGACCCCCTACATGGGTCGAGGAGGTAACCACCTGTGTTAGGCCCAGCGTCATCATCAGCTGGAGGAGATTTTTATCAAAATGTGAGAGTTCATCGACCCAGGCATTGAAGTCCCCCAGAACTATCAGTCGGGGGGACCTCAACACCATGTCGATGATGAAGTCTACTATCTCCTCAGCCAGCCGACTGAGACCTGAAATTGTGACTGAAAGGGCAGTCACTGTGGCCCAACTTGCAGCTGTGAAAGAGGCATTGGCAGGCACCTCGTCAACCTTGGCGCTGGGACCAGCATTAGAGCATCCTTCACAGGGGAGTTTTGTGAAATGTGTCAGGCCCTACAAACCTTCGGAGTGAGCTCTACCTGCCATGGTAAGAAGCATAAGAAACACCGTCATGGGACCGGGAGAGCTCATGCTTCTCTTACTCCCTCAACTCCCCCAACTGCTCAAAGCACATTGAGTGCCCAGCTTCAGCTGAGCTGAAATTGGTCAAGGAGTAGGTCGCTAGCTTCATGGTACCCCTGTCAGACTTGATGATCTTGGCACCATTTGATCAGGTGTTCAAGATCTTTCTTGACCCCATCAACCATTATTGGAGGGATTCAATGAGGAGTCCGTCTCCAAGACCCCCCCCCTTCCCAGTCTTCACATAGGAAGCCATCGATCGGTCGGTGTTCCCAGACGCTGCCACTCAAGATTAGCCTCCATTGGAGGTTGTGCAATTGAAACCAATGCACATCATTTACATGGCACCTCCAGCAAATTCTCCTCGACATTGGCCCTCAGGTCAATGGCTAAGTTCAAGATCGAGGCAGTCCTGGAGCTCGCGATCCGTCTTGACTGGGGGTGTTGCCATCAACAGTCCTTGCTTTCCTCATCTTCGGATGATGAGTAGCTCCACTGGCATATGCGGTGGTCCTACAAGAAGCCCCTCTTGCAACAATGGGCATTGGTGGAGCAGGGTGGGGCTCTGTTCCCAGCTCCTGTGGTCAACTGACCAGTGCCATTCAAGCCCACTCTAGTCCTTCTGAAAAGACTGTTGACAACACCTGTCTCTCCACCCTTGCAAGTGGAACCACCTCCACAGCAGCTCTTGTGGGGAGCCCCATCTAAGGGCTCCCATGCTGCGTCTGGCTTGCCAAGATGGTTAGTTGTGGAGATCACCCAATCTGATGACTCAGGGTTGGTTCACGGTGGTAAACAAAGGGCCATTTTTGATGTGTCCTCTTGTGACTCCTATGGGTCCTTCATGCAGTCATCGAGGACACATGCTTTCAACTGGGAATCAGACGAGGAATTGACCACTGACCACAGGCTGGTGACATTTGTGGCTCTCCTCACACTTGCCTCAGAGTCCATGAATGCCCCTCTGGAACCTGTCAAGAAAAAGGCTAAATACCCTTTTACTGACATCCTGGATAAGAACGATTCCCCAGGGGTTGCCTTTCCTGTGGCTGAGGCCATTATGGGACTGACCCTGGAGTTTTGGCAGCATCCTGCCCAATACCCTCAGCCTGTATGGTCTGCAGATACACTCTACCTGCCGGCTCTCTGTCTAGGTTCTCAAACAACCCCTCGACCGAGGGTCTGGTCTTTGACTCGGTCTTCCAGAAATACTGGGGATGTGAACAAGCACCCAAACAAGGAGTTGAAGAAGTTTGAACATGCGGCTAAGAAGATCTGTGCTGCTTCCTCATTTGGTCTCCATCATGTGAGCTAAGTCTCGATGACTCATTTTGGTCACTCCCTTTTGGGAATGCTCGATAAAGTCCTTCATTACCTGCCTGACAGCTAGTTACCAGTAAAAGTGGTGAGAGATCAAGATCAAGTGTTGGCTAAACACCAGCTCAGACAGCCTTGGGCATTGGCAATTCCTGTGCCCGTGCCATGGCAGAGGCCATTGTGATGCATTGCAGGGCCTTGGTGAGTCTCTCCACCTTTATGTTGGACATGCAGCATAAGTTGGACGATGTCCCTCTCCTGGGCACCAACCTCTTTAGTCCGGGGGTGGATGGGCATCTCACTAGGACAGAGAAATCCATTGCCACCCTGGCTTCTGTGGCTTCATCTGAGAAAGACATGAAAGGCTAGAAACAGAAGAAAAAGGCCTTTCAGTTTCAGTCTCAGCAGAAGTTCTAGCAGGGGAAGTTTCAAGTCTGGCACCCCAAGGCCAAATTCTCTGGCAAGGGGCCAAAAAGAGGCGAGGATAGGGGAAGTGGTGCCCCTTCGGCCACAGTGGTCGGTACCCCCACCAGAGCTGCCCAGTGATTGGTCAGTGTCCTCCTCCCACCTGTCCAGTCCCTGACCCAGCTCCCCTTGGTGGGAGGCTTCATGACTTCTGGCCTACTGGTCCATCATTACTACTGACAAGTGAGTTCTTGAGTTGGTGGGCAGAGGGTTGCCTCTTGACTTCAAAGCTTTCCTGCCTTACCAAGCCCAGACTCTGAGGGACCCCTCAATGTCATAGGACATGCTGTCTGCCCTCAGGGAGGATGTTGCTCAGTTCCTCACAAAAGGAGCAATACCTCATGTCCCAGACACCCTGACAATTCAGGGGTATGTGTCCAGGTACTTTCTGGTCCCGAAATGGATGGGGGGGCTGGCACTCCATACTGGATTTGCCTGATCTAAAACAGGTCTTATGGTAGCGCAAGATCTTACTTTGAATTGGAGCTCTTGTAGCAGGCAATAACCATAAGGACTAAGCAGCCATGTGCCAGGACCCCACAGAAAACTTCTAGCTAGCAGTCTTCAGTGGGGACCACCCTTGACACTGGCCCGCCCCGACATTGGCCAGTGGTATAAAAAGGGCCATCCCCAGCCCCACCTCAGTTCTTTTCCCACCATCGACCCATTCACATCAGCTCCACGGACGCCTCCTGCTACAGTCAACTGCCATTGCACATTTACCCGCGTTTCTTTTACCTTTTCTAAAAATGTTGATTATTTTCCTTTTTTCTCTGCATGTCTTCGTCACCAACCACCTCGGTCGAGGGACACAAGTCTAAGTGTGCGAGCGGCAAACAACTCCCATTGAAAGCCACGTGGTCTGTCTTTTCTGCCTGGGTCCAAACCACAACACAGAGGGTTGCCTGCACTGCCAGAGCTTTAACCAAAGAACTAGGCTTCACCGCCAGAAGGCTTTTAAAGCCCACCTTCTAGAGAAGCAACCTGCCGCCATACAGAAGCAATCTTTGAGGAAAAGTCCTTCTTCTTCCATTTCAGGGGCCTCAACGTCGTCCACAACTCACCGGGAAAAGAAGGCTTCAGGGAAGCACAAATCCCGGGACAAGGAGAACTCCTGGACATGCTCCTGCTCACGGTCTTAAGAAGAAGACTGCCTCTGGTTCCTTCTCCCACATGGAATCAGACTGTCATACATAGAAACACAGACACTGTCAGCAGATAAGGGCCTATGGCCCACCCAGCCTGCCCATTTGAGCTTGTAAGTTCCCTTTACATTTTTCTAGAAGTCTGTTGCCCCCTACCCCTGACCTCCAAGAGTCCCTTATGTCTGTCCCATGTATTTTTATATCCCGTAATTGTTTCAGCCCCCACCACTTCCTCTGGCAGGGTGTTCCACTTGTCCACCACTCTTTCTGTGAAGAAATTCTTCCTCACTTTCCTCTGAATCACCCTCCCTCCAACTTCATCCCATGCCCTCTAGTCCTGGAACATCTTTTTTGCTGGAAAATAGTGTATTCCTGCACCTTGCTCCTCCCTATACGGTACTTGTATGTCTCTATCATATCCCCATATCATACCCGGTCTGCCCTCACCTCCTCCAGGTAGCCGGCGAACAAACCTCCCACCTTAGTCCTGATGTCAGGCAGATGTCAGTCAGGGTCTGGGACTCCGGTTTTGGGCCTGCAACCCCTGAAGGTAAAGGCCCTCCCTGAGTCCACAGGCCCTTCCTCAGGTGGCAGGGCCAGTACCTCTTCGGGTGGTGGGTCAGCGCCTGTCATCCGCCATGCCACAGCCTTTGTGTCTTCGGACAAGGTCCACCAATGCCAGGAGCATGTGCCTGCTTCGACGGCCTTTGCAGCAATTCTGCCCTGCTCTACAGTGACGTCTCCGTGGGCTCCAGCTAATCCAGCATCGACCATGTCCCCAGACTGGCGCCAGAAAACACCCGCCACGCTGATGCCAGACAACCCGGCATCAAACCCAGTGACCCCCAGTTGTCACTGGCTTCTCCAGTGTCGCTGCTGGACATGCATACCTCCTCCACATCGATGACGGGAAACCTGATGCCCATGGCCCCTAATCCTAAGGACCAGATGCTCAGATGTCTGACGCTAGCTGCACCAATGCCTGCTGCACCAACACCTGCTGATCTACAGCCCCAGGTGCCCACTGGCCCTTCAGGTCCATATGTCCCTCTGAGTGAGATGAAAGACCCCTTCTGCTTCTTTTGGAACAAGATCAAGGGGGACCTTCTTCCACCTAAGCCTTCTAAGCCAGTCATAACTGAACCTGAGCCAGAGCCTTGAGAGCCTACCCCTCAGCCTAAAAGCCTTTCCACACGCCCTGATGGTGGGCACAAGGACCAATCCAAGCACAGGGTCCATAGGCACAGATATTCTTCTTCTTGGTCATCAGGCCGATGGCGGCATCACTCCACAAGCGGGCATTGGCATGAGTTCTCCTCCTCTTCTGTAGTTCAGAGGATTCAAGCTGCAGCTCATCCTTTTCTTCCTCCAGAGCCTCTGAGCCCTGGGTTCGTCCCCCCCATGCCAGATAACTGGGATACCCCTAGATCCCCTCCTGATGATCCGTCATTCATGGATGTCATGAGGCTCATCCAGAACATCAGTGGCTGGGAAACAGAGGATCTGGATCCCAAAAGGCACAGACTGGCCAAGTATCTGCACCAGAAAGAACCAAAGCCCTTCGTGGTACCTCCAATAGTGGATACCTTCCAAGACCTTGCTAGGTTAACTTTGAAGCATGTCTCATCTTCATCAGTAGTATCAAAGATGTCAGACAGGCTCTATAGGGCACCCAGAGACAAGCCTTTTCTTGTGGAGCATCCAGTGGCCGACTCCATGGTCATAATCACAGCCCATGACAGGTCAAAGAAGCCCAAACATCTCAGTAATCAGCCTCCTGACCAAAAATCCAGGCATCTGGATCAGCGGGGCAAGAAGGTATACACCTCAGCTACTTGTTCCAGCAGATCCCTAAATTTTGTCACCCACATGGTGCAATATCAAATTGCCATGTGGGAAAAAGAGCATAGAGTTAGTCCAGGCCCAGTTGGACATGCCTCAGAAGACAGAACTCCTGGACTTACTAAAATCTGGCTCTGTCATGGGCATGCATATTTTGCGGGCCTACTACAATACTGCTGATACAACTGCCAGAGCGGCCACCACCAGCATCTGTATCCGACGCCACTCCTAGCTTCAGATCTCAGGATTCACCCAGGACCTTTAGACCAGAATCATGGACCTCCCTTTCAAGGGCTCTGTCCTCTTTGGGGACAAGGCTGAGAAGCTCATCACTCACCTCCAAGACTCCAGCAAGGCTATCTGGTCTGTCCAGAAAATGTACAAGGCCAACCAGAAGCCATTTACAAAGCAGTCCTTTTAGAGATCCTCTGGACAGCAGTCTCGGAACCAGCAGCAGCGAGGTGGTTATAAATGCAAGGCCACTTCCCAGACTCCTGGAGGTTCCTCTTCCAGAGCCATCAATTCCTCCCAGGCTGCTCTTCCTGCCCTGGGAGCCTGAGTCCTTGCTGGAACCCCCTCTCCCAGCAGAGACTCTGGGAGAGGTGGGGGGGGTCTCTTCTCCCTTTACCTGGAGGGATGGAACAAAATAACTACCGACCAGTTGGTCCTCAAATCATGGAGAGGACATACATTGGCGTTCCTGGAAAGGCCACCAGAAAACCCGCCAGTGACCTCTCACTACCCCCAGTCACACATTACCTTGCTCAAAGAGGAAATTCAGGTGCTTCTTTGAAAGCGGGCCATAGAGCCAGTTCCACCAAGTCAGAGGGAAAAGGATTTTATTCTCATTTCTTCCTTGTACCAAAAAAGATGGGGGATCTTTGCTCTGTTCTGGACCTCAGCCATCTGAACAGATATGTCGAGGAGAAGAGGTTCAGAATGGTCACTCTGCTGCACTTACTTCTCCTTCTTCTTCTTCTTCATTACCAGTTCCAAGCCTTGCCATTCTGCCTGTCTTCGACTCCCAGAGTTTTCACCAAGTGCCTAGTGGTGGTGACTGCAGCCCTCAGGAGGAAAGACCATTACCTCTTTCCTTACCTAGACAACTGGCTCTTGACAGCACCTGCAAGGGATCAGCTGCTAAGAACTATTGCAGACACCTTTACTCTCTTCCGAGAACTGGAGATCACTCTGAACCTGCCGAAGTCATCCCCGTGGCCCAGCCAAAGATTCCAATACATCGGAGTGATTCTGGACACAGCACAGGGCAAGGCTTTTCTACTGCCAGACAGAGCAGACTGCCTTCTGTCTCAGGCATGGAAGGTGTCCTTGTCCAAACTAACGTCAGCCAGGGCATTCTTATGAATGCTAGGTCACATGACGGCTGCCATACCGACTGTTCCACTGGATCGCCTGTACATGAGGGTCCCCAGTTGACACTCAGGGTGCAGTGGGACCAATGCTCAGACGACCTAGAACAACTGGTCTCAGTCTCTGACCCAGTTTGCTGAGTCCTGAACTGGTGGATGGACCCCATCAACCTCTCCATAAGGGTCCCCTTCAGACAGGAGTCCCCACGGCAGACCCTAACCATGATGCCTCGGGGCAGGGCTGAGGCACCCACTTAGCAGATCAGCAAACCTGGGGACCTGGTCCTCTATAGAGCAGACCCAAATATCAATGTTTTCGAGATGTGAGTGGTCCTCTACGCCCTTCAAGCATTCCAGATTGACCTTCATTCTGCCCTTTTCTAGTCCAGACAGACAGAAAATATGTCGGTGGTCTTTTACATCAACAAGCAGGGGGGAACTCACTCTTATTCCCTCTTCTGGGAGGCCATGAGGTTCTGGTACTGGGCCCAGAAACATCACCTAGAGCTCACCACCGTGCATGTTCCAGGCACCCAAACTGTCTTGGCTGACAGCCTAAGAAGGTCTTGGTCCAAAGTCCATGAATGGGAATTATTCCAGTCAATCGCAGAGCAGCCGTTTAACAGATGGGGATGACCAGAGTTGGACATTTTTGCATCCCCACTCAATGCCAAACTGCCCAATGTCTGCTCACTAGATCCAGCGCCTGGTGTTTTCTGGTGAGACGCGTTGTCCCTCTTTTGGACAGGGAGGTTTATCTACACCTTCCCTCTACTCCAGAGGGTTCTCCTCAAGCTCCAGGTGGTGGGAGCGGAGGTTCCTGCTACTACAGTAGTTAGCAGCGGAACCTCTGGTTCCCCTGCCCCTGAGCTTGCACCTGCTATCCCAGAACCAGGGCTCTCTAGTCCACCCAAACCTCAAGTCTCTGCACTTGCATGCATGGCTTCTGCAGACCTAGCAGTTGTCAGATTTGGGGTCTCTCCTAGAGTAGCTGATGTCCTAGGAGCAGCTAGAAAGCCTTCCACTGGGTCCACTTACACCATGAAGGATTCTGCCTCTGGGCCTCTGCTTACCACCTCGATCCTTTCACTTGTCCAGTGAACTCCATTTTAGAGTATCTCCTCTCTGTATCCAACTCTGGTCTGAGCTACTCCTCTATCATGGTGCACCTTTCTGCCATCTCTGCATACCATGCATTGGTAGAGGGCAAGGCCCTTACCCAGTTGGATTTGTCCCGCACCTTTTTGCGGGGCATCCTTCACCTGAAACCTCCCATTTGGGACCCTGTCCCTCCCTGAGATCTTCTGTTTATGTTATAAAAAACTTACCTTGCCTCCCTTTGAACCGGCCGCGGAATGCAAGCTACGCTTTCTGTCGTGGAAAGCATTATTTTGCAGTTACTTCCGCTCAAAGGATTTCCGAGCTTCTTGCCCTGATGTGTAGGGAGCCTTATCTGGTTTTTCAGAATAGTGTGTCTTTGTAAACTAATCCTAAGTTTCTGCCGAAGGTGGTATCCGAGTTCACTATGAATCAGGACATCCATCTTACAGTTTATTATCCAGAGTATTCAAACAAACGGGAAGCTTTACTCCATACTCTGGATGTCTTCAAGACACTCCGTTACTACCTCCAATGCACCGGTCCTATCAGAAAGACCGATCAGTTGTTTGTTTCTTCCACCCCCAGATCGGTAGGGGCACCTGTTAATAAACAGATGCTGTCTAAGTGGTTAGTTAACTGTATCGTTTACTGTTACTGTAGGTATGACAAGCCTTTACCGAATCCGACAAAAGGTCACTGTACCTCCTTTGCTTCTTTAAAGAATGTTTCCGCAGCAGACATTTGTGCAGCTGCCACCTGGAGTTCTGTTCACACCTTCGTTAAGCACTACACTTTGGACATTGCTTCCAGACACAGGACTGGTTTTGGCCTGGCTGTCCTCCAAGGCCTGCTGTCCTGAGGGCCTATGGCTATCTTTAGCCTCCACCCGTGTCTGTCAGTCTCTTCTCCTTGACTGCTTGGGACTCAGTCCTCATGGTTACTGCCTGCTGCAAGAGCTCAAACTCAAAGTAAAATAGTACAATTACATGAGAACTTACTGTAACAGTAGATCTTCGAGGGGAGCTCTTGCAGCAGGTGCTTCTTTCCCTCCCTCCTTCCCCCTGGCATTCCTCCTGCTCTCCTTTATTATAACTTGAACCTCCTCAGTTCTGCTTTCCTCTTAAGCTCTGGATCTCCAGTGGGAGAACTGAGTTGGAGCTCGAGGCCCCTTCCCTTTAATACCACTGGTCGACATTGGGAGCAGGCCGATGCGAGGGGCAGCCCTCACTGAAGACTGCTAGCTAGAAGTTTTCTGTGATGTCCTTGTGCCTGGTGGCTTAGTCATTATGGTTACTGCCTGCTGCAAGAGCTCCTCTCAAAGATCTACTGTTACGATAAGTTCTTATATAACTGTACTTTCCGGGTGGTCACTCTGAACCAGATCATACCATCACTGGAGCAGTGCATGTGGTTCTGCTCTTTGGACCTCCAGGATGTGTTCTTTCACATCCCGGACGATCCATCCCACTGGCAGTACCTCCGGTTCCACACAAAAGTGATGCTTTATCAGTTCCAAGTCATGTCATTCGGCCTCTCATCTGTGCCCAGGGTCTTCACCAAGTGCAGGCAGTGGTGGCAGCCTTCCTGTGGCACAAGGTCATCAGAGTTTATCCTTGCCTGGATGACTAGTTGTTAGCTGAGCCATCCAAAGAGGCTGTGGAGCAATCCAGGGATCTGGCCCTCCAGACCAGGGCCTCTTGGTCAGCCCAGCAAAGTTTGAACTGATCCCCTCATAGGTGATTCAATTCACTGGGGCAAAGCTAGATTCCCTGCAGGCCAAGACCCACCTCCTACGGACTGGGCATTGGACCTTACCTCCTTTTCCTGATTATTTTAGGTAGCAGACTAACACCCAACAGGGACTTCCTGATGCTGCTGGAGTATATGGCATCCTGCACCAGCGTGGTCCGGTGGGCTCACTGGCAGATGCAACATCTACTGTGAGAGTTCGGCCATCAGTAGTCCAAGTACCTTGGTCACCTGGACCAGCCAGTCACAGTGACCCAGCCAATGTGGGATGCCCTCCAGTGGTGGCTGATCCCAGAAGATCTGGAGGAAGAAGTCCAGTTTATCTACCCAGAACTGATTGTCACTATCACGATGGACACATCTCTTGTGGGGTGAGGCATGTACCTTGGAGACCACAGGATCCACAGGTTATGATCAGCCAGGGAGTCCTGTCACCACATCAACCTGCTGGAGTTCCCTTGCCGTGAGGCTAACTCCGACGGATTCATTTTTCTAGTCAGGGGTCAGGTCGTACCAGTCCAGATGAACAGTACAACGTACATGTTCTACGTGAACAGTCAGGGTGGAATGCACTCCCTTTCCTTGTGTCAGGAGGCCCACCAGAGCAGACAGCTGGCAGATGCTCTCAGCCGGCTGGGAGAGACATCGCACGAGTGGTCCCTGCATTAGCAGGTGGACAGCCACCTATTCTCCCTCTGAGGCACACCTCTGATGGACCTGTTTGCCTCCTTGGAAAATGCCAAACTGAGGCTGTACTGTGCCTGCTCACCCCCCCACAGTCTGGAACACTGATGGAGGATGCCTTTGTGAAGCCCTGGACCCCAGACCTCCTGTATGCCTTTTCTCCCTTTCCTCTGATCCACAAAATAGTGGTCAAGGCTTGGAAGGACAAGATGGGGATGATACTGATATCTCCAGACTGGCCAAGATGCGGATGATCCTGATAGCTTCAGACTGGCCGCACCAGTTCTGGTACCTGAGTCTCCTCAGCCTCAGCAGCAGACCTCTGTGGTAGTTGACTCTTCACCTGGATCTGCTGATCAGACAACTGGGGAAGGTCCTGCACCTAGAACTTCAGTCCCTGCACCTCAGCCTGGTTCCTGAGCAGTTAAATTTCCAAGCTTTGGGTCTTTCGGAGAATGTGCTCCATGTTGTTGAGGCCTCCTGAAAAGAGTCAACTCACCAGTCCTACACCTTTAAATGGACAAGATTTTCCATTTGGTATCAGCAAGAAGCTTGATCCTTTGCCTGACTTGTGGCTAGTATCCTTGAGTACCTCTGGTCCCTATCCCAGCTGGGGCAACGGTCGACAACCCTAAATGTGCATCGGTCAGCCATCTCTGCATAATGGGCATGGGCTGGTATGTTGACAGTAGCACAGGAGAGGGTGGTCAGGCACTTCTTTAAAGGCCTTGACCTCATGTCCCTAATGGTGCATGAACCTCTTCCACCTTAGGACTTGTTGCTGGTACTGGTAGTACTCATGGGGAAGCCTTTTGAGCCTATACACAGGTGTGAGATGTCTCACTGGTCATAGAAGATAGCCTTCTTAGTGGCTGTCATCAACCAGAAGGATTAGTGAGCTCCAGGCACTCTTGACAGAGCCTCCATATCAGCTTTACCACAGGAACATTGTAATCCTTTGCCCCACCTGAAGTTCCTCCTGAAAGTTGTCTTAGAGTTACACCTTACCCAGGAGATGAACCTCCCAGTCTGCTTTACAATCCCATCTTCAGAGGCCAAAAGCAGGCTCCATACTTTGGTCCTGAGGCAGGTGCTGTCCTATTACATGGAGTGCACAACTGGAGTTCACGATGAGGCTCACCAGCTCTTTGTGACATACGCTGAAACTGTACCTGGCAGACCGGCAGCTAAGTGGATGACGTCCTGTATCGATCTGTGCAATAGGCTGGCTGATAGGGATCCTCCTATAGGGCTCAGGATTCATTCCACTGGATGTACCACTGCCCCTCTTGCTGCTTCCAGGGACATCTCTATCCAGGAGATCTGCAGGGCTGCTACCTGGAAGTCAGCACTCATGTTCATCTCCCATTACAGCATCAACCTGGAGTCTTGTGAGAATGCTGCTGCATTTGAGACCTCAGTTCCCCAGTCCCTGTTTGCCAAGTAGGGGTGAGTGTCTTGTGCCCCTCTCCCCCCCCCCCAGAGAACTGCTCGAAGTCTGCAATCTTGTGGATAGGAGAACCATATCCACATCCCTAGAAAAATAGGTTACTCATCTGTAACAGTAGATCTTCCATGGAATGGTCTCTTGCAGTAAGTCATTACTTCAAGTTCCTGATAAGTGGCGCTCCAGCATGAAAGTTTCTTCCAGCAGTCTACACACCAGGGACCACCCACATGACCTCACTTCCTGGGCTGTACCTATAAAAGTGGGTGATCCCTGGTAATCTCCGTTCATTTTCCTGCCGGCTTCAGCTCTGGCAGCATCTCTTCTACAGCAGTATACGAAGTGGATTGATAATGTCGCCTGGGGTGCCTGGACTTCATACAAGACACCAGGCTCCTGTACTAGATAAGACTACTACAATGGATGTCTCCCTGTCAACATTCAATGACTAAAATAGGGAAGGAAACCCCTTCACCTAAAGTCCTGCCTGACCGCCTTTCAACGTTCATACCTCTGAAACAGAGATCATCCAGAAAACATTCATCATCGGCGGGCATTCACCCCCGTCGACGACAGACAACACTTCATCAAAAGAGCACTGATGGGCATTCACCCCCATCAACATGCAGGCTGTTCTTCATTAAAGAACCATTCCTCATCGACAGAGCTTCATTATTCAGCTCCCCCATCTACGAGGCTACCCTCACCATCAACGACGGAGGTCCTGCTACTTTCCCCATCAACGAGAGGGCTCTACAAGACATTCTCTTTGATGACACCACCTCCTCCGTCGATGGAGCACACTCTACATGCTTCATCGTCGATGGGGCTGCCTCCTCCATCAACGGAGCACACTACATGCTCCTTCATCAACGGGGTTGTCTCCCCCGTCGACGGGACATGATCAAAAGCTTCACTGTCAATGGGATGCCTACCACCGTCTCGGGGCATGCATTCACCTTATCATCATCGACGACAGCATTTCCATCATCGACGGAGCATGTACTCACTATTCCATCGTCGACAGAGCATGTCCCACTGTCAACAGAGTATGTACTGTCTTCCTCCTCATCGACAGAGTATATTCCACCATCGGCAGGGGATGCTTTTACTTACCCTTCAGCTATAAAACATAGTACATCATCTATGAGGCATGCTTCTCTTCCTCTTCCATCGACGAGGCGGCTGCCACCATCTACGGAGCAGCCCCTGCATCATAGAACAGCATCTTTACCGGCATATAATACAATTATGGAGGATTCTTATTACAAATTTACCATGGACTTCCATGAATACTTTCAACAACATGCATCAAAAGATACTATGGGGCTGCATCACTACAAAATAAAGAATGATATGCTACAGAATGCAGAGGCTTGCCAGCCTCACCTGCTCTCATGCATTATACTCATACACCATTTATCACAGACTATGTCTCAGCCTCCACCGACGCTGGCTTGCACGGGGCTGGACTGCCCACCTGTCATGCCTCTTCATGAATATTCAAGAGAATATGAGTCCCCTTATGTTGTACCATCAAGTGGGGCTGACGGACTACTATAACAAAAACCGTACTGCCATACCTGAACATCCAAGAACTATAACCAGTGTCTGGTAAGTATCTCTGCTGGTGACCTTATAAATAGACTACCTGCATCCTCTGAAAAAGATCAGAATGCAACATTACCGAAGCTTCAGCTTGAGCCTCTGCAGTCAGTATTTCTTTACACTGTCAGGCATGACTCCGACTCTCAGGGCTAACACCTGATATTCAACAGCATGTGGCTAATGCCCCTTATAAAGCAAACATCTTTTGGCCCTGGGGATCAAACGAGACTGGATAACCTACAAGCCTTTAAACCTGTGACTGCCCCTCTGGCAGGCCGAGCACCTCTTCTTCTCACTAAAGACTTCAACTAAAACCTGAGGCCTTTTTCAACAGGATCTATACATTTAACCACTTTTCAAAGGTATCACTGTTACAGACCATCACGGCCATTCCATTGGAATGCCTCTCGGCCTGTTGTGCACCGGTCTCCATGTCCCTTCCACGAACAGGTCCACCTACTACTACTCGCATGCTGAGACTCAATCGATATATCCTGGTATGGATTTTATTATTCTTTCAACCTTCTACTGCTATAAGCAGTTTTCACTTGATCATGAACAAAGATCACATGAATAAGGGTGAGTACCCAGACAGACATTATAAGTCTTAAAAACTCTACATGTTTTTTTTGCTTGGTCAAAAGAAAATGTTTTATATATACACATATGTGTTTATGTAATCTCAGAAATGAGATCCACTGCCTTATGATTTCGATTATATTGTTCATTATTTAGCTTCTGTTTTCCAAACAGTACACATACTGGACTCATCATACGAACATTTCAGATTTACGCGCAACAAGATTGAAGGCCCGGACATACCTGGGACCCCCTTGTAAGTAAGATTATTAATACAAGATGGATATATCAACATCACTCGATTACTTTACATGTTCTCTAAACCACCTACAAGATTGCTATAGCTGCTGATTCTAAAAATCACTGACTTCCTTTAGGTCACAGATACATTGTTTCATTTCACAACATGATCTGCTACTTCAGTATCCTATTACTACTAAATGGATATAGTTTCTACTGTCTGGACAGACCGGGCATGCTGAATACATAAAACCTGTATAAAATGCAAGATTTATCAAACTTGCTGATCCACGCAACTTGGACAACAAACTATGGACAGGTTACAAACCTTATGATTTTCTTACATTTCAAATCTCACACATGAGATCACTGGACTCCTAAATCTGTAAGTGTCCAGCTCATTGCTTTCATGTCTGTTCATCTGACAGTATCAACAAAGGGCCTATCATACTAACGTTTCAGGTTTATGCCTGACGTGGCGGTAGACCCTGACATGCTTGGGACCCCCTTGCAAATGAGATTACTAACACATGAGGGAACCGAATACATCACTCTGTTGCATTCTGTGTCCTTACCCTAAAATGGGTACGATGTTGCCACTGACTCTAGGTGTCACTGGCTTCCTTCATGAAATAGATACATTGTTTCAGAGCAAAAAACTACTAAATTGCTACATTGTAACACCACAAAATAACATTGTGTTATTTGGGTTACTATCCCAGACTCAGAATCCAAATGGGCTTTGACATAGACTGTCTTTTCCAGTGCATGCCACTGAGATCTACCAATTACTCTATTATATGGCTGACTTTCCTATGATCTATTACAGTACTTGATGTGCCATAACCGAATCGGGTTTACATCTCCTTAGACTCATCTGATGATGCCAACTAATAGCCAATCTGGCTTGTCTTTCAGCCATGATCCTATAACAAATGATATAATGGATTACTTACAAAATTCTTTTTTTTTTTTTTTTTTTTACATGCTGATACACTGTTTTCAGCCCCTCTCGGTCCTAAGACCACACTAAGATATAAGGCAAAACACCATATATGGCCACCCTCTGCTCAATAACTGCTTGGCAATCTCCTATAAGTAATAACTTACTGCAAGAGACCATTCTGTGGAAAATAGTGCAGTTACACAAAGACTTTTGCTGTAACAGTCGATCTTCTAGGAATGTCTCTTGCAGTAAGTAGTTTCCCTCCCTCCAACCTCCTGCCATTCTGTAACAAGAAAACAATGTAAGGTTGGAAAGCTTCGGTACCTCAGTTCCCCTCGGTCCCTTGCTTCTGAGCTGAAACCGGCGGGGAACAGAGATTACCAGGGACCACACACTTTTATAGGTACAGCCCTGGAAGTGAGGTTGTGTGGGTGGTCCCTGGTGTGGAGACTGCTGTAAGAAACTTCTGTGCTGAAGTGCCACCTATCGGGAACTCCCTGAAGTAATGACTTACTGCAAGAGACATTCCTAGAAGATCTACTGTTACAGTAAAAGTCTTAGTGTAACTGCACTTTCTAGGAGTGTTATATGGTTCACATCCACATCACCCACCCAATCACCCATGGCACGTGGTACACAGATCCCTACTTCCAGCGTGCAAGATCTGATGTCATGGGTGAAGCCGAGGAATATGCCACCTGGGTGGTGGGAGCAGCTTTGCTCAAAGACATTCCGATGAATCATCTCTTCTAGAAGATCTGCTGTCATGTTGAGGTGAACCATATACCACTCCTAGAACTACGATTACAGGTGAGTAACCTGTTGTTTTTTTAATATCATTATTTTTTTTGTTTTTTGCAAATTTGTTTTTATTATGTTTTTTTAAACAGATTCAATTTCAACAACATACAACAGTTCAGCAACATAAAAAAATAACTTCATATTGTAAAGGTAAAAATAGATATATCTCATGATGTAATTTTTGTAGAGGTTTGTCCAAAAACCTATCTAATCACTTTCAAAGCCACACATGTCTATATGATGACCAGGTCCCCTTCGTTGACCCCCATAGAACTTACTCAAAAGCATTTTCAGTAAGCACAAGCTTCTTGTGCAACCCTGCCCAGCTGAAAATGGGGTCATTGGACAGGTAGTGTGCCCAGCCCGTGGGATATCGTTATTGTTTCTGTAGCAACAGATTGTGATATCACATGCAACGGATTGTGATGTGGGATGTTGACAAGCAGCCAGAGAAAATGAAGTCTAAGGGGCGACTGCAGAATCTGTTTTCGTATAGCATACTGTGTATGAAGTATCAGCCAATAATTGTCTAAAAATAATGCATTTTCAAATTCTCATCTGTGATGTCCAAGGCTCTTTTACAATTGCTTTGTTGTCTGCATTCTCCCATAATATGATCTTTTTTAAAGTGCAAGGAAATCCTTCTGTACTGCAATATCTCATACTTCTGTAGCAGTACAGGAACTCAACAGAAGATGTTAACCCACACGCCTGTTGTGTCGTTTGTACTGCAGACACATCTGCCTTGTATTACAGTGCTGCTAAATATTTCAGAGTTTGTACTGTGCAAATAAACAAAAGCAGAGCGTATGTCTTTTGTGTGAAGTCCCCTGATTGACAAGTGCGGTAAACAAATGCTTGGTTGTCCTGCGGAAGTAGGTTTCAATGCAATTCTTAATTGAACATGTAACCATTTCATTGGAACATTGGTTTCATATTATTCTGAGAAAATGAAACCACATGTGATAATATAAACTGAAGGATAGATTACAGCACGTCTCCATAAATCTGTTTACAATGCAACCAAGGAGAGAGATCTATGCAAGTACATTAGTGAAAAAAGAACAAGCAGTAACCAGTTGTGTGTCAATACTATACAACATTTTTGCACTAGCTAAGAATAACAGCTGTCAGGTTCTATTGTTTCATTTTGTTTCAGGTTGCCCACCTCCATAGATAGGAACAATGGTGGAAAAGTGGTTGGAAGAGCCCTGCCGCTAGGAATGTGTGTACAAAATTCCAGCAAAAAAATAGGAGGTTCACTCATGAATTCAATTTGTTTTATTTTCAACTGACCACACATTGCAGACGTTTCATGGATAAGGCCACAGGGGTTCTCAGTGTTATGGTCATGTGACATGCCACTGTACCTTCATAGTGCCACGGTACTGTTTTTAGTACTTTAAATGTTTTGACAGCTTACTCTGCTCTCCCTCTAATTCTAAGATTAGTTACCCCTCTTAGTTTGTAAAAATTGCTTGAGAGTAGCCGCTGGCTTCTGTGCTGAGGGACTCTGTTTCCACAATATCCATAGCGCTCTTTTATTAAACAGCTAACAGACCAATAATAACAGATAGGAAAATGTTACAAACTTTAAGAAGTAGTCAGTTGTAGCTTTTTATTTCTGAAGTGTTTTTCTGTTTGTTCATTTGAAAGTTTACTATGTGACAGTATTATGCTGGATGAGTGGAACAGCACTCTGCCTGACAGGTGACATATCTAGTTCTACTCTCCCCACTACATCATCAGCACTGTGACCTCACCGACTGTTACATCACAGGTGATTGACATGGCAGCCACTGAGTGGCTTTTCCTGAGTAGCTGTGATGTCATAGTCAGTGAGGTCACAATGCTGATGATGTAGTGGGGGGGATAGAACTAGATATGCTAGCTACCAGGCAGAGTGCTGTTCCACAGTTCACACCTACTAACATCAGGTAAAAAAATCTTCTATTTTGCCTTTGGGTAAAGAAAATGCACCTCAGATATAGAAGGTAATAGCTGATTGCTTTTAAAAACTGATATTAACTTTAAGCAGTACGCTAGCTCTTTAAAAGGAACATAAAACCTGTTCACATTTTTTAATAAATAATTGTAAACTTGGGCATGTGTGTTGTCCATTTAATATCCCCAGTGTACTGTTTTGTGCATTTGTTTTTAAATAGTCCTATTTTTTCTTCATTTAGGGCCCAATATTAATGGCAGTTTTTCCCTCTCAGTGTTTATTAATACATTCAGTAGCTGTTCTGAAAACAATTGACATCAGTTTAGCCAATGTCTACAATGAGACAGAACCCAGTGACATCAGCTGAGTCAATGTCATTGTGTTCTGCATCATTGTAGTATTCTGCTAATCTGATGTCACTGGGATATGGAACTGCCAATCAGTTGAAAAAAGGATGAATATTGTGCAGTATGAAAGCTGCATTAATATGGGGCCCAAAATAAGGAAAAAATATAGGCCCCATTTTCAGAGCTGGCCGGCTGTGCATGCAAACAGGTGCGCTGTGCGAAAAAATAGGGCCAGCCAACTCTAGCTCCATATTCAAACAGATAATGCGACCAAACTGACTGCGATATCTGTCTGAATATGGGGTCATGGTAGCGCAGCACACAGCAAGCAGTCACCATGTTTTGTGCCGCCCTACCAGAGCACTAGGCCGAAGACCACCTATAGGAGTAAAGTGTGAAGCACACTGGTTAGCTCCACGGCCCCCATGGGCGATATTCAGCCCAAACATACAGATGAGCTAAGAGGCCATTTGCATGCCCATTATGGGCTCATCTGCATGACACCTCCCAGCCGAGTGCACTGGGCCAGTCCCCCACCCCAGCCCCAATCTCCATCTGTGTAAAAATAAAGGAATCCCTGGAGGTCTAGCGGTCCCTCCCAAGTCCCGATCACCTGCAAAATACTGTAAAGTAAAATCCTAGTGGTCCCTCCCAAGTCCTGATCCTCTGCTGAATAATGTAAAATAAAACCTGGTGGTCTAGCGGTCCCTCCTAGGTCCTGATCCCCTGCAGAATACTGTAAAATAAAAGCCTGGTGGTTCAGTGGTCCCTTCCCAGCTCTGAGCCCTGTCCAAGTATAATAAAATACATAGTGGTCCAGTGGATCCTCCCCAGCCCTGATCCCCTGGTATAATACAAATAACACAAGACCTGGTGGTATAGTGTCCCTCCCCATTCTCCAATCGCTGTCCCGACTACAAAAACCATTGCCCTGATAATCTAGTGTCCCCACCTCCAGCAGGTAATGATTCACCACCCCACCCCCCCACCTGACCCGAGCTGGCACAACCCTCCTCACATCTCCTCTGCCAGCTGTTGACTGAACTGTCTACTGTACACACTCAGTTACAGTTCAGTCGGCGGCTGGCCAGGACTGTGTGAGGAGAGTTGTGGCAGTCATCGGGTGAGGTGGTGGAGTGGGGTGGTGGATCCCTACCTGCCGGGATGGGGGGCGCCACTAGACTACTACAGCAATGCATTTTGTAGTCAGGACAGTGATTGGAGAATGGGAAGGAGACCACTCGACCACGTCTTATGTTTTTTGTATTATATCAGGGGATTGGGGCTGAGGAGGGTCCACTGGACCCCCAACAATGTATTTTATTATACTTGGAAGGGGATCAGGGCTGGGGAGGTTCCACTGGACCATAAATGATGTATTTTATTTTACTTGAACGGGGATTGGGACATGGGAGGAACCGCTGGACCACCAGGGTACCCAGCCCTTAACAGTGCATGGAGGGTGTGTGGGGCACCCTCCCCCTCTGCACACTTTTAAGGGCAGGGTTTCAGAAATGTTAAACTGCGCCATTGCTGGTGGCCATTTAGTGCTTCTGAAAACTTTCAATATTGTGTTGCGCTGCATATGCATGAGGGATCCCTCATTTGCATGGGTGCAGCACAATATTATGCTCGATGGCGCTGTCGGGGGTGCACGGCACATAAGTGGCTTTTGAATATGGCCACACCCCTGGCAGACAGCGCTTTTCCAGGTTAGCATGGCACAAACCCAGTTTGTGTCATGCTAATCTTTTGAAAATGCAGCCCTAGATTCTAACAGCAATATCACATATTGCCAGATGATCCATGGCGAGTCTTCTGAAAACATGCAAGTACAAGGTGAGATTTAACCGATCATATCACATTGACATTACTAATATTTGGGTCAGAGGGTGCCAGGCGTGGCATCACATGATCTACTCTTGACCATGTCATGAGAAACATGTTCTTCCATAATAGTAAGAGGACAGTGAGGTTTTCCATCATTCTAGTTTCCTTCAGTTTGTTGAAAAAAACCTGTAAACTCGGAGGATGTTTATTCAGAGCTAGTAAAACCAAAAATGGCAGTTGTACCTTTTTATTTCTGGAGTGATTTTTTTTTTTTATTTGCTCAATAGAAGGTTTCTGTATGATAGTATTATGCTGGATGTGTGGAATAAGTGTTAGTGAGGTCACACCTGGAGAACTGCTCCCAGTTCTGGAGTTCTCACCTCAGGAAGTATAGAGATAGGCTGTATGCGGTGCAGTGCAGGGTAACAAAAATTATTCAGGACCAACAGGGCAGGTCCCATGAGGAGCACCTCATGCCTCGAGGCACTAAACATGTACTCACTGGAGACCAGAAGGGAGAGAGGATATACGATAGAGACCTTCAAGCTCCTTAAAATAATTAAGATGAACTGCAGGGAAATATAGTTCGTGATCACATGGGCATGAGTGGAGACTGACAGGAGGGAGTCTCAGAAGGGACATGAGGAAGTATTGTTTTCTAGGATCGTGGATATGTTGTTCTATCCACACTGTTTGGCATGTCCCTTTCCCCTTTAAATCTTGCCGGATGGTCTGAAAGATGGCTCCTCCCACGCACCCGGATGGTATATCCCTCAGCTCTGCCCCTTGATGCCAGATCTTCCTTTCTGCTGAAAGATTCAGGTTCCCTTCTTATCACTCCCATGTTGAGTAGGCCCTGGTGAACAAATCCTCGGATTTACCTAAACTTAAACTCGTTTGAGTTTCTCCGCATCATTTTGTGATTGCGACCGCAATGGAGGACAAGTACTCACCTGGGTTCCACCGGTGCCCTTGCTGGCAGAAGATGTCTCACACCAACCCACACTCCTCATGCGTCTACTGCCTGGGCCACGCCCATGACACCCAGGCTTGCAACTTCTGTTGTGCGTTCTAGCCTAACGTCCTGGATGATTGTCTTGCATGACTTCAGCTCATCCAACTGGAGAAATGGAACCCACCGGTCAAATCCAAAGAGGCCCATTGGGTGGTCTTCGCAGCTGCGGGGGTCCCCTGAACAACTAGAGCAGATGAAGGTTTTCGAGGAGGAGGTAGCTTGAGCCGCTGATTGGTCCTCTATTGCATTGGTCTTTGTCCCACTCAGATTGGGCTCCACCTTTTCAGGCTCCTTCAATGAGTTGTGCCAGTCTCTCCTGACCATGGGGGAGGACCCTTCAGGTGCACATGTCTCCCACAAAAAGGACAAGGAGTCGAGAAAAGATTCATCTCATAGACAACATTCTTGGGATTGAGAGAGGTCTCAGTCCCAGGAATCTGCTGTTTCAACTTCGGTAGAGATTGCAGCCTCGGCCGCTGGCTTCACAGTACCCTTGTCAGGCCAGCCAGCTAAGACGCGGGATGACAACCTGGTCGAGATTATTGACCCTGTTGACCCATTGTCACTTGATGAGGCTGACAATTCCTTATTCAGGACCCTTGTCCTGACTGAACCTACTGAGGAGGAGACCCAGCTCACTGGGAACCTCTTCATGGTCCCTGTCCCTGACCTAGAGGAGCCAAGATTCTCCCTGGCTCCTTCTGAGCACCCCCATCAGTCCCATGATGGTCGAAGTCGAGGACTCGGACAGCTTCGACTGACAGGCCGAAGAAATCTCATAAACGCCACTCAGGGCATTCTAAAAAGTGGTGCTGCCGCCATTCATCCTCGTCCTCCTCAGAAAAAGAGAAGCTTCGACACAAACTGCATCAATGCTATGAGGACCTAATGCGGCAACAGTTGATGATGGCAGGTTCAAAGTCGACCCTTGCTTCCATGCCAGCCATCACTTGGCTGTTGCCCTCCAGGCCTATGCCGATTCCTCCGGAGCTGATCGACACCGTCCTTCCACCTGCAGAGCCAGTGAAGACCCTCCCGGCTCAGCCAAAACCGACCTCTCCACCAATTCTGGTGGAGCCACCACCTAAGCAGCCTCCCTCCAGGGTTCCTGCAAAGGAGTCTCGGCCCATCAAGGGCCTTCTGCACAGGCTGTCTGTCACTCTCACTCCCGACCGCCCCCAGCAGGTCGAAGGTGACATGGGTGGTTGGCCAATCTATCCAGACTCCTCAGAGTCTAAGGACTCTGACTTGCATTTCCATCCCTTGGATGAAGAATCCATTGGGAGTCACTCGTGGAGGAAGGTCCCACGTCCTTCATGGGCATCCTCCGTCTCATCTCCGAATCTACAGGAATGCCCTTGGAGCCCATTCAAAAACAGGCTGCATATTCCCTTACTGATATCCTCAAAAGAGGGGATTCTCCAACAAAGGCCTTTCCTGTGGCCAAAGCCATTGTTGGCCCAGCCTCGGAGCTGTGGCAGCATCCAGCCTCCTGCCCTGTGCCCTCAGCCTGGATGGCCTGTAAGTATGTAGTCCCCATCGGCTCCATTTTGGGATTCTCAGAGCACCCCTCAGCTGAGGGGTTGGTGACCAAGTCTGTGTTTTGGCACTGCAGTAATTTGGGAGACACTGATAGACCCCTGGACAAAGAGTTCAGGAAACCTGACCATTCTGACAGGAAAGTCTATGCTGCCTCTTCGCTTAGCCTTTGTCAGGCGAGCTCGGCCATCATCATGGCGCATTTTTCTCATGCCCTCTTGGGCTCTCTGGATGAAGTTCCTCCTCATCTCCCCACAGACCTCCAGACCATGGTCAAGCAGGTCCACGACCAGAGTCGGGCGGTTGCCAAACAGCAACTCCAGATGGCTCTGGACATCAGGTATTCTTGTGCCCGCTCGGTGGCGGCCGCAGTTGCCATGCGCCACAGGGCCTAGCTGAGGGTTTCAACTTTCATGGCAGACATTCAGCACAAATTGACGGTCCAGGAGTGGACAGTCACCTTCACCACATCGAGAAGTCCAGTGCCACCTTGGACTCCATTACTTCTGCCCAGAACGAAGCCCAGGGTTCCAAAAAGCAGAAGAGAAAGCCTTTTTTGTCCTTCTGCCCCTGCGGCCAAGCAGCCACATTTTCAATCAGAACAGCAACAGCAACAGCAGCAGGCTCAATCTTGGTGCCCTCGGCCCAAGCCAGGGGCCTCAGTGGCCCATAAGCCTGGAGAGAAAGGTCCCGGTGGTCCCCAGGCTGGATCCTGCTCTTCAAAACCTGCACAGTGAAGGGATGGAGGTTGCCAACCCCATACCCCTCACGCCCACTCTGGGTCCTTTCATGGGGGACTGGCTCCACCACTTTCTTTCCACCTGGTCCGCTGTCACAATGGACAGGTGGGTCTTGGGAAGTGGTCGGCCAGGGGCTGCCTTTGGAATTCGAGCAGTACCCACCAAGCAAAGCCCACGCCCCATGGGAGGAAATGGTTTCCATGCACACTCAGTCGGCTCTCCGAGACGACATCGCCCAACTCCTCCGCAAGGAGGTAGTGGTCAGAGTCGCAGATCCCCCTGTCAACCGAGGGTTCATTTCCAGGTACTTCCTGGTCTCAAAATGAACTGGGGGGCTGGCACCCCATTCTAGACCTGCATGACCTGAACAATTTCTCAGGTCTCGCACCTTCAGGATGGTAACTCTGTCTCAGATCATACCATCTCTCGAGCAGAACATGTGGTTTTGCTCGCTGGATCTGCAGGACGCATTCTTTCATGTCTCTATCCGTCTGTCACAGCGAATGTTCCTCCACTTCCGAGCAGAGAAAGCCCTCTTCGAGTTCCAAGCCATGTTGCTCAGCCTCTCATCAGCCCCCCGGGTCTTCACCAAATGTATTGCAGTGGTGGTGGACCATCTTCAGCATCAGGGGTTAGAGTGTACCCCTATCTCAACGATTGGCTCATAGCGGTTCCCTCCAAACAGAAGATGGAGAGGTCTAGGGATCTGGCCCTTCAGATCTGCATCAAACTTGGCCTCCTGATCAATGTGGCCAAGTCGGAACTTGTGCCTTCGCAAGTGATCTGTTTCATGGGGGCAGGGCTCAACTCTTTTCGAGCCAGGCTTCCAGTGGACAGGGCAGAGGTTCTCTCCTCCTTTGCCCAGTCATTTCTGGTTGGACACTTGCGTCCTGCTTGGGACTTCCTGCAACTTCTGGGTTACATGTCGGCCTGCACCTCCATGGTCCAATGGGCCTGGTGGCATATGCGCCACTTTCAATGAGAGCTGGCCAGCCAGTGGACACAGTGACACGGTCATTTTGACCAGCTGGTCACTGTGACCCAGAAGATGTGGGATGCTCTCCAATGGTGGACCATCCTAGAACATCTGCAGGAGGGGATCCCATTTGTCTGACCCGAGCCGACGATCGTTCTAACAACTGACACCTCTCTCATGGGCTGGGGTGTCCACATGGGGAATCACAGAGTCCATGGGCTGTGGACCGCCAAGGAATCCTGATGTCATAACAACCTGCTGGAGCTCCGAGCAGTTCAGCTGTCACTGACTGCATTCGCTCCATTCCTTCGGGGTCAGGTGGTGCAGTTCCCAACGGACAATACCACGACCATGTACTATCTCAACAAGCAGGGCGGCATGCACTCCCGGCCTCTGAGCAGGGAAGTGCACCACATCTGGACTCTCGTGAGCTGACTGGAGGCAGAGATCCTAGCCATCCATGTGGTAGGAGCCTCAAATCAGCTGGCAGACACCCTCAGCCATGTGGACGAGGCATCCCATGAGTGGTCTCTCCATCCGGAGGTAGAACACAGCCTGTTCTCCCAGTGAGGCACCCCTCAGGTGGATCTGTTTGCCTCCAGAGAGAAAACAAAGCTGAGGCTGTTTCATGCCCGTCCCCCTCAGGAGGGCTCACAGCAGGGGGATGCCTTCTCAAGGCCGTGGACCCCAGGCCTCTTCTATGCCTTGCCTCCACTTCCCTTGGTCCACAAGGTGCTTCTCAAGGTCAGGAAGAACAAGGCACAGGTGATCCTGGTAGCACTGCACTGGCCTTGCCAGTTTTGGTACCCCAATCTCCTCAGCAACCAGCTCCCAAGGTGTCTTCCAGCACACCCGGACCTGATCTCAGTCAGAGGAAGGTCCTCCACCCAGACCTTCAATCCCTGCACCTGACAGCCTGGTTCCTGAGCAGCTAGAGTTCCAGGCTTTGGATCTCTCCAAAGATGATCTCACTGTTGTGGAGGCATCCAGTAAGGAATCGACCAGGAGGTGCTATGCCTTCAAATGGAAGAGATTCTCCATTTGGTGTCAGGGCAGGGGCCTGGACCCTTTGTCCTGTCTGGTGGCTAGCATTCTCAACTAGCTTTGGTCTCTCTGCAAAGGGGGTCTTCGGTCTACGACCCTAAAGGTACACCTGGCAGCCAGCTCTGCCTAATGGGCGTGTGCCGGTCAGCAGACGGTGGCACTAGAGAAGGTGGTCTGGCACTTTTTCAAGGGCCTTAACCACATGTCCCCTCCAGTGCATGAACCACCACCACCGTGGGATCTTCTGCTGATATTGGCAAAACTCATGGGCAAGCCATTCTAACCAATGCACAGGAGTGAGATGTCACTCCTGTCATGGAAAACCGCCTTCCTAGTGGCTATCATGTCAGCCAGAAGGATTGGGGAGCTCCAGCTGCTCCCTGTTGAGTCTCCCTATATGGTCTTCCACAGGGAAAAGATTGTACTGCGCCCCAACCCGAAGTTCCTTCCGAAGGTTGTATCGGAGTTTCTCCTGAACTAGGTGATGACTCTGTCGGTGTACTACCCCAGTTACACCTCGGAGGCTGAGTACAGGCTCTATACTCTGGACCTGAGACATGAGCTTTCTTATTACAAGGAGTGTACAGCTGAAGTTCGGGGAGAGGTTCACCCGCTGTTTCTCACTTATGCTGAAGCCACACCTGGCAGACCTGCAGCTAAGTTGATGACTGGCAGATGGATTACATCTTGCATTGATGTCTGCTGTCAGTTGGTGGGCAAGGAGCCCCCTTTAGGTATAAGAGCTCATTCCACCCGCCATACTGCTGTGTCGGTGGCTGCTTCTAGGGACGTCCTATCCAGAATATCTGCAGGGCAGCTACCTGGAAGTCAGCAAACACCTTCATTTCCCATTACCACATCGACCTAGAGACACACTGGGATGCTGGTTTTGGGGCCTCAGTTCTCCAATCTCTGTTCCCTAAGTAGGGGGTGTGCACCTTGCTTCCCTCCTCCTGGGGAACTGCTAGGAGTCTGCCAAACAGTGTGGATAGAACAACATATCCATAATCCTAGAAAAACAGGTTACTCACCTGTAACAGTAGTTCTAGGAGTGGTATATGTTGTTCATCCACACAAACCCACTTGGCCACCCCAGCTTCGATGCACAACCTCTGCTTCCAGTGGGCAAGATCTGGCATCAAGGGGCAGAGCCGAGGGATATACCACCCAGGTGGGTGGGAGGAGCCAGCTTTCAGACCATCCGGCAAGATTTAAAGGGGAAAAGATACATGCCAAACAGTGTGGATAAACAACACATACCACTCCTAGAACTACTGTTACAGCTGAGTAACCTGTTTTTATGGTACAGTTGGTGGAGCTGTGGAACAGTCTGCCTGCCAAAGTGGCAGGTGCTAAAACTGTTGGTGGTTTCAAGCACGGTTGGGACAGAATGAAGGGTACAGTAGTTGCTCGGGGTGGCAGAAGCTGGGAGAGGAAAGGGGAAGGTTAGGGAGGGCTAAGACCCTGAAAGAACAGTAGGTCCCAGGGAAAAAAGGGAACTCAGGCAGACTGGATGGACCGTTGGTCTTTTTCAGTCATCATTGTCTATGTTTCTATGTAATAGCACACTGCCTGGCAGTTGACATATTACGTTCTATTCCTCCCACTATATCATCAGCACTGTTACCTCACTGACAGTGACATCACAGGTGACTGACTTGGCAACTGCTGACTGGCTCTTCCTGAGCAGCTGTGATGTAATAGGTCACAGTGCTAATGATGTAGTGAGAGGAACAGAACTAAATATGTTAGCTGCTGGGCAGAGTGCTGTTCCACACATCACACCTACTAACATCAGGTAAAATATCTTCTAATTAACCAAAGTGAAAAAAAAAGATCTTTGAGGATGTCGCCTCCGTTAGGCAACACCTTTTTAACTATAGCCATCAGTGCTAGGACTACACAGAAGCTTTAACTAGCCAGGGGCCACCCACGATGATATGCTATCTCTGTGTGTATATAACCATGGGTGGCCCCATCACTTCTCCGTTCTTTTCCTGTCATCGATCATCCTTATCAGACCTGTTGAAGGAACTGCCATCAACCTAGCCATTGCTGTGTACTCTTGTATTTTGCTGTGTTTATTTCATTGTCTCTGCATGCTGCCAAAGTCGAAAGAGTCTTTATTTCAGTATTGTAAATGTGGAGATAAAATTTACAAAGAAGACACACACACACGATGTGTGTGTGTGCTGTCTGGGCTCATCTCGCAATGTGAGGACTTGTGAGATTTGCCGGAGCTTCAACTAGGCTACAAGGAGACTAAGAAAGCTGTAGAAAAAATGTCCTTTTTCTAAAAAGTTTGAAAGCAATGGAGAAGGAACAGGGCCCAGAGTCTGTGTCTCCCTCACCATCAGCCAAAAAGCGGCCGCCAAAGTCAAAAGATCGTGACACAGAACAGACATCGTCACAGCCCTTCTAATCATCTGACCACAACCACAAACAGAGAAAAAGAAGGATCTGCTTCACCAACAAGGTCTCATTTGCCATTGAGTCAAGGTAAATCTGTGTCATTGCCTGCTCTGGCAGCGTTGATGACACCCCCCCTCCCCAACCGTCAATGAGATACCAAGGTTGGGGTTTGGCTAAGGCGCTGCCTTACCTACTAGGATGCTATTGTCATCAGGCCAATGCTTGTCAGTGCAAGTAGCCCTGGTCCCTTAACAAGTCACCATAAACTCTCAGGCTGTGCTAGTGTTGCTTTCAGAGATGATAAGACGCATTCTTCCTAGACTACCAAGACAGGCAGTTATTTTGTCGACAGGGGCTCCTGGTGCTCAGCCCCTGTCAGAGTTCTACTAGCACACTACAGATTCCTTGCTCTCAGCTGCCACTGGTGCATTCTGCAGCTCCTGTAGTTGATAGGGACATTGACAACAAAGTAGAATACAATCCTAACCTCATGAATTTAGAGGAGGAATGTGAGAGATAACAATATCTAGCACCTCGCTCTAGTACTACTTTCTCATCCTGCAGTGAGGACTCTGGTTTATAACCCAAGATCTCCTCCGGAGGATCTAACTTTCCAAGCCATGATGCAGCAAATGAAGCCTGCCATGGGCTTTGCTGTGGAAGAGGAAGATTCCACCAAAAGAGATATAATGGAATTATCGGAGGTGTCCTGCTATATCCATCCATTATAATTCCTCCTATATATATCCTGCATTAGGGGATGTTACCTTTGCTGCATGGTACTGACCTAAAACTGCAATCAAAACAGCATGTGGAAAGCTGCTAGTACTGCAGCCCAAGCATTGCCTGATGGCTCTGCCAAGAATGAGTTACTTGAAACATTATCCTCTGGTGCTGAGGTTGGCAAACATTTGCTATGCTCAGCTTGTGATGTCTCTGATGCTTCTGCCAGCACTGCCACTTCTGGCATTTGCATGAGGAGATATTCTTGGCTCAGAGTTGCTGGCTTTGCTACATATGTGCAACAGGCAGTTTTTAATGCCCCTGTGTCCAGGGCACAGGAGAAGCTAGGGCAATCCACATCCTTACCTTCAACTCCTGGTTGAAGGATTGGTGTGGAAGTTAGGGTTTTGGCTTCATAGGGGACTGGAGCCTGACTTGGACAGATGCAAGCTTGTTTAAGGAGGACGGCCTGAATCTGTCTGAGTAGGGGACACTGGTCCTTTGTGAGAAGTTTAAATGCTTCAGCTGTGAACATTTAAACTGGCCAAGGGGGGAGATCCAGGAGGGTCAGGAGGCTTAGGAACACCCCCACCATGGGAACATGCAGGAACATAAGTTGACTACAGGAACAGCTAAAGCAGGCTGGTGGGGCAGATGAAGAATGTATAATGAATGATACGGGGGTGAGAGCACATAGGAAAGGAAACCGCGGTGGGGGGAAGACACTAGAGAGGGAGAACAAGAGCAGAGGGAGGGAAAGACTGTAAAACATGGAAGGTCATGCTAACAAATGCCTGTAGCCTGGGAAATAAGGTTCCAGACCTGGAGGACTTGTTGGTAGATGCAGACCTTGACATAGCAGCAATAATAGAAATGTGGTGCTGTGCTAATCATGGCCGGGAAGTCATTGTACCAGGCTATGCACTGTTCAGGAGGGCAAGCCACCAGGGAGGGTAAAAGAGTGGGGGAGTGACCCTGTACATAAGAGATGGTATAAAGGCTACAGAAGTTCAGGGAAGACAGGGGGAGGCCGAGGTAATGTGGGTCACCCTGTAGCCAGGGAATGGAACAGCAATACGCACAGGGGTGATCTGGCACAAAGGGAGGAAGTAGACAGGGAATTAGTGGAGAACATACATGACATGGCAGCTAAAGGGGAAGTCCTGCTACTGGGGGATTTCAATATGCCAGACATGGATTGGGCCACCCAGGTGGCTGCTTCAGCCAGAAGCACAGCTATCCTAGAATCCCTGCAGGGGGTTGGACTCAGGCAGCTAGTGCATGAGCCAACCAGGGACAAGTCAATTCTGGACCTGGTATGGACCAATGGGAACAGAATCAAAGAAATACAGGTGGAAGGGCAGCTGGGGTCCAGTGACCACCACATAGTGTGGTTCAGCATGGAGACATGGACTCAGTTCAGCCACACAAGGACAAGAGTATTAGACTTCAGGAGGGTGGATTTCACTGAAATGGGTAGATGTATACAAGCAGTCCTGGGGAAGGGAGGGGTAATAGAGAGGGTGGAAGAACAATGGAAGAAACTGAAAGGAGTCATAGTGGTGGTGATAAACCAATGCATTAGGATAGTGGCCAAAGGGAAAAGAAGAAGGAAACCACTATGGTTCTCCAAAGAGGTCGGTGACAAAGTCAGGGCTAAAAGGTTGAGTTTCAGGAAATATAAGGGGAGCCAAAGAGAGGAGGACAGGGAAGTGTTCCTTGCATGTCTAAGGGAAGCAGGGAAGGCTGTTAGGAGGACAAAGGCACAGACAGAAGAGAGTTTAGCATGGTCTATAAACAAAGGAGATAAGGCATTTTATACGTACATCGGTGAAAGAAGAGAAAATGGTGGGGAGTGTAAGGAAGGAGATCTGGACAAGGCAGAAATACTGAACAAATACTTCTGCTCAGTATTCACTAAGGAGGGAGAGGGCTAAGGACCACAGTTGGGTTGCAGAGGCAATATGGGGGAGAAGTGGAAACCAGTCCATTCACAGTGGAAAGGGTTCTAGAAGAACTCACAAAGCTGAAGGTGGATAAGGCCATTGGGCCAGACAGCATCCACCCAAGGATATTAAAGGAGCTGTGAAGGGAACTAGTAGCACCTCTGGCGGCCCTATTCACAGAGTCACTCAACACGGATGTCGTTCCAGAGAACTGGAGGAGGGCACATGTAGTCCCACTGCACAAAAGCGGCAGTAGAGAGGAGGTGGGGAACTACAGGCTAGTAAGACTCACCTCAGTGGTAGGAAAGATCATGGAGACACTGCTGAAAGAAAGGATAGTGGCACATATGGAATCCAGCAGTGCTCAGGATCTGAGGCAACATGGATTCACAGCAGGAAGGTCATGTCAAATGAATATAATAGATTTTTTGCTTGGGTGACTAGGGAAATAAATCAGGGAGTGGCTGTAGACGTCACCTACCTAGAATTCAGCAAAGCCTTCGACATCGTCCCACATAAAAGGCTGATTAACAAGATGGGCAATCTGGGTATGGGAGACAAGGTGGTAAACTGGGTTAGGAACTGGTTAACAGACAGAAGACAGAGGGTGGTGGTAAATGGGATACAATCGGGGGAGGAGGGTGACCAATGGGGTACCACAGGGATCTGTACTAGGACCAGTCCTGGTCAATGTCTTCATTAGTGACATTGCAGAGGGGCTGGTAGGAAAGGTCTGACTGTTCGCAGATGACACTATGATCTGCAACAGGGTGGATACTCCTGAAGGGGTGCAGAAAATAGAGGGACCTGAAGAAGCATGAAAGATGGTTGGAGATGGGGCAACCGAGGTTCAATGCAAAGAAGTGCAACATAATGCACCTGGGTAGAAGGAACCCTGGGGAGAGCTACAGGTTGAGGGGGGATGATCTGACTGTCACCGAAGAGGAAAGGGACCTAAGGGCTATCATCTCTGATGGCCTTAAAGTATCAAAGCAGTGCACAAAGGTGGCAGGGAGGGCCAGTGTCATGTTGGGGTGCATAGGCAGGGGTATCACTAGCAGGAGATGGTGATGCCATTGTATAAAACATTGGTAAGGCCTCACCTGGAGTATTGTGTGCAGTTCCGGAGGCCACACATGCGCAAGGATATAGATATGGTGGAGACTATCCAGAGAAGGGCAACAAAGATGGTGCAGGGCTTGCACCAGAAAACATATGAGGAGAGACTAAAGGACCTCAATGTGTACTCATTGGAGGAGAGGAAATGGAGGCCATGATTGAAATTTTCAAGTACCTGAAGAGCATAAACAAGGTGCAGGTGGGGGACCTTTTCCAGTGTAGAAAGTAGTAGAACAAGGGGGCACAATATGAAATTGGAAGGGGGTAGATTAAGAGGTAATGTGAGGAAGTTTTTCTACACAGAAAGGGTAGTCGACACTTGGAATAGTCTGCCACAGGAGGTAGTGGGGGCAAGCACAGTGGAGGAGTTTAAGCATGCCTGGGAAAGGCACAAGGAAAGCTTGAGAGGGGAGGGAGTGATGAAAAGCCATTGATCACATAGGGTGAATGGCCACATACAATGTATAGGGCCTACGGGCAGGCTGGATGGGCCTGGCAGTCCTTATCTGCCGGCGATTTCTGTGTAGAAGGACAAAACTGTTTGGCTATGGTGTTGAAGAGGCCCTACATGGCCTTCAGACCTCAAACATGACTCTGTCTATAAAATACCTGTATCCCACTTCTGCTAGGAGTCATGGAAGGGGCTCCTTTTGTTAGCCTGATTCCCGAGGTGGTCATGCCTACCATCAGAAAGTCTGTAGTATGGGAACTGGCTCCCTGCTGAGTCCCCTTCCCCCAGGTACCTTTACAAAACCATCCAAAGCAGTTGGTTCCAGTGGAACTGCTCCCACCGGTTCTGCCTGACTCTCTGCCAGCTATACCCCTAACTCCACTGTAAGTGGGTTGTGGAGATAATTGCAAGGGAGTATTCTCTGGAGCTGTTAGAAATCCCTCCAGATCATCATCTGCCTGCTTCCTATGATCCTCTGGGTCACTTGTCCCTTCTGAAGGAACAAGTTCAGTCATTATTCCAGAAACGTGCCATAGAACCAGTTCCTTCTTGGTAGAGAAACAAAGGGTTCTATTCTAGATACTTCATCCCAAAATAGACAGGATATCTGCGTTCCATGTTGGATCTCAGGGATCTCAACTTCTACATCAAACACAAAATGTTTCTAATGGTATCCCTACAAGCTCTGATTCCCATTCTGCAAACAGGAGACTGGCTTTGTTCTCTAGATATGAAGGATGCATACCTTCATGTCAAGATCAGGAAATCTCAGACAATACATTTGCTTTGTGGTGGAGGGAGAACACTACCAGTTCAGAATATTGCCCTTTGGCTTGTCTTCTGTGCCACAGGTCTTTACCAAATGCTTGGCAGTAGTGGCAACAGCCCTTCACAGGGAAGGCCTGTATGTCTCCCCCTAAATGGATCACTGTATTCTGAAGGTCAGCTCCAGGAAAGCTCTGGAACCTGCTCTGTCTTGGACACGTCAGTTATTCAATGACTTAGGGATCACAGTGAATGTGCTGAAGTCGGTTTTGACTCCCTCCCAAGGACTGCAATACATGGGGCAGTCTTGGAAACAGAGAAGGGATAGAAACACAGAAACATAGAATTTGATGGCGATAAGGACCGCTTGGCCCACCTAGTCTGCCCATTTTCCTACCTAACAGATAAGCTGCAGATCCTAGTTAACCAACAGCTTACTTCCTCCTACTCCCCCCCCCACTAGGATTGCCTTATGTCTGTCCCATGCATTCTTGAATTCCCCCACTGTTCTTGACTCCATGACCTCCTCAGAGAGGCTGTTCCATGCATCCACAACCCTCTCTGTGAAAAAATACTTCCTCTCATTACCTCTGAGCCATCCCCCTTCTATCTTCAAATTGTGCCCCCTTGTTCTTGCTCTTTTTCTGAAAGATGCCACCCTCTTGGACTTTGTTGATTCCCTTGAGGTACTTGAAAGTTTCTATCATGTCCCCTCTCTCCGTCCTTTCCTAAAGGGTATACATATTAAGCTCCTTTAGTCTTTCTTCGTATGCCTTCTGGTGCAGACCCTGCACCATTTTGGTTGCCCTCCTCTGGACAGCCACCACTCTGTCTATGTCTTTGCGGAGATGGGGTCTCCAGAACTGCACACAGTACTCCAGATGGGGTCTTACCAACTGTCTGTACAGAGGGATAACAACTTCCTGTTTTCTACTATTGATGCCTCTCCCTATGCATCCCAGTATCCCCCCAGCCTTCCTTACTGCCTTCTCACATTGCTTGCCCACCTTTAGGTCATCTGATAAAATTACCCCCAGGTCCCTTTCCATTTTTACTGTTGTCAGTATCTCACCCCCCCACATTGTGTACTCTTCCCCTGGGGATATACTCTCCTGCCACAGGACAGAACAGTCTGATTGCACAGGTGGAGTTGGTGTATAGGAACCATTATTTCTCTGAGAACAGTGTTACATCTCCTGGGTCTCATGGCTGCGGCCATAGTGACTGTGCCACTGGCACACCTTCATATGAGAATCCCTCAGTGGACTCTCAGGTCCAGTGGGATCAGTTGATAGATGAGCAGTACCAAATGGTTCTAGTCATGTCTCTGCTTGTCAGAGCATTGCTATGGTGGATGGATCATGAAAATTTATTGAATGGCATTCCATTTCTTGTACCAGCCCCTGTACAGATCCTCACCAGGGATGCCTTGAGCTCTGGCTGGGGTGCTCAGCTCAGTCCTTACTAGATGCAGGGGTCATGGACCTAGGTTGAAGCCAAGTTGCATATAAATGTCCTGGAAATGAGGACTGTCCTGTACAGCCTCTAGGCATTTTGGAATTATCTTTGCCCTGGTACTACATTAATCCAGATGGATAATGCCAGTGTGATGCATTACATCAACAAACAAGGTGGCAGTCACTCCTATCCCTTATGCAGGGAAGCGGTAAGAGTATTGTACTGGGCTCTGTCCCACAGCCTGCAACTATCAGCGATGCAGCTCCCAGGTCTCCAAAACAGCTTGGCAGACAGGCTAAGCAGATCACAATCCAGAATTCACAAATGGGAACTACTGGCCTCCATAGTAAATTACTTCTTTACAAGATGGGATTGTCCAGAGTTGGGTCTTTTTGCATCCCCACACATCAAATAACTGCCGTGTTTCTGCTTGCTCCAGGGTCTGAAGTTGTTTGGTGAGATGAGTTGTCCCTCTTTTGGAAAGTGAAATTCCTATATGTGTTTCAGCCATTTCCTCTAATACAGAAGGTGCTGCTCAAACTGTGAGTGGAAAGTACCACTCTCATCCTCATTGCTTCATTATGGCCCTACCAAATATGGTTTTCACTTCTGCAACAGATGGCATTGAAGTCTTCTGTACCTTTTCCTCTGTATCGGGGTCTGCTGTCATAGGACAAGGGATCCTTGGTCCATCTGACCTGAAATCCCTACATCTGCATGCATGGCTCCTGAGGACATAGCTATTGCATGTTTCAGGGTATCCCGTAAGGTTGCTGATGTGCTGGTTGTTGCTAGAAAGCTTTCTAACAGACATACATATTCTTTGAAATGGAAGTGCTTCACTTTGTGGGCTGCATCCAAGAATGTGGACCCTTGTACATGTCCTGTAAATGCTGTGCTGGAATACTTGCTGTCCTTGTCTGACTCTAGCATATAGTATTCTTAAGGTGCATTTGGCTGCTGTGTCAGCTTCCCATGCCCCTATTGATGGTCATATGGTTGCCCAATTAGAGGTATCCTGTATGTTTCTGAGGGGTAGTCTCCATATGAAACTTCCTATCTGTAATCCACTCTTACCTTGGGACTTGAATTTTGTACTTGAGAAATTGATGTTGGTTCCTTATGAGCTGGCTGCGAGTTGTGGCACACGTTTTCTGTCATGGAAAACATTATTTCTAGGGATGTGGATATGTTGTTCAATCCACACTGTCTGTCAGGTTCCTTGCCGCTTTAAATCTTGCCGGAAGGTCTTCAAGCTGGCTCCTCCCACCCACCCGGGTGGTAAAACCCTCGGCTTCACCCCATGACTCCAGATCTTCATTACCGCTTGGAAGCTCAGGTTCCCTCCTTAGCACTCTGCGTTTTAGGCTGGATTCACGCTCTTCGGATTTCCAGAAACTAATTTTAAAATTTACAAGACTACAGTCTTCGTCTTCCCTCGCGGCTGCAATGGACAAATCGACTCCCAGCTTCTGTTGGTGCTCTTGTGGGCAGAAGATGTCCCGGACTGATCCGCATTCCACGTGTGTCTACTGCCTAGGGCTTGGCCATGATTCGCAGGCCTGCAAATTGTGCAAGTCCTTCTCAGCTTGGGTCTTGGAGGACCATGCTGCCAGACTACTTCTTGGGTACCTGAAAACGGTACCCACCGGTCAAGTTCTAAGGAAGTCACAGCAGTCCGAGCGGGCGGACTCCATAAAGCAGTTGAGCAGAGGATCGCCCTCGAGGAGGAGGCGGCCCAGGCCGCTTCTTCTTCCTCCTCCTCGGCCGCAGCATTTATCCCACTCTCCTTGGGCTCCTCCTACATGGCTTCTTTTAAGGAGCTTTGTCAGTCCCTCTCCACTAAGGGAGAAGGGCCTTTGGGACATTCCAGTCGGTCCAGAAAGAAGGACTTTAAAGGTAAGTCCCACTGTCGACGTTCGTGGGAGTGGGAGAGATCCCCTTCACTGGACCATCGACTCCTGACTTTGGTCAAGGTGCGGCTGCGGCCACTGGCTTCACTGTGTCCCTGTCAGGTCAGCCGGCCGAGACATCCGTTGATGCGGTCGAGATTTTTCTCGACCCGTCGGACGGTTTGTCGACTGGAGAAGCCAACAACCCTTCTTTACCGGTTCCCCTGGTGGTTACTGAGGACTTGCCTGTGCCTCCGAAGTCCCCGGTCAAGGTCCCTGAACCAAAGGAGGTGCAGGTTTCCCTCGTCCCCTCTCTGACCCACCCTTGGAATCCCCGAAGGTCTTGGTCTCGGTCCTCTTCCAGGTCCAGCCGATCCTACCGACTTCAGCGGTCTAGGTCTCAGCACCATGGAAAGCGGCGTTGCCACTCATCCTCGTCATCCTCTTTGGAGGATAGGCTTCAGCGCAAGTTGCATTGGCACTAAGAGGATTTGATGTGGCAGCAACTTTTATTGACTGGTAACAAGCCGACTCCGTCACCTTCTCCGCCCATTAAGTGGCTGTCACCGGAGCTACTGAAACAACCTCTCGTGGTGATCGAGGAGCAGACCCCAGCGCCGGTTGTTTGGCTGAAACCGGCTGCTTCACCTATTGTGGTAGAACCCCTGCCTCCACAGCCAAAGACTGGGGCACCAACAAAGGATTCTCGGTCGGGTCAGGGCTTGCTCCATAGGTTGTCGGTCACCTTCACTTCCGATCGACCTCGACAGGTGGAGGGTGGCTCAGGCGCACGGCAGCTGTTAACAGACTCCTTGGAATCTGACACAGACTCCTTGGAGTCTGACGACGACTCCTCCCTGTTCTCCAGGCCACTTGATCTGGAGTCTGCAGGGTGCCAGTCGGTGGATGAGAGTCCATTCTCGTTTTTGAGTTTGCTTTGACTCAACTAAGAATTCACTGGGATGCAGCTCAAACCCATTTCAAAACGGGCCAAGTATCCCCTTACGGAGATACTGGACTGAGGGGATTCCCCTTCGGAGGCCTTTCTGGTGGCCGAAGCCATTGTTGGCCTGGCCCTAGAGTTGTGGCAGTGGCCAGCATCTTGTCCCCCACCTTCGGCCAGGATGGCTCGCAAGTACGTGGTCCCCACCGGTTCACTCTCCGGTTTCTAGGACCACCCCTCTGCGGAGGGGTTAGTGACTGATAGCATTTTCCGGCATTCCAGGAACACTCAGGACATGGACAAACTGTCCAATAAGGAATCCAAAAAGTTGGATTACTAGGGGTGGAAGGTTTATGCTGCCTCCTCCCTAGGCATTCATCAGGCTAGCTCAGCACTTCTGATGGCACACATTTCTCACAGACCCTTATGGGCTCCCTGGATGAGGTGAGTCCTCATCTCCTGGCTGACCTTCAGACGACAGTCAAGCAGGTGCGGGATCAGGGAAGGGCGGTGGCAAAACAACAGCTCCAAACTTCGTTGGACATTGGTGATTCTTGTGCCCGATTAGTAGTGGCCACAGTGGCCATGCGCCGCAGAGCTTGGCTGCGGATCTCCACCCTCACAGTGGACACCCAGCACAAGCTGGCAGATGTTCCCTTCATGGGCACCGACTTGTTCAGGCAGGGGGTGGAAGGCCATCTCCAGAGGATTGAGAAGTCCAGTGCCACCTTGGACTCGGTCACATCTGCCCAGAAGGACAAAGGTCGCCAGCAGCAGCGTAAGCCCTTTCGCCCTTCCGCCCCTGAGGCACGTTCAGCCCAGCAGCACCAGGGCCAGCAGGCACACACACTTGGCACCCTAAGGCCAGTCTGCTGCTTCTTCCAGTAGGAAGCCTGGAGGCAAGGGTCCAGGAGGTCCCTTAGTGGGCCCTTCCTCCAAGCCTGCCCAGTGACAGCTTGAGGGGTGTCGCCCCCCAACCTCGTCACTCCTTCTCGGGTTCCCCCCGTGCATGGATGGCTCACGCACTTCTTTCCACCTGGTCTGCTATCGCCATGGACCGCTGGGTGCTAGAAGTGGTAGGCAGGGGTCTGCCTCTGGAATTCGAGCAGTTCCCTCCCTATCGAGCCATCGCCCCATGGGGGGGCAATGGGTTCCGCAGCCTCTCTGTTGGCTCATCAAGCCGACATTGCCTTGCTCCTCCAGAAGGAGGTGATCAAAGTGGTCGGACCCTCCTCCAGACCCAGGGTTTGTGTCCAGGTACTTCCTGGTCCCAAAACGGATGGGGGGCTGGCACCCCTTTCTCAACCTGCACGACCTGAACAAGTTCCTAAGGCCGCATACCTTCAGGATGGTCACTCTGGCTCAGATTATTCCATCCTTAGAACCGTGCATGTGGTTCTGTTCTCTGGACCTTCAGGACGTGTTCTTTCACGTCCCAATCCATCCATCTCACCAGTGATTCCTCCACTTCAGAGCAGAGGGATCCCTTTACGAGTTTCAGGCCATGCCCTTTGGCCTCTCTCCAGCTCCCAGGGTCTTCACTAAATGCATGGCAGTGGTGACAGCATTCCTGTGGTGCCAAGGGGTCCGGATGTACCCTTACCTGGATGATTGGCTGATTGCAACCCCCTCCAGGTTGGAGGTGGAGTGGTCCAGGGATCTGGCCCTCCAGGTCTTCTCTCAGATTGGCCTCCTCATCAACAAGGCCAAATCGGAACTCATGCCTTCGCAGGTGATTCAGTGAATCGGAGCAGAGCTCGAGTCTCTTCAAGCCAGAGCCTGGCTCCCGGTGGACAGGGCCGAGGTCCTTTCCTCCTTTGCCCAATCATTTCTGGTTGGGCAATTAAGCCCTGCCCGGGACTTCCTGCACCTTCTGGGCCTCATGGCAGCCTGCACCAGTGTAGTCTGTTGGGCCCGCTGGCATATGCGTCCCCTGCAATGGGGACTGGCCAGCCAGTGGTCACAGCGTTCCGGTCCTCTGGACCAGCCAGTGATGGTGACCAAGGAGATGTGGGATGGCCTGCAGTGGTGGTTCATCCCAGCTCATCTGCAGGAGGGTATCCCATTTGTACGCCCCGAGCCGACGGTCACGTTAATGACCGATGCCTCTCTGATGGATTGGGATGCCCATCTGGGGGAGTTCAGGGTCCACGGCCTCTGGTCCCCTCAGGAGTCTCGATGCCACATCAACCTGCTGGAGCTTCGAGCAGTCCGAATAGCCCTCACCACCTTCGCTCCGTTTGTATGGGGTCAAGTGGTCCAGATCCAGACGGTCAACACCACGACCATGTACTACCTCAACCATCAGGGCGGGACGCACTCCTTGCCTTTGTGCAAGGAGTCTCTCTGCATCAGGTCTCTTGTGATCAGCTTGGAGGCGGATCTCCTAGCCATCCATGTGGCAGGAGCCTCCAACAGTCTGGTCGATGCCTTCAGCCGGATAGGCGCTGCATCTCATGAGTGGTCTCTCCTGCCAGAGGTAGTACAAGATCTGTTCTCCCATTGGGGCAACCCTCAGGTGGACCTGTTTGCCTCCAGGGAGAATGCGAAGCTGAGGCTGTTTCACACCTGCCCCCCCTCAGCATGGCTCGCTGCAGGGGATGCCTTCTTGAGGCCGTGGACCTTGGGCCTCTTCTATGCCTTCCCTCCATTTCCCTTGATCCACAAGGTGCTTCTCAAGGTGAAGAGGGACAAGGTACAGGTGATTCTGGTAGCCCCAGACTGGCCCCGCCAGTTCTGGTATCCAGATCTCCTCAGCTTCAGCTCCAGGCTCCCAAGGCGGCTTCCAGCCCGCCCAGACCTGATCTCAGTCAAAAAGGGGAAGGTATTCCATCCGGACCTTCAATCCCCGCACCTGACGGCCTGGTTCCTGAGCGGCTAGAGTTCCAGGCCTTGGGTCTTTCCGACGAGGCCCTCAATGTCGTTGAGGCATCCCGTAATGAGTCGACCAGAAAATGCTATGCCTTCAAATGGAAGAGATTCTCCATTTGGTGTCAGGACAAGGGGTTGGACCCTTCTTCCTGTTCCTTGACTAGCATTCTGGACTACCTGTGGTCCCTTTCTCAGCTAGGGCTTCGGTTGACGACCCTTAAGGTGCACCTGACAGCCATCTCTGCTTACCAGGCGCAGGCTGGCAAGCAGTCGGTGGCGCAGGAAAAGGTGGTCGGGTGCTTTTTCAAAGGCCTTGATCATATATCCCCTCCGGTGCAAGAACCTCCACCTCCGTGGGATCTACTGCTGGTATTGGCTAAGCTCTTGGGCAAGCCATTTGAACCAATGCACAGGTGTGACATCTCCCACCTGTCGTGGAAGACTGCCTTCTTGGTGGCTATCACGTCAGCCAGAAGGGTGGGAGAGCTCCAGGCACTTTCCATCGAAGTCTCCTTATCTGGTCTTTCACAGGGACAAGGTTGTACTGTGCCTCCACCCGAAATTCCTTCCGAAGGTGGTGTCGGAGTTTCACCTTAACCAGGTGTTGACTCTGCCGGTGTTCTACCCCAGTCACACCTCGGAGGCTGAATATAGGCTCCATACTCTGGACCCTAGAAGAGTGCTTGCTTATTATAAGGAGCGAATGGCTGAAGTTCAGGGAGAGGTTCGCCAGCTGTTTGTCACCTACGCTGAAGCCTCACCTGGCAGACCTGCAGCCAAGTGGACAATAAGCAGGTGGGTCACCTCCTGCATAGATCTCTTCTATAGGTTGGTGGGCATGGAGCCTCCCAGAGGGATAATTGTTCATTCTGCCCGCCATACCGCTGCTTCGGTGGCTGCTTCTAGGGACGTCGCTATCCAGGAAATCTGTAGGGCTGCTACCTGGAAGTCAGCACACACCTTTATTTCCCATTACCACATTGACCTTGAGTCACGCCGGGATGCTGGTATCGGGACCTTGGTTCTCCAGTCCTTATTTCCTAAGTAGGGGGTGCGGCCTGCCTCCCTCCTCCCGGAGAACTGCTAGGAGTCTGCCAGACAGTGTGGATTGAACAACATATCCATGTTCCTAGAAATACAGGTTACTCACCTGTAACAGGAGTTCTAGGAGTGGTATGTTGTTCATCCACCCAACCCACCGACATCCCTAGCTTCAATGCGCAACCTGGCTTCCAGCGGGCTAGATCTGGCTTCATGGGGTGGAGTCAATGGTGGGTATGAGGAGCCAGCTTGAAGACCTTCCGGCAAGATTTAAAGTGGCAAGGAACCTGCCAGACAGTATGGATGAACAACATATACCACTCATAGAACTCCTGTTACAGGTGAGTAACCTGTATTTCTAGGAGCGTGGATATGTTGTTCATCCACACTTCTTGACGTGTCCTTTTCCCCTTTAAATCTTGCCAGAAGTCTTCAAACTGGCTCCTCCCACCCACCCGGGTGGTATCAACCTTGGCTCTGCCCCATGATGCCAGATCTTCCTGTAGCATTGGAAAAAATTACCATTAGTAAATTATCTATTACAAATACTTAGAAAGGAGATGAACGAAGATGAGGCTGATGGCGGAAGAATTTAATGATTATAACAATAATCACAGCGAGAGATTACAAGTGGTACAGCCTTCATTCTTCATTCTTCAAACTAACAGTGTATAGTGGCTTGCTTATATAGTGGAAGACAGTATTATTAGTTTCTATGGTTGTCTATGATTGGTCCAAGACGAGTACAAACATCAACTTAAAAGGCAATTCTCTTTTTAGCTAATGTATGAGCTAATCTCTTGTCAGCATAAATGTATTGATAGTGTAAATTATACTACCTTATAAGGATAATAATAATTATCATTACCAGTTACTAAGGTCTTAGGAGGAAGAAATAGGTTTGCACTTAGGAATGTGCACTCAGGCATTTATTCTGGCCTGTCCTAATAATAAACACTAAAGATAATTTGAACTCTCTCCCTATATTTCTGTTTGTGCAGACACTTAAGACACCTGTTTTCTATTACTCAAATGGTCAGTACAAATATTAAAAGGCACTTTAATATTGCAGCTTGTGGCTTAGTTAAACTTGTAGCTTTACAAGTTTTATATGATCCAGCTTCATAGATCAATATTTGTTACACAAACACATTATGTTTTAGACCAAAGCGAGGTTTAGGCTGAAACATGGGGACACACTTCTTTATCCCTTGTTACAAGCCCCCCTTGGCCCTATGTTTCTTAATTATTATTTGTGCAACAGTGCAGCTCCTTGGAGCATGTACATCTCATTACGTACTTCAGAATAGTAAGTCTTAAGTGACACAGGCCTATAATTACCAAGAACACTAAGACCACTGGCAACACAAGTAAAACTTTAAAAGACAGGACTCCCTAAGGGTCCCCCTAAGTGCTCATTATCACTCTCACTGAGCAATTCATTTACAACTACTTGTGCCTTATGAATTTGTATCAAATGAGTATCTTTTTGATTTAAAAAATGACTGTACATTAAGAGACAGGAGAGGTATCACAGCTCCAAATGATGGCGCATACTTGTTAATATCATATGCTTGGTGTGGGGTATCAAATGTCACATTATAATTTTCATCCTCCAGGTTGGTAATAGGGTGCAACACCTTGTCACCAATATATACGTTATGTTTGGGAATAATACAAAAGTTTGGGTTGTGAATAGTACACATTTGTCCTTCATAAAATAAGATGGGTGCATTTGTAACAACACAGTATTGGTTAGTACTATTGTAGGTTACAACTACTTGTGGGGTATACCATCATTTTAACTGGATAGGGCACAAGACAGTATTATTTTTAGCTTGACCCATGGGAATTTCCCCACAGATGGGTTGCGTTTGTGACATGACGTCACACTGGCATATCCATTGACTATTTATTTCTTCACAGCAATGTAAGTTTGGCACTACCCAGGACCCATCATTACTGCGTACTAGGATCTCTGGGGACGAAATTCGATATGCATAATATTGGCCTTGTAAATACCCTACAGAGTGTACTTTTACTATTTGGGAGTACACCTCCTTGTTATACTCAACTTGAGGTAGTCTTACCACGAGGTACACCCTCATGGTGCTACTAAGCGTACTGTTAGGTCTAAACACTTGTGGTTTAACATATACTTTGGTTACCTTATGAATCCACCACATAGGTGGGGCTCGAGCTTTAACACAAAAAGTTATACACTTACTATCATTAACATTGACGCAATCTGGACAATACCACAATTTTAACTGTGCGTCAGAAATTTGATTAGGCAATTGATTATGATTAATCTCCTGTAACAATTGACTAACTTGAGTTAAAATATAAGATCCATAAGCACTACACACTATAGCTGTATTTATGCTATTATTAAAAACTTCTTCATTATGTTCAACCACAACTTCATTAATTTTGTGCTCTACCTCTTTAAACAAATGGCCCACCTCATGTATATTGTACACAGATAAACGCTCTTCCATTGCTAAACCTAGCTGGCCTAATGTAAGTGGTAGCAAGACCCTTTCTACAGTGTTAGTATTAAACTGGTCTTGGTACCCCTTAATGTCCTCAAGGTCTGCTCTATTCCATATGCTCATTCCTGATCCAAAAAGTCCAGCCAGGTCTCCCCACAGATCTCGTTTCTTTCTGGTATTACTAACCCTTTCTTTACTAATAAGAGGGGCCATTATGCTCCCTGTTTTGGCATGGAAGGCACTTAACATGTCAATTAACATGGTGGCATAAAACTTTGACACACCAGTGTATGCACAACTACTGTTAACATTTATATTCCAAGCAGAAAAATCTAAGTTTATATGCACTCTACTGTACTTTACATTATTTACAAGTATTTGATCAATAGGCATTGATGTAAGTCCACTCTCTGGCCCTTTTGTCACATTTGGGCATTCGGTTGGTGTTACAGTCAAATATATGGCATCTGAGACTACAAAACGTAATGAGTTGTTTATACCAGCATAGTTACAAACACTATTATCACCCCAAAGACAGAAGGACAGAGTTAACACATAAACACCATTGTCCTTTGGTGTGGCTCTGTTTATAACAAGAGACCCATTTTTTTGTTCCCAGTCCATGTAGCTTTGCAGTGATCCAGTCTTGAGCTCTGATGCACAGCTGGACCAGCTGTTAAAAATGTCCACACACCAGTTTGTAGATATGAAAGTACAGTTGTTTTTAGTCCAGATGGCTTTCCATGCTCGTGTTGTGTAGGTGTTGGTATCAACAGGGTCCCAGTTCCAACTGATTAACAGTGTAATGGACTGTTCATACTCACATGTGACATTAGTCTGTTCCACATTAATGTTTAGGCTGGGGATTATGGAAAATCTTATGGCTGTCACCAAGCCGATGATAATGATGCTTTGTGTCTTCATGGCTATAAACATCAAGTGTAGTATTTTAATTTTCAACCAGCTTTGTTTGACACTTTTTACACTGATCAACATGTACCCAGAATTCTTGTTTCCTTCCTCCAGCCCCTTTCTTGCCACTTACTTTAACCATATACCGTACTCTCACCTAACCGTTTGCACACTTGAGTACGGTCCTAACCAATTAGCATCCTTCCAAGGATTTTCTGTTCCCAATTCGCACCATCACTACATCTCCCTCCTCTATAGGTAGCCCCATCCTGCTACGGCTGTCTACCTGCTTATTTTGCTCATGTGCCACAGCCATGTTCCTGGCTGCAAAGGTTAAATATTTGTCTAGTTGATACTGTATTGCCTTTAAAAACTGCTCATGTTTAACCTTATCTTGGGTAGCTGAGCCTGGTGGGGTACATCCTGTGGGTGAACCAACCTCATTTTCTTCCTGTCATCAATTCATAAGGGTTAATCCTGTACTAGCTTGGACTGTCCCTCTAATGGCCATCAAAATCCCAGGAGGAGTGTAACCCAGTCCTTCCTTCATCCAACACTGCCTTTTAAGGGCATTTTCAAGGTCTGATTTAATCTTTCCACCATCCCTGAGGCCTGAGGCCTATATGGCAAATGTAGTCGCTGTTGAACTCCCATTATCTTACACATTTCCTGCATCACTTGATTTACAAAATGAGTTCCTCTATCAGATTCTATGATATTAGGAAATCCCCACCTAGCACAAACTCGTATATAAAATTTGAGCTGTTGTTATAGCATTGGCACTCTTAACTGGAAATGCTTCTACCCATTTGAGAACATATCTATCACTACCAACATATACTATCCCCCCTTTGCGGTGGAACGCGGCCCAATGTAATCAATTTTAATGCATCCCATGGTCCTTCTGCTAAAGGTAATCGCTGTAGGGGGTATTTTTCTCGCTTGGGGTCCTGCTGGAGGCATATTAAGCATGTCTGTAGTACAGATTGGACAGTTTTAGATATGTTAGGCCAGTAATATTTACCTTTGATAATTTGGCAGGTTTTATCATGTCCTGGGTGTCCCGCCCAACGATGGTTTTCTAATACAATGTCCTTTTGTAAAGAGTCGGGCACTACCCACTTTGGGATTTTGTCTTCCCCCCTTGATATAAAACATTATCTATTATTGTGAAGGCCCCATGGACCTTCGGATCCATTTGCACTTGTTTTATTTTCTCTTGTATCCACTGGTCCTGTTTTTGGAGCTCCTGTAAGTTAGGTGGAGTATCCACCCTTTTAACCTCACTAACACTACTTGAGCCTTGGCTATCCTGTGGTCTGATGCCCTTCCAAGGGTCCCCTTCCTTGGCAGCGATTTTAGCCCATTTGTCTGCTTTCTCATTTCCCCATTCCTCGAAGGTTCCGTACTTACTGTTAGTATGAGCTTTTACTTTAACTAAAGGTATTCTCCCTGGGAGCTTCTCCCCTTCCTTTAAAATTGCTTTTAAAAGCTGTCTATGTCGTACATGCTCCCCTGTAGCTGTTTTCATATCCCTTCTAGCCCATATGGGCAACCATGTGGTTAATGAGCCTATAGCAAACTGTGAGTCAGTACAAATTGTGATGCGCCCGTATGAGACTGCCTTTATTGCCTCATATATGGCTACCAGTTCTGCGTATTGAGACGAATCTCCTGGTGACAATTTAATGAGCAACCGCTGCTGATCTAAGGGCCTCATTTCATCATCATTCCCAGTATTAAAATACACAGCCACCCCAGTATAGGCATTTCCTTTTTCCCAGTATCGCGATCCATCAACACACAACATTGTATGACCTTTGTCATCTTCGTGTTTCTCTACAAAGGGGGACAAATATGCCTCCTGTTGCATGAGTTCCCCACAATTGTGGGGTTCTCCTTGGTAGTCCAAGTACTGCATCATGTGGGGCTTTTTGAGTTTTTGTACTGTAACTTGTTTATCCTGTAGTACTAGCAGCCATAGCCTGCCTGCTATGGCTGACTCCCTTGCCTTTCCTTCACTAACAATTTAATGGGCGTGTGAGTTGTTTGGATAATTATAGGGCTAAATCCAACTATTTCTTCACAGGCTTGTACTGCCCACGCTATTGCCAATAATGTTTTTTCACACTGGCTAAAACCTTGTTCCACTTTAGACAACTGTCGATTTAAGTATGTTATTGGGACCAAATTATCCCAACGATTTTGTAATAGGACTGCTATTATAGTGTCATCTGTTGCTACAGCTTGCATTATAAGTGGCTTTGCATGATCGGGGATGGCTAAAGCTGGAGCTTGCATTAACGCTTGCTTTAATTTCTTAAAACACTGCAACTCTTCCCTTCCATATTAGCTTGTCCTCTTTTTGTGGGTTGTCTCGAAATGCGCCTTACTATGAGCTTAGGGATTTCAGAATACCCTTCAATATAATCTCTGCAAAATTGGTCATTCCTAACAGTTTCCTAAGCCGTGTTACAGTTGTTGGTAAAGGTAACTTTTGTATAAGGGTAGCCCTGGCAGGGTCTACACGCCTACCCTTCTCTGACACTATGGTTCCTAAAAATGTCACTTCTGGCCTAGCAATTTGTACCTTCTCTGGATTAATTTTAAGACCTCTTTTAGCTAGGGCTTTAAGCACTCGGTCTAGTAATTGGGCTTGTTCCGCCATATTTCTGCTTTGCAACAACAAATCATCCGCGTATTGAATTACCTCATGTTCCAACCCCTCCTCTTGGAGTACTTGTTGCACATAGCGATGAAATAATGTTGGGGAAGAGTGGAACCCCTGGGGCAAATGAGTAAAGGTGTACTGTTGATTTTTAAAAGTAAAAGCAAACTTATACTGATCTTGTTGGCTGAGGGGTAGGGACCAAAATCCATTTGCCAGGTCGAGGACTGAAAAAACTTTACTTGTGGGTTTAAGTTTGTTAAATATTTCAATTGTCGTACTTATAATGGGGCTAACTTGTGGAGTTACTTTATTTAATTTTCTGTAATCTATAGTTAGACGATACTTTCCATTGGGTTTTTTAACGGGCCATATAGGGCTGTTGCTGTTGAGCAAATGGGTACGTAATACCCCTTGGGACAATAAATCATTAATTACTGGTTCTATTCCTGTTACTGCCTCCTGTGGGATGGGGTACTGTTTAGTATGTCCAGGGTCGGGGCCTTCCACTGCTATTTCTGTGTCACTGACTGTCCCACAATCAGTGCCAGACACTGCCCAGACACTGGGGTATATGTCTATTATTTGTTGTAACTCTGTTTGGCTTACCTCGGGCTGGCTATATGCTTTATTGGATTTAACTGAAACCCAAATATAACTCTCAGGTACTGTTGTAATACTATACCCTTTAACTGTTACTTGCCGCAAGCACTTGTTGACTAAATCAATAATTAGGCGGTGTTTCATTAAAAAGTCACTTCCTATTATATTTTGCTTTGTGAGGCTTCCCTCCATTACTATGAATCTTCCCTCCCCAACTACCTTGGTTCCTAAAGCAACTATTTGTGGGTAAGTCACATACCCTTGTGCTGTGTGTCCTGTGCAGCCCTCTATTTGTAAGGGAGGTTTATCTGAATCCAGTGGTATGTGCATAGTAGTAAGTGAGACGGCTGCCCCGGTATCAACTAAAGCCATCACCCATTTTTTTCCCATTTTAAGTGGCACGGTTGGTTGCCCCTGGTTATCAAATGTTAGCACACATATCCATCGTGAGTCAGGGGCCCCGGGGCCTCCGCATCCCTATTCTTCAGCCAACTGTTTGATCGCTGCCAGTCGCTTGATGATGTCTTCATCATCAAATTCTTAAATGAGGTGCAGTTGGTTTTTGTTCCTGCATTTAATATTGTTTTAACCGATCCAACAAATCCTGTGCACTATCACCCCTCATCCTGGTTTATCTCTTGCATCTTGCCTTTTTTGGCCCCGGCCCCTTCCCATTTGCCGAGGTCCTTGTCTTTCCTTACCTCCCCCCTTTGCCCAGCAATCACTTATTATATGCCCAGGCTTTTTACAATTAAAGCACGTTCTAGTTTCTTTTTGTGGTCCTTCATTTGTCCATGTCACAGCGGCAACTTCTGCCTTTTGCTGTTTTTCATTAAGTCTCTAGGAGGGTGATTCGCTCCTCCTGAGTTGGAGCCAGTTTTACAACTGTCCGTAGGGTGGGGTCTAAATCATAGGCCCTAATCCATAAGTCTCGGAAGGTAGTATCATCTTCCGAGGGGCAATCCTGCCCTCCGTACCTCTGATAGACCTCAAAAAGCCGAAGGATAAAGACCCGTGGTCCCTCTCCCGACTGTGGCTTTATTTGCAGTATTCTGTCCCAGTCAACTTCTTGCTTTGCAGATTCCCCTCTAGCTTTTCTGATAGCCTCAACTACTTCATTATAGTCTGCCCATGAATTTATGTTTTGCATGGCCCCTTTGTGTGTCCCCTGGACCTCCTCGGGCATAGCCTCTGCTAAGGCAGGGGACAATTTAAACATAACCAACCTACATACATCTTGGTTGGTTAAGCGGAGGGTGGTTGTTAACTGCTTTAATTTCTATGCATAATTGAGGTAGTTAGTTTGTGATCAATTGGACCTAGCATTTTGGCCCAAATTGGTCATTTCCTCTATAGTCAGATCCTTGACTATGGGGCTTTATCTTCCTTTTAATGGTTATTGGTGATTGCGGGGCTCTGTACCACCTTTCTTGTCTTTACCACTTTACCTCCCACTGCCTTCACTCTTCTCCATCCTTCTCCATTTCCTGTGTTTCCCTTTCTACCCATTCCTCTTTTTAGCTCCTGGTGGGGTAGTGGGTCCTTCTTCATCACTTTCTCTGCTCATAGCCTGACGTGCCTCATCATCCTCTCTCAAAGTATCTCTTACTTTTGCATACTTTTTATCATAGCTATCTTCTTGCTTTTTATGTCTTTCTGCCTCTTCCTTGTTTCCCATTTTTTCAGCGTATTCCCTTTTTAATCCATGTTTAGCACACTTATTTTGCAGCTCTAAAGCATATTGTTCTTGCTGATACCTTGTGGTAGCAGACATAGGTCCGCCAGTGGAGGTCATTCCCCGTGTTTGCACAGGTGCCACTTTAACCTTTACCATTCCTTCTTCTATATTACTCAACTCTTGAATCTTCTCCATTGCATCCTGTAGTTCTGTATACAGTTGCCTGGTTTCACTAGCCTACTCTTGTGACTGTTGGTCTAGCTTAATCTGTAGAAGGGCATGATCCCTATTTAACAGACACAGATCTCTTTGTGTTTTTATTAGCTGTGTCCTAAAATTAATACACTGCTGCTCTAACTCTTGGTGTTGATCTATTGGGATGCTATCTTTATACATCAATGTTAATTCTTCTAGTTGTTTAACATTTTGATCCCTTTCATCCCTCATCTGAGCTACTTCTTTATTCTGGTGACACACAATAGTCTGATTATACTGCCACAGCCCTTGCAATGCATTTGCAAAGATTTCCTTTTCATTTTTCACTCCCTCATTACGAAGGGACACTTGTTGAGTAAAATACAATTGTGCCTGTTGATCATCAGGCACTGGTTCGTATGCTTCCCCCTTTAGGTGTTTTCCTAGAAAACGACCTATTATTGTTTCCATACTCATTTTTCTTTATCTTTTTCTTGCCTGCCTAGCCTTCACAGCCGGGTGCACCCATGCGCTGGTGCCCTGGTCTGTCTAGCTATGTCTTATGGCTCCCTTGTGAGGTCCGGTTTGCAAGTCCCAGCACCTTCACTTACCTACTCTGCCCTTAGAGTTCCTACAGAGTTAAGCATTACTTTATATTTAAAACAATTTGAGAAGCATACATCACCTGATTGTCAAGTGGCTGTGACTGTCTGCGTGTACCCTCTTCTCTCGCTTAAAGCCAGCAGCACCAGTGATCCGAGTCTTTAAGGCACCAATTGTAACGTTGGAAAAAATTACCATTAGTAAATTATCTATTACAAATACTTAGAAAGGAGACAAATGGAGATGAGGCTGATGGCGGAAGAATTTAATGATTATAACAATAATCACAGCGAGAGATTACAAGTGGTACATCCTTCATTCTTCATTCTTCAAACTAACAGTGTATAGTGGCTTGCTTATATAGTGGAAGACAGTATTATTAGTTTCTATGGTTGTCTATGATTGGTCCAAGACAAGTACAAACATCAACTTAAAAGACAATTCTCTTTTTAGCTAATGTATGAGCTAATCTCTTGTCAGCATAAATGTATTGATAGTGCAAATTATACTACTATATAAGGATAATAATAATTATCATTACCAGTTACTAAGGTCTTAGGAGGAAGAAATAGGTTTGCACTTAGGAATGTGCACTCAGGCATTTATTCTGGTCTGTCCTAATAATAAACACTAAAGATAATTTGAACTCTCTCCCTGTATTTCTGTTTGTGCAGACACTTAAGACACCTGTTTTCTATTACTCAAATGGTCAGTACAAATATTAAAAGGCACTTTAATATTGCAGCTTGTGGCTTAGTTAAACTTGTAGCTTTACAACTTTTATATGATCCAGCTTCATAGATCAATATTTGTTACACAAACACATTATGTTTTAGACCAAAATGAGGTTTAGGCTGAAACATGGGGACACACTTCTTTATCCCTTGTTACACTTCCTTTCCACTGGAAGATACAGGTTCTCTCGTGCTTCACAGCAATTCGTAGGCCCTGGATTCAAAGCATCGGTTTTTACCACAACTTACCTTAAAACATGTTTGAGTTAACAATTCCAATAGTAGCGCATCGGACATGGAGGATAAATCTGCTCCCAGATTTTGCCGGTGCTCCTGCGGCCAGAAGATGTCATGCACCGATCCCCACCTAACGTGCGTCTACTGCCTAGGTGTCAGACATAACACCTCCACCTGCAAGTTCTGCCTGACCTTCCATTCCAATGTCCTGGATGACCACTTGGCACGCCTACAATTGGGGAGACCAGAGAAAAGGAACTTGCTGATGAAATCGAAGGAGGCGAGGTGGGCGGTTTCCGCGGCTGCAGGATCCGCCGAGCAGTTGGAGCAAATGAAGGCTTTCAAGGAGGAAGCGGCTCAAGCTTTGGCCAGTCTGAGCTTTTTTGTTCCTCTGAACCTTGGTTCCACCTTTTTGGGCTCCTTCAAGGAGTTGTGCCAGTCTCTCTCCCCACCAGGGGTGAGGTGCCCTCGGGCTCGCACTCCTCCCGCCCTCGGAAGAGGGATAAGGACCCGAAGTCTTCATCCAAGTAAATACATTCTTGGGACCAAGAAAGGTCTGAGTCCCAGGAACACGCAGTCTCGACCTCGGTCGAGATCGCCTCCTCGGCCGCCGGCTTCACGGATCTTCCCTCTGGCCAAAAGATCGAGGAAGTGGCCGATGAGGTTGAGATTTCTCTTGACTTAATCGACCCTATTTCACTGACTCTGGTTGAGGATTCTTTGGAAAGGACTCTGGTCTTTGTCTTTCCCAATGAGGAGACCCAGCCCGCTGGTGTCCCCATTGAGGAAATGATTCCGGACCCTGGGTTTTCACCGAACCCGGTGTCTCCCAGTCGACCGAGTCAGCCAGCCCGATCTTGATCAAGGTCCAGAACCCCCTCGGTCGAACAAAGAAAAAGAGTCATAAGCACTCTAAAAAGAGGCATCGCCGCAGAGCCTCATCCTCCTCAGACGACGAGAGGCTTCGATGGAAACTCCGTCAATGCTATGAGGATCTCATGTGGCAACAGCTGATTTTGACCGGGCAGAAGCCGGCTCCACCGTCTACCCGGCCATCACTTGGCTGCCACCTCCTGGGCTGATGCCAACCCCTCCGGAACCAAAGCCTTCGGTTCCCCCGCCCGTGGGTCAGGCCCGTATCCCGGCTCGGCCCATCTCAGTCTCTCCACCGATTCTGGTGGAACCACCACCTAAGCAGCCTCAGGGAGGTGCTCCCTTGAAAGAGGACCATACAGACACCGGGCTCCTCCGACATCTGTCCATTACGGTTACCACTGACCTCCCCCGGTGGATCGAAGGGGACCTAGGTGGGAGACCGTTGTACCACGACTCCTTGGACTCGGACGTCTCAGGACTGCATTCCCACCCTGGGGATGATGAGTCCTCCATGGCATGTTTAGAGGAGGGTCCTTCCTCCTTTCAGGGCATTCTTGCCTGATTTCCAAATCCACCTGAATGCCTCTGGAGTCCATCCAGAAAAAGGCGGAGTACCCCCTTACGGACATCCTAAAAAGGGGGGATACCCCAACGGAGGCCTTTCCAGTGGCCAAAGCCATCACTGGCCTGGCTCTTGAGCTCTGACAGTGCCCAGATTCCTGCCCAACACCGTCTGCCTTCATGGTCTGCAAGTATGCGGTGCCCATGGGGTCCCTGCCGGGATTCACAAAACACCCTTCGGCCGAGAGCCTGGTGACTGCTTCTGTGTTTAGACGTACTGGTAGCTCGGCTGACACAGACCGACCTCCGGACAGAGAGTCCAAAAATATGGACCACTCTGCCCGTAAGGTCTACCCAGCCTCTTCCTTAGGCCTTTGTCAGGCCAGTTCGGCTGTCATTATGGCACACTTCTCTCATGCCCTTCTTGGGTCATTAGATGAAGTCCTCCTTCATCTCCCGGTGGACATGCAGACCACGGTCAAGCATGTCCGTGATCAGGGCATGCTTTTGCAAAACAGCAGCTCCAGATGGCCCTAGACATTGGGGATTCCTGGGCCCGATCCTTAGCAGCTGCAGTGGCCACTCGCCGCAGGGCCTGACTGAGGCTATCCTCGTTCTCGGCGGATATCCAGCACAAGTTAGCTGACATTTATTTCCTTGGCACCGACCTGTTTGGTCCAGGAGTGGCTGGTCACCTGCAGTGTATCGAGCAGTCCAGTGCCACCTTGGATGCTACCTCTGCAAAAGGCTCTTCGAGCAAGAACCAGTAGAAAAGAAAGAAGATGCCATTTCAGCATTCTTCCGCTGCAGTCAGACAGCCCTCCTATCAAGGAGGCCAGCAGCAGGCTCAAGCTTGGCACCCATGGCCCAAGCAGGGCCCTCAACAGCCCCGTAAAAGAGGCCAAGGTGCAGGTCCAGGAGCCTCCTCCTCCTCTAAGCCTGCTCAGTGATGGGTTGGGGGTTACCACCCCTACACCCATCACACCAGCTCTGGGTCCTCCCATGGGGGGCTGGCTCCACCACTTTCATTCCACCTGGTCCGATATCACTTTGGACAGGTGGGTTCTCAAAGTGGTCGGTCAGGGACTGCCTCTAGAGTTTGAGCAGTACCCTCCCAGTTGAGCCCGCGCCCCTTGGGAGGAAAGGATCTCAGCTTGCACTCAATTGGCTCTCCAAGATGACATAGCTCAGCTCCTCTGCAAGGAGATGGTAGCTCCAGTGCCGGATTCTCCTACAGACCCAGGCTTCATGTCCAGGTACTTCCTGGTGCCCAAGCGGATGGGGTGTTGGCACCCCATCCTAGATATCCACGACCTGAATCAATATCTCAGGTCCTGCACCTTCTGGATGGTAACTCTGAACCAGATCATACCACCCCTGGACTGAAACATGTGGTTCTGTTCACTGGATCTACAGGACGTGTTCTTTCACATCCCAATCCGTCCCTCCCATCAGCGGTTCCTCTGCTTCAGGGTTGAAGGGACCCTGTACGAGTTCCGAGCCATGCCGTTCAGCCTGTCATCGGCCCCGTGGGTCTTCACCAAGTCCATTGCAGTGGTGGCAGCCCATCTTTGGCATCAAGGCATACGAATCTACCCTTATCTCGATGACTGGCTCTTGGCAGGATTCTCCCTTCAGGAGGTGGAGAGGTCCAGGGATCTGGCTCTCCAAACCTGCTCCCAACTTGGCCTCCTGATCAATGAGGCCAAGTCGGAATTTGTGCCTGCTCAGGTGATGGGCTTCATCGGGGCAGAGCTCGACTCTTGTCAAGTCAGAGCTTGGCTCCCAACAGCCAGGGTGGAGGTTCTCTCCTCCTTTGCCCGATCATTTCTGGTTGGGCACTTGTGCCCTGCCTGGGACTTTCTGCGTCTTCTGGGTTACATGGCGGCATGCACCTCAATGGTCCGTTGGGCCCAGTGGCACATCACCCCCTCCAATGGGAGCTGGCCGCCCAGTGGACTCAGCGTCACAGTCATTTCAACCAGCTGATCACTGTAACCCAGAAGATGTGGGATGCTCTCCAATGGTGGACCGCCCCAGAATGGTCACAGGAAGGGATCCCATTTGTCCACCCCGAGCCAACGGTCATCCTTACAACTGATGCCTCTCTCATGGACTGGGGACCCCACATGGGGGACAACAGGGCCCATGAGTTCTGTACTCCAAAGGAGTCCCGATGCCACATCAACCTGTTGGAGCTCAGAGCAGTCAGACTGGCACTGTCAGCTTTCGCTTCTCAGCTCCGGGGTCAAGTGGTTCAGGTCCAGATGGACAATACCACAACCATGTACTACCTCAACAAACTGGGTGGCATGCACTCCCGTCTGCTGTGCAAGGAGGTGCTCCGCATCTGGACCCTCATAAGTTGGCTGGAGGTGGATCTCCTAGCCATTCATGTGGCAGGAGTCTCGAACCAGCTGGCGGATGCTCTCAGCCGCATAGGCCAGACATTCCACGAGTGGTCTCTCCATCCCAAGGTAGCTTACAGTCTGTTCTCCCACTGGGACAAACCGTTGGTGGACCTGTTTGCCTCCAAGGAAAACAACAAGCTGAGGCTGTACCATGCCCGACCCCCTGAGCAGGGCTCGCTGCAGGGGGATGCCTTCTCAAGGCCATGGACCCCAGGCCTCCTCTACACCTTCCCTCCATTTCCCTTGATCCACAAGGTGCTACTCAAGGTGAGGAGGGACAAGGCAAAGGTGATCCTGATAACCCCAGATTGGCCGCTCCAGTTCTGGTATCCAGATCTCCTCAGCCTCAGCTGCAGGCCCCTGGAGTGACTTTGTACACACCTGGACCTGATTTCACTGAACCAGGGGAAGGTATTCCATCTGGACCTTCAATCCCTGCACCTCACAGCCTGGTACCTGAGCGGCTAGAGTTCCAGGCTCTGGGTCTTTCTGAGGATGTCTACACCGTGGTGGATGCATCTTGTAAGGAATCGACCAGGAAATGTTATGCCTTCAAATGGAAGAGATTTTCCATTTGGTGTCAGGGTAAGAGTCTGGACCCCTTATCCTGCTCTGTGGCTAACATTCTCAACTACCTTTGGTCTCTCTCCAAAGGGGGTCTGTGGTCATCGACCCTTAGGGTACACCTGGCAGCCATTTCTGCTTACCGGGCACAGGCTGGTCAGCCGACATTGGCACAAGAGACAGTGGTCGGGTGTTTCTTCAAAGGCCTGGATCACATATCCCCTCCGGTGCGTGAACCTCCATCTCTGTGGGATCTGTTGCTGGTTTTGGCAAAACTCATGGGCAAGCCATTCGAACCTATGCAGAAGTGTGCACTCTCACACTTGTCATAGAAGACAGCCTTTCTGGTGGCTATCACATCAGCCAGAAGGACAGGGGAGCTCCAGGCACTGTCGGTGGACTCCCCTTATCTGGTCTTTCACAGGGACAAAGTTGTCCTGTGCCCCCACCCGAAATTCCTTCCGAAGGTGGTATCAGAGTTTCCCCTTAATCAGGTATTGACTCTGCCAGTATGCTACCCTAACTACACCTCGGACGCCGAGTACAGGCTCCATACTTTGGACCTGAGACGTGCTCTCTCCTATTATAAGGAGAGAACGGCGGAAATTTGTGGAGAGGTTCACCAGCTGTTTGTCACCTATGCTGAAGCTGCTTCTGGCAGATCTGCAGCCAAACACACCATAGCAAGATGGATTACATCATGCATAGGTCTGTGCTATGAGTTGGTGGGCAAGGAGCCTCCCAGAGGGATAAGAGTTAATTCTACCAGCCATACTGCTGTATCAGTGGCTGCTTCCAGGGACACCCCTATACAGGAAATCTGTTGGGCTGCTACCTGGAAGTCAGCAAACACCTTCATTACCCTCTACCACATCGACCTTGAGTCACACTGGGATGCTGGTTTTGGGGCCTCGGTTCTCTGGTCTTTATTTCCCAAGTAGGGGGTGTGCGCCTTGCATCCCTCCTCCCAGAGAACTGCTTGGAATCTGCCAAGAAGTGTGGATGAACAACATATCCATGCTCCTAGAAGAACAGATTACTCACCTGTAACAGTAGTTCTAGGAGTGGTATATGTTGTTCATCCACACACAGCCATCTGATCTCCCCAGCTTTAGGCGCACAACCTGGCTTCCAGCGGGCTAAGATCTGGCATCATGGGGTGGAGCCGAGGTTTATACCACCCGGCTGGGTAGGAGGAGCCAGCTTGAAGACTTCTGGCAAGATTTAAAGGGGAAAGAGACATGCCAAGAAGTGTGGATGAACAACATATACCACTCCTAGAACTACTGTTACAGGTGAGTAACCTGTTCTTTTATTTGCAGTGACTTCTGCTCAAAGGTTCCAAGCTTCAGGCTTGAATATGTGAGACTCCTCTTTTTGATTTTTCACAAACGCAGTCTCTTTGTGAACAAATACTAAGAAATACTAAGTTTCTACCGAAGGTGGTATTGAATTTAAACAATCAAATGATACACCTTCCTGTGTATTACCCTGAGCATGCCAATCAGGGTGAGACACTGCTCTATACTTTGGATATACATAGAATATTGTAATACTATGGTACTCACATCAAGGATTGCAGAAAGTCCTCTCAGCTTTTTGTTTCATTCAGCCCTGGGAAGGAGGGCACTTCTGTGTCTAAATAATGCCTATCCAAATGACTGGCACATTGTATTACCTTCTGTTATAGGAAGTACGGTAAGGAACTTCCTGGTGTTGATCAAGGTTATTTCACAAAGGGTATGGTCACTTGTGTTGCCTGTTTCAAAAATGTTCCTGCTGCTGACATATGCGCTGCAGCCACACCTTCATTAAATATTACAGTCTGGACAAAGTCTCTTGTAAATGTGCTGGCTTTGGGCTTGCTGTGCTGCAAGACCTTCTTTCCTGAATATATATCAGACTGTACCATCCTCCCAGTTCTGCTTGGTACTGCTTGGGAATCATTCCAGAAGTGTAGCCTAATAGAGGAGATAGCCTCAAAAAAGATAGAACAGTTACATAAGAACTTACCTTAACAGTAGACCTTCGAGAGATTCTCCTTCATGCCATCTGTCCCCCATCCTTTCCCCTTCTGCTTCAGTGAGGGTTATATCAGATGTTGTGCCTAAAATCTACTCCATGCTTCCTGTATCCACCCCATGCCTCTCCTTGTATGCCTGGTGCTGGTCTTATCTCCTGGTTCCCCATGGTTGGAGGTTCTCCAAGGCTAATCTTCAGTGGGGAACTGAGGAGTGATGGGGCCACCCATGTTTATTATTATGTTAGGCGCAGCATGCTAAGTTTCCATGTGATCCTAGTGTTTATGGCTATAGTTCCAAAGGTGGGGCCTAATGGAGGAGATTCTCTTGAAGATCTGTTGTTACAGTAAGTTCTTATGTAACTATTCTTAACTCAGATATAAAAGGTAGTAGATGATAGCTTTTAAAAACTAATATTAGTTTTAGGCAGTAAACTAGCTCTTTAATAGTAATAGCTGTGGTAGCAATTGAATCTATCAACCTAGACATATATATATATATATATATATATATATATATATATTATTTGCAAAAAACTGCGTTAATGCATCATTTAGGGTCAAAACACAAAAGTCAGGAAATTAGACCTTTAGGGTTGCCCCCTACCCCCCCATGTACCTCCCATCCTCCCCAGACTAATAGACACCGGGGTGTATCATTGGGGTTGTGAGGCCTAAATGTCACCCCATTCCATGTGTAATCATGTTGACATGCCACAGTAAAGAAGAATGGGGTGACATTTAGGCCCCACAACCCCAATGACACACTCTGTGTGGTTCAGTTAAGTATTGTAGTGACCGTCGCTATTTGCAACAATCGGTACAATATCCCTCACCCTTTTGACTATGGGTTCATGTTTGCTCGCTCTATGTGATAGGTGGTCTTTCAGACTCACTTTTATCACAAGAACCCAGGACATCCCCTCAACACCCTCCAAATTTCAAGTTAAAAGACCAAACCGTTTCCGAGATATTAAATTTTAAAGTTTGAGATTTTCATTCATCAGAGTGCCATAATTCCTCACAAGTTTACATTTTGCACACCTAACCACTGAAAAGTACATCCATGGCAGTAAGGCTAGCTACCCCTATAAATTTCAAACCATTACCACAATGCAGAACGCTATCCGCAAAATGCAAACTGCACCACACAATATCTCCACAACAAATGTATTTTCCAACACCTATTCGCATCTACAGGATATACCCTCAACACCCTCCAAATTTCAATTTAAAATACCAAACCGTATCAGAGATATTTAATTTCAAAATTTGTGCACCTTTAAGAATTCTTTGATCGCGAGAATTGGCCACGACACACAAAATGGTGGACCTCGTAGCCAAAAATGTGCTAAAATGGTGGATTTAAGATAAAAGATAAAAAATCTTTGATCGTAAGTTGGGGGAGGGCAACGTCAAACCCTTATAACTCTGGAACGGAACAACGTATTTTCACCAAACAGAAACTGCCATGTTTCTTATACTCAGGGCTTTCTATGTGCCATGTTTCAGACAAATCACCCACGCAGTGGCTGTGCTATGTGTCATGGAAGACAGTGTGCAAAAATAGCAGAAACTGCATTTTTGGCAGTTCTCTGCACAAAAACTGTATACACTAGTGAAATAGAAATTGGTAAATAAAGAGATACACCATGCCAGTGCATGTATACCAAATATTATCCAAATATCTGCAACAGTTCCAGAGTGGCACATGGAAAAGTGCACACAAGGGACAAAAAATCAGTTGTTGTCAGAGCAACATTTTCTCACAAAATCTTCAAACAGCACCCATGTATACAAAACAATCTGAAGTCAGTCAAATACATCCTTGCTGTGCACCAAAAGATGACATTATCACTGTTTTCACAATACACACATATATATTTTCCCATTATTAACTATTGTGACAGACCCCCCAAAAAAACATAACTTTAGAACGGAGCAATATTTTTTAACAAAATCTTCAAAGCACACCACCAAAGCCCAGTACCCATGTATACAACCCAATGTGAAGTTACTAAAATGCATTGTTCAACAGCTGGTGGGAGCGGGGGCCACCAACTCATCCATTTCTCCCTAACATCACAGTACAAGTACTAAATATCATATGTATTGGAGGCAGCACATATTGTTGGGAGTGTGGGGCCCTTTGTCCACTTCTACCTTCGGGCCCCGCACTCCCCCCCACATTGCTCAACACTCCATAACCACATACATCTGCCATACAATTTTAGCTTTCCTATACCTTATCATGAAATCTTCCTACACACCCAAATATATGCTCACCATACCTTTCACAATGCACAGAAATGCTTTCCCAGTAACTATTATGAACATGCACCACAACTCAGCAACTGTAACTGGCATCAACACAAAAATTGACACAATCCAAGATCTATGACGACTCTTTCTACATACCAGATTTCACGCAAATCATACACACAGTTCAAAAGTTACTAAAGCAAAACTAACCAAATTTTAATTTGTCTGAGTGGAATAATTCCGCACCTGTTTACATTTCACACACCTAACCACTGAAAATCACCTCCATGGCAGTAAGGCTAGCTGCCCTATAAATTTCTTTTTTGCAGTTAATCTTTTTATTGAGGATTAAATACATGGAAAACAGCAGATGTCAGATATTTTTAGACATACATATACATGTACCATTCGTGTCTGAAGGTTACAGAGAAAATTTATACCAGGGTGATACATAACAAGCAAATGTTTGAGATTTAACTACAGTAGTCTGAGAAATACAATACAAAAAGAACAGGTCAGGCATGCTTATCAAGGCAGTACATTAAGTCAGTCCTTATCAATGTGTCTGATGAATTCAAGGGGGTTTCAATAGCTCTTTTGCATTTGATACCAGTGGTGTGGAGGGACAGTGAGTGACCTGACCTAGGAATGGAGCCCATATTTCCATAAAAGCAGCACTCATTTTCTTAGCAAAATGGAAAAGATGAGTTCACGAGACTAGGGTCTCCATTGCTGCTAACCAGGCTTGAAACATTGGTGTACTTGATGTCCTCCATTTCATTAGAATGAGTTGGATCAGTTCCATGGATGCTTGAGTGAGCCATAACATCTGTGAACTGGTCAACGGCCATTTATCAGAGGTTAGACCAAGTAAGCAGAAGGAGGGGGAGTGAGGAAGGTTGCAGGCCAGGGCGGTAGTGCAAAATTGGATCACCTCTCCCCATATATTGTGAAGGGATTTACAGCTCCACAGTATGTGAAGCAAATCCGCTTCAGGAGATTGACATCTCCAGCAATGATTGTGGGGAAGCAATCCCATTTTGTGAAGCTGTAAGGGGGTTCTATACCATAGGTGGATAATTTTGTTTTTAATTAGGAGGCTTCTCTGATCTACACAGGCCTTGTGGGCTAATTTCCAGCAGCTAGTCCATTCCTGGGGGGTAATCGGGGTTCCCAGAATTTTTTCCCACCTGGCTTTGACTGGTAGAGAAGGGTCCGGTGCGGAATCCCTGGCCCAGCCTTGAATCTTGCCAGTGAGCCCTTTACTTTGTTGGGACCACAAAGTCAGTGGGAGTTTCTTCTTTAGGGGGTCCATCTTTTGCCCCGCACACCACACAAGTGCATTTAGCTCTAGACCAGGTACCATATAAGCTCTGGAGTTGCAGATATTGCCTGAAGCATTCTCTGGGCAATGAATGATGGTCTCTCAGGTGTTGGAAGGAGACAAAGGTTTTCTTATCGACCTGGAGCAGGTCTTGGAAGGTATTTATCTGGCAGGCTCTCCACACTGGCTAGTCTAAAGGTTTCTGGTCTATTTTCATATACGGGTTGTTCCACATTGGGGTATGCAGGCCTATACTCAAACACCTTTGGTTGGTTTTACCCAGGGAGTGCCAGGCCTGATGGTTAGCCTTTATTGTCCACCACTCCTGTGCATGTCTGGGAAGAGAGTGACCCAAATAGCAAAGGGGGAGATGTTTCCCAGAACAGCACATTCCATATTCACCCAGGCTGGGGGGGGTGAGGCATCCTAACTAGACCCATACACATTTTGGCTACCAGGAATGCTTGTGAATATCTATTGAAGCCAGGGAGGTTCCAACCACCCCTAATCCAAGGGGCTCTTAATTTAGCTTTGCTATAGCGCGTTTTTTTTTTGACCCCATAGAAACCTGCTCATTAGTTCATGAAACTTTTGTGCCCATGTCTTGGAAATAGTTATAGGGAGGTGAGAAACCAGACAATACACTTTAGGGGAAAACATCAGTTTTAGGGCAGCTATCTTCCCTGCCATTGACAGGTGCAAGTGCTCCCACTGTTTGATACTGTTGGATAATTGAGTCCACATAGACATAAAGTTTTTTTCCGCCATAGAGGTAATGTCTATGGATAATATGATCCCTAAATATTTAATGTCAGGATGAGCCCACTTTAGACCCGAAGCTCTAATCATCGTGATGGATGTATGGGGATTGAGAGGTAGAACCTCCGATTTTGTTTTGTTAATCCGAAGGCTGAATACATTCCCAAACACAGTAAGAGTATCGAGAATGGGTTGTAAACTCTTCTGGAGATCATCTGTTACGATCAGACAATCATCCGCATATAATTTGGTGTAATAGTTCTGGTTTCCCACCTGTATTCCTTGGATTTTGGGGTGGGTGCGTATAGCGGCTGATAGGGGTTCCATAGCCAGAACAAAAAGTAGGGGACAGAGGGGACAACCTTGTCTGGTGCCTCTATGGAGCTGAAAAGGGGGGGGACATCGTAGAGTTAGTAAGTACTTTGCCTACTGGATAATGATATAACGTACGTATCCAGGAGGAAAGTACAGCCCAAAGTTAAACCGGAGCATGACAGCATGCAAAAACTCCCACTCCACCGAGTGGAAAGCTTTTTCAAAATCGATCATTACAAGGGCTGCTGGAGTGGGAAGCTTCACCGCTGCCTCCATCAGAGTAACCAGGGCCCTTACATGGTCAGAGCTGTGCCTCCCCTTGATGAAACCCACCTGGGAATGGTGGACAGTGTCCGGTAATACTTTTTCCAATCTAGCTGTCAGAGCTTTTGTTAATATTTTGGCATCCGCATTAATTAGGGAAATTGGCCAGTAATTACTAGGAGATGTCTGGTCCTTGGCTTCTTTTGGGAGGATGGTAATCACTGCCTCTCTCAAGGAGTGAGGGAGCTCTCCTTTGCCCTGGGCTTCCTTTAGCATCTCTAAAAGCGGGGTAAGTATTTCACGGTATACAAGTTTATGAAAATCGGCCGGAAATCCATCACTCCTGGAGGCCTTGTGTGGAGCCATACTTGGAATTGCCTTAAGCAGTTCATCCCTAGAGAGTGGGGTATCCAGAGTTTGTTGTTGGGACGCTGATAGGACAGGCAGTGGCAAGTGATCCATGAAGTTGTGGAACCTATCCTCATCCCATTTTACATGGGATGTGTATAGGGCTTGGTAGAATTTAACCATGGAATCGTTGATTTCCCTCTGGGAATAAACCATAGTCCCACCCCATGTTACGGAGTCCTGTAATGTATCTATCTGCTTGCCTTTTTTTAATCTGTAGGCAAGAAGCTTGCCTGCTTTCTCCCCTTCTGCCCAGTACCTGTGTTAAGTGTGCCTGATGTTCAATTCTGCCCTTGTGGTTGTAAGTGTATTGAGCTGGATTTGAACCCTTGTCATTTCTGCCATTAGGCAGTTACTCCTGAGCCTCCCTGGATTATTTTGATATTCAGCCTCCAGCTGCTTCAGCCTGCTTTCTAGCTGTATCATCTCTCCTTCCCTCTGCTTTCTTCGGTGGGTGGCAAAGCTTATAATTTGGCCCCTTAGGGTGGCCTTATAAGCCTCCCAGATCATTGCAGCTGAGGATGAACCAGGTGGATTCAATTGAAAGAACTTCCTTATTTTCTCCCTTACGAGGAGTTGAAGGTCCCCATCAGCCAGAAGGAGCAGGTCCAACTGTCAGGAAGCAGATTTTCCTTTAGTGGCTGGGCTCACAGATAAATTTAGCAGCACTAGGGCATGGTCAGATAAGTATAATGGTGCTATGTGTGTATCTATTGTACTGGAAGACAAAGTTTTAGAAATGAACCAGTAATCCAATCTGCCTGCCACTGCTTTGGCTGCAGAGAAGTAGGTAAAATCCCTGTCTGATGGATACTGTAGCCTCCAGATGTCAGCAAGACTATGCAGGGTGAGCAAATCTTGGAGGGCATTAACAGACTTAGTATGGGGTTCCTGTCTAAGATTAGACTGATCAAGGAGGTAGTCCAGAGCTATGTTATGGTCTCCCCCAAATATTATCCCTGGATTGTCGGATGTAAGATCTAGTATTTGTTGGGAAATCTCATTGAAAAATTCTGGGGCATCTTCATTTGGGGCATAGATGTTGACTAATAAGATGGGGCTCATTGCAGTAAGCAGTTTAACAAGGACCCATCAACCATCCTTATCCGCTCTCTGAAGGGCCGTTTCCCATTTAAGTTTTTTATGGAATAGAATAGAGACCCCTCTCTTAGCCTTCCCTGAGATGCTGTGTATTCTCTGCCCACCCATTCTCTTACAAGTTTCTTGGATTCCAAATGACCTAATTTAGTTTCTCGCAGAAACACTATGTGGCTGTTAAGTTTCCAGAGCCTTGTCAAAATCGTACTTCTTTTGACTGGAGAGTTTAGCCCCCTAACATTCCATGATGACAAATTTATATCTGCTAAGCTATCCATTTTCCATATATTTGTTAGATGATTTGGAAATTAGTGTCATTAGATACCTAAACAACCTTTCTGACATTTTTATCCCCCCCATCCTGTGTGAAGCCTGTCCGTCATTGTCCACCTGTGTAAGCACGTGCAACCACTGCTGTCTACTGTTATAGTCTTCTTGTTCCTCATTTTCAAGCAAGAGGACAGCACTATCGCTTGTGCCTCCCCTGCCAACCCCTGCCTAGTGCTTGTTGCTTGTCAAAACACTTATGCGAGCAGATGTGGGACGATTTCCATGGCACTGCAGTGCCCTTTTGAACCTGCACCAGAGGTAAGACTCTGCGTCTGGAACAGGAAGGCATCTGTTGACCCAAGCTCCCAGAGCCTCCCTCAGGGGGCGATAGCAGAGGCATCTCTGTAAGACCCTATTCTGAAGTTGAGAAATCTTCCTGCTACTATCTCATCGGGGGGGGGGGATTTATCTCCACCTACCTTTGCTCTATTTTAAAATCCCAAACACAGGATGAACCAAAAGATCATTATTAATAACTGCGCCATAATTACCTACGTTCTTTGCTGGGCTCTAAGGTGCAGCCTACACCGGGCCCATGTGTCTACCAAATGCCTACATCTTATAACTTTAAGTATCAGATACTTGTATCTTAGAACCTTGAATAACATTCCTAAACATGCAACTTTAACAGACTTACTTTTCTATGAAAACTTTGAAAATAACTGCAAAGCGGACCCGTGGCCTGGTCAACGCCATAGCCTTTAGGGTGTATGGGTGAGGGCACAGTCAGTTACAGTTGTGCCAAGTTGCCCATTTTGGCAACTGCTTACACCCAAAACTCAAGTGCTGGGAGGGAGAGAAAAAATATTCTTGCTCTGTGGCTAGTAGCTTAGCCCTATACTATCCCCATGTACCCAACAGTTCAGGGCAGTATATACCTTTACCAGTTCAGCATTCTAGGGAGGTAACTCCGTGGCTGTAAGTTCCTCTGAGGCATTTAATAGGGCCTCCAGTTGCTCGATGGAGTTCTCTGCCTCCTCGACCTCCATGTTTGGGGTGCAGTCGGCCCAGTCCCCAGGAAATGGGGACCAGTCTTCTGATGCTTCTTGAGCCCCACTTGGCTGTTGGGGAGCCGAGGAGAGATTCAACGCTGCAGGCAGGAGGTCTCGTAGTGGCTCATATCTGTTCCCAACCTTAACCGGGGTGTCCCACGGGGAGCAGCTGCTGGCATCGGATTGTAAAAAACACCTCTGTCGGCTCCTAGATCTGTCCCTTTTTGCATGTGGCTTTCCTCCAGCTGTTAGCTTTTTCTTTGCACGGCCCCTCGACACAGTATGCCAAGGCGGATTGCTGTCTTTGGCAAGTAGGCCTGAATCAGAGCCCTGCTTTGGGGTGTCCTGGCTCACTTCCATCGTGGAGATCAGGCCAGCCTCTGAGTTGCGTGGGTGTAGTCCAGAGGGTGCATGATTGGCCTGGTACTCATGGAGAAATTTCTGCGCTGCCATTGGGCTGTCAAACATAATATATTCTCCTTGATGTAAAATCTGAAGTGACTCAGGGTATCGCAGTGAAATTGGTATGTTCAGCTTGTAAAACTGCTGTTTCACCCCATCATATGCTCTCCTTCAGTTCAAGAGGTCCTGGGAGAAGTCTTGGTACACCTGGATACACATGCCATGCCACTCAAAGGATCCCTGTTCTCTTGCCCTCCGTAGGTAGTATTCTTTTTCTGGGTATCTGAGAAATTTGCAGAGAATGGGTCTGGGGCACTCTCCTTGTCTGGGGCGGGGAGCCAGGGAGCGATGTGCCCATTCTATCTCTGGAGGGCCACAGTTGTTATCCTGGATGAGCTCTGGAAGGAACACTCTAAGAAATGTGTACATTTCCCTACCATCAGCCCCCTCTGGCACCCCCACAATGTGTAAATTTTTCCTCCTGGCCCTGTTCTCCATGTCATCCACTTTATTTAGGAGATATTCAATTTTTTTGTGGTGATCTTGTAGAGTTTTCTTTTGTTGTTGCACTACATTGTCGAGCTACTGATGTAGGTGTTCAGTGTGTGCCACTCGAGATGCAAGAGCAGCAAGGTCCTGGCTAGTTTTATTAGCCATTTATTTTAAGTCTGCAGTGTCCAATGGTCCAGTTTGGCCATCATAGCTACTAGGTTCAAGTCTGCAGTGCTCAACATTATGCTTTCAGGCAGTGATCCAATTTCAGCTTGCTGGGTGCTGTATAACTTCCATCGCTTGCCCCGGAGTATTGAAACCGCAAGTCCCAGGACTGTCAGGGCCTGATCCTCATGGAGTAATTAATAACTTTGCAGCTTGGCACTTCCTCCATGCGTTACTGCCCGGGTTACTAAAAGCACCGATTGATGGATAAAGTCCTCGCCGAACAGTTGAGCATTCGTCTGATCTTTTTTATCCACGTTGATTTTACGGATGAGGGGAAAGAAATACCCCCGATGACAGTGCCTGGAGATTACACTACTGCCATCTTGCCGGTAGGCTCTGCCCCCTCAGCTACTCTATACATTTCAAGCCACTAGCACAATGCAGAATGCTATCCACAAAGCTTAAACTGCGTCAGGCAATATCGCCACAGCAAATTAATTTTACGACACCTAAACACCATAATTCACATCTACAGGACATCCCATCATCACCCTCCAAATTTCAAGTTAAAAGACCAAACCATTTCTGAGATACTTAATTTTAAATTTTTTGCACCTTTAAAAATTATTTGATTGTGAGAATCAACCATGAATTCGTGATCAAAGATAAAAATCTTTGATCGCAAGGGGAGGCAACTTTAAAGCCCTATAACTTTAGAACAGAATAACATATGTTCACCAAACAAAAACTGGCATATTTCTTAAGCCAAGGGATTTCTACGTGCCAAGTTTCAGGCAAATCAACCACACAGTGGCTGTGCTATTTGTCATGCAAGACAGTGAGCAAAAATAGCAGAAAATCTTTGATCGCCAGAGGAGCAACTTCAAATCCTTATAACTCTGACACAGAACAACATTTTTTCACCAAACAAAACTGGCATGTTCCTTAAATAAAGGGCTTTCAACTTGGTAAGATTCAGACAAATCAACCACACAGTGGCAGTGCTATGTCTTGCGGAAGTCAGTGAACAGAAATAGCAGAAACTGCATTTTTGGTTCTTCTCTGCACAAAAAACGTATACGCTAGTGAAATAGAAATTGGTAAAATCTTCAAAGTACACCACCAAAGCCCCACACCCATGCATACAACTCAATCTGAAGTCACTCAAATGCATTCAACAACTGCCCGGGAGCGCAGGGCTCTTTGGACCCCATGCTCCCACCAACACATCCATTTCTCCCTAACATCAAGTAAAGTACTGAATATCATATGTATTGGTGGAAGCACAGATTGCTGGGAGCGCGGAGCCCTTCAGACACCACGCTCCCACCAACTTGTCCACGTCTGCCGAACATCACACTGCAACTACTGATTATCATACATATTGCTGGAAGCATGTATTGGTGGAAGCGTGGGGTTCTTCGGGCCCCATGCTCCAACCAACTTGTCCATTTCTGCCTGACATCACAGTACAAGTACTAAATATCATATGTATTGGAGGGAGCACATATTGCTGGAAGTGCGAGGTCCTTTGGGCCCCATGCTCCCACCAACTTGTCCATTTCTACCTAACCTCACAATACAAGTGCTAAATCTCATATGTATTGGTGGGAGCACATATTGCTGGGACTGCTGGGCCCTTCAGGCCCCATGCTCCCACCAACTTGTCCACTTCTGCCTTCAGACCCCGCTCTCCCTCTCAACATTGCCCAGCAGTCCATAACCACATACATCTGCCATACATTTTTAGCTCTCCTATACCTCATCATGAAATCTTCCTACACAACCAAATATATGCTCACCATGCCTTTCACAATGCACAGAAATGTTTTCCCACTAGCTATAATGAACATGTACCACAACTCAGCAACTGTAACTGGCACCGACACAAACATTTATGTAATTCAAGATCTATGATGACTCTTTCTACATACCAAATTTCATGCAAATCATGCACACGGTTCAAAAGTTACTGAAGCAAACAAACCACATTTTCATTCATCGGAGTGGAATAATTCCACACCTGTTTACATTCCACACACACAACCATTGAAAATGACCTCCATGGCAGTAAGGCTAGCTACCCCTATACATTTCAAACCACTAGCACAATGCAGAACGCCATCCGGAAAACGTAAAGTGTGTCACACAATATCTCTGCAGCAAATTAATTTTCCAACACCTAAACACCACAATTCACATCTACAGGACATCCCCTAAACACCCTCCAAAATTCAAGTTAAAAAACCAAACCATTTCCTAGATATTTAATTTTAAAGTTTTTTGCACCTTTAAAAATTCTTTGATCGTGAGAATCAACCACGAATTCGAGATCAAAGATCATCTTTGATCATGAGGGGACATCTGGTCATGAAAATTGGGCTGTCTGGTCCCTCCAAATCTGGTCATCTTGTCTCGCCCTCATGAACAAAGCTTGCTATCAAAAAATTTGCAGGCTCGCGATCAAAGAATTAAAAATGTTAAAACTCCGTTTTTTCACAGAACTACATTAAACCACAGGCATGACTCGATAGAACGAAGCTCCCTGAGCAAAACCTAATTTGACTTCATAAGTCAACCCTGGGCTGAGATATTTGAGTTTTAAATCTGGCCATCTCGTCCCTCCCTTGCGAACGAAGATTGCGATCAAAGAGTCTCTCGTTCAAAGAATTCGCAGGCTCGTGATCAAAGATCATTAGCGAGCCGTGATCAAAGAATTTAAAAGTTTAAAACTCTATTATTTGACATAACTACATGAAACCACAGCCATGGCTTGATAGAGGGAAGACCCCCTGAGCAAAACCCATCATAGTTTTACTTCAGAAGTCACCACTGTGCTGAAATATTTGTTTTTTTACGACTGCAAACTGAAAACAAGATGGTGGCCGTCGCGATCAATAAATTTCTCGCGATCAAAGATTCTTTGATCACAAGCGTGTAAATTCTTTGATCGTGAGGAGTGACCAGATGGCTAAAACTCTATTCTTCTTTCACAAAATAACCATATAAATTTTCCCATAGACTTATAATGAGAGCTAAAAAGTTTAATAACTTTTGAATGGATTAATATGTTTTCACCAAACAAAAAGTGGCATGTTCCTTGAGCCAAGCTCTTGCTATGTGCCAAGTTACAGATCAGTACGCCACACAATGGCTGCACATCGCCATGGACAAAATCCAAAAAACTGCCCACAAAACTGGTGAAAAGTGCATTTTTCAGCATTTTGGTGTACAAAAACCATAAGCCTGATTGAAACAAAATTTGGCAAATCAAGAGATCTACCATGTCCCACCACACATGCCAAATTTCATGCAAATCCATTTAATGGGTCCAAAGTTATTAATGTGCAAAATTTCAAGTTTAACATAGAAGTGCCTTCATAACCCTAAATATAGGGGTGCTACCGCGCCCCTATAATATAGATAGATAGATAGATAGATAGATAGATAGATAGATGATAGATAGATACTGTAATAATTTCTCTTGGAGGAATGCTTATACATAATTGATCCCAGGAACAGTGCTGGAAAGGTCTGTGGAATCTGAGTTGGGAAGAACCAATCTAAGATTTGCCCCCTCCACAACACAGATCTGACTTATTAGCTGTGTAATAATGTTTGGTTCATGTAGGCATAAGAAGGAACCTCACTTGGGCTTTGTACTCAAACTCTCTCCAGGAAGGGAGGGGAGATAGTAGATCTTATTTCAGGAAACAGCACTTGCAGCAGGTTACACCATTAGGACTGAAGCCGGCTTGGGCCAGGACCCTACAGAAAAATTCTAGCTAGCAGTATCCTGTGGGGGACCACCCCCAACATCGGCCCCTCCCAACATCAGGCATCACGTAAAAGGGGGCAGTCCCCCAGCATCCCCAGTTCTTTTCCCACCATCAACTCACCAGCATCAGCCTCACGGATGCCTGCATTAAGGATACGACGCGTGAAATCTTTTTTCTACAAAAATCTCAATCCATGTCTGCTTCTCCTACCCCTTCTCTCGAAGGGCATCCCTCTAAGTGTGCCTGTGGCAAACAGATCCCTTTTGCAGACCATCATTCGGCCTGTGTCAGGTGCCTGGGCCCGGAGCACAACACCCAGGCCTGCTCAATTTGCCAGCAATTCAATAGCAGAACCCAGATCCGCCGCCAAAAGGCCCTTCAGGGATTCCTCCTCAAAGAGAAATTGAAGAAAATGGAAAAAAGACCTTCCTCCAAATTGGAATCTTCCCACAAGTCAGGGAAACACCGGGACGAGCATTGGGACTCGGATAGGGCGAGATCCCCCAGCCGGACCTCCGAGTACAGGGCCAGCTCCAGCTCTACACGGTCTGACAGATCTCCTTCCCGGGTTTGCTCCCAACCTCCCCCAGTAAGGTAAGGTCTTCAGAGGGCTCCTTAGCCCCTTTACACCTGCTCAAGACCACTCAGGCACCGGACGCCTCCAAGCCTGATTCCTCAAACAGGCACAAAAAATCTTCCTCTAAATTGGGCGGTGCGTCTAACTGACGCTGGGACACCGACATCAGGTCTGTCTCCCAACCTCCGAAGGTCCCTGAAAGGAAGACTGCAGAGTTGACATCCTTTAAGTGGACAATGGAAACCAAGAAGGCATCTGACCCAGCACCCACAAAACGGACTACCCCGACGACAGTAGTACCGACGCTGGTGGACACCGGACATCAGGGGTCCTCAAGTGAAGATGCTACCACACCACTGGATGACCAGACAGGTGACACAGAGGATACCGGCCTACCCAGGGAGCCATTGCTGTACCTGGTGGTTCCCCGAGACCTGACGCCTGACCCCAGTGACAGACCCACACTGACACCGGGCCCGTCGTCGGGTATGAATATTCAGGAGATGAAAGAACTGTTCACCTTCTGGTGGGAAACCATAAGGAAGGACGTGGTTCCCCCTGAGCCTCAGCCACCTCCACTACCTCCACCTCCTCCTCGGGGCACTGAAGATTCCAGACCCCCAACCCCCAAGGAGCCAACTCCACCTCCCCGGGGCTGATTGAGAGACAGAAAATACCCAGCATGCTCTCCCTCAGGGTCCCCGAGCCCAAAGCGACCCAAGGGCAGACACCAGTCACCGGGAGATGACTCCAGACCGGATACGTCCGACACCTCCAGGTCTCCATCTCCCTTCGGTCCCCCATCACCAGACCCACGGGACCTTCCAAGGTCACCTCCGGATGATCCCTCCTTTTCAGAAATCATGAGGCACATCCAGGAAAATGTGGGATGGGAGACATAAGACTTAGACCCTGAGAGACAACGCCTTACCTGTTACCTCAGGCAGAAAGACCTGAAGCCTGTGGTGGTCCCACCTTTGGTGGACACCTTTATGGATGTCACCAAGGCAGCTTAGAAGTGTCCACATTCCACACTGGCTGTTCCGAAGAAGGCTGACCGCCTCTATGGGGCTCCCACGGAGGACCTGTATTTGGTGCAACAACCCCTGGCCGACTCCCTGGTTATCACTGCATCTCATGATAGGTCCCAGCGGCCTCAGCATTTGAGTACCCAGCCTCCAGACCAGGAATCTAAGCAATTAGATTCTATGGGAAGACGCATGTATGCGGCTGCTACATGCTCAATTAGGTCTCTAAACTATCTGACGCACATGGTGCAGTTTCAGAACGCCCTTTGGGAACAGGGCCAAGACCTTCTAAAAGATTTTCCAGATGGTGAAAAGAAGGAGGAACTCAGCGGACTCGGCAGCCAGGGGAGCAGCCACAGGTGTTTGTCTCTGGAGACACTCGTGGTTGAGAGTCTCCGGATTTACCCTGGATATCCAGAAGAACATCCTGGACATCCCTTATAATGGAGCGGTCCTGTTTGGTGAGGAATCCGAGAATGTCATCACCAAACAACAGGACACTGGGAAGGCAGTCAGGACTGTACAGGCCATGTACAGACCTAAGTCTGGTTCCTTTCATAGGAACCAGAACCATTTTCGTGGCTGCCAACAATGGCAACAGCCACGTTCTGGCCAGCAACCCAGGGGCAACTTTGGTTTCAAAAATCAAGCCAGGTTCCCCTCGGGCTAGGGTCCAAAGCATCCCAAAGCAGCCAAGCCCACGGGGTCCAACACCACCACAGCATGACTCCTTCCCAGCCCCCGCCCCTCCTCTTGATCAAAAGGTCGAGAAGGTCGGGGGTCACATCTCTCATCACCTTTTGGGATGGCAGAGGATAACCTCCGACCAGTGGGTGTTGCAGTTGGTCGAACGAGGTCACTCTATAGAGTTGCTTGACCACCCACCATCCAGACCTCCCCTGCTCTCCCGCTACTCGGGTCAGCATGCCCTGCTTATCCAGCAGGAGATCTTGGCCCTCCTCAACAAGGAGGCCATAAAGTGTGTTTCACTGAACCAGAGAGGAAAAGGTTACTATTCTCATTTCTTCCTGGTTCCAAAGAAAACAGGAGACATGCGCCAGATCTTGGATCTCAGTGACCCCAACACATTTGTGTTGTACAAGCGCTTTTGCATGGTGACCCTGCTGGGTCTCATTCCCATGCTCAAAGAGGGTGCTTGGCTGGCATCAATGGACATGCAGGACACTTACCTACATCTCCCGATCATTTGAGCACACCAGAAATTTCTGTGTTTCGAGTTTCTGGGACGCCACTACCAGTTCTGAGCCCTCCCTTTCGGGCTGTCTTCAGCACCTTGAGTATTCACAAAGTGTATGGCAGTCATGGCAGCAGCTCTCAGGAGATGGAGCCACTATGTTTTTCCTTATCTAGATGACTGGCTCCTCATGGCACCCTCACTGGATGCCCTGATGTCCGCGATACAGGATACCTGTTCCCTCTTCCTATCGCTGGGCATCACCATCAATCAGGAGAAGTCTCACCTTGTCTCGTCTCAGAACTTGCAGTTCATAGGAGCAGTTCTAGACACCACTTGGGGAAGGGCATTCCTTCCTCAAGACAGGGCGGAAAGCATCAGATCCCTCATAGGGGACATAAAGGAAAAGAAGACGGTACCAGCTCGGACTGTCCTTTGCCTGCTCGGACACATGACAGCTGCCATTGCAATGGTTCCCCTAGCTTGCCTCCATATGCAGGTCACCCAATGGATGTTGAGGGCACAATGGGACCAAAAGCAAGATCATCTGCAGCATCCAGTCTGGATCATGAACACCGTCACCCAAGACTGGCATTGGTGGCTTGTCCCAAACCACCTCTCGATGGGAGTCTCCTTTATTGCGCCGCCTCCTTCAGCAACTCTCTCCACGGACAACTCGGGGTCCGGATGTGGACCTCACCTCAACGGGGTCAGGACTCAAGGCTCCTGGTCATCTCTGGAGTCCCAGCTTCACATAAATATTCTAGAGATGAGAGTCATCCTATAAGCCCTACAGGCATTCCACCGGGTACTCTTCTGGTACAAACAGACAACACCGTGGTGATGTACTATCTCAACAAATAAGGAGGCACTCATTCCTACCCCCTTTGCAGGGAGGCTCAAAGGGTCTTGAATTGGGTACTGCAACACGGCACAGATATTATTGCAGTGCATGTTCCCGGAGTGGACAACACTATCACGGCCAGTCTAAGCCGATCATAGGCCAGAGTCCACGAATGGGAACTGCTTCAGGAAGTCACAGAGGACCTGTTCCACAGATGGGGGACACCAGAATTAGACCTCTTCGCGTCCCCATCCAATGCAAAACTGCCCAATTTCTGCCCGCTAGATCCAGGGCCTGTTGTTTTCTGGTGAGATGCGTTGTCCCTCTCTTGGACGGGCAGGTTTCTCTACACTTTTCTGCCCTTCCCTTTGATCCAGAGGGTTCTATTGAAGCTCCGACAAGAGTGGGCACGTCTTATTCTAGTAGTGCCCTTTTGGCCCAGGCAAATTTGGTTCCCTCTTTTACATCAGCTGGTCCAGGAATCTCTGGTGCCTCTGCCATTCAGCTCTCATCTTCTGTCCCAGGAGACAGGCTCCTTGGTCCATCCAGATCTTTGGTCTCTGAACCTGCATGCCTGGCTCCTAAGGACATAGCAGTCCTGAGATACAGGGTCTTTCAGGAAGTTGCAGACATGCTGGTAGCAGCCAGAAAACCCTCCACTCATGCCACATATGCCATGAAGTGGCGCAGATTCTGTATTTGGGCTCAAGCTCGTGGATTGACCCCATTGGATTATTCTGAGAGGTCTGTTTTAGACTACCTCCTATCCCTCTACGAGGCAGGTCTTGCCTACTCCTCCATTAATGTTCACCTATGCGCCATTTCGGCGTACCATTCTCCGATAGGTCACAGGTCTCTAGCACAACTAGAGTCTTCTCGTTCTTTTTTGCATGGCATCCTGCACTTGAGCCCTCCCATCAAAGACCCGGTTCCACCTTGGGATTTTCCTTTTGTTCTAGAGCAGCTTACACTGCCGCCTTTTGAACCAGCTACAGATTATGAGCTGCGTCTCCTTGCTTGGAAGACCCTCCTTTTAGTTGCTGTTACTTCTGCCAGAAGAATTTCTGAGCTTCATGCACTTATGTGCAAGGATCCTTATTTGTTTTTTCACAAGGACAGGGTGTCCTTAAGAACAAATCCTAAGTTCCTTCCCAAGGTGGTCTCGACTGTCACACTCAACCAGGATATAGACCTATGGGTGTGTGATATGGACAGCCAGTTCTGAGTGCTGTATCATTTTTTTTTAATATAAAATGTATTACTGACTGTCTCTGCTGAAAAATCTGGTGCTCTTAGAATGACCTCACTCATCTCCCCCCCCCAAGTTTCAGCTGAAAGATGAAAGCCATGAGAAAATGCTGAAAACAGCATGTGAGATCACACACACAGGTTAGATACTAGGAGTTACATGGCAGGCCTGAAACTAATGACAGAGGGGTTCGCAGCTGCTCAGAGAAGTGACCCCAGTTTAGAGAAGCTGAGGGCTTGGGCGGACTTGGATGGCGCACAGGGAGGTGATGGCCGACATAAGGTTTATTGGGAAAATGGACTTATGTATACTCAGGCAGTGCAGACAGAGGGAGGGATGCTAGGCAGGCAGCTTGTCATTCCCCAGGGGTATCGTGAGCAGTTGCTCAAAATTGCACATGATATTCCCTTGTCTGGTGATCTGGGAATTGCATGCACTATGCAGTGGTTAGCCCAGAATTTCTACTGGCCTAATTTCACCCAGCAGGTGAAGGAGTATTGCAGGTCTTGTCACCAGTGCCAAGAAATAGGGAAGGCGGGCAAGAAAACCCAAGCAGCCCTGATCCCCTTGCCCATAGTGGAGGAGCCATTCCATAGGGTGGGAATGGATATTGTGGGGCCTTTAAATACCCCCAGCTCCTCAGGGAAGAGATTCATCCTGACTGTGGTGGATTATGCCACCCGGTATCCAGAGGCAGTTGCCCTATCCTCACTGAGGACAGACAAAAGTGGCAGATGCCTTACTTGGGATTTTCTCCCATGTTGGGTTTCTGCAGGAGGTTATCACCGATCGAGGGGGTTCCTTCATGTTGGACCTGATGAAATGTTTATGGGAGAAGTGCGGGGTGGTGCAGAGATGCACAACACTGTATCACCCACAAGCCAATGGACTTGTGGAATGATTCAATGGTACCCTAAAGTCAATGCTCCAGGCATTTGCTGGACAGCATGGGAGGGACTGGGAGAAATACCTTCCCCACCTGCTGTTTGCATACAGGGAGGTGCCCCAAGAGTTGACAGGATTTTCCCCCTTCAAACTCTCATATGGACGCCGGGTACATGGGCCCCTAGACTTGATCCAGGAGGACTGGGAAGGTAAGCACACCACCCAGGGAACTCCCATTGTGGATTACGCCCTTAGGTTTAGGAAAAGGCTGAAGGAGCTCATGGGGACAGCCCAGAGCAACCTGGCAGCTGCCCAACAGAAACAAAAAGTGTGGTATGACCGCAGGGCCAGAGTTTGCTCATACATGGTGGTTCAGGAAGTCATGGTCCTTATTCCAGTCCAGAAAGACAAGCTGCAAGCTGAGTGGGCAGGACCGTACAAAGTGGTTAGAATGGTAAATGACTTGAACTACATTGTGGAGTTACCTGACAGAAGACAGACAGAAAGGATGTACCATGTCAACATGATGAAGCCATATGCAAATAGGGCTGACATGGTGTTTGCAGTGTGTAGTCATGGGGAGGGGACGGACGAAGGAGACCCCCCTTCTGGACTTGCTGGAGGAAAGCAAGTGGGAGTCCTCTGTGGAGGCAGTAAAATTGTCTCCCCAGCTGGCCCCGGCCCAGATCCAATAAGTAAGGGAGGTTTTAGCAGACTTTGCCCCATTGTTTGGCTCCAAGCCTGGACTAACCCCCTTAGCGACACATGATGTGGAGACAGGGACACAGATGCCCATACGGCAGACAGCATATCGGGTGTCAGAGGCTGTCCAAAAGGACATTAGGAGGGAAGTGGAGGAGATGCTGGATTTAGGAGTAATCCAGAGATCCCACAGCCCCTGGGCCTCACCCATAGTCCTTGTGCCCAAGCCAGATGGCTCAACTCATTTCTGTGTGGACTGTCATGGACTGAATGCAGTCATGAAGTCAGACATCCACCCAATGCCTCTGATGGACGAACTCCTGGACAAGTTGGGGGGGTGACCTACCTTACGACCATTGACCTGACAAAGGGGTATTGGCGGTAGAGTTGACAGACAGAGCTAGGGAGAAGTCAGCCTTCATCACTCCAATAGGCTTATTTGAGTTTAAAGTAATGCCTTTCGGAATGAAGAATGCCCCGGCCACTTTCCAAAGGTTGGTGAACCAGGTGTTAAATGGTGCTGAGGAGTACGCCGTGGCATACCTGGATGACATTGCCATCTTTAGTACCAGCTGGGAGGAACACCTATCCCACCTTAGGGAAGTGCTGGACAGGATACAGAGGGCCGGGCTCACTGTCAAAGCCGAGAAGTGCCAGGTGGCCATGGGAGAAGTGGCATACCTCGGGCATGTGGTAGGCCGGGAACAGCTCCATCAGAACCGAATAAAGATAGAGGTGATCCAGTCATGGCCCAGACCAGAAACCCAGAAGCAGGTCAGGAGCTTTCTAGGGACAGCAGGGTACTACAGGAAATTTGTACTCAATTACAGTGCCCTGGCTGCTCCCCTATCTGACCTGACACAGAAAAGGATGCCAAAGAAAATTACCTGAGGCCCAGCCTGTGAGGAAGCCTTTACCAGACTAAAGGAGGCACTGTGCAGTGCTCCTGTTTTGACAAGTCCTGACTATAGCAAAACCTTTATAGTTCAGACGGACTCCTCAGACATGGGTATCGGAGCAGTACTGAGTCAGATGTCCAGCCAAGGGACAGATCACCCAGTAGAGTACCTGAGTAGGAAGTTGCTTCCCAGGGAGCAAGCGTACTCCATGGTGGAAAAGGAGTGTCTTGCCATAGTGTGGGCCCTAAAGAAATTAGAGCCATACTTGTATGGGCAGCATTTTGTGGTGCAGACTGATCACAACCCCCTGGTTTCACTGACGCAGATGGGGAAAAACAATGGCAGACTGCTAAGATGGAATCTTGCTTTGCAAGGTTATGATCTGACAATCGTACATAGGGCTGGAGCGAAGAACCAGAACTCAGATGGGCTGTCTAGGGTCTATGAGGAGTGAACTGATTTGGGAAGCTCATCCAATGTAGGGGTTAGAACCCTCAAATTCAGTCTAGGTGGGGAGGAATTGTGACGCGGACAGCCAGCTCTGAGTGCTGTATCATTTTTTTTAATATAAAATGTATTACTGACTGTCTCTGCTGAAAAATCTAGTGCTCTTAGAATGACCTCACTCATCCCCACCCCCCCAAGTTTCAGCTGAAAGATGAAAGCCATGAGAAAATACTGAAAACAGCATGTGAGATCACACACACAGGTTAGATACCAGGTGTTACATGGCAGGCCTGAAGCTAATGACAGAGTAGAACAGACCTTGATCAAGGATCTCCTGTTTGTCTGAGCTGTAGTTGCAAAAAGGGAAATCAAGATCCCTTTTTATGACATTGGAGGAAAACCTAAGTTATTACACAGGGGTGTGAAGTTGTAAATGCTCCTGTGAAGCCTGTGTGTGAGAGAGGATGCAGCATACATCAAAGGGTTATATGAGAAATTGAATTATGCTGAGGTCACATAATCTTAATGCCTTATTAGGACAGCCTGTTTCATAGATATATATGTTTTATATATCCTGACAGGGAGGAGCTAGGTGACCTCCTGCAAAGAGGTGGGGTAAAAGCCAGCTTTTAATTTAGTCTGTTTTACTTCACATAGACACTTTATCTAGACTCTGACCAAAAAAACATCCTTGAGCACTTTTAAGCAGGTATTTAGAGGTAGAGACAAATCTAAGTACTGTAGGTAGGAACTGTACTGTTTAAATCTTGTTCTTTTAAACTGTTCACAAGACTGAGCTTAGAGATTGGCACTTTGGGAGTAGAAGGCTTGACCTGCTGAGTGGGTTTGTGACACAGTGTACTACCCAAATCACTGCAACAGGGGGGAAGCCATGTTGCACACTCTGGATGTGCATAGGTGTCTCAGATATTACTTGACCAGAACCAAGGCACATCGTAAGTCGGACCATCTGTTTGTTTCCTACGCATAAAGGATGCCTGGTGCTCCTGTTTCCAAACAGTCGCTTTCTCGATGGCTGGTAAAGTGCATAATGTTCTGTTACCAGAAGCGCAACAAGCTTTTACCGGGACCGGTAAAAGGTCATTCTACGAGGGGGGTGGCTATCTCCTTCGCTGCACTCAAAAATGTCTCCGCTTCAGCCGTCTGTGCGGCAGCAACCTGGAGCACTGTACACACCTTCATCAGGCACTACAGTTTGGATATTGCCTCTAGACGCCGAGCTGGTTTTGACTTGGTGGTCCTTCAAGGACTTTTGTCTTAATGTCTGAGACATCTCTCCTATCCTTCTCCCGATAGCAAATTGTTCACTTACTCCTTGGGAATCAGTCCTAATGGTGTAACCTGCTGCAAGAGCTGTTACTCAAAGTAAGATAGTACAGTTACGTAAGAACTTACCATAACAGTAGATCTTCGAGAACAGCTCTTGCAGCAGGTATTGTAGTTTCCCTCCCACCTTCCCCTCTGGAGGTTGAGTCTTCTGACCTAGTTTCTATTCTACTGCGTCTTTCAATGCCTATTACAAACCTTCCTTTGGAAGCGGATCCTCAGTCTCCTCTTCAGATGTCACCTTTGGGCTGGAAGTCACTGGTGGGACAACTGGGGATGCTGGGGGACTGCCCCCTTTTATGTGATGCCTGACGTCGGGGAGGGGCCGACGTCAGGGATGCCCCCCCCCTGCTGGATACTGCTAGCTAGAATTTTTCCGTGGGGTACTGGCATCTGCCGGCTTCAGTCCTAATGGTGTAACCTGCTGCAAGAGCTGTTCTCAAAGATCTACTTTGACGGTAAGTTCTTACGTAGCTATACTTTTTACTGCAGCCTTGCATAGCCTGCGTCCTCCTACTGTCGTTGATTTTTTTTTAATAGTCTAAGTTTTTATTGAATTTTCCAACTCCACAAGGTTCATCCAGTACAATAATGTTAGTCATTGAACAAATATAGTGCAAGTGTTGAAATCTGAGGAAAAAAAAGACTACACTGACTGCGGACACCCCCCCCACCTTGGAAGTACAGCACTAAAGAGCTTATATAGGTTATCTCAGACAAGGTCTTAACCATACAAAACTGTCATACAGTAAACCATGTGTTACTGTTCCCTTTCTGTACCTCGCTTCCTTGGCTTTTTCTGCAACTTGCCTAATATCTGAGCCTAATAATATGTTTTATCAGTTTATTTCCCTGCAATGGGTGCCCCTCTTATCCTGATAGGTGATGGAGGGTTTAGCCCAGAGAAGTCTTTGTTAACTGAATGGAGGGGGATATCAGATATGCAGGCATAATATGACCTACAGGTATTTTGCAGCATTTTGAAGATAGATACCTTCCCTAGGTATGTACAAATTTCATTGTCTTACCGTTGAAAACGGCTTGAACCCTTTCACAGCTAGCTGTTTTGTCCAACTGTAACAGCCATTCCTGCACTTCAGGGGCTTCCTATTCCCTCCAGTGCCTAAGTACTACTCTTTTAGCTGTTATTAGGGCTCCTTCCAACCACTCATCTCTCTGAACTTGAGAGTTAGTATTAACTTGAGGGCCCTGTCCATGATCTACAGGGCCGAATTTAGGACTTTGGGGGCCTCCAACAAACTCAATGACTGGGGCCCCACAGACAGGGAGCCCCACACGCACCCCCCCAACAGGCACCCCCATGACACACAGACTAATAACCTAAAGGCAAGCAACACTAATTTAGAAATAAATTTATATTTATACTATACTTGCAAAAAGTGTTCCTCCAGCTGTCATTAATTGTTCTAGCTCTACTGCTCTCTGTCTATGCAGTCTCCTCTCGACTCCCATTAATAAAATGCAGGGTATACTACTATATATGTAATTCTAACTGACAATAATTTGGACTGAAATAAATGTCCAGAATAGAGCCTCTGATAACAGATACACATGATGACACAGTTGCTCAGTCATTGACTGTCGTCATGTGTATGTTGTTGTCAGAGTCGGAGAGTTAGACTAAAGGCTATTCAAACTATTTATTTTTCATTTAAAATTATGGTCCATTCCAGTCCAGACCATCTCATCTTCTAGCCAATCTCTTATATCAGTAGACTACTGACAGTAGTATTTACATGTATATACCTAAAAAAAAGGAAGCATGGCAAGACACTGGTCTATCTCTGGGTGGGTGTGTAATCCTCCTCCTTTGGGTCTCTCCTTAACACTGTGCACCAGCAGTTTTCTATGGCTGGTTTGGAGGATTTGCAGGCAGCTGGCAGGCTGCTTGCTGCAGTGCTGCTGAGCTCTTAAAAAAAAAAAAGATTTATAGCCTTGTTCTCAGCAAGTAGCACTAGCAGTACCAGGCTAGCAGCAGGTCGGCAACAGCGTGGCAGCAGTCAGATCAGGAATCGGGAAGGTCTAGCTGGCTTCTAGCTGCAGCAGGTGGTGGTTCATTCTCTCTCTCTCTCTCTCTCTCTCTCTCTCTCTCTCGCTCTCCTCCAGCGGCTTCAACAGTAAAATTCTCTCCAACGCTCTGGAACTGGTCCTCAGCTGAATGGTTCCATGAGTGCCGGAGGGATCACTTTTATGCTGCAGCTACGGACCTGAGGGGAAACAAAAATTGTCAGGTCCAGTGGGATGAGGTGCGATTTTAGCCAAGGACTGAGTGGAGCCCTGTGATTGGCTCCAACGGCATCTTCCATGTCATGTCAGCATGTGTAGCACAATAGGGGGAATGAGGAGAAACAGAAAATCAAGTTCCATGATGACAAGCATGGCATAGGCTACAGACAGGAGGCCAGCATGGAGTTTTTGTTTTGGGGTCCAGGGAAATCAGCAGCGAAGGCAGGCGGTGGGCAAGTAGGGCAGTGCTGGGGCCCCACGTCATCGATTCACAACCACATTAAGGTTTAAGGTATGATTTTGTATGAGTGTCAATGATCCTTAAGTTGGCGTTCATGGTGTGGCCATGAGGTAGCAGGACAGCGTGGATTGGGGAAATTGGGCAGGCGGGCACAGTCACGCAACATAACTCCGTTTAATGAGTGCTGTTTTGCTACTGTTACACATTTGCTGGCTTGCTGCAGCTATAAAATGGGAACAGGGGAATCCGAATACTGTGCAGGGGAACATTTGGCTCTTTGGCTGTTTAGTCTCTGAGTACTGTAGCTCCGGACTTGTTTTGCAGCTCGCTGAGTATTAGTGCTATTTGGGGGCCTCCCGCAGTCATGGGACACATTTGGGGGCCTCCCGTGGCAGCGGGGTTGGCGGGTGCCTAACGCTGGCCCTGATGACCTAGCCCTAGCATAATTATTTGCAGCTTCAATGTGAGATTAGTCTAAATTACTATCCTGCAGATCTATTGGACCTCCCACCTATACAAGTGTAGCTTGGGACATGACCAAAGCAAGTGCATAAAGGTTCATGGATGCTCTCTGCATATCCAACACTTGTCACTGTCTACCAGTCCCCATTTATGCAGCTTTTCCGGGGTCCTGTACCATCTACAAAGGATTTTCCACTGTCTGAATCTATTTTTGAATCTTTGACCCTGAGGCTATATTTCTCCAACATCTCTCCCAATCTTGTGCAGTGAGTTCCATGTGAAGTTCTGTTTCCCAGCATGCTCTGGTGTTTTCCAATGGGTTAAGGCCTTGTCTAATAAGCTGTCACTGTATATGACCAGCCTTTCCCTTTTGCATTGGTACTGGCTAGAGCACTGAATCTAGGATTTGGGGCATGGTAAGTGTGTACTATGGGCCCAGCAGTGGCATTAGAGCAAGCCTTATTTGGAGATACCTCCAGTGGTATTGCTTAGGTAGAAGGTATAGGTCTCTCAGCTGCTGGAAGAATTTTAGTGTCCCACTAGCCTCATCCAACAAATGCCTGAGGTCGGTAATCTCTTTAATGGCCCAGTCTGTCCAGTGTACCCCCCCCATTGCATAGTCTGCTACTGCGCCATAAGGGTAAGGCTGGTGATTTATCTGGGTACCAGCCAGTGAGTTTGGCAACTCGTCTCCAGGCTGTAACTGAGTGCTTAATGACTGGGTGCTTTGTCACAGCCTTTGGGATGTTACCAAAACATATTGCATTCACTATGGTGCTCCCAAGACTCTCTCCTCATATAACACCCTCTTGCACAGGCAGGAGCTCCCCAACCGCAAGGCTGAGCTGGATAGTTGATGGACAGCATGGACCAGTTCCTTGAGATTAAAGTCTGGGAGGTAGAATCTACCTCTGGTGAACGCTTATGCCAGTTTTTTTGTGACTGAGTCTTCTAGTATCTGTATCCCAAAAGAAGGCTAGCCTATCTTTCTGTAGCCTTGGTATTAGTTTGGTGCCAAGGGGGATGTGTATATTGTTTAGAATATATTGTATCCTGGTGACTACCATCATTTTATAGGTGTGGGCTTTGCCCAAGTGCAAGAGGTGGAGGTGATTCCATCTTGCTATGTCCTTTTCTAGGGCTGTGTGTAAAAGTTCCAGGTTGTACCTCCCCATGTACGCTAGATTCCAAGAGAAGTTAATCCCTAGGAAGTTAATATGTTCTTGTGCCACTGACATATTCCATGGGAAGCCCTGCTGGAATAAAACAAAGCTGTGAAAAGGCAAGAGTGTAGACTTAGATACGTTCATCTTATACTCAGACAGTCTAGCATATGTGGTGGTCAGAGTAACCAGCTGCAGTACTGAGTCCTGTGGCTGCATGTGGGTTGCAATGATATAAGTGGCAAAGGCCATGACTTTGTGTTCCCTCTTGTGTACCCCGTGGATCTTAGGGTGCTGATTGATAGTCTGGAGCATGGATTCTAGGGTTAGGATGAACAGTAGGGGGAAGAGGCAACTGCCTGGTGCCCCTCCTTAGTGGAAAACTGGCTGAGGGAGTTCATTTGTGATTACTTTTGCTGCTGCCTCTTGTACAGGACTGAGAACCATCATATTATGTGGGGGCCAAACCCAAATCTTCTCAGAATGTGGAAAAGAAACCTCCATTCCACCTGGTCAAATGCTTTTTCAGGGTGTAAGGACAGAAACAGAGAAAAAAATGATGGCAGAAGGAGACCAAGGTCCATCTAGTCTGCCCAAGTGTTCCTGAGAACTATTCTGATCTCAGGACCTAACCCCTTTCTGTTTTATACTCTCAACTGCTCTCCCTACTTTTGTTCATGTGTTGGGTCTGTCTCAACCCAGTTTGAATGATGTCACGGTCTTAGTTTCCACCACCTCAGTGGGCAACCTATTCCATAGTTCTATCATCCGTTCTGTACAATAGTGTTTCCTAATCTCCCTTTTAAAGCTGCCCCCCTCAACTTCCACTCATGGCCTCTAGTATTGGAGTCGGTAACTCTAATAAGCAGATCCGAGAAGGGCACTTTATTTATTCCTCTTAGTAACTTTTATGTCTCAGTCATGTCCCGTCTCCCTTCTAGCCTCCAGCAAGAACATATTCTATGTTTCTAATCGCCCCTCATATGAGGGCCCTTGGAGGCCTTGAATCATTTTGGTCACTCTTCTCTGAACAGTCTTCATCCTGTTCTTATCCTTCTTTAAGTATACATTCCAAAATTGGACACGGTACTCCAGATGGGGCCTTACCAGGGACCTGTAGAGAGGGAGTATTACCTCCCTGCTTCTGCTGTCATATCCCCTCCCTATGCACCCTAGCATTCTGCTGCCTTGCTGTAAGCTGTGTTGCATTGGCTAGTCTGTTTGAGGGTACTACAAATGATGATCCCTAAGTTCCTTTCTTCCTGAGAGGCATTTAGCTGGATACCCCATTAAGCCTGTAAACTGTCCTCAGGTTACCCTTACCCAGATACAACACTTTGTACATTTTAGCGTTGAGCCTCAGCTGCCAGACATTAGACCATCTTTCCAGTCTCTGAAGGTCTCTTTGCAGATCCCTAACTGCCTCTTCACTGTTCACCCTTCCTCCTTGCTTGATATCATCCACGAAAAGGGCACGTTTTCCCTGTATACCTATGCCAATATGACTGATAAATGCATCAAACAGGACTGACCCTAACACTGAGCCCTTTGGCACCCCACTAGTAATTTCTTCTTCCACTGACCCCTTCCCATTAACTACCACTCTCTACTTTCTGTCTTTTAGCCAGCTACCTATCCACCTGATTATGTTCTTGGCTGCTCCCAGGTCCTCCAACTTTGTCAGAAGGCAGTTGTGTGGTGCAGAGTCAAAGGCCTTACTGAAGTCAAAAGTAGAGGATGTCCACTGGGTGGCCTCTGTTAATTTCCCTGAGTCACCCAGTCAAAGAATGTGATTAGGTTTTTCCTGGCATGATCTACCTGCTACAAACCCATGTTGTCTATCATCCTGAAGGGCATTCTTTTCTAGGTAACTTAATTTATTTACGCTCTATTTTGATTTTCATAGTATGAACTATTGTAAAAGTGTGTTGTACACTTACATTATGCTGTCATTACTGTATTTCTATACCTCCCTTTGTACCCTCCCCCGGGTCACCCCTGAAAAACAGACATTCTATCTCAGTGGGCTCACCTGGTAACCAAAATTCAAATAAATAGGTACTCCACCAAGTCCTGCTTCATTAAGGCTTCCATTAGCTTCCCCACCACCGGAGTGAGGCTGACTGGTCGGTAGTTGCCAGCCTCCTCCCAGCTTCCTCCCTAGTGGAGGGGGACCACATCTGCTGTTCTCCAGTCCCTCACCACTGCTCCCCATTGAAGTGAACTGTTGAACAAATGAGCCAATGGACCTGCCAACACCCCAGCCAGTTCTGTTAGCACTCTCGGGTGAATTCCATCTGGCTCTGGTGATTTGTCTTCCTTGCTTTTTTTTCTAGGGCCTCCTTAACCCTGCTGGTAGTGATTGACGGTGCGTCCATTTGAGGGGCCCCTTTTACCTCAGCCTTGATACCACTGTCTGGTAATGGGCCTAGGTGTTCCTTGGTGAACACGGAGCAGAAAAAGTTATTTAGAATGATGGCCTTCTGCTTGTCCTCTTCTATGATTCCAGCCCTGATAGCTTGCACCATAGACTCCTCAAAATTTCTGCACCCTCTATTTTGACCCCCTTAACCTACCTCTTCAATCTTTCTCACTCTTCCACTACTGTTCCCTCAGCCTGGATGTCCGCTATGGTCTTCCCCCTTCTCAAAGGCAGTGATCCCACTGTCCCTGGCAACTACCGCCCAATATCACTTCTCCCCTCACTTGCCAAGGTCCAAGAATCCCTAGTCCTCTCAAGGTTAAATTATTTTCTCCTCACCTTTAACATTCTCCCCATCCAGTCAGGATTTAGAAAATTCAACTCTACCACTTCCTCCCTTCTTCACTTCACTGATGCTATTCACTCTGCTATGGATCAAGAGCAGATCACCTCAGTCATTTTCATTGACCTTGCAAAAGCCTTCGATTCAGTCTCCCATCCCCTCCTGCTAAATAAATTAAGTGCCTCTGGCCTTTCCCCAGCGTCTGTTTCCTGGTTCAGTTCTTACTTAACTGGCTGGTCTTAGGCAGTAAAAATCAGTAATGTCCTTTCTCCCTTCCTCCCTCCCCATCCTTGCTGGCGTACCCCAGGGTTTGATCCTTGGACCTGTTCTCTTTTTCCTGTTTATTAATGACCTCCCTTCTGTATGCACCCATGCCCAGATCAACATGTATGCAGATGATACCGTCCTCTTCCTATCTGGTCCCTCCGCCACAGCCATCCAAACTCCCCTTCAACAAGATTTCTCAGCGGTCACAACCTGGTTCATCGATAATCGCCTAAAACTGAACACAAAAAAAAACATAGTCATGACCTTTGGCTCCAAACAGAAACTCACTAGGACTCCCGCCTTACCCTCCTTCTCCTCTGGTGTTAACACTCCTCTCGACAATGTCCCTGCCTACAAGTACCTCAGAGTGTGGCTCGATCCCTTCCTAGACTTCTCTTCCCACTTTAGTGCCCTTCACTCCAAATTGCGCCCTAAACTAGGATTACTCTACCACCACAAGTCTAGTCTTTCCCTCCCAGTTAGACGTGATATAGTGGTCAAATGGATCCTCCCTCCTTTCGATTATGTAGATGTAGTTTTCAGCGCAGCTCCAGCCACCTCCCTCACCAAACTCAATGTCATTTTCCATGCCTTCTGGTTCGTCTCAAACTCCCCCTATCTGACACACCACTGTGACCTCTACTCCTCCCTATCCCTCCAATCCCTAACGCAGAGACGCTCATCCCACTGTGCTACCTTCATCTTTAAATACTGGTTTGGGACTCTTCCATCATACCTCGCCTGTCTCCTAAATCCTGCCACTCCCTCCCCTACAACTCATGTACAAACTGCGCCCACTTCTTTGCCCTCCCACGAGTCCACACCTCAGCTGGTAAACTAGCATTCTCTTATAGACTTCCCTCCCTCTGGAACAATATCCCCCGCAACCCATTTCACCCGCTCCTTTCTTGCCCTTAAGCGCATACTCAGACCTACTCCTACCACTTTTTGTACTTGCCCAACTTACTAAGACTAATTTTTCTTCTTCTCTGGTTTTTTTCCTTCCACTCTTGCATTCTCCTACTTAGAACCAGAAACGGTATGCTTGCTCTTAATGTCTTACTCTGTTTAGCTGTTATCAACTGTGTATACATATATATACATAAATATGTAAATATCGAAATGTAAATAGCTTCTATCTACATTGTATTACACTGTATTTGTATTTTGTACCCCTCTGTTGTATCTGCACCTCCTATCCCCTGGTGGCACCTGGAAACAAGCTTTCACTCAGTGTGCCTTCCCCGATTATCAAATTTTAAATAAATAAATAAATGATTTGGCCTCCATCCTTAAATCTGACTATTTCTCCCCTCTTCTTTCTTTTTTCTTGTACATATTTGAAAGGTGTTTATTCCTTGCCTTATCTCCCACTGCCAGCCTAAACTGTGTTGCAGCCTTGGCTGCTCTAATCTAACCATGCTCTTCGCCTCTTTATTCTTCTGATTGTACACTTCCCATTCACTATCCCCCATGGTTCTTTTCTAATTTTTGAATGCCTCTCTTTTGGTCCTAATTGATGTCCTGACTTGGTTAGTGAACCACATGAGGTTTCTGTGTCTGTTCTTTTTAGACACTGGGTGGGATATTCAGACTGCACCAAAAAAATGTGCAATAGCAGGAGCAGGCGTAAGTGAAGTGTGCCCCTTCGCAACACACGTGCTATTCAAACAAAGCGCAGGCCAAGGTGCACTCGCGCAACACAGTTGAATATCACACCAACTGCGCCATGGCACAACCAGAGATGCGCAGTGGAGCAGGGCCCATGCGCAGTAGCATGACCAGTGATGCGCAGGGATGGGGACAGGATGCAGGGGTGCACCACCCATGGAAGCCATGGGTGGAGGAGTATGCAGCAGGCCAGACAGACCCACCCCCATCCAGGCACCCCATGAACTGCACAACCAGAGATGAGCTGGATGGACCACCAGCCTATGAACACCAGCACTGAATCAACAGCTGGGGCACAGTGCCCCATCACACCACCCAGGCAAGCAGTGACTGCAACACAAGGAGGGCCGGCCCCCCCTAGTGCCACCCCACACCACCAATGCAGAGCACACCCTGTACAGTGATCCCCAGACACCCGGCCCAGAAGCAGCACCCAACAGTGTATGGCACCAAACACCTGCCACCACCAACACCGTGACAATGCAACCCTGTACACCATGGAGCCATGCAAGGCAGCCCCACTGTGAGCACCCTGCAGTGGGTGACACCAGCCACTGACGCAACAACTGCATACACAATGCCCCCCTGCATGGCCCCCCCGTGGCACAGCAGAGAGGTTGACCCTGCGTCAGTACCCGAGGGACCCCGCATGCAACAAGGCCTGCCCTGGATGCCACCACCAGCAGGACAGCACCCCACACACACACCCATGCACACACCCTGTCCCAGCACTGGTCCCAACAGACAGCACAGCCACCCACTGTGGTGCATGGAGGCATGCACCACACAGAATGCGACACAGGGCACGGAAAAATCCCCACCCTGTCCCAAGGGTACCCTGACACAGGGCCACAAAAGTGGGGCAACAGATGCTGTTGGTGTGTGTCCACTGATGCCGTGTACCCATGGCCTGCACCCCACCATGGCATAGGTGAACTAGCCATCTAGTGCATGCACCATGAAGCCATCCGCCGCCAGCATGCGGCCGGAGCACAAGTGACAGACGGTAGAACACAGACATCACAACAGACACCAGTGACAGCATGGAGGCGGGACAATGACAGCATAGCCCGCAGTATCACCTGATGCAGACATGCACCACACTGGCAACAGGATGCAAGCTGCCATGGTGCCATGCCCAGAGTGTGGCTGGCATGGACAGCCACCAATGAAATGCCAGCAGAATGTGTGCACCACAGACATGCAAGGGGCACAGCTGCACGGGCCATGGACAGACTGACAGGGGCATCAGGGACACAGCGCATGCACCAGGGACCACTGCACACAGGCATCCAGTGCACAGGGAACAACACATATACCAGAGACAGGGACCGAGTCCCCCACCCACACCATTAATGGGGTCCTGCAGGACACACACACACGCCCAGTCCTGCACCACCCCAGATGCCATGCACACCACTGCAGCAAAGCACCATATGCCCGCTGCAAATCAGAGACCACCACAGTTGTCATATCAAACCAGAATGTATTGCAAAGGTAAACTGTACAAACAATGTATCAAGCAAAACTATGTACAAAGTGGGGGGGAAGGGCCACAAACCAAGTGGGGGTGGGCATGGGACAAGAAGGTACGTCAGGGAGTGGGACAAAGGGGTGCGAGAGACAGTCCGGGGGGGGAATGCACATCACATGCGTCGCAGGCCCTACTGGCGGCCCCTCTCTTCACTCTGGTCCCTGTGGCACCTACGGTGCCTCCTATGTCTGCCACACTCCATTCCCTGGAGCAGCTCCAGAGTAGCCCGGGTCACCTGTAGTAGCTCCTGTATGTGCTGCTCCAGGTTAGTCCAGCATTGTCCACCTAGGACAAGGGAGCAGAGACAGTACGCATGACTGTCCAGACCCCTGCAGCCCACCCAATGTGCATGGCATACAGCCATGGTCCACGCCCCTGTGATGGCATGTGATCACCCACAGTGTCCGCACCCACATGACCCGCCTACCCAGGCACCCATATCCATGAGGAATGCTGCACACACACACCGCCCGTGCCCTGCACAGCACCAACGTGGCCATACAGTGACATGGCTATGCAGTGCGAAGGCAGTGGCACAGCCATGGACCCAGTGCATGCACAGCCCACCCGCGACACCCACCCACACATGCAGTGCCACAGGACAGTGCTGAGTGTACCATGTGGCGTGCACGGCAGTGGGGCAAGTGCAGGAGGCCACGCCCCACCACCACCCCTGCAACCCACCATGCACAGATGTAAGGGGAAACACAGCACTCAGCTGCATCCTGGTCAGCAGGGCACTGCTGACCCATGGCACCACCAATGTGCCCCGGCTGCAAGGCCACGACTCCCACTCTGGCCTGCTGTCCTTGTCCTACGGCGATCCTCTAGGCCTAGGGTGCAAACATGGAGAGGGAAACATCAGTACAGGTCAGTAACACGGCCCCCCCTCGCTGTGTGCGTGCCTGCACGGCTCAGCCATGCCGCACCCCCCACCACCCCCACAGGATGGCCACCACCCCCCCTGCAGTGTGGCCTGATGCACACTGCGATACCTGGACGGACAGACACTACCAGTGATGGGATGGAGCACCTACCTGGCCGTGGCATGGCACCCTGCTGGGTGCATGCCTGCAGTCACCCCAAGCGGTCAGGGTGCCACTGCTGGAGGTTGCCATAGCGGTGGCGACACTGCTCCACTGACCTGCTGCTCCCTGTCACCTCCTTCAGGCCCTCTGTGACCTCCTGCCACACTGCAGTCCATGGCCTCTGGAGGGGTTCCTGCCCAAAGAGGGCACCAGCATGTGGTTCCTCCAAGGCCACCAGGTTTGCCAATTCTATGGCACTCCAGACCGGCGCTCTGGTCCTAGTCATGGTGCTGTCTCAAACGGCATCAAAATGGCGCACTGTAGCGCACGTGACCCACGTGCAGAGGCAGCGCAGTACTGCACTGCCAGTCCCTATTGTGCTGTCACCAGATTGTGCAATAGGGGTGCAGCCATGCGGATGCATGGTGCCTAGGGGGCAAAGGTCAACCGCAGGGTCATGCGTCTGTCCACGCACAGAGTGCCACGTGCTATTGGGATGCCCTGCATGTAGCATGGTAGGGTGCATGTGTGTGATGCCCTGCAGTGGCCTACCATGCAGTAGCACCATGGTGCCCACGGCGCACCATGGTACGAGCGCCCCATGGGCATACAGTGCACTAGCACCACAGGCACAGTGGTAGCCATGCTCTGCACAGCCTCCCATGCACAGCACATCAGTTGCACCACACGCATTGGCATTACCATCCTGGGCATGCGTCGCGTGGTGCCGATTGCACAAGTCACAGTGGTGCGCCATATCCTGACCATGCTCACCAACATTGTGCAAGGTGCAACACAGCGATATTCTGCCAGGTTATTCAAATCAGCTCATTAGCCATTCAACGGTGCATCCACTGCATTAGCATCCACTTACAGTTGCGCCTGCCCTCATTTGCATGCGTTGCAATATATAAATGTGACCTGGGGCTGCAGAGGCCATGGATCGGTATTGCAGTCCCTTGTGGTAGGTTGCATGCTGTTGAGATGTGGGGACTTTGGTTTGGGAGGGCTGTATGGGACTGCACAGTCCAAGGTAACACCTGTCACTCCCACAGGTGTGAGCATGACTGAGTGAGGAAGAGGAGGAACAGGAAAGGGGGAGAAGGAGGAGGCCCAGCTTCACCAGGGCTGAATCTGATGCCCTGTTCGAGGCATATCTAGACAGGGAACCACTGCTTAGCGGACAGCGGGGAATGCCACTGGCCCTTGCTGTGGCAAGGGGTGAGGTGGCGCATGCTGTGAACCAGCAGGGCAGCCACCAGCAGTCCGTGCAGGAGTGCAAGAAGAAGGTAGGCATGGACAGGAGGCAGATCAAGGAAAAGGTGGCTGCAATCAGGGTGGCACGTGCTGCCACAGGTGGGGGCCAGCTGGATGTACCCCACCTGACGCCGCAGGAGGAGCAGGTGGCCAGCAGCATGCGGCATAGTGCCATCAAGGGCATTCCTGGTGGTGGCTTCCAGACGGGTGGCAGCCCATCACTGCATGGTAGGTCCTGTGCTGTCAGTGTGTGGGTGGTGGAGGGCATGCCACAGGGCAAGGCGTAGCCAATAATGCTACTATGTTCCTTTACAGCTCCTGAGCATCTACATGGGGCAGCGGTGGTGGGTGTGTCCAACAAGGAGGCCCTGGACACAGATGATCGCCCATCCACCTCCACAGGTGTCCAAGGGACCGGCCAAGTGCATACCTGCACGTCTATCCGGACTGATGTGGGTGGAGTGGGTGTGGACAAGGCCCTGCCTGTGTCCCAGTGTGACATCACCCCCGGTGTCCAGTGTGCTGGGCCATTGATTGTGGCTGGATCCAGCACTGATGATGTTGGGCCGCACATCCCGGACAGTGATACTTGTGGGACACAGGATGGTCCCACAGCAGGCAACCGCACAGGCAATACCGCTGGTGATGCTGCCGTGGCTGCCTCCGTAACAACCCAGTCCCAGCCTGTGTCTGTATGCCCCAGTGGGGCAGCACTGGTGTGCGTCCAGGGTGGTGGGGCTGTTGCAGCTGCTGTGGCATCGTCAGTAGACCCTGGCGATCGGCAGCCGGAGGGGCAGCACCAGCAGTCGTCCAATGGCAATGAGGGGACAGTGTCGGGGGCAGTGGCAGTGCACCGTGTGTGGACGTGCCCCAGCATGGCTCTGGTGTGCAGCGCCCAACGTCACGGGGCACTGCCCAGCAGGGCCAGGAACACCACGTGGGACAGCAAGCTGGACCAGCAGATGACCCCTTGGACGACCATAGCCGTCTTCTCCAGGCCTCAGTTGACCAGCAGATGCGGCTCGTGACGGCGGTGGATGCACTCAGTGCGGTTCTGCGCCAGGAAGATGACCGACGCAGCAGGGACCACGGATTGCTCCTGGCAGAGTTGGCCCAGAAGTGGGTGGATGTGACCACTGCCATTGACAGGCAGACCACTGCAATGACAACTGTCATGGCTACACTGGCCACCCAGCCGCTGCAGACACTGCACAGTGTCATGTCCACCCCCGTTCCCGACGTCATGCGACACCTGCTATGTCGACACCGGGTTCGGCTGTGGGCATACCGAGCACGCCTGGCATGGGCACGTTCAGTGGGCTGCAGACCCCTGCATGAACACGGTCACGTTCACGCAGTGTCACCCCTTGGGGCCCATCGGTGCCACCCCATGAGGCCACTGGTCAGCCTAGCATGGCTGGCAGGTCTCGGTGGGGCCACCTATGCATCCGTGGCGGCCATGGTACTGTGCCATGTGACTGACCTGTCTCCCACCATGGCCACTGTCTGATGCTACCTTGTGTGCACTGTGGTGTGCATTGTATGATGCATGGGTGGGGTACCCAGCTCTGCACACACACGGTCCCTGTGCACACCTTCCCAGCTGCTGGCCACTGTGGCGTGTGCATGATGATGCCTGTGTAGCACTGTCCACCACTGTGCAATGGTGCCCAGCGTCTGAGGCACGCACAGTGTCAGCCACTGGGCATGGTCGTGTGTGGTCCCGTGAGGATGTGGGGGTGGCTGTTAGGGTGGGCGTGCCGTTTGCCCTTTGCGCATGTGTTGTGGTGTGTGTGTGTGTGTGTGTGTGTGCACGTGTCATTTTCAACCCTGCCCATCCCTGCTGCAGTGTGCGGTCCCCCGCTCAGACCCAGTCCCTTACCGCCGTCCACCCCTGGTGTCCAGCCCTGCCTGTCTGTGGGCTGTGCCCTTGCTCTTGGTGGTTGCACATGGCCCCATGACCTACCTGTGTTGTCCGAAGTGCTCCTTTGCTATGGTGTCCCAGTGCTGCTGTGCCACCCAGAACAGACAAGGGTCTTGTCGCCCAGGGGGTGGCTGCCCTACACCAACTGGACCAGTGTCCTCATCATCCCCACCGCTGTCCCCCTCTTTGACCTCTACGGCTATCCCACAGTCAGTGCCATGTTGTGCAGGATACAGCAGGCCAGGAATAGCCCACAGACCTTGGAGGGGCTGTACTGTAGGGCACCGCCTGATGTGTCCAGGCACCGGAATCATGCCTTCAGCAGCCTGAACACATGCTCAATGACATTCTGTGTTGTGGCGTGTGCCTCATTGAACCATAGCTGCGATGGGGTCATGAGGCGCCGGTATGGTGTGAGCAGCCAGGGCCACAGCAGGTAACCACTGTTACTTGTGTGTAGAGGGGAGACATTAGCATGGTGGTCTATGTCGCTATGCCATGGGCCATCATGGCTGGTGCCCATGGCACCTCTGACTATGCACCCTCCCACGTCTGCTCACGTCATCCGGCGTGATATGCTTACTCACCTACTAGATGGCCGGTGGGGATGTCCCCACTCTCAAATCTATGGCACAGTTCAGACTGTTGCCTGATGAAGGCATCATGTGCTCCCCGGGTGCGTGGCACAGACATTGGTTATATGCCCCCTGGCATCGCACACCACCTGGCAGTTTATGCTTGGGTAGCCCTTGCAGTTTATGTATGTTGCACCCTCTGGGCCAGGTGGCATGCGGATGCTTACATGGGTGCAGTCAATGGCCCCAAGCATGCCAGGCAACTGTGCTACCCTGTGAACTCCTGTATGTGTGCTGTGCGCTCTGCCTGTGTGCTGGGGAAACAGATGTACTCCGCAGCATGTGTCAGCAGTGCGCTGAGGAATTGTGTGAGTAGGTGTGACACGGCCAACTGGATTATGCCTGTTGTGTCCCCTGTTGGTCTCTGGAAGATGCCCATGGTGAGCAGGCACATGACGGCTGTCACCTTTGTCCCCACTGATAGCACATGGCTCCATCGTGTGGGTGCCTGCATCTCTTCACTGCACAGCTCACAGAGCTGCCTCAGAATTGCCTGGTTCAGGCGGTACCAGCCCACTATCTCTGTGTCAGAGTACTGTTTGAAGCTGGTGCGGGCTCGGTACTGCCTGTTCTGGGTGTACCACCAATGGGCCCTTCCACGGCTGCACCTCCTTGCTGCCTGCCTTCTCACAGCCCTCATTACCGCCTCCATCTGGAAGGTGGCACTGGCCATGTCCCTGGCTGGTGTCCCCCCCCGGGTGGCTGTTCTCATGTTCCCCCCTGCTGTCTGTTGCTGGTGCTTCTCCTGCACCGGGTTCACCTCCAGCTGTTTGCCTTTGGCTGCCCTGCCCCTTGCCACTGCTCTCAGTCCACTGTGGCACTCTCACACCCTTTTTCACACACTGGCATAGGCACACCCACTCCTACCCTCACTCTGGCACACTTCTGGTGGGCCCTGTCCTACTCCTGGCCACTTCTGCGCCCTGCTTCCTGTCTTTCCTCCCTGGCACCTCTGTCTCCACGCTTCCACCTGTGGCTTCCTTGTGGCGTGTTCTTCCTCCCCTCTCTTGCTCCCTTTTATTTTGGCTCATTTCCGCTGTTGCGCAACTTCCACTTGCTCTGCTATTGCGCACGTCGCATGATGTTGAATATCGCACTGCGCATGTTATTCATGGTTCAGACTCCTGTGGTTGCACATGCATTCATTACTGTTGTGCTATGGCACATTGCTTATTGTGCTGCGCAGCTGGCTTCTGCTGAATATCGCACAGTGGTGCATTTCCGCACTTGCGCTGGTGCATCCCTGTTGCACATGGCGCATCCGCTCTGACTATCCTGCCCACTGTCTTTACGCACATCTTGGTAGACTCCAAAGTGGCCTGTTTTACTTGCCCCCAATTGTCTTCTACCTCTAGATGCTCCTGTATCTTTGCTAGTTTGCTCCTCTAAAGTTTAAAACTTCTGTCCTGGACTGAGATTGCACTGCCACAAAGGCCAACTAAAACCACACAGTGTTGTGGTCGCTGTTGGCCAGCAGCTCCCTAACCCCAGTGACACTTATTACCTCTGAATTTGTGAGGACCACATCCGGGATGGTGACCATTCTAGTTGGAGTATAAACTAGTTGTGTAAGTAATTTGTGAGGACCACATTCGGGATGGTGTCCATTCTAGTTGGAGTACTAACCAGTTGTGTAAGCAGGCAATGTTGTTTTGTTGGGCATCAACCACCTTTTGACTTCTGAAAGAACCAGCAACTGGGATGTCCCACTCAACATCTGGCATATTTAGATCTCCTACCACAACTGTTTCCCCTTTTTGAATTACGCCTCTGATTTCCCAATGAAGCTCTTTGTCCCTGCCCATGGCCTGTCCTGGAGTCGGTATACTACCTCATGTAGATCTTTTTCTCTGATTCCGAGCTAAGTTGCACCCACAGGAATTCCACGCCCTCTTTTTTGTTGCAATCTACTGACATGGCTTTAATCCTATTCCTCACGTATAGTGCAACCCTCCCCCCTGCCCTCCCTTCTATCCTGCCTGAATAGGGCGTAGCCTGGGATAAGAGGTCCCAGTTATTTTTCTCCAAGGCCCAAGTCTCCGCAATGGCCACCAGGTCTACTCTGGACTCTGCCATAAATGCCTACAGGTTACTTGATTTGTTACCCAGGCTTCTGGTATTGATGCATATCCCTTTCCATAGTCTGGTTTCCCTGCTTTTTCTCCCTACTTTTGGTTCCACCTTCTGGGCTGTTGATGGATGGCCCCCTTGTTTGACCTCTTGAATTCTTTTTTTCTTCCCTATGTGATCTCCTCAGTCGTGGGGGAGAAATTCCTGCTTGTGGGGAAGTGACAACTCAGTTCCTATCAATAGTGCAATCTCTGATAGGTTACCTAGTATTAGACTGCCCCTCATCTAGTTTAAATGGTTGAGATGAATATCAAATTTCTGCACAATTGCACTCATTCCTTCCTTGGTGAGATGAAGTCTGTCACATTCGAAAAGCTTCCTCTCCCAGAAGTTCCCCCATGAGCCTTGATATCCTTTCTCACAACACCATTCTTGTAACTGAGTGTTGAATTCCTCTGTCTCCTTGTTTCTGATCTTGAACTTGCAATCCCCTTTACCCCAAACTGGGAGGATCTCCAAGAATGTTAGGGATGTTGTTTGAGCCTCCAACCTCTCCCCCCAGCTTAATTAAATTGTTTTTAGTTTCTTCCACCGTCCGTGCTGATAGGTCATTAGTTTCAAGGTGAATCAGTACATTGAGTCCTTTCTCTGCCTTGTCCACTAGCCTGCCAATGCATTCCATGTCATGCTGCACTGATGCTCCTGGGAGACATTTAACCATTATTTTATGTTGCGTACCTTTCCTTAGGTGGGACTCAACAAAAAGACCATGGATGTGTGGGGATGTGATGCTTTCCAAATTAGATTGGTTAAGGGTCTTGTATTGTCTGTGCCATCGCCTCTTTGAGTCTTGCTGCAATCATTTTAGTGAAGATTTTGCACTCCACCTAGGTCAGAAAAATGGACAGTAACTGCCACATAACTGAGTGTCTTTACCTGGTTTAGGGATTAAGGATATCTGTGCCATGTGCATGGAAGATGGTAATTCTCCTTGCACACAAGCCTCAGTGAAGGCATCCATCTTTACCCACCTATGCCATGCATCTTCATGGGACCCAAGGAGCCTGCATTGCAGTTTGATCCTCCCCATGCAGTGGGGAGAAAAACTTGGAGCAGGTAGAAGGTCAATGTGACGTCGCGCCCCTGCAAGTGTCAGAGCTCCCTGACATCCCATCGGGAAGAGTCTACAGTTTCCAAGGCCTTAACAGAGTCACTCTCCTCTCCTCTCCCTCCCCCTAGGGCTTTACTTCTGATGCAATCCCCACTGTTTGCTATCACTACCTGGTACGTGACAGGCTACAGGTTCCCCTGCTCTCCATGAAGATTCTATTGGGTTTGCAGCACAATGGAGGGTAGAGAGTGGGTAATACCTCTGGGGATGGGAGACTAATCAAGGGCATGGGCAGTCTGTGTAGGGCAACAGCATGAGAGCCCAGTGGCTCTGGGAGAAGCTGCACCCATTGCTGATGCAGGACTTGTCACAGGTGGAGTGTTCTACTCCCTGCATTGCTCTGCTGTATGCCCCCTTTAGGGGTCTCAGTAGTTGTCAGTGAGAATATGAGGAAGTTCAAATGCAGAGCATATTAGAAGGATTCCCCTGGGGGTTTGCACTTCTGGGTGACTACAAATGTTGAATGTAGTTTGCACAGTCCTGTTGCCACACAGCTTTAGAAGGCCTGCTGAGGGCATAGTTGGAGGAGGAGAATTCACCAATCAATGCATTGAAATCACAAACAACTGCTGGCAGATTGACACTAGCTGAGAAGACCTCTTAACCGCTGCCTGCACAGCCCAGCCAGACACTGGCTTCTCTGTGTCCTCACCCCCACAGTTTGGCAATTTCCAGCATCAGATCCCTGTCAAATTCTTAAAACCCCACCTGGCGGCTTCTGCCTAGTGGCAGTGTCACCCTGGAGTGTCCCCATTGCCTGGGATCACCTGGGGAGCTCCATTGTGGATACTTGGATTGTCTTTGCCTACATGCAGCAGAGGTTCATCAATACATTATGCTCCCTGTCTGTCCTCCCCCTCCTTTACACCCATTGACCTTGTTCCTGATGTAGTTTCCACTGTTTGCTAGTGCCACGTGGCTGGTGACAGGCTGCAGGCTTCCCTCCTTTCCAAGAAGATCCTGTTGGGTTTACAACACAACAAAGGGAAGAGAGTGGTGGGGTCCTCAGTGGATGGGAGGCCAATCAAGGGCGGGGTAGTTTTTGTAGGGCAAAAGTGTGAGAGTCCAATGGCTCTGGGGGCAGCCACACCCATTGATCATGGGGCACTTCTTGAGGGTGGAGTGCTCTAGTTCCTGGGTTGCTGCACTGTCTGCGCATGATAAGGGGTCTCAGTAGTAGCCAGTGAGGATAGGAGGTTCAGATGGGGTCTGTACGGTTGGGTGTTCGTGTGAATATTGAGTGTAGTTTGCACAGTCGTCCTGCTACTTAGTTTGAGAAGGCCTGCCTAAGGTGTGGTTGGGGGAAGGAAATCCACCAATCATAGCACTAAAATCATGAGCAACCATTGGTAGGTCAGCGTCAAGTTGACAGAACCACTCTCCTCCCCCCTCAACCACTGCCTGCTCAGCCCAGCCTGTCACTGACCTCCCTGAGTCACCACTTCCATAGTTTGACAGACCCAGCATTATGTCCTTGTCAGTTTTGTAAACGACTTACCCCATGGCATCAGCCTAGTTGCAGAACCACCCACGATTTTCCCCACCAGCTGGGAGCACCTGGTGAGCTCTGTTTCAGATACCCAAATTGTCTTTGCCTACAAGCAGCGGGATTCATCAATAGTGAGTGCTTCCTGAGTACCCTCCAGGTGGGCTAGTGTGGCCAACAGATATGTTACCAATTGAGCATCACTCAGTAATACTTCATGGCAGGAGGGGGAGCCACTCTTAACCCAGTAACAAAGAGATGGCTTGGAGTAAACTGCACCTTAGGTGACACATGCCTGGGGGGGAAGGGATTGTCAAACCACTGGAACTCTCTTATTCCAGGAGTTAATAATGTCAGGGAAATCTGGTGGGAGAAAAATAACAGTGTTTTGTTATAGCTCAAGAATACAGTATAGTCAATTGAGTTTGGCAAGTAGATTTGTCAAGTATGGAACCCTTTACTAGCAAATATACCTACATTCAGATTAGAAAGTTTTCAAAGGATGGTCACCAAAGCAATCAGAGAACTAAAACATCAGACATACAGCACAAGGTTAAATACTCAAAAGCTGATGCCTTTACAAACCAGGCGATTAAAGGGGAGACTTCATGTTACTTTATGGTATTGTACAAGATCTGCTCAGGATGCCTGCCTGGTGAAACTTTTAAATAAAAATAAATACAATATGTACCTGGAAGACTAGGTTTGCTGGCAAAGGCACCTAGCTTCACATGAGCTCTTTTCTTCTAGGTTTGTTTGTAAAGACAGAACAAGGAACAACATTATCAGAGCAAGGAAAAAATTAAGGCTTCTTTTGGCTAGGCAGATTTACTGTGTGTTACTATTTTCTTTTGTGCTCACAGGGTTTGTTACTTTTTTTGCTTACATTTTACTGCTTTATTGTTCTCTGATTCAAATTGCTGTGTCTTTTTCAGGGTATATCATCAGTGAAATTGTTACAGGTGATGCTTACATTTTTGTAACTTTTTTTATCTATCATTAGGCTAAGCAAAATTACAGTTTGCTACTATTTTATTTTATTTTTTTCGCTGAAAGGTTTTTGGTTTGGTCTCAAAGGTGATGCTGTCTCCTTCTCACATTGAAGGAGCTAATTGCTTTCCTCCCACAGCTCTTCCAGGGGATTAGGAGCATAACTGGAGGGGTGGAGCTGGCAAAGTCTTAGTAACTTCCAACAGAAGCAAGAGTTACTGTGTGTTACTATTTTCTTTTTTGCTCACAGGGTTTGTTACTTTTTTTTGGCTTACATTTTACTGCTTTATTGTTCTCTGATTCAGATTGCTGTTGCAGTATATACTTTCTGCTGTATTATTACAGGGTGTGCCCACGGGTTTGTTACTGTTTTGTGCTTACAGATTACTGCTGTAATCTTCTCTGATTCAAATTGTTTTTTGCAAGGTATATCTTCAGTTACTGCTTAATTTTTCTCTGTAGCAAAGTGTTTTTTGCAGGGTATATCTTCTATGAAATTGTTACAGGTGCTGCTTGCATTTTTGTGACTTTTTTATCTATCATTAGGCTAAGCAAAATTACTGTTTGCTACTATTTTATTTTATTTTTTTGCTGAAAGGTTTTTGGTTTGGTTTCAAAGGTATTGCATTCTCCTTCTCAGACCAACCGCTATTTCATTTTAAAATAGTAAAGGCACATGAAGCCTACAGATACATAAAAAAGGCCTGCTCTAAATCTAGAACTAGCAGTGACCCCATTGATCTAAAACTTCTGTCTCTCACCCTGGAAGAAGTGATCCACCTCCTCACCAAAATTCTCAATCTCTCCCTTTGCCAAAGTCAATTTCCTAACAAATGGAAGGCCACAATAGTTACACCAGTGCACAAAGGGGGTGACAAATCCACACCAGGGAACTTCCACCCCTCTCCAAAGCTCTCGAACGGATCATGGCAGATCAACTCTCAGACTACCTACAAAAGTACAATCTACTCTGCATGCAACAACACGGATTTAGGAAAGGACACAGTACATTGACAGCCCTACTAGATTTCTCTGGAGAAGCTCACAAGGCCATGGATAAGGGTTACTTAACTGGAGCTGTTTTCATAGACCTCACAAAAGCCTTTGACACTGTTCATCATGGCTTACTAATCTCACTTCTGCTCAATATTGAGCTACCTGAGGGACCAGGATCCTGGGTAAAAAGTTACCTGGCACAACATTCACAAACAGTAAAAATCTCTGAGGTTCTCTCAGACTCTAAACCGGTCCTCTCTGGTGTCCCCCAGGGTTCAATCTTAGGTCCTCTTCTCTTCAGCTTATTTCTAAACTCGCTTCCCAAATCCTGCCCAGAAAAATTAATACTATATGCTGATGATGCTGTAATTCTCTCCTCCCATAAGGATCCCAATCCACTACGACAGAGTTTGCAGCTTGCTTTCTCCTGTGTTGAAAAGTGGTTCCATGATCGCAAACTGGTCCTAAATAAAAAAATAAAAAAATCATGCTTTTTGCCAGTCATCAAAACAGAAATAGGCATATTCCACTCACCATAAAAACTTCCTTTGGAAATACACTAGAACAAGTGAACACCTTCAAATACCTTGGAATCACTTTTGACGAATGTCTTATCTTTGCGGCCCATATTGATAACACTGCAAAAACAGTGAACCAACGCATTGGAATTCTTTACCGGAACTGTCAATTCTTTAATCAAGCTGCCTTGAGGATTGCTGTACAAAGCTCCATCATCTCAATCATAGACTATGGCCTAATTGTCTATGGCTCTGCTACTACCACCGCACTAAGGCGCATCTCAACAGCCCTAAACAAAGTCTGTCGACTCCTCACAGGAGCACAGAGATGGACCCACACTTGTGATCTCTACACGGAAACTGGTTGGTTACATCTCTCAAATCGCCTCATGTATCTCACCTGCGTGATGGCAAAAAAATCAATCTTGGGACTCACTCCTCCATGTATCCAGGATCTACTCTGCCTGAACAATGGCACTCATACCGCCAGAAGATCTGAACACCAACCTTTCCTTGTCCCTAGATGCCGGACTGCTCAGGGACAAAGATCTTTTGCCTATCGTGCCCCTACCTGGTACAATGCCCTTAACCTACCCTCCCTATCATCCACGTCATCGGGAGCCTTCAAATCCATGCTATACGCTTACCTCACAGCCTCCAGCTCCTGTGACTGCTTTGACTCAAGACTCTTCCCTCTGATTGCACTTACAGATGTTTCAATCAACCGGCATGACCCCTCTTTTGACAAAGACAATCTGAGTACCACTAATCTGGTCCTGTCTGCCACTGAACTTTTTATTCTCTCTCTCTCTCCCTATCTCCCTCCACCTCTCCAACCTTATTCCTTGCCCTAAAAACTGCCTCTGAGTTTAGTTTTCTTTTCTGTACATGAATGTTACTGTTTTAGTGTGGCCATGTTAAACTGATTACCGATTGTTTGTAATTATTTGTAATACTGTCTAGCATGTTTATGTACTTTTATGACGTGGAACCTTTGTAAAAGAGCCTTGGCTCAAAGGTATTAATTCCTAGAACAATAAACTAAACTAAACTAAACTAAACTAATAATACCTGATGACTTCACAATGAAAGTAAAGGGAAAACAAGAAGGAAAAACAGAAATAGTAATTCTGAAATACATCTCATCTACTGTATATGAAATTACAAAAAAAGACTCGAAATGACAAAAGAAAAGCTTAACTTCAAAAACAAGCAGTTGCCTGATTATTACATACAGTTAGCTACTAAGTTATAAATCATGTGCAATGCTGCCAATATTTATAAAACAGATGGGATACAACAGCATTTTGTTTCCGACAAGTACCTGTTTTTGAGAGTTGTTTTTATCTGTTGGATATATTCATGGCAGACAGTTCTTTTTGCTGTAAAGTAAGAGCACATCTAGCTTGCCAAAGATAGTATTTACATACTATAAAGATTAACTTTCTCCCTCTACCTCCTCCTACTTTTCCCTCCTTATCTTTCCTTAAATGCCCCTGAGTTTCTTTCTTTCTTTTTCTCTAGGATGTAAATGAATTATTACTGATTATTGCAGCCATTGTAAAGTGCTGACCATTTGTTGTAACATGTCTTGTTTGTTATGTACTTTTGTGATGTGGAACCTTTGTAAAAGAGCCTTTGGCTCAAAGGTATCAATTCCTAGAACAATAAAACTAAACTAAACATTGAAGGAGCTAATTGCTTTCCTCCCACAGCTCTTCCAGGGAATTAGGAGTGTAACTGGGGGGTGGAGCTGACAAAGTCTTAGAAACTTCCAACAGAGGTAAGAGTGAAAATGTATGGTTAGTTGGTGTTTTTGAGGTGGAAGACCAGGTTTGCTGGCAAAGGCACCTAACTTCACCTGAACTTTTTTCTTCTAGGTTTGCTTGTAAGGACAGAGAAAGGAACATCATCAGAGCAAGGAAAAAAAATAAGGCTTCTTTTGGCTAGGCAGATTTACTGTGTGTTACTATTTTCTTTTGTGCTCACAGGGTTTGTTACTTTTTTTTACTTAAAATTTACTGCTTTATTGTTCAGAGTGTTTTTTGCAGGGTATATCTTCTGTGAAATTGTTACAGGTGTTGCTTACAGGTTTTACAGTTTTATCTATCATTAGACTAAGCTTTCAGGGCTACTGCATTTATTGTTGGTTGATTGTTCCTGTTCTTACCTCCTTGTTTCTTTCATCTGTGGTTCTTCTGTTTCATCAGGGGAAGGGCCCAGCCACCCACCCCCATCCCCAACCACCTGATGTTACACTCCTTTTTTTTTTACTTTCTTTTTATCCCTCCTGATCACCCTCATTGTTCCACTCCTTCAGGCTTGTTCATGCCACCCATGCCCCCTTAGCACCGAGTCTGCCCCTAGAGTGCCCCGGTAACTCCTACCTTCCCCCCACCTCCTTGGAGCTCCTGCGCAGTGGGGTCTGCCCATAGTTCCTGGACTGGATGGCTTGAAGCAGTCGTCATCTAGGACTGCCAAGGGTTGTTTTCCATTTTTCTGTGATTCCCCTTCCACCCCTCTGAGGATGCCGGCTTGGGCAGGTATGTGCTTATGCACATCTGCCAAGTGCCTAACAGCATCCTCCCCTCCCTGACTCCAACCCACTGGAGCCACCAATGCCCCGAGAGTCAGTGTTCCCACCAGCCCTCAAGGACATTGGATGCGTAGAGCACCCCTAGGAACCCAACCCCAAAAGAGGAGAGCATCCATTGGGATGCTCAATCCTCCTTTCCACTGCCGACCCCCAGTGACCCGAGTCCATGCCCGAACCCAGGTCACCGGCGTGGTGAGAGGTATGGCATCCAGTGCCTCAACCCTCAGTGCCACTGGGCCAGTTCTACACTCCTTTTATAGAGTAGCACAAGTCGTGACAGTTCCTGTAGCAAAGCAGGAAGGGGAAGATCAGAGGGGTATCCACACAGTGACCTCACTTACAGGAGCACAGGTAATTTAACTTGTTATAACAAGTTATACAAAAACAAACTAAAAAAAAAAATCTAACTTTTGCTTTCATTTCCCTCCTTCTGATTACTCAAACCAGGTTATAAACTCGGCAACTCAACTGGAATGGATATTATTAACTGCAGGTACTGATGGATACTTTTCAAAAGGGCAGTTGCACAGGATTTAGAATGCTGTCCTACATGCTGGACCATTGGAGATCTAAGGGTTCAGCTCTAGGCAGCATGGGCAGAGATTGCGCACCTCAAGTCACATATTCAGGAGGAAATATATTATAAGAACCACCCGCCATTTCCCCAACATCCAACTGAAGCACCTCGACCGCTGAGGGTAGTTGGTCTGGGAGGGTGGCAGGTGGTTAGGAGGGGCAAATTGGGTGCCCCATCAATCAGTGCTCTCCAGTGTATCACCTCCACAAACCATATAAAAACTTCAAACAAGTATCTGCCTCTATCTCCGAAATCAAACAAAGGGGCAGAGGACACTGCAGAGCAGGACACTGCAGCACAGGAGCTTGCACTACAAAAGTCACCCAAAACAGGGACAAAAACAAAAAAAAGCAAAAAGGAAATCTAAAACACTTCTGATTATAGGAGACTCTATGATTCGAGGAGTTGATACCTACCTTCAACTGGGGGTAATGGTCAGATGTCTCCCAGGTACATCAGCGTGGAGAGACACTGATCGCATTGCTAAAATTGTGCAGGAAGCAGGAGAAAACATTGACATCCTGGTACACATAGAGACTAATGATCTCACCAGCTGGTCAGTTGTGGAGACCAAGGAACACCTGACCAGGCTGGGAGACAAACTGTCATCCATTTTGTTTGGCATCTTCTTCTTTGAGATCCTGCTGGTCTGGGAGAGGGGGTCCAATGGACATAAGGTCAGAGAAGGGGAGATAAGGGAGCTAAACATGTGGCTCAAGAGCTGGTGCCAGGAAAAAGGATACAGATTTGTAGGTAACTGGCAACAGTTTGGGAGCGAAAGTTCTTTAAATTCGATGGATTGCATCTGACTAATGGGGGAGTTAGTGCATTGGTGCAGAAGTTTGACGTCTTTGCAGAATATTTAAATTAGCAAATAGGGAAAGTGGTTCAGCACCTGATACATCGAATGGGAAGAGCACCCCTCCCCCCTCAGCTAGTGATCAAAGAGAAGTTCAGCATGTTTGTAGTTCATTTGCATCACCAGGTAAGGAAAAAGGTCCGGCTCCCCATACAACGTGCAGGGGAAATGCTGGACCTCGCCCAACAACTAACGCACTGAAATCTGGCCAATGGAAAATGATGTACACAAATGCCCACAGTCTTGGAAACAAGATCCCAGACCTGCAGGCAACAATGACAGAGGCTAAACTGGACATAGTAGCCATTAGCGAGACATGGTTCACCAGTAGCCACACTTGGGAGACTTCAGTACCCGGCTGTGTACTGTTCAGAAGAGACCGAGGTGCAAAAAGAGGGGGCAGTGTAGTGGCCCTTTATGTCAATGAAAATATAAAAGCTGCAGAAATTCAGAATACACATAATGAGCCAGAAGAACTATGGGTCGCCCTGGAAACAGGAAATGGGACAGCCATATGAACTGGGGTTGTCTGCAGACCTCCGGACAAGGGGGAGGACATAGACACATTACTGTTAGAAGATATACAAAACATGACAGCTAAAGGAGAGATTCTGATAATGGGAGACTTCAACATGCCAGATACAAATTGGTCAATACCAGCAGGAACATCCACCAGAACTAGACACATAGTGGATTCCCTGAAAGGGGAGGGCCTCAAACAATTAGTACAACAACCCACAAGAGGCAGGGCTATCCTAGATCTAGTACTGACTAATGGTGAAAATCTCCAGGTAGAAGGTCACCTGGTGGACAGTGACCATTACATCGTGTGGTTCAATTTGTCCACTAGAACTAAATCATCCCATTCCAAGGCAAAAATATGGGACTTCAGAGGAGCTGACTTTGATAAGATCTCCAACAGAGGTAAGCTAGCCCTGGCAAGAAGAAATACAGGTGAGGGGGTACTGGCAAAGTGGGCAAGCATTAAGGATGCAGTACTTGAAGCAACATCCCATTGTGTTAGGGAGAAAAGCAAGAACAAAAGAAGGAGGAAACCACTTTGGTTCTCAGAAACAGTAGCAGAAAAGATCAGAGCCAAAAGGCTGGCCTTCAGAAAGTCTAAGGGAACAAAGCGGGATGAAGATAGGGAGGTATACTAAACTTCCCTAAGGGAAGCAGGGAAGGCAGTAAGGCAGGCAAGGGCCCAAACTGAGGAAACACTAGCACAAACATTAAAAGAAGGGGACAAGACTTTCTAGAGATACATTAGTGAAAGGAGAAAGTCCAGAGGGGGCATTGCTAAGATCAAAGGGGATAAGGGGGAGTGTGTGGAGGAGAACCAAGGGAAAGCATCTGTCCTAAATTAATACTTCTGCTCAGTATTTACTGAGGAGAAGGTAGGGCAGGACCCACAGCTCAGCACCATGGACACAGAAGGGAGGGAGGTGTGCACAGGTCCCTTCACAAAAGAAAGGGTCCAACAAGAGCTTTCTAAGCTCAGGGTGGACAAGGCAATGGGACCTGATGGCATACATCCCAGGGTACTAAAGGAGCTAAGGGTGGAACTAGCAGAGCCATTAGCAGAACTGTTTAGTGAGATCTTACTTCGAGAGGAAGCTCTTGCAGCAGGTAACACAATTAGAACTGACGCCACCTGGCAGCACTTCCTGGAAATTTTTTCTTCCAGCAGTACTGACACCCCCATCACCCTGTGTAAGGGAGGAGTTCCCCACGTGCTCCAGTTCTTTCCCCCCGTACGGTCAAAGTTAGTTAGCCTTCAGTTACCGCTCACAGTACCGATCGCTCTCCTTCCTTCTCCACCATTTTCTAGAGTAGTTTCATTGCATGTATGTCATCTTCCTCCAAGGGGCATGTCAACAAGTGCTCCTGTGGGCGACAAATACCCCCTAAGGACAGCCATTCAGCGTGTCTCTTCTGCCTTGGGCCTGACCACGACACTGGCGCCTGCTCCCATTGTCAGGCCTTCAACTCCCGAACACATATCAGGCATCAGAAGTCTCTTTCTGCCTTTTTAACAGAAAAAAAATTGGCCATGATGGAATGCACCTCTTCCTCGGGGGAATCCAACCATCCTCCCACCCACAAGCACCACAAACACCGGGAGCACCAGGAGAAAGAGAGATCCCACTCCAGGCGTAGGTCCTCGGGCTTAAAGTCCGGGTTGTTGGGGCATGATTCCCGCCTCACGACCCTCAAATCATCCATGGGATCTTCCACGGCCAAGTCTTCGGGGACCACCCTACAACCTCTGAAAGTGCATCCACCCGCCGAGAAGGCTGTCTTGCCGGGCACAGGTAAACCCTCCTCCTGCTCGGCCTCCTCTTCCAAGGCTGACTCCCAGGAGTTGAGCAAGGCCTCCAGGTCTTCAGGCAGCAGGGCCTCATCCTTGCCACCAAAATCTTAAGATTCAGACCGATGCCCGCCTACGGCGGCTGACCATCACTCGGTCAAAAAATCATCCAAACACAAGTCTGACCGTCCCAAGGCTCACGCCTCTGAGGGTCGCCCGTCTGGCTCAAAGGACAAGTGGACACCGGACTGGCATCCACCCGCAGCCCCTCCGGCCACCACTCTGGCGAAGTCCATTCCACTGCTGGTCAAAGTCCTCCCGATGCCGGCCACCCCAACACCTCCTGACATCAGTTCTGAGACCCCATCGCAACAGTTGCCAGTCCACCTGATGTCTGAGCCTGATGACAGGGGAACTGATGCTCCTCCGACACCACCCCTCATACCTACGCTGGTGCCTATCGACACTGGAGACAAGGGTTCGGACCCGATGCTGGTACCCTTCGATGACGGGACTGGCGCCGGTACAGGCTCTGGTGCTCCTCCGCCAACTGCACCTGGTTTCCCCTAAATTGAACCTTTCACAGGTTAAGGAGCTATTCTCCCACTAATGGGACACGGAGAAACACGATCTCCCAGTGGGGGCACCTCCTTCTACACCCACTCCAGTTCCAGTGCCTGATGCCTCGGAGCCGTCTGATCAAGAGGCAGGGAAGGAGCCAGCACCAAAGAAACATAAGGACAAGAGACGCAGGAGGACCAGGTCCAGCAGTTCCTCCCACTCTCCCTCTCCGGACAAGAGGCATAAGAGCAAACGGCACAGGTCCCCATCCTCTTCAACCTCGGACTATTACATGGACTCCGACACTTCTCATGCAGACTCCAATTTCGATCCAGATTTAGGGGACATGGAGGAACACCCTAAATCCCCTCCGGATGACCCTATCTTCATGGAGGTGATGAGGCACATCCAGGCCAACATGGGCTGGGACACTGAGGTCCTGGACCCAGAGCGACTGCGGTTGACTAAATACCTCTGCCAAAAAGACCCTAAGCCAGTGATCATCCCTCCCATGGTCAACACCTTTGAGGATGACATGTTCACGACCTGGAAGCACCCTCACTCCTCCTCTGCCATGCCCAAGAAGGCTCATTGGCTTTACCGGGCCCCTAAGGACCTCCCCTTCTTGGCCGAACCACCCGCAGCAGACTCAGTGGTGATTTTGGCAGCTCATGACCATTTTCAGAGGCCCAAACACCTGAATACCCAGCCGCCTGACAGAGAATCAAAGCAGCTGGATTCCATGGGGTGCAAGGTGTACTCTGCTGCCACCTCTAGTATCAGGAGTCTCAACTTCCTGACACACCTGGTCCAATTCTGAAACGCCCTTTGGAACAAGGATTGGATATTGTGCAAAGCATGCCTGATTGCCCTCAACATGCAGAGCTTGTGAAACTGCTTCAGACCAGCTCAGACGTGAGTACCCACATTCTGAGGCTGGCCAATGACTCTGCAGACACCTCTTCAAGGGCAGCCACCACTGGCATTTGCTTCTGATGCCACGCTTGGCTTTGGGTTTCTGCGTTCCATCCAGATGTCCAGATGAACATTCTGGATGCTCCCTTTAAGGGCTCCATTCTCTTCAGCGAGGACACGGAGAAGATCATCACCAGGCTGCAGGACTCCGGCAAGGCCATCTGAACCGTGCAGTCCATGTACCGCCTGAAACAGGGGCAATGTCGTAAGCCCCATTTTTGTGGCCATGGGGGACATCAGCCTTAGAAGCCTTGTTTCCAGCCACACTCGCAGCGAGGTGGCTTCAGTTGCAGGGGCAGAGCCAGAGGATCCTCTGTCTCCTCTTCTAGACAGGCCAAGGCAGCCAATGCAACCCTCCCTCCCACTGCCTGACTATCCAGGCCACTCTTCTTCCCTAGACACTTCATCAAGGGAGCTGGTCAGAGGTTGCTTTTCCTTCTATGCAGATGCATGGAGACAAGTGACCTCCGACCAGTGGGCCCTCGATCTCGTGGAGTTCGGGCACTCCATTGAGTTCAACACCATTCCACCAGACAGACTATAGCCCCAATCCTGCTATCCCAGGGAACACTGGGTGTTGATCAGAAGGGAGATTTTATCCCTTTTGGACAAAAACACCATCGAGCTGGTACCCCTGGCAGAGCAAGAGAGAGGGTTCTTCTCCCACTTCTTCCTAGTCCCGAAGAAGTCGGGAGACCTCAGGCCCATTCTGGACCTCAGCAATCTGAACCAATGGGTCTCCTACTGGAGATTCTGGATGGTCTCCTTCCCCACTCTCCTGCCCCTCATTTCAGCGGGAGACTGGCTGACATCCCTGAACATGCAAGACGCCTACTTGCATATCCCTATCGCCAAGGGTCATCGAAGATTTCTGAGGTTCAGGCTCGAAGACAAGGACTATCAGTTCTGAGTCCTTCCCTTCAGTCTCTCTTCAGCCCCCAGGGTCTTCACCAAGTGCCTGGCAGTGGTTGCCACAGCATTGTGGAAATGGGGCCACTTCATGTTTCCTTATCTGGATGACTGGCTCCTCTTGGCTCCTTCCAGGTCCCACCTGTTGGAAACCATCAGGGACCCCATTTTGCTGTTCCTGTGCTTGGGGATCATGGTCAACAGGGACAAGTCTCATCTTCTCCCGTCCCGGAACCTCCAGTTCATTGGAGCTCTTCTGGATACCACTCTAGGGAAAGTGTTTCTTCAGCCTCAAGAGTCCCTGCAAGGCTCCTCCTCAGGCTGTTAGGGCATATGGCAGCTACCATAGTCTTGGTCCCTCTGGCACGAATACGCATGAGAACCATCCAGTGGTCATTAAGAGTTCAGTGGGATCAAACACTAGACAGCTTGGATGCCTTGATCTGGATCTCGGAGCCAATCCGCTGGTAATTACGCTGATGGATGTCATCACAAAATTTGCTGGTGGGTACCCCCTTCCATACAGGGGCACCGTTCCAGATTCTGACCATGGACACATCGTCCTCAGAATGGGGCGCCCACTTGGGACACATCACACTCAGGGCTCCTGGTCCCCAGTAGAGGAAGATCTGCATATTAATGTTCTAGAGCAGAGAGTGGTCCTTTATGCCCTTCAGGCTCTGGTCTCAGACCTAGTGCCGGGCCACCTGTTGGTCCAGATGGACAACACTTCCGTGATGTTCTACATCAACAAACAGGGTGGCATATACTCATATCCCCTCTGCTGGGAAGCCATGTGGGTGTGGGATTGGGCTCTGGAGCACCAGCTCATGTTAACGGCAGTACACGTTCCAGGGGAACAAAACGTGTTAGCGAACGCGCTCAGCAGAACAAAGTTGCAGGCTCATGAATGGGAGCTGCTTCAAAAATTCGCAGATCACATCTTCTGCCGGTGGGGGACACCAGAGCTGGCTCTCTGCATCACAATTCAACACAAAACTGCCCAGTTTCTGCTCGCTAGATCCAGAGCCTGGAGCTTTTTAGCATGACGCAATGTCCCTCTCCTGGAAGGGGAGGTTTCTCTATGCATTTCCTCCCTTCCCGCTCTTGCAGAAGGTTCTCCTCAAGGCACAGTCAGAACCTTCCACCCTCATTCTGATCGCCCCCCTATGGCCTTGTCAGAGTTAGTTTCCTTTGCTTCAGCACTTAGCGGCAGAGACTCCGCTGCCTCTTCCACTATCCTCTCATCTTCTGTCCCAGGACAGAGGGTCCCTGATCCATTCGAATATGTGCTCTCTTCACCTGTATGCCTGTCTCCTCAGGACCTAACTAAAGCCAGATTTGGTGTGTCCGATCAGGTAGTGCAAGTTCTGGCTGAGGCACGTAAGCCTGCCACCAGGGCCACTTACGCTATGAATTGGAAACGTTTCTGTATCAGGGCCACAGCTAAGAGAGTGGACCCACTGGTCTGTCCGGTTAACTCCGTTTTAGAATACCTGCTTTCCCTCTTGGAGTCAGTTCTCAGTTATTCCTCTGTCAAAGTACACCTGGCCACCATCTCTGCTTATCCCTTGCCAGTGTTGGATAAGACGGTGGCTCAGATGGAGGTTTCTAAAGCATTCCTGCAAGGTATTCTGCATATCAGACCTCTCATCTGAGATCCTGTACCCCCTTGGGATCTCCTTTTTGTCCTGGAGAAGCTTACACCCTCCCCTCCTTTGAACTGGCTATGCAGGCTGAGCTCCGTTTCCTGTCCTGGAAAACTCTGCTTTTGATAGCCATTACTTCGGTGAGGTGCACTTCAGAGCTTCAAGCCCTCATGTGTAAAGAACCCTACCTTGTTTTTCATAAGGATAGGGTTGATCTTCGCACTAATCTGAAGTTTCTACCGAAGGTGGTTTCAGAGCTCACCCTGAACCAATCCGATCAGCTTCCGGTGTACTGCCTGGAGCATTCTAGTAGGGGGAAGCCCTACTTCACTCCTTGGATGTACACAGGGCTCTCTGATGTTACCTGGCCAGGACCAAAGGGGACAGGAAGTCTGATCAACTCTTTGTATCCTTTGCTCAAAGGTCCTTAAGTCACCCGGTCACCAAACAGATGCTGTTGCGCTGGTTGGTTCATTGCATTACTTTTTGTTATCAGAAGCATAACAGGTCTACCCCAGGGCTGGTTGGAGCTCACTCTACCAGGGCTGTCGCTGCTTCCTTTGCGGTGCTGAAGTGGGTACCTGCAGCTGATATTTGTGCTGCCGCTACCTGGAGTTCTGTTCATACCTTCATCAGGCATTACAGCCTTGACATCATTTCCAGACGCACAGCAGGTTTTGGCCTCGTAGTTTTGCAGGCCCTGGTTTCCTGAGGGACCCTCTCTGTTCCTGCTGTTCCTTTCCATACTGTTCCCCCACCCAGGGGTTGTTATAAGTTTATACTGCTTGGGAATCAGTCCTAATTGTGTTACCTGCTGCAAGAGCTTCCTCTCGAAGTAAGATAGTACAGTTACGTAAGAACTTACCCTAACAGTAGATCTTCGAGAGAAGCTCTTGCAGCAGGTGTATTTCCCACCCTCCTTCCCCCTGGGATCAGGCCTTTTCCAGGCTGGCCTTTCCTCCATTGTGAGGAAACAATTTTGATGCATCCCTTCTGACTATTGCCTGTTACCATCTCTCTGCCTGATGGGGGGTGTGCAAGAACTGGAGCATGTGGGGAACTCCTCCTTCACATAGGGTGACGTTGGAGGTGGAGCCGACGTCAGTGGGGGACATTCCCACGTTAGTACCGCTGGAAGAAAAAAATGCTGGGAACCGTTGCCAGGTGGCGTTAGTCCTAATTGTGTTACCTGCTGCAAGAGCTTCTCTCGAAGATCTGCTGTTATGGTAAATTCTTACGTAACAGTACTTTTCTGAGCACAGGAGAGGTCCCAGGAGACTGGAGACGGGCTCATGTGATCCTGGTCCACAAGAGTGGTAGCAGGGAGGAGGCAGAGAACTACTGACCAGTCAGTCTTACCACAGTAGTGGGCAAGATTATGGAGGCACTCCTTAAGGAAAGGCTAGTGCAACACCTGGAATCCATAGGAGCACAGGATCCAAGACAGCATGGGTTTACAACAGGAAGCTCCTGTCAAACTAATCTCATAGATTTCTTTAACCGGGTAACTAGAGTGGTGGACCAAGGAGGTGCAGTTGATGTCACCTACAGTACCTTGACTTCAGCAAAGCTTTCGATACTGTTCCACATAGAAGATTGATTAATAAGCTGGGTAGGCTTGGGGTGGGTCAGAAGTTGGCCAACTGGGTAGCAAACTGGTAGGCGGGCAGAAAACAGAGAGTGGTGGTAAACAGTATACAGTCGGAAGAGATGCAAGTCACAAGTGGGGTACCTCAGGGATCAGTCCTGGGGCCAGTCCTCTTCAATATCTTCATCAGTGACATTGCAGATGGACTGGAGGGTAAGGTTCGCCTGTTTGAAGATGACACCAAGATCTGCAACAGAGCAGATGATCCAGATGGGGTGGGCAGAATAAGAAGAGATCTAGATAAACTGGCAAAATGGTCTGAAGAGTGGCAACCAGGGTTTAATGCAAAGAAGTGCAAGATCATGCACATAGGGAAGAGAAACCCTGAAGCCACCTATAGATTGGGAGGGGAGTTGCTGGCAATCACAAGGGAAGAAAGAGACTTGGGCATCATTATCACAGATGACCTGAAATCATCCAACCAGACCACTAAAGCAGCAGGTAAGGCTAGAGGGATGTTGGGGTGCATTAGTAGAGGTATCATAAGTCGTAAGAGGGAGGTAATAATCCCTTTTTACAAGACACTGGTTAGGCCCCATCTGGAGTATTTTGTGCAGTACTGGAGGCCGCACCTTCACAAGGACATTAACAAAATGGAGGCAGTCCAGAGAAGGGCAACCAAAATGCATCAGAAAACATATGAGGACAGATTAACGGAGCTCAATATGTATACCCTAGAGCAAAGGAGGGAGAAAGGTGATATGATCGAAACATTCAAACATCTTAAGGGCATTGACACGGTGAAAGAGTCTAACATGTTTCAATATAAATAGCAGGACAAGAGGTAACAGCATGAGATTAGAGGGAGACAGATTAAGGGGTAATGTGAGGAAGTTCTTTTTCACAGAAAGGGTGGTGAATGCATGGAATAACCTACCTCATGAAGTGGTGGATATGAATACAGTGCTGGGCTTCAATCAGGCATGGGATAGGCATAAGAGAGCAATACAGATGAGTATGAATAGATAGGCCATTGACAGAGTAAAGGCCTATGGCACATTCATAAGGTAGAAAAAATTGGCAGACTGGATGGGCCTTGCTGTCCTTATCTACCGTCATCTTCTGTGTTTCTATGTATGTTTCTATGTTACCTCATGACAGAGATGAATCTTACATTCAAGCAAACACACATGAACACAGCAGGTTACCCATTACAGCTAATGGGAGCATCGTTTAAACCCACAGCCAGAAAGTTTTTCTTTACACAGAGAGTGATTAGGCCAAGGAACCAACTACCAGAAACCGTAATTATAAGCAACAGCAAAACTGAGTTCAAGAAAAAACTAGATGAATACTTAATGAGAAGTGATACAGATACACACTGCAGAGAAATCATGAAGTCAATAGTGGGCTCTCTGCCTTCTCAGCTTCACTCTATCCTAGTATGACTCCTAGTATGGTGGGACTGACCTCATTTGAACTTGACACTTTCTTTTGCCCTGCTTTGCTCAGGTCTGACCCACTTGCTCCGCCCAGTGAGCTGACCATTTTGGGCCATAAGGCTTGCAGCTCCACTGTGGCTTATCAGTTGGGGTGGCTGAGTCCACTACATACGGTATCAGCCCAGGTCTGTTGAGAGTCCTGACCTTCAATCCTGGGAGGGAGAGGAATGTGTTTGTTTGCTGTCATCTGCACTTTGGACTTGGCACTTTGTATTGGCCTGAATTTTGGAGGGCTGGTTCTCCTAACAAATCTGAACTGTGAGATGAGGAACCAATCTCTGCTGCCATCTCTACCAACTGCAATTGGGGTGGGGGCTGGTAACCTTTTTCTTGTCCTGATCTCTGGCTGTCTTGGTCCTGCATGTCTGCCACTGCATTTCTGGTGTTTCTCTGTGATTGACTATATATACTGGGCTAATTGAGTAGTTTCACTTTACCACAAGGTTTCATCATGTGGAGGATCTGTATGGCTCCTCTTGTTGCCCCTTCTTGTTGTGGTACCGGCTGGCCTGTATCTGCCACCTGATCTGCTGTCATGCATGGATTACAACCTTACCTTGTGCCATATGGCATCTGGCAACCTATCATTTACTTGCCTCTGTGAATTCAAGCATCCATATCTCCAACCCTGTTCTTGGCCTACCCACTCTAGCAGTACATGTACAGTGCCTCCACCACAAGGCCTGCCCCCTGCCATGCAGATTATTGACCCCTCCTCGCATTTTGCAGTTGGGGTATTAGTTCTCGCAACTGCAGGCCACCTTACCTATGGTGGTAATGCTCCACATTCTAAAGGTAACAAATCTGCTAGATGGGGAAAAAAGCAGGAACTTTAAGCTTACATTTGGCTCACTTAGGAAAATACTAGTTATCCTTCTGTTGTGCTCAGGCAACGTAGAACTTAACCCTGGCCCTCCAGATGCCATTGCATCACCAGCAGAACTAGCAAGACTAAAAGGTATGAGCTTCCTGCATATTAATGTATGCAGCCTTCTAAAAAGGTTAACCTTGATCCAAGCCTGGGTGAATCACACCTCTCCTGATGTACTAGTGATCTCTGAATCCTGGCTTAGACCTGGCACCCCTGATAGGGAAGTAAACAACCCCAACTATGCCCTGTTCAGAGCTAACAGGCAAACTAGAGGAGGAGGGGTGGCTATCTATGTTAAGGACAAATTTGAGGCTTCTTGCATATCTTCATCATCTGTCGCTAATGAATTTGAATGTCTAATACTCAAAGTGGAGATTACACAGACTAGTGCGCTTTGTGTAATAGGATGCTGTAGGCCTCCGTCCACTGGCTCGCAGCTTGTGTCATACCTAAGTGACAAGCTGGGACAAGGACTGCCAGAAACTATTATCCTAGGAGACTTTAGCCTTGACTGGCTCTCCAATGCATCAGCCCCGCTTGCATCCTTCTGTGATGCCCATGGGCTGACTCAACTTATTGCTGAACCAACGCACCCAAATGTAAAGAACCCTAGTAAAAGTACCCTATTGGATGTGCTCATGGTGAGCAAACCCCATTTTTTTTCCCATGCTGGTACCTTATTCTCAGACGTCAGCGACCATTGCTTTATTGTGGGAGTAAGATCGACCAATAATTTGTCACCCACAGCTAAGTTTTCTATGACGAGATCTAGATGCAACTTTGACATATTCGCCTGTCTTAATGAGCTTAAGCACTCCCTACACTGGCAGAATTTCTACCTGGCCAAAACGGTTACTTTGGCTTACGATATCTTCCATGACATGCTGTCGAGGACCCTCAATATGTATGCTCCCTTGATTAAAGTTTGCACAAGGAATAAAACCTGTAAATGGTTATCCCCTGAAATCAGGTCTCTGCTCCTAGAAAGGGATAACCTTTGGAAACACTCCTCATGATTGGAGTCAGTTTAGGAGGGTACGGAATTTATGCACAAAATCAGTCAGAGACTCGAAGGCTACTTTTTTCAGCTCTGAACTCAACTCTGTTGCCAAGAGACAAATTCAATTCTGGAACACTGTTAATGACCTGCTGGGCCACTCCCCAGGAAACTCCCTTCTGACCAAGATTATCTCTGGCAACTCAACTATCAGCGAAAGGATGGATATCTTAGATTTGTTTAATAACCATTTTGCCACTGCAGGCCTGGCATTTGACAACTCTCCAGCATACAAACTATGCTCCCAGGTTGTCAACCACCTTTCTGAATCCTCAACCACTTCCTCGCTATTTATGCTTTAACCTGCCACATTAAAAGATGTTGAGGACCTCTTGCTACTGCTGGACATTAGAAAAAGTGCTGGAGCCGACATCCTAGAGCCATACTTCCTAAAGATTGCCAACCATGTCCTAGCAGTACCTATTACCCACCTATTTAATTTATCCCTGTCTCAGGGTATCTTGCTACCTGTATGGAAGACAGCACATGTCATCCCTCTGTTCAAATCAGGTGACCTCCTGCGATCTCAACAACTATAGGCCAGTTTCTCTCCTTCCAGTTTTGTCCAGACTCCTGGAGAAAATTGTAAATGTACAGTTGAGATCCTACCTTGAATTAATTAATTTGTTAAATCCAATGCAGTCTGGATTCAGAGCTAAACATAGCACTATCACGGCCCTTGCTAAAGTAACCGATGATTGGCAGCATGATCTTGAGTACAGAAACTTTATTTGTGCTGTTTTCCTGGATCTAAGCAAGGCATTCGACACTGACGACCATAGTCTACTCCTCTCCTCCTTACGAAACATAGATGTGGACTCCTCCTCTCTGCATTGGTTTACTGACTATCTTACAGGGTGCCTTCAGCAAGTTAAAGCCAAAGGAGGTCTGTCTCCTCTTAAAACTCTCCAAAGAGGGGTGCCCCAGGGATCTATATTAGGTCCTCTTCTATTTGCAATCTTCATTAATAATATTGACAGCTGTATTAAAAATGCCAGCATTCATCTGTTCGCAGATGATACAGTCCTCTATGCGAGTCGCCCAACACTTGAAGCTGCCTCCAATGATCTCCAGTCTGAATTCAACCTTTTGCAAAGCCAACTTCTCCATAAAAAGTTACTCCTCAATGCCAAAAAACAAAAGCAATGCTCTTCTCTCCATTCATCCATGCAGCTAACCTGGTGTCTAGTGGGTCAGTTCCCCAGATTACCACAATTCTAGGAGAAAAATTAGAATATGTTACAAAATTCAAGTATCTGTGAGTATGGATAGACCACAGACTCTCTTTCATCAAACACATTGAGGATTTGCTAAAACAACTCTGGCAAAGGTTAGGTCTCTTCTTTAGAATTAACTGATTTCTCACCAGAGATGCCATGCTACGGCTGGTCCAATCAACTTTTCTATCCCTGGTTGATTACACAGATTTCCTTTACAGCCAGTGTCCCAGCTCATACATGGCAAAATTGAACACACGCTACCATAGAGCACTGAGGTTTATTATGGGGCTTCCCTTTGCCACCCATAACTGTGCCCTGTATGTGGCTGTGGGGTGGACCTCCCTCAAATTCAGGCGTGAGTGAAATGCCACACTCTGGACCTTTAGAGCTATCTCTAATAAATTGCCTCACTATATCTCGTGCTGCCTACCCCTAAGTGTAGTTGGGAACAATGCACTAAGAAGCTACTCATTTATCACACTTAAAGTGCCCAAGGCAAAATTTCGCTTTGGCAGGGCAGCTGTAAACTTCGTGCTGCCTACCTTATGGAATAATCTGCAAAAAACTCTCATATTGAGCACTTTTGTCTGTCTGAATGCTTTCAAGACACTATATTCCCACACAATCAAAGAAGTGTGTACCTGCTTCCCGCATTCAGGACCTGTACCAGTGCCCGCCCTGGTAACCGTCTCCACACAGACCCACCCATAAAGCACCGACACCTTGCCTGCCTCCCTCCCAAGCCCTAGATATTTTAACTCACAGATCCCCCTGCCTTATTGACTCTATATCCCAACCTCTTCCTAGTCTCCCTGCTTCCGGTAGGAGCTTCCTTACCCTCTGGTTGAGACAACCTCCCTCTCCCTTCCCTCTTCTATCCAGCATCTCCAGTGCTTCCACTCTTTTCCCTTCCCCCATCCCAACATCCCAACCTTTCTCTACCCTGTTCTGTACTTTACACCCTTCTAGCCTTTCTCCTCCCTTCCTTCTCTTCTACCACCACTACTGCCTAGTGTATTCCTTCCCACTGTATTAGTTAACCCTGCTCTCCTAGCTGTTTTTAGATACTATTGTGTATGTATATGCCTTTACACCTTGTATATTGTCTGTACTATTCCATGCCTATGTGAACTACTGTGTTATCTTATTTATGTCCTGTATTATAATTGTACCTATTTTTCTTTACCTGATTGTAAATACCTGTGTCACCTTGTATAAACATGTGTCTGTGCTCCACCCAGGTCCATCTTGCAAATGAGCATTGCTCAACGATGACCGCCTGGTTAAATAAAGACTTGATTGATTGATTGAGTCCTGTGCCCTGTGCCACAAGAGTCCCACTAGCCTTTCTGACTCCTGGATTCAGGTTTCATGGCGGAGTCTTTATCATCTGTGTAAGTTAGGAATGTGTCCATCTACCTCTGGCTGTGCTCAAGCACTTCAGTTTTCTCTTGCAAGTCTATAATGGATTGCTTAAATGATGGTATTTAGTCTAACACCTGCTGAAGCAAGCCATTTAACACTGACCCATCATTTGCTGATATGGGAGCCTTAGGGGCCACCGTGGTAGCCATCTTGCTGCTGAGAGTGTGCTTCTAGGGACGTGAAGTTGACTTTTCCATTAGCAGATTATATCCTCTCACCACTAGAAGGCTATATCTCTATCTCTTTATCTAGTACGTAAGCCATGTGGGCTCTCTCTGCCTTTCTCTCGCCTCTCCTCCTCCTCCTTGCCCTGGCCCCCCTCTTCTCTCTCTCCCTGGTCCTAGCCACCCCCACCCCACCCCCGCCACCCTCTACTCTGGTTTCCACTGCTACTCCAAGGGAACTCTCCACTTCCACTTGAGACTTGTGCTTGGTGCACCATTTGGATATTCCTGCTTACTTAATCCGACCACTACTATCAACAAGTGTGGCCACCTCTCTACACTGTACCACCTTGCAGTCCATATGGGACACCGCCTGGAACCTTGCAACTTCTACTCCAGGAAACAACAATCAAAACTATCTCTCAAAGAGCTGCAACTCTGCTCCTTAAAACTCCTACTCTTCCTCCTTCTCATCTCAGGCAGCGTCCATCCCAATCCTGGCCCTAGAAGCTCAGGCCACACCCCAAACTCCAGATGCCCTTATCCTTGCAGCCATTAATATCTGCAGCCTACTACCAAAGCTGGATGCACTCCAAGCCTTCATATGCCAACACAACCCTGACATCCTTGCAGTGGTGGAAACTTGGCTGACACCTAAAGTTCCTGACTCAGCAGTAACAATACAGGGCTACAATGTTCACAGGCTGGACCGGATATCCAAAAAAGGTGGTGGTTGCACAATCTATAGCAGAAACTCCCTGTCTTGGTACCTTGTAGCAACTCCATCACTTTCTGCCTCAGCCCAGATTCTGCCAATAAAAATCGTCCTAGGTCCCTACCATAAAGCCCTGATTATTGTTTCCGTATACATCCCGTCCAGGGACCCTAAACATGGATTCAACGACGTCCTAAACTTTATCAACTCTCATCCTCCCGAAGCTGAACTTATTCTACTAGGGGATTTAAACATAAACTGGTTAGCATCGAGTGCCAGTGCCTATAAAGACTCCATCTCAGTTGCTAACCTCACACAAATGGTGAACTCCCCTACTAGGATTAACTACAAGACTGGCACCAGTATCTTCTTGGATTGGGTCCTCACCACTCACCCCACAAGGATTTCTCATACGACCATTCTCCCAGACTCACTCAGTGACCACTCCCCAGTCATGTGTGCATGGTCTAACAAATTCCTTAAGCCCCCTCCCAAAATTATCACTAGCAGAGTCCTTCCTCATGGAAAACTTCCACATCTCAAACAACACCTGCTTCTACAAGACTGGCTACCCATCTATGAAGCAACAGATGTTAACTTGGCTCTTGATCACTTCATCTCAATTTTCAACAAAGCTCATGACCTCTTTGCCCCTGCTAAAAGGCGAAAACAAAATCTCTCTCTAACCCATGGGTCACCGCGCTCTTCTCTCACAGATGAAACTAAGGGATCACCTCTGGGCAGTTGCCAGGGCCACTGGCAAACAACCGGACATCCAAAATTACAAACAAGCACGAAATGCCTGCACAAAAGCCATACGGCTAATGAAATCCACCTATTACAAAGACGCTCTCACCAATACATGGGGAAATGGTCATGCTTTCTGGGACAATATCAAGGATGTCACAGGAAAGCAGTCAGAAACCTCTATGGCCATGTTAATGGTTGATGGATCCTCAACCCTTGACCTCAAGGTGATCGCAAACATCTTTAACACGGCTTTTTCAGACCTTAGTGCTGTTCTACCCCATGACTTTTTTGAAAACAGGGCCTACTCCCCAAATACCTCAGCCCCTCAGTCTAACCATCCCTCTTCTACTTCAGGAAGGTAAGGCTGAATGAAGCTGCCACTATATGACTGCAGCTATCTCTAAATCTAGATCTAGTAGCGACACCCTGGACCTTAAGCTTTGTTTCTCACCTCGATGAGGTAATTCATCCATTAACAAAATCCTAAACTCTCTCTCAGCTGTGGAAAATTCCATACCTATGGAAAACAGCCACCATGACACCTGTCCATAAAGTGGGGACAAGACGATTCACTCAAATTATCGCCTATCTCCATACTGCCCCCACTCTCTAAGGCACTTGAGCGCATCGTGGCTGATCAACTTACTGACCACTTGGATAAATACAATATACCTTGTCCACAACAACACGGCTTCCAGAAAGGTCACAGCACCACCACAGCCCTTCTTAAGTTCACTGGAGCTTTGCACAAATCCCTTGACAATGGCCTTCTCACAGGGGCCGGTTTCGTTGACCTCTCCAAGGCCTTCGATACAGTACACCATGGACTACTAATACACCAACTACTGAATGCTGGGCTATCACCTGACTCTTCTCTCTGGTTTAAAAGCTACTTAGAAAACCAGTCACAGACAGTAAAAATTGCGGACGCTCTGTCTAACACCCTGCCTGTTCACTCGGGTGTCCCACAGGGATCCATACTGGGACCCCTCCTTTTTAGACTTTTCTTAAACTCCCTCCCTTACCACTGCTCTGAGCAGATCATACTATATACTGATGATGCTGTTGTATTCTCCACTCACAAAGATCCTGCAACTCTTCAACACAACCTTCAACTTGGTTTTAGTTCTGTAGAGACATGGTTTCTTAATCATAAACTGGTCCTCAATGACAAGAAAACCAAATCTATGCTCTTCTGCAGCTCTCATAACCCACACAAGCTACACCACTTGGCTATCTCCACCACCCAGGGGAACACTCTAGATCAGGTGGTGTCCTTCAAATACTTAGGGATACAGCTTGACCCTAATCTCTCCTATGGACTTCATGTAGATAATGTAGCTAGAGCTGCTAATACACGACTTGGTCTCCTCTACAAACACAGACCACACCTCACGCCAGAAGCTTTGAAGGTTGCAGTCCTGAGCTCTGTGATCTCTTTAATAGACTATGGTCTCATCATTTATGGCTTGGCCACAACCACAACCCTTAGATGCCTCTCAACTGCCTTAAATAAAGCATGTTGGCTCATCACTGGTGCTCACCGTCTCACCCACACATGTGACCTGTACACTCAGACCGGCTGGCTCCAACTATCAAACCGCATAAAGTTTCTCACCTGCTCCATGGTCAAAAAAATCTACCTTGGCCTTGCACCTTCTGGGGTCTCAACTCTGTTACAACACCGAATTAATAAATGGTGCCTTAGGAGATCCATGCTACAGCTACTGAAAGTCCCCCACTGTCACACTTCACAGGGACAATGCTCTTTTGCTTATCGAGCACCACTCTGGTTCAATGGCCTCAGCCCAACCATCTCCTCTGCCCCAACTATTGGTATGTTTAAAACTAGGCTCTGGGACTATCTCACTACCAACAGCTCCTGTGACTGACCAACTTAACCTTGTTTCTCCACTTCCCTTTCTGCTCTAGTTGTCCCCCTCCTCCCCTCCTTACTGGATTCTACCCTCACATCTTGGTATACCCAATGCTGCACTTTTCACCCTCTCACCACCCTTCCTACATTCCTTCTCCCCTCCTACCCTCTTCCCTCTCCCTATGACTCTGGCACTTTTTATCTGTTGTCTATTTTCTCTGACAAATGCCGCTGGCTGCTTTGTTACAATGCTACCCTTGAACTGTATTAATCTGTACTCTGTTTGCAATGTCCACATTGTTGTAATGCCTGTCTTGATGTTCCCCATAATTTGTATTTCTCTGACGTGGAACCTTTGTAAAAGAGCCATGGCTCAAAGGTATTTGTAATCCTAGACTTGATAAATAAATAAATAAAAAAGATGATATCTTGGTCACTTCAACGCGCAGGTCAGTACTGAAAATAAATTTAATTTAGGGCTCGTTCTCCTTTAAAGAAATCTGTGTTTAGGAGTTAGTAGCTGGGTGTCTAATTTCATATGTTTTTGGATTGTTTAAATTGGCTATGAGAGCTGCAATTCAAGTGGCCATCATGTAGCATGGTTTGCGCATCAGCCTCTGTGATTTCTACCCCTGCTTCTTGTTGCCACTGTCTTGGGAACATATGACATCAGGCTCGTGTAACAGTTTATAAATGGTTTAGGCTAATTTAAGATGTCCCCATACAATATATGCAAATTCAATATGAAATGTCAAAAGAAATCTGAACTGCAGTAAACTTGTAGCCAGGCCAGTAGCATGGAGAGCTGAAGTGCTGGACGTCTCACTTCCCACCACACCAGCAAACCAGTTTCAGGAATCAACCAAGGTCCCTCAGTGGCTGGCAGGGGACGGAGGATTTAGCAACCATTGAAGAATCTATTCCTTCAGGATGGGGGACAGTGCATCTCCTCATTCAGGGTGAAGGGACAGAGTGTACTGCTGTTTGACTGCCACCTAGTGGAGGCTAGGTGGCACAGCAGTGGTCACCAAAATTGAAAGTCAGAAGCTGGCATTGAAAGAGTGCACTGTCTTCACTGTCTGCATGTGCACCACTGGATGCTGCCAGCTCTGACTCAAGGGCAGTAATGGGTGGAAAAGAACCCCTGTCTACAGGATGATGCTGCGACCCTGAAGGTACCACACTACCACCATCCATGGCACCCATTCACACAACCGGGCAAGAAGCAGATGGGTAAGTTCTGGAGGTGGGTTGAAGGGGCTGGGGTTGACAGCAGAAGGGAGCCAGTGGGGAGGGGCTGGAGGATAAATTCCATATTAAAAAAAGCATTGCAAACATATCTGAACATTTAACAGATTTGTGTCTCTCATGTTTTTCTAAGTTATCCAACTGATATTAGGGGCTCTATAAAGGGAACAAACAATACATAACTTAAATCAACTGTTGGTGGAGTTTTCTGCTCATTATTGACATACTGTTAACATATTTGAAGGTATTATATTTACATTCTGCATGCTGTTCCCCCCAACTCTTTTTAATGCTTTCAAATAGGCACTTCCTGTCTATAAGTAGGGACAGACACACACACACATGCACGCACGCACGCATGCACACACACACACATATGGCTTGATGTACATCTTCAAAGCCTGATGGGGTCTATTAGTTGGCTAATGGGCAGAAAATCACTGTGATTGATGAGACTTTCTACTTTGAGGTACAAGTATGGGTATGGTAGCATGAGGTTTGCCGCAGCCTCTCCAGCATGTAGGAGAATGAGTCAGGACAGAGTGGGCTGTTATGACCGAGATTCTAAAGAACCTTGTTAAGTGTTTCCATGCATACTCCCTCTATTGGTGGGAGCTAGATACTCTGTCAGTAGTTTCACAGGCCCTATGCCAGATTTCTTCAGTGAGGGAGACTCCAGTCTCCTGCTCCAGTTTCGATATCCAAGGTATTAGTATCTTGCAAGGCCACTAGGGCCTTACATATGTGCAAGATCATGTACAGCTGTACTCTGGTTCTAAGGAAGGACAAATAGTATGCTGTAATCTCTGTATCTTACTTCGAGGATAGCTCCTTCAACAGGCAACACTGGCAGGACCAGGCTGCCAGGCACTAGGACCCCATGGAAAACTTCTAGCTAGCAATATACCATGGAGGACCTCCCCCTGACATCGCCCCCCTGGACAATGGCCTGTGGTATAAAAGGGGTGGTTCCCCAGGCCTACCTCAGTTCTTTTCCTACCGTCGACCAGTGCACATCAGCTCTGCAGACACCTTCTGCTCACACTCGATCACCATTTTTTGTGTTTACCTGCGCTTTTTTCCTTTTATTTCCTTTCAGTGAAATTTTGTTTCTGCAGGCTTTCTTCATCTTCTTCCTTGTTTCCAGAGTGGCAGACAAACAAGTGTGCCTGTGGCAAGCAAATTCCTCACTGTGACAGTCATTTGACCTGCCTGTTTTGCTTGGGCCCTATCCACGACACCAAGGTCTGCCAGCACTGCTGGAGTTCCAACTGCTGTACTGTGATTTGCTGTCTGAAAGCTTTTAAGAGCTATTTGCTTGAACAGCAATTGGCCACCATGGAATCTTTTTTAGCTAGCTTGTTGAAAGCTGCAGGGACGTCATCCTCCTCGAGCAACCACAGGGAGAAGAAGTCCCACGGGAAGCACTCCCACTGGGATAAGGAAAAGAAGTGGTCCTAATCAAGTTCTCATCCTCGGTCCCCGCACCATGCAGCAACCTCATTGAGTTCCTTCTCCCACAGGAGGACAGACTCTGAACCCCTCCAGCCACACTCCCTCCTTCTGGGTTGCCGCTGGTCAGGACCTCTACCCTGGTGCTGATGTCCAGTGGGGGTCCTCGGGGCAAGGATCTTCCTCAGCCCTTATCCCCTGTGCCTTAGGTCCTATGTTCACTATACTGAGCCTTAGCCAGGGGGCTCAGCTGATGCTGCTTCTTTAGGCAGAGGGTCCTTGCCCACTGCCCACCTGGCAGGGGCAGCAGCCCCATTGGACCAGACATCAGGGCCTGCGGCACTCCCACGTGCCAGGAGCATGATCAATCTGACATCCACTCCCCTAGGCGGTCGTTGCCTCAGCTGATGCTGGCTGGTATCCTGGTACTTCGACTCCAGCTTCACCAGACTTGAACCAAGTGGCTCCCCCCCAGGTCTTCCTACCCTTGGTCTTCGCCGGCCGGTCCTTCGACCCCCACAGGACTGGTGTCCGGGGAACAGCTGCCTACAGGCCCAATGCCCATTGACCAGATGCCTATTGAACTGACGCCCATCAATCCGATGTCGATCACCCCGCAGCCACCTAATCCATTGCCAGGCCCTTCCGGGCTTTAGGGCCCAGTGCTGCCCTCTAACCAGATGCCGGACCCATCAGGAAATGTCCCTCAGGCTCTAGGGACCCCCCTGATCCCTTTGTCAGATGTGGGGGCCTTCTTTGACTCATGGCGAAACACCATAAAGAAATACTTGCTGCCTGCTGGGCCGGAACTCCTCTTGTGGGGCCACAACCAGTATCTCCTACTCCTCCTTCGCCTCAGGAGTCAACCCCTCTGAGGAAGCCCTCACCTCAGCTGGAACCCAGGGAGCCTCGGTCCCCCAGGGATAGGAAGAGACATTCTTCCTCTAGATCCACCTCTAGATGCCGACACAGCTCACATGACCATTAGTCGCAGAGATGCTCTTCCTGGTTCTCAGTTTCTGGTGTCACAAGCCCAGTCCTGTGGGGTGGAATTCTGTGCATCACAGCAAATCCCTCTTGTGATGGGGGGGTCAGGGATACCCCTTCTCTGTCCTTTTAGCACTCTCTCTGTTTCATAACTAAACATATGCCAGAGAATCCCAGGGTTCCCTCTCTCCATGCGAGGGAATACAAATGCAGTCTTGAGTCTGTGTTCCTGGGAGAGAACTCTCTTGGCCACTGCACAATGAAACCAGAAAGCCACAGGCATGTATAGGCTCTGGGGGGGGGCCCTATACACCCTATTATGTGTCTTTCCCCAGAAATGTAGAGCTCGGTTCAAACCTCCACAGACTCCTCCTGAAATCCTTCATATTTTCCCCCCTCCTTTCATCACACAGAGTCCCTAGTGGTTCTTTCCTTTGATAGTGTTTTGGCCCTTAAGCAATCACACAGGTGTAGTATAGTTTGGAACAACCTTCCCCAAGGCAACACACACAAACGACACTGGCATTATTATCTTAAAAAGTAAGCCAAAAGCTTTACTAATTAATTAATAAATGCAGTTAATAACATAAAACCAAATAATTTTAGACATTGGTTACAAGATATTGAAAATAAAATGAAAAATATGCTTTAAAAACTACACTTTAAAACTCTGAGATTAAAGTTCTACCTCAAGTCCTTAGTTGCTGAATTTTGAAGCGCAAAGTGTCCTTAGAAGTGGTAGTTCAAGTCTTAGGTCTGGTGGTCCATGAGAATGTCTTGAAAAGAACTTGTCTCTGCTCTCCTATGCAGACATGGTCCTCAAATGCAAAAGACTCAGATATAGTCTTTCTCCCTTGTTTTATGGGGTTCTTAAAGAGCAGGTCCAGTGGACAGTGGCTTGCCCTGCAATTGGCTAGCATTCCATCTCTATGGCTATGCAACCAATCAGGTTTTAATATTTTATTGCAAAAAAGAAATAATGTTCCTCTCTGAATATGAGAACAAACCAGTTCCAACTAGCCTGAATTCCAGGAGCAGCTCCAGCCCTCTTTCCCTTTAAAACGGCTGTAATTAAGCTACACTCAGTACAGTAATTTACTTAAATGGTAGCCCACTCAGCTATAACAAGATTAACTCAGGGTAGACTTGTAGGGACAATAGAAATCCAGACTGAATGGCATCACTGAATGCTGAGGGCCATTCAAACACAGATGGATATGCCTGCTGCCAGCTCTGCCTAATTATTTTTTGTCTCCTTCTAAATGATTTAATTACACTCTAGTCCCTGACTAGCAGCTGCCAGATTCCCTACCCAGTAACATGAGTTACATCATCATTCTTTTAGGCCCATGGCTTTCCTTTGTATCCAGGATCTCTTGCAAGTTATACTGGGCCACCATGGACATCACCGATGCATTTCTCACATAAAATACCATGCGATATGATTATAACACTAAGGTGTGGCCTTATCTCGTCACATCTGGGAGCTACAGCGGAAGCTCCCATTATGACTCTGAGTCTTCAGAGGATGGCTTTTCACCTGCCCTGGTCCATCCTCAAGACACGCCTCAGTCACCACCCTATGATCTGACCTTTATGGACATAATGAGGCACATCCAGGCACTCAAAGGCTGGGATACTGAGGACCTGGACCCCGAAAGGTGCAGGTTGGCTGAACACTTAGAGTTGCAGGATCCCAAGCCAGTTGTCCTACCCTCCTTGGTTTCTTCCTACCAGGACGTTACCATGTTGGCATGGAAGCATCCCTCTTCGGCCTCTGCCATCCCTAAAAAGTCTGACAGGCTCTATAAAGCTTCTAAGAATGAGCCTTTCTTGGCAGAACATCCTAGGGCTGATTTCATGGTCTTGACTGCAGCCCATGGGTGGTCTACACAGCCCAGACACCTTAGTGCCCAGCCCCCAGACAAGGAGTCCAAGCAGCTGGATCAGATGGGTTGCAAGGTATATTCCTTGGCCACATGCAACATACGTTCACTTAACTTCTTGGCCCACATGGTGAAGTACCAGAATACCTCATGGGAAAAAGTCTGTAGAGCTCCCCAAAGCTCAACCTGAGTCTCCTCAGACTTCGGAGTTACTGGATATCCTACAGTCTGGGGCTGATGTGGGCAAACACATTTTACGGTGCACCTTCGATACCACTTACACATTGGCTTGGGCTGTTGCTATGGGCATCTATCTGCACCATTACTCATGACTTTGAGTATCCGGCTTCCATCACAATCTTCAGGAGAGAATTGTAGATGCCCCCTTCCAAGATCTGGTGCTCTTTGGTGAGCCTGCTGAGAAGATCATCCTGGGACTCCAGGATTCTGCAAAGCGGTTCAGTCTGTCTACTGAATGTACAGATTGGAACCTGCTCCCAATATGTGATGGCCCTTTCACCACTCAAGGGGCCAACAATCCCAGGGTCAACAGCCCATGGGTACTTCCAGGCGGAAGACTACCTCTCAGCTGAGAAGAGGCTCTGGGCCTAGAACCTTTAAGACTCCCCAACCTCCCTTCCCCATCCCCAGTGCCTCTGCAGGACTCCTTGCCTGACCCCTCCTCCTGTAGCGGAGCATTTGGGGGAGTCTGTAGGGGGCCGCTTCTCCTTCTACCTCAATGGGTGGAGAAGCATCACTTCAGATCAGTGGGTACTACAACTAGTCGAGCAAGACCATGTTCTGGAATTCAACACACTGAGGTCCCACTGGACAATCCCCCGTGTTCTCTCATTACCCTCCCTCTCATCTTAATTTAATTTGAGAAGAGATCCAGTCTCTGCTGTCCAAACGGGCCATGGAACCCGTTCTTCCAGAACAGAAGGGAAAGGGTTACTACTCATACTTTTTCCTAGTTCCCAGGAAAACTGGGGACCTACAACCAGTTCTGGACCTAAGTCAGCTGAACAAGTTTGGGGAGTACAAATGGTTCCGAATGGTCACCATTCCAGGCCTGCTCCCCCTCCTCCATCAGGGGGATGGACTTTGTTCTCTGGACATGCAAGACGCATATATACATATGCAGGTCTTCCAGCCCCACAGGCGGTTTCTGCGGTTCCACTTCCAGGAGACCCATTATCAGTCCTGAGCCCTCCCCTTCAGTCTGTGTTCAGCTCCTCGTGTTTTCAACACGGCCCTGAGATGGATGGGACACTACATTTTTCCTTACCTAGACAACTGGCTGCTGGTGGCTCCCACAAGGGACCACCTGCTAAGGACTCTAGCAGATACCTTTACACTTTTCAGGATTCTGGGCATCACCTTAAACCTCCCAAAGGCCTCTCCATGGCCCAGTCTCAGACTGCAGTACATAGGAGCCATTCTGGACACTGAACAGGGAAAGGCCTTTCTACCGGAGGACAGGGTGGAAAGACTTCAGTCCTTAGCCCACTTAGTCTCCTCATCTCGCTGGACTCCTGACAGAACTTGCCTCAGACATCTGGACCACATGACGATGACCATACCCACAGTCCCTCTGACATGACTTAATATGAAGATACCCCAATGGACCCTTTGTGTTCAATGGGACCAGTGCTCCGACGACCTGGATCAGCAGGTGCTTCTTTCAGAGGCAGTCTGGCGGACGCTCAGATGGTGGCTTGAACTGCCCAACTTTGTCAAGGGGGTCCCTTTTTTTGCAAGGATCCACCCTCTCAGATTCTGACCACGGATGCGGCAGGCCAGGGCTGGGGAGCCTACTTAGTCAACACGCAGACTCAGGGGTCGTGGTCTCTGCTGGATCTGGATCTCCACATCAATGTGTTGGAGATGAGGGCGATCCTTTATGCCATGCAGGCCTTCCAGCCAGATCTCCTCTCTGGCCCACTGTTGATACAGACGGACAATATTTATTTTTATTTATTTATTTTATTTATACATCGGTTTACAACCTTTGAGCCAGAGGCTCATTTCCAAAGGTACCTCGTCACAAAGAGGACAAATACAGAACAACACTTAGTTACAATATTGAGGTTACAGCATACATCTCCGTGGTTACAGTTTGGTAGTTACAGGCAGTTATAACTTAGTTACAATTTACGTGCTACAGGAATGGTAATCACAGGTAGTTACAGGTAGATTGAGCCGGGACTGCTAGGGATGAAGAGTTCAGGGCAAAGGGCGCGGTTTGTGAAAAGTTTGGGTGAAGCACCACTCAGAGAGTTTTGTCAGCCAGTAAAGGAGAGGAGCCACTCAGAGAGCATCGTCAGGGCATGTCGGACTAGATCACCTAGTGGCAGGAACAGCTACGCAGGTTGAAGAGCTGACCCCGAAGTGAGATTTTGAAACGGGAAATTGTGCTGGTGTCAGTGATGGAGGTGGGGAGAGTGTTGTACCATGAGGGAGCTCTGGAGCAGAAGGACCTTTGCCCATGGGAGGTCCTAGACCTAGGGACAAGCAGGGTGGCCTTAGAGGTGTTACGAGTTTGGACTAAGGGTTGTGCAAGGTGGATAGAGGCTGTCAGACCAGGTGGGGATAGTCCAAGGAGGGTTTTTTTAGTAATGAGGCAGGTTTGGTATCTGAGCCGTTCATCCAGATTAAGTAGCCTGGCCATGTCAGTATGAGTTCGCAGGGTATGTGTGAGCCTAGGGGCTCCCGTGATTAACCTACAGGCCTTATTCAAGGTGAGGTGAATTTTATTGAGGGCAGTCGTGTCTGCAGCACCATAAACAGGCAAGCCATAGTCTATAAGGGAAATATTGAGGAGGTGACTGCTAGTCGAAGGGCATTGGGGGGGAGGCAATGCTTGTAGCGGTAAAGGATTCCTAGCCGCATGCTTGTAGCTGAGGCTAGATTATCTATGTGGTCGTGGAATGTGAGGGCTGAGTCAAAGGAGACCCCGAGGTATTTGTACAAGTGGACTAGATCAAGAGGATGCTTGGAACAAGGGAGGATGCGGAGTGGGAAATATCTGGATTTGTTTTGGGGATGGGCAAAGAGCATTGTTTTGGTTTTATTCAGATTGAGTACAAGTCTGTGCTCTTTGAACCAGGCTTCAGCATCGGCGAAGGCTTGTTGCAAGGAGTCTTGTAAGGTGTTGGGGTTTCGGTGAGAGGCAAAAATGATGGCATCATCTGCATACAGCAGGATTTTACCAGAACAAGCTTTGGGGAGGGTGTTGAGATATAGTGAGAAGAGAAGAAGACCAAGGATGGAGCCCTGGGGTACACCTGAGTGGATAGGGCATGTATCGGAGAGGGTCACATTAATTTTAACACGTTGGGAGCGGGCAGACAAATAGCTGGAGCACCAAGAGACTGGACCAGGGGCAAAGCCGATACGGCTGAGGGCATCCAGCAGGAGGGGGTGGGAGACCGTGTCAAACGCTTTAGAGAGGTCGATAAACACTGCCCCGGCGAGGGAGCCAGAGTCCAGGGAGGAATGAAGAAAGTTTGAAAACTCAATAAGGGCTGTGCCGGTACTGCGCCCAGCCCGGAAACCATGTTGTTCATGGCAGAGGATGTTGTATTTGGTTATGTAATCTGTGACTTGAGTAGCCACCAGTTTTTCTAGGGCTTTGGAGAGGGGAGGGAGGATGGAGATGGGCCGATAATTCCCGGCGGAGGATCTGTCACCTCCTTTGAGAATGGGTGTAACTGTGGCAATTTTCCAGGCTGAGGGGAACTGCCCCAGGCAGAGGGACTTATTGAACAGGCTAGTTAGAGGGGCAAGGACCTGGTCCAGAACCCGGCGGAGGATGCAGGGGTCCAGAGAGTCACTGCCAGTACTATTTCTCTGTAGCGCTTTAATCAGGTGTGGCCTGACTTCCTGGGCAGTGACCCTGCGTAAGTGGAAATTAGGATAGTGAGTGTCTAGAGCAGGTAGGGAAGAAGGAGGATCAAAGAAATCACTAGGGAGGACAGAGCTAAGGTCTGTGAAGGATGAGTTGAGGAAGTTGGCAATGCGGGCAGGGTCAGTGGAGACAGAGCCTTCAATAGTGATCTGAGAGGGGGTGGGGAACCCACACTCCCATTTAGATGTTTAATGTTGTCCCAGAAATTTCTCGCATTCCCCCAGGAGGTGGTGAGTGTGGCCTGATAGTGCTCGGCTTTCGCTTTTCTGATAGCCCAGGTGCATTTGTTTCTTGCGGCATTGTAAGCCTGTCTGTCTGCCAACCGACCAGATTCAGAGGCCAGGTGCCAGAGGTTGTCCCTGTGTCTGAGCAGTTGCAGCAGGGCTGGGAAACCCAAGGGGCATTACGAACTTTGGTTCATACAGCTGTGTGGGGTGCGAAGATGTCACAGGCTTTGTTGAAGGTTTGTGAGAAGAAGGCAAAGGCAGTATCAATATCAGGGGCATATTGAATGGGAGACCAGTTAATTTGGGCAAGATATATGTATATATATATATGTATACATATATGCATATGTAGTCTTCTATATCAACAAGCAAGGGGGGCACCCACTGATATCCTCTTTGCAGGGATGCCATGAGAGTCTGGTACTGGGCCATAGCTCATGGTCTGGAACTGACAGTTGTCCATGGTCCAGGCATCCAAAACACCTTGGCAGACAGCCTAAGCCAGTCTTGGTCCAAGGCTCACGAGTATGAGCTTCTGCAGGCAGTTGCAGATGACCTCTTTGACAGGTGGGAACATCCGGAGTTGCAACTTTTTGCATCCCCATTCAACACCAAATTGCCCAGTTTCTGCTCGACTGCTCTAGAGTCTGGTGTTTTCTGGTGAGAAGCGTTGTCTCTCTGCTGGATAGGGAGGTTTCTCTATGCTTTCCCTCCCTTCCCACTGCTGCAGAGGGTTCTTCTTAAGCTCCAGGCAGAAGGAGTGGCTATGATCCTCATTGCTCCTTATTGGCCACGGCAGATTTGGTTTCCCCTGCTCCCGCAACTGGCAGCGGAGCCTCCAGTCCCCCCTGCCTCTGAGCTTGCACTTGCTCTCCCAGGACAGGGGCAACTTAGTCCATCCAGAACTCAGGTCACTACATCTGCACACATGGCTCCTGCAGATTTAGTGGTTTCCCATTTTGGGGTTTCCCTGAGAGTAGCTGAGGCCCTGTGGCTGCTAGAAAGACTTCCATCAGAGCTACCTACACTGTGAAGTGGAAATGTTTCTGTTTGTGGACCTCTGCCCTTTTCATTTGATCCCTTCACCTGTCCAGTGACCTCAGTTTTGGAGTATCTCCTTTCCCTGTTGGATTCAGGCCTGGGTTACTCCTCCATCAAGGTGCATTTGTCTTCCATCTCTGCATATCATGCACCTATTGAGGGCAAGACCCTTGCCCAGCTGGACCTGTCTCGTACCTTTTTATGGGGCATTCTGCATCTGAAACCTCCCATTTGGGACCCCATTCTTCCATGGGACCATTTGTTCATGTTAGAGAAACTTACTTTGCCTCCCTTCAAACCAGCCATGGATTGTGAGCTACGCTTTCTGTTGTGGAAAGTGTTGTTTTTAGTTGCCATTACTTCTGCTTGAAGGATTTCTGAGCTTCAGGGTCTCATGTGTAAGGAGCCTTATTTAGTTTTCCACAAGGACAGGGTGTCTTTGTAGACCAGTCCTAAGTTTCTGCCTAAGGTGGTGTCCGAATTTACACTGAACCAGGACATCCACTTGCCTGTTTATTACCCACAGTACTCAAATTGAGGGGAGGCCTTACTTTATACTCTGGATGTCCATAGGGTGCTCCGATATCATCAAAACTGCACCCAGTCTATCAGAAAATCTGACCAGTTTGTTTCTTTTGCCCCAAAGACCTTAGGGGCTCCAGTTTCTAAGCAGATGTTGTCCAAATGGTTGGCAACTGCTACCAGAAATACAATAAGCCTTTACCAGGCCTGGTTAAAGGCCATTCCACAAGGGGAGTGTCTGCCTCCTTCACTTTGTTACGGAGTGTTTCAGTGGCAGATGTTTGTGCAGCTGCCATCTGGAGTTCCATCCACACTTTCGTCAAGCACTACAGTTTGGACATTGCTTCCAGGTGCAGGGCAGACTTTGGCCTTGCAGTCCTGCAGGGTTTCCTTTCTTGAAGGATTGACTCCACTGTTTTCCTCCTCCCTATTAAAGGGGGTACTTTCTGGCACTGCTTGGGACTCAGTCCTACCGGTGTTGCCTGCTGCAGGAGCTATCTTCAAAGTAAAATAGTACAGCTATGTAAGAACTTACTGTAACAGTAGATCTTTGAGAGAAGCTCCTGCAGCAGATGCTGCGATCCCTCCCTCCTTCCCCCGTGTTTGTTCTTTTCTCTAGACCCTCCTCAGTCTCCTTCTTGTGCTTGCTGGGTCTCCAGCAGGAGAACTGAGGTAGGGCTGGGGGACCACCCCTTTTATACTACAGGCCGACGTCGGGGGCTGGCAGACATCAGGGGGCAGTCCCCCATGGTATATTGCTAGCTAGAAGTTTTCTGTGGGGTCCTAGCACTTAGCAGCTTGGTCATACCGGTGTTGTCTGCTACAGGAGCTTCTCTCAAAGATCTAGTGTTACTGTAAGTTCTTACTGTATCTGTCTGGGGTTCATGTCCTGACTGGTAGGGACAAAACGAGGTGTTGGATCTGTAGGTAGTGGTATCCCAGTCATGTTTAAACTCATTTAGGATAGCTGCTCCACCACTTCTGCTGGCAGTCTGTTCCACAGTTCCACCACCCTCCCTGTGAAGTAAAACTTTCTCATGTCTGTCTTGAACTTGACCCCTATCCTTCAATCATAGCCCCTAGTGACAACATCCACATTTCTTATAAGCAGGTCCTTGCTATTTACCTTGTTTGTACCCCTAAGAAATGTATATGTTTTGTATCATATCCCCTTTCTCACACCTGTCCTGCAGCAAGTACATATTTAGGGCCACCAGGTGATCCTCATAGGATCTGCCTTGTTGGCCCTGGATCATCTTGGTGACTCTTCTCTGCACCAACTCTAGTCTGTCTATCTCCTTCCTCAGATGAGGACTCCAGAGTTGAGCAGAGTACTCCAGGTAAGCTCTCACCAGGCATCTGTACAGGGGCAGAATCACATTGCATCTCCTACAATCAAAACCCCTCCCTATTCACCCCAGCACTTTGCTATATGCCTTATTGCAGTAACTTGTTTACTTGAGGGAGTCACTGATTATCACCCCCAGATTCCTCCTGTCTATTGTAGTGGCCAGCCTAATGCCTCCCATCCAGTATTCCTTGCGTGGGTTCCATCTCTCTAAGTGCATTACCTTGCACTCCTTGCCTTTGAATCTCAACTGCAATATGTTAGACCAACTCTTTGGTTTCTCTAGGTCCATCCAGAGCTCCCGCACCCCTTCCTTGTGATCTGTCATACTGCATAGCTCTGTGTCATCAGTAAAGAGTCATAACTTGCCCCGATATCAGCCCCTATGTCATTGTTGAATATACTGAATAGGGCAGGTCCCAGGGCCGAATCCTGCTGCACCCTGCTTGTGACCTCACAGTTACCTGACTTGGCCCCATTCACCATTACACTCTGTTGCCTTCCCCCAAGCCAGTTTATTACCCACCTGACTAAACGCTGCTCCACACCTAAGTCCTACAACTTTTTCAGCAGCTTCATGTGTGATACTGAATTGAAGGCCTTGCTGGAGTTGAAGTAAAGCAAATCTACTGCCTATCCTCTGTCAATCACCTTGATGACCCAGTCGAAAAACAGTATAAGGTTGGCCTGGCATGACCTCCATAACACTAACCCATGCTGACTATTGTCGTGCAGCCTGTTATTCCCTGAGTAGATCACCAATCTTACCTTGACTAAATTCTCTATTAGCTTACCTATGACAGAGGTAAGACTGACATGCCTGCAGTTGCCTGGATTCTCACTACCCCCCCCCCACCCTTTGTAGAGCTGTACCAGGTCGGCGGATCTCCAATCCACTGGCACTACCCCAGACTTCAGTGAGTTGTTAAATAGTCAGGTTAAAGGTATTGCCAATTCTGTGTCCAATTCCTGAAGTACTAGTGGGTACAAGTCATCTGGGACTGGTACCTTGTCTGCCCTGAGAGCTTCCAAACCTTTTCTCACCTGGTCAGACAAGAGCTCTACCCTGCCCATTTTCTGACTCCCCTGCGTGGTGGCCTTGGTACCATGCTGTGGTAGAGGTCAGTCATACCACTACCATTAATACGAAGCAGAAGTAATTGGTCAGCACATTTGCCTTCTGCTCACTACCCTCCACTACCCCTCAAGTTAGCCTGTCTATACCCCCTGGTTTTCCTTTTTTCCCGTATGTATCTAAACAAATTCTTTTTGCCTGCTTTTTACTCCCTCAGCAATCCACAGTTCTGTGTCTGCCTTTGCCTTCTGGACTGCCACCCTTGCCTCTTTCAGTTTAGCCCTAATATTCTTGCCAGGCTTCCTCCCCCTTGTTCCTCTTCTACTCAGTGAAGACTCTTCTTTTCACCCTTACAGCCTCCCTCACGCCTTTTGAAAACCAGATTGGCCTTTTGTGCTAGTTTCTTTTGGCAACATTCTTAGCACAAAATTTGGTCACCTCCAGAAGTAGTCCCTTAATCCTACCTCACTATTCTTCAACACCCCCCCAGTCTGGTCTACAACTGCCAGTCCCTACCTAACCTGTTCCCGCATCTGGCCAAAATCTGTTTGAGATCCAGAATCACTGTCTTTGAGAAGGGACCATTGTTCTCCACTGCCAGTTTGAAACACATACTGCTGTGGTCAGTGGACCCCAAAGGTTCACTGACTGCCACCGCCACCACCACCAACATCATATCCAAATTGGTGAGTACCAAGTCAAATATGGAGCCTTGCCATGTAGGATCTCTTACCAGCTGCACCAGTAAGCAGTCCTGTTATGTATCTAGCAGTGCCTGACTCCTGGGGCTCTTTGCTGATGAAATATCCCTGACTATATCCAGGAATTTCAGATCTTAATTAAAGGAAGACTCTTGCAGCAGGCCAACACTAGTAGGACTAAGCTGCCAAGCACCAAGACCACATGGAAATCTTTCTAGCTAGCAGTCTACCATAGGGGACCACCCACCATTGACATCAGCTGCTGATGTCAGCATATCCTGTAAAGGTGGGCTGTCCCCAACACCTACCTCAGTTCTTTTCCTGCTGTCAACCCGCACATGTCGGACCTTAGTTGACCACCAGCCTTGTCTTCTGACTGCTCGACAAAGTGTGACTGCAGCAAACAAATTCCTGAAAAAGACAGCCACTCTGCATGTCTTATCTGCCTAGGCCCCATTCATGACACCAAAGCCTGCCAGATCTGCCAGAAATTCAACCAGGCCACTCAGAGACATTGTCTTATGACTGTGGAGAACCATCTGATAAAGCAAAAGTTGGTCATGATGGAAAAGGAGCTGCAGGCCAGGAGCTCTTCGGCCTCACTGGCACAGTCCTCCCAGGCTTCTTCTTCTTCTCCTCAAAAATCCAGTAGGAAGCACAAGCACCGGGACCGGTCTGCTTCCCGCTCACGGTCACCCCACAAACCCTCAACGACGTTGCGGTCATCCTCTCATTGGGGGTCGGCCCCTTCCACCCTGCCAGCCCTCTCTTCTGCTGGGCTCCTGGTTGTTCAGTCACCCACCCTCATTGCCATTTCAGGTGGTGGCTCCTCAGAACAGGGGACTTTATCTCCTGTCTCCCGGCCTGTGATGCTCAGGCCCATTTCATCCAAGGGCTCTCAGCCAGGTGGCTCGGTTGGTGAAAATCTCTCGTGCTTTGGTTCCTTTGGCCAGGGCTCTGCTGGTCTCCTCCTCAGGGTCTGATGTCAGTCCTGCAAGGCAGTGCCCGCAGCAGGCTACCACCACTCCTTCTACACTGGCGTTGCCTCTGCCTTCACCTGGGAGGTCTCCTTCCCCCCAAGTGCCTGCTTTTCCAGCTAGGCCTGCACCAGTGGATCCCTTCCCTGGGTGCTCATGGCCGAAACCAGCTGGGCTGCCACCAGTACTCTCGCTGCCCCAGGCTGTGGGCTCAACGCTGGTGTCACTCCTTCCACAGCCTATGCTGCAGCCAACACCCACTGGCTCACTGCCATATCCTCAACAGTCCTGGGTGGTCCTTGTGATGCTTGACCAGCTGGTTATGATTATTGTATGCTATCTGTAATATAAAAATATAGTATGTGATTGTCTCACATAAGACAGTCTGTGCTTCATGAGTCCCCCAGGTTTCAGTGAAGCTACATATATTACACTGACAGGAGATCTCTGTTATATAATTAACTTCCTTGAGAAATTGCATTTAATGGTTGTTTTATGACCTGTTGCTGCTCTGAAGTTGGGAAACTAAAATATACATTTTATGACTTCAGAAACAGGACATCATTAAGTTGATTCCTGCCAGCTATCTCACACTTAGGTGAGGGATTGCAGGGTTGTAAAACTTCAAGGGAACTGATGGATCAAAAGACTCATAATTTGGGAAATTAGTTTTTGTTGATGTCACCTTATTTAATATACCTCCTGATAGGACACCCTGTTTGTATTTTTTTATATATATTCTAAAAGGAGGAGCTAGATGACTCACAGAAAGGGTGTGGAGACACACAGTTTAAACAATACTGTGTCCGAACTGCTTTGAGTTTTATACCATCTTGGGACTGTAGAGAGACTCAGCTCTCTGATATAAGGCACTTAAAGAGGTGATACATTAAATAGAAAAAGTCTAAATGTATTGTGGTAGGAGTTTTTGTTTTGTTCTTTGCTTTTCTTTTAAGTGATTGTATGTTTTTTTGATATATTGTTCTATGTTTACATTTTTCATATTTTTATCATCTTTTAGTAAAGCACCTATTATTTGGAAGACTGCTTGGGTGTCTTCCAAGTTCTTTTTGCATGTGACGTATAGATGGTTAAGTCTGACAATTGTTCAAAAGCTTGATGGTATTACCAAACTGGAAAAAGGTAAGAATATACTAAGGTCTTTTATAGAGTTTTAAGGGTTCATTTTGGAAGCCTGGCTTGGTGCCCCTGGTGAAAGATTGTACGGCAATCCCCGAAGAGGGTATGTATCTGAGCCTGTACATTGGGTACGCTAGCATAAGGTTCACAGTTTGAATTCCCCCAGAACTTGAGACTAAAGGTGCTTCAAACCCAAAAGCAGACAGACAGGTCCATCTTCTTCCAAGTTGTGTACAGGAGTGCCTGGAAACAACTGTGAAGCTGCGTGGGATATACTATTTTGGACGAAATATCTGTAACTAATCTCTCTCTCTTGCTTACATCTGAGAGAAGTTTTCCTCACTTTTAAAGTGGTATTGCTTTGTGTTTGTTGTAGTTTGTAAGTCAGGAAGGGTTTTTTTAAAACTGCTTATCTTCTGCATATTTGATTTTCCTTTGTGGCTAACTGGACTGATTACTAGAATTCTGTGAGAATCTGCATCAATATATTTTGCAACTTTCAGTGGGTTTACATCTGAGAGAAGTTTTCCTCACTTTTAAAGTAGTATTGCTTTGTGTTTGTTTTAGTTTTTAATTCAGGAAGGGTTTTTTAAAACTGCTTATCTTCTGCATATTTGATTTTCCTTTGTGGCTAACTGGACTGATTACTAGAATTCTGTGAGAATCTGCATCAATATATTTTGCAACTTTTGGTGGGGTTGTGTGATTCAAAATAGCCAAAGCTGCAGTTTGTAATTGGATGCCAAACATAGCCTGAGGTGGGGGTAATTGTCTTCACAAGTCAGAGCTCAGCATCACAGCCATTTGTCTAGCTAGACCATTTCAGCATTATTCAATTACTATAAACTAGTGGTCGTGATCCTGTCTGAGGCAGAAGTCCATCTTCTTCCAAGCTGTGTACAGGAGTGCTTGGAAACAACTGAGAAGCTGCGTGGGATATACTATTTTGGACGAAATATCTGTAACTAATCTCTCTCTCTCTCTTGCTTACATCTGAGAGAAGTTTTCCTCACTTTTAAAGTGGTATTGCTTTGTGTTTGTTTTAGTTTTTAAGTCAGGAAGGGGTTTTTTATAACTGCTTATCTTGTCAGCATCCTCAGAAGGGCTGAAATAACTGCATATTTGATTTTCCTTTGTGGCTAATAAACCACCAGGCTGTTTGGGGCTGGAGAGGTTTATCTGTGTCTGACTTGGATGTCTGGATTTTTTCTCTGTTTGATTAGCAGGGTACTTTCTCTGTCAAATTGTTGTGTAGGGTATCTTGCTGACAGGAAGGCACTCATCACAGCAGTGGGTGAGAGCTTTTAGTTGATTGTTTTGAGAGGATACAGTTTAGGCTCAACCCCTTCCCACCCACCCCTTGAAATAGTTCCTTTATACCTGAGGTTCTGACATCATTTCCTCGAGTGCAAGGTGCATTTCACTGTCATATCCTCTCTAGCACACTGCACTGACAATATAAGCATACACACTGTATAATATATATATTTCTATATAACAAATCACACACGCATGCACGCGCACACACACACACAGAAATACAATAAAAAAACTAGATAAACATGTGGGGAGTAGTGCAATGTAATGGCTGTGGGGCAGCAGTCTTCTGGGAGTCTTTTTGGAGGCTGAGATGCTGCCCTATTTGCAGACAACTATCTGCTCTGAGGGAGGAAGTTGCCCGTCTTCAGGCTGAACTGGACAGTAGTAAGGAAACCTTCCCCCAGGCCACACTGCACAGTAGGAAGGGAACCTCCCCCATCCAGAGAGCACTAGCACCACCACCACCACTACCTCAGAGGTTGCAAAGAAAGCACAGCAGTTGGACCACAGTGGGCTCAGGGAGGGTGAGGAGGGTGGAACAGAGGCACACCCAGTCAATTGTTCCACTCCACAATCCATACACCATTCTGGGGGAGCATAGCTCCCCTATGGATGCACCCACAGAGAAGACTGATGACAACTGTCACAAGGGAGGCCCACAGGAAGGAGGCAGAGGACACCACAGGGAAAGGAAGCAGCTCCTGGTGGGGACTCACTATTAGGGTATAGAACTGGGGAGCTGGGAAAAATGAAGTAAGGTCGCCTGCCTGGTGCCATGGCTTGAGGGACAGGAAGCACATCCTCAGGATCACGAGAACAGCTGCAAGGATTCCGAGCTGGACGTAATTGTCCACCTAGGGACAAATGACTTGGCTCATCATGAGATTAGAGCAGTGCAGGAGAACATTGCAGAGTTGAGAGGGACCTAAGACAAGTAGCACACAGTATCCTTCTCAGAGGTGCTACCTGTCAAAAGCATGGGGAGGCGAGGGTAATGGCACCATGCAGTTTAATGAATGGTTGAAAAAATGGTGGAGCACAGGGGTTTGGCTTCATTGGGGACTGGGGTTCCACCTGGAGGGACACCAGCCTATACTGGCAGGATGGTCTGCATCTGTCCAGGAAGGGAACAAGTCTTTGAGCAATCAGTTTAAATGCTTCATTGGCAAGCTTTTAAACTAGTCAAGGGGAGGCACTGACAAGCAGCAGGAAAATCCCAGCCTCTCCTACAAAACAGGGTACTAAATGAGAAAAGACTGAGGTAGAACGGTCAGTGGGGATGCTGCAACAGAAGGTAAAGCCATCAAAAATGGAGAGCAATGAGTACTAATGCCCGTAGTCTGGGTAACAAGCTTCCTGAATTAGTGGCCTTGATGGAGGAGGAACATCTGGATATTGTGGCAGTCACAGAAACATGGTACACACAAAACCATGACTGGGACATAAACATACCAGGATACACTGTCTACAGGAGGGACAGGGAGGGTAAAAGAGGAAGAGGAGTAGTTCTTTACATAAGGGAAGGAATAAAAGCAACAAAACAAAAGGGTAAACAGGGAGGAGAAGAAGCACTGTGGGTAAATTTGGAGACAGGCAATGGCACCACAATATGCACAGGGGTTGTATACAGACCCCCTTCTCAGGGGGAGGAAATGGACAGGGAAATGATGGAAAGTATACTTAGAATGGCAGAAAAAGGGGAGATATTGCTGATGGGTGATCTGAATATGCCAGATGTTAACTGGAGTGCAGTTGCAGCTGCCACTTTGAAGAGTGCAGTTATTCTAGATGCCCTACAGGGGGCATGCCTTAGACAACTAGTACTGGAGCCCACTCGAGAGGGAGCAATATTAGACTTGATTCTCTCAAATGGAGATGGAGAGAGGATCACAGATGTAGAAGTGGGTAGCCATCTGGGAACTAGCCACCATCGAACAGTATGATTCATAATAAACACAGCAATAGAGTCAAGCCATACAAAGACAAAAGTACTGGACTTTAGGAGGGCTGACTTTGCCAAAATGGGTGAGTGCCTAAGGAATGCACTAGCAAATGGGCAGGAAGGAGGGGTGGAAGAACAATGGGGAATAATAAAAACTGCCATCACAGAGGTAATGAGCCTTTGTGTGAAGCAAATAAAGAAAGAAAACAAGACGATGTAAAAAACCACTATGGTTCTCAAAGGAAGTGGCAGTGAAGGTTCAAGAGAAAAAGAAAGCATTCAGGAAGTACAAGGAATCGCAGAAGGAGCAGGACAGAGAACTGTATCAGTTAAAGCAAAAGGAGGCTGGGAAGGCAGTCAGAACAGCAAAGGCCCAAACCGAGGAAAAGATAGCCAACTCAGTTAAGAAGGGGGATAAACCTTTATAGGTACATCAGGGAGCAAAGGAAGACCAAGGAGGGATAGTGAGGCTTAAAAAGGGGAAGGAGGTGGGCAGAGGAGACTGTGAAAGGCAGAGATACTAAACAAATATTTTGCTCAGTATTTACAAATGAAGAGGAGAGGTACATAAAACAAACAGTAGTAACACTCTGGATACAGAAGTTGATACCAGCCCATTTACAGAAGAAAGGGTTCTGAAAGAACTCTCAAAACTGAAAGTGGACAAAGCAATGAGGCCTGATGGGATTCATCCCAGAATTTAAAAGAGCTAAGGGTAGAACTAGTGACACCACTGACTACCCTTTTTAACAAATCATGGGAGGATGGGGTGGTACCCAAGGACTGGAGGAGGGCAGATGTGATTCCCCTTCACAAAAGTGGGAGCAAGGCAGAAGCAGGAAACTACAGACCTGTTAGTTTAACCTCAGTGATAGGGAAAATGATGGAATCACTTCTGAAGGAAAGAATTGTCGAGTATCTAGAGGCCAGAGGGGCACAGAACCCTAGGCAGCATGGATTCACAGTGGGAAGGTCATGCCAGACAAATCTGATAGATTTCTTTGACTGGGTGACCAAAGTAGTAGATCAGGGAGGGGCTGTGGACATGGCCTACCTAGAGTTTAGCAAGGCATTTGACACAGTCCCACACAAAAGATTAATATACAAGTTAGCCAGCCTGGGAGTGGGTCCCAAGATGACAGTTTGGGTAAAGAATTGGCTGGAGAATAGGACACAGAGAGTAATAGTAAATGGAGTCCACTCAGAAGAAAGGAGGGTTACTAGTGAGGTACCGCAGGGTTCAGTATTAGGACCGGTCCTCTTCAATGTCTTTATAAGCAACATTAGCGGAAGGACTGGAAGGAAAAGTATGTCTCTTTGCAGATGACACTAAGATCTGCAACAGAGTTGATGCACAGGGTGGGGTGGAAAGGATGAGAAGGACTAGGCAAGGTTAGAGGAATGGTCAAATATATGGCAGCTTAGATTCAATGCTAAGAAGTGCAAGGTAATGCACCTGGGAAACAAAACCCAGGGAAGAGTACACAATGGGGTGAGATACTAACAACAACAAAAATGGAAAGGGACCTGGGGTAGTCATATCAGATGACCTAAAGGTGGGCAAGCAATGTGAGAGGGCAGCAAGGAGGGTGGGGGTTACTGGGATGCATAGGAGAGGCATCACCAGTAGAAAACAGGAAGTATTATCCTCTGTACAGACAGCTGGTGAGACCCCATCTGAGATACTGTGTGCAGTTCTGGAGACCCAATCTCCACAAAGACATAGACAGGATGGAAGCTGTCCAGAGGAGGGCAACTATAATGGTGCAGGGTCTGCACCAGAAGACATATGAAGAGAGACTTAAGGAGCTTAATATGTATAGCCTCGAGGAAAGGAGGAGAGGGGGAACATGATAGAAAGTTACCTCAAGGGAATCAACAAAGTCCAAGAGGGTAGCATCTTTCAAAAAAAGAGGTGTGCAAGAACAAGAGGGCACAATTTGAAGATAGAGAGGGGGTGCTCAGAGATAATTTAAGGAAGTATTTTTTCACAGAGAGGGTTGTGGATGCATGGAACGCGTTCGGAGGAGGTTGTGGAGTCAAAATCAGTGGTAGAATTCAAGCATGCATGGGACAGTCATAAGGCAATTCTGGGGTGGGGGTAAGAAGAAGTAGGCTGCTGGTTAACTAGGATCTGCAGCTTATCCAGTAGGTAGGGAAATGGGCAGACTGGGTGGGCCAAGCGGTCCTTATCTGCCTTCAAATTCTATGTTTCTATGTTTCTATGTTACCCTGTCTGTTACCTTTTCACACTATTGTGTTCGGAGGTTGGCACTGTGGGAGCAGAGGGCCTGATCTGCTGAGTGCATTTGTGACAGATTTGGTTAGCAGCGGTGCGAAAAAAATTGGTAACACAAGCTTTAACTGTTCAGTGTGTCAGCTTAATACTGTACAGCTCACTTGCAAAATAAGACAGTGATTTATTTTTAAAAAAGGAAACAAAACTATATAATTTTGCTTACAGTCACATTCCTACCTGTTTTTTTTTTTTTTTTTTAAGTGCAAGTTAGAGTAGCAGTAGTTAGGGAAGAAGATGGCTTCCAACTACAGCAGGTACACTGCAGACTACTTGAGGCAGTTGAGCCAGGACAGAGAAGTCCTGCATGAGGCAAGAACCACCAAGCAGAACCTCGTGGATGCCCTGATGGCAGCGGATGCCCAGAGCATCGAATCACAGACTGTGACTGTAAAGGACCAAACCTTGGGCATGGAGGGGCTAGCAGCCAGTGCAGTGTCCAGATCCAGTGAGGAAGACAGCAGGGCCAATGCCAGCGAAGGGCCACAGCAGCAGGGGAAGGTCACCAGCATTCTGGAGCCAGAAGCAATCAAGCTGCAGATTGAGTTGCGCAGAATGGAGATGGAGTTACCGAGAGAAGAGAAGTGAGAACAGTGAGAGGTGGACTGAGAAGAGCATGAGCGCCAGAGGCAACATGAACTAGAGAAGCTACGACTCCAACCACCAGTACCAGAGCAGGTAAGTGGCTTGGGTTTAACTGGAACTACAGGACTGGGTTACAAATTGAATTACAAATTGATAGCTGAATTTAAACAGGGGGAGGATATGGACGCCTTTTTAAAATTCCTTTGAAAAAGTTTGTATTCAGGCAAATATTTCTAGAGGGTCCTGGAGCTTCCAGCTATCTCTGCTACTTACCGGGAAAGCTTGGGATGCATTGGGTCAAATGGACAATGAGGACAGTAATGATTACAGCAAACTTAAAGCTGTACTGTTAAAAAAGTTTGATTTAACTACAGAAGCATACAGAGCTAAATTCCGTAAGCTCAGGAGAAGCCCTGATATGAGCTATGAGGAGCTAGCCATGAAACAACGTCAGTTTTTGAAACATTGGTGGGAAGGAATTGAAGCAAACTCTGTAGATAAAATTGAAAATGCTATTTTGTTAGAACAGTTTTTTGGGCATGCCTAACAGAGTTGAAAACCTTGCTGGAGGACCGAGATCTCAAAGCAGTGCAAGAGGCTGCTGAACTCTCGGACTGCTATGCCAAGAACAGACCTGCTCTGAGAGCGAATGGGGCGGGCGTGGCAGCGCAGAAAGGGAAAAGCATGCCTTCAGGGCAGCTAAAACCCTCACTCCCTCCACCGAAACCAGTTAGCCCCAGGTTTCAAAGAAAATATTTTTCTCAAGGCTCACTCTCAGCTATGCGCATTCCTGAAATATGAAAATATCAAAGATTTATCCCAACCTATAAGAGGTAATCCCAATTTTCAATTAGATGGTAAGCCCCTATTAGTCAGTTGGCTTCCCCAGATAGGAGATTGTCAGCTTGAAGATTTTACCACAGCCGATAAACAATGGTGTTCTTCAGCTGAAATTATGCACAAGTTCCTAATTCCCCGCACAAATATTTTTAAGATTCTCCAGCTTCATCATCTTTTGTTAACAGTAATAGGATTGGTCCTGCCTTCGGCTACCCATATCCGCTTTCAGGCTACTTTAATGGAGCTGGCTGGCTTACCTCACGCTGTGTCCAAAATATATAGCGCTTTATTTAGCTGGGCCTACCCTGATAATTTTGCTCCTGTTGTTTTTTGGTCTTCTCTCTTCCCGGATAAGGAGTTGGATTAGTCTCTTCTCTGGCAAAATTGTCACAGATTTTTGCTACAAGATAAACTTAGGTTAATGCAATTCAAAATTCTGCATAATATCTATTATTCCCCACAGAAATTGGCTAGATTAGGTATTGTGTCCTCTCATCTTTGTGCAAGATGCCAATTGCAATGAGGGGATCTTCTTCATATTTTCTGGAGCTGTTCCAAAGTTGTTCCACTTTGGACCACTATTAAACAAAGGGCTGACCCTCTTTTAGGGCTGTCTGACTTGTTCACACCTGAAATATGTCTCTTGGGGGTTATTGCTCCTGTATTTCAGTGGTGAGCAGGAACTATTATATGGCATTAATTTCATTATCCGTTAAAAAAGTGGTCCTTAGACATTGGAAAGATTCCGATGAGTTAACCTATGTTGAATGGCTCCAGGAATTTCTTGCTAATCTTAGAACGGAGAGGACCATTTCAAGTTTCCACAACAAAGCAAAGAAGTTCAACAGGATATGGGGTCCACTACAAACCCTGTACTCCTTACATGTTTAAGGTTTGTTGATACTATACCATAAAGTGCAGTCTGGGTTGTATAATACTGTGCTGGGAATTCAGGGGAGGGTTAGGACAGTGGAGGGAGGGGGGAAGGGTAGGGAGAGAATGAACCATCACGATATTTGTATCTGAACTGGTTGTACTATGTTAATCGTGTTGTGGATTTGTTCTCTGTATTGGAAAAATTACAATCAAATTTGAATGGAAAAAAAGAAAAGATTTTTCTGAGAAAAGAAACAAATGTTGGGTTTGTAAAGAAACTGGGCATATTTCCAGACAGTGTCCCAAAAGGACAAGCAGTACGCAGAATGGGGCTAAGAAAGAAGTGGGCTGTTTATGTGTCTCTGGAAGCATGCCTGTGAACATGAGGGAATACATGCACCCAGTCACGGTGAATGGTGTACAGACACAAGGGTTAAGGGACACAAGGGCATCCCTGACATTGGTGAAAGGGGATCAGGTAGAACCTGGTCAGCTTATACCCAATACATTTGTAACTGTACAAGACTTCACTGGGGGGGGGGAGGAGAAAACATTGCCACTCACTAGTGTTCTCCTAGACTGGGGTGAAACTGGAAAACTGTGCAACAGGTGGCTGTAGCCAAAACTTTAGCCGTTGACATCATCCTTGGCAACAATCTCAAACAGGGGATGGTGTGTGCAGTTACCCATAGCCGAGTGGCAAGGGAAAATTTTAGTTCCCTGGACCCCACAGAAACCATTGTGGGAACCAATGGGAGGCTGGTTCCCCAGCCTGTGTCTCCTGATATGGAGACTAATGAAAAGGGGGTAGAAAATTTCCCCAGTAGCAGTTAACCAAACAGCTACGGAGGGTTACTCTGAAGAAGGAGGGATGACCCATTGTCAGAGGGTTAGAGATGACAGTGATCCTGAGTGCCCTGATGCTAGTGCTAGGGACCCTAGTTTAGAGACTGAAGGGGACCTGTCCCATGCCTTGGGAATGTGTAAGGAGTTTGCAGCAGCTCAGAAAAGTGACCCTAGTCTAGAGAAGTTGAAGGCTTGGGCAGACTCTGACAGAGCACAGGGAGGTGACAGTAAACATAAAGTTTATTGGGAAAATGGACTGTTATATACTCAGGCTGTAAAGACAGAGGGAGGGGTGATAGTCAGGCAGCTTGTTGTTCCCCAGGGGTACCATGAGCAGTTGCTCAAGATTGCACACGATATTCCCTTGTCTGGTCATATGGGAATCATGCGCACTATGCAGCGGTTGGCCCAGAATTTCTATTGGCCCAACTTCACCCAGCAGTTGAAAGAGTATTGCAGATCTTGTCACCGGTGCCAAGAAATAGAAAAGGCAGGTAAGAAAACTCAAGCCACCCCAGTTCCATTACCCATAATGGAGGAGCCATTCCAGAGGGTGGGAATGGATATTGTGGGGCCTTTAAATACCCCCAGCTCCTCCGGGAAGAGGTTCATCCTGACTGGTGGATTATGCCACCTGGTACCCAGAGGCAGTTACCCTATCCTCACTGGGGACAGACAAAGTGGCAGATGCCTTACTTGGGATTTTGTCCCATGTTGGGTTTCTGCAGGGGGTTATCACCAATTGAGGGGGTTCCTTCATGTTGGACCTGATGAAATGTTTGTGGGAGAAGTGTGGGGTGGTGCAGGGGTGCACGACACCTTATCACCCACAAACCAATGGGCTTTTGGAAAGATTTAATGGTACCCTGAAGTCAATGCTCCAAGCATTTGCTGAACAGCATGGGAGGGACTGGGAGAAATACCTTCCCCACCTGTTGTTTGCATACAGTGAGGTACCCAAAGAGTCAACAAGATTTTCCCCCTTCGAACTCGTATATGGACGCTGGGTACATGAGCCCCTAGACTTGATCCGGGAGGACTGGGAAGGCAAGCACACACCCCCAGGGAACTCCCATAGTGGATTATGTCCTTAGGTTTAGGGAAAGGCTGAAGGAGCTTATAAGGACATCCCAGAGCAACCTGGCAGCTGCCCAACAGAAACAAAAAGTGTGGTATGACTGCAGAGCCAGAGCTTGCTCATATACAGTGGGTCAGGAAGTTATGGTCCTTATTACGGTCTGGATAGTCAAGCTGCAAGCTGAGTGGGCAGGACCATACAAAGTAGTTAGAAAAGTAAATGACATGAACTATATCATAGGGTTACCTGTCAGAAGACAGACAGAAAGAATGTACCATGTCAACATGATGAAGTCATATGCTAGTAGGGCTGACATGGTGTTTGTAGTATGTAGTCCTGGGGAGGGGACAGATGAAGGAGCCCCATTCTGAACTTGCTGGAAGAAAGCAAGTGGGAGTTCTCTGTGGAGGCAGTTAAATTGTCACCCCAGCTGGCCCTGGACAAGATCCAGGAAGTAAGGGAGGTTTTAGCAGACTTTGCCACACTGTTTAGTGCCAAGCCTGGACTAACCCCCTTAGCAACGCACAATGTGGAAACAGGGACATAGACGCCCATATGGCAGACAGCATATCAGGTGTCAGAGACTGTCCAAAAGGACATTAGGAGAGAGGTGGAGGAAATGCTAGATTTAGGGGTAATCCAGAGATCCCACAGCCCCTGGGTCTCACCTGTAGTCCTTCTGCCCAAGCCAGATGGCTCTACTTATTTCTGTGTAGACTGTCATGGACTGAATGCAGTCACGAAGTCAGACACCCACCCGATGCCCCGGATGGACAAACTCCTGGACAAGTTGGGAGGGGCGACATATCTTACGACTACTGACCTGACAAAGGGGTATTGGCAGGTAGAGTTAGCTGACAGAGCTAGGGAGAGGTCAGCCTTCATCACTTCGATAGGCTTATTTGATTTTAAAGTAATGTATTTTGGAATAAAGAATGCCCTGGTCACTTTCCAAAGGTTGGTGAACCAGGTGTTAAATGGTGCTGAGGAGTACACCGTGGTGTACCTGGATGACATTGCCATCTTTAGTGCCAGCTGGGAGGAACACCTGTCCCACCTTAGGGAAGTGCTGGGCAGGATACAGAGGGCTGGGCTCACTGTCAAAGCTGAAAAGTGCCAGGTGGCCGTGGGAGAAGTGGCATACCTCGGGCATGTTGTAGGCTGGGGACAGCTCCGTCCTAACCAAGTAAAAATAGAGTTGATCAAGGCGTGGCCCAGACCAGAAATGCAGAAGCAGGTCAGGAGTTTTCTAGAGACAGCAGGGTACTATAGGAAATTTGTACCCAGTTACAGTGCCTTGGCTGCTCCCCTAGCTGACATGGTAAAGAAAAAGATGCCTAAGAAAATTATCTGGGAACCAGCCTGTGAAAAAGCCTTTAACAGACTGAAGGAGGCACTGTGCAGTGCTCCTGTATTGGCAAGTCCTGACTATAGTAGACCTTTTATAGTCCAGACTGATGCCTCAGACATGGGTATTGGGGCAGTACTGAGTCAGACATCCAACCAAGGGAAAGATCACCCTGTAGTGTACCTGAGTAAAACGTTACTTCCCAGGGAGCAGGCTTACTCTACTGTGGAAAAAGAGTGTCTTGCTATAGTGTGGGCCCTAAAGAAGTTAGAGCCATACTTATACGGGCAGCATTTTGAGGTACAAACTGACCACAATCCCCTGGTTTGGCTGACACTAATGGGAAAAACTAACGGTAAACTATTGAGAAGGAGTCTTGCCTTGCAAGGGTATGACATGATGATCTTACATAAGGCTGTAGTGACCAATAAGAACACAGAGGGCTTGTTGCGTGTATATGAGGAGTGAACTGATTTGGAAAGCTCATCTCATGCAGGGGATAGAGTTGCCAAGCTGGCCATGTGGTATGGTGGGCTCGTGGCAGGCTATGGTTGGGAGGGTGCCGGGTTCGGTGCTGGGTGCATTGGGATTTTTGTGCCGGTCCGAGAAATGTACTTTTTTTTAATTTTCACCCCCTCAACATGCACCCCCCGGAGTTGAGAATCTTTAGTAAGAGTGGTGCGGGGAGCAAAGCCCCCTGCATAAAAAAAAAAAAAAAAAAAATCAAGTTCCCGGCACCCTTTTGCAGTGCGCAAGGAATGTACATCGGCGAAATGAATTTTCACCAATGTACATTCACCCCAATTAGCGATTGCCTTTCCGCGATCACCGTTATCACATAGACCCGATCTGCAAAAGGGAATGTTCTAAATGGGGAGTTTTATAAATTCTACAGTACTATTTATGCTAATAAGGACCCCAGTGAATCAGGAAAGCTAGATATTTTTTTTTCAGGAATGTCAAACTCCCTGTGCTTTCATCACAGGACTAAGACATACTTGAAAAATAAATCACATTAAGTGAGATACAACAGGCTATACAAGACTTGCCTACTGGTAAAACCCCTGGACCTGATGGTTTTGAAGGGGAATTCTATATTAAACGTGTGGCCACGCTTTCCCCTCAACTGCATCATACTTTTCTTGATGCAGGGACTAATAAAACCCTGCCCACTACCATGAAACAGGCCTTCCTTACATTGATACCTAAAAGAGATAAAGACCCCTAGACTGTGCTAACTATAGGCCGATATCTTTAATGAATACTGATTATGAGAGCCTAACTAAAATACTGGCTAAAAGGATACAGACTTTTTTTTCACCAGGAGAGACACACTAAGCTGAAGCTTGTTTATAGGTGTGACCTGGGAGCACAAGGAAGTTAAGTGACTTGCTCAGGGTCACACAGTATGCAAGTGGAGGCTGTGGGATTCAAATCCAGGTCTCCAGGTTTGCAGCTCAGAGCCTTAAACCACTGTGCTATACTGCCTCCTAGACTGTCATTGCTAAACTGGTTGGGCCACATGTAACCCCCTTGTTACCCGGTGTTACTAGAATCCCAGTAAGACCTAGTGGTAGGCAGGGAAGGCAGCTTGTAAAACTCCAGTTAAATGGGTTTCACACTGTCTCACTCTGTTCTCAGTCTCAGCTGAGACTGAGGGATAACATCACCAACAGAACTTTCGCAGCTGCATAAGCTACATTGGAATCTGCAGCAAAGGGAGTTAGATAGAATGTTGGGAGTTTTCAAGTCAGTGCAACAGTTTGTCTTGAGAGAGTGGAGTGAGCTTGCTGTTAAGCAGCTCCGGAAAGGCTCTAGGAGCCTCAGCCCTGACAGAGGGCTACTTTTCAGTAATAGGGTGTGTGTCTCCACCTTAAAGAGAGACACAGGAAGATTACTCAAGTGGTGGAGACCGCTGTTTTCGGGTCTCAGTGCCCCCTTCCTCCAGATGGGGGGTGAGAAGGATTCCCTGCAGATTCCTGGGGCAATCCCCTTAGTTCGGCTTGTGGAGGAGAAGCTGCTTGTTCATTCCAGTATTTATTTTGGGAGAAAAGAAGATTTGTGAGTCACCTGTGGGGCACCTGCAATGTGAGGGTGAGTGTCTGCTCTGGTTAAAAGCACTGCTTTTCACCCTGGGACTTGTGTGACCATGTGGGGATTGAACTACTAAATATTGGGAAGCCTAGAGAAATGGGCTAAGCAAAGTAAAAGTAGTTTCAAGTTCCTGAGTTTGTTGGGATGCAAATAATATGTAGAGGAGATGTGACAGACGTCTACCCTTAATCTACATTTCAAAGTTCAGTAAAGGAATTGTTCAGTTTTCCAGAGAAATGGCCGGGTATGAGCTGTGGGAGCTGGAGGTGGGTGGCCCCCCATCTTTAGTGACCAGGTCCACCTCTACGGATTTCTTCTGTGGTTTTCTACTTTGCCTCAGGCACTTGGCCAGTGATGGGGGAAGTACCCAGATGTGGGATTGTAAGCAAAATTCTCTCTAAGAGTCGCAGACTCTAGTGTGGTGTGGGGAGCCATGACAGGATAATTGGTTCATTCCTCAAATGGACCGTGAACAGGATAATTGGTTCATTCCTCAAATGGACTGCGGATCAAGTGGCCGGCAGGGGAGCCGGGCCAGTGGGGAAAACCCAAGTGTGTACAAGTCGGGCTGTGTACCCAAAGCTGCGTGCAAGCCCGGGCTGTGTGCCTTGTGGGTTCAGAGCCTGAGGGCTGGAAATAGTGATAAAGTGTTCTGTTGTCTCTAATCTGCATTACCAGGAAATGTAGCCCCATGGGGGTCTGCCTATGCTTTGTTTGTTCAGCTAGTATGTGAATAAAAGCCACACTGAAGAATCCCATTCCTGGTTCTGGACATTACAGTTATTGCTTCCTGTGTTCAGATTTACTTGGGTGCCCCTGTACAGAGTAGCCAAACCTAGGCTCCCCTGTGCCGAGTAACCTTATCCTCCCCGAACCCAGTCCCCACCAGGTACTGCTGTCAGCTTCAACAGCATGCCATCTGTCATTTTGGCAAAAAGGCAGGGGTGAGGGGTTACAAAAATGGAGGCACCGCTTTGGATTTTGTTCTGGGAGGAAGGTGCTTAGAGCAAGGGTTAACGTTTTGGCTATCTGGCAGTGGGTAGCCCAAAAAACTGAAGCAATTTCCTTAGTGTGTTGCTGTGTGCTGTGGATCTTGTGCTGCTGTTTAAAAATGCCAACTGTTTACCAAGGAGCAGTAAAGCCAAAGAGTGTGCCCTTGTCCTGCATCAAATAGTTTACAGCAGTTTTGCCTGCTTGTTAAAATGAACTGTGGTAAAGAAAAGTGTGGAAGACTAGGGGTAGCAACAGGAAAATTGTGCCCTGGACGTTGGAAATGCTTTCTAAATGAAAAGAGAGACTGCAGTGTAAATGGCTATGTTACATGGCTGAAATGGCTGCCGCCGTGGAGTCAGTTGAAAAAAATTAAAAGTTGCATTCTGCAGTTTAAATTTGCCTGCTCGACGATCGCTGTGAGGAGAAGAGCCCTCATGAGGAAGAAGAGGCTCATTTGCATGGCGTCGTGTGGTTGGTCAGGCTGCAATCAGTCCCGCCCCTCAGCCAGCTCTACAGAGACTGCCCCAGCATTCGAGAGGGAGTGTGAGTGGAGTGCGTGTACTGGCAGTGGAGGAGCATCGCGAGTGTTAAAATCGCTGTAAACCTGCAAAAAATTAGACTGTCTAGTTTAAAATCGGGCTCAACCTGCTAATCGATTGTCTGAATTGCAAGTTTGGTGGTCGAGAAGACGATCGGTGGGAATGCCCACCTGTTTCTGTTCTGAGGCCTCCAAGAACTGGCTGCAGGCCATTTTTTCCCATCACAGCAAATTGTTACTGATAACAGTAAGTAACCATCCTAAAAACTGCTCAAACAGTGATTTTCAGCCCTATGCCATATAAATGTGTGTGCAGCAGTGTAGTCACTTTGCAAGTAATGCCCGTGTCAAGTCCTGCCAGCAAGTTCAAGTCTGTTAAGCCATTGACTGTGTGCATAGTAATGAATTTAGCCTCAGTTTAAAGTTTGAAGCCAGAGAGAGACTGTGGGTTGTAGCCAAAGTGCAGCACTAGTAATACAGGCAATCCTGTGCTAAAAACCTGAAGCTTTAAGGGACTGTGAATAAAATGAATGTTACCAGCATGTAAAAAGTCCGTGGAAAATCCTGTAAATGTGTTTAAAGCAAGAATAGAGCAAGTTGTGCAGTTTGAGAAAAGTTATCAGTAGTTTGTGTAAACCGGGTGCGCAGTGGCTTGACCCAGATTCTAAATGTTGATGCACAGGACTGTGCCGCCGCCATTACAGGGTGGGGTAGTAAAGTAAACACAGCAGCAGAGGAGCCATTTTAAGCTAAAGAGTGTGTTCAATAAAGTGGGACTTTCAGTTACAGTGAACTTTTGTTTGTTTTTCTGCAGTTATGGCCTCAGGACCAGCTTGTTACCTGGATCATGCCCAGGTTGCAGTAACAGCAGCAGTAAATAGACTGAGGAATATTGAAAAGTGGTGCTATGGAGGGCAACTACCTCCTCATGTGGCGATTCCTAATTTTCCAGTGCATGTATGTCAAATATGCTTGAGAGCTGGAAGGGACGTCTTCATGATTCCTCACTGTGCTAGATGCCTAGAAAAATATGGCTTGTATAAAGCGCCTCCAATTTGTTTGGCTCCCACATGGACAAAGGTTCAGGAATCTGCAGTTGGCAGCACACAGCACCAGGTGGAGCCTGTGGAGGAAGGCCCCTCGGGGGAGTGTGGCACAAAGCTAGAGGGTGCAGAGTTAGAGACAGAACCAGAAGTTGAAGTTTTGGATGCTGGATCCCAGAAGGAAAGTTCGGATAAAGCATCAATCGACCCCTGGAGGGGGGCCTAGCCCAAGTCTCTTAGATGAAGATGAGATGCGGGAGGCCTTTGAGTGGGAGGTGTCGACCTCCACGCCCAGTGATGAGTGGATAGTCTCAGGAGTGAGAACGACTGCTCACTCCTGGGCTCAGATCCTCAGTGAAGAGGAAGATGAGGGGGAACCTATGTGGCCTTGTGAAAAGGGAACGGGTACACAGCCTCAAGATCTTGCCTCAGAGGAATGTATGGAAGAAAGTGGTGATGCCACTGCCCTGGCTTTACAGGAGGAAGAAGTCAGGGATCCATTTCTACTTTCTTTAAGGATGCGAAGCTGGCAGAACCAGGACTGGCCACCCCCAAGCCAGGCCAGCGGTCTCAGATTGACCAAAGCAAGTAAAGAGGAGAGACTGGTTTGTAGGAAGGCAAATGAGATCTATGGTATGACCTTTCCTACCTTTCCTCGGAAAGTCTGGGAGGAGATTGAGAACTGCAGGAAATCCTGGATCTGGGACAAAGCAATGAAAAGTGTGCATCCTGGGGCTAACAAGCATGTAAAGAATAGACTGTTCCACGAAAAGTATACCCAGTGGAAGAGAGGCAGGACACTGTTTATAGACAGAGTGAGAATAGTGGACAGAGAGGGACATGAAATCTCCCACTGTGTGAATTATGTGCGCCCAGATGGGGTAATAATTCAAGCTCCTGATCCCCGGTACTATTGGCCTCAGTGCAAGGACCTCCCAGCAAATAAGCCCGTGCCTACAAAATGGAGAGCCGAGCAGTGGTAGTCAATACTGCCACACCAGACTGTGAAGTGCCTTATTGATCTGCCAATATGAACATCCAGGACTCAGGTGCCCCACATTCATCAGAGTACAGTGTACTGGCCTCTCCAGAAACCATCGACTCGCCCACCAGATGACTCCAGATCCAGAGAGGACACCAGCCCAGCTGTATCCTGTTCATCTCCTGGTAATCGGATGATGTCGGACCAGCTGTTTTCTTTTTGTTCCTGTTCTAAGGTTCCATCTCCAGAAATGATATCAGCCCAGCTGTTCCCAGATCTGCCCTCCTGTGGTTCCCGGGAGATGTCCACCCAGCTGTATTGGAAGAAATGCTGCCAGGGAGAGTCTTCGTCAGAGGTGCAGGTCGATGACGAATTTTTCATACTACAAGTGGCTGGTAAGTCCAAACTTTTCTATCTTTATGACATTGCAGTACACACCCTACACTAACAGACTTCAAAAATGTGTGAACTGTCCTCACAGACTCTCCCCTTCGGGACTTTGGCCTGTTAGAACTGTGCTTCACCGGGCTCCGGCCCAGGAGAGACTCTTTATTGGACTAGCCTTCGGGCATTGTGGTCACTAGTTGAGACTTTTAGGGCACTCTATCCCCCCGCCCCCAAATGTGTATTGTAAATAATGTCATTGTTTTCTAATGGAAATACTGCTTTTCTACCTTTTTTTCCTAAAAAAAAATCTTTTTAGGATTCTGCAGTGTTTTGATGGTAGGGGTTTAGGTAGACTGTGTATGCAGATTAGGAGGAGTGTGTGTTGCCTTTCCTTTTCTTACAGGTGTTCCTGGGAAGACAGAAGAGAAGACAAGAAGAGGAGGAGGGGCTCATTGGAGTTCCTCATCAGTGCTTTAGTTTGTTTAGAGATTTAAAGTACTGTGGTGTTATGGTTGTTATTGCTGTACTAACCCTTTCCTTCCACAGGTGTGGTTGTGGGGATAGGGAGGAGGCAGTAATGTGGTATTTTAATGATGTGGTTGCAGGTTGCCCAAGGTCGGGGAGGTCCCCGGGTTGTTTTTGTTTTGGGGGTATTAGGTTAGAAGTAGATAGGTTTTCCCTAGAGGGTTAGGGGGGATAGACAGGCTGTGGTCCTGAATGGCCATTGGGACTGCAGTGCTGATCTATCAAAGCTATGCTCTGGATAGTTCTACCAGAGCCACTAGGTGTCCATAGTAAGTGGATAGTGTAGAGGCTGATATGTCAGCTAAAGGCCTCTAGGCCCTTAGTGTTGCCTGCCTGTGTTCGCACATGGTGGGAAGGGGCCTGATCACCCCCCTCTGCAGGTGGCACATAGGGTGGGATGGCCTAAGGCCGGGTAAATAATGACTGCGGACAGTCATTTTCCTCGTCAAGAGCGAGTGTAACCCCCTTGTTACCCGGGATTACTAGAATCCCAGTAAGACCTAATGGTAAGCAGGGAAGGCAGCTTCTGAAACTCCAGTTAAATGGGTTTCACACTGTCTCACTCTGTTCTCAGTCTCAGCTGAGACTGAGGGATGACATCACCAACAGAACTTTCGCAGCTGCATAAGCCACATTGGAATCTGCAGCAAAGGGAGTTAGATAGAACGTTGGGAGTTTTCAAGTCAGTGCAGCAGTTTGTCTTGAGAGAGTAGAGTGAACTTGCTGTTAAGCAGCTCAGTAAAGGCTCTAGGAGCCTCAGCCCTGACAGAGGGCTACTTTTCAGTAATAGGGTGTGTGTCTCCACCTTAAAGAGAGACACAGGAAGATTACTCAAGTGGTGGAGACCGCTGTTTTCGGGTCTCAGTGCCCCCTTCCTCCAGGTGGGGGGTGAGAAGGATTCCCTGCAGATTCCTGGGGCAATCCCCTTAGTTCGGCTTGTGGAGGAGAAGCTGCCTGTTCATTCCAGTATTTATTTTGGGAGAAAAGAAGATTTGTGAGTCGCCTGTGGGGCACCTGCAACGTGAGGGTGAGTGTCTGCTCTGGTTAAAAGGGCCTATGTTTTCACCCTGGGACTTGTGTGACCATGTGGGGATTGAACTACTAAATATTGGGAAGCCTAGAGAAATGGGCTAAGCAAAGTAAAAGTAGTTTCAAGTTCCTGAGTTTGTTGGGATGCAAATAATATGTAGAGGAGATGTGACAGACGTCTACCCTTAATCTACATTTCAAAGTTCAGTAAAGGAATTGTTCAGTTTTCCAGAGAAATGGCCGGGTATGAGCTGTGGGAGCTGGAGGTGGGTGGCCCCCCATCTTTAGTGACCAGGTCCACCTCTACGGATTTCTTCTGTGGTTTTCTATATTGCCTCAGGCACTTGGCCAGTGATGGGGGAAGTACCCAGACGTGTGATTGTAAGGAAAATTTTCTCTAAGAGTCGCAGACTCTAGTGTGGTGTGGGGAGCCACGACAGGATAATTGGTTCATTCCTCAAATGGACCATGAACAGGATAATTAGTTCATTCCTCAAATGGACCATGGATCAAGTGGCCAGCAGGGGAGCCGGGCCAGTGGGGAAAACCCAAGTGTGTACAAGTCGGGCTGTGTACCCAAAGCTGCGTGCAAGCCCGGGCTGTGTGCCTGGTGGGTTCAGAGCCTGAGGGCTGGAAATAGTGATAAAGTGTTCTGTTGTCTCTAATCTGCATTACCAGGAAATGTAGCCCCATGGGGGTCTGCCTATGCTTTGTTTGTTCAGCTAGTATGTGAATAAAAGCCACACTGAAGAATCCCATTCCTGGTTCTGGACATTACAGTTATTGCTTCCTGTGTTCAGATTTACTTGGGTGCCCCTGTACAGAGTAGCCAAACCTAGGATCCCCTGTGCCGAGTAACCTCATTCTCCCCGAACCCAGTCCTCTCCAGGTACTACTGTCAGTTTCAACAGCATGCCACCTGTCGTCTTGGCAAAAAAGGCAGGGGTGAGGGGTTACACACAACAAGTGGGATTTATTAAAAACAGAACAGGGGTGGACTGTATGCGCAGGCTACTTAATTTAATTTGGTGGGTAAACCAAAAGAAGAATCCGTTTATCACTTTATCAATGGATATTCTCAAAGCCTTTGACTCAGTTAACTGGAAATACATGTTCAGGACACTTTTGAAATTTGGCTTTGGAGAAAAGTTTACTATGTGGGTTTCTATGCTCTATGATAAACTGACAACCCACGTAATAACCAATGGCATTTTGTCATCCCAGACTGAATAAGCCTGTGGCACAAGACAAGGGTGCCCCCATCTCTATATTTATTCATCTTGGCATCTGAACCCTTGATCAGAACAATGGACACTATCCCAGGAATCAAGGGCGTCAGGCTTGGTATGGTGGAACACAAATCACTTGCTTTTGCAGAATACCTACTGCTAACACTTAATTCACCTGTATAGTCATATCTTAATGTCCAGTCAGTTCTTCAAGATTTTGAAGACATCTCAGGGTTAAGAATTAATGGGGGGGGGGGGAGGCCCAGGTACTGTACAGTAATCTATCTCAGATTGCTAGGGATTAATTAGAGAACAGTCTAGACCCTAAATGGCTCAAGTCAGCCATTACATTTTTAGGCCTGCAAGTCACAACCAACCTAGGTAAAATTCTGGATCTTAACTACCTGCTGGTATTAGCAGATATAGAGTTGGATTTAGCTAGGTGGGATAAATTGAATTTGTCTTTATGGGGTACAATAAATGCTATTAAAATTATTGTAGCTCCTAAAATATTTTACTTGTTTCAAAATCTGCCAGTTTTACTAAGCACTACATTTTTTAAACGTCTAGAAAAGATTTTTAGGAAGTTAATTTGGGGAACAAAACCTCCCAGACTTAGAGTTGCAAAACTGGGAGCCCCACAAAGTATGGAAGAATTTGCCCTGCCTTGGTGGGAGAGGTACCAACTAGCCTTTATCTTTAAGCAGTCCCTGAATCATATAGTGAGCTCATCAGATAAATCTCAATTACAACCCCTGTGGCTTCATGTGGAAGAATATCTTCTTAAACCGCACTATCTCACAGACTTTATTTTTCTTCCATTCACAAGTTAAGGATAACCCATGTGTAAGAGGTTCAGTATTAACTCTTAAAAAGATTAACAACATTATCAATGTAGAGAAGGTACCCCCTTCCCTTTATGCCCTATGGGGAAATTTGACTATCACAAATGACAAGAAGGGTCTCTCAAACTTAGATTGGTCTAAAGTGGGTATCACCAAGATCAGTCACCTAGTTAATCAAGACACAGGAGTTCTGATTTCTTCTAAGAGGTCAGGGAAAAATTTAATCTTCCAAAATACCACTTTCACTTCTACTTATGCCTAAGAGAGGAGCTGGGGAAGAATGTCCTTTTAAATAGTTATAGTTTACCCTAAAACACTGAGTGGAACCAGATGGTCATGTTAAGATCCCTTAGGAAAGGCACTAACCTCACTTGCAAATTGCTAACTAGTAACTCTTGGTCGTCTTGTTTAACAAACAAGGCCAAAGACTCCCGGGAGGAAGAACTGTCCCTTGAGCTTAGTTTGGCAGAATGGGAAGCAACATGGAATGTGGGCAACCAAAGTTACAAGGAATTGCAAGGTAGGCCAATCCAGTTCAAAATTCTTTATAGGTTCTACTTAAGCCCTAATTGATCATATGCAATGGGGCACCTGAGTAACCCAAGTTGCTGGAAATGTAAAGGTAGCAAAGCCAATCTTACTCACATGCTTTAGGACTGCCCTAAGCTCCTTACCCTTTGGGATGCAGTCTGTAAATTATGTTCAAGGGTCACCAACATCCACATTCCCCACTCTCCATCAGTGTTTGTACTAGGTATAGTCCCCGACCATTTAGCTCTAGATATATATCAAAAACGTTGGGTCTGTCACTCCAAACGCCTCATTTTAAGGAGCTGGAAAGATCCACTCATGCCCTCATTACATGAATGGTATGCCCAAATGGAGTTCATTTCCAGCAATAAAAGAATTGTTTATTCACTGCACGATAGACTGGACACTTACCACAAGATATGGTCACCTTTTATAGAACTGAAATAAAGGGGAAAAAGGTTTAGAAGTTACTGAATACCAATATAGCTATGCATAGACTGTATCTGTCAGTTTATTATTTCTATACTCTCTGAAAGCAAGAATAATCTTTTGTGAGATTACTGGAGGGGGTGCAGCGTAGGGCTACAAAAATGATCATGGGACTAGGGGAGTTGCCATATGAGGAAAGGTTGAAGGAGCTCAACATGTACTCGCTGGAAGACAGAAGGGTGAGGGACATGATAGAGACCTTTAAGTACTTGAAAGGCATAAACAAAGTCAGGGAGGGAGGGAGGGAGGACTGTTCCACTTAAAGGGGGGGAAGTGTCACTAGGGGGCAGAGTCTGAAGTTGGAAGGGGGAAGGTTTAGGAGGGACATGAGGAGGCACTACTTCACAGAGAGAGTGGTGGTGGGTTGGAATGCACTGCCGGAGGAGTTAATCACTCAAAGGACAGTGGATAGCTTTAAGTGGGGTTGGGCTAGAGCCAAGGGCAGGGTTAGTACAGACAAAAACACAAAGGGGGAAGGACCTGGAAAAAGGAGGAAGGGAGGAGTTTGGGTTGGGGCAGGGCAGCTGTAGTGATATGAAACTAAGAGCTGCACAATCGGGCAGACTTGATAGACCTGTGGGCCTTTTTCTGCCAGCAATTTCGTAAGTTCATATATATTAGTTACAGTATATGTATCGTTAAGAAATTTTGTAACCTGCTGTTTGTTGTTGTAACCATCATTTATTTACAATACTGTTTCAATTGTATTAATAAGACATTCTTCTTTGTTATTCTGAAATTCCAATAACAATTATTATTGAAATAAAAGGTCTAGCCAGCAGGAGTAAATATTTTGCTTTTAAAACTTTTCATCAAACTACACACAACCATAAAAAGCACACAGATCACTCCAGATCATCAATGCTATAATTAGTAAAGACTCTAGCTGTTTTCTTACAGAATATTTCACTCAATTAGCCCTCAAGTATTTGTAAACTGTAAATGCAGCCATTAGTGCTCACAGGATAAGGGCAGTTTCTTAATATCACAGCTCTGCTGTTATCAATTGACTCTAAACCAGTGCTTGCTGAATCTATGGTCCCAGATACATCTTTATCACATGGAACAGGAGGCATTGTAGTAACAAGAAAATCAATAAACCATGCTGAGATGGAGAACCCCAGGGGCTATAAAACTACTCTTAACCAAGCAGACTAATTTATAAAAAACTTCTTATAGCAGAACAAGGGAAGGACAAACTAGGACTACACACACAAATCAAAACACGTCTGCACAACATATGTTTTTGTAAATTCTGACTGTACTACTCCTTTAAGTAGCTCACTGTGCTCCTGGGGCACACCACCTATAATCATTGACTCAGTGGATCTGTCGTGGACATGGATGCTTAAAAAAAATTCTTGCTTTGTAAGGACTTGTAAAGACTAAAGAAGATTAGACCAAACTGGTGACACGGATTCAAATTTTATGTGTTCGGTTAAAAAAAAAAAAACATCTGTGCTTTGGAAGGACTCGCAGAGGGCTAAAGCCAACTTGCTAATCCCTGATTTATCTGAACTCTAGCACTGGCACCAGCCCTTACAGCTTAGTGGTTAGAGCACCAATGTGAACCAACATAATATATAGCAGGCCTGTTTGTGAATTAAAATCCAACAGCCCCTACCACTTGTATACTGTCTGTGTGACCCTGAACAAGTTTCTTAAGTAATTCGCTGTGCTTAAGGGGCACACCACCTATAATCTTTGTCTCACTGGACCTGTCATGGATGTGGATGCTTAAAAAAAAATCTTGCTTTGTAAGGACTCCTAGAGACTACAGAGGGTGAGGCCAACTTGGTGACCCCTGATTCAGATTTTTTGCCGTCAAGTTGAAAAAAAAATCTGTGCTTTGGAAGGACTTGCAGAGGGTTAGAGCCAACTTGTTGATCCCCAATTTATTCTGAACTCTAGCATTGGCACCAGCCCTTACAGCTTAGTAGTTATAGCACCAGCGTGAACCAGCGTAATATATAGCAGACTTGTGTGTGAATTAAAATCTAACAGTCACTCACCACTTGCATACTGTCTGTGCGACCCTAAACAAGTCCCTTAAGTAGTTTGCTGTACTGCAGGGGCATACTACCCATAATCTTTGGCTCAGTGGGCCTGTCATGGACATGGACACTTAAAAAAAAATATTCTTGCTTTGTAAGGACTCATTGAGATTAGAGAGGGCTAGGTCAACCTGGTGATCCCTGAGTCAAATTTTTTGTGGTCGATTTAAAAAAACCAATCTGTGGTTTGGAAGGACTTGCAGAGGGTTAGAGCCAACTTGCTGTTTTCTGATTTACTCTGAGCTCAGCATTGGCACCAGCCTTACAGCTTAGTGGTTAGGGCACCAGTGCGAACCAGCATAATATATAGCAGACCTGTGTGTGAATGTAAATCCAATATCCACCCACCATTTGAATACTGTCTGTATTACTGTGGCCCTGAACAAGTCACTCAAGAAAGACTGTCAATATGAGTATTCCAAAGCACTATAAAACAAAAGCCACTGGGAAGCAAAGTAATAAACATAAAAGTTTATTCAGCAGTCCACAAATGAGCAGTAACCCATCAAAAACTAAAACTCAAGTACTAAAGTGTGTTGAATGTTCTCATAATACCACTACTATACAGGTATTGCTGCCTCGCTCTCAAAATTGTGAGACCTCAACAACTGGGAAATGACTGACTATTGCAGAATGACTTTGTAGTGCAGAAGCAAAGTCAATTTTAAAAGACTCTTCCTTATCCTCCAAGGCTTCCAGTAGGAAGTCATTTGAAAAAATTGTGAAAACAAAGAGTGTTCCTATAATACATAAAGTTAAAACACTTACAGGTACAACTCACAGTGGAGTTGCTCAATTTGCAACACATGCATTTCGAATAAATTAATCTCCAAGTAACAGTGGTAGCTCTACTTAATCTAGTGATGATGACTGTGGAAATGGAGATAATGGTGACATGGAAACTGTACCTCTGACTTTACCTGGGTCTGACAGTGGCAATGCAGAAGCCATGGAGGAGAGTACTACTGTACTACTACATCATCATAAGGGAGAGGGGCAATTTCTAAGGCACATGCCAAACAAAGTGAAACAAAATCTGATAGTAGTGATGAGGGCACTGGTACTGATATAGAGGATTATGTAATCCAGTCACCTGATGAGCCTGCATCCTCCATCGATATGTCTTCCCCAGTTAAACCCAATGAATCGAACCCCTACTGAGTTTTTTACTAGAAATAAACTGTTCACCTATGCTCTTTGGAATCATATTTATATAAATCCTAATGATGTTTACCAAGCAATATATGTGCACTGCAACAGTTGTGTGAGTCGAGGAAAAAATTAGGGTCATCTTAGAACCACATCAATGATGTGACATCTTGTGCGAATTCACCCCATCATTATATATGTTTCACACAAACAGTCTAACATTGGTGCATGGAAATATAGCAGGGCTCTCCGTGAACAGGAGCAGTCTAACATTGGTGCATGGAAATATAGCAGGGCTCTCCGTGAACAGGAACAGTCTAACATTGGTGCATGGAAATATAGCAGGGCTCTCCGTGAACAGGAACAGTCTAACATTGGTGCATGGAAATATAGCAGGGCTCTCCGTGAACAGGAACAGTCTAAGATTGGTGCATGGAAATATAGCAGGGCTCTCCGTGAACAGGAACAGTCTAAGATTGGTGCATGGAAATATAGCAGGGCTCTCCGTGAACAGGAACAGTCTAACATTGGTGCATGGAAATATAGCAGGGCTCTCCGTGAACAGGAACAGTCTAACATTGGTGCATGGAAATATAGCAGGGCTCTCCGTGAACAGGAACAGTCTAACACTGGTGCATGGAAATATAGCAGGGCTCTCCGTGAACAGGAACAGTCTAACACTGGTGCATGAAAATATAGCAGGGCTCTCCGTGAACAGGAGCAGTCTAACATTGGTGCATGGAAATATAGCAGGGCTCTCCGTGAACAGGAACAGTCTAACACTGGTGCATGGAAATATAGCAGGGCTCTCCGTGAACAGGAACAGTCTAACATTGGTGCATGGAAATATAGCAGGGCTCTCCGTGAACAGGAACAGTCTAACATTGGTGCATGGAAATATAGCATGCTCTCCATGAACAGGAGCAGTCTAACACTGGTGCATGGAAATATAGCAGGGCTCTCCATGAACAGGAACAGTCTAACATTGGTGCATGGAAATATAGCAGGGCTCTCCGTGAACAGGAGCAGTCTAACATTGGTGCATGGAAATATAGCAGGGCTCTCCGTGAACAGGAACAGTCTAACATTGGTGCATGGAAATATAGCAGGGCTCTCCGTGAACAGGAACAGTCTAACATTGGTGCATGGAAATATAGCAGGGCTCTCCGTGAACAGGAACAGTCTAACATTGGTGCATGGAAATATAGCAGGGCTCTCCGTGAACAGGAACAGTCTAAGATTGGTGCATGGAAATATAGCAGGGCTCTCCGTGAACAGGAGCAGTCTAACATTGGTGCATGGAAATATAGCAGGGCTCTCCGTGAACAGGAACAGTCTAACATTGGTGCATGGAAATATAGCAGGGCTCTCCGTGAACAGGAACAGTCTAACATTGGTGCATGGAAATATAGCAGGGCTCTCCGTGAACAGGAACAGTCTAAGATTGGTGCATGGAAATATAGCAGGGCTCTCCGTGAACAGGAACAGTCTAAGATTGGTGCATGGAAATATAGCAGGGCTCTCCGTGAACAGGAACAGTCTAACATTGGTGCATGGAAATATAGCAGGAGCTCTCCGTGAACAGGAACAGTCTAACATTGGTGCATGGAAATATAGCAGGGCTCTCCGTGAACAGGAACAGTCTAACATTGGTGCATGGAAATATAGCAGGGCTCTCTGTGAACAGGAACAGTCTAACATTGGTGCATGGAAATATAGCATGCTCTCCATGAACAGGAGCAGTCTAACACTGGTGCATGGAAATATAGCAGGGCTCTCCATGAACAGGAACAGTCTAACATTGGTGCATGGAAATATAGCAGGGCTCTCCGTGAACAGGAACAGTCTAACATTGGTGCATGTAAATATAGCAGGGCTCTCCATGAACAGGAGCAGTCTAACATTGGTGCATGTAAATATAGCAGAGTTCTCCAAGAACAGGTACAGTCTAACATTGGTGCATGGAAATATAGCAGGGCTCTCCCTGAACAAGAACATTCTTCTGAAACAGTAGCAGATGGCAGTCACCAGCCAAGGTCCAGAAGTCCACTTTTGTCTCAAGAAAATTCTTCTGTAAGGTTTTCTGTTTTGCTAGTCAGGCCATCAGGGCATGTGGTACCCCAGCCAAGACTAACGTTTCCCCCTGTTAAAAGACAGTTAAATGTACAATAAGTTTTAGAAAGAAAGTCTAAATATTCATGAAACCATCTGATAGCAGTGATAGTCAAGCATAAAATAACAGAAATGATTGTACTTGCAGCCATAGTCTGTTGTTGAAGATATGGGTTTCCAGAAGCTTACGGAATGCTTAGAGCCACACTATGTAATGCCAACTAGGAAATACTTTTGAGTCACTGCTGTGCAAAGGATGTATGACAGTCTAATATTTCAAGTGAGGCATTCTCTATGAGAGGCAGACGGACAAGGTAATTCACTTTACTACTGGCATGTGGACCACCACCCAAACTATTGCCTATCTTTCTCTTAGTGCACATTGGGTCAGTTTTGCAGATCACCCATCATCACACACCACTCCAGCTGCTAACAGTCTGGCTGCTACCACTCCAACTGCTACTACCACTACTCTCTCTCACAGGGAAAAAAACTTCATGTTTCAGAAGACAGCAGTACTCCATGTTTCTCACTTTCAGGATGAACACACAGTGCAGCACATTCAGCAAGAACTTGAAAAACTAGCTAGTGCCTGGGTCATCCCACAGGGTTTGAAAGCTGGCTTCTTTGCTGCCGACAATGGTTCCAACATAAGAAAGACACTTCACGATGCCAGGTTTGTACATGTACATTGTCTTGCACACTGTCTTAACTTAATAGTCTAAAGTTTCCTCGATAATGACCAACAAGCATCAACCACTGTAAGCACAGTTCATAATGTGTGTGGTCACTTCAGTCACTCTGTAGAAGCCTGTGATATCTTTGCTGGTATATGGAAGAAGAAAGGTCTTCCTCACCACCAACTTGTTCATGATGTACAAACAAGGTGGAATTCAACTTATTGTATGATTGAACACCTCCTTGAACAAAACGTAGCTGTCATTAAATATATCATGTGCAGCCGGCCCGTCGGCACAGTGGTGGGATTTCCACTTGCGACGCCGGCGACCTGGGTTCGGGAATGGATCCGGGTCTTGGAGGGCCGGCTGGGGGAGTAGGATCGAAGCATCCGCTGGGCAGCTCTCTTCTCCGGGGAGGTGTGGGTAGCACTCGGTGTGCTGGGGACTCCTGGCGGAGGCCGGGAGTTCTCACGTAGCCGATGCTTGACGTGGTGGGGGGGAGGTGGGGCAGACGCTGGCGTCATTGCACATCCTCGCCTCCTCTGGGGAGAAAATAAGGAGGAAAAGATGGGCGGGTAGGACCACCGATGGATGAAGCCCTCCTGAGAGCCTCATATCGCCACGCTGCTCGGGACCCCAACCAGTCACAGTTCCAGGGTCACGAGGCTATAGCCCCACCCTCTGGGGGCAAGCCGAGGTGACCGAGGTCCTCTGCAGCTATAGGCGGTGGTAGAGGTCTCCGGGGGCCATGACCAGGGCAGAGGATGTAGCCGGTGGTCCTGCCAGGAAAAGGGTAAATAAAAAAAAATATATATATATATCATGTGCAATTATATTGGGGAGGGGATTGTACTCCATTCTCCTCAATGGTCTCTGATGGAACAGTTGGCTCATATTCTGAAAACATTTATGAATGCTGCAAAGGAGGTCAGTGCAAGAAAGGCATCCATTAACCAAATTGTTCCACTTATTCTACTTCTCAAAAAAGCTTGGGAAATATGAAGAACAACTTAAATATGAACCAATCTCTCATCAATAACACACTTACCAGACCTGGGAATGATGACAAATTATCAGCCATGACATGGACCAAAGAATATACATTAGTAACATTGCTAGTGCCACGTTTTTGGAACAGACACCTTCCTGATGTTACTTCTCAGGATGTGGAGGATCTGGACTAGAGACAACTTTTGATTGATGCAGTAGATGAAGTTTCTTTAGGGAGCAGTCCTACAATGACACCATCTCATCAGACTGCACCAAAAAACACTACAGAAGCAGACAATGAGGAGGAGGATGACATTTGGTGCCAGCTGCAGGACACTGAATTTCCAGAAGGAGAAAATGCATGCTCTGTAGTAAGCAGTATATGCATGCCTGTCCGAGCCCAACATTAGTATTAAGGATGACACTTCAGACTGGCAAAAAAAAAAAAATATCATGCTGACCAAAGCTCTGTACCCTGACTTGTAAGTAGGCTGGACACCCAGTCTGCAGTGTCTGTTCTGAACATTTATTTATCTCTGCTGGTGATCTCATAACTGATAAATGAAAAAGATTAACACCAGGCAATGCAGAGAAACTAGCATTCATGAAGATTAACTTGCCAAGCTTTGGCTATATATGTGAAGCTAATCTTGAAGAAGAAGAAAATGAGACTGACAGCAGTACCTATGATGCATCTCTGGAGTAAGTGACAATAAAATCAGCTTTCAACTTTCTCTAAAGAGGCTTGTTGAAGATGTGGGATTTGCCTGCCTTTGACCAGCATGAACTTTGCAGCTGGCACATTAAAATAAATGATATACTGTAGTTATGTTAAGTGAGCATGGGGTGCACATTGGGCAGGCAAGTCTCAGTTCTTCTTAGCCCATTCTTGAAACCATTCAGAAACCATTTTCTCCAATGTTTTTGCTACTGCTGATTGTGAATGGTAGCATTGGCTATGCATCATACTACAAATGCCAGATAACATACTGCTGGCAAGTATCACATCTCGAGAACAAAGAAGAAAGCCTTTATTACTGTATATAACATTACAGCTGTTTTCATTTTTGGAACGTGACCGCCTTCTCCTACTGTTTCAGACTTCAATTTCTTCCCCAGTTAATGGTGGTTGTAGTACTAGTCCCAGAAAATAAGAGAGACAGGGTTTACCTTTGCCATTGCCTACAGTCTCAGGGAATCTCTTCTGGCCCCTAAGGCAGGGTTTACTATCTAAGTTACAGCTGCTCTATTGCCTCCAGGCTCAGGATATCATTTTCATTTCTCCTGGCCCCAGAGGCAGGATTCACTGTTGTGTAGTTCCTTTATTTCGTCCAATCTCAGGGGGTGGGATATAATTTCTCCTGGCCCCAGAGGCAGAACTTACTGTCACATACTTTCTTGCCTCCAGTCATAGTGTGTAATTTCTTCTTGCCCCAGAGGCAGGGTTTACTGTGACATATGTGAATTATTGACTCCAATCTCGGTGTATCATCATTTCTTCAGGCCCCAGAAACTAAGAAAGGCAGAGTCTGCCATCACGATAAATTGTTGTATCGCTTAGTGAAGTGGGGACTGGCTGCTGCTCCTTTTCCTTCCAATATGATTCTTTCCAATGGTGGTGTATTCCTTCTTCCTAATTCTAAACAAAGTGGCACCTGGGATTGTTTAGAAATTGAACTAGCTACAAACATAATGCTACTTTCTAAAAAAAATCTGATTCAGGAGAGTGGTTAGAGACTAAGAGATATCTGGCACTTGCCTGGCACTGGACCAAATTATCGTCCTGGGGGTGGGTGGGAGGTGCAGCCAGTACATGACACTTTACTGGCAGCAACAGTGGTAGACAGCTTCTTGTTCTCAGTCATCAGTCACTTTCTCATTCTGAAAACATCTTTTTTGTAAATGGATTAATTTAAATACTGGTACTTCTGTTTTTCCCCAGATAGTAGTAATAGTAGCAGTGGTTAAGTGGTGGCTTTTGGACTGGTGGTACTGTAACTTACATTATGGTTTTCTTCCTCATGGTGATGCGTATCTTCTTCATAACTAAGATCCGATGCTAAACCAAGTGGTGCCTGTGAATGTAGAGAAATTGAACTAGCTAAAAACATTATATTTCCTTCTTAAAAAAATCAGACTCAGGAGAATGGTTACAAAGAGATATCTCAGACTTGCCTACCTTTGAACCAAATCATTGTACTAGGAGGGGTGGGAGGTGCAGCCAGTACATAACAATTGTACTGGGAACAATTGTGGAAAACAAGTCCCTGTTCTCAGTCATCAGACTCTTTCTGTTTCTGAGTAGAACCTTTTAGGTAAATGTGTTAATCAGACCGATCTCAGTGCTAGTAGTTCTGTTTTTTCCCTGATAGTCAGGACTGCAGCGGTAGCGAAGTGGTGCCTTACTGGTTGTCTGACTGGCTGGTGCTGTTTCTTACATTCTGATTCTCCCTAATACCGGTGTGCTGTGTTCCTTGTTTTTGCTTTGTATATTTATAATCTGGTAAATCCATGGGCCAATGACCTGTTTTCATGGTCAACTGTAACATATGACAATAGAATATACAGCAAATAATGCATACAAAACAGTACCCAAGATGCATACACTTAAACCAAAGGCCAAATTCTAGCTATGAAAACATTTCTTCCTTCATTTGTTCCTTCCTTCTTTGTTCATAACTGTGAGACATTTCTAAACACAGTGATGCCTGTTGAAAAATAGAAGTAACTACTAGCTATACACAGTATTACCTTCTAAAAAAGTCAGAAACAGAAGAGTGGTTACAGAAAGTTCTTGGACTTGCCTGCCTTTGTTTTGACAAAAGCAAGGTAGATGGCTGTAGGGGTACACACACATGCACACACTCACACACACATGAAAGAGTCAGCAGAACAAGGCCATGTGGTCTATGAGTCTGCTTGTATTGCAGGGTTTCTAGCTTACACCACTGAACTTGCCCCCCCCCCGGTCTTCTTTCCACCCTATCTGCCCCCCCAGGTCCCATGATTTCCCCTTATGCCTATCCCAGGCCCTCTTAAAGCTGCCCACTGTCTTCACTGAGACCACTTCCTCTGGTAGTGCATTCCAATTGGCCACCACCCACTCTGTGAAGAAGTGCTTTCTAATATCCCTTCTAAACCTCCACCCCTCCAGCTTTAAACTGTGCTCCCTCATGGTTCAGCTGTCTCTTAGCTTGAAGACACCCTTCCAATCCACCCTATTTATCCCCTTCAAGTATCTGAACATTTCTGTCATGTCCCCTCTCTCCCTCCTCTCCTCTCCTCTCCTCTCCTCCAGGGAGTACATTCTCAGGGTTCCCAGCTGTTCCTTGCTGATCCGTGATCATCTTTGTTGCCCTCCTCTGGATTTTCTCCAGCAGGCTGATGTCCTTCTTAAGGTATGGACACCAGTATCGTACTCCATACTCTAGATGCAGTTTCACCAATGACCTGTATAGGGGCAGTATAATTTCTTTCTGCATCCTGCTGATTCCCCTGGCTATACACCCCAACATTCTGTTTGCATTTGTTGCTGCCTTTTTGCACTGCAAAGAGTGCTTCAGGTCACTAGTTATCACTCCCAGATCCTTTTCTTCCTCCATTGCTGCTACCTGGCCCCCCTCCTGCAGTAGTACTTGGTCCTTGGGCCACACACACACACACACACACACACACACACACACACACTCTGCTAGCTGCTATATATTATTCTTGTTCACACTGGTGATCTAATTACTAAGCTATAATGGTTGGTCAGCGATCTGATCTGGGCACTGACTGCCTTGAACCCAGTCATTATCCTGGGGTGGGTGCGGGGGGAGGTTCAGCATGTACAATAGAACACTGGCATTTCCACATCCACAGTTTAATTCACTCATTTCACTAGTCATGTTGTCTGTTACTAACAAACAGTGGTTTAATTGCTTTCTTCTACAGATATGTGGACTAAAAGCTGTTCAAAATGATTTTTGACATACATTTACCATGATACAGAAAGGTTCTAAAAGTTTCAGATAAGGTTTGGATAAACATCCACACCTTTTGGTGCTTATCGGAACCTTTCAGACCCTCAGAACCTTTTGAGGGTCACCCATCTCTATTTAGTACTGCTGCAAATCTTTTCCTTGATAGCCGATCAGGGCCTGAAAGTGGAGAGGGCCTTACATTACTGACAATTAATAATAAAAAAAAAAAAAAAATCAGTTCTTTTATCAATTCTCGAAACAGTAGCAGGAAAGAAAAACACATAATGACAAAGGAAAGAGCCAACCCACTCTGACTCATCTTCACAGCACTAATTCGTTGGTGGTGACTGAAAAGGATGCTCATCTAAATGGCTGATCATTTGCATGTGTAATCTTGCAGTCGTACTGTATGCAGTGCACTCTGCTTGCTGCACTTCAGTTGCCCAGCTCTTACTATAATTTCTTGTTGCCTCACTGCACACGAGGTGCATGGAGCAATCTTTATGCCAAAGCATTATTTGCTTTTATATTTTGTCTTGTAAGCATTTCAGAACTGAACATTTTTATTCTGAGCATGTGATAAAGAGAGTGGAATGACTCAGCTCCTAGAGGTTGAATCAACATATTCTTTTATTACACAACTTTTAGACCACGGTAACTGGGCCGACATTTTGTGGTCCAATGTTACTTCTTCTGGGTACATGGTGATATCTTACACAGATAAGAAATCTAGCCAACAGTATGCACTGCGTGAATGCTCCTGCAGAGTGAAAAGTCTTTTAAAAGAAAACTAAGAAGACAATGATATCAAGATAAAAAAAGTCTCTGCTATTCCCATATGCCATGTTATCCCATGTTTACAGAGCTGTCTAGGTTCCCTGGCACATAAGGTAAATACAATGAAGTTTACAACTGATATTTTAATAAAGGAATAATGCCTGACAGGGTGGTTGTTATGCTGGGATGACATCCCACCTTGGGTGGTTGGGTCTGAGGCCACTGGCCGAGGGCATCCAACACCGGAGGTGGATGTTATCTCAGCATAACACCTACCCTGAGGGTATTATTCTATTATACAATGGTTTTATTGTTTTATAAGCAGAAAAAATAATTTTAAAGAATTTTATTTAGTGTTTTAAAATATTTTTTTAAAAAAAGATGCAAGCTCCGCCATAATAACATCAGCAGGGATGTTATGCCAATCAGGAGCCAGGATTCTTTCTTGCCATTGTATAATGTAGTATAACATTCCAATAAGATTTATTTTTGTTTGCACTTTTTTTCCTTTGCTTATTGATCTCCATGTATTCAGGGCAGGCATGTGTAAGAATTTAACATGATGCAGTAAAATAACAGATGTCCTTTGAATATCCCCTAAATCTGGAGACGTTCACTTGTCATTTTGAGCTGTGACATCAAAACTGGTAAAATAACATGGCAAATCATGTTATTTTTCCAGTTGTGATGTCAATTCCTGTTGTTTTGCCAGTTGTTACATCACCAGTTTATGATCTCATTGTTTCTGCTGTTATCACTGACAGTACAGACAGTATTTTAGAACTGCAAGTGTTTTATATGGTATACAAAGGACATTACATGAGCTTTCCAATCCTCCCAATGGGCTATTGAACCAATCAGGGAGCAGCTCTTGCAATGCTGATTACATCACAGTAGCCCTTTGCAGCACTGAAGCCAGCAGTTCAGATCAAAGATAACTTGTTTACTCTTCACTCAAACAGTTGGTTTAGAAGTTATAAATAGTAAACTGATGTTGTCTAACCCAAATACACAATGGCCTGATTCATACTATGTAATTTATCATCACTTGTGAGAGGGCAGGACTTTCTTCCACTCAGCCACTCGTGAGTTCTGGTCCTGCCTTCTCAAATTTGAGGATAAATTGTGTATTCTGAGCCAGGTCATATCCTGTCTGAATTGCAGCTTCCAAGCATTGTTTACTGATGGTTGCATTTCTTTTGTGCAATCAGGAAGAAGTGGCATTGTTACTTGTGTTGGTATGAAAATTGTAAAATAAAAAAATACATTGATTTGACCTCTAGGTTGAGTTGGTTTACCCTCTTTTCTTCACTTTTCCTGTGCAAAAGGTAGCAAGAGTTTCCCAAAGTTGCCTGGGAGATAGCTTCACCTCTGAGACAGCACTTTGTGCTACATTTATTATAACAATGAGAGTATATTTGTGATACCATACAAAACTGAATCGTCTCAGCCCTGGGATGTTGCCCTGGTGACAGAACTTTGGAACATAAAAGTTCAAGCTCTGTAGTGTGGTCACACTCCACCTAATCCTCAAATGCCAGATTTATTTCTCTGCTGAAGAGATCAGTGGTCCAAGAGTCCTGTTTCAGTCCCTTTGGCTAGGTGTTCTTAGTTTTGAGTACATTTTTATTATTTTGTACATTTACTTATCAAGGCCCCTATATTAAAAAGGTTAGCATGGCACTAACTAGGTTGGTGCTTTGCTAACCAGGTGTAGCACTGGCGCTACGGGGGGACCATATTCAGAGGCCCCAGAAGTGCCACTCAGACCTAGCTGCTCCTATGCAAATGAGGGATCCCATATGAATAAACTGTGCAGAGGTATATTCATAGATTTCAGCAGTGCTAAACAGCTACCAGTATGTCACTATTTACTACCTCTGAAATGTGGTCTTAACTGTGTGCCCAGGCTGCCCCCCCCTAAACACTGGGCAGGTGTACTGCAGCCAGAATCCTACCCATATGAAATTCTCTGCTGCCATTAAAGTAGTAAGATACAGCACCACATATTCCTCCCTGGTGGTCTAGTGGAACCCCTCCCACCGATCACTCATGTAGCATAACACAAACCCGGTTATAACCCTCCCTGGTAGTCTAGTAGACCTCCCTCCTCCCAGTTGCTCTGAATTAAACCTAAAACTCATTCCCTAGTAGTTTAGTGAACCCACACCCCTTGACTGAGCACCATCAGTCCCCCACCCACCAAGGATCCTCTGCCCCGCACCCCCCACTCTGGTCACTGGCATGACCATCAACGACGGTGACCAGCACAGCCCTCCACACATCTCCTCAGCTGGGTGCCATTTGACATGCACAGAGTGTGATTGTGAGTGGCAGTACTTGCAATCAAGCTCTGTGCATGACAGATGGTGGCCAGCCAAGGAGGTGAGTGGATGGCTGTGTCAGGCACCATTATTGTTCATTGTACTGGTGACCAGGGTGGGGGGGTGCATAATGAGGGCTCCTTGAAGGGTGGAGGATGGATAGCACTCAGTGAGGGTGGTCTGCTAGACTATGACAGAATGGGTATTAGGTTAATAGATGGCAGATTGGGGGGGGTCCACTAGATTACCAGGGAATAATAGTAATGTTGTCCACATGGGTGCTAAGGGGCTGCTGCGCTCATGAAAATGAGATCATAATGAGCATGCAAATGGCCTCTTAGTGCTGTGCATGCCCAATGGCTCATTTGCATGCTAGGGCTAAATATGGCCCACAGGAGCCCCTGGCACTATCCCATTTTAGTTGCGGGCTATATGCTGCCTTGGGCCATGTTAGCGTAGTGCATAGCCACTGTGTGCTGCACCAGCATGGCCCCATATTCAGAAGTTAGCGAGCCCCCCCGGAGCAGGCTGTCTGAATGTAGCTCAGAGCCAGCCGTGTGCTTGGTTCAGCTCCATGCTACTGGCTGCTTGATGCTCTTGGCTGGCTGTGAATATGGTGGCCCTTAGTTTTATTATATTTTATTGTTTTTTATTGGTTCCATTGTGATTCTGGGAACCGGGTGAATTGCATTTTTTACCAGTTCCCAGTCTGGGTTCCCAGTTCCAAACCAAACAAAAATAATAAGAGTTCTTGAAAGATCATACTTTTTTGTTGGTACAACCCCTAAAACAAATGTTTCTTTTACTGCCTGTCAAAGTGGTATGACAGGGAAGCCTAAAAAGAAAATTGGACATACACAGTTGCAACACTGTACGTCCTGTAAGCACTGATTGGCAAAAGCAGACATCCACAACCTTTAAGCCTATATCACAATTTTAAAAATTGTAAACACTGTAACTTTTTGTTGCCCTAAAACAAAGAAGAAAATGGTATCTAAATATTAGTCTTTGTCTATATCAGGTTCCACAACAGCTTCACGAGCGTTAACTCATGTAAAACAGCCTATGCATAAAATATGGAAAAAAGTACCACTGAAGGCAGAAAGTACGCTTCAGAGGACTCTTCTGTTCTGCAGCAGTCTTTGGCACCCAAAGAGAGAGAGAAACGACTGCTAAACTATCTTGTAGTAAAGAACACTGGGCTCCCAGCTGGGAACACTCTGATGGCAGCCAGAAAAAGGCAAAAAGGCTTTTAGAACACCAGTCAAATACTATTACTGGCAAAAGAAAGCAAAAGGCACAGAACCTTAAGGTTTTCTTTACATGAGAAGCAAATAGAGGAAATGGTGCCTGCTAATAATATGCTTTTCTTGGAGAACAAAAAGGACGTTCCCTTGTGTTTCAGCAACCCCATGTCAAATTCATAATTTTTTGCCAAGTACATGATGGTCATCTAAACATTTAAAAATCCACAATAAAAAACATTGGTTGCCATGCTTATTTTTAAGTTCCATGGTGAGATTCAATCCCTTATTATGGAAAAAATCCATAAGGGGTCATATTGTTTTATGTAGTTATAATATCAATGTTTTAGATGTCAACATAAGTGTGAAAGAAAAAGTGAGACAAGGACACATCATTTGTCATGATATTTGCTTCATTTTTTCCACAAATGCAAAAACTAGAAAAGAATGTGTTTATTCTTAGACTGAACAGCTACTAGTATCTTCTGACCATTTCCAAAAATAATCGTATATATTTCTACAATGCTTGAAACTACATTTTGAAAACTGTAACATCTGAACAGCTAATAAAGTTCTCCTGTGTTGCTACATGCATACACATGTCAATATAATATGCTAAAAAATGACAGGACTTTAAAAAATGCAGTGAATCTTTTTAATTTTTATATCGATATATGGTCACTGTAGAGATACAGTAACAATATCTCTGCTTAGCTGACTCCAGTTCCAAGCTTTCATTTAAACAAAAATTAAGTCTCTAGTCCTAATGGTTCCAACGTTATCACATTTTAAGGAAAATATCTTTTGAAAGGTCTAAATCTGGAACCGTTGAGGCTAGAAACTTGATTTTTTTAAATGAAAGCTTGGATTGGAGCTGATAATAAACGATGTCATTATTTCTTTATTATGTATCAGTAGTAATTATGTTATTGATATAGAAGCAGGCAGTTTTCACTAGCTATATCAATATATATGATTACATCAGGACAGAGGTCTTTTTTCGTAAATAAATGTTATGGATATTATTTTTCCATAATGATAAAGTATATTGATATACTTTTTAATATGACATGGAAAATTTCATGACAGTTTAAAAAAATATTTTTTTTGCACTTTTTCTGAATTTTGGTATTAGCTTCCTTATTTTAATTGGTATCTCCATAAATGTAATGCCCATAAACATTCATCTTATACCTTAAATCGCAAGGGGGACATTTCACTCTCCCACCTCAGCGGTATCAATTTTTCCTTGCTTTAGCAAGCTTCGACTGCAAAAGTGTCACAAGATAATAAAGAGTTATTTACCAATATTATGACACTCTCTTGAACTTACATTCCCCAAAATGGGGGGAATATTTGTGTGTTTTTACACATTAAACAATCTCAGTCCCATGTCATTTTCATAAAATGTTTTTGACAGATTTAGAATATGATTGTGAAGATAGCAAAAGTAAAAAATAGAGAGGTTGCCATGGTTCTTTGGATTATAGCTACTTTCAAAGTTGCAGTTTCAGAGGTGGTTGACTTAGGACAAAAATAGTCAAAAAATCCCAATCAAAAGTAAAACTTGTCAGAAAGCTATTAAAATAATTCCAAAGTACATACAGAATGATAAGGACTTGAATACAAAAGAAACATAGTAACCAAAGACAGACTTACATAAAACACCTTGAATGATGCCAATACCTGCAATTGTGGAAGCTAATTTCCTTTCTGCCATCCTGCATATAGTCTTACCTGGACATGACATCCCTGGATAAATCATCATTCTAATAATGCTTCCATATATTTAAGAATGTACTCATGAAAGTAAACAGCCTTGAAAACTTTCTAGGTGCATTAGAAAAATGGGAATTTGATACACCAGGGAATGTGTTTAAACAAATGATGCATTTTTGCAGCATTTTGAAAAATCTGCCTACAACATATCTCCTAGTCTCCCACCAGATGAGGTATTTGAGAAGGAAGAGGAGTAGGAAATGATTTCCCCAAACAATGGGGCCTATGCATAAATAGGGGTAAAGGCTATGTGCTGTGTATCCACGGTGCATAGACACTCCACACTCATTGCACCCCTGCATGGGATGCCTGAACTGGGATGCACAGCCCCTATGCACCTGATCCCCCAGCAGCGCAGACAGCAATGCACCAGGGGCAGGCGGCAGGCATGCTAAAGGCATGTCAGTACTATGTGCCTTGCACCAAGATGAGAAGTGCTGCACACATGCTATGTCTGCTTGCCACTGAATCAGAAGAGAAGTGGACACAGCGGAGGCAGAATTTATGAGTGTGCTGGGCCTGACCTCAACAAAAAGATTGTCCATGCCTATCCATAAGGCTTTTAAAAATGTCACCAAAAATATGCCATGCTTTCAACCTATATGGCATTAGACAATAACATTGAGAAAAGATATGTGCCACCCAGGGAGGTATCCGAGTTCATTTATACTCACACTGACCCTGAAGGGTTATTCCAGCAGCTGCTTGTGTGACTGCAAAGGTTAATGTCTCAGCAGCTATTCCTGATAAATATTCTAGAAAAAATGACCTAATGGTTAAAATGGCATACACTACATCCACCTCGTTGTTGAGGCAGGCAGCCTGTTTGAGCTACCCTGCACATCTCTAGCAGGCTCTGGGAATACTGTCCTATCACTGTGTGAGAAATTGTCCTCCCTGGAGAAGCTTCAACTAACATACAGTGAAGGCTGGTCTGGAAGCTGCTAAATACCAGTTTCAAATGACTGTTAATATTAACAACACATCTAGAGGGCTAGCAAATTCAGTGTTTGCTAGGAGATGATTTGCATGACTTAGAACAACAACAACATTCAAAATAAGGCCACTGATTTTACTGTTTGAAGGTACCTCTTTATTTGGTGACAAAACTGAGGTATGCATGACAATGTTGATAAGAAAAAAGCATTTTCTAGAATTTGACAGAAAAAGAGAAGTCCACATTCATATACAGTATGGGCCCTACAGAGGTGAGGCTTTGGAAAGGCTCATTACAGCAGGCCTTATATGCACCAGAATATAAATTTCAGAGGGGCACAAGAAGAGGCTGAGGCTGAAGGAGAGCCAGACAAAAATCTGCATCAGCTCTCCAGCCCAGGCAAAGCCAAACCTCTGACAAATTTTTCTATGCTGCTATAGACTCACTGCTGTTGGAAGGGTGCCTCTTTTTATTTCCTCAAAGAAAAGAAAAGGACTCCCACAGAGAAATGGGGTTTGTATGTAATAAGAGCGGGCGTAACCCTTCAAGTTGTAAAACTTCTCAGGTTAAGCAAACTTAGAGTGTGTTCAGCTCAAATATAAGAACAAAAACTCCTACTGGAATTGGAGGTGATAAAGTTGTTAGTGCTAAATGCTGTCGAAAGGATTTCCATTTCCCAGCTGTGAAAGGGTTTCTTTACCGGTACTTTCTCACTCTGAAGAAAAATGGGGAACTGCAACCCATTTTGGACCTTACTCCTTATGGTGCACCTGAAAAAGTAGTTCAGAATGCCAACACTAGAGACATTGATTTCATTCCTACAACAAGGGGACTAGCTGGGGTCACAGGACTTGTGGGATGCATATATAACCCTCTCCTAAAAGGGGGCTTACCTTTTGCTCTCTCCAGAGCACTGCTTGTGCCTTCCCCTGCTAATTTTCCTTCACCCTAGTCCTGGGCCAGACTGCAGCTGTGGGACCCAGGGCTGGACTGGACACTCATTTGTTCTGTGGGTTTGTTCAACACTCTTCTCACCATGGCCGGTGTGCCACCACAACTCCTCACTCAACTGGCCCCTGGACTGCCTTCAGAGTTGGGGAGCCCACAACAAAGACATTGCTTAGTTTCAAGCAGCTCTCAAAGCTGCACAAATTGAAAGTTGCTCCTTCTTTGGGAGCATGAACTTTAGGGACACTTAACAGCATTCCCCTGCCACCAATTCACCCCCCCCAGTCTCACCGGAGGGTAGCAGGGAGTGGGAGATAGTCATCCTGATAGCAAGAAGCCACACCAAGGGACAGAAACATGTTAAACTAGAAGATAGACTACACAAGTGTCCATGTTTGTAGTTTCTCTAGCCTCAGGACTACTGCAAAGGGGGTCAGAGGGCATGCAATCTGACTGGGAATGTTGTGTGTTCCTGTGCTTAGCTCTGCAAAACAGTTAAATTAGTACATTCTGTCCCTGTGAAACTATAGCTCAGATTTCAGTACATTTTGTTTGTGTGAAACTGACATTAGTTAAGAGGCTAGCTAAGCTCTGCAAGGCTCAGGATTTGTATGCACGCTTTTCCCCAAGAAGTGGCAGCCATTGAGAGCCAGCAGTTTAGCATAATGAATAATGCATGAGATGCTAGCCACTGATACTTGTTTTTTCCCCAATTATTTTTCATTCCTGGTCTCGATCCATGGGGCCTCTCTCAGGCATCCAGCCAGATCCTGCCTGCCCTGCCCGAAGTCCTCCTGTCTGAGCCTCCTCTCTCCTTCCCCTTGTCCTGCAGCTGGCACCCCAGCTTAACCCCTCTGGGGTGGGGCCACCCCTCCTCTTTGGGCACACTTACTCATAGACTCTGACTACGGGTGAGGGCCCGGGCGGAGGAACTTGAAAGGCCAGACAGGATGGACCCGGCTGTGGGCATGAGGGCTGGTGCCATCTCCTACCCCATGGACCTGGGTTTTCCTTGTTCTGATCTCTCCCCTCCCCGATGCAACAGTGCACGGCAACCCTGCCTTGCGTCGGCCATGCTGATCATGTGCTGCCCTACATGCTGCAGTGCCCCCGGTCTTCACCGGGGGCTGCTGGCATGCCGGGCCATCCCAACCCTCCCTCCCTGGGGAGGAGAGCACCTCAACAGGTGCTCGATCCTCAACTCACCCCTGCCGACTCCAGGCACCCGAGCTCACTCCCGAAGTCGGGTCACCAGTGTAGCACGAGGTGTGGCATCCAGTGCCTCAACCCTCAGCATCACCGGGTCGGCCTAGCCACTGATACTTGATCCCTGGATTTCTACACAAGGCAGAGACATGTGCAGTAGAGCAGATTTGTCTGGGAGATACCAGCAGAAAAACCTATGTGTAAAGTCAGCAGTCAGCCACAAGGCTGGAAGAAAGCTATTTAAAGAATCTTTGTAAAAAGACTTCTGTTTCCACCAGGAAAAACACCAAAGTTCCTGCCCTAGGCTTTGTAAGCTATCAGGACTTGTCCTGAGAGAGGGCATAAGTCACCTGAGGCCCTGAGTCATTACCTACTCCTTAGGGGTGGGTGAATGCAAGTCCCTTGAGGGGTGAACAGGTCATCAGAAACCAGCACGGTCCATACTCCTCCCATCACCTGCATCTGCAATACTGAGGGAGACCTCCTGACAGAGCCAGAATGCAGAGCTGCAAAGGTCGTGAATACTGAGTCAGTACCTGTGGTGCTCTGCTCTGTTCTGCTTCAGTGATGGTGATGAGCACTGAGGTCCGAATGAGTTCGAATAGATGAAATTTATATCAACAAGGAGAGGCAGGAATCGTCCAATGAGTTTTGGGCTTAATTTAACAACAAGGGTAGGATGACACGGTCACAGGAGGTGTAAACAGAACACTAGGGAACATGAATAGTCACTTCTTATACCACACTACTAAACAACTAAACTGGTATGGACTCTCTGGGAATGCAAGTTTTGGAGTCAAGCGCCTAAATTGTATACTAAAGAAAAGAAATGTTCTGAGGTGCACCTTCGCCTAGTGCCACTATACTCTACATTACTTCTTAGACCCACTTATAGTATAGTAGTACAATACTCTATATCACCTCTAGTACTGCCTAAGGTATCGGAATACAATGGCTACCCCTTGACAGACCTTACAATACTGACTCGGGTCAATTACAGCAATGCCCATGCAAAGACAATACAGAGTCCAGTCATCGTTGAAGTCTTCATGTGCACTGTCGAGTAGAGTTGGTAGCTACAGAGATAGGGATAAGGAATTTCCTATGACACTCAGATATTGGTCCCAGCACAGACCTTGCTAAGGCCACTGGGGTGGTGAGAGGTTTTTTTTAGACAGATCATATGTTTCTCGGCATCAAACCCACTCTCTCCGAGGCTGCCGGCAATAAGGAACAAGAGGAACAGATTCCTGGGATGAGCCCATTGGAGGGCTATCAGAATTAAACTAGATGCAGAAAGCTCCCAGGCCAAAACCCACTCTGGGGCCACCATCGATGGAGGAGAACAAGGAAGATACTTGGTGATGAATCCACTGGAGGGTTACCAAGGACTGGACTATGCTGTGGCAATTCTGATGCAACCAAGAACCAGAAGAATCTGAGGTGAAGATGGATGATTCTGAAGTGTCAACACAGGAAACTAGAACAAAACAATAAAATAATGGACATGTCCCGCATTGGGCTTCGATGGACTCAACTTGCAGCGACCGACCAGGGGACGCAGACAAGGTTCTTCCAGGACAAGCACACTCTTCCAAGAGAAGCCAACTTTGGGACGTCTGGATCAGGAATCAAGAGATGACACTGAAACAGCAGAAGCGATGCACTTGGACTTTGGCGTACTCGACTTCCAAACTGAGGAAAACAAGAAACAGCGGGTGCGAACTGCATGGGTTTCGATGTAATTGACTTCGGCGAACTCGACTTTGGTGTACGACAGGGATGTGGTCAATGATCTTCTGCGCGGATACCTTCTGGAGAAGAGAGATGTTGAAGGACATCTTCCTCCGGGTAGAGACTGATTCCGTATAAGTAGGATGGCAGACAACACCATACAGCAGATCACATGATGTCTGCAGCCTAATGGCAGCCTTCTGCTAGAGCTCTCTCCTCCTTCTCCTGTATCTACAGTAATCTCCATGGGGAAGCTTTTGATTTCTACAAAAAAAGACCTGTCTAGTGCCTGTATACATTTGCATCTAGCTGGACCTTCATTTCATCACAATTGCTGCAAGATCAGTTGTGATGGAGGCCAAGATGCGACAGGCCGTGCCGCACCACACAACACCAGTCTCACATATGAAAGCACCCCAGCAAAAAAGCCAAAGCTCAGGGGGATCAATTTACCCGCTCTTCAGTGCAATCCTCGACTTCTGGACCCCTCACAGAGGATCGTTTTCTCCAAGAACTGCTTCCTTTTAGGGAAACACTAGCAGATATTTCCTTGGAGTTGAAGTCCATTCAATCTGACATGGGAGAGATGGGCTGGAAAATTGGAGATGTAGCTGCGAGAATTACCTCGCTGGAAGGCTGGCGGGAATGGGTGAACCCAGAGATCACTAGATTGCAGCAACAATTATCTAAACTTCAGGCTAAAACTGAGGATCTCGAGGGCAGAAGCCATTGAAACAATATTCTTATCTTCAGATTGCCAGAATCAGAAGAGGGCCCTAATGCTGTCACCTTCACGCAAAAGTTACTAACTAAGATAGTCGGACCCTCTCTTTTTAGCCCGGGCTATCAAATTGAGAGAGCACATAGATCACTACGGCTGAGACCCCCTGAGGGTGCACCCCCCCAGACCTCTTATTATTAAGTTTCTGAACTATTTAGAGAAACAACACACTCTTGCCAAGGCCTGGGAACTACAATCTATCCTGTGGGAGGGTAAACCCTTGCGTCTCACCCAGGACTTGCCTTTTGAAATCAGGCACAAACGTACTGCTTTCCACCCAACGGTTTCAAAATTGATTGCTGCAGGGATCAAATTTTGAATGGCTTACCTAGCCCGTTTACAGATCCATCTCAATGAGACCTGGCTTTCTTACGATAGCCCTGATGCCACTAAGAAGGATTTGGCAAAGCAACTGCCTAATTTGTTTGGGGACACTTGAACAATTATTGCTTGATATGGTTTGAGTAATATCTCCTTTCTGCTAATATATGGTGCTGCTGCTGTGCTAATATGTTTGACTGACTTTTCTGTTTCCTCGCTGCCTTGGTAGCGATCCTGTAGAGGTGGCAAGGTCTACAGCTACCTAGGCCTTGCTCAGACCTATGGTTTCCGCCTGATAACTGCCCAGGGCCTGTGCTCAGTCGCTTACCACACGGCTCTCACCACGTATCCAGAAGTGGTGGTATGCCCCCACTGGGACAGATTGTTCGGGACATGTTTTCCAAGGGACCCTAATTGATCTATACCAGTCCAGTTGATATTTCTTTCCCCTACCCAGTTCCTCCCACCTAGATCGCCCCATAAGGTATGAAAAGGCAGGGAGGGACTCACCCGATTAATTCACAGGCATGTCAATTCACATTATGAAACAAAGCTGTGCTAGTCTTTCAATTGCTTGGCTAGCTGACATGAGTGGTTTTATCCACTCTGTTTTCGGGACCTTCCCTGAGTTTACATGCTCTTTTTCTCTCTTCCCCCATTATTCCCCCTCCCCCTCCGTGGCTTCTTCCATCTGATTTACTCCATTAGTGCCATATCTATGGGACTTGGAATGATGCCCGATAAGCTGCATGAACGACTTATTTGCAGGACTACAGTACTGTAACAACATTTTTCCCTTTCTTTCAATGGTTATGCACTAGGGATGGGTTAAGTGTCCTTTACTTTGCCATTTAAGTAATTAATCTTGCCATGACTGGGGGAGCCAAAGGGAGAGGGGGGGATTCTGGGACATGGTTTGCTAACTGCACTGTATTGCATCGCATTCTGGAATTTAGGGGGGCTGTGCCTGCTTCTGTTCTCCCTAAGGAGATTTCAGTTTCAACTTCTTGCTTGCTGTTATTTCCTTGCAGGGAACAGAACCAGGCACTTGGGGTTTTCCTCCCATTGCATCTTTTGGTATTTAAACAACTGACTGTATCTTGGGTGGGGGGTTGTAAATAGTTCCAATGTTTGGGGTTTATCAAGGTTTGAGGGTGGGATACCCACATGCCTCTATGTACTCAATATCAGGATTGGTGGGAGGGTCTGGGGAGGGTGCTTGGGGGGGGGTTATTACCAGCTCTCTAGACTGAGTTGCATATCTATTTATGGGGTCTTTGAGAATTGGTTTGGTATTGCTGTTCTTCTTGTTTACACCAACTTTGGATTTGCTGGAAGGTTTAGTGGGGAGGGAGGATGTGGGTTCGGTTTGTTACAGAATATGACATTGATATCTGGACTTGGACTAATTGCTCATTAGTTTTGTACAAGTGTTACTGCTGGGTCACTAGGACATCTTTCTTCTGTAACATGACTATGCCTTTTTGGTGGGTTGGGCTCGGCGGGGGTTGAGGGATGGAGTGTGCCCTATTTTAGTTATGTTTTTCACTTTACAGTACTTGCTGATCTTAATGATTATAAAACATAATGATTAATGTAATAAAAATTCTAACTTGGAATGTCAGAGGAATGAGAGACCCCACTAAAAGATACCAAGCCTTGAAGCACTGTGTCCTCCTAAAGGCTCATATCATTTTCTTACAGGAGACTCATCTCCTGACTCAGGACATCACCTGGCTTTGCTGGCAGGGTGTGAGTCAGGTCTTTGCGGCCGGGCACTCATCCTTGAGCCGGGGGAGGGTAGCTATCTTAATTATGGGTAATGTTTCCTTCCAAGCGGATATTTCCATAGTGGATATGAATGGTAGATACATTCTGGTCAAAGGGCCCCTAGATCATACAGAGGTAGTGCTGGGCAGTATATATGGATGTGTAGGGGGTGATGCCCACTTTTTTATGGATCTCGCGAATAGGTTGGCTACCCTTCTACCTAACCCATTAATCTTGGGGGGGGGGGATTGGAACTGCCACCTACGCAAGACCCGGACAGGACATATTTACTGCTCAAACCTCCTTCCTCATCCCAAAAGGCTGTAGGTGATCTTATGGATATGTTGGGCCTATGTGACCCATAGCATATCCTTAATCCCTCTCACCACCCTTTTCACCTTTTATTCGGCTATTCATCAATCCTGGTCCTGTCTAGACTACATATTGATTAGTCTTCCCCTTCTCTCCAGCCTTTGCAATATAGACATTGAACTGATTGTCATTTCCGATCATTCGGTAGCCTGGATAATCCTATCTCCAGACCCGGAAGTACACAAGGACACCACCTGGAAGCTGAATACCCAGCTTTTGAAAGATAAGTTCATCACTACTAGAATACAATCTCTCATTCAGACCTTCATTGATCTCAACAGAGACTCTGTGCTCAGAGTTGATCATGAATGGTGTGCACTTAAATGCTTCCTAAGGGGCAAGTTCATTAAACTAGCCTCTACCAGCAAAAAGATGCGAGAATCCCAGTCCTTGTCCCTCCTAGCTCAAATAGAATCCTTAGAATTATCCCTCTCTTCCTCCTCTTCATCTTACTCTCTAGAGACTCTGCTTGCTCTAAGGAATAGATATTCTGATCTCATGTGGGAGAAAGCTGAATATGCCATCCTAAAGACTAGGTCCACCTATATAGATCAGGGCGAAAAAGGTGGGAGGCTTTTGGCCCTTCGCCTATGGAAACTGGAAAGATCCAGATTAATCCCCTCTATCACAGCCCCAGATGGCTCAAGTAAAATTCTTCCTAGGGAGAACACCTCTGTTTTTGAGGCTTATTACCATCAGTTATGTGGCAATATCCCTTCACCTCAAGCTCCTGGAGAGATAGATGCCTATCTGGATGCTATTTCAATGCCATCTCTCTTAAACCAGCACCAACTAGTTTTATCTTCTCCGATCTCTCTTGCTAAAATTGAAGAAGCTATTAAAGGCCTAGCACTGGACAAAGCACCAGGACCTGATGGTTTCCCTTCTAATTTCTATAGAACTTTTTCTAAAGATTTGGCCCCTCTCCTGCTCTGCCTCTACACTTATATTATAGATTCTGACTCTCTAGATCCTTCACTCCTGGAAGCTACCATTATTCTTCTCCTTAAGCCAAACAAAGATCCCTCCTAGCCTTCTAGTTACCGACCTATTTCTCTTCTAAACAATGACATCAAACTACTCATGAAAATTCTCGCTGTTAGAACCAGGCAAGTCTGGGTCCACTTACTGAGTCCAGAACAGGTGGGATTTGTCCCAGGTAGGTCCTCAGTGGATCACCTATGTAAATTAGATCACATTTTTCAGGTGGTTCAATCCTCTCAATCCCCATGGCCCTTGTATCCCTTGATGCTGAGAAAGCCTTCAACAGGGTGGGCTAGGGCTTTTTATGGTCAACCCTGCAGAAAATGGGCTTTCCTGAGCTGGCTCAAAGTGATTTACTCATCCTCCTCAGCCAGAATATATTACAACAGAGTTTTCTCCTCTCGCTTTCCCCACTTTACAGGTACAAGACAGGGCTGCCCTCTATCACCTTTCCTTTTTAACTTATATTTAGAGCCTCTTCTTAGATATCCTAAGTCAGCTCCTCAGATACATGGAATCTTGATAGGGGGTGCTGAGCTCACTTTATCTGTATATGCAGATGACATTCTGTTGCATTTAGCTCATCCTTCACTCTCATTAGCCTGTGCCTTGAATGTAATCTCCCAGTTTAGTCTTCTCTCCAATTATAAGTTAAACCTTAGTAAGACTGAAATTTTTTCCCTTAACCATCTTACTTACAAAACAGATTTCACACAGTTTGAGATGAAATGGTCTGTTAATTTTATCAGATACTTAGGCATCTCCCTATCCACAGACCCTTTCTCTGTCAGGAAATTAAATCTAGATGACCTGGTGAGCTGTATCCAGTAGGATCTTCTGAGATAGGAGTCCCTACCGCTTTCCCTATAGGGTCGAATCAGTATTATTAAAATGAACATTCTTCCAAGGCTTTTTTATCCTCTGAATATGCTGAATTTATGGCTCCCACTTTCCTTTTTTCAACACATTCATTCTCTTATATCTAACTTCATTTGGCTACATAAATCCCCCAGACGCTCCTTTCTGAAGCTGAGCCTTCCTAAGGAGGTTGGTGGGCTCCGGCTCCCCAATTTCCTTCTTTATTATTGGGCCAGCCATTTTTCTAAATTTAGTTGTAGGATCTCTATACCTGATGGAGACTACATCCCCCTCTGACTACAAATAGAGAATTAAATTATGCAACAACATAATCTTCTTCCCTCTAACGTATTGTACTTGCCATGGAAAACCTTGCTGGCACCCATTAAAGTATCATCAACTGGAACCTCCATCAGAGTTTTCTCTCAGTTTTGCTCATCTCTGAAGATTCCACTCTCTAGAGACCCGTTCCAGCCAATAATTTCTAACCCTATCATCAAAATTGGGGGCAAGACCCTTTCCCTAGGATGGCTACCCCAGCTACAGGATGCCAAGGTCACTGATTTATGTGATCAAGACTCCCTTCTTTCCTCTTCTGACATCCTTATGAAGTTCCATATAAGTCAATACCATATCTTCAAAGTCTTTCAACTCAGACACATAATAGTTCAACTTTTTGGAACAAGGCCTAAACCCAAGGTTGTACACCCCATCCTTTCTCGATTCTCAGAATTGTCCAATATGCCTCATGGTATCACCTGCATGTATTCATATCTGCTGTCTGTCTTTCAGCTGGATCCCTTAAAGGGCTTCAAGGTCTGGGATTCCCTATTACCTGACATTTCCCTTAACTGGACACAAATATGGAGAGACCTTTATATGTATAATACCCAGGACAAACTTAGGCTCACACAATAGCATATCCTTAATGATATGTATTACACACTGGTTAAACTAGACAAAATGGGGCGGCTTCCCATCCCTACTTGTACCAGGTGTGGTAAAGAGGAAGGGAATATCTTACACATCCTGTGGTTCTGCAAAAAAGTATTTCCCCTATGGCAAACAATACAATCCAAGATGGATCCTTTATTGGGGCTTGCTGATCTGTTCACTGTTGAAATCTGTATTTTGGGCTCTTACTCTAGCATCAACATCAAGAAAAAGAGGATTCCACATCGCTATCATATCAATGGTAGCGAAAAAGCTGGTTCTTAGACACTGGCTTGATCAATTAACCATCTCCTATGATGAATGGCTAAAAGAACTTGTTCTTCCAGACTGAACGTCGAATTGCCAGTACCCATAACTGGCTTAATCTTTTTGATAAATGATGGGGTAAATTGTATGCTTTGTATTTGTCTTAAACTGTCTGTAACTCCTCTGACTCCTTTAGTGCAACCTTATTTTGTTTTTGTAAGTTCAGGATATCATAGTGGATTTGTTAATGGGCACACTCCTGGGGAAGGGGGCTGGGGGAGTGGGAGTGGGGTAGATAGGTTAGTTTATTGCTAACTGATTAACACCACCTGACAATGTATCTGTGATGTTGGTTTTGTGTGATATATAAAACTCAATAAAACTTTAAATTAAAAAAAAGAAAAAAACAACATGGAGCAGTATTGTGGCAGAAGACTGAGTCTATCCACATATGTTGGCAACACTAGAGCTGGCAGATACACCTTCACACTACATCAAGAGAACTGTTCATCACTGGGGTAATTTGACAGGAAAAGGGGCAAATTACCAAGATTTGGGGCACTTGTTCATTGCAGGGGCAATTTGCCAGGAACAGGGACAAATTACCAGAATCCAGGGCAATTGTTCATTGCAGGGGTAATTTGCCAGGAACAGGGGCAAATTACCAGAATCTGGAGCAATTGTTCATTGCAGGGGCAATTTGCCAGGAACAGGGGCAAATTACCAGAATCCAGGGCAATTGTTCATCACAGGGGCAAATAACCACAATCCCAGTAACAACACAGTCTTGGTACTTTGCAATAGCACAACAGTTCAGATACACATTTTCAGTACTTGACAGTCGCTAAATAACAGTTGAGTGTTAAGCACCTTTCCTTTTCCTTTGCTGACCCTTCCTAGAATTACTGTTCTTGCAGATCCCTTTTATGCCAGGATCTGGGTACCCCTTTGGGAACTTTTGGGTGAATGCGCTTTCCACTCTGGGCCTCTCTTGCCTTTGTAACTGCTGGGCCTACTCCTCAATGTGTGGTCTTTGCAACCCCTCTGGAAACAGCGGGTCTAAGGCTGCCCTTCTAGAGCTGGGGTCCTTCTGCTGCCCCTTTTTAACACTGGGCCTAACGTTGCCCCTTTTGGAGCTGGGACCCTTCTGCTGCCCCTTTAACCACTGTGGGCCGACCATTTCCCTTTGAAATCTTTGGGCCTACATTGCCCCTTTAATACCTTTGGCCTGGTCAAGGCCTAGCTGTCATGTATCGGGGCCACCCCGGCTCTGCTCCACCCCCCCTTGAATATTTCACTTAAAGCTCTATGTGACCTTACTTTAGTTAAAACACTCTTGAAAACATCTCTAACTTTCAGTAAAAACCTTCTAATTTGCTAACTAAGTGACCGTGTTTTAGGATTACTCTTAACAGGCCTATCGATGAAAGGATAATACAAGTTGAGAGGCTTCCATTATGTATCTTCTAGGAGGGATACCAGCATTAGATCTTTGGGATCTATGGGGTTGGAAACCTACAGGTTCTGTGGAAATGTGTTCTGGTTCAAAGAAGTCTGGAAGTTCAGGATTTACTTCAGGTACAATGATTGGATGGTGAAAGGAATTTACATTGGAAGTGCGAATCCAAGGCTCTCTACACCAACTGGTTGGTGATTTCAGTCCCAACATTCCATCTTTTTTAGACTCCTGCCTCTCCTTTGGCGTAGAACTGTTCTTGTCTTCGACTGGAACAGTGTCTCTAAAAGTACAGGCTTTCAGAAGATTCCAGTGTACAGTCTTGGTAGCATTCCCTGTTTCTTTATGAATCTTGTATACAGGCTACTCTGGATAAGGGACTTCAATAATACGATAAGGTTCAGGTTCCCACTTTGTAGTCAACTAGCTGCATTTTTTGAGTTCTTTTTAACATTACTCTCTCTCTCCCCTATTTGTAGGGGTATAGCATTAGCCTTAGCATCATAGTTTGCTTTATGTTTTTGGTGTACCTGTTCTATATGCTTGCCTACAATATGTCCAGCCTCTTGCAGTCGTTGGTTATGCTCTTGTACCCAATTCGCAATTGGCTGTTTGGCCATGGCTTCACCAGGCTGTACCTCTAGTACTAAATACATTGAAGTCTTCCGTGGCATCCGGACATTAAATAATGAGGAGTATACCTAGTAGAGCAGTGAATAGTGTTATTATATAAATAAGTTCAGGGAGAAGAGCTGGCCAGTAGGAACGTTGTACTCGGGTAAGGCTTGTAACATTTCAAGCAAAGTCTGGTTGGTCCATTACTTTGGGGGTGGTAGGCCATGATTTTCAGTTTATGACTTCCATAAAGAGCACACAGTTCGTGAAAGAGCTTAGGCTCAAAAGAGGTTCCTTGATCTGTAAGGACTTTGGTTGGGTAGCCAATTGGTCGCACAAAAAATTTTAGGAAAGTTTCTGCTGTAGTCCGGGCGGAGAGATCCTTGACTGCAGTAGCAACCGCAAATTTTGAGAAGTGATCAACCATTGTGAGGACATACATGTAGCCACTGGTGCTTGGTTCTAGCTTCAGATGATCCAAGGCAACTAGCTCTAATGGTGCGCTACTGATTATGGGGTGAAGAGGAGCTCTCTGGTCACTTTTCTCTCTACGCTTAAGGCTACAGGCTGGGCATTCCTCACACCACTTTGCAATAGCATTCCTCATTCCGACCCAATAGACCTTTCTCCTAATGACAACCTCTGTTTTCTTATGCCCACAATATTCCGAATGGTCATGGTATGCTTCAAGTACCATGGGTGCACTAGCTTTGGGGACAATGATTTGTGGCAATTTGCAGTGAGTAGTGGGGTCTCTGCTCTGTTTAATAAGGCGAGAGTCTTCTACAGTCAGATGGGTTAAATGCCTCCATAATTTCATCACTTCATGGTCAAGTTTCTTTCATTATTGCAGGGTAAGACTTTTGCTTTAAAACAAGGATTTTGACTTGTTTAACAGTCAGATCCTGATCCTGTAGCTAAACCCACAAACTTTTCTGGTCTGTGATTGTGTCAGTTGCTTCAGGTTGGTTTTCAGTGCTCGGTTCTGGAGAGGTTTGGCAGCAGGCTTGCACAATTTGTACTGGTACCTGAAGGTAAGGCAGCATCTCTGTATTTTCTAAGGAAGTGACATCTGTCTGTTTCCATTTGTTCTGGCACTCAGGATAATGCATCTGCATTTACATTCACTTTGCCGAAGCGGTACTTGAGGGAGAATTGATAGTTTGCTAGACTGGAGGCCCATCTCTGTTTGAGTGCTTCTAGTCTCACTGTATTTAAGTGTGCTAAAGGATTATTGTTGGTAAAAATTGTAAAAGGGGTGGCAGCTAAGTAGTGATAGAACTTTTCGGTGACGGCCCATACCAATGCCAAGAATTCAACCTTAAAAAAGCTGTAGTAGGCATCATTCCGCTCTGAGCCTCTCAGTCCACGGCTTGCATAGGCTATAACCCGTTCAACACCATCTTGCTCTTGCACTAGTACCGCACTCAATCCCTTGTTGTTGGCATCTATATACAGAAGGAAGGGTTTTGTGTAGTCAGGATAAGCCAGGATGGGAGCTTCAGTCAATATCTTCCTCAACCTGTCAAATGCCTCCTGCTTCTTAGTCACCCATCTAACAGGATGGTTCTTAGGGACCCGACCTTCTGTCGATCCTTTCAACAGTTCATATAAAGGCACAGCAATCTTTGAAAAGTCCTTGATGAATCGCCTATAGTACTCCACAAAGCCCAGGAACTTTCTGATGTCTCTGACAGTGATGGGAACAGGCCAATCCCGTACAACTTTTATCTTCTCTGGGTCTGGTGACACTCCTAAGGAAACTGTATGTCCCAAGTAATTTACTTCTGACTGTAACAGATGACATTTGGACAGCTTTACTTTGAGACCATATCGGATTAGTCATTGGAATACCTCACCCAAGTGCAACAAATGTTCCTTGTGGGTTTTAGAGTAGACAATGATATCTAGATATAGTAACAGGATATCAAAATTTCAGCTCCCTAGGCAGTGCTTAACCAGTCTCTGGAAGGTTCCAGGAGTGTTACAGAGTCCAAAATGGCATTCTAGTAAATTCAAAAAGACTCATGGGAGTGATAAAAGCTGTCTTCTCTTGATCCTCAGGTGCCATAGGGACTTGCCAATATCCACTGGTCAGGTCTAGGGTAGAAAACACAGCAGCAGATTGAAGAGCTGTGAGGGAATCCTCAATTCTGGACAAGGGATAAGCATCTTTGTGGGTGATGGTATTTAGTTTCTGATCAACACAAAATCGAATTTTGCCATCCTTCTTCTTGACTAACACAATAGGGGCTGCCCACGGACTGTGACTCTCTAATCTCTTTGGCCTCCTTCATTTCTTTGATCATTTCTTTAACAGGCTGATACATTGCTGGTGGAATTGGCCTGAAGTGCTCTCTGATGGGAGAATGTTGATTCGTGCAAATGTGATGTTGTACATTATGAGCTAGTCCGACGTCCAGCTGATGCTTGCTGAAAGCTTCTTCATGTTTGAGGACTACCTTAAGTACATCTGTCTTTTGTGCTTCAGTGGTTTCAAGGTTACCTAGATTGATCTCTTTGGCCCACTCTGGCATGCCAGCATCTCTTGCCTTCATTTCTTTTACAGCCTCTGGCTCTTTGGTTGGTCCAGCCTCCTCTTCAGCCTCAACGATATTCTGGAGGCATACCGTTTGCAGTTGAACAACCGGCTGGTTGCAGTAGAGTTGCACTTCATGATTTCCATAGTTTAACACTCTGATGAGAATTGCCTCTTGGTTATGGTAGCCACACTCTGAGCCACTATTATGGGCTCCTCTTTCCCACTAGGATACGGCTCCATCAAGACCCCTCGGGCCCACCTTCACCTTGCACCTCAAGGTGATTTCCATTCCTGGCTTCAACGTCAGTGGCTTGGCATCTGTCACATGGACCTTACTGATCTCACCATCAGCACTGGCAAATCATTGGTGGCATTGCAGAAGATTAATGGTCTGCTGTAGGGCATGCTTATCGTGGTGAGTCATGGCGGCCACTCTGGGCTAGCCATCACACGCAGAATAGCGACAGCACACTCAAATTGAGTTTCTAATTAGTTTCTAGTTTAAATGTTTATAGTTTTCATTTTACTGTCATTTAAAATTTTTGCTTTTATTCTTTTTTGGTCTGTGAGTTTTCGTTGAGTTTATCGTTTTCCTTACCCACCGATTCAGTGGGATAACACACTGGGTATAGAAGGGGAAGCTGACCGGGACGTGAAAGATTGGTCGGCCGTTGAGAGGAGTGGGAACCTGCTGTGTTGGGGCATGCAGAAGACAGTGGAGAAAGCGATTGTAATTGTCCCTGGAACACTTATGGGCACATGTGGAGTGCAGGACTGTATAGGACTGGAGGGAGTCAACTTACCACCCGGATTGTGGAATATTGAGTTCCTGTGTAGAGGTGCGGGATCTAAGGAGGAGCCCTGATTTCATCTACAGCTGGAGTACAGGAGTGGAATGGGATCCCTTGTTGTGGTCAGGTTGATGGTTGTTGGCCGCTGGGGTTGAACTGTGGGGGTCCTGTGTTGGTGAGTTGTTTACCTGGATTTGGCTGAACCTGCTACTGTGACTGTGATTATGTCCTCCTGGTAATTGGGAGACTATCAGCTCCTCTTAGGCCCTATAGTTGCTGGAGTGGACCCTGTATGAAACCGGGGATGCTATGGGCTGGGATTGTTGGCTGCACGGGGGTTGGGTCCAGTGCTGTTGGAGGGTGTGCACCATAGTACCTGGCTCTCTTTGTTTTATGGGGGGACAGATTGGTGAGTCTGTCCTGTGCCAGGACTTAGTTGCCACCATCTTCCCCGGGGGTGCCTCCTTGGGGGAATGACTGGGCTGCATGAAGCAGTGAGAGGCCTGTGTTACTAGAAGTCAAATGACGTCCAGAGAGGCCTCAGGAAGAAGAATTGCATCAGACGAGTGTTTTGAACTCCTTTTCTCCCTGTAGTCCGAATTCTGGTGGGCAGTGAGAGTGCCCTAACTCTGATTTAGATAAATTTATCACTGGTTATTGTACCCCCAACTTAGGGGGAGATAGGCCCAGGAACCAGTATTTACTTCTCTTCCACTAGTGAGGTGAGAGCTCCCAGAGACTAATACTCGTGGTACTATCTGTTATATGTTGTGATTTGTTGGATGCAGTGAGAGGGCCTCTTTCTTCAAATATCTGGCCAGATTTTGTGATGATGGGGTGGTGAGAGCCCCCCTGCCATGCTATTCCATCTTTAAATTTTGGACTGTGAAGACTAATGCTGTGGACTTCTGGTTTGGGCAGTAATATTATTAGGACAATATTAGATTTATATGTTACTACCAATCTGATTATTTTTAGCTGTTGTTTATTTAACTTATTTTGTTGGGTTTTGTGAAAGAATAAAAAGTTAGTTAAAGGGGTAGTTTTTAAACTATTATTTGTGTAAAATGTGTCTGGGGCAGGGAATAGTAAGGCGCAGCTACTTGGGGGGGCCACCTCTGCAGCCTTCATCCCTTTGAGCTTCCTGAACTTCCAGCTGTGGCCTACAGGAGGTGTAGAGCCTTGGGAATAGCTTGGAGGGGGTTGGCAGTGGCACCCGAGTGGCTGTCAGGGTGTCCGGGATTCGGGTGGTTAGGCCAAGGAGACACCCTGGGACCAAATGGGAACTGGAGAGGGGGCTGCCTTGTTTAGTTCCCATACACAAGGGTTCCATGAGGGATTGTGGGCAGTTAGCGGGTTCAGCTGCCTCACCTCATCCTACTCAGGTTGTGTTGTGCAATGCCAAGTTGATGAGGAATAAGATTGCCATAATGGCAGACTTAATATCCTTGGTTGACCTGGCTTGCATCATGGAGACCTGGCTGGATGAAAATGCCGCCCCCATTTTGGAGGTGGCAATTCTGGCTGGGTACTCTGTAATACACAACCCGAGGGAGGATCAAAAGGGTGGGGGGGTAGCTATTTGTTTTAAAACCAGCCTGAACCTCACAGTGCTACCTGTAGGTCATACTCATTTGTTTGAATGTGTGGCCGGCCGAGGGGATGTAGGGGCAGGTTTCAGTGTCCTTCTGCTTTATCGTCCCCCTGGGTTGCATGGGGACTTTGTTGTTGAGGTCAAGGAGCTCATTGCTGGCCTGGTACTGGAGTCCCCCAGGTGGTTAATTCTGGGAGACTTCAATGCCTGGGTCGACAGCGGGCTCTCTGGTTTTGGGAGCGATCTTTTAGGAAGCATGGGGGCCCTGGGCCTGTCTCAAAATGTAACAACAGCTACACGCTTGGGGTGACCACACATTGGATTTGTTTTTTTCATTAGGTTTAGATGTGATTGACCTCAGTGTTGATCCTGTAGTTTGGTCGGATCATAGCATCGTGAGGTTTATGCTTGGTGATACCCTCCTAGATGGTCCTGCCCCTGTGGAGATGATCTGATGTCGCCCATTAAGAGGAGTGACCTCAGCGGGACTATTGGCAGCACTGGACCTATCAAGTGTTGAGGCGGCTTGTGTGATTGGAGTGGAGGAAGCAGTGATGGCCTATAATGGGGCGGTCGCTGTGGCCTTCGATTCCATCGCAACCATTTGTGTCTATCCCTTGTCTACTTGCTGGAGACCTCCCTGGTTTGATGAGGATCTCCGGAGATTAAAGACTAAGGGACGGAGGTTAGAGAGGTGCTGGAGGAGATCTGGCCTGATGGAGGACAGATTGGCCCTGAGGTTACATTATACCAATTATCAGGGGGAATCTCCCGTAAAAAGGCAGGTTATCTGTCTAGGGAGATTGCTGTGGCAAAGAACAGACCAGCTCAGCTCTTCCGCACAGTGGATGGGCTAGTACATCCTGCCTGTCTCTGTGTCGGGGGAACAGGCTCAAGCATGAGATGCAAGGAGCTGGCTGTATTCTTTGCCAACAAGGTGTCCTCTATCAGGGATGAGGTCTCCTCGAGAACCTCTCGAAGGGGATGCATGGTCCGGCCTGAGGTGTGTCAAGACACTCCTCTTGCCTGAGATGTGTTTGAGCTGGCTGGGGTGGAGGAAGTGGTGTAGATAATCCTGAAGCTGTGGCCGACCAAGTGTGATCTGGACCCCGGTCCGACCCAACTTTTGGTCGGATGTGTGGACATGGTCGGGCCTGTGATTGCTGGGGTTGTCTGGAGTTCCTTGAGGAGTGGGTTTTTCCCAGTGGCCTTGAAAGAGTCCTTAGTTAGACCCCTTTTGAAGAAACCCTCCCTGGACCTGGACTGCCTCAGCAATTACAGGCCGGTTTCAAACCTCCCAATTTTAGGGAAGGTTATTGAAAAAGTGGTAGCCATGCAACTTGAGAGACATCTTGCTTCTTCCTCCACCTATGAGCCTTTCCAGTCAGGGTTTCTTGCAGGGCATGGTACAGAGACTGCCCTGGTGAAGGTACTTAATGACCTCCTGATGGCAAGGGACAGGAGAGACTGGACCATCTTGGTCCTCCTGGACCTCTCTGCAGCGTTTGACACCGTGGACCATGAGGTGCTACTTGATCGCCTGCGATTTTGATGTGGCCTGTCTGGTAATGTCATCAACTGGTTCAGGTCATACCTAACAGGCAGACTGCAGAGGGTGATGATGGGGTTAGCTTCATCTAACCCGAAGCTTCTATGCTGTGGGGTACCACAAGGTTTGGTCTTGTTGCCCTTGTTGTTCACGGTGTACATGCTGCCATTGGGGAACATTATCAGGTGGTACAGGCTGGGTTTTCACTGCTATGCAGATGATACCCAGATGTACTGTACCTGTCCTGTACACCCAATACCCAGGTGTTGGCATCTGTATTTAACAGATGCCTCTATGAGATCTAGGCTTGGATGACTCACAACTGGCTTAAACTTAACCCAGACAAGACACAGGTACTTGTTGTGGATCCAGTTTGTCGCGGCGGAGGGCGTTGAGAGGGGCTACCCCCTGGCGTTATGTTGGGGGGCGATCCCCTTACTCTGTCTAGTCAGGTGAAGGATTTGGGCGTGGTCCTAGATGATGGTTTGACACTTGATGCTCAGGTGCCGGCCGTCGTTAGGAGTGGATTTTATCATCTTAGGAACATTGCTCGAATCCGAGCCCTGATCCCGTCGGAGGATCTGACCACACTGGTACATGTTTTTGTCATTTCCAGGCTGGACTATTGCAATTCCCTGTACCTAGGGTTATCTGGAGACAACCTCCGCAGGCTACAGCTGGTGCAGAATGCGGCAGCAAGATTACTGACTGGGGCAAGACGGGGTGATCATATTACCGCGGTCCTCCACGGACTGCACTGGCTGCCAGTCAGGTGGAGGATTGTCTTCAAGGTAGGGCTTCTGACCTACAAGACCCTACACAAAGGGGAACCTATCTGCAAGATCTCCTTGCCCCCTACTGTCTTCCCCGGGCAGTCTGTTCTGCTGGGGGGGGGGGGCCTGCTTGGAGTTCCCAGAGTGAGGCTGTGGCATTCTGGAGATATGGTGTTTTCAGTGGCGGTGCCCACTCTGTGGAACTCCCTTTCTGGATATCTTAGGGAGGTCCCCTGGTTGGAAGCCTTTAAGAGACAACTAAAAACATATATGTTCCAGTATGCTTTTAACGATTGATACATTTTAAATGGGATGGATAGAATTTTAATGTCTATGTTGAGTTGCTGCTATGTTTATTTTGTTTTTTGAATTGTATTGTACAGCGCCCAGAGTCCCTGGAATTGGGTGCTTTATAAATAAAATATCTATCTATCTGTCTAACTGGAGGTGATTGCTTGACCTTCTGTTGGAGAATGTGGATAAGGTCTTTGAAACAGTTCTGCAGAAATTCATGTCCAGAATCAGTGGTGGCAGGTTATCGCTTTTCATATCGCTGATGATACCCTGTCGGTCTTGGGTATTCTTCCCCAACTGGATATTTGCTTCAAGGTAGCCCAGATAAGGTACTTCAGCTAAATTACTTGCTATCAATTTTTTCCATGACCTTGGAGGTGGTTTGAGATCTTCAGGCATCCAATACTTCCAGAAATATCGCCCCTGCATCGTGGTTACTTGCGATCCTGTATTCAATAATGCCATCAGTTCCACTCCGGCAGCTTTTACTGGCACCGTTGGGCTCCTGCTGATGAAGTAAGAGTGGTCTATTGAGATGGTTGGACCTGGTCATCTGTCCTTCAGTAATCAGTCCTCATCCTTGAAGAATTCCTGCTTAACGTCAAGGTGATATCAACAGGCTGATTGCACTGTCGCTCTACGTGACCACTGATGCCACACCAACAACAGATCGGTCCCCCTTGGTTATCAAAGCAATCCATTGGGCACCTTCCCTCCCCTCTCCTTGGATGGTCTGAGTGATTGCTGACTCTTTTCTTCCTTTCAGTCTGGTTCTGGGGCACCTCTCTCCTCCAACCTTCCTTCAGGCCCTGCACCTCCTGACAGACCTCCATCATCTTATGGGTTAGGGTGGAAATTTGTTTGGCAAATTCAGAGTTTGGGTATGAGTTGGACTGGACAGAACGTGTTGGTGCCTGCGCCATTTGACCATACATAGGACCATGATCTGGATGATAGCTTGGGTAACCCATTGGTTCTCCTTCATATTCCGACCTTTGCAGGGACAATTCCTCAGACTGAGGTCCTCTTCTGAATGAGTACTCTCTGGTCCACCTTTCTGTAGGGTACCCAGGCCATGTAGCTCCAAGTGATGTTGCCATTTGTGGATAGGTCATAACCTCTTCTCCCAGGTGTCCTGAGCCTAGTATCTTAATTGCCTTCTCCTTGAAATCCAAGAAATCAGCCTCGGGATCTTGTAAGTGCAACACTCTGAGCTCACTTCTCAAAGCCTTGCTGTGCACCCCTTCCACAAATTTCTCAACCGGCACATGGTCCGCATCATGGACTTCTTCAGCATCTGCTCGCTCGATGGCCCTCAACAACTCCTGCAAGCTTGGGCATATTCTCGAAGGGTCTCTTGGGGCCTCTGAGTGTGGGAGACAAACTTCATCTTGAGGTCTGACACCGTACGTGTATCGAATATCTGCTGCTGCCTCTGCAAAATCTACTCAGCAGTAGTCTTCCCTCCACCTAGCCAGGACTGTACTTCTCGATAGGCTGCCCCTTTCAGTTGCCCAATCAGAATTTCCACTTTTTACCACTCTGGCATCAGGTACAGTCTAAACATTGCCTGCATCTTCGAGTGAAACTCTGCTAAGTTGCTGGTTCCACCTCCGTCTCTTTCCCCTGAGAATTGTAGAAGCCATGGCACCCTGAAGTAATATGGCATAGTTAATGGCGATGGAGGCATACTCCCTTGGTGTTCATCTCTTTCTCTCCCAATTGCCTCACCATCTCCTCCGGACAACCCACTGCTACACCCCAGCTCCATTGGTATCTCTCTCTAGGAAACTCCAGCTTTGGACTCCTTGGACAAATAATTATTTAATCCTGCCGACTATGCCAAATTTTTTTTGTGGTGCTCTGCTCTGCTTCATCAATGGTGATGAGCACCAAGGTCTGAATGAGTTAGGATAGATGAAATTTATCCAACAAGGAGAGGCAGGAGTTGTCCAATGAATTTGATACCCGCTGGGCTTTATTTAACAACAGGGGTAATATGACATGGTTACAGGAGGGGTAAACAGAATACTAGGGAACATGAACAGTCACTTCTTATACCACACTACTAAGCAACTAAACTGGTACGGACTCTCTGGGAATGCAAGTTTTAGGGTCAAGCGCCTAAACTGTATACTAAAGAAAAGAAATGTTCTGAGGTGCACCTCGGCCTAGTGCCACTATACTCTAGGTTACTTCTTAGACCCAGTCATAGTATAGTAGTACAATACTCTATGTCACCTTTAGTACTGCCTAAGGTATCGGAATACAATGGCTACCCCTTGACAGACCTTACAATACTGGCTCAGGTCAATTACAGCAATGTCCATGCAAAGACAATACAGAGTTCAATCATCGTTGAAGTCTTCATGTGCACTGTCGAGTAGAGTTGGTAGCTACAGAGATAGGGATAAGAAATTTCCTATGACACTCAGATATTGGTCCCAGCACAGACCAAACTAAGGCCACTGGGATGTGAGAGTATTTTTAAGACAGATCATATATTTCTCGGCATAAAACCCACTCTCTCCGAGGCTGCCGGCAATAGGAAACAAGAGGAACAGGTTCCTGGGATCAGCCCACTGGAGGGCTATCAGAATTAGTAGTGGTAGTAGTATAGTAATATATTTTATTAAAAAATGCCATGAATTGGATAAAAACACCATTGAGCAAACTTGTTTTCAAGGTGATCCAAGGTACATCCATACAGTTTCCATTCTTACTTCTGTCATATATAAATAACATTTGTAAAAAAACAAAAAGTACATAAATAACATTATACAAAGCCTTTAAAGGTGAATACAGTCAAAAATGGTCCAGAATTTTAAGTTATTGCAGACGAACAACATAATGCGGGTATATGGCTTTGATCATTAAACCATAATTTAATATACTTTTTTTTGTTTAGTAAAGTGGGGTCCCGTATTTTAATAGGGATTGAGTTCCAAACTACCACTCCCCTATGTCTAACTGAGAGTCTTCCGACGTCTAATCTGACTTTGTGGACATTAAACTCTATGCTACCAGATGACCTCAAACTTTGTGGAATTGGTCTAATTGTAAAAAGATCGTTAATATATTGGGGTACTACACCTTTCAGAATTTTTAACATAAATAGTGAAATGTGTAGGTCCCTTTTATCTCTTAGTCTCAACCAGTTTAATTTTTGATATAATAAGCAGTGATGCATTCTGTGATGTGCGTCCAGAACATAACGGGCCAGCCTATTATAGGCTATATCAATTGTGCCCAGTAATGTTCCGGAGGCTCCTGCATATAAGAGGTCCCCATAATCTATGGTTGGAATGATTGTACTATTAACCAGTTTAAGTTTAGATTCAGTATCCAAATAACTTTTCACTCTATGCAAGGCTCCAGTTTTTTTATAGATGTTTTCTACTAGGGATTGAATATGTTTATCCCATTTGAGTGGGCCATCTAGATGCAGAAAGCTCTCCAGCCAAAACCCACTCTGCGGCTGCCAAGGATGTAGGAGAACAAGGAAGATACTTGGTGATGAATCCACTGGAGGATTACCAAGGACTGGACGATGCTGTGGCAATTCTGATGCAACCAGGAACCAGAAGAATCTGAGGTGAAGATGGATGATTCTGAAGTGTCAACACAGGAAACTGGAACAAAACAATAAAACGGCGAACACGTCCGCACTGGGCTTCGAGGGACTCGACTTGCGACGAATGACCAGGGGATGCAGACAAAGTTCTTCCAGGACAAGCACACTCTTCCGAGGGCAGCCAACTTTGGGACATCTGGATCAGGAACCAAGAGATGACACTGGAATGGTGGAAGCGATGCACTTGGACTTCGGTGTACTTGACTTTGAACTGAGGAAAACAAGAAATTCTGGGTGCAATTTGCACGGGTTTCGATGTACTTGGCTTCGGCAAACTCGACTTCGGTGGATGACAGGGACATGGTTGATAATCTTCTGGGCAGATACCTTCTGGAGAAGAGAGAGATGTTGAAGGATGTCTTCCTTCAGGTACAGACTGATTCTGTATGAGTAGGATGATAGACAACACCAGACAACACCATGGAGCAGTATCGTGGCAGAAGACTGAGTCTATCCACATATGTTTGCAACACTAGAGCTGACAGATACACTTTCATACTACACCAACAGAACTGTTCATTTCTGGGGTAATTTGCCAGAAACAGGGGCAAATTACCAGGATCTGGGGTAATTGTTCATTGCAAGGGCAAATAACCACAGTCCCAGTAACAACATAGTCTTGGTACTTTGCAATAGCACAACAGTTCAGATACACATTTATTATTACTGGACAGTCACTAAATAACAGTTGTGTGCTAAGTACCTTTCCTTTTCCTTTGCTGACCCTTCCCAGAATTACTGTTCTTGTGGGTCCCTTTTATACCAGGATCTGGCTACCCCTTTGGGAATTTTGTGTGAATGCCCTTTCCACTCTGGGCCTCTCTTGCCCTTGTAACTGCTGGGCCTACTGGCAGAGCCCCTTTTTACCCTCTCCTCAATGTGGAGCCTTTGCAACCCCTCTGGAAACAGTGGGCCTAAGGCTGCCCTTCTAGAGCTGGGGCCCTTCTGTTGCCCCTTTTTGACACTGGGCTTATCATTGCCCCTTTTAGAGCTGGGACCATTCTGCTGGCCCTTTAACCACTGTGGGCTGACTGTTTCCCTTTGAAATCTTCGGGCCTACATTGCCCCTTTAATACCGTTGGCCTGGTCAAGGCCTAGCTGTCACCTATCGGGGCTGCTCTGCCTCTGCTCTGCCCCCCCCTTATAAATATTCAGGTATTCCCCCTATGGGCCTACATCTGGCCCCTCCCCGTGTACATCAGCGCACCCTGGATAAATAAATAATTTAGTTCAGGATGACCCTCCCACCTGGTCCTCCAATAGCACTCTGAGTGCTATAACAAATAAAACTTTTTTCTTTAACATTTTAGGCAGCCAGCACTTTTCTTTTGTGCTGCCGCCGACTCACTGCCCCGACCCAGGGTGAAGACAGCTGCTCGGGAGGCTCTTGCTGGTAGTGGGGGGGGACTCGCCGTAGGCAACAGGCAGAGAGGTGGATGGCTGGGGCCTCTGGAGGGCCGATGGCTCAGGGTGCTCAGTTGTGATGCAGCTCTTCTCTGCCACTGACGAGGGACTGGGATTTAAACTTGGCAGCGAGCACAGTAAAGAAAAATAAAAAATGGGGCGAAACAGAGCCCACACCGCACACAGGGGACAGGATTCTTTGCTTTTCAGCAGGACCACTGGACTCAACTGTACGACTGGAGCAGAATCAGCAACAGCAGATATCTTTTAGAGTCTTCACTGGCTGGAGGAGGGGAACCAATGCAGAGTCGATGAGACAGCTTCAACCACCAGGTAAGCCCCTTGTCTCCGTCGCACTCTCTAGGTCCCTGTCTCTCCACAACCCAGCATGATCTACCCCTGAAAAATGGTTCTCTCCACTTGAAACAGTGCTCGGGTTTCTAGTTCTCGAACCCTGAGCCCGTTCCACCTCCAACGGCAGCATTTTTTTAAAACTGGCACCATGCACTGGCCAGGGACAGCGATCCCAGCTCATGGCTGCCCACTCTTGTGCTGCCTGCTTTGGGAAGGGGGTGGAATGGAGCAAGCAGGCAGCAGAGAGAAAGAAAAAAAAAACTTTTTTTTTTTAAACCAACAGACGTGTCCTGCCTGGTGATCCTCTGGGGGAAGGAAACACTACAAGGGGCCCCAGAACACAACACCCCATCTGCCCCACAACACCACAGGGATCCCGGGGCAGTCTAAATCCCCCTCCTATTTTTGTACTGTGGTGCCCCCATACTTTTACCCCCTTATTTTGGGGCACTACATACCTCTCCAATTTTGCTAGTCTGGAACAGATAAGAGTAACTGCTGGGCATTCCTGTGCAATTATTATGCAAAGCCCATTTATAGAACTACAACAGCCAGGAGCAACTAGCATTTGTAATTGAATAATTTGTTTGGGATCCCCAACCACCAGCCTTCAGTCAGTACCACACCATGGTCCAACATCAGGCCTGCAATTGCCCACTGTCTGCATACAATTAATGGACTGCATCGAAAGCTCCCAAAAGGACTTTGGGATACTGGTGCACCAGTAGGGGGAAACAGTAAATACTATTTGATTACTCACCAGAAGGTGGTGGGATTTGGGGACTGATCTCAGAAGTGATTCACTGCATTTAATCCATCCCCATTCCCCATCCCAAGCCTGTTCCTGTCCCCTAATAAATATCCATTGTGTTTAAATTGCAATTTATTGCATTTTACATATTGTTGTGTTTGCATACATAGAGTATAAGTTGGGGGGTTGTGTATAATCATAAAGGCTCCCTGTCACGAAGGTGGGGGTTGCATTAGTTTTCTGTGAGGTAGTACCCTGGCAGCCTTCTGTCAAAAAGATCCCTATAGGTAGTGGGCGTGCACCATGTTTGTATTACCTCCAATACCAACCAAACCCAGGCACCATTCACCCAAAGACCTTATAGACTGTGCTCACGTATTATTGGACAGGCGTAGTCTCAAACCTTGTGGGGGGGGGTGGTTACAAGTTGGAGGCATCACTGAGATTGTTATGCAACATTCTATAACACCACGTCTTGGTGCAGGGACTGTGCTGGTACCTCCACCTCCCACCCCCAATTTAATGAGTTTGAAATAGATCAAAGCAGGTTGCTTGACTGGTGCAAGGGTGTAGACCTTGACCCTGCCAAGCCATCATCCTGGTCCGGGGATCACTGAAGGGACCAGTAGAGAGTGCATGATGAGCATACTTGGGGTCAAGACCTTGGGGAAAGTTGCAATTCGGTGGAGGAATTGTATGATTCTACCCCCCCCGGAAAAAATGCCTGTGCTAATGGAATGCCATGAGGTTGCAGACCCCTCCAAAGTGCCTGACCAAATCACTCTGGAAGGGAAAAGCTCACGTGGTGCATTATGAACCAAGAAAGTCTAGATCCTCCCTCCAAGGGCCCCAAAGAGGAAACAGAGTTTGAGAAAAAGCTGAAGTTATTCCTAGCAAGTGAGGAAAACTGTTAGTGATATGAAGGAGTTCTTCCAAGAAGAGGAGCAGGCACCACCTATGTCACCCACAGGAACCCCCGCTGATGGATAGAGGCATGCCTCGGGCCCACCTCTGAATTTTGAGTCCAGTCAGTACCAGAGACTGTGTACTTTTTCTGGCACCACCCCACTCCTGCTGGGGATGATGACTATGAGAGCTGGATGAGTCAAGCCACATAGATGGCTGAAGTGTGCAGATGCTCCAAGGAAAAGAAATCCAAATGAATAATTGAGAGCCTGCGGGGTATGGTTCTGGATTTGACCAGATCCTTGCATGCCAGGTAGCCCAGTTGTACAGTGCAGGATGATTTAGTCATGTTTAAGAGTTTTTTTTGGAGCCATGGAGAATGGAAGGGAAGTCATATTCCTATTGGGAACCACACTCAAAGTGAGGGAGAGAAATTGTTGCATTATATGACTTTGACCACATGCATTGTGGAAGCAAGGAAACCACTCTTTCCCAGGCTGCACAACTAAAAATGGACCAGATTTTGAGAGGAGTACTCCCTGGCTGATGTCGATTTTCCTGAGACTAAAAGAACACTGGATGAACCCTCCGTCTTTCTGTCAGTTGCTGGATGAGGTGAGGGAGGAAGAGTTACAAGAAACTGTAGCTGATTCATTGCAGGTGACCTCGGAGAAAACCAGCATCTGCAATGCTGGGTTAATGGACCCAAAGAGAAGCTTTCCACCTGAGATGTGTGAGCACAGCAGAAGGAACTGACTGAATGTGTGAGAGAATTACAGATGGCACAGGCCCCTCAGCCACAAGCTACATCCATGCCACTGGGATGAGGACCTGCACCTTCCCATTCTTCTGCCCTGTGGGTCAGCCCCGGCTCTCAACTCTGCCCCAGGACACTATTTTTTATCACTGTGGAGAGGATGGACACTTTGCTTGAGGATACGGCAATCCAGAGAACTCACCATTGGTAGACTGAAAGTGGGAGAAGCAGTGCTAGCCACAGGGCAACTACAGCTGAGCCAAGTAAGGGAGCACACTGGGACTCCCAAGTATGAACAGTGCTGTCAAATGGAACATACCAGAACTGACAAAAGACAAGTTGTCTCCTTGATTACTGGGTCCACTAGTGCACATACAGATTGCCATCAAAGGATATCCTTGTTAAGTACTATTGGACAGCAGATCACAGGTGACAATCATCTACTGTTCTTCTACTGAACATATCTTGGACACGTGACTTAGCCACCCTTGGAAGGATTTGCCATATGGGATTTGAGTATTGCCAGCTACCCCTATAATGGATATACAGAAGTGCAGATTGTCTTTCTTGACACCTTTGTGGGAGTCTCGCAGAAGACTGACACATTGGCTCTCAGCAGCCCTGACACCCAAATTCTGTACAAGATCCCAGCATTAATAGGAACCAATGCCCATATGTTTGTAAGCTTGGCTTATACCTGCTTACAAATAGCTGGAGAGAGGCATTAGCAGACATTGCCAATCCACACAATAATGTGCACTGCCCAAGTGAAGAAGGAAGCCCAGTCCTGCAGTGACTCTGAGGAGATACTGGGAGTGGTAAAACTGGAGGGAAAGGAGTCTGTAATTGTGTCCCCTCAATCAGAATGGTTACTGGAAGGATCTGTGGAGCATCATTCCACTCTGACCAATCAGACAATTATTATGGAGTCCTCAGAAAGCAGCATGCTGAGAGGATTGATGGTACAACATGGAGTATTGCCTGGTATCAAAGCTATGGTAAAGATAATCACCCTGAGAATAAAGAATGAGATGCTTAAGGAATTAACTGTGCACGATAGCACTGTGCTTGCCAACTTGTATGCTGCTGATGTTATGGCTGCCCCATCACATCAAGGGATGACCTCTCAACTAAAGCAGGAGGCATTTGACTTTGGATCATCTGCCATACCCCTACACTGGAAGAAGCACATGTAATGCTAGCTAGTGGATCAATCAGCTGTCTTCTCATGCCATGAGTGGGATGTGGGGTGTGTCCAAGGAAAGGAACATAGGATTCGTCTACATGATGAGAGACTTTTCAGGGAAATGTCCAGAAGACTGGCACCAGCTGACATTGAGGATATCAGGTGACACCTGCTGGAACATCTGGCAGCAGGGATTATTAAAGAGGCTCAGAGCCCCTATGCTTCATCAGTAGTGGTGGCACATAAGAAGAATAGTACCATGAGAATGTATATAGATTACTGGACTTTAAATCAGAAGACTGTGCCTGACCAGTACACCATGCCTCGAGTACTGGATGCCTTGGACAGCCTTACTGAGAGCAAATGGTTCTCTGTGCTGGACTTATGCAGTGGATACTAGCAGATACCAATGGCAGAAGAGCATAAAGAGAAGATCGCCTTTATCTGTGTGCTGGGGTTTTATCAGTATAAGTGGATACCACAGGGAATCTCTGGTATCCTTGCAATGTTCCAATGCCTGATGGAAAAGGTGGTCAGAGACATGAACCTGCTGGAAGTCCAAGTTTACCTGGATGACCCAATAGTGTTTGGGTAGACACTTGAAGAGCATGAGGCCTGACTTATGAAGATTTTGGACCACCCGGGTGAGTATGGCTTGAAGTTTTCACTAAACAGGTGCCAGTTCTGCCAGCTGACTGTGAAGTACATGGGACATATTGTTCTGAACAAAGGAATCAGTGCATATTAGAGTAAAGTGGAAGCCCTCATCACCTGGCCAAGGTCGACCAACCTGAAAGCCTAACAGTCATTTTTGGGATTCTGTGACTATTACCGACAATTTCTGAAAGACTTTCTTTCTCTGGTGAGACCCTTAACCAATATGACCAGAGGCTATCTGCCCACTGGGACAATTGTGGACAAGCCTGCAAAAGTATATCACAAGGTTTGTGAACCATTTCATGACTGATGGACAGAGAAGTGTGAAGGGTCATTCAGAGAGATCATTCTACACCTGACAGAGGTCCCTGTATTGGCTTTTGCCAAGTCATACGCCCTTCATATTGATGCCTGCATGAGCAGCCTGGGAGCTGTGCTATACCAGGAGCATGAGAGTAGCATGGGATCTGTAGCATATGAAAATTGAAGCCTGTTCACATCGGAGAAAAACTGCTTATTCCATCAACTAGAATATCTCACTTTAAAATAGGCTGTGGTGGACCAGTTCCACAACTATCCATATGGAACCAGGTTTGTTGTGCTAACAGACAATGGCCCACTGATATATGTCTTGAGTACAGCCAAGCAGGAAGCCACTGGGCATAGGTGGATCATTGCTGTCATTTTATGAATTCTCTTTTTTTTTTGAACTCAGCTTTATTTTTTTCAAAGCTTACATATATAGCATTTACAGTATTATATACAGAGTCATAGATATCTTCTATTAGTCTATAAAGGCTACACAGCCAACTGTTGCATAAGGATATTTAATACAAACTCACTAATTACTAGTACAATTGAATGTAACCTTTTAGAACTATATTTTGCTGTAGTAACTCTTATATTCTTTAAACACTCTCCACTAGGGGTATTTGTGTGCTTGTTTCAATAGAAAACAGGAACAGACATATAAACTACTGAGCCAAACTTCTCAGTTTTAACTTGTGGCCATCGAACATACCCCCCACAGATATTTAATTCTTGCATGTACCATTAAATTAAAGCCCCAAGATTTCCAAAGCAATCTCATATCTCCCTCCACTCCCAACTTTCTCCTGTTCCCAAGGATTCCCCCCAGTTTTGGATCAGGCTCTACCGTGCACCCCTATTCATAAGCCATGTTTCCCAATTACGCCATCGGGCTTCATGTTGATAGGATTCCCTTAACTCTCAATATCCATTCCCCCAGGGTTGGGGGTTCCTGCTTTAGCCAGTGTACTGTTATACACTTGGGAGCCACAACTATCAAGGTCAACAAGATTCCCCTGGTATCCCCCTTCTGGTGTATGGCCCCTGGGAATCCCAGCACCCATTCTTCGAACTGTAAGGGAAGTAAGACCCCAGTAATGTCATGTACTGCCTTCTGAATGGATTTCCAATATGAATCCAATAAGGGGCAGTCCCAGAATATGTGCCAATGATTCTCTGTATTCCCACAACTTCGTCAGCATATTTTCGAACCTGAATTGCTGTAATGATATGTAATTGTTGGAGTCTGGAAGAATCTGACTAAAATCTTCCAAAAAAACTCATGCCACACTGGGGCTGAAGTTACCCGCCACCCTCGCTTTAATCTATGTGACCAATCAAATTCACTAATGTTTATATTATCCTCCCTCTCCCAGGTCCTCCTCAAGGGATCCAGAGAAGTTCTGTTTTGGGCCAACAAGATTTTATAAATATTTTATATATGTCCCTTAACATCTTTAACGGTGACCACTCCATATAAAAACTCCTCCCATCCTGTACATGGTCTCGTGAGGAGTTGAATATTATCCTGTGTTAATAAAATGCCTAACTTGCATGTATTGGAGAAACTCCGAGTTGGGCCAACCAAATTTGTCCTTGGCTCAGCGGTAGTCTATACATCACTACCCCTCAATAAACTGTGCTAACCTATAGGGGCCCCGCATCCCCCATCGTGCATACCCCGAGTCAAGTGAAGGTGGAAAAAATTCAGTTTCATATCTAATGAGTGAAAGGGGCCCTAGTCCCTCTGGTATATTCGTAAGTTTCTGAATCTTACTAAGAATATACAGGCCATGTCTGGCCCAATAGTTCCTCACCATCCCCACAAGATCCAGGAGTGCTGAGGTTAGGGCCAACATGTACAGTGGTCTTATTCCAACATCAGCATCTTCTATCAGGTACCATAGGGATGATGTTCTCTGTTTGGCCCATGTCATCAACATGGCGCCCTGTGAGGCTAAATAGTATAGTGAGAGGTCAGGCAATACCAACCCTCCTACCTCCCTTGGGAGATGTAATATTTTCCTAACAATCCTAGGTCTTTTGTTATTCCAAACGAATCTGGAAATTTGTCGATTAACTTTATTCCAATATGACATAGGTATTTTTATAGGGAGGCACTGAAATAAAAATAGGAGTCGAGGTAGTATATTCATCTGTATTGTGGCTATTCTTCCCAGCAGACTTAGAGGCAATAACCTCCATCTTGCTATATCCCGCTCCATAGTCTCCCATAGGAGTTCATAGTTTGCAGTGAAAAGTCTGTTTAAGTCCATTGTTATCTGTTTCCCCAAGTAGCGTATTTGGTTTTTGGTAGACCAACAGAAGGGAAAACCTTTGCCAAAACCCCTTGGGCAATTCCCACTTAGGATCAGGGCCTCTGATTTTTTAAAATTAATCTTATAGCCTGAAATTGTCCCAAAGGACTGAAGAAGGTCTATAAGGTGTGGCAATGAATGCTCGTGAGAGGAGAAAAAGAAAATGGAGACATCTGCATATAGGGAGAGTTTCTGTTCAATCCCCCCTGCCATGCCCCCCGATGTCTGTGCTGCCACATACTCTTGCTGCCAGGGGCTCCAGACTAATGGCAAATAAAAGGGGGGAGAGTGGACAGCCCTACCGTGTCCCCCTTGTCTATGGGAATAACTCCAAGCTAATGCCATTTGCTCTCACTAAGGCCATGGGATTAGTATATAGGCGGGATATAACTGTTAGAAATTTAGGGCCAAATTGCATACGTTCCATGGTTGCTTTTAGAAATTTCCAATTAACCCTATCAAAGGCTTTTTCTGAATCTGTGGATATAGCTATCTGGAACTGGGACTGAGTTTTCATGGAGGAAATAATATTCAGTAGTCAGCGGATGTTGTCCAGGAGATATCTACCCAAAATAAAGCCAGTCTGGTCCTCATGTATTACTGAGGGAGCCACAGACTGCAGTCTCCCAGCCAATAGGCAAACACCTTCAAGTCCATGTTAAGTAGTGATATGGGACTGTACGACCCGCACTCTGTGGGGTCCTTCCCTTCCTTAAGTAATACCGAAATCTGGGCCAGTCGCCATGATTCTGGAATTCCCCCCTCCATAATTTCTTGACATACTGGTAGCAGAAATGGGAGCTGCTGGCTCTCAAATGCCTTATAAAATTCCAGTGTAAAGCCATCCAGGCCAGGGGATTTACCATTTTTCAAACTTTTTATCTGAGCTTTTAAATCTGCCATAGAAATCCCTGCCTCTAATATCCCTCGTGCTTCTTCTGACAAGGTCTTGACCTTCAGACCCTCAAGGAAGCTATCCGTCAGGCCTTCAAAATTTGAAATCTCTTCCTGGGAGTATAGGAGCTTATAAAAATCAGCAAATATGTTAATTATTTCCCCTGGTTTGTTCATTCGGCTACCTTCCTTATTTGAATCTTTTAATTTTAAAACCAGTCTACTGAGCTGTTGAGACCTGAGTCTAGCTGCTAGTAGTCTTCCAGCTCTGTCTCCCCCTCAAAATATTGCTGACGAACCCTCCTGTACTTTCCCTCCTGTTGGGCTTGAATAATACCTTCAAGGGCTGCCCTTTTTTCTGTGAGGAGTTTCTTAACTTCTGAGTTTAAGGTGATCTTATGTTGAAATTCTAAGTCTTTCAGTTCCTCTTCAAGACTCGCCACCCTACTCTCCATCTGTTTCTTATGCTCTGAGGCAAATTTTATTATTATACCTCAGAGCACTGCTTTAAGTGCATCCCATCTTACCACATGGGAAGTATCTCCCACTGGATTCTGCAAGTGATATTCTTCAACAGTGAATGTAATTAGGTCCTCAAAATTAGGTAGGTTCAGCAGCCCCACATTGAACCTCCAGTGTGAGTTATGGGTTGTGGGGGCCTTGGTAAGGGCCACCCGGACTGGTGCCTGATCTAAAAGTGTTCTTGGCATCATCTCACATGCCAAGGCAGTATGTGCCCATTCCTGAGAAATGAACAGCAAACTAATTCTGATATAACAGTTATGCCTGCCTGAGTAGAGGGAATAATCTTTTGCTTGCCCATGAATTCCCCACCAGACATCCTGTAGACCTGCCAGACGGCTTAATTTAAGTAGTGTGGAGCCTGCCATGCCCCTTCTAGTCCCTGCCATTCCACCTGTTTTATCAAGAGCCACAGATAGAATAGTGTTGAAATCCCCCCAGGATGCAGAGCCCATCCTCCGGGTGGTTATCCTCATTCAGGGCATATACATTTAAACTAATGCAAGGTATGTCTCTATTTTTTATTTATTTATTTAAGTCTCGGATTACATATACCTTTGAGCTAAGAGCTCTTTTACAAAGGTTCCACGTCAGTAGAAAGGACAACAGATGAAACAGGACAGTAAAGTACAGTACAATAAAGTGTAAATAGGAGGTACAAAACTCATAATAGACACACAATCATAATGGACAGTCAACATAAAGCAATAGAGACACATTATGGTAATCAGTTTCAGGCACAGGAAAATGCATACAGTACATTGATATCAGCCAGCAGGCTTTGTCAAGACAAACAGGGCACAGGGTGTAGGAAGGGATGTGGGAGGAGGGCTGGGAAGAGTAAGGGTGGGTGGGAGTGGAGGACGTTAGGAGAGGTGGAGCAAGGGGAGCCTAAATTACTTGCTCAGGGTCACACAGTATGAAATGAAGTTTTTTGGAATCAAACCCAGGTCTACTGGATGTAACAGGCTCATTCACAGCTCGTTGATGTGACTCCTAGGCTATTCTGCCAGCTTCAAGTTGTATCAGTGCCAAACCTTGGCACATGTTTTAACCCAGCTATACAGTATTGTGTTAGCAGCCTCAAACTGTACTGTACAGTAGAATTTCTATAGTGCCCCTCTACAATGCAACTCACGCTTATAGTGAAACAGCACTAAAGGGCATATCTTGGCTCTGGGGAACCTTCTCATGTGGTGTCATATGGAATTAAGGTATGTCCCAGCCAATCAGAAGCTGACCAACAGACATGAATTAGATGGGCAGTGGGACCCCAAAAATTAACATCCCTACTGCACCCTAAAAACAAATATGTAACTTGTATTGAAAATAAAAGGTTGTGTATTTTGGAAAAGGAAAAAGTGGAGGTCAGTTAGGGTTTGGTATGGGCCCCATGACTTATCTCGTCGAGGGTCCCCCAAAACTCTAAAGTTAGTCTTGTGGGTGAGAAGAGATTCTCTCTCTCTAGTTGTGTGCTGCAGAAGCCAGTCTCTAACATCTAGCATTTTGCAGTAATGTTCCAGCATTTTAGTTTGCTGTGTTAACAATGCCTGCATAGCAGCCAACTGTTGCAGTAGTTGCTCCTGTAATTGGCTGTTTGTGTCATTCTCCACAAAGTCGGTTTGAGTGGCAGCGTCTTTAACTGATGTCTGTGTCTGGATGGAGGCTTCACTCATCCTAGAGCAGACAGCTGGCTCATCCTGTGCTTGTTCAACATTCCAACGTCCTCTTTCCTCTTCATCATAAGTCTCTTTCTCTGGAACACGTGCCAATATCCGGGCCTTTTGCTTTGGCACATTTTTCCAGGTCTTCTGTTTAAATGTCTGAAGCACTTTTTGAAGCCTTGCTCCAGTTTGTGGATGTTTCACTGGATTGATTGGAGTTTTTCTGTTTTCTTTCCCCCATTTCCATTGTCTCAGAGTTGGCAATGTCTTCCTCATGAGATGTGCTCCATAGAATGTATTGGTTTTCATGATTATGCTATGGGTTGAAATGTAGTCAGGTGTAGAACTATGTGTGAGTATGAGAACTATAAGTGGCCCATAGTTTAACATAAAGTCCCTCCGAGTCTGTTTCTACTTTTTCCATATTTAAGGGGCAGGCCTTGTGTATTAAAATAGACCTTCCCCTTCTGTGGGGGTGCGCTTCATATGTAGAGGCATAGACTGAACCCACCCACCCTTGGCACAACTTGGTGTGCTCATGCGCTGTAAGGTGTGTCTCCTGTATCAGTGCAATTTGGGTATCCAATTTGCCCAGTTCTCAAAATATCTTAGCTCTTTTTATAGGGCTATTAATCCCCTGAATGTTATAAGTAGTAATGTGTAAATTTTCCATGGCCAACCCTGAGGCAACTCTGCATCCTTAGGTCCCCGAGCCTCACAGGGACTCGCGGCTGTGAACCATGTCTCAAACTTTGAGGGGGTAAGGGAGAGGATGGACACACAGCTAGTAACACAGATTTCCTAATGTAAGATAAAATAGTATTGAAACAACTGAATGGTATAAGTAAACGTTTGGGCCTAACCAACGCCCAGTAACAAAGTCTCTTCTCCGTATGCTTTTTGTGACTTCCAAGGTTCCACCCCATTCCTGTCATTCTTCTGATATTGTATAATGGGGGGGTAGAGCCGGAGCAAGCTCCGCACTGTGCTGCCCTCCATTGACATAGCCATGGAGGTGCAACTGGCGTGGTATTGCCAATTCCATACAAACTTCACCGCTACTCCCCCACCCTCCCGGTGTGTCTTTTCTGTAAATTTTAATTAGAAAGGTAAGGGGAACTGTCCCAGTCCCCCTCCTCATTATAGAAGCCCACCCCACCCAGGTCATTTCTGTATATCTCCCTTCTCAAGATCGATCTCTGTAGTCCAATAATTACTCCAGTTCAATCTAATATATCCCAGAGCTTACCCCCTTCCCCTGTAGTGAATATCTATCTGACCACTTGTATTAGTGGTCGTTCATAGTGAACTCCCCGAAGGATGTCAGCTGTCAGATTTCAAGGAGTCTCTGCCATTGTTGGGGTATTTGAGGCACTCCTCCTGGGTGTCTGGTACAGTGCATTGTCATCTTGCTGTTCTCCGGTCTTTGGATTTTTCTACCATCTCTTATTTGTGGATTGACGATAAGATCTCATTTTGGGGGGGGGGTGGCGGAGCCAGCAGCCGAAGGGGAAAAGACATCTCCTAGAGAGCTCCTCTTGCCCAGAGACAAATCAATAAATATACTCATAGAAAAAGTTTATTAAGGCTTTGAACTTTAACAGATGTTCAATCCAGATTTAATTTGGAACAGTTTGGTGTAATTTCTGTTCACATCGACCATGGGAAACCCTAAAAAAAAGGGTATTCAAGACAGCAGTGGCCCAAAGCAGAGTAAATCAGTGGATCAGGGTGGAGCGGCGGCTTGTAACTACGAGGTGAGCACATCAGAACCATCTAATGGTGCGCTTCTACAAGTCATACAACTTCTTGATAAAAAGGTGGACAATTTAACCGACCACATTTCCACCATGGACACCAAAATAGCAAAAGCCACAGCAACATCCAATGGAACAGTGGAGAAGGCAAACAATACTGCTACAGTGGTCACTGGGATCCTTGCAGAAAATAAATTGCTGAGACTCTGAATGGAACAGCTTGAAAATGCTGTTCGATCAGCAAACTTGTGCATTCTAGAGGTCCCAGAACAGTTGGAAGGGCAAGATATTTTGGAGTATGTGGAAACTCTACTCTTCACAACATGGGGCCAGGACATTATGGGGAATATTGTGAAGGCCTATCGAATTACCCCAGGCGCTGTCAAATGGTAGAAAATTTGCCTTGTACCATATTGGTAGTCACATCCGGACCACATATCCGAGATAATGTCCTGACAGCAGCTAAAAATGAAGGACCCGTTTCTCTGGACACTGGTGAAAGAATACACTGCTTCCAGACTTGAGTTTCTCGACCCGACAAAGTCACAATGCGCTCGATGCTGTTCGATCGGGGCTACAGGCCCTGGGGGTTACTCATGCATTACAGGTTCCAGCACACCTTAGGATTCTGTACGCAGGTTAAAGTTGCATTTCCTCGGACCCTGCTAAAGCAGGGAAAAGGCTGGACTTTGCTCATCAAGAAGCTAATGATGTGCTGGATGATGGGGACTGAGCTTACATTTAATTCAAGGGGTGAATAATTTAGTCTCCACGTGGCTGTTTGTCTCTTTAACTGTCACAGATATACCTTGAAGCCTAAGCTGACTGGATTTCCAACAGCTTCATTACCTTCAAAGTTCTTGTTAAACTGATTTAAATGGCAGAAGTTGTTATTTAAAATGATATATTACTGCTTGCCTTATTGAATCAGGATTTGATATCTGGTTAAGATTTGTCTGGGGCTAATGGAGGGGGCTCTCTAGTGAACATCTGCAGGGAACGTGGAATAAATAGCTGAGTCACATGGACTACAATGCTGCACATAGTGGCACAAGGACTCAATCTGTTGGTTTTATTTACTTTTGCTTGATGTCCATGTTCTTGCTGCAAGGTTATTTTAGGGGAAAATTTCATGGAGTAATGTAGTAATATGCCCTCACTTGATGTAACACTGGCTGATGAGTCTGTAATCCAAGTTATTCAATGTATATTGCACATTTTTGATATACTCAAAACCAAGGATGGTTTTTCATGTATGTACTTACTATGAAAGGAAATAAAAATAAATTATATAAAAAAAAAGATCTAATTTTAGACCATGTACTGGGTTCTGCAATTTCGGCTGATTTACCAAATGTTTGCTGAGGACCAGGCTGCCCCCCCCCCACCAACTGCCACTGTTTCTGCAGTTCCTTAAATGTCCCTGGGTCGATAAATTATTTGATTGCAATGTCCAATCGGGCTAGGTATTTCTTGGCCTCCTGAGCAGTTTCAAAAACTGCTGTGCCTTTGTCTGAAGTCACTCGAAGTTTAGCAGGGAAGTCCACCCTGGCTTTAAGACCTTTGCTGCGAAGCGTTTTTACCACCAGGAACCAGAGCTTCCTTCGAGCCATGGTGGTGGGTGCATAATCAGGTTCTAAATAAAGTTTGATGTCTCCAAATATGATTTCCTTTCAAGCCCAGGCCTTGTGGAGCACCATCTCCTTCACTCTATAGTCTAAGCATGCCATAATGACAGAGCATGGTCTGGCTTTAGAATTCTTTGGTGGGGCTGCAAGGGCATGATCTGCTCTAATAATGTTCCGGGTAGTGTTCTTATATAGATCTAATAACTCTTTGTGGAGCCCTTCTTTGTACTCTGCCATGTCCCCCAATTTCGAATGTTCATGCAGCCTGTGTAGCTGCAGATTTATGCGTCGAGACCTGTTCTCAAGGTCTTCCATTTTATTAATCAGTGCCTCGGAATGGTCGTGGAGCTGTAACAGGACCCCATTGTGCAAATTCACCGTTTCGGACTGAGTGGTAAGATGTTCTTCTATGGAATGAATCTTCTTTTCATGGTCTTGGATTTTATTTCTGTTGTTGCTGACTTCCGCTCTGATGGTGTCCAAAGTTTTAGTTAGCCGTCTTAGCTCCCGACAGAGTTGCCGTGAAGTGATCATGAAGTCTTTGTCCTCCTCCTCCTCAGACTCACTTGATGAGTTCCAGTCCTGGCTCTCCGGATGCCTAGCAGGTGTATCTCCTTTTATTGGGGGCTAAGTTTAATTTCTGCTGTTTTAAGTTGCCCCCTGGTGTTGCTCGGTTCCTCGATATTGAGGCCATGGAGACAATAGGTCACCCCCTTCAAATTTGGAGAAATTGACAGGTGAGGTGAGCTTTAAATAGTTTTAAACACAGGGAATCAGCGGGAGCTGATCAACCCTACGTCTACATGGCATGGCGTCGTCACTGGAAGTCCCTATTTTATGATTTCTGATAACAGTACTATCCTGTAAGGAACAATATTGATGTGGATGCATTTTCCATGCACCCCCATCGTACTCCACCAACAGAGGGACTCTGGACCCACATTTCAAAGGACAGGGTACAAACTATTTGCCAATTGCTAGTGCCAAAGGACTGGCCTACTCCAGCCAATCCAAATAGAGCAGAAGATCTATTTAGAGTTAATCCCAACACTGTACCAGAAGTGTATGCCCCTCTTACCACTCTACATAACACCTCCCGGCCTCATCTCAGCTCAGCTGACATGAGACAAGCTCAGGGAAGAGACCCCAGCTTGAAGGATGTCATTGTGACTTTGGAAAAGGGTCTTGAGTCAGACAAAGTAAAGTCAAACCACCCTGATGTGCCACTTACCCTCCAGAAGTGGAACAAATTGGTCATAAAAAAATGGACTGTTGTATCAAATCACACAAAGGCCGACACCTTCCCCCAAAACACAATTGGTTCTGCTCACCAAGTACAGGAAAATAGCCTTGAGAGCTCTGCATGAGGATATGGGTAATCTGGGATATGACAAAATGCTGGACCAAGTGAGAGCACGATTCTACTGGCCTTGTCTAGCAGCAAAAGTAGAACCCCATTGCAAAAAAGTGTAACCAGTGCATCACTCTCAAGACTCTGCCAGGCAGGAGTAATGGACCATTGGATCTGGTCTGCATGGACGTTCTGTCACTGCAGCCAGGCAAGAAGGGAATCAGCAACATCTTGGTGATGACAGACTACTGCAGCCGGTATGCACAGGCCTACCCTACCAAAGATCAGAAAGCAACAACAGTGGCATAAGTGTTGTGGGAGAAATATTTTGTGCATTACAGATTCCCAAAGTACCTCTACTCTGACCAAGGGAGAGACTTTGAGAGCTGTCTCATTAAAGAGCTTACTGACCTGATGGAGATTGCCAAGTCTCGTACCATTCCCTACCATTCACAAGGGGATCCTCAGCCAGAGAGGTTCAGTCAGACACTTTTGAAAATGCTTGGAACTTTGGCGTCCCTGGGAGTTGATAACAATCTAGGCAACTGGGTAGAATCATAGAAACAGACAGTGTTGGTAGGAAAAAAACAGTGGTCCATCCACTCTGCCCATGGTTCCCTATCTGTTCCTGGGACCTAATTGTTATCCAGTGCACTAGCCCTCCCCATCCTCCCCTAATATCTACCCTGCTACTGTTGCAATGAGTAGCTACAGTTGCCTTCACTCTGTCCCAACTGTGCTTGAAACCATTTATGGTTTTGGCTCCTACCACTTCAGCTGGCAGACTGTTCCAAAGTTCCACCACCCTCTCAGTAAAGTAGTACTTTCTCAAATCCCTCTTAAACCTTCCCCATTTCAGTTTTCACTCATGCCCCTGTGACCTTGAATTTGTGCTTATACTAAATACCTCATTGTAGTTCACCTTATTTATTCCTTTCTGGAATTTAAAAGTTTCTGTCATATCACCCCTCTCCTGTCTGGTCTCAGGTGAGTACATGTTTAGCGCCTTTAGCCACTCTTCATAAAATCTGCCCTGTTTGCCTTGTATTATCCTGGTCACCCTTCATTGCACTGCCTTTAGCCTGTTCTTATCCCTCCTGAGGTGAGGACTTTGGTACTGGGTACAGTACTCCAGATGCAGCCTTACCATTGACCTATGAAGAAGTAATATTACCTCTTTCCTTCTACTGTCTATACCTCTCCTGATGCATCCCAACATCCTATTTGCCTTACTAATGACATTACTGTATTGATTGACTTGATTGTTTGAGGATTTTGCTAATGATGACTCCTGGGTCCCTGTCCTCATTTGTAGTGCTCAGCTTAACCCCTCCCATCCAGTACTCCATCCTGGGTTCTTGTTCCCTAGGTGCCTCACTTTGCACTTTTTGGCATTGAATTTCAACTGCCAGACCTCATAGCCATCATTAAGACATGGGCCTCGGGGGAATAACAACTAGGATCTGACAGTCCAAGGTTACATCATATTTAGACAGGATAGAGAAAAAGGTAAAGGGGGAGCTGTAGCCCTCTATGTCAGGGGTGGCATTGAGCAGTGCAGGATGAACACATCAGGGGGACTAACAAAGAAACAGAGTCACTATACGTGCAGCTCGCAGCAGCCTTGGGCAAGAAAATACCAGTGGGAGTGATCTATAAACCACAAGGATAGACAAAGAAGAAGGATAGGGAGCTTGAGGAATAACTAGTCAGGGGAGTGGCAAAAGGGGAGGTGGTGGTGGGTGACCTGATCCTGCCAAACATTGACTGGAAGGTTCGGGTTGCCAGGAGCACCAGAAGTCAGGCCTTGCTGGATACAGTTCAGGACTATCAGCTGGTGCAGCTAGTTAGAGAACCCACCAGGCAGGCTGCCATACTCGATGCAGTGCTCACCAACTTGTTGATGGTAGAAGCTGTGTGGTAGGGGAGCCACTGGGGAGCAGTGACCTTAACTCTGTCTGGTTTGAGCTAACCTTGAGGACTGGCAAACCCCAGTTAAAAGCTGAGGTCATCGATTTTAGAAGGGCAGACTTCAACAGGATGAAGAAGTTGGTTCTGGACAAGTTTGTTGAGGTAGACTGCATAGAAGGGGTGGAGGAAAGTTGGGAAGCAGTAAAGGAGGACATTCTCGAGGCATCAAAGATACACCTGAAGACAGTAACCAAGAGAAATAGGTACAAGCGACCAATGTAGTTCATGGAAAGGGTTAGAGTAGCAGTCAGGATCAAAAAAAGGACTTTGGAAAGTACAGAGAAAAGCAGGGGGAGGAAGAATAGGGAGAATACCAACGAAGAACTAGGGAAGTTAGAAAGGCAGTTAAGGAAGCGAAGGCAGACACCAAGCTGCATATTGCTGGAGGGGTTGAATAAATTCTTCAGGTATATTAGGGGGAAAAGGAAGAAAGGGTGATTGTTAGGCTATCAGAGGGAAGTAGGATAATAGAGGAGGACAGGCAAAAGGCAGCCATCCTAAATAACTACTTTTGCTCTGTCTTTACTAGCGAGGACAGTGGGCCCTTACCAGCTATTGGCATGAAGGCAGCCATTAAAGGGGTCCTGGGGATGAGGGGGCCAGTATTCACCAGTAAAAGGGTCTGGAAAGGGTTAACAGCCTTTAAGAGAGATAAGGCCCAGGGACCAGATATGTTGCATCCGATGGTGTTCGGAGAGCTGACAGCAGTACTGGTTGAACCCCTGGTAGAGCTATTCAACAGCTCACTACAGTAAGGGGCAGTTCTGAAGGATTGGAGGGTGTCATATGTGGTTCTACTCTATGGTGGGAAGGAGCAGGCAACAGGCAAGGAAACTGATGGAGTCACTAGTCAAGGAGGACTGTGCAGACTGCCTGGAAAGCAATGGCCTCCAGGATAGTAACCAGCATGGGTTTGTGGCAGGGAGGTCTTGTCAGATGAACACAATAGTTTTCTTTGACTGGGTGACAAGGACACTGGACGTGGGCCATGTCATGGACCTACTCGATTTTGATTTCAGCAAAGCCTTCGACTCAGTGCCTCACAGGCACTTGCTGAAAAAGATGTAGGATCTGAGGGCAGCAAGGGACATAGTAAGATGGATAGGAAATTAGCAGAGGAGGAGGCAGCAAAGGGTTATGGTAAATGGGGTCAAATAGGAAGAGAGGGTGGTCACAAGTGGGGTGCCACAAGGATCTGTCCTGGGTCTGGTCATCTTCAGTATGTTCCTTAGTGATATTTGAGAAGGAATCCAGGGCATGTTGTGTCTCTTTGCAGATGACACAAAGCTCTTCAGGAGAGTGGATAGCAACAAAGGAATTAGGGAGATGCAGAGTGACCAGCACTGATTAGAGAGATGGTCTACCATGGCTATCAGGTAGCTCCCAAACAGAATGTATCAACAGACTCATCTCTCAAGAATACAAATTGATAAGTGGGGCCCCACAGGGATTTGTACATGGACCTGTCCTATTTCAAATCTTTTCTTGTAACATGGTGGATGTCATCAATAGCTGGTGTAGCCACTACATAGATGACATGAAATTAGGAAATATTGCAGCAATAGCAAACAAAGAAATTTTACTAAAAGATCTAGACAAATTATTTATCTGGTGTCAGACATGGGGGAATGGAGTTCAGTATCAATAAATGTACAGTCATTCACATTGGCCATAATAACCCTAAGTTTAATTACTGTATTGGGTCACATAAATTAGATAGTAAAGAAGTGAAGGAGACATGGGGGTTATCATTGACAAAAATCTGAATATGAATGCTCAGTATACTGTTATTAGGAAGATGAATTACATGATTCGTAACACAAGAAAGCAATAACATCTAGAAATAATAAGTTATGGAGAGGGGTTTATAGAACTTACATCAGACCATACTTACATTATGGGTCTCAGTTATGGTCCCCTTAACAAACAAGCATTTGTCAATGCCGAATGATGTCACGCTGGCATTGGCAGTGGCAGAGGTGGAGAGGCACAGTGCTGTGAGTTTGTTAATGTGTCCCAAAAAGTGATTTTGCACAGCGAGAATGCCACTGTGACGCAACACAGTCATTGTCTGGACTTTCGCCACCAAATTTTCAATATAGGCATTTTAGGACCTCTGCTGATGAATAGTGTCACAGTCATTTCCTGAAAGTGTCCCAAAAAGTGATTTCTCACAGTGACCGTGCAATTCTGCACCGGACATGCGAAAACGCATTACAGCCAGCTGTACTGTTCACAAGGAGGAAGGGAAAAATGGCAATGATGAACAGCTGGAGTGAAAGTATTACAAATTAAAGTCAATGAGCTGCATGCAAACTGCAATAACGACGCTTGTAAACACCTCACGTATTGACTTTCGGCCCCAAATTTTCAACATAGGCATTTTAGGACATCTGCTAATGAACAGTGTCACTGCCATTTTCATAATGCGTCTCGAACATGGAGCTTTCCACAGCGACCGTGCTATTGTCGCGCCAGAACTGCAAAAACAGATTTTGGTCAGGATGTGAAAAATGACAGCTGTACTGTTCATTAGGAGGTATAGAACAATGGCACTGTTGAAAATGTGGAGTGAAAATATAAGTTTGCGAACTTACAAGCGTGCATGCAAACTGTGCAATGCACGCTCGTAACACAGTCATTTTATGGAGTATTGTCACCAGATTTTCAACACAGGCATTTTAGGACCTCTGCTCATGAACAGTGTCAATGTCATTTTCGTAATATGTCCTGAACAATGATTTCACACAGTGACAGTGCTATTCTGCGCCGGAAGTGCGAAAACATATTTTGGCAAGGATGTGAAAAATGACAGCTGTACAGTTCACAAGAAGGTGTGGTAAAATGCCAATGTTGATTATGTGGCATTAAAATATTGCAAATGCGTTAACTTACGAGCGTGTGTTGCGCAGCTGCTACGCATGCTCATAAAACAGTCATTTTATGGAGTATTGTCACCAAATTTTCAACACAGGCATTTAGGACTGCTACTCATGAACAGTGTCACTGTCATTTTCATAATGTGTTCCGAACACTGATTTCACACAGCAACCATGCTATTCTGCGCCAGAAGTGCGCCGGAAGTGCGAAAACACATTTTGGGCAGGATGTGAAAAATGACAGCTGTACAGTTCACAAGAAGGTGTGGTAAAATGTCAATGCTGAGAATCTGGCATGAAAATAGTGCGAATACACTAACTTACGAGCGTGTGTTGCGCAGTTGCTACGCACGCTAGTAAAACAGCAAGTCTTTGGATTTTTCCCACCAAACTTAAAACGTAGTCTTTTTGAGAGCCCCTCTCATGAACAGTGGCACTGTCATTTTGTTACTCAGTCCCGAAAGGTGATTTGCGCAGTGACTGCGAAATCACCTTTTGGGACCGAATAACGTCATGACAGTGCAAAAATTCACGAGAAGGGGTCCCAAAAACCCCATGTTGAAAATGTGGGGCCAAAATTCACAAAAATGCCCAAGATATGCACTAAAGTTGAAAAAACCCTATTCATTCCATTATACAGCTTACCGGCATTTCTTCAGTTCGCAGTCAGCTTTGAAGAGTGCAGACGTGTTCCCGGTCCACAGAAAATCGTCATGCTGGACTCCGCAGGTTAGTATGGGGTGGGAGGGCGAAGGGAGGCAGGGTGTGCAGTGGGTGGGTGCTGGTGAGGGGAAGGGGGCATCGAGACTACGAGGGACCGTTTTCATTTTAGAGGAAAAAAAATGAAAAAAACCATCGCGGGACAGTTTTTTTTGCAGGGGATTTGGCATGCTGGGGTGGGCTCCCAGCATGCCACCTAACTCTTGGGGGGTGTCTGTGGCCGACAGAGGATTGGGCACCCTCGTCGGCACTAGCAGGGAGGAGGAGGAAGTAATGCCAATGGGATTGGGCACCCCGTCAGCACACAAAGCGGGGGGTGAGCCAAGGGGATTAGCCACCCCTTGGCATTCAAAATTGGTGGGGGTTTATGCCAATGGGGAGTGGGCTCCCCGTTGGCAAGAAAGCGGGGTTAACCGACAGGGATTGGGCACCCTCAAGTCGATAGTAGTTAGGGCGCCACCCGCTACGACTATGCACATAATGGCGGCGAGCACGGCAAGAAAAGGACCGCTGCATATGATGAGCTTTACTCAGATTGCAGAGGACCTTTTCTTAGATGTGCTCGCCACATTATGTATGCATGGTGTGGCGCCGGCATGTAGGCTGATTGGGGAATGCGGGATGCACCTACTGGTGCGTGCCCTGCATTCGCCCAACAGCGACCCCACCTCCAAAACTGCACTGTCCCACGATGTTGGCTGTGCAAGCACGCCAACATAAAAAGGCAATATAATTAAGAATAGAAACTAGTCAGAGAAGATTTACTAAGACCATATTCAGACTAAAAGATGCAAAGCCTGGAGGAGAGGAGGTTAAGGGGAGTTATACTGCTAATGTACAGCATAATAAATGATGAGACACTACTAAATGAAATGGGATTAACAATGAACAACAATAGTCATAATCTAAAGGATCATAATAAACAACTAAAGGGTTCCAAATTAAGAAAAGATAAAACAAATTTTTTCCTTTTACGAGGGATAGTCAAATATGGAATGGTGTATCATAAGCACTTATAGATTGGAGAACAAAGGAGAGTTTCAAAGACAAGCTAAATATTTTCGTGGGTTTAAACAAAGATAGTAACTGCCACTGAGAAGTGGGAGGTAGCTTACATGAGTCTCATGGCCTAATGCAACCTATACAGACAACAGTATTAACAATAGTATTAAACAAGTCCAAGTGGAGCCAGCAAGTGCAGTTTCTGGTCCTTGCATACAAATGCACCAAGAATAAGTCTACAGGGTTCTCCCCTTATTACCTCATGTTTGGATGGGAAGTCAGACTGCCAGTGAACCTGTGTTTTGGAGTATCTGAGGATGACACCCTACCATAGATTTATCTTGAAAATATGAAGAGATTAAGACAACTTACCGACACCTATAGGGTTGTCCAGGAAGCAACGTGAAAAGCTATGCAGAACAAGACCCGATATGACACACATGTAAGACAGCAAGCTCTACTGCCTGAAGACAGAGTCCTGGTGAGAAATCTTGGCATCCTGGGTAAACATAAATTAGCTGACTATGAAGACCTGAACTGTACGTCATTATGGAACAGCTTCCCAATCTGCTGGTGTACTGACTACAGCTGGAGGGTAGAAATGCAGGTAGTTAGGTACTTCCCTGAAATCATCTATTGCCCATTGGCCAGCTGTTACCTGATCCTGAGAGACAAACACATTCTTCATCACCTAGAAAACTAGTCACCAAAAATGGGACATGGAAACAGAGGACCCATGCTGCTCAGCATGAACCACCAGTTGCAAATCCTGTGACACAGTCTGACGTGGTCTACACCTACTTTGATGAGGAGGATCAGTTTGTATGTCCTTAAATTACTGTATTCTGGTTAGCCACATACCATTTGGAGTTGCACCACCATGCACAAAGAGAAAGTAGTATCACTAACACTGGAGGATGGATTTTCAAAGCCCTGAGAAGAACGCAAGATGCTTGCATCAAACATGTCTGACGTAACTGGCACCTTGCATCAAAGGATGTGCCTTGAGCTATTTTACAAAGCAGCCTGCATCAAATGCAGGCTGCATGCCTCAAAGGGGGCTTGTGCCAGCCTTGCATCACAATATGGGCTGCGGTATGGCTCTAGGGGGCTTGCGGCAGATGCAGGCTACCATATCCCCTAATGTTGAATTCCCAAAACTTTCCCTGAGAATAAAGGTCTAAGTACAGTTAGACCAGCACTTGGCTGGTCTAATGATACTTAGACATTTGCTGGGAGGGTTGTCACCCACACGCCACTGTGCCTCCACCATCACTGATCTGCTGATAACCTACATGTCTACAAAACCTATTACCCTGGTGATCTAGTGGTCCCCCCACCCTGATATACCCGTAATGCAAAATACTATAGGTACACAGTCATTCCCTGGTGATCTAGGATCCCCTTCCCAGCCCGATATGCCAGAATATGGAACTGCTGATAACATCCTGTCTTGGTGGTCTAGTGGCCCCCCACCCCAGCAGGTAGTGCCAACCAGCCCGCTCCCCCCATTCCGAACCCTGATCCTGCAACCAGCACAGCCCTCCTCACACAACCATGGACAGCTGCCAAAGGAACTGTCAGAGCAGGTACTATATACAGTATGTGTTCCGACAGTTAAATCGGCAGCCGGCCATGTGGTGTGAAGAGGGCTGTGCTTGTCACCGGACTGGGGTTTGGGATAGGGAAAGCAGGATGGTTGGAACTACCTGCCAGGGTGGGGGGCCACTAGACCATCAGGACGAGATGTTATCAGCAGTTCCATATTCAGACATTGTGGAAGGATTGTGGGATAACCGATGGACCAGACACAGAACTTCAGGTTCAGTACACAATCTCTGTGTGATGTTTATTTAAAACACAGGGGATAACCTTAGGCAATGGCATATCTCTTCTTCAATATATCAGTTTGCAGCAACAGACTATGCATGTCCTTCCTCTGCACTTAGCACCTAATGACCTGCTGATCTATCTCTGCTGTGGAAATGAACTATCTCCTATGTTGGTCTTGTGTATTTGGGTGATGGTGAGCTGAAAAAACAAACACAAAAAACAAAAACAAGCTAAAGACAAAGAACCTCAGTGCAGAAGCAGTGAAGGAATGGTTACCCCAAAAAAGGCAAGTTTCAAAGAATCACAACATCACACATACCCCCATAATGCAAAGCATCATGTGATGTATATGCAAATCAACATTGCATTTTAGGCTGGTTCAGCTTAAAGCCAGAATGCATGGTGCCAAAGGGCCTCTCAAACAATCTGTAATTTATATGCATTTTAACACAACGGGGGGTTTCTGATATCTCTACACCGGTAACTTAATTTTTATAATACAGTCCCCTAGTAACTTTTTACCTTTATCGAAACACCCAGTGCCATGTTATTTTCAACATTTACAGGTTTTATACACATAACGCATATACATCAAAGTGTTTTATGATGCAGTGCTATTGCATACTAAATCCAACAATGAGGAACACAGCCTGTTGTTTTACATCAGCTCGGAGATCACCACAATAACCTCCCTGTATGAGGACCTGAGAGGGAAAAGGAAAATTAAAGAGGACACTATAGCATAGTCAAGAAAGGAGAGGGGGTGCCTATAGGTGGACAACCTTATGGACTAGAAATTGTAAAGGATAGCTTAGGCTAAGAAATAGAAGAACTGTTGCAACAGATTTAAGAAAAGGTCAGTCCTCAAAAGTGGCAGGATCTCCCTGTTACAGGCACATCAGGCTGGGGGCAGGGACCCTAGATTGTCGTGGACTGATTGTGTACCAATAATATTTTGCATTATGGACATACCGGGGCTTGGGGGGAATAGATCACTGGGAATTACTTTTGTTGATACTGATTTACATTAGGGGCATACTGGGGATTGGGAGGGAGCCACTAGATCACCAAGGAATGACTGTTTTTTAATAATAAATTACATTATGGCATTTTAGGGTGGGAGGACCACTAGATCACCAGGGTAATTGGTTTTGTAGACATGTAGGTTACCGGCAGATTGGTGGTGGTGGTGGTGGGGCGCTAGCCACTACTGTGCTCCTGTCCAAGGGCACAACTGCTACCACACCACCCTACAGCTGTTGCGGCACACCTCATGGGTGTACTGTCTGTTTGGCACACTGCCACTGTTGCCACAAGCTGCAGGACTTAGGTGGCAGGAACCTGTCCGATGGAGAATTGGGTGCAGGGTCCAGAACGTAGTGGCACTTGATGCAAGCTGCCATTGTCACAGCCTGCAACCGGGCTTTGAAAATCCAGCCCTGGGACATTATATCCAGCAGCAACACCCATTATACCACCTGACTTTGGGCCCAATGTCATTGATACAGCTACTGTTGTGAAGAATGAGGGAGAACACTTGGATGTAGCACCACCAGTGAGTATAGAGATACCTAGACCTTCTTAACCTGTTTCTGCACTGGATGCAAAATCCTCCAATGACCTTACCCAAGTCATCGCAGAGAAGCCATTTTATCTCGTCGATCTGGAAGAGAAGTCAGGCAACCTGAGAAGCTCACTTATGATGCTCTTGGTGTCTCCACCAACCTTCTCATAAATGTGGTGCCTAAAAGAATAACTCAGCTGCCCAATCCTTTATTGCTTCCCCCCCTTGTCCTGCCCCATGTCATCTTTGGGAATTGTAGACATACCAAATGGGGAAGACAGTAAAAGTCAAATGCATGTCTGTGTTCATGTTGAATAATGCCATCTTTTATCAGGATGCAGGTGCATTTGACAGACTGTTCTATTGTGTTTAGCCTGTTTGTATTTTGCAGGCCTTGACAAGGATGACAGGGATTTCAGTGAGTGGAAGGTGTACCTATTTCCTAAAAAGGGGCTTAACTTTGGCTCTCTCCAAAGCACTGCTGCCGCCTTTCACTGCACCACACCTTCACCTTGATCCTCACCCAGACTGCAGCTGTAGAAAACAGGGCTGGACTGGACACTGTCATTTGTTCTAGGGACTTGTTCAGCACCCCCTCACCACGGCTGGTGCACCACCACCTTTCTTCACACAACTGGCCCCTGGACTTCCTTCAGGGTCAGGGAGTCAACAGCAAGGAGGCTGCTTAGTTTCTTCCATCAAGGCCACTAGTTCAGGGAGCTTGTTACCCAGACTACATGTATTGGTACTGTACTCATTGCCCTCCATTTTTTGATAGCCTTACCCCTTTTAGCCCCATCCCTGTCCTTACTGTCTCTGCCTTTTCTCCATTGACCCCTGTCCTGCTCCCTATTGACTTCTCTACCTTAGTGTTTACCTCACTAACTACCCTGTTTTGTGAGGTGGGGCTGGGAATTCCATGCTTCTTTTAAGGCCTCCGCCTTGGCTGGTTTAAATGCTTGCCAATGAAGCATTTAAACCTACCACCTAGGATCCTGGTTCCCCTCCTGGGCAGATGCAGACCATCATGCCAGTAAGGGCCTGCAGCCCTCCAGGTGGACCCCCAGTCCCCAATGAAGCCAAAATCTTGAGCTCTGCACCAGTTTTTCAACCATTTATTGAATCCCATGGTGTGGAGTACCCTTGCTTCATCCATGCCATAGACAAGCAGCACCTCCGAGAAGGTTACAGTGCATGCTACTTGTCTAAGGCCTCTCCCAACTCTATAAACTCCTCCTGCACTGCTCTGATCCCATTCCCAGGCAGGTCATTTGTCCCTAGGTGGACAGTGATGTCCAGTTCCCTCTTCTGTACCACTGATCCACAATCCTGAGGATTTGCATCCTGTCCCTCCCAGCCATGGTGCCAGGCAGGCACCTTACCTCCCTCTCCTTTCCCCACCAGTTCTACCTTCCTAATGATTAAGTCCCCCACTAGGAGTTGTTTCCTTCCCCGTGGGGTCTCATGCCACCCTCCTCTGGGTCTCCTTCTTAGAGGTTCCCAGCATCCTCCTTGGTCTTCACTGTGGGTGCCTCCATAGAGGAACCATGCTCCACCAGAATGGCATATGAATTGTGGAGCAGTACAACTGGAGGGATGTGCCTCTGATCCACCACCCTCACCCTCCTTGAGCCCACCATGGTTCAACCACTCCTCTTTCTTGGCAACCTCCAAGGCAGTGGCCCTGGTGGTCCCTGGGTGGGTGAGGAGGTTTTTCCAAATCCTTGGCATGTTGGCATGGAGACAGGCAACCCCCTTCCTCATACCAGAGAGGCGCCTGCAAATAGGGCAGCATTGCAACCTCCAGAATGTCTCCCAAAAGACTGCCACCCCATGGCCAGTGCATTTTACCACTCCCATGTCTCTCTTCCTTCCTGTTTAGTTTTTTTCCTTTTTGTTAGTGTGTGAGAGGGTGTGCATGCGTCTACCCCCTATGCAGCATGCTGGGCTGTTAAGGTTATGACAGGTGTATGCCCTTTGCGCTTTTGGGAAGTCATGTCAGAATCTCTGGTATAAAGGAAATGATGCGCTGTGGTGGCTGGGGAGAGGGGCAGGGTGGGTGGGACCAAGTCTGTGCCCTCCAGAAACAATCAGCTACAGCTGTGACCCACCACCCCGGTGAGTGTTTTCCTTCCTTTTAGCAAAATAACCTGTACAACAATTTAAAAGAAAACATACCCTGCAAAAAACAATTTCAATCAGAGAAAAATAAAGCAGTAAACTGTACAACCTGTAAGCACACAACAGTAATGAAACCTGTAAGCACAAAACAAAATAGTAACACAACAGTAACTCTGCTTAGCCAAAAGAAGCTTTAATGTCTTTCCTTGCTCTGTTAATGTTGCTCCTTGCTTTGTCCTTTCAAGCAAACCCTAGAAGAAAAGAGCTCAGGTGAAGCTAGGTGCTTTATGCCAGCAAACCTAGTCTTCACCAGTTTCATGGGTTTGTTCATAAAAAGTGTTTTCAAAATTGCAAAAAAAAATTTCTCAGCGCAAGCTTAGCCAGGCTGGTCAAAAATTCAGTGCGTGGTAATTCAGAAGCATTCCTGAGTTCAAAAAAACATTCAATACCGCTATTTCTTCATCATGAGGAATAGAGTTGTAGAGATCTGCCACATCCATTGTTGCTAGTATACAGTTATTGGGTTAGGTATGATTTCCCAACACACTATATCTCGCCATACTATTGCCCAACACTAACCCCCCCAAAAAAGAATGCCGACAGGTTCAAAAACTCTTAAATTGAAATCCCGACATTTGCCGTGTGGGGTTGTGTCAGGCTGAGTGCTGAGGGAACAACATGATTCAAAATACAAGTAAATACCTTCCAAAAAATGGTATTTGTATAACTGCACTTGCGATGATGTGTTAATATAAAATATGTCACAACCAGAAGCAATGTGAAGCAGGGTCTACTGGGGAACTAGAAAGACCGCAAGTTCAAATCACACCTAAAACACTTACACTGTGCGACCCTAAGGAAATCACTTAACCTCACTTACTCTCAGTCCCTCAGTCTATCCAGCCATAAAAATGGGTAAAAACAGGACCTCTCCAAAAATGAGACATGCCGTACCAATTAGGCTTATCTGGAGTAAACTGCAAAATGCACAAAGTATTTCTAGTGGGCTATTATAATTCCCCTCTCAGTTGTCCCACATTAGGAGACTATGTCATATATCCCCAAATGCCCTAAGCATACTGTAGGTTTGATACAGCAAATCTAGCACATTCTTGCGGAATGAAATGAAAGCGAACAGTATTTTGCCAAATAAGAAGTGGGCTCATCACTTGTACTTATTTAAGGTGTCAGTCCAACAGCAACTTCATGTGCTTATAAGTCAAAAATGTTTGACTTCAGCAAAACCCCTCCATATACGTCCCACATGGCATAACAGAGATAATGTCAATGTGCACCCAGCCAAGCTGAAAGAAACATTAAAACACCAAGCTGTAATTATTCAACGTGCAAGGGGATACTTCCCCAGCAGTTTCCCTGAAAAACAGCTTCTGTAACAACTCAGGTTTCACATTTTTTTATTTTTATTTTAGTCTTTGGTAACTGGGTAAGGCCCACTAAGCAGAAGTGCCTGTTTTCAGGGGCGACCTGAGAGCACTGGGCAGTTAAGTGACTTGCTCACAGTCGTACAGTATGCAAATGGATGTTGTGAGAATCAAACTCAGGTCTGGTCTGCTGGATGAATCAAGCTCATTCACCCCTCATTCCTCTAACCTCTAGGCTATACTGCCAGCCCATTATGAGGCATTTGGAAAGAAGTATTTGTATTAATGATGCACACTGTCAGTCTAGCTAAATGCTAGCCAAAGAACACATCTAATAACTAATACGTCATTACCAGAGGGAACATTTAAAAAGAGATCTACAATTGTTGTGTTTGTTTGTGAAGCAGAAGCCTAGTTGAGATTATTACATCCAGGAATACACATGGGCAAATAACAAGTGGGCAGACAAAAGTCGGGAATGCAGCCCACTTGGGATTACGGAGTTGGGCAGATCCATGTCTGGAATTTGACATTCCAGAATTAGTACGGATCCCCAGTTATTCAGGTTAATATTCTCTCTATTCAATGCTTATACATGTTTCAAAACATCTCTCATATCCTGTCAAAAGGGAAGGATTTGTGGTACAAATTCTGGTATATGGAAATCTAAGAAACTAAGCAAAGGTTCAGGCATTGAGTCCATCCCAGTGACAATAGGTCGTCCCATGGATTAGCTCAGTCCTTTATGGACCTTTGACTGGGCAGCAATTCTATAGACCTTCAGATCTCTGTGGCTGAAATATTCCTCGCTAATGTTGGTTCACCCTTGGGAACAAGTCAGTGTGATGTTACTTTGAAAGTGGAATTTACCTCATTACAGAAGAACATTATCACCCCCTCCCCTGTTATTCTTTTTCCCATTAATCCTATGGTTATATTAACAAATTTTTATGTATTATTTATTTTTGCTTCTGAGGTTGTATTTTTAGTTTGGATGAACTGGACTACTGGCACATTGGCCCTAGTTGCCATTTGAGTTCTGCCTCTATACAGCCTGGTCTCCAGCACCAGGATTCTGAGTGCATGTGAAGCCGGCCCATTGGTGCAGCTGTTGGATTTCCACTTGCGACACCGTGACCCGGGTTTGGGAATGGACCCAGGTCACTGCAGGCAAGCCAGAGGGGAGAAGGCTCAAATGTCTGGCGACTGCTCGCCTTCTCCCGGGGGAGATGCAGCTTGGTGTATGCTGACTCCTGGTGGAGGTTGGGAGAGCAGAATTTTGGCGAGCCCTGCTGAACTCAGGGGGTGTGGTGGATGTTGGCGTATGCCTTGATGTCTGTGATACTCCATGTCCCCCAGGGAGAAAACAGGAAAACAATTTCCCGACCAGCCAGATGATGGCTGTCAGCCCTCACTGCCATGGAAGCCCTGGGTCTCTGTACCATCTTAGCAGTACCCAGGGTCTGAACAAGTGTGCTCTGGTTGTCCCCCTAGGCACCTTCCCCCTTGGAGGAGAGGGACCCATCTGGTGAAGGGTGACATCGGGCTACCCCTGGGGCAGCTGCAATCTGAGGTGGAGGGGATGGGGCGAGTGTGTCGGCGGGGCCTAGGCTGGCTTGAAGGAGAGGTGGGCCAGGGAGCTGAAGGAAGGAGCAAAAAAAAATTGCTGTAGGTCACCTTGCATGTTGCAGGGCACATAGTTTGAACATATTGTGTTCACTGTGTGACCATAAGTCATGTCAGCACATCACTCACACTCAGACATCTCTATGGTAATGTGGCTATACTTCCAAGTGGTGCTATTTAGGTGAAGGCATGGAGATGCCATTTAGGTTAGACTGAATGGCAGCAGAGGTTCAGTTCCCCTCTATGAAGATCATTTGCAGTATAACTGTGGTACTCTGTGGAAGTCAGCTAAGCTGGTGAGTTGACTACTCCATTGCACAGGATGATTTATTTACTTTAATAATGACACTTTGAATGAATGCTATAAACTAGTATTATTTAGAATTATTTCAGGATCACTGTCTTGAAAAAGTTTCTTATTGGTGCAGCAAAATGTTGGCATTTTTCCATTGGCCAGGTCTCTTGAAGCTGGAATAAAATCCATGGAACTTCGACAGAATGCTCTGCTTGTGTGTTTGCTAATTTTTGAAACTCTGTATAAGACTCCTTGTAGCAGACCACATGGGTAGCACCTGGGAGGATGGGTGGCCTTTTCTGACAATTTGTGATTGGTGGCCTGGTCTGCCACTTGGGCCAACCACCCCCCTATTCATCAAGACAAAAAGATGACCTGTTTGGATGAAACTTCACATGGCTTTTGAAGGCCATGGCTACATATTTTGGGACATACTGTGAATGTTATTAATACTGCAGCTGGGGTGGTTTCATGTCATAATGATGACTGGGGAATGGCAACCCATGAAGAGGGCACAAATCCCCCCAGTGTGACGACTTTGCACAAAGTCTTTTTTTGTGGGGGGCTTTGTCCCCACATTCCCCATTCTTTAGGATACTAATTCCAGGGGAGGGGGCATACCTTGGGGATATGGAGAACCACTGGTTGCCCAAAAGTGTCAGCGCTGAGGTTCTGTTGCCCTCTTCATGGGTTGCCATTCCTCAGTTACTGTTTTAATGTGCTACCGCTGGGACCACTGTACTAAGTGGCATCTAGAAAGTCCAGAACTGATTGCTCTTTTTGATTATCTTTTGCTTGACTTATGTTTATAGTGTTCTATTTTTATTGTATTATTTGGTATTTAATATGGAGGATTTTGATTCAGTTAACACATTAACAGGCCAAAAATGTGACATTTATGGGTATACAGAGTCAGAAATTGATGAGGTTGTGGCTACTTATACCAGTGACAAAATAAACACAACTACCTTCAGTGATAAATCTTTGTTAAAAAGTTAGAAGCTTTAAAGAAAAAAAATGTCCACCATGAATGGCGACTTATCAGTCTAGCACAGTATGTAAAAAACAGTTGAATCAAGGTTGAAGTGTTCGATTGGACTTAATGGTAGTTATCATTTAGGCTACTGCTAGACAAAGAACAGGATTAGCTGGCAATATTGCCTCTGTTAAGGAATAGCTTAAATTAAAAATTGAGTCAGAAGAATTATCTATGTCTCTTGAGAAAATTAAATGTGATTTGGCAAGATTTGAAGAGGGGTAAAAATATTAAGATTAAAAAAATACAGACAGGACACAGTTGCTTACTGGGATGACAGGGTGTACAGTCGGAGTACCAAGAAGAATACAAGAGGTCACCCCAGTCAAGCATTAACTGACACAGGCACTCAGAGTAGTATGGAAAGCAATGATAGAGAGGAACCCCAGAGAGGTCAGGCTAGGCAGCCTTTTTTAGAAGGACCAACAAGGGAGGTCAGCAAAAGAAAAAACAGGGAAAGGAGACAGGAGAAGAGAGTGGGGATGAAACACATGCCTTAACAGACCGAGAATGAGCAGGGTCATCAAAAAATTCAAAGAAAGGAAAAAGCAAAGAAAAGGAGCAAAGAGGAGGCAAGAAGACAGAGGCAGAGATAGCACAGAGACGCAGCAGCATAGTCCTGTCTTCAACCGCTCACAAAAAGAGCTGAACAATACTGAGCTGAGGGTTCAATACTGAGCTAAGGGTTCAATACTGAGTGCTAAGGGTTCAATACTGAGATCTAAAGGTTCAATACTGAGCTAAGGGTTCAATACTGAGAGCTAGGGGTTCAATACTGAGCTAAGGGCTCAATACTGAGAGCTAAGTGTTCGGTACTGAGCTAAGGGTTCAATACTGAGCTTAGGGTTCAATACTGAGAGCTAAGGGTTCACTACTGAGCTAAGGGTTCAATACTGAGCTAAGGGTTCAATACTGAGAGCTAAGGGTTCAGTACTGAGTTAAGGGTTCAATACTGAGCCAAGGGTTCAATACTGAGAGCTAAGGGTTCACTACTGAGTTAAGGGTTCAATACTGAGCTAAGGGTTCAATACTGAGAGCTAAGGGTTCAGTACTGAGCTAAGGGTTCAATACTGAGCTAAGGGTTCAATACTGAGAGCTAAGGGTTCAGTACTGAGCTAAGGGTTCAATACTGAGCTAAGGGTTCAATACTGAGAGCTAAGTGTTCAGTACTGAGCTAAGGGTTCAATACTGAGCTAAGGGTTCAATACTGAGAGCTAAGGGTTCAGTACTGAGCTAAGGGTTCAATACTGAGCTAAGGGTTCAATACTGAGAGCTAAGAGTTTTGGAAAGGGGATTGTCCTTTACTTTATAGACAACCCTGATGAATTTAAGCTCAGACTTGATCTACAATGATTTTTTGTAGAAAATTGCAATTAAAGTAGTTTTTTACTGATGGTGAATCTACAGATTCAAAGGATATGTGCAGACTGAAGAACAAATTGGGAGTCAACCCTCAGTTTCTCCCCCTAACCAACATTCCACCTTATATTGAGAACTATATTTTGTGTGTAGAAAAGCACATTGAGACAATACAAATATCTAATAAAAAATATTCTTTAATATGTCCAAACAGGAGACAGATACAATCACTTCACTCCAAAATGAAAGCACTATCATAATCAAAACAGCAGATATAAGTGGGTTGACAGTACTTTAAGTTTTGAATGCTCTAAGACCGAATGCCTTAAGCAACTTCATAATGAGCAGAATTTTAAACCACTAACAGGAAATCCCATACAGGACATACAATAGCTAATAAAGCCCTTAACAGAATAAGGTTTGAGGCATAACTGGATTGAAACATTGGTGTGGGAAAAACTTATGAAGAAACATTCTGTAGTTTCTATATTCTGTTGCCTGTCAAAAGTCCATAAAGGGCTGAGCCCACCCCAGGATGACCTATTGTCTCGAGGATGGGCTCAGTACTTGAACCTTTGTCTAGTTTCACCACAAATCCCTTCCATTCAAAAAGATATGAGAGATGTTTTGAAACTTCTATAAGCATTGGTTAGAGAGAATGTTAACATGAATAACTGTAATACAAAATCACACTTACCCCCATAATGCAAAGCATCATAGGCTGTATATGCAAATCACCACAGAATATTATGCTGGTTCAACTTTAAGCAGAAATGCATGGTGCCCAAAGGCCTCTCACACAGTTTGCAAAGGGTGCCAACAGAAGACACAGACACGTGTTTTGTCCTACCAGGACTCATCTGCTTGCCTCGTCTGTATGACACCCCAGTGGAATGAACCAGCTACCCTAAGATGGTCGTTCTGAGTTGTGTTGTGGTGAACCCAATAAAAACCAAAAACAAGTTAAAAGACAAAGAACCTCAGTGCACAAGCACTGAGGCAATGGTTACCCCAAAAGGCACTGGCCAGGAAGCCAAGTTTCTCTGTATAACTGTATACTACTGTAGCAACAATGTATGTAGCTGATCTCTACACCTCTGGTACTCATGATAAAGGAATAGAGGTGTTGAGAGAGAAGTTTTTTTAACTCAGGAATGCTTCTGAACTACCACCCACTGAGATTTTGACTAATTTGGCTGAGCTGGTGCTGCAAAAATATTTTTTTTTCAAGTTTGAAAACACTTTTTATGAACAACCCCACACAACTGCTATGGGGTTGACAATGTACAAATTTGAATCTACTTTCATTCTGGACCTAGTTACAAATCCCTTTTATAGCAATATTATTTGCTATAAAAAGTATATTGATGATTTGATGTTTGTATGGGGTGGAAGTGAAGATGACCTTTTTTTCTTCTATAATTACTTTAATGCTTGTAAAATGAACGTAACATTTTGCTGGAATACAGCCTGGAAAGGATAGCTTTCCTAGATTTGTAAATCTATAAATAAGGCAGCATGCTGATAAACAAACTTTACAGAAAAGCTACTGAGAGAAACACTATGCTTCACAATAAAAGCTTTCACCATAGACACTAAGGGATAATATTCCCTACTGGGAGTTGCTATGAGCCAGATGTAATTGCTCCCGAGACTTAAGGTTTCAAAACTGATGCATCAGTGATGGAGAGCCGATTAACAGACAGGGGTTACCCTTTAGAGGTGGTTCAGAATTCAACAGGAAAGGCACTGGGAAAAATGGTTCTATGTGATAACAGCTATCGCAGAATAGAGATCGCCATTAGGGCAAGTGTACATCACCGAAAATCAATCTTGGCGATGTACACTCATGGCACAGGGCAAAAGGGCACCAAAAACATAGATTCTTTTTCTTTATGTAGGGGGCTGCACCTCCCCCACACCCCCCTACTAAAGTATTCTCAACTCCAGGGGGGTGCATGTTGGGGAGGGTGAAAAAAAAAAGTCCCAACCGGCGCAAAAAATCCAATGTGCCTGGATTCAAACCCAGCACCATCGCAGCCCTAGCATGCCACCAACCCACCATGTCACATGGTCAGTTTGGTAGCCCACTGCCACACTACACCTCACATACCCGCCCTCTCCTTCTGCCCATCGCACGGAGTGCTCGCTCCCCCATGCACGTGTACATATAGCGACATCCTGTCACTATATTCACCCTCCCTGTCCACTAGCCCTGTGAACAGGTGCAATTATTGAGTCCCCCATTTTGGAAAGTGCTCAGTAGTAGACACCCTCATCACAGGATACCGGAAAAAATAGATATGACTTTATTTATAAGGGCTCCGAGAAATAGGAGACATCTGATATCATTATTTTCATTACACTAGATTCTCCACTTTTTGTGAAGGTTAAAAATGTGTTACACAAATACTGGAGAGTGTTACATTCAACACACCAAGGGTGTTAAAAAGTTTTGTATCATCCCCATTGGTTACTGTGAAGAAATACAGCACACTGAAAGATAGACTAGTCCATTCAAACCATATTCCACCTACAGCTAATCAGAGTGGGTTTAGTTTTGAGCCAGTACCACAAGGCAATTTCCCATGTGGCAGCTGTGCTCAATGTGTTCACACTCACAAGTTACATGACGTTTTGAATAAATATAAAAATGAAAGCACAAGGATTAGACAACAAATAACATGTTCCTCTATGGTTGTAGTCTACACTATCAAGTGCTCATTTGACAACTCGTTCATTGGGAAGACTTCCAGCATGCTGAAAATACACATCTCAGAGCACAAGTCAACTATGCCAAGAAATTATGAGATGTCAGTTGTTGCAAGACACTTTAACATGGCAAAGCATTCTGTAACCTATTTAAGGTTCTATAGAACTGAAAAAATTGATATGCCAAAACATGGGGACAATTGAGAACATCAGCTCCTTGAGAAGGAGGCATATTGGATACAGAGGTTTGATGCATTAATTGACAATATTGGATTAAACAAATAAATTGATTGGGCACCAATTCTATAGGCAGTCAGATCACTGTGGGTGAAATATTCATCACTATTATTGCTTCACCCTTTTGAATGAGCCAGTTTGACCTTACTCTGGAAGTGGGCTGTACATCCTTTTGGAAGATCATTATCCACCCCCCCCCCAATTCTTTTCCTCATTTGTTGTATGCTATATTAAGAAGTTTTCATGTGTTATTTATTATTGTTTTTGGGGTTGTGTATGTGGTTTGGACAAATTCAACTACTGACACATTGGCTGTTGTTTAGTTCTGTCTCTATTTAGCCTGGCCTCCAGTACCAAAATTCTAAGTGCTTGTGAATGTAGAAATCTTGTGACCTAAAGAAATGTCATCTGTATAAAAAATGCTTTTGAGCTGCTCTAACAGCATTAACAGAAAGACAGTTACATTTTTATGTTAAGATGCCTTTCTTAGAATTGCTGGAGGTGATCTCGTATGCTTCAAGAGACATTGTCAGAATGCATTGTGTTCACCCTGCAACCATAAGTGATGTCACCATGTAGCTCACGCTCAGGCGTCACTATGGTAATGCATTCATGCTTCTGTGTGGCACTTGTGGTGTCCTTCCTGAAAATAGTAGATCAAACGTAACTGCATTTGAAACATGATTGTTCAAAATGATTTAAAGAATTACATTCACATTAACAGTATGATTTTAATTACAGCTGTGGTTTGGGATTTTCTATGCGCATTGAACATACAGATATAATTCATTATGAGCTTTTATTGATCTTGTAATGACTTTTATGGTTGATCAATCAGGTTAGATTGAATGGCAGCAAGGGAAATTCTCCTCCATGAAGATTGTTTGTAGTATAACTGTGCTACACTGTGGAAGTCAGCCAAGCTAATGAGTTGACTACTCCATTGCACAGGATGATTTTTTGAAAATAATGACACTTTGAATGAAGGTTATAAACAACTACTATTAATTTTGAATTATTTCCAGGACCACTGCCTTGAAAAAGCTGCTTAATGGCACAGCAAAACATTGGCCTTTTTTAAAGTGTCCAGTTATGAACTCTTGAAGCTGGACTAAAATTTATGGAACTTTTATAGAATGCTTTGCTTGTGTCTTTGCTAATTTTTGAAAAGGCCGGCAAGAAGCCACCAAAGGGGTTGAGGGCACATTCCACCACAGCTACTATACATCTGCCACAGCAGCAGTATTAAGGGGTATACCTTTGCTAAAGATGTGCAAGATAGCCTCATGACCAGCAGTAAACACCTTAACTTTTCACTTCTGTCTGGATATCTGGACATCCAAGCTAGAAGGGGTGCCAGATTTGGTAATTTGTGCTTCAAAACATTTTTCCTAAATAGGTTCTACACCCTGTCTCTCAAGTATTACTTGGAGTCTACAATTTGTATAACATCACAAATACACTTTTACTGGTAGAAGAAAAAATTACTCACCGTAGTAATGATGTTTATTCTAGGGGGCGTATTTGTGAGTCATACAAGCTCTGCCTATCCCCCCTTCTAAAAACCTGCATTCAAAGGGTTCCTTCAAGTCAAGTCAGAGCAACTGTTTTAAAAATCTTTTCTTGAGCATTCAACAATTTCAAACTTTGCAGTTTTTACAGCTTTTCATATTGTGATGTGCCATTTCTTATTGCATTTACATTTCCTAATACTTTACATTGGTTAGCTGAATGGCCACTGCTCTCTTCTGCTCTTGAGCTGTAAACCTTCCTTTGAAGGGTCAGATGTAGCATGATCACACTGCAGAGTTTGAACTTTAACATTCTAAAGTTCATTGCCAGGGCAACACCTCAGTACGGTGGCACTGAAGTGCAAAACACAGAATAAAAAAGTGAAATGCAATCTAATAAGTAGAGCAACAACCAAAAGAATGAAATGCAAACAAAAAATAAAGCAATAAATCCAAATGTGAAGTGTCATGCCACAAAAAAAAAATAAAGTTACAAAACAAAAAGAAATGTAAAGAATTTAAGAGTGAATGCAAACAAAAAGCACAACACAACTAAAAAGTTAATGCAAACCAAAAAACAACACAACAAAAAAGTGATTGCAAACAAAAAGCACAACACAACAAAAAAGTGAATGCAAACAAAAAAACACAAAAAAGTGAATGCAAACCAAAAAAACCCACAACACAACAAAAAAGAGAATGCAAACAAAAAAACACAACACGACAAAAAAGTGAATGCAAACAAAAAAACACAAAACAATGGAAAAGTGAATGCAAACAAAAAAAATCACACCACATCAAAAAACCACAACACAACGAAAAAGTGAATGCAAACAAAAAAACACAACACTATGGAAAAATGAATGCAAACAAAAATCCTGCAACTCATCAAAAAAATGCAACACAATGAAAAAGTGATAGGGATAGTGAGATAGACAAATCCATACGTCTCAGCCGTCTCTGATTTTCAGGGATGTCCCTGATCCTGCCTCACAAATTCCTTCAGTCCCTCCTAAAATATGAATGTCTGTCACTGAAAAGTAGTGATGTGATGCATAAAATATAATTAGACATTAGTGTTAAAGTCTACTTCTCCATCAGAAAATGCATTTCATATGAAACCACTCATTTCAGGAAGCATCATGAGTTGATATTATCAATTTTTAAGATTAGTCCCTGATTTAGGTCATCTGTCCTTGATTTTTTAAAGCCCTGTCCCTGATTTGAAAGGCAGGAGGTTGAGAGGTATGGAAAAATCAGCCATGTACTGTACCCACAATGCCTCACTATGTAAATTAGTATACATGCTATTGCATTTCTGTACTCATTAAAGAACTAAGAGACTACATCTCTCAGTAAAGAAATCTTGTCAGCTATATACTGTGGCCTGGATATTCAAAGCAGTTGTGCATTGCGCAGCTGGGTTGCGCATGCACAACTGCAGAAATGTGCCATACAGCGATATTCAGTGGGAGCCATTGCACAGCACAAGAGCAGTGCACCAATGCACAACTGTAATGAATGCATGTGCAAGGGCAAGGGCAAGGGGCATACCCATGAATATTCGGCACAGTGTGATATTCAACCCCCGAACCATGGTGCAAGTGAAGAGCAATGGCCAGATGTGCCGAGCAGACTTGAGCCTATAAAAACAGGGAGCAAGCAGGGGGATGACACATGCGCCAGAGGGGAGCAATACAGAGAGAGTCAGACAGGCAGACAGAGAGAGAGAGAGAGAGAGACAGAATGAGAGAGAGAGAGAGAGAGAGAGAGAGAGAGAGAGAGAGAGAGAGAGAGAGAGAGAGAGAGAGAGAGAGAGACAGAGAGTGTGTGAGAGATAGAGTGACAGACAGAGAGAGGTTGAGAGAGTGAGAGGGAGAAGGAGCCACTAGACCCTGAAGGGAGTGAGACAGGCACCCACAGTGGTGGGGGACAGTGGTCACAGGTGGCTGTCAGCCAGGGGCAGGTGGCACAGAAGGGAGCCCAGCGGAATGACAGGCACTGCCCCACAGTGCCAAGGGGTCCAGTGGAGCCGGATGCCCAGGGGAGACAGGACAATAGTGGCCATGGCCAGTGTGGTATTCCAGATGGAGGCCATAATGAGGGGTGTGAGGAGGCAGGAGGCAGAGCGACATGGCCGTGGAAAGGCCCTGCGGTGGTACGCCCGGAACAGGTGGTACTGGCCCCACATCAGCATTGAGACCCACATTGATACAGAGATCGTGGGCTGATATCACCTGAACTGGGTGATTCTGAGGCCGCTCTGTGAGCTGTGCAGTGAGAGGATGCAGGCACCCACTAGACAGAGCCATGCCTGACAGTGGAGACGAAGGTGACAGCTGTCATGTGCCTGCTTGCCATGGGCATCTTCCAGAGACCAACAGGAGACACCACAGGCATAACCCAGTTGGCCATGTCACGACTCCTCACACAACTCCTCAGTGCCCTGCTGCCACATGCTGCAGAATGCATCCAGTTCCCCAGCACACAGGCAGAGCATACAGCAACCATGCAGAAGTTCCACAGGGTAGCATGGATGCCTGGTGTGCTAGGGGCCATCGACTGCACCCATGTGGGCATCCACATGCCACCTGGCCCAGAAGGGGTAGCATATGTGAACAGGAAGGGCTACCCCACTATCAACTGCCAGGTGGTGTGCGATGCCAGGGGGTGCATCACCAATATCTGTGCCACACACCCTGGGGGCGCACATGACTCCTTCATCTGGCACAGCTCAGCACTGTGCCACAGGTTCGAGACTGGGCATATCCCCACTGGCCACATAGTGGGCAAGTATGGCAAGACCATGAGCAGCTGGGAAGAGCAGGGCATGGGAGGGGCGTGCAGGGCAGATGCCTTGGTGGGAGCGCCAGGGATGGGCAAGGGGCACAGCGACAAAGGACACCAGGCTAACCATACATCTATCCACACAGGTGACAGTGGCTACCCACTCAGGACCTGGCTGCTCACCCCCTACCGGTGCCCGTCGTCCCCAACAGAGGACCAGTACAATGAGGCACACGCGAGCACATGGAACATCATTGAGCATGTGTTCCAGATGATGAAGGCACGTTTCCGTTGCCTAGACAGGTCTGGCGGTGCCACACTATTGACTGTGGGATAGCTGTCAAGGCCGACGAGGGGGACAGCAGTGGGGATGACATGGGCAATGGGGTGGGGGGCAGCCCCCTGGGTGGAGGGATCCCTGGTTCCTGAGGATGGCATGCCAGCATCGGGATACGATCACACAGGAGTACTACAGTGCATACAGGTAGGTGGACAAACCCCCCATGCACTGAACAGACACATTGGCATGGTGCACAGGCATGGGTGGGCATGGCCATAGGCATGCACACACAGGCATGGGAGGGGGGGGCCGTGCCACACAGCTACACACAACACCATGCAGCACTGTACAGCAACACACACACACACACACACATGCACACACACTGGCACCCACAGGCATGCACCCAAGTGCTAGCATGTGGCGTGGATCAGACACAATGCACCGGTGCATAGGTGCAACCAGCGCTGTGCTGTCATCATCACGCACATGCCACATGGGCCAGCGGCTGGGTGGGTACACGCACGGGCAGCGTGTGGTGCACCACACAGGTGCCACAACTGTGTCATGCACACACACACACACACACACACACATATATATATTGCCCAGGTGCACACAGGGTGGTGGCAATGGACAGCAGACAGGGCAGCATGCACATCAGGTGTGCCACGCAGACACACGGCCACAGGCTGCTCAATGGCCATGGGGGGTCTGCAACTGCCTCCAGGGGTCAAACTGTGGGACCGCGACTGGGTCCTCGCAGGGGTCTGTAGGCACCCAAACAGGCATGACCCAGGCATGCCTGGGATGCTGACAGCGGAGCCCGGTGTCAACACTGAGGGTGTCGCCTGATGCTGGGTCCGTGGGGTGGACAGTGCACTCCGAGGTGACTGTGGCAGGTGGCACAAGTCCGACCAAGATCACATTGACAATGCGGTCCAGGGATGTGGTCGTATCCTCCCGCAGGTGCTGTATGGCCTCCAGGACCTGCACAGTGCCCCTCTCATGCTGCTTGGCTGCCTGGTGCACTTCTGCACAGAGTGCACACATCCCAGTGATGAGCAGCACCTGTTGCTCCACAGAGGGCCGCAGAAATCGGGTGTGCTCAGTCAATGGATTGGTGCCCAGGTGTGCATAGGCATGTTGCTGTCCCAACGGTGGTGTGCGACCACGCTGCACGGCCCCCCACTCAGGTGGGTGCTGCACAGCAGGGTCCCCATAGGGTTGGTCCTCCTCAGGCATGCCGGTGGCAGACACTGTGCCCAGCTGCCCCATCCCCAGCCATCTACAGCAGCTGCCCCTCCGGCCACCGTGCGCTGGCCAGCGCCTGGGCGGTTGCACCACCACCACCCGGTGCCACTGTGCCTGTGCACACAGCAGACCCTGGGGCAGCAGCAGGCAGCTGTTCCACCACTGACAGGCCACTGGCCATGCTGCCAGTGATGGTGGTACGTATGGGTGTCTCCCCTTGACAACACCACCACTGTCCAGGATGATGGTGATGTAGTCATCAGTGTCAGACCCCCGCCCCAATCTGTGTCTCCACACAGAGCACACAATGACTGGCATCCTGCTGGAACTCAGCCAGGGCCTCATTTGCCACCATGCCCAGGACATCCGGCCAGGGGGCGGTGGTGTGCTGCAGCTGATCGGTCCTCCGGATGCCCATGGAGGTGGATGGCTGGTCCTCTGGGGCTGGGCCTGCCCCCACGGCAGCTGCAGGTGCCCCTGCCACTGCAAGCTGGTGTGCTGGTGCTGTAAGGGAAAGCAGATGTGTCAGTGCCACTGTACCAGCCACCACCCCCCTGCATACCTACCATGCAGTGATGGGCTCCCTCCTGTCTGGAAACCACCGCTTCGACACACCCTCAACAGTGCTGTGCCACATGGTGGCCACCACCAGCTCCTCTTGTGCCTTGAGTTGTGGCACAACAGCCTGACCCCCACCAGTGGCTGTCCTGGTGGCCTGTATGGCCGCCACCATCTCCTTTATCCTGCGCTTGTCAGTGCCCACCTTTTTCCTGCACAGACCGCTGGTGGCTGCCCTGCTGGTTCACGGCCACTGCCAGCTCCACCCAGGCCATGGCCCTGGTCTGTGGCATGTCAGTGGTGCCACTCAGCAATGGCTCCATGTCGAGGTAGACCTCGAACAGGGCATCGGCTTCCACTTTTGTAAAGTTGGGCCTGTGCTTGAGGGCAGGCCCACGCTCCTCACCCTCCTCATGCTCAGACATGTTGCTACCTGTGGACATGGACATGTGGTTACTGGCTGCAGCAGCCCACACCACCCATCCTGCTGTCCTGCCTGTCCCCACGGCAGGCGCAACCTACCTCAGATGGTTGCAATACCGGTCCATGGCCTGTGCTGTTGTGCGGCGCCTTTATAGTGCATTGCATGCAAAAGAGCTGTTGCGCAACGGTAATGACATGCAAATATCCCCACTGAACCATGGATAGGCTGATGAGCTCATTTGCATGTGACAGCTGAATATCGCGCACTTGAGCCTTGTGCAATGGAATTGCTCAGGTGCATGTCATGGTGCAATGCTGTGACATGTGCAGTGCATAGCCTACTGTACGCATGCGCTGTGGCATATGCTACCGCCTATTGCACACTGTGCACTAGGAGTACTATAGGACTCTATACAGCCTACTGCGCCATAGACCTAATGGCATCCAGGTGCTATAGGGCCCATGGCACTCAGGCGCTATTAGGCCAGTGGTGCTCAGACTCTATTGGGCCAATGGCTCTCAGGTGCTGTTAGGCCAGTGGTGCTCAGGAACTATTGGGCCAGTGGCGCTCAGGCACTATTGGGCCACTGGCGCTCAGGCGCTATTAGGCCAATGATGCTCAGGCGCTATTGGGTCAATAGTGCTCAGGTGCTATAGGGCCCATGGAACATGGTGCGCCATAGGCCCTACTGCGCACTGTGTGATGTGGGCCCTATGGTGCCCATGCACACATTGCACATGCTGACTCCTGTCCTATGCCCCCTTGGGACCCCTGCTACATGTGCTGGTGTGGCCATGCCCATGTTGTGCATCTCTGGTGATGCATGATTGCCGGATGCCACGCAACTGTACACAAGGCACGCATCCTGCACATGTTGTGCACGTGCACTACTGGGTGCCATTTTGTATCTGCTCTAGCATAGTAGCATGGTGCACCATGGTGTTAGACAGGCATAGAACTGGAGCCAGGTTGAGCAGGTAAACCTGGTGGCTCAGGTGGAGCCAGAAGTTCCTGGCCTGTTTGGGCAGCAACCTCTGCAACAGTCCAGGACAGATGTGTGGCAGACCATAGCTGATGGGCTGGTTCAGGCCACAGGGGTGCATCACACTGGGGAGCAGTGCCACCTCAGGTATGGTGACCTGATGAGGAGGGATCCAGAGTGGCTGAGGGTGCTGCAGGCGTGTATCCACAGGGGGTCCGTGCCACGGCCAGGTAAGTAGGCACATGCTGTGTCTGTGCACAGCCACCATACCACGGTGTTGGCTGGACTGCATGCCATGCCGGGAGGGGCACTGTCTTCATGTGCCCTGTGGTGAGGCATTTCCAGTCACCAGGTGTGCTGCACCACTGCCCTGCTGCCCATGCCTGGCTGGGGCACACACTGTGCTTCGGGGAGGGGGTGGTGGGCTCATGCTGGGGATGTTTTCTGATGTGTGCCTGTCTGTGTTCTTGTCCTAGGACCTGAGGATAGATGACATGCCAGGGTGGCAGGGGTGCCTGGTGGGCTGCAGCAGGCTGCTGTGGGCCCTTCAGCAGGGGGTGCTGGGCCCAGCACTGGTGGAGGAGTGGCTGCAGGACTGGTGCACGTAGCACTGCGGTGTGCAGGTAGGCACTGTTCATTCCCTCTACACCATACTGGGTGGTCAGTGAGGGTGGGGGTACAGCCATGGGCACCTGTGCCATGTGCTATGTCAACTGTGTGCAGCACAAGGTGTGATGTGCATGGCACTGTGGGGTGGCCATTGCACATGTGTGGCATCTGTTGGTGGGCTGGGTGTGCATCCAGCTGTCACCAGTGCTGCTGTGGTTCCACTGCAGCACTGTGCCACCTGCCTGCCACTGTGTGGTTGGTGACCCTTGGGCAGTGGTGTCCAGCGCTGTGCACTGTCGTGGCATGCCGGGTTGGTGGCAGGCATTGGCCCACCCACTGTGGGTGGCCAGGGTGCCACTCCAGGGGCGTGTGTTCCCACTGTCCACTGAGCACAGTGGGAGGGCTTGGGTGCTATGGACGTGCACTGCTCACCTGTCCTTTCCTTTGCCATAGGTGTCTGGGGGGGGATCATGGCTGCCATTCTACTGTCACCTCCTGTGATAGATTATACTCATCACCTCCACCACCATGGAGATAGTGGACCAGACACAGAGGATTCTGCTACAGGACCGGTGCAGGGGAGGTGCCAGGTGGTCGCAGGCCGTGGCCACCCGTAGTGGGCACCATACCCCCTTCTTGCCCCTGACTTCCCATCCCCTATCTTCCCCATCCCACTGTACAGACCCTGTCCCCTGTCCTCATCCCTCACTCCCCTACCCTATCCCTTGTTATGTATATTTTGTACGTGTTCAACACAGTTTATTCATGCTTACCCGTCTGTGTCTGTGTCTGCTTTGCGGCTGGCGAGTGGAGTCATGCTGCAGTGGTGTGGTGGGTGGCTGTGTGGTGCACTTGTGTCATTGTGCAGACTGTGCATGGTGGTGACCCACCCCTTGGTCAGTGGCTGTGCCTTGGGGTGGCCATGGGTGGGCTGTACAGGCTGTGTGGTGTGAGTGTTGGGTGCCGTGTGCCAGGGTGTGGCTTGCTGTGATCTGGGTGGGTGGGGGCATGCCATCCAGTGAAGGGTGGCTGGTGGCAGCTCACCCCTGGACGTTGGTACTGCTTGTTCCATGTGCCCACTGTGCCGGTTCTGGGAGGTGGGTGGCTGGCTGCATGTGTGCGCTCTATGGGCGGTGGTCACCTGTGGCCCAGCTGTGCATCCCTGCCAGTGTTCCCGGCATGGTTCCCCCACCTCCCCATGCTGTCCCCCCCACCCCTGCTTCCCCAGTGCCTTGCTCCCTGCTGTGTCTGTGGCTGGTCCTTCTGTGCCTTGGTGCAGCTTCCTTTGCTCCTTGTGCATCCCTGGTTGCACTATGGCACATGTCGGGTTGCTCCCTGGCACACCTCTGACTGCACCATAGTGCATCCCTGCAATATTCAGCCATGTTGCGCTGGCACATGTCACAGTGTGCAACCATTGAATATCGCAGTCCCTGTGCCAGGGTGCAGTCATTTTGTGCTGCGCCGGGGTTGCGCCGGCCTTTGGAGCAGTTTTGAGTATCCAGCCCTGTATGCACAATGCATCATTTTTAAAATAAACATCTGAGATCTTATATTGTTGTAACCACTATAAAAATAGAAGACTGCTCCTCTAAGTAAGGAAAATGGAAAACAGGTGCACATTATATTTGCAATGCTTTGCTGTGTGTATGTACAGCTTATTTGCTATACTGCAGTTACCACTGTGAAAATAGAAGACTGCATCTTTGGGTAAGGAAAATGTAAGTTAACTCTGTATAGAAGTTTTTATTACTGTATGAAAATAAACATATTAAAGGGGTACTGTCAGCTTTGCCCCTCCATTTTTGCTAATATCTGTGCAATATGCCTCTTGGCACACACCTGTATCATTTGCACAGCAGAATAACCCCATAGATGTAACAATTAAGCAGAGATACGTGTTTTTTAAATATTCATCAAAATTTGTTGTTCCCTCGGTCCATCAATAAATCCGCCAGCACCGGAAGCATAACCCCATTGGGGATGCATGCCAGGAATGAGTGCAGTCACTAAGTAGCATTTTATACCAAGCCCAGTGTAGTAACATGCTACCCATACAAAATCCTAAATTATGAACTGAGGATCATAAATAGAGGAAACTGATTGACTGAGTGCTCTTTGAAGCTGTGATGATATCGAACTACATCATCACGGCTTCAAAAAAGTTCCGGTGCCACCAGCCTCCTTACTCTCTACTGTCTGAGAGCTATTTTTTCAAAATATACTCCTACGCCACCCAAAAACTCATTTATAAAATGTTTTAAAACCTGTTTCTTTTATTTTTTTGATTTATAAAACTTGACACTCAGTTCATAATAGCAATAAGTCACCCCAGGGTGTGGTATATCATGGGATATTGTCACTTCTCAGTTTGTTGAATGCACTTGGCCTGCGGCCTGGTGCCCAACCACCTGAGTGTGACGTATCCCATGATCTCACCACCATCATCTGCCTATTAGCATTGTATCCAGCCCAGGTACTTAGACTAAACTGAGTTTCGTGTGGCTCGCAGTGTATTCTTAAACCAGTGCCAAACCTATGCATGCGCAAGTGGTGGCATGCTCCAAGCATGCAGGGATCTCTATAATGTTTAGCCCATGCATGCACAGGATTTTGGCACCGGTTTTAAAAAAGTACATTGCGTGCCATGCAGGGCTCAGTTTTAACTCTAAATTACCAGGAGCAGTTTGCGATTTTTGGATTTTATATGGGCAGCATGTTACTAAACCAGGCTTGGTATAAAATGTCACTGTGTGACTGCGTTTGGTCCTGGCGCACGTCCTCAATAGGGTTATGCTTCCAGTGTTGGTGGATTTATTGACAGACTGAGGGGGAAGATAAATTTTGATAAACATTTAAAAAAACAGGTATCTTTGCTTAATTGCAATATCTATGGGATTATTCTGTAGTGCAAGTGACATAGGTGTGTGCCAAAAGGCACACTGCACAGATATTAACAAAAACGGAGGGGCAAAGCTGACAATGCCCCTTTAATTGTTACATTGCTGTAACCATTACCAGAATAAGAGTTAGTTGATTCCAAATGCAGTTACAAATGTTTTGCAATCAGTATTATAATCGCCTTTTTTTTAAATATTACAGCTTTAACAATTTTTCTACAGATGCTGTAGGTGTGATACAGCACTTCAGGGATGTGTAATTATGCTGTAATAATTTGTACTTTGCTCTCAGGTGTTTAAAGGCACTCAGCATAAGTGTCTTGTGCCTAACAACACCCTTGAGCCATGCAATTATTACATGTAGAGTAATACATGGGTGTGTATATGTAACCAGACTTTTGCACACACCTGAAGGGTGGGATGCTACATAAACCCTGATGGTGAATCCTGAGGGGTTTATAAAAGCATCCCACAGCAAGGGTGTGTGTAAAATTCTGGTTTTACACACACCCACCCACCCTTATATTGTTTTATTTAATTACTGGTCCAAAGTTTTTATTTGAGAGAAAGAGAGACATACACACACAAACACACACTCACACTCTCTGCTTTTCTTTTCAGTAGGCACATTCATTGATTTTTTCACGCTGTCAGTTTCAGTATTTGGAAGAGCCGTGGTGTGTCTTACCCCACGACGCTTAATGCTGCCTTCCTCCGGTCTCTCTTTTGTGCATGCTCCCTCTCTGTAACCCCCCGCCTTTTTACTGGTGGCTTTTACCACGTCTCACTACAGCGCCAAATCAGAAAGGTAGGGGGAGGCGCTTTCAAAGGCAGGATAAGCCAGATATATATTAAAGAGAAAGTTACAATTCGTACCTTGTGTGAAGGAAACGATATGTGCCATGATCAGTATCAGAGCACCAGAGCCGCCATGTTGGCCAAAATATTTGGCCAGCCCACAGAAAGTATAATGGCCAATGAGATTTTGAAGTGCCTGTTTGATTGACAGGCAGTGATTACACACCACTCAATTGTAATGCAAAATATCAACTGGGCAGTTGTAAAGTGATTTAAAAGTCTTGTTATCCAGACATAAAAACTAAGGACCAGCAATTACAGCATAATTACACACCCTGGAGTGTCTTATTGCATACATAACATACAACAGGGTGTGTAGACACACTCTGATATATACACGCCTTGGATGTGTTGTGAGGTATAAAGCAAATCAGATTACTTTCCTCCATCTAAGAAAAGCATATATGAGCTGCAACTGCACACCCCAAAATGTGTTACTGCACTTATAAAATAGGTACCAAACTAATATATGGGAGGGGAATCACATGAAAAAGGTGCAGGTGTGCAGCCATTATGGAGTAATGCACGATCATGTGATGGGTTTACACCAGTGGTAGTTAAGGACTTTTCTTATACATTTTATTAATATTTATATGTGAGAGTGTGTAATGGTCAAAATTACAAGGGGGCTATGCATAAAAGTGACCAATATATGTGCGATGCACATGTACATTGCCTGCATGCCTATGTAGCCACGGAGAGGCACAGGGTGCATGGATCAACAACCACAAGCACTCACAGAGTACCTGTCCATAGCCCCATCACCCATCATGCAGGACCATGGGGGTGGACAGAGCAGGAGCAGTGGACCCAGGCAAGCATCCAATCTGATGCCTGTCCTGGGTCCCGGACTGGATCCCTTACGCCACAGACGCAGGAGAGTGTGGGAAAGCATGGGACTGGCAGGTGTTAAATTATTATTTATTTACCTGTTTATATATTTGAAGAGTTTCACCAGGAAAGGCATACTGAGCTTCAATACCTCATTTGCAGATGCATCCTGGAGGGGAGAAGGCAGTACAGTATGATAATAAATACAGAGTACAGAAAATATTTGTAAACAGATATACAAATATAAAGGGTATTATACAGGTGAACACAACTGCACATAAGCAGCACCTTTTAGTACACTAGAGTAGTAATTCAGGTAATACACAGGTAAAAAACATATGTACACTGGCAGATAGGTAAAATCAAGAGTGCACTGGGTGATACATGGTGAGCCAACTGACAGAGTGCAACAGCTAAAGGAAGGGAAGTGGTGAAAAATTGAAGTGAGAGGGTGGACAGGGTGGTACAAAAATGTGGTAAGGAAGACAGAGATTGTAAGATAAGAGTCAGAGAAATGGGAAGGTAGGGGTAGGGAGAGGAACGGAAGTAAGAAGCCGTGAGTAGGGAATGGGGACAGTGGGGGGATGTTATCCCTAAGGGTAAAAAACAGCCACGAGTGGACAAGGCTCAGAGTACATCCAGTCCGTGACAAAGTCTGAAGGACTGAAAGGCAAGTGAGAAGTTCAAATAGGGTTGTGAAATTGAGTCCCATGCAGGCTGAGTCAGTGCAAGTAGACAGATTGGTGGTGTCAGTAGCAGTTACAAGAGGGAGTGGTAAAAGTACGGGCACTCACCCAAATGGCAGCCCTCAACCCACCCTGGTAGCCCAGTGGGCTGGGGCAGCAGTGTGCAGGGGAATCCTGTTGCCATCGTGCCCCGCTGTGACCATTGGGGGGGCTGCATACTACATGGCATAACATTTCCCAGCATATGTTGGTCACTTTTAAGCATAGCGCCCATTTCCAACTGTGGTTGAACATAGTACTACAGTAAAATCCTGATTCACATTTTGTAGGGACAGTCTTCCAATTGCCTTCCCAGGTCCATTACGAGCAAGACTCTTCCTCCTTTCCAAGAAAACTGGATAAATTATATTATGTCACCAACCATGAACAATCATTTGACAGACCAGTTTAGAATTTGGAAGGGAGAGCTATATATATTTATCAGGTATGCAATGATCTGATTCAAAATATGCAGTTTATCATTACTAATGAGGAGGTAGGACTCACTTGTGGCTCTGCCACTCAGGAAATATGGTTCTGCCCCCTTACACATGAAGATAAACTGCATATTGGGCTCCATGCACAAAGCCTTTATGCTGTGTGTCTGCGGCACATAGGCAACCCTACATGTGAATTCCACACAGTGGGGGTCCAGTGGACCCCCAGTGGCATTCAATATCGGTACGCCAGCCAGTTGAGCACCAGATCTCCCAGCCACCTGAGCAGCTATGTGCCACGGGCAATCTGTGGGTGTGCCAGGGGTGTGTGTGTGTGACTGCACTCCATATGATTCACTAAGGCACAGAGTGGCAGGCTAAGAAATGTTATGCCACATCGGGCCCTGCCTTGTATATGCGCCTCCCTAATGAGTGCTGGTGGGGCTCGACAGCAACAGATCCACCTATACACCACTGCCCCAGCCCTCTGGGATGTCAGGGTGGGCTGGGGGCAACCATTTGAGTGAGTGCCCATACCTTTACATATCCTGCTTCCATGCCTTCCCACACTCCCCTGCACCCGTGGTACAAGGGCTCCAGTCTGGGACCCAGGATGAGCACCTGATTGGATGCTTGCCTGGGTCCACTGCTCCTCACCCGTCTGCCCCCACAGTCCTGCATGCTGGGGGGGGCAGGGCTGTGGACAAGTGCCCTGTGATTGCTTGGGGTCATGAATCTGTGCACCCTGCACCTGTCCATGGCCATGTAGGCATGCAGGCAATGTACGTATGCATCGTGCATACATTGATCACTTCTGTGCATACCCACCATTGTAATTTCAACCATTACACATGCTCACACATAAATATTAATAAAATGGGTAAGAAAGATCCTTAACTACCAGTGGTGCAAACCCATCACATGATCGTGCATTACTCCATAATGGCTGCATACCTGCACCTTTTTCATGTGTTTCCCCCCTGTATATTAATTTTGTGCTTATTTTATAAGTGCAGTAACACATTTCGGGGTGTGCAATAAGACACTCCAGGGTGTGTAATTATGCTGTAACAATTGCATGGCTCAAGGGTGTTGTTAGGCATGAGGTGCTTGTGCCGAGTGCCTTTAAACACCCGAAAGCAAAGTACACATTATTACAGCATAATTACACATCACATTTATGTGTTGAAAAATTATTAAAGCAGTAATATTTACAAAAAAGCAATCATACTACTTACAAAACATTTGTAGCTCCATTTGGAAGTTACTTTTTGTTAATCAGTGAAGTCTTACTCTGGTAATGGTTACAATAGTATAACAGCTAGTATGCTGAAATACATATAGCAAAAAGCAGGGAATTCTGGATAGACTATAAAGTCGACTCACATTTTTCTTACTCAGAAGTGCAGTCTGCTATTATAATGACAACTGCATTATAACACCTGCTATGTAAATATATATAATTACTGGTGACCCCCTTTAGCAACCTCATTTCAGATACTCTTCAAATGCTGTAATAACCCAAAATTGGGTTATTACGGCATTTGACTAGCTCTGAGTCACTTCTCCCTTACGCTGTCCGATGATCACTTTGACTTTTCTCTGACCTGGTAGTGTGACTGAGCAGTGTTCGTTTCAATAAATTATATGCCCAAAAATACCCACACACAGAAGTGCCTTGTATAAAAAAAATTGTCACCTGTGGATGCTACGCTAATTTTTTCTTAGTTTTGAGATTCAGAAGCCACCGGTGTAGAACTGATGAGAGCGAGTGGCTCATGCCCAGAAGCAAGATTGAAGCGGGAATGAGGTGTACCATAGCAACACCTATTTCCACTGAATCTCGCCTTCTGAAGTTGCCGAGTCACTGCTCTCATCAGTCTATACTTCCATGTGCTTCTGTATCTCAAAACTAAGAAAAATTAGCGTAGCACCCACAGGTGACAATTTTTTTATACAAGGCACTTCTCTGTGTGTGTATTTTGGGTCATATAATTTACTGAAACGAACACTGCTCGGCCAGACTCTCTCTGTCTCTCTCTCTCTCTCTCTCTCTCTCTCTCCCAAGTTCTTTTACATACAAATTCCATGCACCAGTAATTATAAAAGATAACAGATAGGCAAGTGTGTGCCTATGAATATTTTTTTCACACCCTCGGTGAATGATGCCCACATAAACCACGGGTGTGGAAAAAATATTCATAACACACACTTGCCTATCCATTATTCTCTATATAGTAAGGCACTGTGGATATCTTATAAAGCTAGCATCCATTTTCCTTACTTAGAGGTGCAGTCTTTTATTTTTGTAGTGGTTACAACAATGTAAGATCTCACATGTTTATCTTCAAAATAAAGCATTGTGCATGCAGTATATAGCTGACAAGATTTCTTCACTGAGGTATGTATTCTTCTACAGCAGTTCTGTAGTGAGTACAGAAATACAATAGTCTGTATACTAATTTACTTAGTGAGGCATTATGGGTACAATACATGGCTGATTTTTCTATCTCAATATCCCTATCACGTTTGTGTTGTGTTGTGGTTTTTTGATGTGTTGTGTTTTTTATGTGCTGTGGTTCTTTTGTTTGCATTCACTTTCACATTGTGTTGTGTTTTTTTGTTTGCATTCACTTTTTAGTTGTGCTGTGCTTTTTTATTGTGTTGTGGTTTTTTGTTTGTGTTCACTTTTTGTGCTTTTTGTTTGCATTCACTCTTAAATTCTTCACATTTCTTTTTGTTTTATTAATTTTTTTTGTGGCATGACACTTCACATTTGGTTTTGTTGTTTTATTTTTTGTTTGCATGTCATTCTTTTGGTTGTTGCTCTACTTATTAGATTGTATTTCTCATTTTTGGTGTGTGTTTTTCACTTCAGGCCACCGTACCTCAGGGCTGAGATGTTGCAATTTGTATGACTTACAATGCACCCGCTAGAAAAAAACATCATTACAGAGTGTAATATTTTCTTCTTCCTCTCAACTACTGTAAAGTCCCTTTTCTTATATATTTGCTATTTTAATTTCATGCCACTATGCTTCACTATTCCAGTGAAATTCACTTTACTGAGAATATAGATATGAGGGGATCTTGCTGAGATTCAAACCCATGGTGTCTTGTTTATCAAGCTGTAAACTTTTACACTGTGCCACCAAGCTGACACAGCAGTGAAGCCCAGGTCTTTCATGGTGGAGATTAATGCCATGCCTGTAATGTCTATCTTGGAAGTAATTTTGGTTTGGTTTGCTCTTTAGTTTCTACCTTATTATTTGCCTGTCACCTGGATGGCTGCTCCAACTGCCTTTGACTTGAAACAAAACAGACTGACTCACTGTTCCACAGAATCTGAGGCCAGAGAGTCTGCAGAAACACTCCTCTTCTGATACAGACACCTAACTAGCCTTGAGAGAATTACAACCCCATGCACTCATACAATTCACAGTGTACAGAACTACATTTGTAGTTTTGCATCCATTGTCAGAGCACCAAATACCACAACATTTCAATGTGATACTGTCTTAGTTATGTGGTCCTTTGGTTTGTCATCTAATTTCAAGAGAACTGGGCATCCCGGAATGTTTGGGATTTTCAGTTTTTAACACACTGTACATAGAGGGCCAGCTGTTATTGTGATTTGTGATGGTACTCGCGGACTGTATCATATGCCGTGTACTATGCTTATTGCTGCCTACACTACAGGTTATGGTAGCATGTTATAGCTAGGCTACAGGTTGTAGCATTGTTCACTGTTAGCAATTTCCATAACAAAAAAGTACATAATTCCAAAAAGGGAAGGCATGTTTATTTTAAAAATGTGTTTCATTTGATTGAATTAAATACTTGGGCATTTACTTAGATAATTCTTTTGCATATAGAGCACATCTGTCTAAACTTTCTTGTAAAACATGTGTATATTGATATTTTTTTAGGAGAATTAGACACTGCCTCTCATTGAAAACAGCACATACAAACTGCTAAATGTGTAACCACCCCTCATGGGGGCTTACTTTTAAGGCCCCCTGAATTCACACATCAAAGGTGCCAGCCACCACCAATGGAGCCAATGCTCAGTGTTACCAACAAAACTGGACATTTCTCAGTCGTTGCCCTGACCATACCAGACATGTAAGCGCACCTACAGTAGTAATTACAGACATTGCCAGCTATTTCCAGATATTTTGCAAAATTTCTGAAGAGTTTCTGTCTACTGCCCCTTCTGTGGAAATGCAGAAAGCAAGAGATATTTCTGGAAATATCACAGAAATTTTGGGAAATAGCTGGCAGTGTTTGTAGCTGCTACTGTATGCAGGACTGGTTCGATACTTGATACTGTATGTAGTTTGCAAGCAGGACTAAGTGTGCATAAGGACATTTTAAAAAGGTTTCCTGTGGACTGTGCATTTGGCAGCCATCTTCATCAGTTAATTACCCAAAATAGCATGGCAATGGGTCAGAGGATGACTGGTCAGCGAATCAGTATATAGGAGAACCAGCGCTCACAACATTGCTCAGTCAGTGTCAGTGAGATGAAATTGGATAAAGTGGAGGCACAGGAACACAGCACTCAGTCAAATAAATAGACAGTGATTCAATACAGACTCATATATTTTATTCCACGCAGCAGTGGCAGCACCGAAAGCCCTAGCACTTCAGGTCCAAATGTATTCTTTCATTAGGAAGTTCCATTATTGAAAACAGGACCATGAATGGTTGCTTAGGTCAGTAGATCATCTGTGATATTTTTTTTTTGTGTGTGTGACAACTCAGGTGGCTTGAATTATAGACAGTTGTATTTGGTGGTTGTTTTTAATAATAATTATCATTGGCATCTTTTATAATTCATTTTCATTGTTATTTTGTTTACAGTTACTGTCTAAGAAGTGATAAGTTGCATGCATTGTGGGGATTGTAACTGAACTGAGTTGGTTCACAGGTGGGTTGTTCCTGTGGAAGGTGGATAGGTACTGTATCCTGGGGTGGTACTATATTTACACCAGGCCCACTTAAACATTTTCTGGGTGAAGACAGCATGCTATTTATTTCTAAATTTGGATACAAACTCCCCAACCAGGAGTTTAATGAAACCAGGCCCCTCAACCTTGTTGGGTACACAAGGCAGGGATAGCTTCTGCAACATCAACAGCAACCTGGTGGCATCACACTAAAATGAGCCTCGAATTAATGCACCCCCTCCTGGTCACCAGTTTTCATACAGTCTACAATGCATTAATTCCACTACACTCTGATTACACATACTAAATTTGGGGGTGATGTAGAAACCATGACTCCTAGAGAGATTATACAGTAGGTTTTTCAAAACAGAGCAGTCAAAGTATATGTGAATGCAAAGTAAGAATATCCAGGAGATTTGCAGATTGCTGGGGTTCAGTGACCAGATAATCAATCACTTCCCCACAGCCATTACTTAAGCCAGCTGGTGCCATACTATAGCACTCAAGCTGGTTTCTTTTAGTGTTGCTGTAGCTGTGTATGCTTGTTTCTCCCCTGCTCTGTCTTTTCCTTTAGGCTCACCTTTTGCCCTTGCATCTCACCTGTCATGGTACTGGTTTGTTCTTGACCATTTTCATTGGGAACCAGTTCCTCTTCTTCCTGGGGATGTTCTGACATGGTTTATTTCTGTTTTAGTGGTACACCTTGGGACTGATGATTGAGCGGTTCATTCAAGCACTTGCCGCTCATTCCTGTTCATGGATCATGACTTGGAAATGGTGGTACCTTACCACAGTAAGCACTCTACTTGATTGATGGGTTTGATGCTCACCTGATGTCATGTTCCGCTAATTGCACTGAGAGCAGACTTGGCTGTCATGGGACTTGGTGCAGTTCCTGTGCAAACAGCCTTACGGGTGCTGACATGCTTTTTCCTATGGTGGTCCAGCTGCAACTCCACAAACTTCCAGTTCCTTCTGGTCTGGCACCTTAATGGCTCTGTGGCATCCTTCCTCCTGCATGGACAGGGCCTGGCAGCAATTTGATCCATGGTGTACTGTTCTGCAACTCGCTGTGCTGCTAGCTGTGGTGCAGCCAGCCTATTCAGAACAGTTTGTTTTTCCATCCAGCAGAGCAGGAGAAGGTGCTCACAGCAGGAACAAGCAGAATTCTGCACTTTGACTCACTATAGGTACAGCTCTCTGAACATTTGGAGGGGGCTACTCAGCATAGCTGCCCAGCATGAAATCTAGTCTCATGTCAGCTATTACTATAGACTTGTGTCTCCCAGCTTCTTCTGACTCCTGTGGCATGTACACCCTTTCTGCTACTAACCCCTACAGGCTCTACAGTACTTCTGCCTCTAGTACCCACCTCTACTACCAAGCCATCTAGACAGTATGAGGATTGGCTTAAGGCTCTAAACACATACTCACTGGAGACCAGAAGGGAGAGGGGTGAAATGACAGAGACCTTCAGGTTCCTGAAAGGAATGAATGTATTTATGGACCCGTATATTTCGTGTTCTATAATGTACTGTTAAGGTTACCACATATTTGACTTTGGCCTGGGGGCTGAACATAGAAGAGGCAGCGCCATATTGAGTGTGGCTGTGGGGAGAGTTGCTGTTGCTGAAGTCCTGGATCCTGTCACTAATCAGCAGATCATGTTTTGTCCAGGCGGGGCTTGGTTTAAAGTTGCTCAGTCTGATGTAATCTTCCTGTGTTTTTCGCTACGTCTTCATGTATAGCACTAAACTCTGTATTTGTGCCACGTGAGAAGGGAACGCCCGCCTACTGTCCCAGGTTTGAGAGGCACCGCAAAGTTTTCCAGAAGGTAGGGCGGAGGAACTCGTGCTCTCTTCCGAGACTTTGGTACTCTGAACCATTTTCCGTTTTAAAGTAATATGGATTTGACATCACAATTGTAGTGCTAGGACTCCAGCTTGTTAAATAGTATACAGTACATCTGGACAACATAGTACTAATCTGTTAACAGGTCTGCTGCTGGATTTTTTTTTTTAACAATTACGGAGGGAGATTGAATATAGGCAGCCCAGCTGAGATGTAACATGTCTCCAGTTGGGGGTTGTTTCTACCCATTTCTGCAGCTGGGTGGACTAGAATACTGGGAGATTAATTGTTTTGCTCAAGGTCATTAGGTGTTTAGCGCTGTCAGAGTTTTAGTTCAACATAGGGCAGTCGTGGATAACAGCAGACTGGACTAGCACAGCAAAGAGCTGGTATGGTTGCAAACTGCAATATTTATTGATTGACAATTTCGGAGAATACCTTTGAGTACTGGTGTAGTGATAATGAGGGGTCGTGTTCAGTGACTTGGGTTGTGAAGGGGGACCCACATCTTCCTCACAGCTGCGAGTGTCACTTCAAGCTGGTGTTGTAGCAAGGAACACCTTGGGTTCCGAGGGGGGGGGTGAGTGGAGGCACTTAATAAGGAGGCAGGCGTCGTACTGAGAGGTTCAGTGAAGTAAGGATCTAATTCAGCATCAATGATGACACGATCACAGAGGCAAGAACTAGCAGTAACAACACAAGACTCATGCAAAAGGTTAGCTGACTATGCAATTAATAGATATATACTAAAAGCCAGCAGAATAGGCCTCATGGTTTGTCATGTCTGCTTGGTAGCCAGCCACCTAATGGGTGCTCGCTTTCTCGCCCCCCCTTCCCAGAGAGGGTGGTCTTTGGCTTCAGTTTCTCCTTGTACCTGTCCCACCCCTTCTTGAAGCCCTCCACTGTGCCCTCTTCCACCAGACTCCTGGGCAGTGCATTCCATGGCTCCACCACTCTCTCAGTGAAGTAGTGTTTCTCGTCCCCCCCAGCTTCCACTTGTGCCCCTGGTTTCCCACCTTCTTTAGCCTGAACATCTCCTTGGCTCTGCCCTTATTTATTCCTTTTACATATCTGAATACCCCATCATGTCTCCCCCCCCGTCTCTCCTCTCCTCCACTGTGTACAGCCCAAGCTTTTCCAGTTTGTCCTCATAGGGCCTCCCCCCAAATGCCCTGAATCATCCTGGTCGCCCTCCTCTGGACCCTCTCCAGCAGTGTTATGTCCTTCTTAAAGTGAGGTCTCCAGAACTGCACACAGTACTAGAGATGCGGCCTGACCAAGGCATTATATAGAGGGAGGATCACCTCCCTCCTCCTGGACATAATCCCTCTGGCTATGCAGCCCAGTATCCCATTTGCTTTTGCTGCAGTTCTTCTACACTTTTCAGTGTTATTCATTTTGATGTCTACCACCACCCCTAGATCCCTCTCGCCTGATGTGGCTTGCAGTGTGACCCCCCCCCCACCAGGCTGTATACATGGCCTGGGTTTCTGATCCCCAGATGCAGCACCTTACATTTTCCTGCATTAAACTTCAATCCCCACCTCCTTGACCACCCCTCCAGGGTATCCAGGTCCCCCTGGATTGCCTCTCTCCCTTCTTCCCCGTCCGCCAGTGCTCCCAGTTTTGAGTCATTTGCAAAGAGAGCCAGCCTACTCCTAACCTCCCTGTATCCGAGACGTAGGCATTGAACAGGAGTGGCCCCAATACCGAACCTTCAGGATCCCACTAATGACCCTTCTGGGGAGGAGACTATCCTACCAACCACTACCCTTTGGATTCGTCCTGTAAGCCAATTTTTTATCCACCTGATCAACTGCCCCCTATCCCCCCAACTTTGTTAGCAGGCCATTGTGGGGTACCAAATCGAATGCCTTGTTGAAATCCAGGTATAGGACGTCCGCTGGCCTATGTCTGTCCAGGGTCCCCATCACCCAGTCATAAAACTCCATGAGGTTGGTCTGGCACAATCTCCCCGGGACGAAACCGTACTGTTTGTCATCTAGGTGCCAGGACAAAACCATACTGTTTGTCATCCAGGTGCTCCAACCTTTTATCTGCCTCCCAAGCCTCTCCTTGGTAATGCCCTCCATTACTTTACCTACCACAGACGTTGGACTGATAGGCCTATAATTCCCTATCTCATCTCTAGACCCCCCTTTGTGGATAGGCACCACATGAGCCACCTTCCAGTCTTGAGGTCTGCAGAGAGGTGTTAAGGGTGCAGCAATGGAGTTGCCAGCTCATCCGCCAGTTCCTTCATAACCCTCAGATGCAGCCCATCCGCCCAGGCACCTTATCATCTTTAGCGCCTGAATCCCTCACCCTGTCCACTGTGATTTCTCCCTCCCAGCCCACCCCTCATGCAACCATCCCATCCCTTCTAGATTTGCCCAGCCTCTACCCTAGCCTCTTTCAGTCCTCCAGACTCCATCTGACCTCCTGATTTTGTGTGCTAACCTTCCTTCCCGTTGGGATGGAAGGATCCCCTGCCTCCCTCTGTAAAGATCGAGGCAAAGTACTCATTTAGCACCTCTGCCTTCTCCCCTGCTTCCTGAGCCCATCCCTCCCCAGTCCTAATCCCCTGCTGATCTGTGCCCTCGCTTTTCTCTCTTCCCCTATGTATCTATAGAATCCCCTCCCCGGATATCCCTAGCCAGGTTTTGCTCCATCCTTGCCTTGGCTTCACTCACCGCTCTGGTGATCCTCCTAGCTATCAGCTCATGCATTCCTCGCTCCCTTCCCCCCTTGAGCACTTAAAATGTGCATAGGCAGCCTTTTTTTCCCTCAACGCCTCCTTCGCCTCCCTGGTCCACCAACACGGCTTATTTTTTGCCTTACTTTTGAACAGGACCTAGTAGCCTCCTGCTCCCTCTTCTTAATGGTCTCTCACAGGCTTCCAGCATCCATGTCTGGCCTTATCTTGTCCAAGCTCCCCCGTAGAATCCTACCCATGCCCACGAAGTCCGCCCCTGAAGTCTACTACTACTACTACTACTACTGTATTAGCACAGTTATCATTCCCATTAAGTACAGCAGAAACTGGACCATGGCATGGTCACCGTGAGTGTGCACTCAATACATCAATACATACATCTAAAAGGTGCACTTTGGCTTATTCACGTAATAGTTATCTGCTGTAACTGTGAAGGAGCGCATGATTGTGCTTCTTCTGCTGTAACCAGTCATGCTAAGCTTCCGTAATTAATACTGGTAGAATAAGCACGATCATGGGCTCCTTCACAGTGATACCATCTAAGGTGACTTGCCAGCACATAGAAGACCCCCGCAGCTCAGTCTATCAGCCATGTCATCAGAGGGCTGGCCATGGGGGACAATGGGACATGTAGCTAGTAAACATGGCGGGAGGAGGGCGTAGGATCAGCCAGATACAAAATTAAATGACAAAAGAGTAAGTAAATGCTGGCCCGCCATTGCAGCAGTAGTGTTACCTCTGTGATGCTGGTGACTCAGGTTCGATAGTGAGCCGGGTTGTCATTCAGGTCAGTCAGGGGAGAAGGCGAGCATTTGATGGGCCGCTCTCCTTCTCCAGGAGGGTGGGCAGCTCTCCTTGCTGCAGTACCGCCACCAGCTGGGTGACCACGGGTGGTGCTGGTGCAGCAGAGGAGACTGAACTCGAGGGAGGGGCAGGCATTGGCCGAGGACCAGAGTGGAGGTACATCTCTGTTCGCCTCTGACTCATTGGTCCTCCTTGAGTGCTGACGTCTGCAAGGGGTGGGGTACCAAAAAATGAAAAAGCCCAGAGACAGGCCCCTCGCTAGACCGGGGACTAAGGAATGCTGCTCCGGTTGTCCGCGCCCTGAGATCTCTGGTTGTCTGCTCCCCTGAGGCCTCGTGGGAGGTTAGGGAATCCTTCTTCACCCACCGGGGGTAATCTGGGGATCATGTGGCACTTGTCAGTGTCAGTGGCTCAGTAGGTAGCACATTCGCTTCTGAGGCCGGGAGATCAGAGGGCTGTGGGTTCAGTTCCCACATCTGGCACTTAGGTTAATATCCCAGTACTGACACTGTAGTGCAGCATGAGAGGGGTGCTGCACTTCTGAGGTGCCATCTTTCGGATGAGACATTAAACCGAGGTCCCATCTGCCTGGATTGGTGGTAGTTCAGGTAGATGTTAAAGATCCCATAGCACTTATCGAAAAGAGTAGGGGAAATTTTTATTCAATATTCAAAAACCAAAACCAGATTAAATAAACAATATCTTCATTCAATACAGAAAGTCACAAAAAACAATATTCGAAACACAAAGAAAAAATAAACATACAGTGTCCCATAACAAAGAATAAATCCTATACAATTGTAACAGACATCCCTCTATCCACCCAATCAACATTCCTCCAGAGCTTTACTGATAAGTCTTGTCCTAAAGAACACTTTTCATATTCATAAACAGCATCCAATTCTTTCTGTATTTGGAAGAAAACATCCTGTTTTTGAACTACCTTACCTTTCAGAAATCTAAGACATCTTGCTTGCCAAATAGACCATTTTATACATACCAAAAAAATCTGGATTGTACTGTTAGTCCATTTTGCCCAGGTGGCCGGGATTTGCCCTAAAATCAAAACATCATAATTTATTAATACCAATAACTGCTCCCCCCAGAAAATCGATAACCGTTTCCAAAAGCCCTGCATATGGGAACAAAGAAAAGATGCTGCATTGTCTCCACAATCCCTGCACACATAGGCTCTCCACACCCCCTTTCCGTTATTTGCTTATGTTTCTGATTGCTCTTTACTTGTAGTTTCTGATGACCACAAAGCCAAGCAAAATCTTGCATCTTTAAAGGTTTTCGAGGATTAGTCATACCTTCCAACAACAAGGAAATCTTAATAAAAGGAGGTACCATAAACACCGGGTCCTCTCGATACCATTTATCCACTATAATTTTGTAAAACATTTTCTTCACTTTATCCCTACACCACGCTAGTTCTATCTTCCAAGTTCTAATGTATTGAAAAGTGGTTTGTACATAACTCGGAAGTAATCGCTCTACAGGATGCCATCTCCCTCTCCCCCATGCTTCTAAAAAAGATCCTCCCCAAAGCTGCATGCTAATTTGCCCTATTCCCATAGTTTGAAAATAAGGGAATGATAGAGCTAAAAAGAAATTACCAAATAAATACACTATAGGATGCAACATATTCAAACCCCTTCTTTCCCGCTCTCTGTATGTATGAATCCTCTTCACTGGATTCAACCTACTGCCCCATAAAACTGAAAAAATAAACCCAAAAGTTTGGTATGCATACTAAACGGTAGAGGAAAATATGAGACATATATAAAAACATAGGAGCAATGTATGCTCTTATGAGATACACTTTCTTTTCCTGGACATTTTCCAAGTTAACCACGCTGTACCTTAAGCTTTGCTTTATCATAAACATCATTCCAATTACGTATCTCAGACTTTATTACCAAAAATAGGCCCAAAATCTTTACTTGGTCTGTTGTCATCAGAATCGGAAAATCATCAATAATTTTACTATCCCCTAAAGGCAAAACAACACTTTTACTCGTATTTATCCTAATACCAGTTGTGGTATAGGCCTCATGCAATACTGACAAAACTTTAGCCCCTGATCTAACATCTGCCACAGTAAAAATACAATCGTCCGCATAAGCTGAAACTTTTTGAAAAGCAAATCCAGCCACAGATTCTATTGCCTTAATGTCTCTGGCCTGCTCAATCTTCCTTAACAAGGGTCTAAACCAAAGACATATAACAAGGGCTCATTGGGCAACCCTGCTTGACCCACTTTTAAAAAATTGGTGTCCCAAAACCATTCACAAAGGGCACTGCTTGTGCTTCCGTGTACAACACTTTCCCAAGTTCTATAAATTCTTATGGAATTCCATAATGTTGTAATACACTCCAAAGATAATTCTGTTGAATAGAATCAAATGCAGTTTCCTGATCTACCGCTATTAAATATCCACTTAAACCCTTCCCTAACCCCTGCTCTATAATTTCTCTAATGAAAGTCAGATTCTGTATTACCTTCCTTCCTGGGACTGCACAAGTTTGCTCCTGAATAATCAGCTTACTTGTACAACTGCCAGTCTTTGATTTAATATTTTAGCAAGAATCTTATAATCTGAATTAAGCTGCGTTAAAGGCCTCCAATTTTTAATATCATACTGATCTCCTTTCTTATAAAGAAAAACATTAATCCCAATTGCATCGAGGGCCGTCTCTCTTCCCAAATAGCATTGTACAATATTTCTAAACAAGGAACCAAAGTTCAACAAATTGTTTATAAAATCATTCGCAATCCATCCTTCCAGGCGTGGATTTAGAGGTCAGTTGGAGGATGGCTACACAATTTCCATTCCTGAAATAGGGCAACCAACCTGTCCTTTTCTTCCCTGTTCAGCCCTGGAATATCTAGGCCAGTAAAAGGAAACTTACTTTCCTTCCTAACAGTCTGAAACTTATCTACCATATATTGCTGAACCAAAACAAGATATCTTGGATGTTCTCTTTACCTTACCCTGTCCATCTCTCAGACCTGTCATTAACACCTTTTGACACCCTTGTCTTCCCTTCTCATAAGGGTTTACCCTTCTTTTGTACCTTGAGTCTTATATTTTTGTCGATAGCCATTACTACTACAGAGTCTTGCAAATATTTCTTCATTTGAGATTTTATATCCTGCAACCTTTTTACCTTAAGGTCCCCATCTCACTTTGTGATAACGTTGGCAAATATTTTGCTCGTAAGCCTAAATAAGCAATATACTTTTCCTAGCCTGTCTCTTTGTGTATGCACCATACCATTCTTGCACATCCTCTTTATATCTTCCCACCATTCTATCGGACTCTCATACAAATAACAAATCATCTGTCATGCAAAGATCAATTTCTTATAGTATGTTCTACAACTGTTTCCTGTAACTTTGAAGTATTCTTTTCCAATAACCCTCCCAACTAACAAATTCTGCGATTTCCCAACTGCAAAACCGCCATCAGATGGTCTGAGGTTTCCAAAGGTACTACATCCACTGACTGACATGTAATTCTTTCTGATACTAACCAAAAATCAATTCTAGTAGACAAATGCCCCTTATGGAAGGTATGAACCGTTCCCGCTGTAAAATATTATAAACATCCTGTATATCATTACGCCCATAATAGCCAAGAGGGCATTGGTATCACAGAAAACTTTTGTAGCTCTTCCCAATCCCTATGGAAAGACCACAATTAAAATTCCTCCCATAGAACTATCTTGGACGTATGTAAATAAGGCTCCACATACCTAAACAAAATAGACCTATCAGCTTTCAGTTGAGGGCATATATATTTATCAACCGAAAACCTCATTTGCAATAATACATCCAGAATCATAACCTCCCGGTACTAAATCATAAACATGCAACACCTTAACCTGACTCTTAAACAAAATGCCCACACCAGAGCACTGCTCTTCACCGACTGACCAATATGAGACACCCCACCTCCATTCCTTCTGTGCAGTTGTCACCTCAGCTAGAGAGTTCAACCGAGTATCTTGTAAAAAACACTCCCACCTCCAATACTGAGGCTCAAAAAGGTATTGTGCCTCTTCCCATATGCTTTATACTATTAACATTAACAGTACAAAAGGAAATAGCCATCAACAAAATGAACACAGAAACACCTGCAATCATCTTTCTTTTCCTTTTCCTCGATTTCACTTTCTCAGAAGGGCCAGGCTCAGCAACACCCTCAGCCTGAGAGGTTGCCACCGAGAAGGTCCGACTCACACCCATCCTCCTCCATATCATCCTCAAGCAAAGGAGCATATGAGTTCTGTACTACTACCTCCCCAAATTTTTCCGTCTGGATCAAGGCAGCTGAAAGTATTTTCCCGCCTTTGATCTAGTCACTCTTGAAGCCTAGCTCAGAATGTACTGTGGGGGCATAGACACGACTCGCCACCCAAGACAACCGTCTTTTCCCTACCAGAACCATAGCCCCTCCTCCTCTGTGACTATTGCCCCATCACTGACCGCACCACTGTTTTGCCATCACTGCTACAACCTGAGCATTCATTACTACGGTATCGTCAGCCTCACTCGGTAACCCTGACACTTTGTTTGATGAATGAGTAGTAGCCGACCCTTGCGATAATAAAAGCCACCACTTTTAATTGCTCCTCTTGAGCAGCACCTACGAAATGATCCTGTTCTGCTCTAACTGAGCAATCCACATTGTTATGTGAGGCCCAGGAGCAGGTCCGAAAAGAGTGCCCCTGTTCCTCACATAAATTACACCTCAAAGGTTGCCGACAATGAGCCCCCACATGCCCCAATTCCCCACATAAACCACATTTTTGTTTATCACATACATTACTCAAATGCCCCACATCACCACATTTGAAACAAGCTCTTGGCTGACCTGGGTAAAACACCACCCCCCTATCTCTACCCAAAAAGAAACAGTTTGGTAGATGACTAGTTTGACCATTTACTAGATGTAATACCACAAGATAAGTCCATCCCCCCATCCATAATTGCTCTTCAACCAGTATGGGTTCAGGCAAACCTTTAACAGTACAATGTTGCGTAACCAGTACGTAATATCTTGCAACATTACCCCTCATTTCGAAAAGAACTGTAATTTTTAGTCAATGGTTTAGTAAGTGGTATTGCTAAAAAGGCTTCCACAAGGGAGAGAGCTTTTAACAGACGGTACTGCTTCCAAAACCGTTCTAAACCCCAGGATGTGTAAAACTAACATCAAAATCACATCCCGGAACATGTATCAAAGCGTAAATTTCATAAGCAAAGAACTTCATGCTATTTTTAATAGTACACGACCCACAAATCTTCTGTCCAGAATTTCTTCAGTACTACCCTAAATTTTAACCTAACTGCGCTTCCTTCTTTCTGCAGGCTCCACCAAAGGCCCAGCAGTATTCGGAAATAAATGTTCAGTCACTTTTCCATGCCATACTTTATCAGCCTTATCTTGCACTCGAATCTTGCTCCAGTGTACTTTCTTTTCCTGGTCTCTAATGACTTGTAACAAGGGATGAGTATCTTCCTGAAGGGACAATTCTACAGTAGATTCAGGGAGGGCTGTCCTGGGGGTATAAAGGAGTAGCCATAATATTTAATAGTGGGGAGCCATCCGAGGGGTATCTGCAACATAGTAGGAAAGTAACAACACATCTTTACCAAAATTTGCATCCCACCCTTCCCAGAGGGGTTCTTCACCCAACCTGCAGCTTGCAAGGTCATCACCACCCAGTCCTTCGGTTCTTTCCCCACAATTACACTGTCTAGAGCCTTTGAAGAGTCATTTAGTGGAAGGTCTTTTCCTCACTACATTTCTCCCTTCCACTAAAGAGACAGGAGATCTTTTAAAGCAGACCCACACAAAACAGTCTCGGAAGATACTCCACTCTGTTGTATAGCAGTTAAGTTTTACCTGGAACTGGACTGAGTTGATCTCCATCTTCTCCACCAGATGAGTCCATTCGCATTTCTTCAAATCCTGTGCACTCATAGCGTGAAACTCTTCTTGGTAGTAGTATTCACACCATCTACTGGGACCTGCTGATTCACCTTCTCCTCTGTTCCTCTGCGATGACTTGTGCCTCCATTGCTCCTTCTTCCTTTCATTGTTCCTCTTCCTGTGCAACCTCCAATTCCATCCTACCACCTTACGCCACCAAAAAGCGTAACCTCTGCCCGATAATGTTGTTCCTTCTACAGCCTGTTGATGCAGCACCTCCAACGAGTCAACCTCCCCAATTCCAAACTTGATTTCTGTGGATAAAACCTGGGAACCTCATCCTCCAGTAAGAACTGTGCTCCTGTTTCCATATTGAGAGCCACCAGCTGTCCGTTTCCACTATTCCTTCACCAGATCTCTGCATAATTCCATTGTAAGGGAGCCAAGGAGGAGACCGGCTCCTCAGCCCCACACGTCCTCCTAGTGCAAAGCTCCAAACACCACTGAGCAGAGCATCCACAGCCACACAGCACCCTCTGCCTCCTCAGAGTAGGGGAATTTCCCCGGTGTCCTGGCCAAATTTCCCTCATTCACTAAAAATACCACTAACAGCTTACTCTGGTTCAAGGTCAGTTGGCATTCATCTGTGTCCCCCTCCCCTTGGTCGTGCCTGAAAATAGGCAGGATTTGTCTAGTGCACTTACCAGGTCAACAAAAACTAAATAAATAAAAAAATAAATAAAAAAACCTGGGAGCAGGGGCAGTCATGGGAGCTAGTGTCCTAAGGTCCTACCGGTGTAGCTATGCAGTGCAGTGGGGACCCCGAGGAAGGGCATGGACATGGTAAGAGAGGAGCAGAAATAGTAAAAAAACAAAAGTAAAGAATTGTGAAAGGTGAAAAGTGAAGGAAAGAATTGTCGAGTATCTAGAGGCCAGAGGGGCACAGGACCCAAGGCAGCATGGATTCACAGCAGGAAGGTCATGCCAGACAAATCTGATAGATTTCTATGACTGGGTTACCAAAGTAGTAGATCAGGGAGGGGCTGTGGACATGGCCTACCTAGACTTTAGCAAGGCATTTGACATAGTCCCACACAAAAGATTAATATACAAGTTAGCTAGCCTGGGAGTAGGTCCCAAGATGACAGCCTGGGTAAAAATTGGCTGGAAAATAGGACACAGAGAGTAATAGTAAATGGAGTCCACTCTGATGAAAGGGGTTACTAGTGGGTACCACAGGGTTCAGTATTAGGACCAGTCCTCTTCAATGTCTTTATAAGTGACATTGCAGAGGGACTGGAAGGAAAAGTATGTCTCTTTGCAGATGACACAAAGATCTGCAAAAGAGTTGATGCACAAGGTGGGGTGGAAAGGATGAAAAAGGACTTGGCAAGGTTAGAGGAATGGTCAAATGTATGGCAGCTTAGATTCAATGCTAAAAAGTGCAAGGTAATGCACCTGGGAAACAAAAACCCAGGGGAAGAGTACACAATGGGGAGTGAGATGCTAACAACAACAAAAATGGAAAGGGAACTGGGGGTAGTCATATCAGATGACCTAAAGGTGGGCAAGCAATGTGAGAGGGCAGCAATCAGGGCTGGGGGGATATCGGGATGCATAGGGAGAGGCATCACCAGTAGAAAACAGGAAGTTATTGTCCCTCTGTACAGACAGCTGGTCAGACCCCATCTGGAGTACTGCGTGCAGTTCTGGAGACCCAGTCTTCGCAAAGACATAGACAGGATGGAAGCTGTCCAGAGGAGGGCAACTAAAATGGTGCAGGGTCTGCACTGGAAGACATATGAAGAGAGACTAAATGAGCTTAATATGTATAGCCTCGAGGAAAGGAGGGAGAGGGGGGACATGATAGAAACTTTCAAGTACCTCAAGGGAATCAACAAAGTCTAAGAGGGTAGCATCTTTCAAAAAGAGGTGTGCAAGAACAAGGGCACAATTTGAAGATAGAGGGGCGGCTCAGAGGTAATTTAAAGATGTTTTTCATAGAGAGGTTGTGGATGCATGGAGCGGCCTTCTGGAGGAGGTCGTGGAGTCAAAAACAGTGGTGGAATTCAAGCATGCATGGGACAGTCATAAGGCAATTCTAGGGGATGGGGGTAGGAAGAAGTAGGCTGCTGGTTAACTAGGAACTGCAGCTTATCCAGTAGGCAGGGAAATGGGCAGACTGGGTGGGCCAAGCGGTCCTTATCTGCCGTCAAATTCTATGTTTCTGTGTTTCTATGTTAATAAGTTAGACTGTGAAGAAATATTCAGCAGGACTGGCAAATCAATAACATGGGGACATGAGAGCAGGCTAGTAGGGGGTAGGTAGAGTGTCAGAAGGATCACGAGAATGTTTAATTTTACAGAGAGAGTGGTTGAGCCACGGAACAACCTACCAGCAGAGATGGTGGGTGCAAGAACCATTAATGGTTTCAGACACAGCTGTGGCTGAGCAAAAGGCTAAATAGCTACTTGGGGAAAGCAGTAGGGCAGGGGACAAGGGGGGTGAGGCTAGTGCAACCCCCCAGAACTAGACAATAGGTCCTAGAGTAGGATAGGGTATAATAGAGGTGACTGGATGTATGAATGGTCTTTGTCTGGCAATACTTTCTGTGTTTCTGTGTTCTGGAGGGGTGACAAAGGGGGAGGTGGTGGTGGAAGATCCAAACCTGCCAGATGCTGACTGGGATAGTCCAGCAGCCAGGAGCTCCTGCCTGCTGGTGTAGCTGGTTAAGGAACCTGCTAGGCAGGCTGCCATTCTCAATGTGGTGCTCATCAACTCAGAAGTGGTAGGAGAAGTGAGGGTTGGGGAGCCACAAGGTCCAGAAACCATAACTCTATATGTATTGACCTGGCCCTTAAGACCAGTAAGCCCTCATCAAAAGCTGAAGTCTTGGATTTCAGAAGGGCAGACTTCAACCAGATGAGGGAGCTGGTCCAGGGCAAGTTTGTCAGAATGTTCAGCATCCAGAATGTGGAAAAAGGATATGGGGCAATCAAGTGGGCCATTCTTGAGGCAACAATGTTTGGCATAAGAACAATAATGAAAAGAAACAGGTACAAGAGGCCAGTATGGTTCTCTGGAAAGGCCATGGAAGCAGTAGGAGCTAAAAAGAAAGCATTCACCAGGTACAAGGAAAAACAAAGGGAGGAAGAATGGGGAGAGAACTAAATGAGAACAAGGGAAACCAAGAGGGCAGTCAGAGAAGCAAAGGCAGGAACAGAGCTGAGTACTGTGGAGGGTGTCAAGGGAGGGGAAACACAGTTCTTTAGATATATTAGGGAAAAAAAGAAAGACAGAAAGAGGAATTGTTAGGCTAATAGAGGCAGGTAGGATAACTGAGGAGGATGGGCAGAAAGCAACCATTCTTAAAGGCGTAGTACAGTCAAAATATGCAAAAGCATATGTTGTGCAGAGTGTTTTGATTTCTGTGGGTAGTCCTGATGTGCCCTTCCTTTTGTTTGCAATTAGACTTTTTTTTCTAAATTAACCTGCTAGTTATGTGGTAGTTTTATGCCCCTGGGGATCTCCATCACAGCAAGGTTTATTGCTCTTTGTTTTCCTGCAATGCACCCTTTCCCATGTGACAGTGATACATCCACAGCCACTGATTCAGCAAGTACTAGAGATAGGAGTCTGATGTTCTGGCCTCCAGTGAATAGCTCTAATTCAATATTTTTGTTTTCCATGTGTGTGTCAGGTCTAGTCAGCAGGAGTAAATGTTTTGCTTTTAAAACTTTTCATTTTCTCAAATTACACACAGCCATAAAAAGCACACAAATTACTCCAGATCATCAATGCTAGAATTAGTAAAGACTCTAGCTGTTTTCTTGCAGAATAACCCGAGCAAGAAACTCCAGCACTACCCACTGTAAGAACATAGACACTGGCCAAATATATTAACAAACCATTCAGAAAATGTTGCTAACAAAGTGTGCAAAAAAAAAAACCTTTCAAAGGGACACAAAGCAGGACCCACTACCTATGACAGGTTTCACTTGAAACAGCCCACATCAGGGAGTAGCAGTCACAAAAGGATGACATCATTTTAAACACAGTATTTAAAGTGACATTGACATACAAAAATGACAATAAATCATATAAGTACATGTATATACTTTCAAAAGTTATATAGGAATACCTACACCTAAATAATATAAAAGACCTTGTGAAAAGACAAATAGGTGAAATTAGTGACAGGTAGTATTGTTGCATTATACAAATATGTTTAGATTCAATAAATTGCATATAGCTGTAACTATATTGCATTAAATTTAAGAAAAAATGTATGCGCAACAAAAGGACCCCCAAGCAAGGTAATTGATCAAATAAATAATAGATCAAATATATACAATGAGTGACAACAGCTACAGCAGACAGGTGGAAAACTTATTCATAGGTATATATAAATAGACAATGCATATATATATATATATATATATATATATATATATATATAGATATAGGCACAGCTGTGCTACTATAGTTAGGATTGAGTAGTCTGTTTAATGTTAAACCTCAAATTTTGCACTTTAATAACTTTACAACCAATCAATGGATTTGCACAAAGTTTGGTATGTGCTGTCCTGTGGGGTAGATCTCTTGATGTGCAAGTTGCATTCCAGTCGGATGTGCAGATTCTGAGATCCAGATAGTGAAAAAAAGTAAAAAGTCACTATTTTTTGCAGTTTGTTTTTCCTCATTGCCTTGCATCCAGACGATGTGGAATTTTGTTTTGATTTTTATGGTAGAAAGAACCTGGGCAACAGAACTGCCACTGTTAGTTTGGTGCAAAAATATTAAACTGTTGTAAAGTTATTACGTTTTTAAGTTTCCATTATATCTTATGGGAAGTTCATTTTTCAGGATAGATGTACAGTTAAATAAAGTTACTATTATACTATCTAAAAAAGTAAGGAAATAAATTGCAAAAAACTTTGTTAGTGTATCAGTTAGGGTTAAAGTGACAAAAGTAGGGAAATGTGGTGTTAGGCTTTCCAAACCTAACTCCCCACCCCCACCCTGCACAGACGAAGAGGGATCAGGGGTGGCATTGGCATCTTCAGCCCTAACATTTACCAAATTCCATTAGAAAATAAGCTTGGCGGGCACAACATAGGAGAACGGGATGAGCGTTAGGGCTGAAGATGCCAATGCCACCCCCAATCCATCTTCATCTGTGCAGGGTCGGGGTGGGGTGTTTGGGTTGGAAACCCTAATGCCACATTTCCCTGCTTTTGTCACTTTAACGTTAACTGATGAATCAATTATGTTTTTCACAATTTATTTCTTTACTTTTTGAGATAGTATAATACTATCTTTATTTCACTGTGGCAGTGCAGGGTCCTTCAGACTCTGCATTCCCATCCCTCCACAGATGCACATATGTATCTAGCTGTGGAAATCCACACATAAAGTTATGAGCAGGCGTAATGAACTTGCAACATGTAGTCATAACTGTGCCATCTTAAATAATTTTCACCCAAATGTTCAACATGACTTTCTTATCACCTTACCATATGTACCCAGTACAGAAAATGTTCAAATCCCAGCCAAAACATAATTCTGTGCAACTGCAATGCCTTTCTACACCACAGGCGTGAAACCACATTTTGGCCAGGATTTGCAAAATGACAGCTGTGGCATACATGATGTGAGGTGCTAAGAAGAGTATGTTGAAAATATGGGGTGAAAATTTTGAAAATGTCCAATGTTATGAGCGCGTGTAGCGAGATTGCAACAAATGCCCATAACACAGTCATTTTTTGCAATTTTGACCCCAAATTTTCAACATGCCCTTTTTGGAACCCCACCTCGTGAACACTGGTACTGTCATTTTGTTAGTCCCAAAAGATGATTATACATAGTGACCATGCCATTCCACGTCACAGGTGCAAAAACACATTTCAAGCAGGATGTGAAAAATGACAGCTGTACTATTTATGAGGTGGTGTGAAAAAATGGCTATCTTGAAAATTTGGAGTGCAAATATTAAAAAGTGCCAAGTTACACGTATAGCGTAGCACTCGTGTAACTCAGATGTTTAAGAATGATACTGCACCAAATTTTCAACATGGGCTTTGGGACCCCACCTCATGAACACTGGCACTCTTGTTTGTTACTTGGTCCTGAAAGGTGATTTTGCACAGTGACCACGAAATCACCTTTCAGGACCCAGTAATGAAATTACAGTGCCAGTTTTCATGAGGTGGGGTCCCAAAAAGCCCATGTTGAAAAATTTGGTTAAAAAATTCCTAAAAAAGTCTGTGATATCAACATAAGTTCAAAACACCTTTGACAGCCATTATATGGCACTTACCTTAATTCTTCAGTTCGTGGTTTGGCTTTGAAGAGTGCAGACATGTCCCGGTCCACTGAAGATGACAGTTGATGTTCTCTGGTGGTAAGTATAGGGCAAGGGGGTGGGCATGGGGTGGTGGGTTGCTCAGTGGTAGGGTCAGGATGAGGGAAGGTGATGGGGAAGACAACGAGGGACCATTTTCTTTTTTGCAGGATGTAAAAAAAAAATTAAGTTGGGGGACTGTTTTCTTTTTTCCAGGTACACTAAACAACATTTTGGGACACTGGGGGTGGGCTCCCCAGTGTCCCACAGTACTAGGGGGTTGGAAATAACTGGAGACATTGGGAGTGGGCTCCCCAGTGTCCCTCACTGGTGGGGGTGGTGGTTCTAGTGCTGACACAGGGATTTGGCACTCCGATGTCAACAACAAAAAATGGAATTTAGCGAGTTGCAAAAAAGGAATGTAAAAGCCTAAAAAAAATCCTCCAAGATTGCTTAGACATGAAACAACTTCAGACTCCATGTAAGGGAGTCCCAGTGAACAAGATACTGTACATGCCTTGGTGTATCTGCTTTACTTCATTTTGTGGGTTTTCAATTCTTGCTTTTTGAAAAAAAAAGAAAACAAGATGGCGGCTCATGAAAAAGGAATTTTTCTCATGAAAAAGGATTTTTGTTCTTGAGAAACAGGATCACTCTCACGAGACTGAATCCTTGTTTGCAATACCAAATCCTTTGTTGAGAAAAATACAGCTATCCAAAAGATTGGAATGTTCAGAAAAGTCCTTTAGGATATAATGGGAACTAAAAACGTAATAACTTTGCAACAGATTAATATTATTGCATCAAATATTCACCATCTGTTCTGCTGCTAAAGTTCTTTATACCCTACAAAACTCATGCATAAATTCCACACCATCTGACTTCAAGGCGATGAGGAAAAAACTAAAAAAAAAAAAGGTGTATTTTAACTTTTTTTCACTATCTGGATCTTAGAATCAGCACACCTCACTGGAATGAAACTTGCCGCATCAAGAGATTTACCCCACAGGACAAAGCATACCAAATTTTGTGCAAATCCACTGAATGGTGCAAAGTTATTAAAGTGCAAAATTTGAGGTGCCACATTAAATGTGCTACTCAACCCTAGCTATAGAGGCACAACCGTGCCTCTATAATACTATTCTCTCTAGCTTGCATAAACATGAAAAGCAGTGTATGCCATCTTAACTGGAAAATATCTTTAAGAAATAAAACAGTTGCTTCAACCTGATTGTACTTTTTTATTGTGATAGTAATATTTTTTTAAGGAAAACTGAAACTTCAAACCCCTCATTGAGACTGGGTGCATTTATTGCACCCAGCATATAAATCCAAAATGCCTCCCTTTTACTTAGAAGCGTCTTGATGTCTCCCCTTTAGGTCCCAACTTTACTTTTTCTATTCCACAGAAAGTGAAACCATGTCTTTCTATTTCTCTAGCAGAGTTGAGATGGCAAAAAAGAGCAAATATGCAGAGGAGCATGTAGTGATGGGAGCACTGGGCCTGAATGGCCCTGCACTTTCACAAGCAAATAAGCCTTTGATTATATTTTCTCAAAAACAAATTCTCATCAAAAAACTTTGTTGATGCACCATTAGGGTTCCTTATTATTGTACTTTAACAAAAGGCGGAGCAATTCTCTGCAAAAAACTTTGTTAATGGACCAGTAGGGGTCCAGCATCAAAAGAAGGTAAATTACATCTTAGGGTTCCCAACCTAAGATCCTACCCCCACCCTCGGTTTCCAACCCTAACATTCCACCCCCAGCCTGCATGCATGAACAGGTGTGGGGTGTGCCTTGGGGTTATGAATCCTAACACTCACCTCATTCCAAGTCTAAGTAAGCTGAAATGGGTACAGTATAGGAGAACGGGGTGAGCATTACAGTTCACAACCCCAAGGCACACTCTGCACCTCTGTTCCTGCATTCAGGGTGGGGGTGGGGTGTTAGTGTTGAAAACTGATGGTGGTGGTGGGGTCTTAGGGTTGGGAACCTTAAGACCACATTTCTCTACCTTTGTCGCAGTAACCCTAACGGTGCATTTACAAGATTTTTTTTCAGAGAATGTCCTTATTTTTTGGGACAGTATAATCATAAGTTTATTTGATTGGGGGAGCACAGGGCCCTCTGGGCCCTGCACTCCCAACCATCCATAATTTTGGAGAGATTCTAATTGTATCCTTATTTCCCTGTGGGAGCCCAGGGTGCTTTGGGCCCTTTGCTCACATCACTCTATAATCCTCTCTGTATTTGTGTATGGGAGCACAGAGCCCTCTGGACTCTGCACTCCCATCACTTCATAATGGTATTCATATTTGCATGTGGGAGTGCATGTGCCATCCATCCATAATGTTTGAGATATTGTAATCATATCACTGTTTCACTGTATCAGTCCTTAATGGTTTCCATATATGCATGTGAGAGTGCAGGGCCCTCTGGGTCCTGCAGACCCATCCCTGCATAATTTTTGAGATAGTGTAGTGCTACCCTTATTTGTCTGTGGAAGTGCAGGGCCCTGTGGGCCCTGTGCAACTATGGAGAGTGCAGACCCAAAGAAACACCTGACATTGCAGTGTTCTCCTATAAAAAACACAGGAAAATTTTAAACCTGTGTAACTCAACAACTAATTAATATATTTTCACAAAACCAGCAAAAGGCACACCAGTGGGGCAAACCCTTTGCACACTGAAAATTTCAAAACACAATTGCAAACTGTTTCTTCACAGCAGAGTGACAAAGAAATTACTGGGTAAACCTCCAGTTACAATGTTATACTATGGGAAACAAAGCAAAATGTAACCCTGCAAAACTCCAGAGCCCAATAATTTATTTTCAACAAACCAGCAAAAGGTACCCCTCTAGGGCAAGGCCTTTGCACCCTGAACATTTCAGACCAAAGTAACAAACCATTTTGGAAATGTGCAATGGCAAAGAAACAGCTATCTTAAAAATCCTTTTTTGCAAATTGCAAAAAATAATCCTTTTCTGCAGTTGCTTTTTTGCAATCTGCGGTAAAAGAAAATAGTTTTTCACAAGTTGTGGAAAAAGATCCTGTTTTGCAGCATACATTTTCTATGATTTGAAAAAAGGGTTTCCATTGTTTAAAAAAGCACCCTTCTGACTAACTAATCAAAAAAACTAACCCCAAAATCCAATTCTACGAGCCCCAATTAGGTAAACACAACTGTTGGTGTTTCCTAAAGCCCCCTATTTTTTTAGTAATTTAATTTTGTTTCCACCACTAACGGAAAACAAAATGGTGGCAGCATGAAAACGGATTCCCCATTTGTGACACAGGATTACCCATTTGCAAAACAGGATTACCCATTTGCGATACAGAATCCTGATTCAAGCCTCACATCTAACTTTTTCCTTAGGAAATAATGGGAAACTTTGAAATTTAATTACTTTGGAACAGACTAATATTTTTTCACCAAACTTTCCAAAGGCACCACTGTTACCCAAGACCTATATATCCTAAACATTTCAGACCAAAATTATAAACCATTTTTTCACAGTGGTGTGACAAAGAATTTGACAAGAAATGGTAATTGACACTTCTTTTGACACGCCGTGTCTCCCTACCCACACATCCAAATGGAACAAAACTTGCCACATCGAGAGCTTCTAGTTCCTGATGGCACATGTAAAATTTCATGCAAATCACTTGAACGGTTGCTATGTTATTAAAGTCCCAAATGTTCAGTTTAACATAGAAGTGAAGACTTAGCCCTAATATAGGGACGCGACTGTGCCCCTATAATATATATCTATATGTATATTCATTTATGCATTGTCTATTGCTATACTGTATATATTTATGAATATGCTTCCCACCTGCCTGCTTTAGCTGTTGTCACTCAGTGTATATATTTGATCCATTATTTATTTGATCAATTACCTTACTTGGGGGTCCTTTTTTTGCGCATTAATTTTTCTTATATATAATGAGATATAGTTATAGTTATATGCAATTTATTAAATGTAAACATATTTGTATGATGCAACAATATTACCCATCACTAATTTCATCTGTTTATCTTTTCACAAGGCCTTTTATATTATTTAGGTGTTGTATTCCTATATTAGATTTGAAAGTATATACATGTACTTATATGTTTTGTTGTCATTTTTTATGTCAATGTCACTTTAAATAATGTATTTAAAATGATGTCATCCTTGTGTGACTACTACTCCATGATGACGCTTTCGGGCAAAACTGATCAGAGGTAGTGGGTTATGCCTGTGTCCCTTAGTAAGATTTTTTTTGCACACTTTGGTAATAAATTTTGTTGAATGATTTGTTAATATATCTGGTCTATGTCTGTGTTTGTATGGTGTGTAGTGCTGGAGTTTCTTGCTCTGGTTGCCTATGTTTTCTCTTAAGCACACCCAGCTGTGGGGCGACTTTGTATGCTTTCCTTCTTACAGAATAACCCACTCAATTAGTCCTCAAGTGTTTGTTAAACTGTAAATGTAGCAATTAGTGCTCACTGGATGGAGAAAGTTACTTAATTGTCATACAAACAAATGAATGTGCCAGCAGAAACAGACCACCTGGGCAATCTATGTCTGCTAAAGTGTGCATCTAGCACCCCTAGTTTGCAGCTGCCCCACCCCCTCCTCTTTGTCATCCCACTGCAGCCCCCTCACCTCACCTCCCCCACCCTCACTCTCCCCTGTTCCCTGTCTCATGCCCTTTTAAAGCTGTTCACAGATTTACATGATACCACCCATTCTGGTAGTGTGTTCCATTTTGCTACCACCCTCTCCATTAAATAGTCTCTCCTCATTTCCCTCCTAAATCTTCCACCCTCTATTCTTAGCCTGTGCCCCCTGATGTCCCTCCCCCTCCTTAGCTTAAAGACCCCATCTGTCCCATCCTTATTGATTCCCCTCAGATACTTGAATGTCTCTATCATGTCACCCCTGTCCCTTCTGTCCTCCAGAGTGTACATATTCAGGACTCCCAGCCTGCTCTCATAATCTCTCCCCTCCATTCCACATAGCATCGTCATTGTCCTCCTCTGCACCCCCTCCAGTAGCCTGATTTCACACTTCAGGTATGGCCTCCAAAAATGCACACAATACTCCAAGTGTGGCCTTATCAGCAACCTGTAGAGAGGCAAGATCACCTCTCTTTGCCTGGATGAAAACCCCCTCGCTATGCTCCCCAGCATTTTGTTCATTTTTGCAGCTGTTCTCCTGCACTGGTCAGTGTTGTTCATGGTCCCTGTTACCATTAGCCCTAAGTCCTTCTCCTCCTTCTCAGTGATCTCCAGCTTAACCCCCCCCCAGCCAGTATTCTGTCTTTAGGTTCTTCACCCCGAAGTGCATAACCTTACACTTTTTTGCATTGAACCCTAGCTGCCACCTCTCTGGCCACTCCTCTAGCTTGCTTAGGTCCCCCTGCAGCTGCTTCAATCCCTCCCCTCTATCCACCACTGCTCCCATTTTGGTGTCATCTGCAAAGAGACTTACCTTGCTCACCATCCCGTGCACAATGTCTAATATGAAGAGCCGAAATAATACTAGTCCTAGCACAGAGCCCTGTGGCACCCAGCTCATCATCACCTTTGGAACTGAGAGCTCCACTCCCACCACCACCTGTTGCAGCCTCTCATTCAGCCAGCTTGTAATTCAGTTCATAATTTTTGCCCCTGCCCCTCCACCAGTTAGCTTCCCCCCAAGCTGCCCATGAGGCACTGAATCGAAGGCCTTGCTGAAGTCCAAGTAAAGAATATCTACTGCGTGACCCTTATCCTTTTGTCACAGTTCTGTAGTAAATTGACTCTAAACCTGTACTTACTGAATCCATGGTCCCAAATATATCACTGTCTCATAGGATAGGAGGTAATTTCAGAAGAAGAAGAAGAAGAAGATCAATAAACCTTGCTGAGATGGAGATCCCCAGGGGTCATAAAACTACTGTAAAACTAGCAGGCTAATTTAGAAAAAAAACTAATAGCAGACTTAGGGAAGGACACACTAGAACTACAGACTCAAATTAAAACACTCTGCACAATGTATGCTTCTGCTAATTCTGACTGTACTGCTCTTTTAATGACTACTTCTGCTCTGTATTCACAAGGGAAGACAGAGACCCTCTACCAGAGAGTAGCATTAAGGTGACTATAAGGGGGATCCTGGAGATGAGGCAAGTGTTTACCAGTAAAAGGGTTCAGAAAGGGCTAGCGGCCCTAAAGATATATAAGGGCCTGTGGTCAGATGGGATGCATCTGAGAGTGCTCAAGGCACTGGCAACAGAACCAACTGAACCCTAGGTGGGCTTATTTAATAGCTTCAGTCAGACAAGGGGTTATTCAAAAAGACTGCAGTGTAGTGGATATAGTCCTGCTCCATAAGGAAGGACAAGGAGCAACCAGGTAACTACAGACCTATCAGCCTTACTTCTATTGTGGGTACACTAATGGAGACACGAGTCAAAGAGGACCTCGTGGACTACCTGGAGAGCAGTGGATGCCAGGATCATACGCTGCATGAGTTTGTGGGAGGGAGGTTTTATCAGACCAACCTGATGGTATTTTTTGGCTTGCTGATGAAGGTGATGGACAAGGGCCATGCTGTGGATTTACTCTACTTCAATTTCAGCAAGGCTCTCTACTAGGGGCCTCGCAGATGGTTGCTGAAGAAAGCTAGAGGATCTGGGTGCAGCTAAAAACACAGGTGAGAAACTGGTTGGTAGAGACAGCAGAGGGTTTTGTCCAACAGAGTCAAATCAGAAAAGAATGAGGTCAACAGAGGGGCACCACAGAGATCGGTTCTGGATCCAGTCATTTTCAGTGTTGGGTCAGTTACTTTTTCTATTACTTTTCTGTTACATTTGGAAACTTGTTCCAGGAAGCTCTGTGCAGTCACTAGCAAGGATGGAGAAGTACTAGAAAAAGTAATACACCTTACAATTATAGTTACATATTTCTTTTTATATAAAAAAATACAAAAATAATAACTGTAACAGATTACATTTTTTGAAGGTAATATGTTAGCTACTAGCTACTTTCAAATAAATGTAATCAGTTACAGTTATGTATTTCTTTCGTATAAAAAGACATAAATAATTGTAACTGTATGGTGTATTACTTTATCTAATACTTCTCCATCCTTGCTAGTGACCGCACAGAGCTTTCTGGAACAAGTTTCCAAAAGTAATAGAAAGTAATAGAAAAAGTAACTTTGTGGCAGATCTAGGCTAAACTCAATAAAAACGGACTATTGAACCCTGTCCCTTCTTCTTTTTCTTCCACTTTAAAACTTCTGTTGCAACAGTACCCTCTTATCTCTTCTACTTTTAAATACTGTTTTTCTGTTATCCTAGGTAGGCCACCTAGGATGAAACTGTACTATCTGCTTCTGTACTTCATTTCTATTCTCTAGCTCTGTCTAAAACTTTTACTTTTGGTTCATACAGCCCCCCCCCCCACTCCTAGGTGCAAGGAGTTAGTAAAACATGCTGTACAGTAAGAAAAGAGGATTATGTCCTTGGACATAATAAAGTAATGAAGACTACCAAATAAAAGTCTTCTGGTTTCTGAGTTAAAGAAAAAAAATGCATAAACGTCTTCTGGTTAAATAAGGCAGGATCCTGGAGGCATGTTAGAGGCGCCCCCCGTCTTAAAGCAGCATGCAAACATTAAACAGAAGGAAAAGCAAAGCATGCAAAATGAACAGTAGAAAAATGAGGACTTGCAGAAAAAAGGGGTAACACTATAAAATGGAATTAAGTTAACTTCTCTGTAATACTGTACACCCAGAATTAAAGCAGCTTGCATTTGTTTAAAGGAAAACTATTTTGTTTTAACAAGTGACTCAGGTTTAACCAGGTAGAAATCCATACCTGGTTGCTACGGAAATAAACAGCACTACTTTCTCTTGCTTGTCTCTAAACTTGAACTATAACACAGATACTATAAGACAGGAGGCCCCCCTTGCATGTATACACTTCCATGCAGTATATAAAGAAAGCAAGTTTAATTTAGTTCTTTAAAAATTACAAGGACTTTCAGAAAGGAGGGGAAAATAATAAAACTAGATTATTTAGACCCCTGTATTTCTGTGTACCTGTAGTTCTGAGTAAAATAATGCTTTGAAAACCTAAGGTTTGATCAGGTAGAAATGCTTACCTGGTCACTCAGGAAAATAGGAGGCCTCCTCCTTTTCAGAGCTGCTGATCTTTGAATGGGTATTCCTAAGGGATCAGCGCCTTCTACTGTCCACTTTTTATATGTTCACCTAATAAGCCACTGTCACTCAGATGGTTACTAAGCATATTACCTTTGGGTTTCTAGGTAATTAACAGTCTAATTAACCCTGAAATAGGAATACAAGTTTTGTTTATCAGCCTGCTTTATAAATGGGAACAGTAAGAGAATGGTATTTATCTAAGTAATGGTTTTAGATCATATTTAGATACCTAACCTATTCTAAAGCACTGTATTTGTGTTAAGTGTGTTAAGGGTCTAGTCAGGTGACCTTGTCCAGGGAGTATAAATACCTCCCAAATCTGTTCTTTAGGCAGATGAGCCTTGGAAGTGAGACAGGGAGGTCTACAGTGAGAGTAATGTAAATATAGAAGTAAGCAGACCATGGCTATTCGGTGGTCTTTGACTGTGTATTGGAAATTGCAAGAAACCACTGAGGGAAAAAGTGGTCATTGACATTGCAACTTACTTTTCTTTATTTATGACTGTTTTTGGTTTTCTGACTTTTTGTAAATAAATGTTACATTCCTGTGTGTTTTTAATCTTGAAATATTGCCTTGTCTGAATTATTTCCCACACCCTGTGACTTATGGTGTCAGAAGTGAGATATGGTACTGGTCATCTTGTGAAACGACGAAGAGACCAGTGCTAGACACCAGCCCTGGTGTCCAGGCTATTGGGGCAAACATTCAGGACGGCACATGAAATGGAGTCTGTGGATATCAAGGATCAGAAGGAGGAAGACCAGGTGACAGACCTGATGCGATTCATCCATTTTCTGTGTGGGCAATGGTTGGCAGCGGACCAACGACGGAGAGAGGTGGAGCATCGATACCAGATGCTGATAGAGTTGACCCATTCAGTGGATTCTGATGTGGCTGTAGATGTCCAGGAGCCTTGGAACCTAGAAGAGGAAGGCCCATGCATGGGATCCTTGCTACCAATCTTACCAGTTTTTCCTGGCTGTTATCTGGAGGAGGACTGCCTAATGGAATGTTTGCAGCCCACTATAGAGTTTGTGATTCCTGATATCCCGATGTTTCTAGGCTGTTACTGGATAGAGGACAAAGGAGGTGATAAGTCCCCAGGTAAGACTCTGACTTATTTGTGTTAGCCAAGGGGTGAAGACTTCAATCAAGCCTGAAGAGGCCAAGAAGGTTGAAAGGACTTGTGTTTTGAGAGGTACTGGTTTGTTTTTGAAGAGGGAGGTGTGTGGCAGATCTAGGCTAAACTCCATAAAAATGGACTATTGAACCCTGTCCTGTCTTCTTTTTCTTCCACTTTAAAACTTCTGTTGCAACAGTACCCTCTTATCTCTTCTACTTTTAAATACTTTTTACTTGCTTGTCTCTAAACTTGAACTATAATACAGATACTATAAGACAGGAGGCCCCCCTTGCATGTATACACTTCCATGCAGTATATAAAGAAAGCAAGTTTGATTTAGTTCTTTAAAAATTACAAGGACTTTTTTTCTGACTTTTTGTAAATACATGTTACATTCCTGTGTGTTTTTAATCTTGAAATATTGCCTTGTCTGAATTATTTCCCACACCCTGTGACAAACTTACCCAACACTGGTCCTTTTCAATCCTTCATCAGTGACATGGGAGAAGGAATCTAAGGCAAGGTGTGTCTCTTTGCAGATGACACTAAGCTCTGTGGCAGGGTACACAGAGATGAGGGGGTTAGGAAGATGCAGAGAGACTTGCAAAGGATAGAGAGGTGGTCAAAGATTTGGCAGTTGAAATTCAGTGTCAAAATGCACATGGTGATGTATGTAGGGAACAAGAACCCTTGGGCACAGTACTGGATGAGGGATAAAGCTGGGCATGACCTCTGAGCAAGGAGTATTGACAGAAAAAGTAAGGAGGTATTACTACCTCTGTACAGCTCATGCATGAGGCCTCACCTGGAGTGCTGTACCCAGTTCTGGTGTCCTCACCTGAAGAAAGATAAGGACAGGCTGGAGACAATGCAATGTAGTATGACCAAAATGATTTAGGGCCAGCAGGGCAGATCTTACGAGGACTGGCTCAAGGCACTGAACATATGCTTACTGGAGGCCAGACGAGAGAGAGGGGAAGGGAGATATGAAAGAGACCTTCAAGTTCCTAAAAGGAAGGAACTAGATTAACTGTGGGGAACTACTTAGCATGAGTAGTAGATCAATAACATGTGGGCATGAGTGGAGACTGATAGTGGGGGATGTTCAAGAGGGATGTGAGAAAGTTTTAATTTACAGAAAAGGTGATGGATCCATCAATAGTTTCAAACACTGCTATGAGAGTGAAGTTCTTAGTGGTTGCTCAGGGCAGTAGTGGTAGGGTGGGGAGTATGGGGGTAGATAGTGTGGGTTAGAACCCTGCATGGATAAATAGGTCTGAGGTTTGTTAGGGTTGTATGGGAAGACTGGATGGACCAGTGGTCATTCTCTGCCACCATTGTCTATGTTTACTCACAGCTTCTGTTGACCTCCTTGACCTGCAGTCCTGATCACTGCCTGTGGCCTATTCACCCTGTGCTGCCATTCTGACCTCTGGCTGTGGTCCTTCCACTTAGTGCCATCTTATTCTGACCTCTGGCCTCAGCCCCTCCACCCAGTGCTGTTACCCATCCTTCTGACCTCTGGCTGTGGCCCCTACACCCAGTGCCATCACATCTTGACCTCTTGCTGTAGTCATTCCATCCAGTGCTGTCACCATCTTGTGAGCCATTCAGATCCAACTGTAAGACAGTTACTTAGAATACTACAGGTCTTGCTCTGACTTGCTGCAGCACAAATTCTGTCTTCCTGCCATGGCTGTCTCTTACTATCCCTATACTTTTTACAGCAGTGAAGCCTGTGGAAACACCATAGGTACTCCTGCCTTTACTTCGGTGTCTGGACTCCTTCTCTGTTTCTGAACTCTGGACCTGTCTGGACCCTCTGATTGTGGGCCCTCCCCCCAGTGCTGTCACCCTGTCCTTCCATCATCTGAAATCAAGATTGTCAGGCTCCTTCCATCTTTGGACCTCATTCAGAGTTTCCAACCATCTTCTTCCCTGGTCATGTTCATGACCTCATCAACCTCTGCAGTCTGCTATCTAGCCAAGATCTACACTGCCACCCAAGAATCTCAGGTCTTGTCCCAGACTTATGGTGCAGGAGCTACTCTAGTGCTCCAGCTTGGTTGCCTGTCTCCTTCTACAAGTCACTTGACCTCCCCTTGGTAGATCTACAACATGCACTTTATCAGCTAGAAGGTGCCTTCCCAACTGGTTCTATAGTAGAAAGAGAGAAGAATGGGAACTCATTCATTCTTCCAGTCCACATTCCATAGCAAGAAAATGGCACTACTTTGTGACCTCCCCTCTTTGCTGCTCTTCCTGCTAAGTCTGTCCTGCCACAGACATCCAGTTTACTGAACCTCCATCTACTCAGACACTGGTCACTGCACCCCAAGTAGTGCCCTGCTCATTTCTGGCATTCATTTCCTCCCAACAAAGAACAATACAGCTCTGCTTTACCTCCATCCAGAACTATAGCCTTGACCCTCATCCAGGCTTACTGACTCTTTCTGATCTTCTGGTCCACCTACCTACTACCCATAGGCACTACCTCACACTTGAAGATAATGGAGTCATGCCCAACAGTTGAGCAGTGCCCATCACCAGCAATCAGGCAGCAGCCATCTGTCTGTTGGGCTCCACTGACTCTTGCCTCAAAACCACAGTACACTTTTGCTTCCTATGGCTTTGTACTGCCGGCAATGCCACCAACATGCAATAGGCATTGGCTTCCCATTACCCATATGGCTTCCTACTACAGATGCACAATGACAACAGCTATTAGTCCACCATCTGTCGAGCCTCACCTCAGCTCTGCCCTTCAAGGACACAATACTCTTTCACTTTCCATGGCTTCATACCATGGGCAACACCCAGTAACAACAACAGACAGCAATTCTCCATCAATCATGCTCCCTCTGCTCTCACCTTGAAGATGCAGTATGCTTTCATCTCCTTCAGCTTCATACTGCTGGCAACACCACCACCAAGAAACAGGCATTCACCTTTTGTTTGTCTGGCTGTTGCCTGCTCTCTGCCCCCAACAGCACAGCATGCTTTTGCCTATGGCTTCATACTCCAGGCAAATGCCCTTCAACAACAGGCATCAATTCTCCATGTGCCAAACACTCACCCATGCTGTGCCCATCTAGGACCCAGTATACTTAGCCTTCTATGGTTTAGTACCATGGGAAATGCCCACCATCAACAATAGGTATCATCCTTCCATTGTTTGCCAGTCACCCATACTCTGAATGCAAGGACTCAGTACACTTTCATCTCCTATGACTGTGTGCTGCTGGCAATGCCCACTAACAATAAATAGGTAGCAGACTGGATCTCTGATGTTTTTCACTTTGTTGCTTCATCCTACTACTAACTAAGTCCCTTGAGGGATCTGCTTCTTGGCTCCAATGACTTTTCAACTGTAAATCAAAAATTGTAAGTCTTCCTCACCAGCTACATTAGCCTTCTACCTTTTCAGTAGACACCTTTACTGCATCAGGTACAATACCGGCTGCCTTCAGCACCTGCAGTCTGGTGCTTCACTACTTCATCTACAAACTATGCTCCAACCAACCCATCACCAGGGGGACACATCAGAGTTCCTGTGCTTGTTGTCCTCTGTTGGTGATGTGACCAGTAGACTTCAACAACACCTTATCTATCAACAGCGCTTCAACACAGAGTAATCACAGGTTAACTCAAATCATCCCTCACCCTCTTTAACCAAGAACTAAAAGCACTGCCACCTGAGTTCATCACGTCTTTACTCCAACAGCCAGAGTTCTACATAACCCTTCATTCTTTCAGCTGCTACACATGATCAAAACCAGCTCAACTGCAACTGGACTGGGATCCAGACCCATCAGCTTGGGCAGCACCACTTCTCCCATTACAGCTCCAGCATCAAGGATCTTTCTTGAAAAAGCCCATCTTTCTGCTTTAACAATCAGCTAGGTTAGTTAGATGTTAATTACTCATGATGCCTGAAGGGAAGCCTACCCGAAGTCTTAGATCCCCAGAAGTTTCATCACAGGTATATTTACCTCTTCTCCATGGCAAGATATATAATAATTCCATGAGCTGGAGAGAGTTCAGCAGTTTAATTCTCCTGAACATTTTGACTCCTTTCCCAGGAATTCCAATTACCCTTAGCCATAGTTCAAAGAAAAATGAAGGTATCTGAATGAATGTGTTGTTGACTGTCATTCATCAATACCATGGCCATTTGCACTTGCTGTCCCATGGGGAACAACCCCCCTGTAGGGGTACTGTAAAGGCAAAGGAACCCTCTTGGGGAGGGTTTCACACCTAGAGGTGCCATGGGAGCATAATTCATTTAGGCTAAAGGTCCCTTAGGAAGGAGTCCTAAGGAGAGATGTGCATCACTGAAGGAGGAGAGGAGGATGGCAAGGCAAAAAAGCTGGCTTAAATAGCTCAGGAAGGGTGTGTGTGGCTGATTGCTCCCAACCACTGAACTACAGGCATATCCTTTGAATTCAGTGGGCATATGCAACTTACTGAGGAGCTATGCTTGTGCAACATTGTTGACAGTCTGAAGGTATTTCAATGAATGTGTTGCTGACTGTCATACATGGATACTTTGGTCATTCACAGTCTCTGTCCCATGGGGAACTACCACCATATCATGGTACCGTGAAGGCTACGGAACCCTCTTGAGGAAGGTTCCATCTCTAGAGATGCTGTGGGAACATAATTGCTTTAGGCTTAGGGAACTTTAGTATGGAGGCCAAAGGTACAGCACAGCTGGTGTGAACACAGAGATGGAGTGAGGACAGAATAAAAGCACCTAGTGACAGCTGATAACAGACAGAGACTGAGTTGAACAATGACTGACAGTAATTGATAACTGATAACAGACAGAGGCATGACTTCCATAATGAGAGAGGGAAAGGCAGAACGGATAAGAGGGCTGCCATCCAACACAAATGCACAGTGGAAATCTTCTAAGATAAACTCTATACTAATATAGATATACTGCATTATTAACCCCCTCCTGCATAGACTACCTAACTTGTATAACCTTCAGTATGGAGGAGAGGAAAAACTCCCTAGGAGAAAGAAACCTCTGGAGTTCCAAGGCCTTGGTTGCCTTTCTTCCAGGCTAGGGATAAAATCAGTGATGGCTCAGCTACCGTAATTTAGAGACCCAGTTCAAGGGGAAAGAATTTAGAGGAAGGGCACTCACACTATCCCTCTAATGGGAATGCTGTGTTGGAGGGGGCAGAGGAAGCCCAGACCCCAAGGTGGGAGGAGGAAAACAATGAATGTTGAAAGACACTCACCTGGCTTACACCAAAGGGAGGCCTAGAGGGGAAACTCAACCCTTGAGGGGTAAGGCATGGGAGTTGGGTCCTTGAAGGACTGGAATTTGAATAATTGTATGAGCTTCACCCTTGACGGACAGAGGAAGGGAAGTAGGTGGAGACCAGGTGAACCTTAGGTGGCTGCAGGGGAAAATATTTTTTGAAGGTGCTGTCAACCTGCTCTGCACAGCTAAAGGAGCTCTTGTGAATTTAGAGGCCTTAGCCTCTGGCAACTGAAGTATTAAATGCTACATCAAGAGGTGCTGTCGAGTCAGTCTGCATGGGAAAAGCTTCCCCTGGAGCATAGGACATTCTCACCTGAAGGGCAGAAAGAGGAGGACTCCACCTGAGTTGGGGGCCCACATTTAAGATGCAGACTTCAAAGAGAGCAGAGTATATTTTTTCACCTATATCTATTCTATATGATCCAACCCCCTCTGCCCTTATCTGTCTGACTCCCCGTTCTGATCTAGGCCTTAGTTTAACTTTTTGTTCAATTGTTTTTATGACATTCAAGCTATATGTTCCTATATAAAATACCTTGATCCCCCCTTTTTACCTCTATCGTGATGGCTATGATTGAGGATGTGGCAATTCACCTAGAGAGCAAGTAGTGCCTCCCATAAATAATACAAAAGAAAATAACTTTGGTAGAATAAGCATCTATGGAAGAATAAGATATGCGAAACATTTACAACATAAAAATCCCTTTAATTCATTCATATTCTTTCACCCACCTTCCTTTTTCTGTCCCCTTATCTTCCCCATACGTGTTCATTTTTTATCAACATGCTTTAATTCCTGTTTTTCACTTTGTTCGTTTTTTTACCTTCTCGCTCTTATGCTTAATTATAATTACATCCTGTTCAAAACTTTATGCTAGAGATAAGTGATCATACCAATTGTAGATGTTAACTGATTTCCTAGAAAGTAATATAAAGTAATAACTTCCCCCTTCTGTCCACTTGTATTAGTTGTAGATCCATTTACTTAGTTTACATTCTTTCTCTAATACAATTAGAAAAAGGTTTTGTTTTTGTTTATACATTTTCAGAATTTTCAACCGCAACGTTTTGAAATGGTGTTTCTAGCTGAGTTAGATCTCTGAAAAGAGAGTTTGTAGCAATCTTGGATTTTAAGTATTGTTCTGCTTTCAAATGATCGGTGAAAAAGTGCATTTTGCCATGCCAGAAGAACCTGAGTTTTGCTGGTGGAAGCATCGCATATTTTACTCCCATTTCTCTTAGCATGGCCTTTACTTTATTAAAAGATCTCCCAGACTGGACCATTTCGGTGCTGAAATCAGGATATGCCGAAAATTGGAAACCTTCTACGATTAAACCTTTTTCTATTCATGCTTTCCTGAGTATCTTTTCCCTCTCCTGATAATAGTGTGGTCTAATAAAGACTGGTCTGGAGAATGTTCTTTGGTGATCTATATTTTCTGATCTCTGAGGAATGGGACCAGCTCTGTAACAAAAAAAAGAAAGAAAGAAAAACAACAGGAAAATGTTAGCAAACAAAGAAGCAGGGAACAGGAAACATATTTTGATTTAAAAAGAGAAAAGGTAAGTAGTCATGCACATATGCCACTTGGTCAAGATATCCCTAGGCTATCTGGTATTCTATGTCATTCAAGAAGCATTAAACTAAGCATTGTGATTTTCAAGATAAAAAAATAATGGCTAATGTGATGCAAATCATACTGTGGAATATTAAGGGCATGAAGGAAAGAGTAAAGAGAAGGAAAATGTTTAACTATGCAGATAAACAATCTGCACATGTCATGATGTTACAGGAAACACATTTACTACAATCAGATTTCTTGTATTATGTGAATAAATGGGATCAAGGTATCAATGCACCTTATAGATCAAATGCCAGAGGGGTAGGTATATTCTTCAAGAAAAACTCAGGAATTAATACTGTTAGACAAATTGTTGACCCAGACGGCCATTTTATTTTTTGCAAGATATCAATTAAAGAAGTAACATTAACGTTATTAAATATTTATGAACTAAATAAGAATAATCCAAAATTTTTTGAAGACATATTTTTGACAGCTGCAATGTTTAATTCACCATTAATAAATTGTAGGAGACTTCAGTCTGGTTTTACATCCAAAACTAGAAAAATTGAATGGCACCAATTTTCAATTACAATCAGCTGCAATAAAAAATCTCAAATTTCATGGAAGATTATAACCTGATCGATCCATGGAGATATATACAGCCCTCTGACAAACTATTCCCATTTTTTTCAGCAGCTCATCAATCTTATTCGAGAATAGATTTCTATTTAATACCAGAAGCATTACTATATAATTTAAGAACAATAGACTACAAACCTATTCACATCTCAGATCATGCTCCAGTAATACTTTCAATGCAAATCAAAAAACTTAACAATTAATTTAGTTTTAGATTTAATAACAATTTGCTTAATGACATGAAATTTAATAATAAAGTTATCAAAAAAAAAACAAAATCATTTTTTAAAAACAATAGCTACAATGATGTCCCTGCTACAATCATGTGGGATTCCTATAAAACCTTTATTAGAGGAATTACAATAGCATATAACTCGGAAAAAGAGAGAAAAACAACACAAATTAAAAACACTGGAATAATCTATATCACAAAAAGAAAATCTTTACAATATTAATAAAAATCAGACTTTATTTCAAGATTTAATCATAGCTAAAAATGAATCTAACAAGTTAGCCACTGAATAAGCTGAGCAACAGATTATAAGAACAAGAACTAAATATTATGCAACTGGCGATAAACTAGACAGAATATTAGCCTGGCAATTAAAGAAAGAAACAGAAACAAGCAACATAGCAAAAGTAAAAATGATCTTGGGATGGAAAAAACAGAACCTATTGAAATTAATTGCATATTTGAAAAATATTATAAGAAAATATATGAATCAGAAAATACCCTAAATTCAAAGGAACTAGAATATCTGAGCTCTATAACATTACCAAAATTAGAGGAGCACTACACACTGCCATTAGAACAGCAAATTACCCAAGAAGAAATATTCTTAGCCATTAAAACCTTAATAATTGGAAAAACACCGGGCCCTGATGGAATTCCCATTGACTTCTATAAAAAATGTATAAATTTGATTTCTCCCCATTTAAAAATACTGATTGAATATATTTTACAACAAAAAGAACTCAACCCATCAGCAAAGAAAGCTATAATATTGCTTTTTAAGGAAAAAGATATAGACCATACAATAACATCTTCCTATAGACCTATCTCATTAATAAACACAGACTGTAAAATATTAACTAAAAGCATAGCTACTAGACTAAATAGAATATTACTGGATCTGATTCATACAGACCAAAATGGTTTTATCCAGAACAGACAATTGAAAACAAATATTAGGAGAACTATCAACTTAATAGATTCTGTTAAAAGTAAACACTTTTCTATCCTATCACTAGATGCTGAGAAAGCATTTGACTGAGTAGAATGGGATTATATTAAATCTCTATTTAAAGTTATGAATTTCAGTCCGACTTTCAGAACTTGAATAGACATATTATATCAAAACAATACAGCCAGAATAAAAACTAACACTGAAATTTCAGATAGTATCATTTTGGAAAGAGGAGTAAGGCAAGGTTGTCCGCTTCCGCCTTAATCTTTGCATTAGCTATAGAAGCATTAGCCATTACTATTAGGAATAATCACAATATACAGGGACTAAAAGTTGATCAAGTAGAACACAAGATAAGCTTATATGTGGATGACACTTTAATTTATGCAGAAAAATCTGAACAAAATATATTTTGAACTCAATAACACTTTAACCAAATTTGGGACATATTCAGGCTACAAAATCAATTGGGATAAGACTGAATTATTAGAGTCTCCCAAACACTCTGACCCATTTAACCATATGACAAATCCAACTATAAAAAAAGTCACAAAACTCAAATACTTAGGGGTAATTCTGGATGACAACATAAATCAAACATATCAATATAACTTTGAACCACTAGTAAATAAAACCCAAAATGAGCTCAATAGATGAAAATCTCTCCCACTAACACTGATAGGAAGGGTGAACATTCTACCCATATTCCTATTTCTTTTCAAACTTTACTATAAATTTAAATAATATGTTTTTTTTAAAAATGGAAAAAATGATAATTTTTTTTATGGGAAGGTAAAAAAATCCAGGCTAAAAACAGACAAGCTGTATCTCACTAAAGAAAAAGGCAGACTGACCTTACCTAAATTATTATGGTATTATTATGCAGCAAATATTGCAATAATTCACACATGGTTTCATCAAGAACAGTATAAAGCTCAGTCCCAAATTGAAAGAACAGCTGTCCCCCTGACCAGATTAAGCATATTCTGTATACGGGATTTTATCTCAATAATATAGCTCCACTTCTAGATTCTACTTTAACAACATGCAACATCTGGGACATAATTAAGAATATTCTATCATATTCAGAAGAGATTTCACCTATCTCTCCAATATATGTGAATGGTCAATTTCAACTTTCATTAATGGACAATGGTTTTAACATTTGGCTTATAAAAGGACTTAAAGAAATTAATCAATTATACAATGAAAATGGACTAGTGGAGTTTGAACATATTAAACTTAAATTCAATATACCAAGTACCCACTTTTCTTAGATATTTACAAATTAAAAACTATTTAGAACAAAAAGGATATTTATATATCAGACCAAGGCTAAATGAAATAGAAGCTTCATTAACTCTAAACAATGATAAGGAATTGATTTCTAGAATATATAAAATAATACATAATCAATTAACACAACTGCTTCATACATTAAAAACTAAATGAGAAACTAAGCAAAAATTCCCCAATCTCAGATAAAGCATGGAACAAAATATACAGTCTTAAGGAAGTAGGAATTCTATCATCAAAATTATTGCAAATTTATTTTAATATAATTCACAGAATATATTACACTTCTCATTGTTTAAGTATGATGAACTCGAGCTGCTCAAATGTATGTACTAGATGTAAATCAGCAAATGGAACTTTGGAGCATATGTTGATTTATTGTAATAATATCAGCAATTTCTGGGAAGTGGTTTTGAACACAATGGCTCAGATATTCAAAAGGGTTGCGCCATGTGCAACAGGGTTGCGCGTGCGCGACTCCAAAAATGCGCCATTCTGCGATATTCAGAAGGGGCCAGTTGAGCCACCGAAAACATGCTGAGCAACAGCGCAATGGAAATGAAGGCATGCGCAACTGAAGGGGGCCGGTCCATGCATAAAGTCCGCAATGCGATATCCGAACACTTGCGCAATGCTCAACAGTGGCTCAGCCGGAAGTTGCGCAGTACCGGATTTGAGCCAAAATAAAAAGGCTCAAGGAAGCTGCGCAAGAACCCTAGCAGGCTGCAAACTGGGGGAGAGAGACAGAGAGTGAGAGAGAGACAGGAGCTGGAAGGGCAGAGAGGGACAGTGGGTCCAGGAGGACAGAGAGGCCAGTGGGGGGTGCCCGGTGCAGTGGAAGCAGCAGTGGGGGCAGCGGGGGTAACACAGGAACAGCAGCCGGGGGGGCAGAAGCCAGGGAGATGGACAGTGTCAGCTTCCACATGGAAGCTGTAATGAGAGGTGAGACACCATGCTGCAGGGGCGTGGCAGCGAGGGGCCGTCGGCGGTATGCCCGACAGGCGGTATCGTGCCGCATCAGCTCGAGCTGTACACAGGCGTCAAGATTGTGGGCGGTACGCCTGAACAGGGCAATACTGAGATGGCTCTGCGAGCTGTGCAGTGATGTGATGCAGGCACCCTCACGCGGAGTCATGCTCTGTCTGTGGAGACAAGGTGACAGCCTGCATGTGCCTGCTCACCACGGGCACCTTCCAGAGGCTGACAGGGGACACCACAGGCATTACACAGTCGGCCACGTCCGCATCCTCACCCAATTCCTCAGCACACTGCTGCCTCATGCTGCGGAGTACATCCATTTCCCCAGCACCGCGGCAGGCGCACAACAAACATGCAGGAGTTCCACAGGGTAAGACATATGCCTGGCGTGTTAGGGGCCATAGACTGCACCCATGTGGCCATTCAAGACGCCACCTGGCCCCGACGGCCAGGCTTATCGGAACCGAAGGGCTTTTCCAGTGTCAACTGCCAGGTGGTGTGTGATGCCACTGGGCACATTATCAATGTCTGTGCCACACACCCTGGCAGAGCACATGATGCCTTCATATGGCACCAGTCTGCACTGTGCCATCGATTCAGTGGGAACATCCCCACGGGTCATCTAGTGGGTGAGTACACATGTATGGAATGCAAACTCTGGGCAAGGGTGGGAATGACACAGGTGCCATGGTAGTGGCACACAAGGATATGGGCAATATGGACCTGACATGACACTGATCTCCACTATCTCCACACAGGTGACTGCGGAAACCCACTCCGTCCCTGGCTGCTCACACCGTACTGGCACCCCACAACCTCAGCGCAGCTATGTTTCAATGAGGCACATGCCGCAACACGTAACATCATAGAGCGGGTGTTTGGGATGCTCAAGGCAAGCTTCCGATGCCTGGACACCTCCGGCGGAGCCCTAAGCTGGGAATCAGTACAGCACCCAAAAGGCCTGTGGGATATTCCTGGCCTGTTGCATCCTGCACAACATGGCCAAAGACCATGGGATAGCCATACAGGTCCAAGAGGGGGACAGCGATGGGGGCGCCAGTGGCGCCGGTGATGTGGGTGATGAGCAGCCCCCAGGATGGAGGGACCCCCGACTGACCCGGCAGGCCCAGCTGCACCGGGACACCATTGCAGAAGAGCACTATGCCCAACACAGGTAAGTCAAGGGGACATGTGCAGGCAACACTGTCCATGCGCAAACCACAGGCACACAGGGGAACACACGTGCATGAAGGTCAGGAGTTGACGGTTCCAGGCATACTAACACACCATCAGAGAGGGTGAGCACTCATATGGACACACACACACACAGGCAGCGTACATGGGCAGCAGCACAGCACTGCGGAAATGACATTGCCAACACAGCACCACCAACCACCCCCACCACCTGGACTGTCCATGTACATGTGTCAGGACCTGGGCACACGTGCACCTTGGTGTACAGTGCAATGCAGGCATCATCATGCACATGCACCTGTGGACAGCAGTTGGGAGAGTGTGTGCAGGTGGTCCATGTGTCAGCGTGGTGAGCAGAGCACCCAGCAGTGCACTGCCCACCATGACACACATTGCACACAGGGCAGCACCAGACAGGGCCTGCACTGGGAGACAGCTCAGTCAGGCAGCACTGTTCCACGGCCACCATGGATGTGTGGGCAGCCCCACTGTGTCCCAGCAGCACCAGCAGGCTGAGCAGGGGCCACATCGGGTGGCGCTGGTGCACCACCAGGGGTCCCACTGCGCGAACGCGACCTTGCCCGCACAGGGGTCTGCATCCTGCCAAACAAACTTGCACCAGGGGTGCTCGGGATGCCCACAGCAGAACCTGGCATCGACAGGCCTGGTGTCGCACGACACCGGGAATGGGGAGTGGAGAGCGCACTGTGTGGGGTGTGTGGTACAGGGGCACCTGACAGTGTGGCCAATGTGTCTGCCACAGAGACCACTGCCTGGGTCAGCCTGTCAATGGCAGCGGTGACATCCGTCCCGCATAAGGACCAGCTCAGCTTGGTCCCGAGCACACTCCCTGCTATGCCACTCCATGGACACAGACAGTGCCTCCACGGACCCTTGCAACCCGCCCCTGCAGCTGTACTGAGTCCTGCAGCAGGCGGGTGTGTGCATCCAATGGGTACTCTGCCCCAATGGCCTCGTGACCCCCAGGGTGTGGATGGTCCTGGTGCACAGCACCCCTTGAGGGTGGGCGCTGTTTGCCAGGACCAGGTATGGGCGGATCAATGAGCGGTGGACATGTGCCACTGATTGACACTGTACCCCCAGACCTGGTGTGTGACTGCTGCTGCCGCCCCTCCAACTGCTGAGCCCCCAGGTCCACCTGTTCCACCTCCTTGCTGACAACAGTGCCAGACACCTGCACAGCCACCTGTGCTGCCCCCACCGGTGCTGACAGGCACAGCCTGGGACTGTGCCAGCATGCTGGTACACAGGTGTGAACCAGGAAGGCCCAGGGGCATGTGCTGGCCTGCCATGTGTCCGTCATGGGACACACACCTATCACTGCCCATTGCAGGCCTGCTATCATCAATGGTGCAGGTGTGTGCCACTGCCATAGGCACAGCATGCTGGCATACCTGCATGCCAGACTGCTGTGATGCAGGCTGTGCACCCCCTGCACCCATATCACTGACACTGGAGTTGTAGGCCCAGCGTGCATGCTGCTGCAGTGCCTGCAGGCTGGTGGTGGAGGTGGATGGTCCCTCCTCCACGTCCAGCAGGTCTGCCTCACTGTCTGGACCCACCACCACCGTCTCCTGCAGATGAACAGGATCTGTAACAGAAAGAGAGTACATGTGAGTGCATGTGAACAACAGCCCCCCCCAACAACACCACCATGTCATACCGTGCAGTGATGGGCTTCCACCTGTCTGGAATCCTCCGGCCTGGTATGCCCGCAATGGCACTCGGCTGCATGGCCGCAACCAGTGTCTCCTCTCTAGGGGTCAGCTGCAACACCACTGGTGGGCCCCCACCAGTGCCAGCACGTGCCACCCTGAAGGCTGCCACCTTCTCCTTCAGCCTCCTGCAGTCAGTCCCCATCTTCTTCCTGCATTCCTGCATGGAGCGCTGGTGGCTTCCATGCAGGTTGACAGCCCGAGCTACCCCCTCCCATGCAGCTGCACGCTCCTGAGGGGTGCCCCTCCGTCCACTCAATAGTGGCTCATCCTCCAGGTAGGCCTGGAAGAGGGCCTCTGTCTCTGCCGCGGTGAAGTTCAGCCTCCTCCTACGCCCACCGTCCATACCCTCAGCTTGGCTCTGGTCAGTCATGGTGATCTGTATGGGTGGAAGTGGACACCTGTCACTGTGCAGTCGACAGCACTTCCCCATGAGCATAGCTGCCGGCCCGGGGGGCAGAAGCCCCCCACGTTTCCTCTCCGCATGGCAGATACTGATAGAATGGGTGCCCTTTGTCCCTTTCTAAGTGCCCTTTTCATGCTCAGCCCCCTCAGCCTTTATCATCCTCCGCCCATGAGCATTGTCCTGTGCATCACACAGCATGTAACTCACCTTTCACCTGCAGTAACCAAATCTGGCCAGCACAACCCACTGTCACATTTTTATAGCGCAACACATGCAAATGAGGTGTGGCGCTACTTTAATGACATGCTAATCGCGCCACTGCGCCTTTGAATGGCTGATCGAATGATTTGCATATGTCAGCTGAATATCGCGTATTTGTGCTTTGCGCAATACGGAAGGTCCGGCTGAGCCAATGGCACAGGTTTGTGGCTGCGTGCTACACTGCATTGCGCATGCCCAGACAGCTTACGCATGCGTCTATCGTGCTGCAGACCTGCTGAGCGTGATAGGCGATTCAGGCCATGGCAACCATTGTGCCAGTGGTGCTACAGCACTGGGCACTATATGGCACTGTGGCACTACTGCACGATAGTCCACTGTGGCTTGGCAGTCGCGCAGGATGCCTATACATCCTATGGTGCTGTGCGTAGCCTTGTGTCATTGCCGTGACCTTGTGTATGCCCTCTGCCCTCTGGCGCTGTTCACATGCCATGTGTACGTCCCTATTGCGCTGTCTGGTGACAGCGCCATGTAAAGTGACGGCGCTGTTCGAGCAGCGCGATTGGAGCCTGTGGTGGTCTATTGCGCAACAACTCCAAGTGGGGTTACGGTGCAGCGGGGCGCCATATTGCCTGCTGTAAAGTTGGTGCCATGGCTAGGAGGAGGAGGGCGGTGTCCTGGAGCCAGCTTGAAGTGGCCAACCTGGTGGCCCTGGTGGAGCCCCACTGTGAGGCACTGTATGGTGAGGCCCCCCTCACCATGCCTAGGACCCAGGTGTGGCAGCAAGTGGCCACTGACCTGGTGGAGGTCACTGGCCAGGGCCGGTCTGCTGAGCAGTGCCGGCACCGGTACAGTGACCTCCGCCGAGGGAGTCAGAATTCTGACGCGGGCTGCGCTCACATGCCAGGCGGGCGTGGTGCCCAGGCCAGGTGGAGTGTGTACCATCTATGCAACCGATATTCTCTGTAGGGGAGTGTGTGTGCTTGGGTGGCTGTGCATAGGTGCCGGCTCGGACACGGTTGGCTGTGTCAGTGTGTGCAGCTGTCAGCGATGGATGGTTATGGCTGTGTGGGCAGGCACTCTCACTGGGGCAGGGGGCACTCTGCTTTTGAGTCACACTGATGTTTGTCTCAACATATGTCTCCCACAGGCGGATTTTGAGGATGCGGGCGAGGGTGAGGTGGGCGTGCCAGGCCCGGTGCCAGGGGTGTTGTGCCCCAACGCAGCAGCAGCAGCAGCAACATCAGCAGCAGCCGCAGAGCCAGCTGCTGGAGGTGAGTATCATTACTTCATGGATGCTATTGCATGCTGGGGGCAAGACCACCAGCCATACACACACAACCAAAGGGAGGTCATAATTCCACCATACAAGACACTAGTGAGGCCCCACACTGGAGTACAGTGTACAGTTCTGGAGACCATACCTACGTATGGACATGGACTGGGTAGAGGGGTTCAGAGGAGGGCAACACAGATGGTGCATGGATTGCATCACAAGTCCTATGAAGACAGGTTGAAGGAACTGAAATGTACTCCCTGGAGGAGGGAGGAGAGGGGATATGATGGGGACATACAAGTATCTTACAGGGGGAACAGAGTGCAGGAAAACACTATTTTTAAGCGTAAAAGATGTTCCAGGACTAGAGGCATGGGATGAAGTTGGAGGGGGACGATTCAGAGGAAACATGAGAAGAATTTCTTCACAGAACAGGTGGTGGACAAGTGGAACACCCTGCCAGAGGAAGTGGTGGGGCTGACTTGGTCACGGATTTAGAATGCATGGGATAGCCATAAAGAATTCTGGAGGTCAGGGTTAAGGTGCAACAGACTTATAGGAAAACAGAGTGAACTTACAAGGTCAAATGGCCAGACTGGGTGGCCCATAGGCCCTCATCTGCCGACACTGTCTATGTATCCATGTATGTAGGCACGACACAGGTGACATGCATCACAGTGCAGTATCACAGCACGTCTGTGTATGCGTCACTGGTGGTCCAGGCATGCACTGGGCACATAGCTGTGTAACTGGCATCGCACCACATTGCCACATCACTTGCCAGCCTAGTTTGTACTGTGATTGACGTGGGCAGTGTGTGTGGGTGGTGGTGCGCATAGCTGGTGCAACCTGTTTGTGATGGCCATGTGCATGTTCACTGTGGGTGGGTGTATGCCATCACAGGTGCGGGACATTGGGCTATATGGCTTGCAGGTTGGGTGGTGTTCAGGGTTGTGGTCAGTCACAGCCATTGACTGTGTTCCCATTTTCCTAGGCCTCGAGGTTCTATGGAGGATGCAACAGGATGTCCGTCGCCTCACAGAGGTCAGCATTGCAAACCACAGGATCCTGCAAGCCATCCGAGGCATGGGCGCCGTCAGGGCGGATGGAATGGGCGCAGCAGAGGACCAGGAGCCGGCTGGGCCGTAGCCCACATTACCCTTCCCACTTCTCCCATCCCTACCACCCTGCCTTCCCTCTCAAGTTTTAATCCTCCCTCTTGAACACCCCTTCCTTGTACCCGTCCCCCCCTAGTAAATAGTTTTTATTGTTCTTGTTGAAATATGTTTAATATACATTTCTATTTTGATATATGAATACTGTGTCGGTCTCTGATTTGCAGCTGGCTATGGGTGCTCAGTTGCAGGTGTGTACATGCCATCTGGGCTGGTATGGTCCTGGGTATGTGTGTGTGTGTGTGCATGGGGAGGTATCTCCAGCATGGCAGTGACTTTTGGTTGGTCTTGCCATCTGCTGCCACCCAGTGCTGGGTGCACAGGGTGTGTCTGGCCTGTAGGCTTCTGTGTTGCACGGGGCTGACATGTGCTGGGGGGACTGCATGGGTTCCTGCAGTGCCAGTCACTGCACATGGGTGGTGTCTTGGGGTCACAGTGCAGGGTGTGCTGTGCATACGGGGGGCTGATGTGCACTGTGGTTGTCAACCCCCTGTGTGTGGCACTCTCCACCTGCCAGTGGTTGTGCTGGTGTGTCAGGGCTCTGCTATGCTTTGTTGGCTTGTCCCCATGGGCACGTGGATCATCCGTCCCACCCCCAGTGATGCTGTGCTTGGGGTGTGCCAGTGTGGTGTGGGTTCTGCAGTGTGTTCCTGTGCCCATGTGTGGCATGGCTGGCGGTGGGCCCCAGCCTGCCTCCCTGGATGTGCAGTTCATTGCTCTGGGGGGCTGTGCTTGCGCTATAGCAGCTCTGGACTGCTCAGCTGAGCTTCCCTGATTAGCCATAGCACAACATTTTGGCTCAGCTTCTCCTTCCTGGTTGCGATGAGCGCCCGGTATGCGATATTCAGGCGGTTGCTAGCATAATTTGCTCTGCTCCATGTTTGAATATCGCACCTGTTGCGCATTTGCGCAACTGGTTTGCGCTTGCTCCTGCTGTTGCGCCAGTTTTGAGCGCAGTTTGAATATCTGGGCCAATATATACAATTTCTAATATAAAACTGTATAAAAATAGTGAATGTTTCTTTATGACATTAGGCTTTTTATTAGATAAAGGTGATATTTATCAGCAAAGATTAATTATACTAGCAATAATCAATGCACATAAATGTCTATTGATGAAATGGAAAGATGATAAACTGCCAGAATTTAAAATGTGGCTAAATCTGATGACTGATGTTTATAAATTAGAAAAAGTTCATTATATATATTTAGATCGATACATGCTATTTGAAAAGATTTGGCAGAATTTTGAAAAATGTATAGTTTCCTTAACCATGTTAAATTATATAAGTAGATCATAAAGAGATTATTAATAATATATGAATGGATTTATGAGGGGAAAAAATTATATATTTCTGTACCTGCATTAAAAAATAAATAAAAAGCAGCACAGTAAGTTCGTTGGTGTAGAAGGCAAGGAACCCTAGAAGCCATGCTATAGTCATGGCTGACATGTGTATGAGTGCAGAAGTAGTGGAAGGTCAATGGTAAAGCCTGATGGCCATGAGCACAAGGTAGAAACAAAATGTAGACAAGGCTGAATGACTGACTGAGACATCAAATGACAATTAACCCTTGCATGGCCATGGACTGATACTGTATATCAGTCCAAAATCCCTACATGTTCTAATTCTGTCAGCAGCCTAAGGGTTAAGACACGGTCTGAGACTGAATAATAAGTGCCTGGAGTGAATGGAGAATGCATGCCAACCAGTTCCATAAGGGAGGTTAGTGTTAGTTTCTGATTCAGTGCAGGCCAGGTAGGCTGTGGCAGTAGAACAACAAATGAAACTGGTGGGGATAAAGAAGGAGATATGAGAAATGAAAACTAGAAAGCAGTGTACTGCTGGATTGGGTAAACTAATTAAACCATCAGAAAACAAATGGGAGTGGCTGCCTTGCTAGGAAGCCAGGTAAAAACAATTGAAGATTGTAGTTAAAGTGGGAGATTACAAATGGTCTGGAAAAAACAGCAAAATGGAAAGCCTGAAATAGCACATGCCAAAACAGAGAATGACAAAGGCAGGACGTTGTGAAAACTAGTAAGTACACAGGAACATAAACAGAAATTCAATGTTTGGTGAATATGTGTGGTGCTTGTGCAAACTTTAATTTGGCCTTTCTCATAACCACCCTCAGCAGAGGAGCCAAGTAGCATTAAGGGAATGAAGGCCCAGCACTAACGGTGACAAGAGTGCCAGAGGAGGAGGAGGTGGGGAGGACGGAGGGTTTGAAACATGCTAAGCGTAGATGGAAGTGGAGGGCAGGTTTAAATAGGTCAAGTGGGAGGAGTTATTGCCCCACATTGAATCATAGGCAAAAGCTCTCCCATTTAATGTTTGGTGAATATGCATGGTGCTTGTGTGAACTTTAATTTGGCCTTTCTCATTCCCACCCTCAGTAGAGGAGCTTGGTGGTGTTACAGGAATGAAGGCCCAAAAAAGAAGAGTATGATGACCTCCTCCAACTCATGGAGAGTCTGAACAGTAGCACGCAGGAGAGGGGAAAAATTGTGGAGGAAACCTCTGAAGAACCATGGTTACTGAACTGCCCTTCCTCTGGGAGTATTATGAAGAGATAATCCTAAAATTCCTCTGGGCATATTACAAAGAGATAATCCTAAAGACTTGTCTGATTTCCTTTTCTGGATTTGGAATATAGGTTTTGAAATATGAGGAGGTCCATCATCCGAGCCTTTTAATGATTTGGGTGGGAATGTTCTTTTGAGAGGCTGAAGATGCTGCTCCAATTTGGAATGAATGACCTGAAAAAGAAAAAGGACCGAGTCCAAGATGTTGTAGTAAGTTTCTCATGAGTTCCATAAACAGTTTGATGGTCATAGGAGAATATTCATTAGTAGTCAGGAGAAGATGTGAGGTGTTAGATCTGGCATGATGTAGGATGAGCTGATCGAAAACCTGTACTGGACCCCAGTTGTTATAAGTTGGATAGTATGCAGTCTGAACTCCTTTATGTAGTCTGTTGATTTTTGATTTTGGGAAATGCAGGATATAAGGGTCTGTTTGTTTTCTTAGACTGGCAATTGTGAGAAATGTATTAGAGGAGACTAACGGAACTGTAAACTCCACTGGAAGAAGAAAACCATACAAGGTTAAGCAAATAGCTAAAGATATCATGATGTTGGTTGTAGGTTCAAAGGGATTAGAATGGAGCAAGTCCAAGACCTTCCAAAATATAGGTCCATTGATAGGCTGACATGTAGGAGCTTTTGGGAGAGATGTTCTATTGATTCCAAGTAAGAGGAGTTTAATGGAGGAGTTAGATAAAATAGAGGGCATGGATGGATTTGCTTGAGGAAGGAAAAATTGTACGTCAGATAAATATTGTTATATTGTCCCGTAAGATAATTTAAGAGCTTGATGGCCGTAAGTAATAAATGCCAGTATGTGATCAATTGAAAATGTAATGTTATGAATTGACTGAAATGCACAAAATGATGTATATTACTTCCAGGTGATGGAATATATAGCTTGAGTACTGGGATATAGTGCTGACCACATGAAGGCTTCGGCTTGTTGACGGTAGAAAGTCTCATCATGATGAGATCTGAGAATCGAGAAAGAGGAGTCATGATTTGGTCTGCTGTTGGACAGATACAATGGAATTCATGGAATTGGAAATGAGATAAATAATCAGCTGCTGCATTCTCAAAACCGAGAACATGAATGCATTGTACGGTAAAGTTATGGAACTGTGATAGCCAAGTCAGCCTCCGCATGAACAGCATAATGGAATGAGATGAGGATCTGCCTTTATTAAAAATGTTGATGGTGGCTTGATTATCTGAGATTGAGAGAGTCTGGAAGGACCAATGATGGCCCCATGTGAAAGCAGCAGCTACAATCAGGCAGATTTCAAATAAAGACGATGTATTTGAAAAGTTCCAAAGGCTATATATATATATATATATATCTGGGGGCCAAGGAGCAGCAAACCAGGAATGGCCAAAAATTGTGGCAAAACCATAAATGGGAGAAGAATCAGTGTACATTCTGGGATGAAGGTCTGGAGATAGATCCTTCTAAAACATTACTAGATCTGATTTGGCTGTGGCTGTAATGGTGACATGATGATGCAGCTCAGAGATGGAGGAAGCGAGTGTCAGGAGAGATGAGATAAAGGATTGACCCTGAGGAATAATTTACATGGTGAGATTGGGATACCCCAATAATGAGAGAAGTTCATGCTTGGTACAGGAAGAGAGAATGGAGAAGGATTCAACAAGAGCTTGGATCCTGTGGAGTTTATTGAGAGACAGTCATACATCTATGCATATCAAATCCAATTAATTGCCAAGGAAATTGATAGATGGAGAAGGACCAAGTGTTTTCTCTGCGAATAAGGGCACTGCTAATTCTTGAAAGAGACATGTGAGCACAGAGATGCTAGCAGCTGGAGGAGTATCAGGTGGATCAGTTATCAGGAAGTCATCTAAGAGATGGTTCAGAACTGGACGATGGCATATGTTGAGCAATAGCCAACAAAGAGGCTCAGAAAACAGATCAAATAGTTTTGGGCTGCTTTTGCAACTGAAGGTCAGATGAATGGCAAAGAAGTAGAACCATCTGATGGAGATGGTGTCATCTATATGAGTGTATGAGAGTGAGTAATCATCCAAAGGTATCAAGGAGTCAGTGCTTGGAATAGACTTAGAATGAGGAGCTGATATATTGATGATCAGTCCTTTCTTGCCTGAACATTTTCTGGTAGCAATGCCGATGGGGCAAATCTGGTAGGAGGGAAAAGGTGAATGCTGTAAAGGACCAATGAGATATCCTTTTTGAAGTTCTTTTTGCAAGAGTTGCTGAGGAAAGAACTGAAATGCCTGTATGTAACCTTTGGAGAATCCAGAGATGAGAAAGGCCACCATTTGGCAAGAAGGATGGGAAGCTAGTACTTGTGCTAGGACCTGAACAGCAACATGGGTAGAGGAATGCGCTGACTGTCATTGCTTTGACTGAGGAATTTTTTGGACAAATGATTCAGGAATGTGCATCTCCTTAAAAATTGCAGACATGAAGGTAGTGACAGCCACAGCCAGGGCAGCTTTTGGTATTGAAACTATTGCAAATAGGCTTGTTTCCCACAAATTTTATTTGATGGCTATGTCTATTGAAGTTATGGCAGGGAAGAGTGCCAGGGTTAGGAGCTGTGTGGATCAGACTTGAAGAGAAGAAAGAAGGAGGAACTAATCCAGCTGATGAATCCTTATGAGGTGGGTTAGGTGACTCAGATACAGACAATGGACAAAGGCAGGCAAAATTGAAAAAGGAGCCACATAACAGGCAGAAAAGAGCTTTTTGTCCGGCAAAATGATGACAAAATTACTCATTATCCAGGATGGCCCAATTCAGCTTAGTATTAAATTGAGCTAAAGCAGCTGCTGCTTTTATGAAGAAGGAGAAATAGTAATCATAGAAATGTGTGTCCCCATATCTAACACCTAGATCTATTAAGAGATAAAGATATGAGTTCAATTCTTCATGCCTGGAAGTGAATGCAGAGCAAACTATGTCTTGATACAAGCTGACGGCAAGGGCAAATTCAGGAATAGTCAGTTTCTTCTTGAGCCTGTTTTTTTTTTTATTTTACCACTACAGTAATATCTCCACAGGATACAATCCTGTTTTCAATAGTGTTGGGAGAGAGATCAAACTGATGTCTTTTCCTTTACCACATTACTTCCAATAGCTTTGTATGAAGTCTGAACTATCCATTGTTTACCTGACACAAAATGGCCTTCCAGGTAATAATGAGTTAATGATATTCTTGCAGAGGTGACCTGGGATGAGATGTTCTGGAGATATCAATGGTGGAGGAGTAACTGCGGAAGAAGTACCTGATTCTTGCTGAGATGGCTGATTGCAAATTGATGGAGCACTGCAGAAAGGAGGAATACTAAGTAGAACCACTTCTTCTTGGGAATAGCTGGAGGAAAGGATTGCAGCTGAAGTGGCTGAAGTAGATGCCGAAGTAGACTGTGCTGGAAGGCGAGTTTCGAGGGAGGTGAGGTGAGATTGTTCATTAGATACTGAAGTAGTGAGTTGAGCTACGAGGTCCCATATTTCAGAGAAGGCAGCAGAGGCTGGTTGAAGGACTGGCTGGTTAGGAACAGGGGTTTTGTCATGCTGACATTTGGCTGCTACAAATAAATTAAATAGCTCTTACTTTTGAGCTGTTGCTGAGTAGGAAATGCCAAGCTTCTGAAGTTTGGAAATCAGACATGGAATGGTCCAGTCTTTTAAAGAATATTTTGATTTAGAAGATAGTTTGCAAGGAATTTGCATGTCGGCAGAAGTATGAGGGAGCCCTGAAGGACCTTCCTTAGCATCAGGAAAGGAGTTGCCAGAGGCAGTGGAAGCCATAGTGCCAAGCTGCTTTAGTAGCAGTGATTTATTAAGCCTTGAGGAGAATGAGGACTCCTGTCTCTGGTGGATGAAGTTGGACCGTGCCTATGCTTATGATTGCCACATAGGTGCAAAGTAGGGGGACAGAGTCTAAAATGAGTAAGAAAGGCTTGAGGAGAATAAGAACTCCTGTCTCCAGTGGATGAAGTCTGACTCTGCCTACACTCAGGAACTCCACATAGGTATGAAGTAGGGAGACAGAGTCTAAAATGAAAAGTAAGGCTTCAGGAGAATGAGGACTCTCAGCTCTGGTGGACGAAGTTGGACTGTACCTATGCTCATGGCCTTCTCATAGATATGAGGTAGGGAGAAAGAGTCTACAATGATTAATTAAGGCTTGCAGTGAACAAGGACTCCCATCTCTGGTGGGTGAAGTCAGACCCTGCTTATGCTTAGAACCTCCATGTAGGTACGAGGCAGGGAAACAAAGAAGAGGAGAGAATAATACAGGAAGCTAGAAGAAGGAGAAATGGAGCTGAAAGTAGAAGGGAAACCAGGAGGGACTGGGTTATATCCAAGGAAATTACAGCCTGAAAGGGGAGACAGAGGAGAATGCAGTGAAGAGAAAACTAAGGAAGAATAGAAGGCAAAAAAGGAGTGAGACGCTATGGCTTTAAGCCAGGTAGTGATGTCATGAGTCACTAACCTGGAAGACAGTGGAGAGTGAGTAGCCACTGGAAATGAAAGAAGAGAAAGTGCTGCAGAAAAAATGGACTAAATGACCCCCCCCAAAAAAAAGCACGGAAGAAAGAGGATGGGAACCAGGAGATACTGGGGGATGAGCAAGGACAAGCCATCAGGTGACAAGACAATAAGGAGTGCAAGGGGAGAAATGAGCACAGACAAGCCACAGAGCATCAACATAGGAGGAGGGATTGGGGGGGAGGAATGAGCACAGACAAGCCACTGAGCTGCAACACAGAACAGGGAAGCAGGAAAGAATGGCAACAAAGGCAGGCAATCAGGGAGGAGGAGAGGAAGGAGCCAGAAGATGCAGATGGGCAGAAAACAGCAAAAAGAAGAAAGGGAGAGGTGAGGAACACAGCCACAAGGACCACGAAGCATAGATGGAAGGGGCAGAAAGGTTTAAATAGGGCAGGTGAGAGGAGTTATTCCCCCACATTGAAACATGGGTGAAAGCCATCTCAGAAACACAGGAGCTATATGAGAGTTGGAGTGCAGCAGGAGTAGTCAACTGAGAGAAGCACAAACTGCAGCTAGGAAGGTAAAGTAAAATACTGACCTAGAAAGTTTCTGGAGGTACAAACCAAATGGAAAGCCCAAAAGCACAAAAGAAAAATGGGAGACACACACTGGGCAAAAAGGGGGAAGGGGCAGAGCCCCGACGCAGCCTCAGGCTGCAGCAAAGAAACATTGTTTCTGAGTGAGGCTCGAGGAAGCTGGCTTAAATAGCTTAGGAGGGGAGTTGTTGCTGGTTGCTCCTGCCCACTGCACTGCAGGCATAGCCTTTGAAATATCCACCTATGGCATCTCTAATGGGGTAAATGTAATGGAGAATAAGCCAAAGGTACATCACATAAGCACTACACTATACCTACACACCAAAGAGACTAGATGTCCAGTAAATTAGCAGATTTCCAGGATTCAGTGGTCAGCTGATTGACTTTTCCCCCTCAGCCACTACTTAAGCCAGCTGGAGCCACACCTCAGGGCTCTAGATGGTTTCTTTTCTCCTCCCTACCATGCCTCCTTTAACTCTGGCATTCTCCTGAGTCTCCTGGGCTCCTTATCCGGAGACTCCAATTTCCTTTAGCCATATGTCTCCCCCATGGCACTTCAAACTGGGTAGACATAATGGAGAATAAGCCAAAGGTACATTACATAACCACTACACTCCACTTACACATCAAATATCTATATTAAACCAATCTGGCTAGCAATAAATCTAGGAAGGAACATATATTTAGCAAGTATGTCTTAATGGTGTGGCTTCTATTGCTTGACAGAAAAGTTCCAAGTTCCAACCCCTATCAAGTTTCTACTCCTGAGAAACTAGAAGCAGCACAAATGATAACTCTCATATCCCTAAAATTAGAACCAGTTATTGCAAAGCAAAATTCCTGTATTTAGGCACTGTGCTAGTAAATCATTCTCTGGGCATTGGAACACATTTGTATGCCGATTATACTGTTTTGCATACCGGTGGGCAGACCCTAGACGAATGTCAAACTTCTTATGAAAGTGTACAACAGTATTTAATTCATAACAAACGTGTTTGTAATGTGGTAAAAACACAGCCAATGGTTTTTGGGTCTGAATACAGAATAACATTACCAATGTTAAATCCTCTGTCTATTGTAACTCTTGATAACAGGACCATTGAAATGTTACAAAGTTATAAATGTCTGTGATTATGGTCTGATTCATATTTATCCTGGCATGTTCATATTGTCAATGTAATTTAAAAAAAACTGGGTTCACATTTTTTCTTATTCCCACACAAACAGAGCTTTTCTGAAACAGTTCAAAACAAAATTGTTTTTGCAATGTTGTTGCCATTATTAGATTATGATGATTTTATTTATGACTCAGCTACTACTACCCTATAGTACAAAATGGACATTATCTTTAATAAACTTGGCTATTTAATTTTGCATTTCCACAGGGACACCCATCACAATGATGTGTATCACACTGGGATGATTGCCACTGGTGGTCTTCAGGTAGCTACATTGTCTCCAATTTGTTGATACTGTACTTGTCTAAAGCTAAATCTCGTTATTATATTAGCAATTTGTTGGGATCGAGGAAAATGTGATCTGGCTTGCATTCCTGTGCTGAACATGAGCTGATGTAGCAACATGTTACTTTTTCCTATGGCAGATGGTCTTTTTCAAGTTCTGGCCCAAATTTATGGTACATGCTTCCTATATATCTTCATCCAGTTTCTGGCCCACTTCCTTGTGTAACACCTATGCCGAACAGGTTTCTTGATCAACCCACACTTGCATGTTTGTGCTGTGGGTTTACATAGAAAAGTGAGTCAATTTATTTGAAAGAGGTTTTTTTTTGTATGGATACCCTGTATTGTAAAGACCATGGTTTTGGTAAATTGTGTACTGTTATTTTACTCTAAATTATGACACAACACCATTGAAAATGAGCTTTTTCTCAATGTTTTTTTACATCTTTTAAATTTTTTTTTATTTTATTTTTATCCCTTATTCATAAAAAACTTTACAAATAATTATCTTATAAGTCAATATACACAGTATTCGGTACACAGTCATATAATGGTAATGTGGCTATCACATTTCTTAAACTTATTACAAGATGGAAGGGAAATCGTGATAAAATTATACAGAGAAAGTACAGTATAATGCAACAATAGACTAAGATGTCATTAAATGTGTGAACAAACACTGCAGTTAAGCATTTTGTAATAGGTTGTACCAGCAACCTCATAATTTATAACATTGGTCTATCTCCTAGTTCTGTAAAGAAACACAAAGACCCTGCTGTAGATTTAAACACTAAGGTAAACTGCAGAACAAGACTGAAAACAGTAAATATTGCTAATTCATACTGAATGGTCCAGGATTTAACTAATGTTACTAGGACCCGACTGTAACTAGGCATTAGTTAATTTTTGTGCAATGGAGCAGTCACTGGTCCATCCCGATGGCATGTAGGAAACTGTGTCATAACTTGGCCATATGGCCACCTCCAGATATTCAAGTCTTCAGTCTTAATAGGGGCAATGCACAACACACATCCTTGTCAGCGCAGTTATCCCTCCAGCAGTGATTATCAAAACAGTTAGTTTCTGCTGTATTGCGTTAGATAATTAATTCCAGCACTGATTGCATGAAAATACATGTTCTCCTGGTGCTCCCCTACTGAACTGGCCTCCTTACCATTGTGCTACAGTCCAACTTAAACCGCAGACCTGGTTAGAAGAAAACTACAAAGATTAAGGTAACATGTATTAGCTAGCAAGATCATTATAAAGAGAAAAAGCACTGTTCACTTAAGTGCCCTCTGCTTTGGGGTCATCCTCTCAGTTTTCCTCTGCCACTGTAAGTTCCTCACAGCTGGTAGCTCCAGTTATATCCAGCCCTTCCAAAAGCTTAGCCACATCCTTAGAGTATGAAAATGAATAGGCCTAATTTGGAACATAGCAAGATAGAATTTGATGGCAGATAAGGACCGCTTGGCCCACCTAGTCTGCCCATTTCCCTACCTAATGGATAAGCTGCAGATCCTAGTTAATCAACAGCCTACTTCCTCCTACCCCCCTAACTAGAATTGCCTTATGTCTGTCCCATGCATTCTTGAATTCACCCACTGTTTTTGACTCTATGACCTCCTCAGGAAGGCTGTTCCATGCATCTACAACCCTCTCTGTGAAGAAATACTTCCTCACATTACCTCTGAGCCGTCCCCCCCCCCGAGATGCAAGAGGGCAGAAGGCAGTATGGCAAAAGGGATCTGCTTTAGATGGAGTTCTTGCTTAACTCCCTCCAAGGCCTTATGCCTTTGTCACATGGCATATGACCAGTCTTGGAAAAACAAGATTTTCTGTCTGTCAACCATCATTGTCATCCTTTTCTCTGCCACAAAGATTTTCTTCTTCTCCTGTATGGACATGAAAGATATCAGGATGATTCTTGGGTGTTCAATTTATGTTACAGCTCTGCAGAGGGTAATTCTGTTTGTCCTCTTGTGTCTTGGGGCTTCCGCCAATCATACTTCAATGTGGAGCCATTGTTCTAAATAGGTCAAGATGCTAGGACCCTCTGTTCCCTCTGGTAAGCCCAGGATATACATGTTCTTAGCTCTGAGTGAGTTTTCAGAATTCTTGAGTGTGATTCTGAGGTGCAGATTTTCTTTGACTAGGTTATCTGCCACTGCAAGTGCTCAATCTGCAGTTTTGTTTGCCTCGGTGGTATTAAGCTTGGCTGGATCCATATTCTGTTCCACCATTGTTAATTGTGATGTGATGGTAGCAAGCTTTTTTTCATTGTGGCAATAGAAGAGGAAAGCTGTGCATAATCCCAACCTGCGCCAAGCAGCTGGAAAAGATTGTGGGCACCTTGGTTTTAAGCCATTGTTTTTTTTGGGAGGGTTCCCTATAATGAAAGGTGAGGGTTCACTTTTCAGAAGAAACCTCTCTATGACAGCTGTTCATATCAGGTAAGTAAGTCCTATGTATCTGCAGTTTTTGGCTTAAAATTGCTGTTTTTGTCACTTATTTTTTTTTTCAGTTCTGTGTTTTTGGCTTCTGGAGTGGGTGGGGGATTAACCTCCTCTCAGTGCCTGGACCTCATACCTGGCATTGCCCCCCAGGCTTCCCGAACTGGAGAGGCCCACAGCTTGCCCCATGCTGCAGGACTCCCCCCCCCCGGGTGGGAGATCAACATCCACCAGAGGCGCCAGCTGGGGCTTGCAAAGGGGCATCATTTGGGTGGAGGTCTGGGGGTGCCACAGTGCTTCTGGCCCAGGGGTTTTCATGTGGGTTCCCTGGAGGCGGAGATGTGCAATGACATCAGGGCATGCTAGGTGCGCTCCTACACCTGACCTACAGATGTCCGCTGTCACCTCCCAACTGAAGAGTGGCCCCAACTGTTGCACACCCAGCCTTCAGTGGGTGTCGCTGACTTGCCGGGGAACCACAACCCTCCCCCCCGGAAAAGGAGAGCTGTCTGAGGGATACTCATCCTACATGCCCCAGCAGACCTTCTGACACATTGCATTCATTCTGCCTTGCTATTTTTTTTTTTATAATGGTTTTTATTCTCCCATGGTAGAATGGGCAGCTCTTCAAGCCTGTTCCCATGATCTGCAGCTGTCCCCTACCTCCCTCCAGTCCGAGGTGCTTTATCCCCTGCGGATACACCCCCGCAGCGGGACCAGGGAGTGGAGGGCCATCTTTCCCCCAGACTGCATATCCAGATTTGTCCTGACAGACCAGAGTGGTGGAGCAGGCCACAGAGTGATGGGCAGGGCTTTACTTAGCCCATCTTCCATGTTTTTCCTGGTTTTCTTCTTTCCTCCCCATAGCCGGGTCATGCACATTTGTGCATATGGAGGCATGCATGCACCATGGAGTCCCACAGCTCCCCCACTTTGTGCTGCTCCCAGTCCTGTCCTTCCACCAGACCTCCACCTGATGGCAGTCATGGGGCAGAGCCAGCAACCCTCACTCACCAGGAAAGGAGAACAGTCCAGCAGATGCTCAAGTACTCCCCCACTAGCCCCCAGTGACCTGAGATCACTTCCGATCCTGGGTCACTAGTGCGGTGGGCAGTAGCACTACTACAATGGCACTGGGCCAGCCCCAGACATGCTACATTTAAAATAATGGTCACTAAACATTTTGAAACTGAGAACGTCTATGTTGAAACCTGGAAACAAAACACTTGTGTAGCTTTATTTTTGTGCGATATGTACAGTAATCTGTAGACATGTATCATTGTCTGTGTAACTGTTAGCCATCTTGAGCTGGTCCCTATTGAACACCAGCCTCTGGGCTTATTAGGCTACCCTGTAATAATATCTTCAGATAAATAAATACAGATGTGTCAGCCAGGATGAAGCACATAAATGCTGCAGAATATCATAGAATACAGCAGTTTACTGCAGGGGCCATTGTATGTCAATGGCAATTAAGCCCTTTTTTTCATGCAGGATTTTGTGACATGTCATTACTGCAAGTTACTGCACTTCATCATGGCTGACACATCCATACATACTGTAAATAAATAAATAGCTACATTTTTATTGGGGCATTGCATGTGAAACATCTGACAATGGGTAGGATAGGGTCTGATGCTGCTTGCCACAACCATAATATCAATTATGCAAGCAAAACAAACACAAAACTTCTCAAAAGGGTAGAAGGGATGCTGCAGACTCTGAAGACATTTTTTTAAGAAACAACATGCAGATGCTGTGTGACAATATAAACAACTACAATAAGACAGGTAAGTTAAATACTGAAAGCTTGCCCATAGGTACAATGGTAATGCTACCACTCATGGTGCTGGTGACCCAGGTTCTGTAGAGGGTTCTGTCAAGTGAGCCCAGGTCCACGAGATAGCCCAGGTCACTGGAACTAGCTAGGGTAAGGAAGACTGAGCATTCCATAGGTGGTTCTCTTCATTCCTGGAAGGGAGATATGTGCCCCATAGCATGCCAGCCACCTTGTGGAAGCAGGGCGGCAATGCAGATGGTACCACCAAAATGAATGGAACAGTGCCAGGTGTTGGTACAACCATGTGTCTGCATGTGTGTACCCTGTGCACCATTGTACAGCAATGTCTCAGGCCAGAAAACTGGCATAAATCATGTGGCCATGCTAGATGACAGCCTGCTTCCTCACAGGCCTCAACCCCCCCCCCCACTACAGGTAGGTACCCTCTGTCCGAGGACATATCTAGCCAGTCCCAATGGCCCTGCCATGAGGTTAAGCCATGGGAGCTATATGAAGGGGTACATCCTAGGGTAGGTGGGTGATGGGACTAGGAACATCAGTCAGAAGGGGGCCACTTGGTGCAAAGGAGGAGAAAAACCTAGACTGAAAATTTAACTAGACATTGGAAGCTTAAGATCCACTTCGTAATTCAGGCCAAAAACAAACAGACAAACAGTGGAATCCAATTAAAATCCACAGTCAGATGTGTTTAATGTAGTGAAACACAACCGTGTTGCTGGCAGACTGAGTATTGTTCATGAATTTGTTGATTAAAAAGGGGCTACAGGATAAGGTAGTAGCATAGCAACCAGAAAAATAAGACATGCCAAGATGTGCTATGTTTGACTGGGTCTCCATGGTGATTTATCATGACTGAAACTATGCAGACTCCTCCTGATAATTAAAACGGTTCTTAAACTGTTTAACTTGGACAAAATCTTGCTGCAAAAACTTGGAAGTGTAAAAAAGGAAGTTGGTCCTTTTTAGTAGACGTTGCTGTTTAGATGGGCAGTAATTGCCTATCTGATTGGTACACTGTTGCTTGCACAATGCCAAGAGTCTCATTTTACATAGCTGTTTTACATTAGTACAGAGAAGGCCTCCAGGCCAAGTACAAGGTTATTCTGCTCTTATATTTTAATTAAATAGGAAAGTTTTCTTTGTGACCTTGTTAAACTAATCAATGCAGCTTTTTTACGGATTTTTAAGTGAAGTAAAGAATGTCTGACTAGAGATTAGATATTCTGAGAGAAACTAGAGTTTATTTTATTATCCTTTTCAATGCATATGGTTTAACAACATTGATTCCCCATATCAACCTGTCTTAAAAATCCCTAATTCCTTACGAGGCATCCTGGTCTCTTAATTTGTCTGTTAGCTGGGCATCAACTTGTTTTTCTTAACACAAGGCTTGTCTCATTTGATGGTAGATTGTTTTCTTGTTAGTCATTTTGACTCTGGAATTTGCTGCCAGCTCATATTCAGCCATGTAATGATATTGGTGTATTGTAAGGGAAAGCTTATTTGATATAACCTCCACGATGGAATGTAATGGGCTAAGATATGAAAAGGTAGTGGTATCACAGCAACCCTGCAGATTCTAAAATCAGGACAAGCTACAATACTACTATAACGGTGGTAATTCAGAAGAAATGTTAATAGACACTCTTTCTCCCTGAGGGTTGTGGACCTTTAGAACAGCCTACCAGAGGAGGCAGTGGCTATGAAGACAGTGTAGACATTCTAGGTAAGCCTGGACACATTTCTGCATGTGAAGAGAATCACAGTTATCCTGGATAGCAGGTTGGGGGTAAGTTTGGGGAGGCATCCCAGCAAATTAGTACAGGTTTGCACAGCTTATTTGTTGGTCTCTGCTCATGAAATGGAGGGGAAGGGTGCAGACATAATGGACCTAGAGTCCCTTCTGACCTTTAATGACTATGTTATTATGTTACATATTCAATACAACATGGCTTGCTTTTATGTAACACTTATCTGCACACCATCTCAGAACACATCACAAGGTAAAGATCGAGTGGCAGTTGTAAAATTAGTTGATTTAGGAAACAACAATGAGTCTTAGTTCATTTCTGTTGGCTTCCTTCACAATGTCAGCCTAGGCCTCTGTAATGCAGTGACTGTATACAGGAAATATGACAGTCACGTGCTAACAACATTACACACATACAATAGCTGTGGGCAACTGCATTAAAATGTGTTTTATTTAAGGGCCATAAAATTGTAGATTGCACAAGATTTCTTTCTTATTTTACAATTATTTACCCATGACAGTCCAACTGATATGCAACATCTTGTTTTCGAGGGGGAGGGTTGGAGGGTCCTGCTTTTCACCCTATTTTACAGTTGGGTGGGCTGAAGCATTGGGAGGTTAAGTGACTTGAATGCAGACCACATAGAAACTGTTAGAAGAAAAGGACCTCTTGGCCCACCTAGTCTGCCCTGAAGTCCCTATCCTATCATCTGTTTGTGCCGTTGTGCCCATCACTGCCTTTTCTGCTTCCCTCTGCTTTACCTGGTGCATCTCCCTATCTTCTTCCCTCTGCATCTGTTTGTTTCTCCTGAATGGCACCTTTTTTAGCCTTTACCTTTGCAGCCACCTCCCTCGATAACTAAGTGGTCTCTGTTTCCTCCCATTTTTGCTCACTTCCTTCACACTGAGGTTTGTTACCTTCACTATGCCTTCCCTTAGTTTACCACACTATTCTTCTACCCCACCCTGGCAGTCCCCCCCTTCTATGTTGTCTCTGAGGCATTCACTCATTTTTTTTTAAAATATGCCCTACTGAAGTCCAGGACCCTCATCCTTGTGTGGTTTGTCTCTGCCATCTTCTTTATGTTAAACCACACTGTATGGTGATCACTGGTGCCCATCTGACATCCCCCATGACATCTGTAGCACTGTCCCAGTTTGTGAGCACTAAGTCCAGTATTGCCCTGTCTTGAGTGGGATCTTTGGCTAGTTACCTGAGAAATTCCCCCTGCAGAGAGTCTAGGTTGGCCCTGCTTCTAGCTTAGGCTGTGGTTGGAAGGTTCCAATCAACGTCTGGCCTATTCAAGTCCCCAACCAGCAGCACCTCCCCCTTTTTTGCCATCGTACTGATGCCTTTCCCCAGTGTCTTGTCCAATTCTTCTCCCAGTGTTGGAGGTCTGTATGTCACCTAAGTGCAAATAGTGGCTCTGGTTCCTGTCTCCAGGGTGACCCACAGCCTCTACAATCCCCTAGGTTCCCTTGCACTTCTGTCACTCTGATACGCTCCCTCACATACAGCACAATCCCTCCACCCTCACTCCCACCCCTATCCCTTCTGAACTGAGTGTAGCCTGGTATGGGCATGACCTAGTCATGGCTCTCAGTGTACCACAACTCAGTTTTTGCCACAAGATCCAGATTTACCTCCACCAAGATGGCCTACAGATCTGGAATTTTATTTCCAAGACTTCTTGTACTGGCACATCCCTTGCCAGGTCATTAGTCCCCAAGTGGACAATGACATCTAGCTTCTCTCTGCCCTGCCGCCCTAGCAATCCTTAGGATCCACTGTTGATCCCTTCAAGCCAAGGCACCCAGAAGGCACTAACCTCCCTCTCCCTACCTCTTCCTGTTCCCAACTCTATCCCCCTCACAACTGAGTCCCCCACCAGAAGCTGCTTCTTGCTTTGCTGGGATCCTCTACCTCCCATCTTGGGGTTCCCCTCTGGATGATCTCCACATTCTTCCTTGACATCAATTTGCGTGCCTCCTCTTGGCAGTCCTGTCCCACCAGAATGGCAAAAGAATTCTGTAGCAGCACAGACTGAGCAATGTGCCCCTGACGTGCCACCCACTCTTTCCCAGAGCCCACCAAGGTTCAGCTGGCCCTCTTCTGCCTAGGCAACCTCTTAGGCAATGTTGGCAGACTCAGTGGCCACTGAGTGGGACAAGAGATCCTCTGGATCCAAACCAACTCAGCACGGAGACCGGCAACCTTCACCCTCAACCCAGAGAGGTGTGTGAAGATGGGGCAGCACCTCAGTATTCAGAATGTCTCCTGAAATACTGCAGTTCCACAACCATCGCACTGCACCGCTCCCATATCTGCTAATCTAAATACACTCTCTTCTGCTTCTAAATATAGCTTGCCCATGCTGTCCCTTGACTTTACTTGCTCCTTTCCTACCTATACTCTGTAGCAGGACTTTTTTAACCTTACCCTAGATAGGATATTACCTGTTACCAATCTACCAAAAAAATGAAAGCAGCAGCAAAGGTAAACAAGATGCTGGGATGCATGTCTAGGGGGATCAGTAGTAGGAGAGAGGAGATTATACTGGTAAGGCCGCATCTAGAGTATGGAGTTCAATACTGGTGCCCACATCTCAAAAAGGACATTAACCTGCTGGAGAAGGTCCAGAGGAGGACTACAAAGATGATAGTGGGTCAGCAGGGTAAGGCATATGAGGAGAGGTTGAGGGCACTGAACATGCACTCCCTAGAAGACAGGAGAGAGAGAGGGGACAAGTTTGGGACCTTCAAGTACTTGAAAGGGATAAATAAGGTTGATAAGGAGAATCTCTTTAAGCTGAATGACAACCATAACATGAGGGGTCACAGTCTTATGCTGGAGGGTGGGAGGTTTAAGAGGGAGGTCAGGAAGCACTTCTTCACAGAAAGGGTGGTGGACACTTGGAATGCGCTACCAGAAGAGGTCATCTCATTGAAGACAGTGGGTAGCTTTAAGAGAGGCTGGGATAGGCATGGGGGAAGGTAAGGATCATGGGTAGGAGGATGGGAGGAGTGGGGAGGGAGGGCAGGGACATTAGCTCAAGCTGTGGACTCTGCAATACGAGCAGATTTGATAGACCAAATGGCCTTCTTCTGCTGGCTTCTTCATATGTTCGTATGTTCATATGTACTACCAACCCCCTGTTTGAGTTACCTTTTATATCTGTGCTGTTACACAACCTACCACCCTAAATAGGATGTTGTCCAACTCCCTCTTTCCATTTTACCTCCCCCAGCCTAGGTTAAGCTAAATGCTAAAACAAATTAAAGCCAATATTTTCTTTTCATGACTTACAAAACAGTATTCTAGAATGTTATTCCTGGTGTTCTAAAAAAATTCAGTGGACTGAGTGAAATGTGTGAACTCAGTGTGCTAAGTAAGCAATAAAGCACAAAGTGGTGTGTGTAAAACATATTTAACATCCTGGCCAGGGGTGTAGTAAGGCGCGAGGTCAAAGGCCGAGTGACTCCAGCAGCTGGACATGCTGTAAAGTATGTTTTACACACATCCCTGAGTGCTTTATTGCGCTTATAAAATTGGCTCCTTTTCTTTTTACTTTTTACTATTGGGAAAAGCATGTTTATATGTAGAAACAACAGATTTACTTGTGTGCATTTGTGATAAAATAATCCTTCCATCCACTGCAAGTGATGTCATTGATGATGTCATTGTATTACTGCCTACTTTCTTCTTCCTGTTTTTTTTCTCTGTTTTTCTCCACATTCAAGATATGGAATGTTTATCATGGAGTGTTTACCATGGAATACATGGATTCAGAATTCTGCTCAGTTCCACTGGCAAAATGCTTCTCTACTAACACACTGTACACACAGACAACAAAGGCCTTTGTTACAGCCAGTGACTCAATCATCTCGCTGTCAGGGCAAGAAGAAGAGAGTTCCCTGATGAGCAGGTAAAGATGGAAGAGGGATTTTTCACTGTCAGCAAAGAAACAGTTGTAGTGAAAACTATATATAACCAGGGTCCGGGTGGGGTGTTATTAACGCGCGGTGCCTCCACTTTTGTTACCCATTACCTGGCTAGCCTAGGTAAGGGGAGAAAACATTCGTTCAGCATAGGGCTGGGTTTGCACTTCTGGTCAGGGGCACCCAAGTAATTCCGGACACAGGAAGCAATAACTGAAAATGTCCAAACCAGGAGTGGGATTCTAAAGTGGGGCCTTTATTCACTTCAACACAAGAATACAAAGCAAGATGGACCCACACGGGGCTACACTCACTGGATATGCAGATCTATAGAGGTCAGAACACATCTTCTTCATCATCACAACAACCCTCAGGTTTTGAACACATCTGGGCTTCCATGCCTGAACTGGTACTCACACTCTTGGATTCCCTGGCATGGCACTCGGCCAGCACTAGTACACTTTTCCATATGCCATGGACTCTTGGTGGTGGCTCCCTCAACCACCCATGAGTGCTTCTAGCTCTAAAAGAAAAACACACATCCTTAATCCCACATCTGGGTACTTTCTGCAGACACTGGCCAAGTGCCTGAGAGAAAGCTATAGGTGCCCAAAGTGAATCCGAAGAGGTAAATCTGGTTACTCCAGATGGGGGGTCTCCCACCTCTTGTTCCCAAATCCATACCCGGCCATTCATTTGGAGTCAACACCTTTCCTTGAACTCTCTGTTTGTAGCTGCTATCTCAAAATGTACATCACATTTAACAATCTACTTTCCATGTAACTGGTGTCCTGACTTGCAACGTTCTCTAAATGGCTATATCCATCCCTGTAGACCCTCACTGGTTAGATGCATTTCAAGCCATACACATATCTTAAAGTACTGTACTGGGCTGTCCTTTCCTGACCCCACAGAAGCAGATACTTTTACACAACTTTCTTGGTGAAAACATGGGCTCCATGTCAGAGCAGACTCACCATGGTTCGCAGGTGCCCCAGGGCTTCTCACACAGAAAACACACATCTGGTACCTCAGTACAAATTCTCTAGTCAGCAGCTTTTCCTCTTCTAGCAGGGCCAGGGGATTGCCCCTGAAATGCTGGTTCCCTCCTACATCCCTCCAGGGATGGGGCACTGGAACAAACCGGGGAACGGTCTCAACCACTTCTACTGGTTTCTTCTGTGTCCTTCTCTAGGGCGAGAACACACACCCTCTTCCTGTTGCAGCTCTATTTCAGAGCTAGGCTCTGAGGGGCTGCCAACTGCAGCATGCCTCCTCCTTCCACTGAGTCTCCCACTAGACTGACTTTGAAAACCCCAACATTCTAACCTAACTCCCTGCTGCAACATTCCACTGTGGCTTATGCTGCTGTAAGAATTATAAGTGATGTCATCCCTCCAGCTCAGCTGAGACTGAGGACAGAGTGAGACAGTGTGAAATCCATTTAACTGGTGTCTCACAAGCTGCCTTTCCCTGCCTGCGACTAGGTCTAAGTGGGATTCTAGTAACCTTGGGTAATAGGGGGGTTACACACACCCTCGGCCAGGAAGATGACTGTCTGCAGTCATTACTTACCTGGCCCAGGCCATCTTACCCTATTTGTTGACTATGGGGAGGTAGCGTTACCTTCTCCCCTACCATGTGCCAGGCACAGGCAGGCAACACTAAGGGCCCAGAGGCTATCGGATTATGCAACAGCCTCTATTCTACGATCTTTCTATGGTTACCTAGTGGCTTCGGTAGACCTGCCCAGAGCATAGCCCTAATAGAGCAGTACTGTGGCCCCTACTGCAGGTCAGGACCACAGCCTGTCTATCCCCCCTAGCCCTCTAGGGAAAACCTATCTGACCAGAACCCAAATTACCCAAAAACAGGGGAACCTCCCCTCAACCCTGGACACCTGCAAACAAACACACAAGGAGCTAATACTATACCCTAGGTATTACTCCCACACTCCCCCACAACCATACCTGTGGAAGGAAAAGTTAAACACAGTAATCAACAACACTGCACTTTAAACACTTCTACTTTAAAGCACATGGAAGACTCCGCTGAGACCCTCCTCCTCTTCTTGCCTTCTCTTTTTGTCTTCTTCAGGATCACCTGAAGAGAAAAGACAAAACAACCCCTAATCTGCAATCACAGTACTACCTAACCCCTTCCATCAAAACACTGGAGAATCCCAAAAAATATTTTTTTATAAAGTAGAAAAACAGTATCAACAGTATAAACAGTAGAAAAACAACAACATTATTTACAATACACATTTTTGGGGGATGGAGTGCCCTAAAAGTCCCATCTAGTGACAACAGTGCCCGAACGCAAGTCCAAGAAAGAGTCTCTCCTGGGCCGGAGCCCGGTGAAGCACAGTTCTTGTAGGACTGTAAACTCAAAGGGGAGAGTCTTTGAGGACAATTCAAAGTCTGAAGTCTGCTAGGTGTAGGGTGTGTACTGCAATGTCATTAAAATAGAAAAGTCTGGACTTACCAGTCCCTTGAAGAACAAAATTAATACGACACCTAGATTTCCAGCCGAAGACTCTCCCTGGCAGCATTCTTCGGATACAGCTGGGTTGACATCTTCCAGAAATGACAGGATGGCACATCTGGAAACTGCTGGGTTGATGTCATCTGAGAGATGGAACCTTGGAACAGGACAGGAAAAACAGCTGGTCTGACGTCATCCGAAATCCCAGGCGATGAATCAGGATACAGCTGGGCTAGTGTCCTCTCTGGATATGAAGTCATCTGGAAGTCCATTCGATGGAATCTGGAAAACCAATACACTGCAAGGCTGATGAATCTGGGGTACCTGGTTCCTGGAACACCAGTCTGGTGGAACAACACAGGTATGGCAACGGCTTCCACTTGGTAGGCATGGGCACATTCACAGGAAGTTGCCTACATTACGGGAAGTAACACAATGGTTCAGGTGCAAGAATTATTACCCCGTCTGGGCGCTCATAATTCACATTGAAGAAGGTTTCATGTGCCCCTCCATCCATGATCCGAACAGTGTCTATAAACAGTGTTCTGCCCACTTTCCGTTGTCTGAATTTCTCTTGCAACACTCTGTCTCAGACATACTGACTTGCACCTGGATGCACTTATCTTGTTGCCTCTTCCATTAACTTGGATTTCCTGTTTCTTTCAATCTCCTCCCAGACTCTCCGAGGAAAGGTAGGAAAGGATATCCCATAGATCTCATTCGCCTTCCTACGAACCAGTCTTTCTTCTTTACTACACTTGGTCAACTTGAGACCTCTGGCCTGGCTTGGGGGTGGCTAGTCCTGGTTCTGCCAGCTACGCATACTTAATGCAATGTAAAATGGATCTTCGACTCCTCCTCCTTGTGGGGACAGGGCTATGGAGTCACCCATCTCTCCTTCTGTTTGCTCCTCCGAGGCAACAGCCCGAGGCTGTGGATCTGCACCTTCTTCATAAGACCACATAGGTTCCCCTTCATCCTCTTCCTCGTTGAAGATCTGAGCCCAGGAGTGAGCAGTCGTCCTCACTCCTGAGAATATCCACTCCTCGCTGGGTGCAGAGGTTGACACCTCCCATTCAGGGGTCTCCCTCATCTCATCTTCTCCTATGAGACTTGGGCTAGGCCCCTCTCTCCAAGGATCTGCTGTTGCTCCCTCTGCACTGTCTCTCTGTGACCCAGACTTGGATACATCAGTACTTTGCTGTGCCTGTAGATCTGCACCCTCTTGCTTCATGCCACACTCTGCTGAGCCTCCTCCAACAGGCTCTACCTGGTGCTGTGTGCTGTCAAGTACAGGTTCTTGAGGCTTTGCCCATGTGGGAGCCAAATGAATCTTGGGTGCTTTGATTAGACCATGTCTCTCTAGGCACCCATAACAGTGAGGAACCATGAAGACATCCCTTCCAGCCTTTAAGCACATTATGCACACTTACTGGATATCCAGGAATTGCCACATGAGGAGGCAAATTTCCCTCATAGTAACATCTCTCAATATCTTTCAATCTGTTAACTTCTTCTACTATAATAGCCCGGGCATGATCCGGGTAGCGAGCTGATCTCGAAGCCATGACTGCAGAAAAAACAAAAGCTCACTGTTATCTCAAGTCCCACTCTGTTGGAAAAACTTTTACAAAATGTCTCCCCTGCTGCTGTATTTACTTTACTATCCTACCCTGTAATGGCGGTGGCAACACTCCTGCGCATTAACATTCTGTTTCTGACTCAAGCCACTGTGCATCCGATTTACATGCTCTACTGATAAAGTTCACTCAAACTGTTTAAACTGCACTGTCTGTTCTCTTAGCACATTTATATGGTTTTTTACTGGGCTTTTTATTTGCTGTAACTCACTGTTCTTGCTTAAAAGTCCCTAAAGCCACAGTATTTCATTGCACAGGATTGCCTGTATATCTTGTTGTATCTTTCATACAACCCACAGTCTCTCACATGGCTTTGAAAATTATACTGTTGCTGAACCCACAATTATGACACAGTCCTTCTTTGCAAAATGATCACACTGCTACACACAGATTCAGCTGGCTTTAGTTAAAATCACACACAGTTTGAGTTGTTTTTAGGTTGGTACTCACTTAATCAGCAGCTGGTTATTGCGATGGAAAAATTCGGACTACAGCCGGTCTTGGAGGCCTCTGGAATGAAGTGGGCTGGCAGTCCTGCCGATTGTCCCTCCGAACACCTCGCTCTCTTCCCAGATGAACCGAAATGCTGGTTGAGCCCGATTTTAAACAGAAAAGTCCGATTTTACCACTTTTATAATGTTTTCAGTCACTGCAACACTCCTCCTGGCAAACCAGTTTGCACACTACTCTCTCTCTCCCTCTCGAGCACTGTGCAGTCACTCTAGAGCTGGCTTGGGGGCAGGACCGATTGCAGTCTCACCAATCACTCGACGCCATGCAAATGGGCCTCTTTATTCTCGTGCTCTTCTCCTCCATGGCGATCGTCGAGCAGGCAAAATTTAAACTGCAAAACACATATTTTTCTTCAACTGTAGCTCCTCGACGGGAGCATCATTTTGACCATTTCTCATGACATTTTACTCAGCGACTCTCTCTGTCCATACAACAAGCACTTCCAACTTCTAGAGCACAAATCTCTCTTTGTTTCCCACAGTTTTCCACACTTTTTCCTGTCACACATTACTTTAGAAAGCTGGCAAACGTTATAACTTTGATGCAGGACAAGGGGCATACACTCTCGGGCTTTACTGCTCCTCGGTAAACTGGTGGCACAATTACAACGGCACATGAGCAGAAGCACACAGCAGGACATTTGGGTGGCAATGCTTCCACTTTTTGGGCTACCTACTACCAGACAGCCAAAATGCTAGCCCTAATCTGAGCAAATCTTTCTTGTTCTCTCCCTAGCTTCAAACTCAAATCACAGCGGTGATTCTAATTTGTAACCAGGGTCAGGATGGAGTGTTATTAGTTATTAGCATGCGGTGCTTCCATTTTTGTTACCCATTACCTGGTTATCCCAGGTTTGGGGAGAAAACATTCGCTCGGCATCAGGGCTAGGCTTGCACTTCTGGTCAGGGGCACCCAAGTAATTTTGGACACAGGAAGCAATAACTGAAAATGTCAAAACCAGGAGTGGGATTCTAAAGTGGGGCTTTTATTCACTTCAACACAAGAATACAAAGCAAGATGGACCCCCACGGGGCTACACTCACTGGATATGCAGATCTATAAAGGTCAGAACATGTCTTCTTCATCATCACAGCAACCCTCAGGTTCTGAACACATCTGGGCTCCCACACCTGAACTGATACTCACACTCTTGGATTCTCTTGCATGGCACTCAGCCAGCACTAGTACACTTTTCCATATGTCATGGACTCTTGGTGGTGGCTCCCTCAACCACCCATAAGTGCTTCTAGCTCTAAAGGAAAAAAACACATCCTTAATCCCATGTCTGGGTACTTTCTGTAGACACTGGTCAAGTGCCTGGGAGAAAGCTATAGGTGCCCAAAGTGAATCTGTAGAGGTAAATCTGGTTACTCCAGACGGGGGGGTCTCCCACCTCTTGTTCCCAAATCCATACCCGGCCATTCATTTGGAGTCAACACCTTTCCTTGAACTCTCTGTTTGTAGCTGCTATCTTGAAATGTATATCACATTTAACAATCTAATTTCCATGTAACTGGTGTCCTGACTTGCAATGTTCTCTAAATGGCTATGTCCATCCCTGTAGACCCCCACTGGTTAGATGCATTTCAAGCCATACACATATCTTAAAGTACTGTACTGGGCTGTCCTTTCCTGACCCCATAGAAGCAGATACTTTTACACAACTTTCTTGGTGAAAACATGGGCTCTATGTCAGAGCAGACTCACCATGGTTCGCAGGTGCCCCAGGGCTTCTCACACAGAAAACACGCATCACAACATAGTCAGGCAGCTTTTCCTCTTCCAGCAGGGCCAGGGGATTGCCCCTAAAATGCTGGTCTTTCCCCCCATCCCTCCAGGGATGGGGCACTGGAACAAACCAGGGAATGGTCTCAACCACTTCTACTGGTTTCTTCTGTGTCTTTCTCTAGGGCGAGAACACACACACCCTCTTCCTATTGTAGCTCTATTACAGAGCTAGGCTCTGAGGGGCTGCCAACTGCAGCACACCTCCTCCTTCCACTGACTCTCCCACTAGACTGACTTTGAAAACCCCAACATTCTAACCTAACTCCCTGCTGCAACATTCCACTGTGGCTTATGCTGCTATGAGAATTCTAAGTGATGTCATCCCTCCAGCTGAGACTGAGGACAGAGTGAGACAGTGTGAAACCCATTTAACTGGTGTTTCACAAGCTGCCTTTCCCTGCCTGGCACCAGATCTAAGTGGGATTTTAGTAACCCTGGGTAACAGGGGGGTTACATATAAACAATACTTATTGTTTCTAATTTGTTTATGTGTGTAAGGAGAGTGTGATAATCAGAGAAACAACATTTAATTAATTTGTTTTATTTTTTATTTAAGGTAGTTTTATTTTTAGGGCCCAGTTGAAGTTTTTTTACAGTGTAAAGGTAGCAGCCATGTTTGTAGTGGAAGATCATTTCTCACTGTAGGGGGCTAACTGAAATGCCTGTGTTCCAAACGCCCATTGATCTGGGTTCCAAACTCTTCACTGTTGAGCAGTCCTTTTTGTTAAGCATGTGTAAACCATATTTTACACATAAAAAAGAGCCAATTAGATTACTGGATGTTATCCTGCCATTTTATAATACTTCAGATTCTAACACAGAACCAATATGCAGTGCTAGAACATCTGCTACTTAGGCTGTCAACATGGCTCAGTTGGTAGCACATCCGCCTCTGGACCAGAAAGTCATGGGTTCTCATCTCACACCGGGACTGGACTCATACCAAAAACACTGGCACCCAAGTGCAGTATTAGGGGGGTGCTATACTGCTGGGGTGTGCCATCCTTCAGATGAGATGTTAAACCAAGGTCCCTTCTACCCATCCTGGTGTTGTCCTGGTGGGTGGCCAGGTGGAAGTAAAAGAACCCAGGATATTCTTCACAAAGAGTAGGAGACTTTCCTGGTGTTCTGGCCAATATTAGCCTTCCCATAAAAAATGGTTACTGCAATTGTCCAGGCTGTGTGTGAGTGCTGATGTGTGATATGGCTGCCACTACACATTTAGTCACTTCACTACCAGTCTATCAATGCTTGTAAAGCACTTTGGGATACATTGTATATGAAAAATGCAATGTAATTGCTGATTCTTCTTCTTCTTCTAGCAACAGCCAGCAGCTGACACCAATTGTCCCTTTTAAATGACAAGTGTTAGATGGACTGCAATGCTGGACATTACCCCTTTGGTACTGAAGTCATGTTGCTCATGGACTCTTGTCATGGCAAAATGTTGACTTTTTTATAATGCATTTCCCCTCAATGATGTATCACAATGTAACAGATGCATGGTAATCCTGTAAGTAAGGAGGCCTCACTCCAGAAGGTACATTGGCATGGAGTGTCTGTTATATGTTATATTTACTGTACTGTGGTTGTTCTAAATAATAAGAATAAAGTTTAAAAACAGAAACAGCAATCACAAAGTGGCAACAACAGTTGTAGGTTTCTAGACAATAAAATCACAGTACAAGTAATACACTCCAGAGGGAAAAAAAGTAAGAAAAGATGGGGGAGCTGCTAAAGGGTCACCTAGCTGGCATCAGAGAATTGGGGGTGGATCAGAAATGATCCATCATTAAGGAGGGAACTGTGGTTGCCTTAAAGGAGTGTGTTAGGCTACAAGAGAAAAGCTCAAGGGCCAAAGCACTCAGATGGTTTAGCCAAGAGGTAGCCCAGGCAGTCAGAGACAAGAGGACCATCTACAGGAAGTTCAGGAGGTAGCTCAGACAGTCAGAGACAATAGGACCATCTACAGGAAGTTCAGGAAGTAGCACAGGCAGTCAGAGACAAGAGGACCATCTACAGGAAGTTCAGGAAGTAGCCCAGGCAGTCAGAGACAAGAGAACCATCTACAGGAAGTTCAGGAGGCAGCCCAGGCAGTCAGAGACAAGAGGACCATCTACAGAAAGTTCAGGAGGTATCCCAGGCAGTCAGAGACAAGAGGACCATCTACAGGAAGTTCAGAAGGACCCAGAGGGAGACAGACAAGGAAGAGTATCAGTGGAAAGCCAGGCAAGCAGGGAAGGTAGTTCGTCAGGCCAAAGCCTAGCAAGAACTGAGGCTAGTGGAGGGGATTAAAAAAGGAGAAAAAGCCCTTTTTTAAGTATATAAGCCAAAAATAAGAGATTAGAAGGATGGCATAGCATGACGAAGGGAGGGGAGGGGTGGGTAGAAGAAAATAGGGACAAAGCAGAGGTGTTGAAAGAATACTTCTGTTTGGGCTTCACAAAAGAGAGGGATGGCACAGTACCACAGAGGGGGAAGGGGAAGAAGGGGAGGTGTAACATTAATTTTGTAATGTTTTTGCTGTGTTTTTTTTTAAATTAACTATATCTACTGTGAGAACAGAGATGGGCTGGGAAAATTACATTGAAATTGTTGCCAAAGGCCGTGAAGCTGCCCCTGAGAAGTAATTACAATCCCTTTGTCTTGTAACATATCCATATCCCTGGCCATGCAGCCACCCTTCCTGGAGCAGACAGGGCTCAGAACAATGAGTAGGTTTTTGAGTCCACATAAATCCAAGATTCCAGTTTTGACCAGTTTTGCTGATGGGAGGTTTTCCCAGAGAAAAAAGAATTTGTCAATCTAAGATGTCAGAGTGACATACTTGATGACATGTCATGGGAGATTGGCAGCTAAAGGGTTTTAAGGACTTGCCAGACCCTAAAAAGTTGATTAGGTTTTGGGACCTTGAGCAGTTAATATTTAAGATTCGAGTCTGCAGTGATTCACCATGGTGTCTTATGTGATATGCCCTTTCTACTTGGGAAAGCTAGGAAGTGTAGTAGGATTTTTCTGTGTATTTTTTTCTACTGCTCAAACATTTTCTTTTTGTATCTGTAGAAGTATTGTTTTCCATTGTCTTAGTGTAGTATACTGTATTTTATGGGTAAATATCTCGAAGTGTTAAAATATTATTTTTATATACTTCATATTTCTGTGACTGAGTCCTTTGAGGTACAGATATCTGGGTTATAATGGACAAAAATGGTGTGTTTCCATCTCTGAAGAGAAGGCTATGGTTACCATAGTTTGTTTTTAAAGTGAAGTGTTCTCAGCTGTGACAGAGGGTGGGTCATCTGCCATTTGGTAAGGAGTGCTGTATTGTGTGGGCAGTAGCTCTGGTGGGATTTAGACCTAGGGATACCCCTATAGAGTGTCTCTGCTGGGTGATGGCAGCTACTGAAGTACCCTTACAGGTGTCTGAAGGGTTTGAGAAAGCTGGTAACAGAATACAGGTTGAGTTTGAAAAAGAGTGGTAGCAGTGAGATCTGAAACAGTTTTGTCAGTATAAAGGTTATCTATCCAGTCACAGAACAGGATATACAAAAGGGGGACTGTATATTGTACCAGTTTTATTTTGTTCTGAGCAACAGTAGATAGACAGAAGACATTATGTTTGGGCAATGTGAGAAATTCACACCTCCAAATCTACAGAAGCTGTGCAAAAGGAGAGAACTGGGATATGAGGAAGGACAAACATGGGCAGAATTCATAGACATCCTCGCAAAAAGTGACCGTGGACGCTGTGCAAAAGTGGTCACTACTAGCCAAAGTTGGGAGACAGAGGCTAGCGGGGAATGCAGATGAGCCAGAGCCTATGACTAGGGTAGCTGTGCTCAACCAGACTGGGTACAAATGTTGGAACTGGAGCTCGCCCTGGTTAAGGCAAAGGCAGAAATTGAGGGGCAAAATGCAGATGTGGATCTGCGGAGGAGAAAGCTGAAAGCTGAGGAGCAAGAAAAGTAGAGCCAGCACAAGATCCAGCTGAGGGAGCATGAGAGAAAAAGAGAGAGAGAGGAACAAGAAATGCAGTGTCAGTGAGAAGAGCAAGAAAGGCAGCACCAGCAAGAGCAAGGGGAGCCAGAGGAGCAAGAAAGGCATATATCAGGAGGGCGATGATCTTGATTTATTTTCAAGATCTTTGGAAAAATCTGTGTGCAGCTTAAATTGGGCAGGGTTCTTGGGCAACTCGCCTATTGCCTCTGCTTACAGGAAAGGCATTAGAGCTTTTGCCAGAATGGGTAATGAGGACTGCATGAACTATGATAAAGTGAAAAATGCCTTGCTAGAACATTTTGAGTTAACTCCTCAGGCACATAAGCAAAAATCTAGAGAGTTAAGGAAAGCACTGAGAGATAGCTATGCTGAAATGTGTGTTTGTAGCCAAGTAATTCATTAGAATACTGTGTAAAGGATGCAAAAGCTCAGAGTGAAGAGAGGAAATAAAAATGTTATTTCTTCTGGAAATGGTCCTAAAAACTGTACCTGAGGAACTGCGAACATGGTTGTTGGCTAGAATGCCGAGCTCCATGAGGTACGCAGCCAAGAGGGCTGATATCAGTTCATATCCAGCTGGCCATCCTCTCATCACAAAAGTTCTGGGACAGGAACATCAGGTGGTTTTAGGGGAATCTTAGGTGGGGACATCCCAAAGGAAGTCAGGCTGTGCCTGAACATAAAGGAAGGCTACCTGGTTTCAAAACAAGGATTCAGGAGCTATATCAGCCAGAAATTGGGCCATTTGTCATATGATTAGCTGAAAAATGTGTCAAAAGTGGTAGCTCTGGAAGCTCCCAGCAGTTAGTGGCCCGTACGCAGAATGCAGTGCCCTGTAACTCCACTGCACATATGTACTCTGTGTTTGTCAGTGGGATGGTGACCCAAGATTGAGAGACACTGGAGCCTCAGTTTCTATGGTGAAGCAGGAGTTGATTCAAGAGGAACAGTTCCTGCCTGGCCAGTTTTCTAGGATTAGAGAAGTGACGGATCCTACAGTCTAAGTGCCAATGGCCCAGATCTTTCTGCACAGAGAAGATGACCAGGGCATATAGGAGCTAGGTGCTGTACCGAACCTGCCTACAGATGTAATCATGGGTAATGACTTTGATAGTAGGGCCAATATTGTATGTGTCACTACCCATAGCAAGTCGAGGGAACAGGCGCCTGAGGACACAGAAGGGGCAGTGCACAAGGAAGTAACCACTATCTCAGTAGCAGGAGAAATGGTAGGTGAAGAATGAGCTCCTGTACCATGAGTGGGTTCCTAAGGGAGGACTGGAGGAAAGAGTACTCCAGCAGATACTGGTTCCTAGGGAGTATAGGAAGCAGCTTCTGGCCTTAGCCGATGACATACCTTTTTCTGGACATGTAGGGGTCAGCCATACAGAAAGGCAGCTGACTAACAATTTTTACTGGCCCAGTGTTTTTAAAGATGTGTTAAACTACTGCTGGACTAGTCCACAGTGCCAGAGGGTGGGAAAGGACATTGTGGGGCCACTTAGCACACCAATGTGCAAGCAGTACATCTTGGTGACTGGAGATTGCCCCACAAGATACCCAGAGGCAGTACCCTTGTCCTCCATTGAGGCTGAGAAGGTGGCCAATGAACTGCTGGGGATATTTAGTTGGGTGGGATTCCCCAAGGAGATTCTGTCAGATCAGGGCACCATCTTCATGTATGATCTGATGGTTAGTCTTTGGAACAGTGTGGAGTAATGAAGTTCAAAGTTGGGCAATGGGTAATGGTGCTCATCCCTGTCCAGCTGAACAAATTAAAGGCAGCTTGGGAGGGGCCTCTTACCACATAAACATGATGAAACACTACCATAAGTGAGACAAGATATCTTATCTGCGTGCAGCTATCTAGAGGAGGAGACAGAAGCAGACCCGCTGGCTCTCCTGTGAGAGGTTAAGGGGGAATCTTCAGTGGATACTGTCAACCTCTTGGACTGGCTGACAACTACACAAGCTGCCGAAATGCATGGGGTGCTGCATACATTTGGTGAAATGTTCACAGGGAAAGTGAGGTATACCACGCTGGCAAAGCATCATGTGGATACAGGATCCCAAGCCCTGATGAGACAGTCACCCTACAGAGTCCTCGGAGGAGTAAGACATGCCACAGAGGGGGAGATCAAGGAGATGCTGGTTCTCTGAGTGATCCAGAGGTCCAGTAGGCCCTGGGCCTCCCCAGTGGTACTGATCCCCAAAAAGGATGGGACCATGATGTTTTGTGTCGACTACTGCAAGCTCAACAGCGGCACAGAGTTGGACGCATATCCCATGTTCAGGATGGGTGAAATCCTAGAGAGGTTAGTGGGAGCTTTTCACCTGTCCACCACAGACCTGACAAGGAGCTATTGGCAAGTACCCCGACCCCTGAAGCCAGAGAGAGATCAGCTGTCATCACCCCATTTGGACTAGTTGAGCTCAGAGTAATGTTGTTTGGGATGTAGAATGCGCCACCCACTTTTCAAAGGCTCATGGGCCATATTCTGAATGGGGCAGGAGACTTTGCTCTGGCATATATGGATGACATCACCATCTGTAGTCAGACTTGGGAAGATCACGTCAGGCATGTGTCCAAGGTTCCACCAACTGCAGTCCACTGGGCTGACTGTCAAGGCAAAGAAGTGCCAGACAGTAGGGGTGTGCAAATACATAAAGTGTGTATTCATTGAAGGTTTGGTGAATACACAGTGGTATTCGGTGTTCGACTGTGTTCGGGTATTTGACTATGCTGGTATTCAAACATAACAGTACATTTATTAAAAATGCTGTAGACATGAGAAAAACACCCCAAAATAGAGAAATAAGAAGGTTTATGATCAGCATGAGTAGACAGAATTATTAGGTTGTGAAAAAACACTATATTGATGCAGAGTCAGACAGCGTAAGCATAGTTTGAAAGAAAAAAACACCAGTTACTTTTGTGCGCTCTCCTGCCAGTGCATACATATGCCCTCGATTAATGTTTCTATGTAAAAAAATATATTTTCTAACTGCATTTTGGTACTAAAACTTAAGTTAAAAAAAGTGCTAGAAAACTTTAGTTTAGCTAGGCTGCTGATCACCAGCACCCATCTTGTGGGAGCCACTCACTTCCTTGCCCGGGATAAGCTAATGCGCCACCACCAATCAATGCACTGATGAGCAGGGGCACATTAGCCTATCCCAGGCATGGGAGCAGGCGACTTCCACAAGATGGCTGCCAGCAGCCTTGCTAAATGGAAGTATTGGAGCACTTTTTTAAACATAAGTTTTAATGCCAAAATGTTGAAGACGCAGTTAGAAAAAATATATTGCTAAACAGAAATGCTAATCGGGGGGCATATGCACCAACAAGAGAGTGCACAAAGGTAACAGGTGTTTACTTTTAACCAATTAGGCCTTTTCTTTACATGTTTTGTTGTGTCTGATAGGTGTGCTGGCGGGCTGGCCCTTCATATATATATTTTTTAAACATTTTTTAATTTTATATTTTTTATTGTTTTTATTTTTTATGAAGGCAATAAAAATTGGGCAGTTACCATCTAAGAAAATAATGAACACTGCTCTGCAGTGTTACTTCTAAGCCATTTATTCAGTGCTGACAGCCACGACATACTTGTAATGCCTGACGTGTTTTGGAAAGAATTACTTTTTCAAAGGCTTCTTTGAGATTTATTTATTACTTTGAGATTTATATGTTTATGTTTGCTTGCACGCATGTGCAAGAAACATAGTGCCACCATACGAATTTTCATAGATGTGCCACTCAGCTTCCAGTGCCCTGCTCCTTCTTGCAGGCGCTGCCTCACCGCACCAATAAATGTCAAAGCTGTCTATGACAGTAGTTCAGATGCAGTGGCATACAGTTGAAAGCAAAAGACCACTACAATCAGCGGTGGTAACATGTAGGCAATTTGCATACTGCAGTTGGCAGTATGCAAAGTGCCTACACTCAGCACTGCATCTGAACACAGCTGTCATAGACAGCTCCCTTGTTTTGTACTTCCCCCTCCCCAAACACCCAAGTAGTATGCTGGGAGCCCATCCCAGCATGCTCATGCCCTCCCCCCCACACACCGTATGGCCGACGGGGGGGTGCCCAATCCCCCATCGCCTCCGCTGCCCCCATAAACAGAGTTCCAAGTGCCTTGCTGGGAGCCCACCCCAGCATGGCAAAAGTCCATATGGTGACAGGGGTGCCCAATCCTCCATCGGCTCCACTGTACCCCTCCAAAAAAAAGACTTCCAGTTGCCACGCTGGGAGCCCACCCCAGTGTGGCAAACATCTGCATGGCTGACGGGGGAGCCCAATCCCCTGTCGGCTCCACTGCCCCCCCAAAAAACTTCCAACTGCCATGCTGGGAGCCCACCCCAGCATAGCAAAAGTCCAGCGTCGACTTCTAAAAAGAAAAAAACACCTGAAAACAAAAAATGGTCCCTCATTGACTGTCTTGCACCCCTCCCCAACCCGCACACACCCTCTACACACCCATCTCCCCACATTCCCCCGACCTCATACTTACCTCTGGAGCCCAGAGCGATGATCTTTGTGGACAGGGAACACATCTGCGCACTTCAAAGCCGACTGCGAACTGAAGAAATGCTGGTGAGCTGTATTAATGGCATAAATGTTTTTTTTTCAACTTTAGTGCATATCTCGACCATTTTTGGGAATTTATTCACCATATGTTCAACATGGGGTTCTTGGGGCCCCACCTCATGAACTCAGTCACTGTCATTTTGTTATTCGGTCCCAAAAGGTGATTTCGCGGTCACTGCGCGGAACCATCTTTCGGGACTGAGTAGCAAAATGACAATGTCACAGTTCATGAGGTAGGCTCCAAAACCCTATGTTGAAAATTTGGTGAAAAATTTTGAAAATGCTTGTTTTATTAAAGCTATGCTATGCAGTTCCTATGCACGCCCGTAACTTTGAGAATGTTTAATATTTTCACTCCAGATTTTCAACATTGCCATTTTACCATACCTCCTTATGAACAGTACAGCTGTCATTTTTTCTATCTCACCCAAAATGTGTTTTAGCACATGTAGCACACATTGGCGCGGTAAGTGTGCAAAATCAATGTTTGGGACACATTAAAGAAAATTATAGTGACACTGTTCATGAGCAGATGTGTTAAAATGGCTATGTTGAAAATTTGGTGACAAAAGTCCATAAAATGACTCTGTTACGAGCGTGCATTGCGAAATTTCCATGCACCCTCGTAAATTCACGAATTTGTAATATTTTCAGTCCAGATTTTCAACATTGACATTTTTCCACACCTCCTTATGAACAGTACAACTGTAATTTTTCACACCCTGGCCAAAATGAGTTTTCGCACTTCTGGTGCAGACTAGCGGTCACTGTGGCAAATTAGTGTTTGGGACAGATTACAAAAATCACAGTAACACTGTTCATGAGCGGAGGTCCCAAAATGCCTGTGTTGAAAATCTGCTGTAAAAAAATCACCAAACTACTTACATTATGGGTGTACGTTGCACAGTTTCTACGCACGCTTGTGACTTCACCAGTTTTTGTATATTTTCACTCCAGATTTTCAACAATGCCATTTTTTACACCTCCTCATGAACAGTACACCTGCCATTTTTCACATCCTGTTCAAAATGTGTTTTCGCACCTGTGGCGCCAAATGGCGAAGTCGCTGTCCAAAATCACCTTTCACCTAACGAACTAATAGTGTCACTGTTCATGCGGTGGGGTCACAACAGCCCATGTGGAAAACTTGGAGTAAAAATACCAAGAAATGCCCAGGGCATTAGGGTTTTCGATGATAACACCCTACCCTGTAGGGACTGACAGGCATCAGGGATGTGACTTGGGATTGTCGACAGTAAAGCTCATGCCATTCCACCACCCACCCCCACCCTGCAGCCAGTGATAGTCATTGAGGTGTGCCTTGGACCCTTTGCCCCCAGAGTTAACCCCATTCTCCTATACTGCACCCATTTCAGTGTATTTCCTTATGGAATGAGGAGAATGTAAAGTCCAAACACCCCAAGACACACCTTGACACTTGTCAGTGTCTGAAGGGTAGGGTGAGGTGAAATGTCATGACCGTCATGGGCAACAGCCCAGAGGCACACCCCAATGCCTGTCCAGCTCTGCAGAGTGAGGGTGGAGTTGGCGTCAGTTCAATACTTCAATGCCATTCCTATACTGCCTCTGTCTAACTCCTGCACTTCCACTGCTAATGCCAGAAAGCAAACATTTGGCAATGACAAATGTTTGTTATTTATTGATTTTATACTTTTACTTTTGCTCACTGTCTGGCTTGGAAGTTAGTGACCTAATAAGGTGTACATTTTGTAATTCATTGCCTGGATAGACCAGGATAGAAGTAGTCACATTGCAAAATAAATAAAAGAAAAAACATTTTCAGTAATTTCCCCAAGATCACTGTCATTTTAACAGCAGCAGTGGTCATAAAGCCATAAATTCAGTCAAAACTCCAATCGGAAAGTGCAGCACTACATCCAAAATCATTATTCCAGAATATTTGTCAGTAAAATCAAGAGCAGAGGTCAGAAAGCCATAAAGTCAATTGAGTATTCACACACCTGGCCAAACGTTTTCAAGCACAGACTGTGCTGTTTCTCAAGGTGTGAGAAAGAGCACAGCCTGTGCTCAAAAATGTTTAGCAGTGGGTGTTTGTGGTGCGGCTCCATTTTATCTTTAATGAAAGTGCAATTTTGGAATAAGACACCCAAGCATGAGGAGGTTAATTGGTACCAGTGAAGCCTGAGCTCTGCTGTTTGTGGACTAAGTGGTAAGTGCACTACCAAAACAAAGACTGCAGCATCCCAGGAGAAAAAAGAATATTTTTTAAACACAATTTAAATAATTAAACAACAGAAACTGTCAGCAGCCAGCTTCAGAGCACAGCAGTAAGCTAAGCACTAGCACACACACTACAGTTCTGCCTTCCTTTACCCCATAAAAATACATAGTTTTGCTTTCTGCAAAATAAAAAAAAAAGTCTCAATCTCAGCACAGCACTATAAAGAGAAGAGAAGAGAAGAACTAAGAACTAAGTCACAGCAGCAGCAACACTGCCAACTGGCCCTTTTCTCGGGTCAGACTGGAAGCAAGAGCAGTGCCTGCTGTGCAAACACACCCTCCCCCATACCTCTCAACCTCTCAGCATTAAAAATCATAACACTGGCCTTCAAAAATCATAGAAAATGGTCAGAATGTGTAGCACTTTCTTATTTTAAACAATAATATGTCTACAAATAGTGGGCCCCATATAGTTAGTGATATAGACTGTTGCTATCAACGTCGTTTAATGATTTAATACTTTGTGTGTCCAGAAATAGCTCTTACATTGTTAAGAACATCAGTAAACCTATGCAGAGCAAGGGTAAATTTGAGAGTGAAAAATCATAGCGCTATGCGAAATTCATAGCAGTTCAGAGGTATGCCTTCCCCCTCCTCCCACTGCCCTGCCTATCCTGAAGATTCCAACAGGATTTTTTGTGTTGAAAAAGTACTTTAGCAATCAACCTGTCACTGAAGTGGAGCACCACAGTCTCAGAAGGAAACAGAAACACCCAAACAAAGACTGTATAAAAGATTTTTTCCACTTTTTGCTTCAGAAAAACTTCCTTTCACAGAGAGAAACATTATCCTCTCAGCTTGAATGTCTCTATGCACTGGCAAGGTCATATGGTTAAGCTCTGGAAAGCTCTCTGAGCAACCTGGGGATTGACTAAGGAGATCTCATGAGATTTCAAATTCTTGTTGAATACAGGACTGCCAAATACACCTCAGCATTCGGGTATTCATTGAATTCAGCTGGTATTTGAGGTATTCGACAGCTGGTTCGACTTCGATGCACATCCCTACCAGATAGGAATAGCAGAAGTGTCATAACATAGCACAGGGTTGGAAGTGGGTACATCCAACCTGAGCCAATGAAAACTGAGTCCATACAGGGATGGACCATGCCCATGACCAAGAGGAAAGTATGGGCCTTCCTAGGCATGGCAGGGTACTACAGTAAGTTTGTGCCAAATTTCAGCAGCATGGTCAAATCCCTGTCCAATCTCACCAGGAAGAAAATGCCAGAAAAGGTTCAGTGGACAGAAACCTGTAATACTGTGTTTCACCAGCTGAAGGAGGCATTGTGTTGGACACCTGTGCTCACTAGCCTGGACTATTCTCTGAGGTTTATTCTGCACGTAGATGCATTTACTCATTTATTTATTTAGAAATTCAGAAACAATCTTTGAGCATGAGCTCTTTTACAAAGGTTCCATGTCATACAAAGATAAAATACAGATGCATAAAGTACAAAACACAAATCAGAATACAAACAACAGATCAGTTACATTGCAGTGCAGGATTTCCTTAGTATACACAAGATCAAAAGAGATAACCTTTTTTAAGTGACAAAGGGAGCTGGAGACTGGGCAGGTACAGGGAGACTCATGGGCTAGCCATGGTTCTGAGTCAGGTTATGCATTCAGGAGAAGAACACCCAGTCATGTACCTGAGCAGAAAGTTACTGCCCAGAGAGGAAGCCTATGCCACAATATAGAAGGAGTGTCTATGTATTGTCTGAGCTTTGCAGAAGTTGCAGCCTTATTTGCTTGTCAAGGAGTTCACCCTGGTCACTGACTACAATCCCCTTACATGGTTGCACAACACCAGTAGACAGAACCCAAAATTGCTAAGATGGAGCATGGTGTTGCAGTCCTATAATATGGACATTAGGCACCACCGTGTGTCACAGCATGGCAATGCAGACAGGCTGTTGAGACAATAGTTAGTGCCCCTTTTTAAGTAACAGAGGCACTATGAGAAACTACTGTGGGGGTTCATCCAGAGAGTGAACCAAGGGAATAGCAAGTGGAGCCAACCAGCTCACTTGGAACAACAAGCATCCATTAGAGGTGCTAACAGATTTTTTTTTTCTTTTTTTTGGGGGGGGGTGTAACAATAATTTTGAAATGTTTTTTTATGTGTGGTTTTTTTTTTATTTAACTCTATCTACTGTGAAGACAGACATGGGTTAGGAAAATGACATTGGAATTGTTGCCCAAGGCCAAGGCAGCTGCCCCTGAAAAGTAATTACAATCCATTTGTCTTGTAGTGATGAGACCCCTGGTCAGTTAACAGGGAAGCTTCAAAGAGGTCAGGGTCTTTCATGTCCCTGGCCATGCAGCCACATCTGCTCAGGCTCAGAACAATGAGAGGGATTCTGGGTCCACATAAATCCAAGATTCCAGTTTGGACCAGTTTTCCACATGGGAGATTTCCCCAGAGACAAAAGAACTTATCAAATATATGATGTCAGAGTGACATACTTGATGACATTTCAGGGGGACTGGCAGCTGAAGGGTTTAGAGGACTTGCCAGATCCTGAAAAAGTTGGTCACATTCTAGGACCTCAAGCATTTAGCATCCAAGGTTCAAGTCTACCCTGATTCACCAAGGTGTCTTGTGTTGTAAACCCTTTCTGCTTTGGGGAAGTTAGGAAGTATAGTAAAGTTTTTCTGTGTTTTTTTTTTGTACTTTTCAGGCATTTTCTTTTTATCTCTGTAGAAGTAATGCTCCCCACAGTCTCAGTGTGGTATCCTATATTATATGTGTAAATATCATGAAGTATTAAAATGTTATTTTTTATATACTTCATATTTCTGTGACTGAGTCCTTTAAGGTACAGATAACTGGCAAAAATTGTGTTTCTGTCTCTGAAGAGAATACAGTTACCATATTTTGTCTCTAAAGGGAGCTGTCCTCAGCATGACAGAGGGGGTGGGTCATTTGCCTTTTGGTAAGGAGTGCAGTACTGTGTGGGCAGTGACTCTGGTGGGATTCAGACCTAGAGAGACCCTGAGAGAGTGTCTATGCTGGATGGTGACAGCTACTGAAATACCTTGCAGGCATCTGAAGGGTTGGAGAAAGCTGGTAACAGAGTACAGGTTGAATCTGGAAGAAACCAGTCTGTCACAGGAGGACACTGATGGAAAGATAGGCGAGGACAGGGTGAGGAAGGTTTGTTGTCTCTGAGGGTAGACAAATCCCCAGGCCTAAGATAGCATCTCTCTTAGAGTGCTGAGAGAACTAGAAAAGGAACTTGCAGGCCCCTTGGCTGACATGTTCAATAGTTTGCTTGACTCAGGGGCTGTAGCACTGGACTGGAGAATAGTACATGTGTGGCAACACCATAAAAGCAAACTCAGAGATGACCAGGGCAACTATAGCATCGCTAGGGGGATCACCTCCAGAAGGAGGGAAGTGATACTCCCTCTGTATAACTGCTTGGTGAGGCCGCACCTCGAGTACTGCGTGCAGTTTTGGAGACCACACTTAAAGAGGGACATTAAACTCCTGGAGAGGGTCCAGAGGAGGGCAACCAAAATGATTTGGGGCTTGGGGGACAGGACCTATGAGGAGAGGCTCGAAGAGCTAAATATGTACACATTGGAAGAGAGAAGGACCGGGGACATGATAGAGGTCTTCAGGTACATGAAGGGGTAAATGGGGAGGAACAGTCAGGGTGCTTTGAAGGAAGGAGGAGGGGCCACTAGAGGGCATGGGTGGAAGCTGAAGGGGAAGATTCAGGGAGAAAGGAGGAGGTGCTACTTCACTGAGAGGGTGGTGGAGCCATGGAATGCACCACCTAGGGGCTGGTGGAGGCAGAGACGGTGGAGGGGTTCAAGAGGGGGTGGGACAGGTACAGGGGAAGGGTTCTGGAAGCAAAATCCAATGCAGCGAGAATATCCAGAACTGGGAAGGGAGAAGCCAGAGAAGGTGAGGGGGGCAGCAAGGTCAGCTCCCAGGGTGGGGACTGACCAAACGAGCAGACGCGAAAGACCATTAGGCCTATTCTGCTGGCATTTTAGTATGTTAGTATAAACCAGTTAGCCTGACCTCAATCATGTGTAAGCTCATGGAGGCCATACTTAAAGAAGCACTGGTAGGTTATCTGAAGGAAAAAGGCCTCCAAGACAAGCAATAACATGAGTTCATGGCTGGGATATCCTGTCAGATGAAGCTGATTGATTTCTTTGACTGGGTCAGTAAAACAGTAGACAAGAGCCAAGCAGTTGATATCCTTTTCTTGGACTTCAGCAAAGCCTTTGACTCTGTGTCACATAAGAGATTGATCAGAAAGCTGGAAGACCTGGGGGTAGGGACAAAACTCACTGGATGGGCACCTAGCTGGCTGAAAGACAGGACCCAGAGGGTTGTGGTGGAGGGGGAGCTCTCAGGATCTAGGGATGTCACCAGCAGGGTCCCATAGTGCTTGATGATTGGGCCAGTGTTGTTTAATGTCTTCATCAGTGACATTGCAGCGGGCATAAAGGGCAAGAGTTGCTTGTTCTTGGACTACACCAAGTTCTGCGGGACGGTAGATACAGCTGAAGGGATTCAGGACCTAAAAGAAGATCTAGCCAAGCCTGAGAGGTGGTCCGGAATATGGCAACTTGTCATTAATGCAACAAAGTGTAAGGTCATGTGCACTGGAGTCAAGAACCCGAAGATGGAGTTCTGCCTGGGCGGGGTCCTGGTAACCAAGTCCGAGGAAAAGAATGACCTGGGGTGCTGATCACTAGTGACCTGAAACACTCCTCACAATGTAGGAAGGCTGCAGCAAAAGCCAACAGAATATAGGACTGCATTGTCAGGGGAATCAGCAGCAGGAGGGAGGAAGTCATGCAGTCCTTATACAGGTCACTGGTGCGACTACACCTGGAGTATAGTGTGGAGAATGGGTGTCCCTACCAGAAAAAGGACATTAACCTGCTGGAGGCAGTCCAGAAGAGGGTGACAAAGATGGTTGAAGGTTAGTAGGGCAGGACATATGAAGAGAGGCTGGATGCCCTGAACAAGTACTGCCTGGAGGACAGGATGGGGGGGGTCATGATTGAGACCTTTAAATATTTGAAAGAGATTAACAAGATGGACAAAGAGAACCCCTTCAGGCTCAGTGAAAATAGAAACATGAGGGGACATTGCCTTACGATGGAGGAGGGGAGGTTCAGGAAGGAGTCCAGGAGGCATTTTTTCATGGCGAGGGTGATGGCAGGATGGAAAGGACACCCTGATGAAGTGGTATCACTAGAAACAGTGGAAGGCTTCAAAAGAAGGTGGGACAGGGTAAAAGGTAAGGTCAGGGTCAACAGGGTAATAGTCAGAAAAGAGGTCGTATCAGATGGGGAGTGGGGGTGGAGGCCTTAGCTGTCACTTGGGACTCGAGCAGACTTGATAGACCACTAGGCCTTCTTCGATTGGCAGCATTCATATATTTGTATTTTTGTAACTGTAGAAGTACATCTGTTATTGTGTAGCCAAGATGAGAGCTAAAGGAGTGTGCCACTAATGCATGGTAGGATATTCATACAAATTCATAGTGGCATAAAATTCAAATTACAGTACACTGAGTTTTAAGCTATGCAAAAGAGTAAGAGGCAAGATGGGTGGAATAGCTAAAACAGTGAAAGGGGGCAGACAAGGCACAGGTTGTTGTAATGTGGAGAGATGAGGAAGAAGCCTTGCTGCAGGTGCCTACTTTTGAGAAGTATGTCAGAGTGATTTGAGGGAGTGCATGGAGGAAAATATATGGATGGGGATGGGAGGACTCTTCAACAGTGTTGGAAGGTAGATAGAAAAAACAGGCTGGCCTGCTATATATTTATGGTAAGGGATATGAAAGGAACAATCAGTAGATGTTCAGAAGTTGTAGGAGGTAGGGATGGCAGGCCTGTATTTGGCCATGAAGGAGGAACAGTGTGTGAGAGATGCCAGGCCTCAAGGGAGGGGGAAAGAGATTCACATATAGAGAGCAATGATTTGGAGAGATGGAGCATTAAGGGCAAATAAAAAAGGAGATCTAACCTGGCAAGTGTAGACTTTGGAGCAGTGCTATAGACTACATGTTCATAGTCAAACACTGGCAAGATTATCTTAAGGATGATCTCTCTGTGGGTCAGGAGAGGAAGGCAAGGATTTTTTTCAGTACATCACACCAAGGTTAGGGCAAACATTTTTATGCACTGCATTAATGTTGGTGGAAAAGCTGAGATTCTGATCCAGCCACACCCCCTAAGTACTTGAAGTGGGTACGTGTTCAAGCATATTGCCATCCACAGTTTTGAAGACAAGTGTATGTTGGAGCCTTGCTAAGCTCTTTCTAGTGCTATATGTCAGAGAAACGGATTTTGGGCATTTAGTGAGAGCTGGTTTGAACAGAACCAAGATTGGACATAATCAAAGTCATGCTGGAGTGATGATTGAAGCTCAGGAACCAAAACACCTGAAGCATATAGAACTGTGTCACCTGTATACCTGTGAATGAAGGGAGGAAACACAGGAGAGGGGAAATTATTTAAGAAGTTGGAGAAAAGGACCATTACTGATTCAAGAGGTAGGAGTGGAATCACCTGTCTGCCAGGTTGGACAGAGCTGCAGTGCCTAACTTATCCAAGAGAAGGGGTGGACCACAGTGTCAAAGGACTTTGTTAGTTCTGTGAAAATGGTTGTGGTGAACAAACCCTGGTCCATGCCTTTCAGAACAAAGTCAGCAGTGTTTGCAGAAGCCAGAATAAAAAGGGGAGAGGAAGGAGAAGGAGTCAATATAGGTGGATAGCTGAGAGAGAAAATGTTTTTCTTTACCTTAGCCAGGGCAGGGAGGAGAGAGAGATGAGCTGGTAATTACCTGCGGAAGAAGAGTCACACCCTTTGAGGAGGGGTGTACTTTATACTGTTTCTAGGACTAGGGGATGGATCCAAGATGGAAAGAAACATTGAAAAGAGGGGCAAGAGATGGCTGAAGCAGAGAGGTGAGGAAGATTAGTATCCAGACCATCTGGGCTGTGCCCCTTAGTGGAAGTGAGAGACCGTAAGGCAACAAGACTGGTCTCTGTGAAGACTGGGGAGAAAGAAAAAGATTGAGGGTGTAAGGATCAAGGGTATTAGGGGAGAGGCAGGGCTACCCCACCCCTTTTCCCTTACCCATATCTCACCTGTACATAGTGTACCCCAGTACCACCAGGTCCCAGTCTGTATTTCTGGTGTCCATTGTTTCTGTAATGACCATGAGACCATGACCATCTGCCACCATCACCAGGAACTCAATGAATTTATTTTCTAGGCTTCTGGCATTTAGGCAGTCTGCCTTTCAGCTTGCACCAGTAACCATTCTAGTGCCAGAATGGGGATTCCTCCAAAGTTCCAGAAAAGACTGTTGGATGACCTCAACGAGAGCCATCCCAAAATTTCAGTAAGACATTGGCACAAGGATATCACTGGTAGCCAAAATTAGATCACAAAGTTCAAAAAGCTAGGTAGCTTATGTGTGCCTTGTGCAGCTATTTGAATTCAACCTGCCACAGCACCCCTCCATCTCTGGTCTTGGGCGAACACCATAGGAGGGCATCCACGTTGATTGCACAGAAGTTGACAAGCAACATTTTCTTGTCATACTCGATGTCCACTATATGGATTGAAGTGCTCCCTACAGAGGTGCCCACTACAGAGAAAACAGTGAACCTACTGCAACACCTGTTTGCTACATACGGGCTGCCAAAGAGTTGGTGTCAGACAACATTCTTCAGTTCTCATCTCAGGACCTCAAGCTTTTATTGAAAAGGAATGGTGTTCATCTCATTTTGTCTCCACCATACCACTCAGCTTCACACTGAGCAGCTAAACAGGCAGTACAACCTTTTAAGAAAGCCTGGATGAGGCACCCACAAAACAACAACCCAAAGGCTGACCGACTTTCTTTTCACATACTGGAACATCCCACATAGAGATACAGAGAGAACACCAGCCAAATTTTTGTAAAACACCATCCATAGACTAGACAGTCTCTTTTAAAACCAGACTTGTCCAACCAAGTGCACAAGCATCTGCTTCAACAACAGAAGAGACATGACAGAGTTCCACAGGTGCCCTGCTGTTTTCTTCTGGGGATGAGGGTGATGGTTCACAACTTCCAGAACCAGAAGCAACTTTGTAGTCCAGGGTTGGTGCAAGAGACTCAGGGACCCTTAACATATGGGGTAAGTGTAGTTCAATAAAGGAATAATGCCCAACAGGGTGAGTGTCATGCTGGGATAATGCCACGCCTAGGGTAGTTGGGCATGAGGCCACAGGCCGAGTGTGTCCAGTGCCCCAGGCATGGTGTTATCCCAGCACGACACACACACCCTGGAGTGTATTATTCCTATTACACAATGGCTTGGCTGTAAAAGAAAAAAAAAAAAGATTAAAAACATTTTTAATATTAGTGTTTTCCTTTATTCTTGCTCTGTGTAGGAACATGTTTAGGAAAAAGTCCATAGTTTCTGTTTTGGCCACTAGACAATGGTGCCAATACATACTGTCTTCTGTTTCTTTCCATAGGTTTTCTTCTGCACAGGCTTTTTTTCTGTCCCCACAAACAGGTCTGTGCTTGCCTCTTTCAGCCTGTTTTTTTTTTTGTTTGTTTGTTCATTTACTGTGTGAGAAATTCCGCCGTTTCCTACCTGAGCGGAACAGCATCACCATCGAGCCATTCCCAAGGACCGCGGTGACTGAGCTGATTGGCAAGAGAAACAAAGGGGTTGAAGCAACACACAGGTGTGTCTGTGCCAGTCTCAGTCATCTTTTTTTGTGTAAGAAATTCTGGCAGGTGTTATTTGAGCTGAGCAGCGTGACCCCCCGGTGCAACTGCTGAGCTGACCAGTGAGAGAAGCAAAAAGAGAGCATGTGCCACACAAGTAGGCAATGTCAGTGCTGCTCCAAGAGTCACATTTTAAATTTCTATTGATATGTTATTTTTTTAGAGTCCGGGGGGGGGGGGTTATTGGTCATTTCTGTTAAACCCTCCCTTTAGATGTGGGTGAATAACAGCCTGCAGCCGTTCGTGGTCCAAGTGACAGTGGTTGATTGTTTCAAGGGGAAAAAAAGCATTGCACAATATCAGAAAGCCATGCGGTCTGCTGCCTGTGAAAAGCAGATGCGTGGTTTCCTATTTAGATCGAGGAGCGGGTGATAACTTTTATTTTAAGGAACTTCTGTTTTGGGTGGTTCGGAGTTTCAGTAACTGGGGTCTGCGATAACAGCATGTGACAAACTACAGACCAGGCATGCCAAGTGTGGGCAACTTGGTCATGCAGTCTGCAGTGATTTCAATTATTTTACAAGAGATGTGGTCTTGTGGGTATCTGGACAAGATCCGTGACGTTATGCTAGGATAACATCATGGGTCCAACCCTAGACTTGCCAGTCAGAGGCCAGCAATCTTTCTTGCCATTGTATAATGGATTATACACATCCACGTAGACCACCTCCTACCATAAAGTGTCCCCCAGCAGTGTCAGCAGAAGACCTCTTTCTAGAACAAGAGGATGATGAGTATTTTGCTCCTGATCTGGTTCAAGTAGCCTCCAGTTCTGGCAGTAGCTGTTCCTGAAGTACCTGTTGCATCCATAGCTGCTGCCACAGACCGAAGATATCTGACAAAGTAGGGTAGGGCACCACAAAGACTTAGTTTGTGAAGGAACCATGTATGGTGCCACTGAACTGCATTGTTGTTAGGTAAAGCAAGTTCAAACCAAAGGAATAAATAATCCCCAAGAACTTGTGGGGGCTGAACAGTCCATGCCAGCCCTGAAGGTAGAATATAATTATTTGTAGGCTAGTTTTATCTAAGAGGGAGGAGTATAGTAGATGTGGTTCTGACCTTTAGGAATTATCTGGGTAGCCATCTTACTTGTAGTTCTGTAGTGAGTAATTGGTAGTCCTCATAGTTTCCTGTAGTGTTGCTCAGATAATGCTTTTGTGGCTCCTACCACTATCTGTCAGATAGTGCTGGTATCTAGACTTGGATCCTGCCAGATATCCTGCCAAAGACAGATGTAGGATCCAGGGTTAGAAAGTGATGGATCCTAGTTAGGATTCAGGTATCCTGGTTAGGATTCATGGATCCTAGGGCAGATAGTTAGGATCTGGGGCCATATAGTGATGGATCCTGGTTAGGATCCGGGTATCCTAGTTAGGGACCATGGATCCTAGGGCAGATAGTTAGGGTCCAGGGCCAGATAGTGATGGATTCTGCTTAGGATACAGGTAACCTAGTTAGGATCTACAGATCCTATGGCAGATGGTTAGGATCAAGGGCCAGATAGTGATGGATCCTGGTTAGGATCCAGGTATCCTAGTTGGTAGGATCCATGGTCAGATAGCACTACTATCCTACCACAGCAACTATCTGGCCAAATTGGAGGTATCTGTTGGTATCCTGATTTCTAGGATACTATATGAGCAGCCATGCTGTGTTGTTATATCTGTTATACCTGTCTGTACTCTCCCGGGTCGTTACTGAAAATAGGCATACAACTTGTCTAGTGTACCTACCCGGTTAACAAAAGCTAAATAAATAAATAAAATAAATAAAACAGTAGTTTCCTGTCATGATCAGTTCGAAGTCCTGTAATTGTCCTCAGTCTGAGTAAAGGTGGCAGCCTGCTAACATTTCCCTAAATCTGATGTCAGTTCTTTATCACAAGAATTCTACAGAACAGCCAATCAGAAGAAAGAATGCCCATACCTTTTATTCCATGTGTTCTTGTCACCTCAAGCTAACCACTTTAAGGTGTTTCACCATAGCACTGTAAACAAACTCACGTCCCTTCATCCTCTTGATGCTGTAGTAGTCAGCCAGCAGCTCTTATGAATAACACCACTCACTCAAAGCGCTAGAGTGTTCACCGGGTGCTAGTTGAAAACTGACAGCATTAAACCAAAAGTAAATGTCAGAAATAAATTTCCACACATAGCAAGTGCACACTTCAGACAAAGTGGAGCAAGCATGTGTGTTCATGAGTTCAGATGCTAACAGCTCATCTTGAAACATACCAACTTCTCCCTCATCAGAGGGAACAGTAATAACTGTTATATAAATAATTTTTCATTTGGTTTATTTCCCTGAGTTTCAGTTATTCACTAAATATATATTGCAAGTGGGGGGGGTCTTTTACTGATGAATATAATTACTAGTTAGGGTCGATTACAGAAAGTAAACAAGTCAATTACAACCTGAAATTAGTACCTGCAATCCTCCGCTACACAAAGTATGTTATGCGTGAGTGTGTGTAATGGTGATACTCTTCCCGCTAATCACAGGCACCCAAAAAACAATCAAACATTTCTCTCAGCTGCATGCAAATTGAAAAGTTTAACTGGTAAACTAATTTTCCCACAAAGCCAGGACCCCAGATTTTCAGAATTCGCACCTTTTGGTGTCACATATTCCCCTTGTTTTTGGTAGCCAGTCAGGAAGCTTGAGAGCACAGGACTGGCCCCATACACAGATTCTTGCATCCTTGGAACCAGCACACCTGTGGTCATTCTGTCAGTTGAGCTACACCTCTGGAGTTATTAGTTATTCAGCACAGCGTCACACGGTAGACTGGAGGGAAGAGCCCTCCACCACAAATCCATAAACATTTCAGAATTTGTGCCTTTTGGTGAGGCACAGTCCCCCAGTTGCTGGCAGCCAATCAGGCTGCTGGAGGGCCCAGGACTGCCCCTGGAAACAGAATCCACACATTGGTGAGACCAGCGCACCTGTGGCCAGTCAGGCCAGTTGATTTGCTCAGCTAGAGCTGCCATTCACTCTGTGTGGGATTGCAAGGGAAACCAGTGTTATTGTCCACTTTTAAAACAAAATAGTTCAGGACAGTCAGTCTTTTTATGTATGCAGATTTACCCCTGCTGGAAAACCAGATGTAACCCTGGTGCCATTATACCATGGGCTACTACCTCTGCCTGTATCCCTAACAACAGGTTGAGGGGCATGAGTTCATGACTACCTGGTAAGGGTGGGCCCCCTACCAGTGGTAGTAGTACAGTTATGGTGCCTCCACCCAGAGTAATATTTCAGTGGGTATCTATCACAATAGATACAGCCCTCTGGGAAGCTAATACCACCCACAATCCCGCCTAGTGATCCTTTTGAATTAAAAGTACAGTTGCAATGCTTAACAGTTAGAATGTAAACCAGTTTCGACATTAATGATATGCTCACGTTCAACCCACTTACCAACAGGATATGGATCTCTGGCTTGCGCCCTGTATTCCCCTGTAACAGACAGTTTCAATATCACCATGCACTTTGGGAATACTTAGCATATTTCTTGTCACTGTAAACCACGTAATAATATGATCATGGCTTAGTTTACACTTGAAACAGTCAAACAGGTTTATTTAGGGGAAGTAACAAGGAGCGGGTGAGACTCAGATGTGTTATCAAGGCACTTGCATTAAACAAATTAATATTGTTGTGCTTTAATCGGTCCCTGCATTAACACAATCACTGCAACTACTGGGTACCCAGAGTGGAGAACAGGCATGCCTGAGCAGTGCTGTGGGGTGGCCGGCGTTGCAGCTGTATTGGGGCCCTTGATGGAAAGAAGGTTGATTAGATGCAAACAACACACCTGCAAACCCCAAACCAATTGTATCCATGGCCGCAGTCTATTTAAACAGTTTAACTGGCAAACACAAATATATGGTACCATAGATAATTAGTGGCTGTTTGCAGGGAGCTACCCTGGTTTTACTCACTGTAATCAGATGAATGGAAGGAAACGCTGGCGACATCAATACCTGTTGCTTGCTTGATCTGTTGGTGGGGACCGGGGATGACACGACTCTCAACTACTTCATGGCCTTCCCTGTAGGTGGCCGCAATCTGTGTGTAGCTGTAGCGCAGGGGCTGACTCCACAGTTCTGGTCTCTCACTGAGATGGTGCTCTGCGTGGTACCGAAACAAGTTGCTTGGGCCTGTGGTGACATAGGCCCAGGTAACAAAGACTGGTTGCTGCAAACATAAGATGAGTGCTGGTGAACCCTCCAGCTGGGATTGGCAAAGTCTCTTTTTCTCTCTGCACGATGCTGGCTCCTGCTTTAGCACTGGAGTCCCTGAAGCAACTCTCCACACATGAGGTAGGCTGAAAACTGAGTGGCTAAAGAAACACAAACTTCCTCTTTTCATTTTTTTCTGGTTTTCAGGCAGTTTCTAGTGTTCAATCCCTTTGTGGATCGAACTTGGAAACACAGGAGGCAACACAAGCCCCTCCTCTGAAAGAACTCATGGAACCCACAAGCTCCTCTCTCCTCGGATCTTGAGCTCCTCCAAAAAACAAAACAAAAAAAAACTAGTTTTAAAACAGTACTTGGAACTGTCTGGGTTTTCCTGTATTCCAGTTGGCTACCTAATCTGTCAATCACAGTTTGAGAGCTGAAAGTTCACAGTTTCTCCCATAAGGCACTGCAATCAGGACCACTCGAGGCCCCCACTGTCCTGATTGGTCCAGAAAGAAAGCCCAGGACCAAAGATGGTGGATCCAACTGGGGATTCGATACTGGCAAAGTGAAACAGTTATGTTTTACAACAGCAATACTTTTAGTCAAGGGCTCCCTCTGCACAATTAGCGACAGCAGAGGGGAGCTAAACAGGGATGTACCTAGCTGGTCGCGAGCTCCGCAGTACTCAGACCCAGCCCAGGCTGCTTTTAACACAGGATATGCTGGCTCTTAAAGGGATAGTGCAGCAGTAAGGCTCTGCACACTCACGCAGAGCAACAGTAGAACCTCACCCACAGTGGATTTAGCTTTTCCCACAGGATGTCTGCCTGGCAGTAGGCATCAATGGAGCCCTGGGAGACACTCAAGGTAAGCCCCCCAATTTGGTGGGGAGGCCTACATAGATGCTGCAAAACCAATGTAAACCAGTAAGTATATAAAATGAAGTATAGGTGAGAGTGTTGTAACAAGCATTTTTACACACCCTTAGTATTTAATACTTACATATGTAAGCATCCTCTGGGAGCTTACCAATTAAACAGTGTAGTTAGACAGTAGGAGCTCTGGTGCTGGTAGGTCTGGGATGTGGGCTTGCCTGCTGCTGGCAGGGGGATCCATCCTCTAGGATGTAAATAGTGGGGTTTTTTGCGCAAAGGGAGGATTCAAAGAGGGGAGACAGAAGAGAGCGAGTCATGGGGTTTGGGCCCGCATGTTCAGTTGGAGGGCCATGGTGGGCCACTTGCCATCCCGGCCCTCCTCCCTCAAAGATCCACATTGAAAAGGTGGTGGTTCAAGATGTTGATGTGTAAGGGGGAGCTGTGGAGCACAAGTTTGGGTCCTGTCGATGCATTTTGGGAGCCAGAGCCCAGAGAAGCAGAAGTATGGAGGTCAGCCTTGTTTCTGAGTAATCTAGCCCATGAACGAGTGCAGCCTGAGAGCTGGTAGTGTTTTCTGTGGTTGGGCCTGCTCTGGCAGATGGGGCCTGGGGTGTGGTGCAGAGGTAGCAGTCTGGACTGTTGTGGGAGTAGAGGTGGCAGCCTACTCCCTTTTCTCCCAGCCAGTTGGCCACTGCAGTGTTGTGAGCTCTCAGGCGGTGCAGTCTGTGAAGGCAAGAAAAGATCCATGTGAGGAAAGGTTGGTTGGTACCCCGGTGGGGTGGCAGGCTGTCCGGGTGCTCCGTATGGCACAGCTAGCAGTCCTTTGGGTGAAGGAAGTCCAGAAATTGGAATCGCTGCATGAGTGGAAAGTGTCTCAGGTCTTCAAGATAGCTAGGGATGAAATAATTCTCTGGGATCCTCAGAGCAGGTGTGTGGCATCAGCGATTGGGTATCTGGAAGGTCTTTGGTGGTTTTGTTTTCATGCTAAAAGTAACACTGTTTTGGAAGTTAAGACCTCTCAGTAAGGAAAATAGCTCCCTGGGGTGTAAAAGCTGCCCCTTGTGTTTTAAAGTAACCCCTGTAACAAGGCCAAGTAAGAAATGGGATTTGGACAGTAGAGGCATCTTGTGGTGTCACAGTTGTTACCTCAGTTTAAGGATTGCTGAGACTAAAAGAAGAGAAGTAAACAAGTGCCTGTTTAGAAAGAATGTGCAGAGAAGGGACATGAAATGAAAGCTTTGCTGAGTTTGAAATACCTCTAAGGCCCTGTACACATCAGGCTAGTTAAGACGTTTTAAGGTGCTTAAAGCGTTTTAACTAGCGCAAACATGGTGCCCGTCCGCATTTAAGCACGGTTTCAAAGCGTGTTAAGAAACCGTGCTTAACCCTGCTGCGAGCTAGTCTCAAGTCCGTTTTTAAAAATGGTTTGAAGGAGGAAAGCGTGTTACCTTGTGGTGTGGATGGGCGTACGATTTTTCCGTCTATTACAGTGCCAACATAACCGTGCTACAATCGTGGAGGATTACCAGGTTTAAAAATGTTCCTCGCTGCTGATGCAGACGGGAGTTTACCGTGTTACAATCGAGTTCCAACTCGGTGAACAATAATGTGGACGGGCTGCTGTGGTGAGTTTGAAAACATTTTGAAACCGTTATTTAAAACGGTACAAATCTTCAGTTGTAATGTGTACAGGGCCTAAGTGTGGCCTGTTTCGGCCCACCAATTAGTGCTGCTGTCAGGGATGTAGCCTTTTCGGCTTGAGGGAATGTCTGCAAAGCCATAAATCAATCTGTTGGAAAAAGAGATGGTTGCGGAAGTGATTTGTCAGGTTCCTACTTGTGAAGTGCCCCCACTGTACTTGTTACCCCTACACTCCATTGAGTTGTTCATCAGGTTTCTCATTTTATACTAAATCAGGTTTTGCACTTTTGATTCTGGAGTGGACATTGGATTTAATTGATTCTAACAGGGGCAGGGTGCGGGTAGGGGGGAGATCAACAGGGGCAGCTGCTGAAATGTAAATCAGGTGCTGCAATCGGGCAGATAAGAGAGACCATTGGGCCTAATCTGCTGGCGACTATGTACATATGTATGTATGTATGTAACTATGCATGTTGTGCCTTTTTTTATGAATCTTGCCCCCTGCAGAATGCCCACCGAATTGAAGAGATGTTCCTGCTCCCCATTAATGCGAAGTTGTCTCGCCATGGAAGAACCAGGTAATGAGCAGCTTTTATTTTCTTGAACTGTTTTGTCTGGGTTGTACAGGTTGTACAGTGCTCCTCTCCCACCAAGTTTACCACCTGGATACCCCTAGGCAGCGGGAGTGGGGGGCTTACACATAAAACACTTGACTTTTGGCCTTGTTGTTTATATGGTATCACACACCTTGAGTGTGTAAAAAAAATCATTACACTTGTTGCTCATTTATTATTCTCTGTAACTCATGCAAGTTGGGCTGACTGAACCGTTTGACTTTGCTTCTCAGTCTATTAATGCAACCAGAGCAAGATATTGTTATACAGTAAGAGACACCCCCAGTAGTACCATATACAGGGTATGGGGAATTTGTGATTCTTGCTTTCTATTTGGCACAGTAAATTCCCTTGCCAACATTCCCTAGTGCATGTTACCTTTGTTAGTGCAGTCCTTTTTGGTTTTCTGTTGACTTTCTGACCACTGTTTACGACATTGTCTTATGCACCACTGTTTTTTGTTTTCTAGCACCATATAAATATATATATATGTATATATAGGCAATGCACTTGATACAACTTCAGCTGTGTTCTGTTAAAAAATGATGTTGCTGTAACTTGGCAGAGACAAGTTAGTGTTATTGCAATTAATTACTTTCTACACAAGAAATCCAATAACATCTGGGTAGAAAATTATCCCTCTCCATTAATCAACCCCCTTCCCAAAGGCCTGCAAAAATGTTCTAGCAATTCTCTTAATGCTGGAACTCAAATAAAAGAGAAAGCAGTGTTGAAAGCTCCTGAATCCCAGCCACAACAGTCAAAGGGGTCATGGCCTAGTGCTGTCCTGCTAGGAAGAAGAAATATAATGAAAGAGTGAGCTATGAGTAGTGATCACAAATATTCCTGCCAGAGCACTGTGAGGGAACCTCCCAGAAGCATCATCGTGAAGTCCCGTCATCTACAATACAGCATAATTATGTAGAGTCTTTTTTACAAACATATTCCAAAACACTTGTACAAAGATACTGTACTTTTACTTGTAACTGATGTATCAATGTTGTCTTCATGCCTATGGAACCCACACTAATTTGTACAGTATGTATCGAATCAGGGCATATACTGTACTGTATATAAACTAAGTAATTCACGTAAACTTTGCTGCTATTGCTGGTTCAAATGCTACCCTAGGACCATCTTGAAAACTAGATGATGTATCTAAATGAGGCTTTATGATGCTAAAAATCCGATATAAAAAAGTTACTGAATAAAATCTGCATGAATCCAATTTGAGTCTTCAGAGATGAATGACAGAACAGAGGAATAATCGATAATTGAATTCTTACTGAAATATTATTGCAGTCAAATTTGGGAAGCAAAAAACAATCCCAAAGTGTTAGCAGCACTAACTGGCAATAAACCCAAGTCAAACACATAGGCTGATGCTGCCCATATTCTCAGGATAAGCCATACTGCATATCTAAATCCAGGGAACGTGGAGTCAGATTTCTATCACTGAATCCAGCTATGCACTATGATGTGAGTCAGTGCTCCTTCTGCACTGCTTCACTTTATAGTACAAGGCACTGATAGCAGATTAAACTTCTTTCTATGAGATCAGTAAGGCTGTGAAGTCCTTTTTTTACATCTAGGTGCTTTGCTCAAGCAGCTTCTGTCCCACACTATGTGCTGCTGGTGCAGTAAATGTGATAGAAAGCTGGTCTGCTAGTGCCATAGTAGCACTACTGCTCACTATGTCGGTAAGCCACATTCAGGAATGAGTGCACATCATCAGGGACTGGAGGGGGGAAGAAGGAATGACCCCTCCCATGGACTGCTCTCCTCCTTTGGGAAGGGAGGGTTGTGTGCCTTGCTGTCTGACTGTTTCCCCGTGGAGGCTATGTGGTAGCATGGTTGGGGACACTGCAGAGGCAGGACTGGGAAATGGCTGATGCCAGTAATGCTGCACATATGCACAAGGGTGGGCTATGTGCATCCTGTATGGTGGCATCCCACGAGTGGGATTTACAGGGGAAAATCTGGCAGCTAGCAGGATAGATGAAGCCTCACCTCTCCCATGTCCGTAGAGGGTCTTCTTCCCCCTGACTCTCGGGATGGCTCCTGAGGTTCACCTCTGCCATTGGTGGCTGGATAAGGGAGGTGGGGATGCCAGTGAGCTGTAGGCATACCCCACTTTGGGGGGGGTAAGTCTTGGGGACAATACAGCAGTGTGTTGTGAGTGCTCTAGGAGTCCCAGGAAGCCCAGATAGGAAGAGCCTGGACAGGACAGGAGGTGAAGCAGGTGTTGGCTGAAGGAGGTTCCTGCCAGTAGTTGCCGCAAGGCCAAAAGCAGAACTGAAGAAATTAACTAAATAAATCAATAAATGAGATATAAACCAGTTTTATACTTCAGATGCCCTCTTATTTTTTGCAGTGTTTATCCTATATTCTAGTAAGCATAGGACTTTTTTTGTTAATTTAATAATCAGTTTATTATAGCTTTTGCAGTTCCCTTGGATTCCTCACTCCTCTTGTGCTACTACAGTACTTTCTCTTTTCATACTGCCTGAAAATTCTACGACATTATTTACAACATTCCAGGTGATTCATGGGATGGTGTTACTGATGTCATGAAATGTCTTGGAAATATTAAAAGAAAGACCAGCAGTTGCTGAGAAGAGGGGAACACAATTTAGATATGAGAACTTTAAAAGCGAGATTATTAACTCACTGGTCTAGCGGATGACTAAGTGTGTAGGATGCCTTGGCAATATAATAGCACTTCTGCTACAATGAAAGAGGTTATGGTTGAATATACTGTATGTGGTTTTTCGTGCTCTCTGTTCTGGTGGAACTACCACACTTTTGGGGTATGATGGTGTGGAACCCTCTTGAGGAAGGTTCCACCTCTACAAGTGCTGGTTTCTTGACTGAAGGTACCATAGGGAGGATGCTCAGCTAGAGAGACAGAGGCAAATCACCGGAGTAGGGGGTGGATGATGGGAGCAAAGAAACAAGCATCTGGAGGATGTTTAAAATGATGTGCTGTTATAGCACTCAGTGGGGGGAATGGAGATGTTGTGTGCTGCCCCACTGAACCTCAGGCAAAGCCTCTCAGTTCACTGGTCCAGTGGATACCTAACTGCTTAGGATGCTTGTGGAAGAAGTTATGATTGGATACGTGTGTGGTCTTTTGCTGTCTGTTTTCCAGAGGAATTACCACCTTTGCAGGGTATGATGGCATGGATCTCTCTTGAGGAGGGTTCTACCCCTTGGTTGAAGTTACCATAGGGAAGATGCCCAAAAACTCAGAGCCAAAGGCATCGGAAACCATTGAGATGTCATTCCACTATGGAATGAGGGAAGGCTACTATTGTACCAGGGAAGGAGCACCATCTGAATCCCAATTCAGCAACAGAAGAACTACAAATGCAAACTAATTTTTTTTTTTCTAACTCTGTGTTTATCCTCCTACAGCCCCCGGACCCTCCTATCTCTCAGATCCCCTGGCATCTACTTTCGAACCTGCCGAGGAGTCTGCCTCTAGAGTGCACTCTGCCTCAATTCTACTTTCAAGCTCCCGGTTTTCCCCCCGGGCAGGGCAAGGAAGGCCTCCCTACCTTCCTCGGACATCAGGGAAGCATGCACACACAGCGGAGTCTGCCCCTCTAACATCGTGGGAGCGGAGTGGAGGATCATCACCAGGACCATCTGGGGGATTTTTCCTTCTTTCTGGTTCCCTTGACGCTGGCATGCAATGAGGACCAACAAGCTGATGCATGCTGAGACGTGTGTCTGCTCCTGTCCTCTGCTAGCGTCAACCCCTTTGTTGTTCCTGACTGCGCCAGCACCACCTGAGATCCCAAGGTGGTGGTGGTAGAGCAGTGGTGCTAACTCCCCATCCCTCTCCGGAGAAGGAGAGCAGGCCATTGGGCACTTGATCCTTCTCCCCGGCGGCCCGAGTCCATTACCGAACCTGGGTCACCAGCACGGAGCGAGGTGTGGTGTCCAGCAGCTCAGTCCTCAGTGCCACTGGTCCGGCTCAAACTACCTTTTTACTAGTTATGACATTCAGCACATAGGAGAGCAAAAAAACTCCATGAAGGAAACTTCTGAGGCTCCAAGGCTTTAGGTCACCATCCCTCCAGACTATGCGACTGTCTTTTAAGTCTCAGCATACTAGGAAATGGTGAAAAACCAACTTTAGAGAAGATGAGGAAACCTGGGCAACATGAATGGCTTGAGCTTTTGTGTTATTGAGGAAGGAACAGAAGATTTGCATACTTTGAAGGAAATAGACACTCTCTCCATTTATCTAATATGGTGATCATCCTCGAAGGTGTCACAGAGCTGATATTGTATGACTAAAGAGACAGAGAGAAAGCTGCACCCTTGGAGGAAGGAGGCTTGGCTCCCATAACAAGGAAGATTAGCCTCCTGCTAGGAGCTGAACTCTGCTATGGAAAAATGTCCGATCTTCGCACCTGTAGAAGACCTAAATCTAGGTGGGTATCACAGAGTTGTAGCCGTATGACTAATGGAGAACTAAGTGATGAAGCTTCACCCCAAGGTTAGGGAAGAAGGTCCCTTGGAGCAAGGTCCCGCTAAAGGAAAGAGTACGGTGCAGTGGACGAATGAGTGCCAAGCAAACAAGCTGCCCAACTAACGCCTGGGTTTGATAGGTTGATGGTGTCACAGAGTTGCTGTCATATGACCAAAGGAACTGTTAGAGAGGGTTACACCCCTGCACTATGCTCGGACTAAAGGACAACTAAATGATCTTCGGACTATAGAACAGCTCAGGCTAGACCTCTGATCTACAGCACAGAAATGAAATGTGACTACCACTTGTCCCTATCAAGTTAGGCTTTCATGATTCCCTATGAAAAACTGGGCCCTAACTGATCCCAGGAGGAGTGGAGGTAGAACTAGGAGGAAAGAGCACAGGAAGAGATAGATCAGGAATGGACTGGTCAGTACAGAGTCAAATGGCGAAGTAGTAAGCACTGAGGGGCTCTTTATTTATTTATTTATTAAGGTTTTGGATAACACCTTTGAGCCCAGGGCTCATTTACAAAGGTTTTCTGTCAATCACAAACATACAGATACATTTTTAGAGAAAAAAGGTACAGACAAACAATTGGTTACAAATTACCAGGAGCTGCCAGAGGCTTTGTCATTCACATCAGATTATGCTAAGTAGAACACCAGGCAAATGTGGCGTAAGCCCTAGGGCAGACCCCGTGAATTGAGAGGGTGGTAAAGTGCATCCAGGGCAAATAAGTAACAAAGGGAAAGACAGAAAATTCGAGGGGGAGGGTAGGCAGCACATTGTCAAGCAGAGAAAAAGAACGAGGGTGGGAGGGGTAGGTGGGGAGGGCAGGGGGCTAGTTCTAAGGGGAAAAAGGGGGGGAAGGGATGAATGGGGTGGGAAGAGGGTGGAGAGGGTGAAGTAGGTGAAAGGGTGCCACTGTCCCAAGAGTGGACTGAGGCAGTGAGGGGAGGGAGTAGAGAGCGGGTATAAGGGAAGAGGTAGTGTATGAGGAAAACAGGAGGAGTGGGGAGGTTGGTGAAAAGAGGCAGTGTGGGGAGGGAGTAGGGAGTGATTAGTTACACTATGGTTAGGTACACTATGATGCCAGGAGGGGCAATGCTTATTGAATCCTGAGGTGGTTGTTGGGGTGAGAGCCAGATAGTCATGGGGCATTACTAGCCATTGGGATGTGAGTCCTGAGTATATTCTTAGGACAAAGCCAGAGAGTTTTAGGGGCCTGAGCTGGAAATCATAGGGGTCAATCCCAGTGGCAGTGGGGCAGAAGCCCAGTAGTCATGGGGTGGAGCCCCTTAGAAACATAGAAAAAAAGCCCAAGGCAGGCAGGCAAGTAGGTAGAGAGAAAGGCCCAAAGAAACAACAACAGCAATAGCCACCGAGGGCCCAGCGACTCCCAGGAGTGGGAGCAGGGCAGGGGAGCAAGAATGAACCTGTCCCCAGGCTACACCCCAGAGAAGGGAAGGGGGAAGGGGGTAGCAGCAAAGGGAGGCAGCCACTACAGGAGCCAGTAGGGATGGGTGGGAAAGCATCAGCCACCAGGGGAGTTAGACAGCAACAGGTGGAAAGGCCCACCTCCAGCCAGAATCCCGAGGCTGGAGCAGCAAGGAAGAGGAGGGTAAGGAGCCATTGTAAGGGAGCAGTGAGCAGGCAAGCAGCAGAGCTGAGAGGCAATCACCAGGAGGCAGAGGTCCCAGCAAAAAGAAGCAGAAGCATCAGGCACAGCACCAAGGCGATAATGGAAATGGTCCCCCAGCAGCCCAGTCACACCCAGAGCAGCCACTACAGGAAACAAAAATGGAGGGCACCAGACTCCAGAGTGGCGGAACTGTATATGTTCCAGGACCTCCTTGTGAATGAGTTTGCTCAATGGAGTTTTCCTGCAATCAACTTGAACTTGAACTTGAAACCCCCAACAACTTGGACCATGCAGCAAGGTATGAGCAAGAGAAGAAGGAGAGGCTGGGCAGAAGCCAGCAGCCACATGGCCCCAAGAGCAGGAAAGAAATGAGTATCTGGTGGATGCTGGAAATTATGTGCTCTTATAGCACTCAGTGGGGGGCATGGCAATGTTGCCCACTACCCCACCCAATGTTAGGCAAAGCCTCTCAATTAATCAAAAAATGGTCAAAGCATGTCAGACCACATGACTAACACACAGAAAGGAAAACAGGAGCTTATTAAATAGCATTCAAATAAGGTTTGTGAACAAAGCACAAAAAGTTGACACATCCAAATATTAGGGTTCTCAAATTGAAAACCTGAACTGCGCCAGTTCTGCCACATCCTGCGTAGGATTCCATTACCAAACTGTACTGTGTGTTATCCAACTAACTCTGAAACCCCATTGCCTTGTTTACAAAAGATAGCATAGTTAGGATTAAGGAATCGACAACCCTAACTTTGAATTTTCTTTCTGGACTTTGATCATGGTTCCTAACATTATCTTAACAACTTTCATTTGTACTAAACTTCTGTACTTTTAAGAAAATCCCTCTACTTAGTACAAGCCTTTCAGCACAGTTTGCAGAGTTGCTGCTCGTAATGCTAGTGACCCAGGTACTGGAATGGGCCCTAGTTATCGGAGGGCCAGTGGGGGAAGGAAGAAGGAGAGTTGCTGCCACTGTTGCTATACTGCCACCAGTAGAGGACACTGCCTGAGCTGTATGTCAAGCATGCTTTGCAGGTGCATGCATGATGCCCCTTGTGTGTCAACTACAAAAAAGTCCTATATCGACAATCTTGCTTGTTGGAGTCTCGGAGCTTAGGGAGCAGCAAGCAGAAAACACCTCCAGATTGGAAGGATGACACCAGTGGTACTCTCAAGCTAGTCATAATAACTGGCTGCTCCTCAGCTATGGAGTATCCATCTGGAAGGCATCTTTGTTCAGAAGATTCCCCTTCCTGGAAAAGCCCATACAGGGGGAAAGCTAGTGGGGGCATCAAATAAAATACATGTTAGAGAGGCCTACAGATGGGTTTGGGAAGAAGTCCAGCTGATTAGAGCAACTCTGGCAAGCAAGAGGAGAAAATATGAATTATAAAAAGAAAATCCCTCCACCCAAAATGATCTGTTTGGTACCGGAAGTCCATTCCTGGTGCTGGTGTGCAACACTCCCCTGAAATGAGTCTGGCACGGAAAGCCTAACCCCGATGCCAGTATAAAACACTTCCCTGAAGTGAGTCTGGCACTGGAAACCCATCTCCGATGTCAGTATAAAACACCCCCACTGAAGTGAGTCTGGACTGGATACCCATCCCCGACATCAGTGTACAACACTCCCCTGAAATGAGTCTGGCACTGAAAGCCTAACCCTGATGCCAGTATAAAACTCTCCCCTGAAGTAAGTCTGGCACTGAAAACTCATCCCTGATGCTGGGCTTCAACACTCCGTTGGAGTGAGTCTGGCACTGCAAGCCCATCCCCGATACTTATATGGTACACTCTGCTGAAGTGAGTCTGGCATTGAAAGCCCATCCCTGATGTGGGAATACAACACTCCCTTGAGGTGAGTCTGGCACTGCAAACCCATCCCCAGTATCAGTATACAACACTCCCCTGAAGTAGTCTGGCAGTGGAAGCCCATCCCCAATGCCAGTATACAACACTCTCCTTAATTAGTCTGGCACTGCAAGTCCATCCCTGCTGCCAGTATGCTACACTCCATTGAAGTGAATCTGACACTGGAAGCCCATCCCATGTGCCAGATACAAGGCCCTACATATATGAGATTCAAGCATTAGTAGTCCATCCCAGAAGCCCCCCTGAAAAAATGACAACATGCCCTAGCACCAGGAGCTCATCACAGTGCTAAAACACCATGCCCGCACACTGAAGTTCCTCCCCAAAAGCTTATTTCAGCACTTGAAGTCCAACCCCTTGTTGATATTAAAAGTAGTAGTAGCAGTAAAAATTTTTATTCATCTGAGAAAAACAATGAATAGGTACAACTCGACTGAGGCAAGTTCATTTCCAGTGAGACCCCCTACCCATAAAGGGACACAAAGAAAGAAAAAGTACCAGTCCGTCTGAGCAGTGGTAGGGCTACCACTCAAAATGCCGGTGACTTGGGGTCAGTAATGAGCTCGGGCTGTTGGATGGCCAGACAGGGAGGGACGAGCACTGAGTTTCTCAGAGGATGCTCGCCTTCTCTGGGGAGGGAGGGATGCTGCTTTTGCTGCATTTCTGCCACCTAGGTTATCACAGGTGGTAGTGCAGCATTAGGCAGCATAGGAGGAAGAATGATGGCTGAGTGTGTGGGTGGTGCACCATCATGTGCACCTTGCATGAACCCCTAGAATGATGGCATCCTAGCAAAATGTCGCCAGCACCTGGAATGAATGATTCTGGTATATCCATTCCCTGCACATTTTCCACAATACTTCCTGACACTTTAGAAGACTTGGTGGTAACTTCCCCACCACCCTGACCAAGGCCCTATGGAGGGCAGACAATTGCAGGTGAGAGAAATTCAGGGGATCGAGTGCCCTCGGAGCTCCTGAGGGAAACAAGAGTCAGAGACAGGAAGATGGCATAATGTATGAGAAGAAAGAAAGAAAGAAGGAAGGAAGGAAGGAAGGAAGGAAGGAAGGAAAGAAAGAAAGAAAGAAAGAAAGAAAGAAAGAAAGAAAGAAAGAAAGAAAGAAAGAAAGAAAACCTCCCTTAATATACAGGGCCAGCACTGGAGCCATTATCTGGTGCTAGCACCCCCACTTTAAAGGCGATACCTGCCACCAGTGTCCCACCCACCTTGTAATACTACCTCTAACCCAGTCCCACGAATCTCAGACTGACTGATGATCCATCACTGGGCACAAGTCCTCTTCTTCTATGATCCAATCAGGTAAGTTCAGTTCGGTCCAAATTCAAATTTTCTGCAAATAAATTCAGTGTTTGGTGAATAGAGTAAGTGCTTGTGCGAACTTAACTTTGGCCTTTCTCTATTCCCACCCTCAGCAGAGGATCTGTGCAGCATTATGGAAATAGAAGGTCAAGCACTAAGGGTGAGAAGAGTGCCAGAAGAGAAGGAGGAGAGGATGGAGGACATTCAAGATGTGCTAAGCATGGAGTGAGGGGAGAGGCTGACTTAAATGCAAATAGTGGGAAGAGTTATTTCCCCACACTGAATCTAGGGCAATGCTCTCATGTTCAATGTTTGATGAATAGTGTAAGTGCTTGTGTGAACTTTTAACTTTGACCTTTCTCTATTCCCACCCTCAGTAGAGGAACCAGGCAGCATTACGGAAATTAAAGGCCCAAAAAGAGAGAGATACCTCCTCCAACTCACAGAGAGCATGAACAGTAGCACGCAGGAGAGAAAAAGCCCCCTTGAGGAGGAAACCTCTGGGGAACCATGGCTACTGAACTGCCCTTCCTCTGGGCATAGTAAGTGGAGATAATCCTAAAAGGCCCTCTGAGTTCTTCTTCAGGATTGGGGATGTGGGTTTCGAAGCTTGAAGAGGTCCATCTTCTGAATCTCTTAATGATGTGAGCAGGGACATTGCTCTTTGATTTAGAAGATATCACTCTGATCCAGAAACAGTGACCTATGAAAGCAAAAGGATTAAGTCTAAGTCTTTGTGATAGGATTCTCATGTACTCCATGAACCATTTGGTCAATACTGGTATAAGGTTGTCGATAGATAGGAGAAGTTGAGAAGAACTGGAGCAAAAATAACAGTGCATGAGTTGATCCAATATGGCTACTGTACACCAGTTATTCTGAGTGGGGTAGCATGAGATCTGGACTCTTTGGTGCAGTCTATCAGTTTTTGAGGTTGGAAGAAAGAGAATATGATGATCTTCTTGCTTTCTGATATTGATGACTGTAACGAATTTAGCAGAGGTGGCCAAAGATGTGTTAAACTCTCCTGGGTGCTGGAAGCCATAGAACATTAAGCAAATGACTGATGAGGTAGTACTGTTTGCGGTAGGGTCAAAAGCACTGGTACACAGTAAATCCAACAATCTGTGAAATATAGATCCCTCAATAGGTAGTCGCTTAGGAGCATTTGTTTGAGTAGTGCTGTGGATTCCAAGTAGGAGGATTTTGACTGAAGCATTTGATAGGATTGAAGACATGGACAAATTTGACTAATATTGGAAGAATTGAATTCTGGATAGGTATTGTTTAATGGTCCCAGATGATAATTTCAAGGCTTGGCGGCAGCAGGTTATGAATGCCAGAATATGATTGTTGGAGAAGGAACTGACTGAAAGGCACAAAATGAGGAACATTTTCTCCAAGCAGTGGCTTAAGTTGCTCAAGTAGTAGCGGCTAGGGCTGACCATGTGATGGCTTCAGCTTGTTGATGACAGAATGCTAAGTCATGGTGAGATTGGCGAATCAAGGAGAAGAGGTAAATGTTGAATCTGCTGAAGGAAAGATGCAGTGGAAATCCTGGAATTGAAATCGGGATAGATAATCAACAGCTTCATTTGCATAGCCAGGAATATGAAAACATTTCATGGTGAAATTGTGGTACAGAGATAACCAAGTCAGCCTTTGCACGAACACCATGATGGAATGGGATGAAGACCTGCCTTTATTAATAATGTCCACAGTGGGTTGATTATCAGAGAAGACTGAGATGGTCTGCAAAGACCAAAGATGGACCCATACAAATGCAGCAGCTATGATACGGTATGTTTTGAATAGAGGAGACATTTTGGAAAAGTCTCAAAGAGTGTACATGTCAGGAAGCCAGGGAGCTGCAAACCAGGAATGTTTGAAGATAGCCACAAAACCATGATTAGCAGATGCATCAGTGTATATCCTGGGATGGAAAACGGGAGATGGTTCTTTGTAGAACATAGAGCATTCATTCCAACAGGCTAGAAAGTGGGACCACATGGCTAAATCAAATTGGGCTGCAGCAGTAATAGATATATGATGGTGCAGATAAAAAACAGAACAGGCCAATGTCAGAAAGTAGGAAATGAATGAACGTCCTCGTGGAATAATTCGCATTGCAAAACTGAGGTATCTCAGAAGTGAAAGAAGTTTGTGTTTGGTACAGGAGGAATGAATGGAAAAAGATTCAATGAAGGCTTGAATCCTGAGCAGTTTACAAGAAGGTAATCTGACTTCCATGAGTTTTGTATCCGGTTCGATACCTAAACATTCGATGGATGTAGATAGACCTAAAGTTTTCTCCTCAGATAGAGGCACTGGCAACTCCTGGAATAGATGGACCAGTGCAGAGTGCAGAAATGCCAGCAGCTAGAGGTGAATTGGGAGGATTGATTAGCAAGAAATCATCTAGAAGATGGATAATGACTGGACGATGACAAACATTGAGAAATAGTCAACAGATCATCTCAGAAAACATGTTGAATAATTTTGAACTGTTTTTACAACCAAACATCTGATGAGTGGCGAAGTAGTAACAACCTTCCCATTTAACACCATTTAAGTGCCACGGAGAAGGATGGCTGGGCAGCAGTTTAAATGTGTCTCAAATGTCCAGTTTCAAGAGCCAGGAACTGGATCCAAATCATTTAAGAATACTCATTGGATGGAATCAATGAATTTAAACTAGGAATGAACTTCAGTCAAGGTGCTGATAAGCAAATGATTAGCCGCTTCTTGCTAGGAAATTTTCTAGTGGCCACACCAGTTGGACTTATTCGATAGGTGGGAAATGGTGGATGCAGAAAGGGACCAATGAGTAATCCTTTTTGAAGTTCTTTTTGTAATAGTTGCTGAATGACTTCGGGTTCTTTTAAGGCAGACTGCAAGTTATGACATACGAAGGTGTCAAAGGGAAGTACAGCAATGCTAGTATGGAATCCTTTGGAAAAGTCAGACAGAAGATACCCCACAAATGAGTGAGAAGGATGAGAAGGTAGTACTTGGGCTAAAGCACATAGATTGACAGGAGTGGAGGGGGTGCAGTAATTGTCATTGTTTAGAGGGCTGGCGGGATACTGGGATGTATAGGGAGAGGCATCACCAGCAGAAAACAAGAAGTTGTTATCCCTCTGTACAAGCAGTTAGTGAGACCCCATCTGGAGTGCTGCATCCAGTTCTGGAATCCCCATCTCCAATCCAGAGGAGGGCAACTAAAATGGTGCAGGGTCTGCAAGAGAAGCCACATGAGGAGAGACTAAAGGAGCTTAATATGTATACCTTTGAGGAAAGGAGGGAGAGGGGGGACATTATATAAACTTTAAAGTACCTCAGTGGAATCAACAAAGTCCAAGAGGGTAGCATCTTTCAGAAAAAGAGATGTGCAAGAACAAGGGGACACAATTTGAAGATAGAGGGGGGACGGCTCAGGGACAATGCGAGGAAATATTTTTTCACAGAGAGGGTGGTGGATGCATGGAACCACCTTCCTGAGGAGGTTGTGGGGTCTAAAACTGTGGAAGAATTCAGGAATGCATGGGACAGACATAAGGCAATTCTTGTGGGGGATAGGAAAAAATAGGCTGTTGGTTAACTAGGATCTGCACCTTATCCAGTAGGTAGGGAAATGGGCAGACTAGGTGGGCCAAGCGGTCCTTATCTGCTGTCAAAGTCTATGTTTCTATGACCGAGACACAGAAACTGCAAATATGGTAAAACTGGCAACTGGAATCCGAGCATCCGTTGTCATTGAAGTTATTGCACATCAGTTTACCTCCTGCATATTTTAATTTGCTTTCCATGTCTGTCTAAGTTGGGACGAACATAGGCATTAGGATTAGAAATCATGCAGGTCAACCATGAAGAGAAAAAGGAAGCTGAAGCTGGACTAGCTGGTAAATTCCTTCTAACTACTATGGAAGATAAGGAGACATCAGATACTGTCAAAGGGCAGAGAGAGGTGAAGTGGGCAAAGGAGCTGCATGGTGGGCAGGAATATGCTTGCTGGCCAGTGAAGTGATGGCAGAACAACTCGTTGCCCAGGATAGCCCAATTCAGTCTTGTATTAAAATGAGCCAATGTAGCTGCAGCTTTTTGGGAAAAAGACCAATGAAAATCATAAAAGTGCGATCCTCCATACTGAATGCCTAGGTCGACCAAAAGGTAGAGATACGAGTCATGTTTGGAAATGTGGAGCAAATGACATCACAGTATAACCTAAAAGCAAGGACAAATTCAGGTACAATCAATTTCTTCAGGAGTCTGGGATCTTTTGACTTCAGGATGATGGAAACGTCCCGGCAGGATACTGTTTTCTATGGTAACATGGGATGAGATAAAGAGAGAGATATCATGTTTGCATCTTTCCCATCTAAAATATCTTTGCAGAGGTGACCTGGAATGAGGTAAATAGGGATTTAAATGGTGGAGAAGTGGCTGTAGAAGAAGTACCTGAATCTTGACGGGTTGATAGAACAGAGGTAGATAGAGTGCTCATAGGTGGTGTGGTACTAGCTGAAGCAGCATCCTCTTGGATATGAGTAGTGATTGTAGGAATACTGGGAGCTGCTGAGCTTGAAACTGGAGTGGGTTGCAAGAGAAGGTGAGCTTCCAGGGAAGAGATATGGGATTGTAGCTCTAATACTGAGGTAGCCAGCTGAGCCATGAATTCTCTCATGTCAGAGAAAATGGAATCTGGATGGAGAATAGGCTGACTGGGAGTAGGATCCCGGGAAGGTTGAGACTTAGCTGCTACAAATAGATTGAATAGCTCCTGTTTCTGAGTGGATGCTGAATGAGAAATATCATTTTTTTGTAATTCAGAAATCAGGCACGGAACAGTCCAGTCCTTTTTACAATATCTCAATTTTTGAAGATCTTTGACGAACCTTACCTACACTCATAGACCTCTAAAGGTACAAATTAGGGAGATGGAGTCTGGTCAGGCTGCTGGTGAGGGCTGTTAGAAAAGAGAAAGGAACTGTAAAAGTTTAGAGAACAGCTGAAAAAGGAAGAGATTACTGGAGTGAACAGAAGACAGAATAGAACAAACAATGCTTGGTTGTAAAGTAGACGCTAAAGCGGGATGGACACAGCCAATATGTATGATTTAGGAGAAAAAGTCTAAGAGTGTGATACTACAGGATAGAAAATGGTGCTGCAGCTTTAAGTCAGGTGGTGATGTCACCATGCATCACAGACCTGGAAAAATGGCAGCTCAGCAAACAGGAGCCATGGGGCAATGGTGCAGAAAATGGAGCAACATCAGAACCCCCCCAAAAGAAGAAGCAGCCAGAATGGAAAACAGAGATAGTAACATAGAAACAGAGAAATTGTCAGCAGATAAGGACTGCCAGGCCCATCCAGTCTGCCCATAAGCCTATCCTTGCTTTTAGCCTTTAACCCTACCTGATCAGCAGTGGTCTCCTTTACTTCCCACCCCAAGGGTCCCTTTATGTCTGCCCCTAGCATGTTTAAAGCCCCCGACTGTGTTTGTGCTCACCATCTCCTGTGGCAGATTGTTCTACGAATCCACCACCCTTTCTGTGAAGAAAAACTTCCTCCCATTCCCCCTTTTCCTGCCCCCTCAATTCTCATATCATGCCCCCTTGTTCGTGAATTCTTCTGATATTGAAAGATGCCACCCCCTGCACCTTGTTTATGCCTTTAATAATAATAATAATAAGTTTATTTTTTAAGCGCCTTTCAAGATATCAAGGCGCTGTACAAAGTTAAAACAGAATTCATAAACAACAAATACAATAGTAATAACACAACAGATCCATGTAACTATACCACGTTACTGATAAGCCGGATGCCACAAAAAGGTTTTAAATGCATGTTTAAATCCTCAAGTCGTGCACTCCTGAAGCTGATGGGGTAGAGAATTCCAGAGGGTAGGGGCCACAAACATATATGCACGGGCCCCAGAAGATTTCAAAGTCACCCTTGGAATCTCCAGCAACCCCTCTTCAGCCGAGCGAAGCTGTCGCACAGGGCAGTAGGGAACAAGAAGCTCTTTCAAGTAGTCAGGGCCAAGTCCGTGTAGGGCTTTATAAGTCAGTAAGCCAACTTCAAAGGTGATCTGCCACTGAACTGGCAGCCAGTGCAGATTGCGCAACACAGGAGTAATATGCAGGGACCGGGAAGTCTCCGTCAGCAATCGGACTGCAGCATTCTGCACTAGCTTCAAGCGGTGGATATCAACCCCAGGAAGCCCTAAGTATAGGGAGTTGCAGTAGTCAAGGCACGAGGTCACAAAGGCGTGGACCAACGTTGGCAGATCGCAGGACGGAACAAGGTGCTTGACCCTGGCGATGTTTCTAAGATGATAAAAGGCAGACTTGACGACTGCCGACACCTGAAATTGAAGGGTCAGCCCATCGTCAAGCACCACCCCCAGGTCCTGGACCCATTCAGAGGTAAGAATCTGGGAGACCCCCAGAAAAAGTCCAGAGGGCTGACTAGCCTTCAACCCCTCTATCTGGTGACCTGGGTCCACAGCCATCACCTTAGTCTTTCCCACGTTCAACTTTAACCAGCTTGAACTCATCCAATCCTGGATTTCAGTGAGGCAGTTATTAAATACTGAGAGTGCACTATCCTGGTCGGGTGCAAAAGACAGGTAGAGCTGGGTATCATCAGCATAGCAGTGAAACCTCAGTCCATACCATCTTACAATGTCTCCGAGGGGCAGTATATACACTGCAAACAACATGGGGGACAGTACCAAGCCCTGAGGGACCCCACATGACAGAGGGAGTGAGTCTGAAGAAAAGATTCCAGACACAACTTTCTGCATTCTGCTAGTGAGGAAAGATGTAAACCACCTAAGGACTGTACATGTCAGACCACAGATGAGCTTCAGGCACTCAAGCAGCACCCCATGGTCCACAGTGTCAAAAGCTGATGAGAGATCAAGGAGCACCAGAACGGAATGGTTTCTCTGATCTGTCACCATCAGGAGATCATTGAGCACCCAAACCAGAGCAGTCTCAGTACTATGCCTCTTACAAAAACTGGACTGGAGAGGTTTGTAGATATTATGGATGGTCAAGTGGTTCTCCAGCTGAATCGCCACTACTTTCTCGATAACCTTCCCAATGAAGGGAAGGTTTGGGATTGGTCTGTAGTTTCCCAGAGCATCTGGGTCCAAAGAAGCCTTCTTCAGGAGGGGTGTTACCACTGCCTCTTTCAGGGAGCTCGGGAACTCACCCAAATCCAAGGAGCACCAGACTATCTGAGCCAGGACCGGGCTGATAGTATCATAACAACCCATAACCAAGGAAGTTGGGCCCGGGTCCAAACTACAGCATGTAGGGTGCATACCCTGGACAATCCGCATAACAAAACATCCACGAACTCCGGCAGGTCAAAGGTACTCCAGGAGAAATGAGGTGCAGTGACTGAGCACCAACCAACAGCATCCCCCACAGAGCGAGTCAAGAGGATCTCCGACCTGATGCCGGCCACTTTATTCACAAAAAATCGAGCAAGCTCATCACACTCCATTTGTGAAGAAGCTCTTCGGAGCTGCAGACAGGTTGTACACAGTTCAGAAGAGTTGAGCTGGTCGATTCTGAGCGACAGCAATCTCCCTGGACAGGAATTCTGCCTTCTTATGGGAGATCGTTGATTGGTAGACCTGATAATGCTCTACCAATCTAAGACGGTCGGCCTCCAGGGCGGATTTCCACCTGCACCACTCTAACCTTCGTCCTAGTCACCTCAATTCCCTCAAAGACCCATCAAACCAAGGAGCCCGAGGGTGAAGTGGGAGAGGATGAACATGGACAGGAGCAATCAAGTCCAGAGCTGAGGAGATGGCCTTATTATAGGCCAAGACCAAGGTCTCTGGACTCGAGCTGACCAGAGAAAACTCTGAAAGGTCAATCACCACTGCTAGGCCTTCAGGGCTCACATCCCGTAAAGGGTGGTAACTGACCATCTCCACAGGGGCAGTCCTATGAAGGGGGGCGCAAAAGTTAAACTTCACAGTGTAAAGCTCGGACCAACTGACAGGGTCCATCCCCAAATCAGAGGCCTCTATCCCCAGGAGGAAAACCAAGTCCAGAGAGTGACCATAACTATGGGTAGCAGAGGTAATAATCTGTGTGAAGCCCAGAGATGTCATCAACTGGAGGAAGTGCTGTCCAAAAGGTGAGAGTTTGTCATTGATCCAGGCATTGAAGTTGCCCAGAACCATCAGTCTGGGCGACTCCAGCGCCATGTCAGCGGCGAAGTCTGCTACTTCCTGCAGGAATTGCTTTTCGTCACCTGGTGGACAGTAGATGAGAGCTATCCTATAACCCACACTTGCTACCACAGTGTACTCAAAAGACTCAGCCTCCTCTAATGGTACACTTGTGAGGCCCAACTCGGTCTTGAAACAGACTGCTATCCCCCCCCCGCCGTCCAATCTCGGGAGGTGCATCACCGAGTACCCGGCCAGAATTGCCGCTTCTAATGAAGGGCCAGCATTTTCATCCAGCCAGATTCAGTGATGCATGCCAGATCAGTTGTTCCAATAAGATCTGCAATAATTGCAGTCTTATTCTTAATAGTGCCTTCATAAAGTATTCACCCCCCCCTTGGATTTTGTCACATTTTGTGATGTTGTAAACTCAAATTAAAATATATTTATATGGGATTTTTTTTTGTCACGTATCTACACAAATTACTCTATAATGTAAAAGTGGAATGAAACTTCTGGAATTTTTTGTACATGTAATTTAAAACAAAAACCTGAAATGTCTTGATTTGACAAGTATTCACCCCCTTTGCTATGACACTCCAAATTGAGCTCAGGTGCATCCAATTTCCTTGTGAGATCACTCTAAAACTTGAATGGAGTCCACCTGTGGTCAGTTCAAATGGTTGACATGATTTCAGAGGAAATACACCTGTCTATATAAGGTCCCACTGTTGACAGTGCATGTCAGAGCAGAAACTCTCCCATGAAGACCAAGGAGCTGTCCTTAGAACTCCGTGATAGAATTGTGAGGAGGCATAGATCCAGGGAGGGGTATAAAAACATTTCTAGGGTGTTGAAAGTTCTCAGGAGCACAGTCAAGTCCATCATTAGGAAATGGAAAGATTATGGAACCACCCAGACTCTTCCTAGAGCAGGCCGTCCTCCCAAACTGAGCAACCGGGCAAGAAGGACCTTGGTCAGGGAAGGGACCAAGAACCCAATGACCACCCTGACAGAACTACAGAGTTCCATGGCTGAGATGGGAGAACCTGTCCAGAGGACAACAATCTCTGCAGCACTTCACAGATGTAGCCCTATGGGAGAGTGGCTAGACGGAAGCCACTCCCAAGAAACGGTCACATAATAGCATGCCTGGAGTTTGCAAGAAGGCACATGGCAGACTCTGAGACCATGTGGCAAAATATTCTCTGGTCTGATGAAACAAAAATGAACTCTTTGGCCTGAATGCAAAGCGCTATGCCTGGCGCAAACCAAACACAGCTCATCACCCGTGTAACACCATCCCTATCATGAAGCATGGTGGTGGCAGCATCATGTTATGGGGATACTTTTCAGCAGCAGGGACTGGGGCACTTGTCAGGATAGAGGGAACAATGAATGGAGCTAAATACAGGCACATCCTTGAGGAGAACCTGCATCAGTCTGCAATAGGCCTTGGACTGGGGCGAAGATTTACGTTCTAACAGGACAATGACCCCAAGCATACAGCCAAAGCAACACTGGAGTGGCTTCAGAACAAGAAGGTGAATGTCCTTGAGTAGTCCAGCCAAAGCCCAGACTTGAATCTCATTGAGAATCTGTGGAAAGACTTAAAGATTGCGGTTCACCGACGCTCCCCATCCAACTTGACAGAGCTTGAACAAATCTGCAAGGAAGAATGGGCTAAAATCCCAAATCCAGATGTGCAAAGCTGATACAGACATACCCAAGAAGATTCAAAGCTGTAATTGCTGCCAGCTTCTACAAAGTATTGACTCAGGGGTGAATACTTAAGTGAACAAGATATTTCAGTTTTTAATGTTTCATAAATTTTTGTTACACAATAAAAATATTTTTGCCCCTTTAAATTGTTGAGTATGCTGTGTGAATCAAGGGGGAAAAAATAATTTCAATGCATTAAAAATTCTGGTAGTAACACAACAAAATGTGACAAAATCCAAGGGGGGTGAATACTTTCTGAAGGCACTGTAGATCTAGCATTGCATAACACCGCATGAGTTGGACGGGATTCAAGAACCACCCCAGCTACTTGCCCACCAGATAAAGTGGTGCCCTTGGGTATGGGGACTAGACATGAAACACCACATTCCAGGCTCCATTTTGCCCCAGGGCAGCTTCTAGGCCTAACAACCCCAATGTGAGAGACCCGCTCATTCGCCCTCTGACTTCGACTCCCCCACCCCCACCACCCCTCCTACACACACCCAGCGCCTCACAGCCGGTGACAGAAAACAACAGAGGTGGGGGGAAATGGGTGAAGGTCACAGAGAGCAGAGGGCCAATAGCACACGACCGGGGGGGAGATCCTACACATTCCACAGGCTAATAACATTCAAAAAAACACAGAGCACAAGCATCTAAACAAATAATAACTACGAAAAAATTGCCTGCCACCAAACTCAATAATAAATAAAATAAAAAAAAACTCACAACAAAACAAGTTAAAACTTTCCCACACTACAAGATAACTCCACTAAAACAGTTACCCAATAAACACAATGACATTTATACCCCCAACCCCAAACACAGAATTTACAGTAAAATAACTAACTTAAAAGACAGCAGCAAGTGAATAAATATCTTACATAGACTCTCCAACTGTGAGTTTTAAATTAATAAATAAATGGAAAAAAAAAAATTAGTCTTGAAGGGGGGCTCTCACCACCCCCTAGCAATGAATTGGATTTAAACCAGAAAACATGGCCCTCTCACTGCCATATTTAAAACAGATTGTATAATAAATAATTACTACCAAGAAAGAAAAACAGGCTCTCTCACAACCTATCCAAAATGAAAAAAAGGTAAAAAATTCCTTGATAATCAATTGAAAAAATCCACGGTAGCACTTTTTGAAAAGACTTCTGATAATGAATAAATGTTTCTTGTCACAGGCTTCCAATGGGTTATATTGCCAGCCCCGAAAAACCACCTCAAGGAGGGCCCTGGAGCATCACCAATTCTCTCTCTACTTATGAAGTGGTGGCCATCCGACCCCCGTCCCTTAGCCCACCACCACTCCAGGAACTCAGAGAGTAGACACCCTACGGTTAACACCCCTGACCTCCCCAGAGGGAGTGGCTGCCCCTGATGCCCGCATCAGGGTTAGTCAGTTCAGTTAACCCTTGATAGGCCTCTGCAATTGAAGCTTCCTCCCAGATAACTCAGAGAGGGCTCAGGAGAACCAGTTCATGGCCTTCTTTCCCTAACCAGAACAGCCTCACCATACAGGGCAATGTCCAACACTTCTCATCAGGTCAGAATCCTCCCAGTCTCATTATGCAGCAATCAGGAAAATCGTTAAATCCACTTAACAAAGGTAGCTCTTGGAACAGATTTCCACCCAAGACTTCTTCGAAAATTCCAACAGCTTTACACGCCACTTGCCCGGGCAATCAGTCACCCAGAAGCTGAACCGGCAATAGTTCCAAAAAACACTCAAGTCTTCACCACATCTTCACCACATCTAATAGGAACCCCCCTAAATTGCATGCGCCCCAACAAGGAGCACAATACATACCACAAGCTGTGTTTCACAAAAAGATGGTAAGTAGGTCCACAGTTCTTGCAGTGAAGGCAGACACCGACACCAAAATGATAATAAAACAGCTCCAAATTCAGAATTGGAGCACCCAGAGTTTCCCCTGGAAGGCTGCTGCAGCGAGCGCTGTATTCCTCCTACAAGTATCTGGGCATTACCTTTGATTCGGCACTCTCCTTCCATTCCCATATCAATGCCCTTTCTGCTGCCACCAATGTCAGGATTAGACTGTTATACCACCATAGGGACTGCCCACCACAAGAGGCCCTTAGATTGGCAATCACCTCCTCTGTACTGTTGCTAATTGACTATGGGCTGCCCATCTATGCTGCAGCCGACAACACTGCGCTTGCAAGAATCCAGCTCTCTATAAACAAGGCCAGCAGGCTAATGTTGGGAGCCCCAAGGTGCACTCATACGTGCCTGCTGTACTCCACCACCAACTTGCTCAACCTTGAAGAAAGACTCCGCTTCCAAACCTGCCTTCTTGTAAAAAAGACCCTGCTAGGGCTCTCCCCCCCTGCGGTCGCCACCTCCCTGCAGCGTGCCTCCCCCTCAGTCTCCACCCGCAGTACTGTCAAAACCTCCCTTATTGTCCCCAGGGTAAGGACCTCTATGGCTCAGAGATCCTTTTGCTATCAGGCTCCCTCCTGGTTTAATTCCCTCCCAGCCAATATAGCTGACTCCACTAAGCTTGGTCCTTTCAAGGTCTCCCTCAGAAGCCATCTGACAAGCACTCGCTGCTGCAACTGCACATAATCCCCCACCTGCCCCTTACCTTCACTCCTAGGCTGGGTCTGCCCTGTCTACTTTTTCTGTATATACCTGGGGTCTCATGCAACATCTGCTGACTAATATAATAAAATATCTCTGGTTGCTACCTGGTGTGGTACTCGTGTACCTGTATTATGACTACTGTGATCTGCCTATTACCAAGCGTGTACCACCAGTGAATGCCTGTAACACTGGTTGCATTTTTAATCTAAGTGTTATGTACTGTACTGTTTGTTTGCTGTGATGTATTGCTTTCTTGTCGAGGTGCCTTTGTAAATGAGTCTATGACTCAAAGGTCTGTAAACCGATGATCTAATAATAAATAAATACAAACTCAGTTCACCCAAGGTTAATACAACACCTTGAAGTTGGCATCCAGATCCACAGATTTACAAATTCACAATACTTGCTAGCGCTTGCTAGCACTACTGCTATCACGAATAAAATAAAATACACTAAAAACAGTCCATAGCAGAGCTAGAGTGAAGGCTGAATGCTGACCCAGCGTGGTCACCATCTTGCCAGATGCCAGTATTCCTGAATCCTTAAGGTACTTGAAGATCTCAATCATATCTCTCCGCTCTCTCCTCTCCTCCAGTGAGTGCATATTGAAGTCCTTCAGCCTCTCCTTGTATGTCTTCAAGTGCAAGTCATGAACCATCCTTGTTGCCCTTCTCTGGACTGCCTCCATCCTATCAATGTCCTTTTGAAGATGTGGCCACCAGAACTGCACACAGTGCTCCAGGTGAGGCCTCACCAGTGTTTTATACAGTGGAATAAGCACCTCCCTCCTTCTGCTAGTGATACCTCTGCCTATGCACCCCAGCATGCTTCTGACCTTCACTGCAGCCTTTGTACTCTGCTGTGACACCTTTAGGCTATCAGAAATGATAGCCCCAAGATCTGGAGTAGACACTACATACAGTGCTTGTGGAGCTAAACAGAGGCCTGCCCTGCACAACAGTCTGTAGTACCTTTACTATACAACAGATTAATTGAGTGGATAGACATCATTTGTTTTACTAATCCCAAACTCTGAAGAGCAGCAGCTGCTTGTGTTTCAGAACAGTGCAGTTTGTGGTGTTGGAGACTGAAACCGAGGATCATGAAGTTGGAGGAGGTACTACTCCTGCTGAGGTGAGAGACGGCTTGGATTGGACTTGCTGATGGCATTTTGGGATTGGAGGAGTGTACGCTAGTGAGAGATGGACGTGTTGCTACGTGTTCTCCGTCCCTGTGGAGTAGGGCTGAGAGCAGGGGGATAATGCTAGACTTTCTTTTTGAAAAGGTATGCCACTGTTGCCTATAATTGTTTATCCCCTTTCCAGACCTTCTTATTGCTTACCTTCTGTCCAGTGGTAGTCTCCGGTGTGTTTTCTTTCTCCCCCACTACAGGAGGAAGGACTCCTGAAGGTGGCATTTGGCAGTCCTTGTTGACCATTTGCTGGGAGTTACTGGAGTGTGGAGAAGACCCTTTAGAAAGGTCTGAGAAGCCAGCATGAGCCCGCTGAAAAGGACTGAATTATTTTCTGCTCTTCCCTCAAAGCCTGAAGCTTGGAATGTGGTATAGATTTTAAAAAGACAGAATAATATATCACTCTGCAAAATACTTTGGAAGGAAAACGGGACGTCTTCTTTCTTTTCTTTTTTTTTTTGATTCCGATTTTTTTTGTTTTTTTTAAATAGGAGAGTGATTTCTTTTGGTAGTTGTCAAGTCTTTCTATAATGTATTTCATATCAAATTGTCTTGTTAGGTTTTAGTTTGGATTGTTTTAAATGAGCTTTTAATTTTCGCGCCACATGATAATTAGTTCATGTGTCAGATTAGTATTTACGGAAGCTAGGGTTGTGAGCTCTCAGATCTATTCAGTTTCAACTGCTGTGCTGGACCTGCCTGCTGTGGGAGCGTTTCCCTGCTATACGTTTGCGAGTTGCAGATTTGTAAGTTTGCACCTTTGATTCTAGTCGTAAGTAGCAAGTCGGTAATTCCAGTTCCTATTTCAGTCCTTTCTTTGAGTTTCCTAGTTTTCCTAGTGTCAGTTTATTTGGATTAACTCTCAGAATTGTGATTTCTTTTCCCCGATTCGCTTGAGTTGCTCAGAGCTGTTAGAGTATTAGAGCGTTAGAGTTTTAGAGTGTTAGAACGCCAGAACGTCTAAGTGTTCTCTGGTGTTTCTAGCAACTCTTGAGCACTCATTTTGAAGTTTTGAAGTAATAGAGGGTATATTTAAGTCCCAATTTTTCTCCAGTGTAGTAGTGGGTACCTGAATTTTTTGAATGTGATACATATGAGTATATATGAGTATTGAGTGTCATTTATATTATTTATTTATTTTTTACTATTTTTATGGTTAAATGTAATACCTAGGTTCTGTTCAATTTTTGCAGCAGTTGTAATGTATAAGATTTTAACACTTTTTAAACAAATACTACCTTAAATTTATCTATGAAAAGGTAGAATATTTTACTCAAGGTGCTTCTGCTTCTGTCTGTATATATGTCTATAAGCCCACAAGCCTATAGGCCTATAAGCCTATAAGCCTGTCATAAAGTTCTCATATTGGGAATTTCTCCTCCCTTAATGGTTAACTTGTATAGCTGTCATGTTGATGTAGAACTTTTTCTTATAAAAACTGATTATACTGTGAGTATACTGTGTATGTTCTGGTCTATAATAATTTAAATAATTGACTTTGTACTCATTATATAGATTTACTCACTTTTTACCTCAGTGGTGTCTAGAACAATATGGTGAATACCAGAAGTATAATGGCCAAAATGGCCAATTTAGATTGTATAGAAGGTTCAGAAAGATATCCTCTGATAAACTTAGTGACTCAGGAAACATCACTAAATTCAAATAGAATGAAAGCCAAAGAAAAATCAAAACTCAAATAAAAAACAAACAAAAAAAAGTAGCAGAAAAAAAATGGCTGGGAAAATTGACTTACAAACAGCTCTAAAGCAGTCCAAAATTAATGATCATTTGGTGAAAGGAAAAAAATGTAAAAACAGAAAAACTGATGAATAGTATAGCCAGTCTTGGTAGCCCTATTGGTCTTGTTGCCTCACTAGCTTCAGTACCTTTAGCAGCTACTTTAGAACAACCTGTCATGAATGGACTAGCTAAGGGTGGAACTGAATTATGGCATGATTGGTCTAGGCTTTCATCCACTCCAAAGATTATTTTGGATGCTAAGACCTCTCCTCTGATAAAAAATAATTTATATATGTCGTCTTGTTTGGAAGACTCACTGGGTTCAATAAAAACAGTCAAGAACGCCATCGTCAACAAGCCCAAAGGAAGTAATAGCTCAAACAATTTAAGTAATTCAAGTAACCTGAATAAGGGGTCTTGTAATCTACAAACTGAGTTTGGAGATGAAGCTTCTATTGATTTATATTATGAGACCTCTGTAGATAGTTTGGAATTTTCCCCTGAACCCAAAAATATTAATTTAATTCAGCAGCTGAAATCGATCACCATGGACCTACAGGATACTTTGATTAATATTAACAAAGAAAACCTTCTGTATGCTAAAAACAAAACTAAGGATCCTGTTTTCACTTACCCCCTGGGATTAGATGTTGGTCTGAAGAACTTTATGAAAGATCCATTTGCAGCTCATTTAGTGCTGCTGGATCAAGTGGTAGCTGTTCATGATGAAATTGAAATTCTAAAAGGAATGGTAGCCTCTAATGGAGCATGTCTTGATAACATTCTAAACAGAATAACATAATTAACTCCTGAAATGAAATCCCCTTCTATAGTTTTGAATGAGAGTTTTTCCCATGAAAGTATTGATTTAGATGCCAGTGAGGTCCTTCCTATAAGGCCTGATTTCCTATCCATCATAATTTCTGAGGATGCTAATTGTATTCAACAGGATAAGAAGCAAAGAAATAGTAAGAATAATGGAAAAAGCAGGAAAAAAAAAGAAAAAATAGGGATAAAAATATGGGGAATATAGGTAAATCAGCTATAAGGGAAGTTGAACCATCTGTGTTACAAATCAGATCTGATCCTATTTTAGAGGATCCTCGTCTTAATATTTCTAATTTAACAAATGAAATAATTAGTAATCAATGCAATTGTGAACAGAAGATGGGAAATGAAGTAAATATAGGGCCCAAATTTAATTATACTCCTACCAGTCAATCAATTTTTTCTCAATTATCTGACTTTAAGTTGGAATTGGAATATTTTAAGAATGATTGGCAAAATTGGTCAAAAAACATTAAAGGTGTGATATTAGGAGATGGAAAAGATGTTCAAGCTCCTCAAAAAGAATCACAACATAGGGACATTGAACTGTCTACTAAGAAGTTGTATGACATTTCAGATTGTGCAATATTGATATTTTATGGACTTGAGAAGATTAATCAAGATTTCTCTAAGTATAGATTTGATAAATTGGTAAATTTCCTAAGAGAAACTACAGGAGCAGAATTACTGGAATCTGATATTGTAAGTGTATGGAAAGACAATGATGAGTTTGACCAGGATTGTATTTATGTCTTTTGCTCTGCTATTAGAATTGCAAACCAAATTTGGCTTAATAATAATCTATTAAAATCCAGAGGATGTTCTGTTGAATTTATTAATAGGGATCAATTAAATATAAAAACATGTGATAGCCCAAAATGCTTAAGCATATTTGGCTTAACCAGAATTCCTTATGAAAATTACTGGAAACGACACAATGGCCCAGATATTTAAAAGAGTTGAGCCATGCACAATAGGGTTGCGCCTGCACAAGTCCGAAATTGCGCCATTCTGCGATATTCAGCAGGAGGCAGTTGCGACCCCGAAATCATGCTGAGCAACAGTGCAATGATAATGAAGGCATGCACAACCGAAGGGGAGGAACCATGCATAAATGGCGCAGTGTGATATTCAAAGACTTGCACAGTGCGCAATAGTGGAGCAAGCGGAAGTTGTGCCATAGCGGAAATGAGCCAAAATAAAAAGGAGCAAGGAAGAGGTGCAAGAACGCTACAGGGAAGCCACATGTGTCAGAGGCAGAGGCAGACAGACAGGGCAGGAGGCACAAACAAGGCAAGCCAGGGAAAGGTCACACTGAACAGCCAGGCACAGGGAAGGTGTGGGGAGCCACACAGCACAGAGGCCAGCACAGGCAGGTGTACCCGGTGCAGGGGAGGTAGCAGCCAGGACAGCTGGGGGAATACAGTAACAGCTGCCGGGGGGGTGAACACAAGCCAGGGACATGGCCAGTGCCACCTTCCACATGGAGGCTGTAATGAGGGGAGTGAGAAGGTGGGAGGCAGGGGGGCGTGGCCTTGGAAGGGCCCATCGGCGGTATGCCCCCAACAGGCAGTACCGAGCCTGCACCAGCTTTGAGCTGTACACTGATACTGAGATTGGGGGCCAGTACCGCCTGAACAGGGCAATTCTGAGGTGGCTCTGTGAGCTGTGAAGTGATGTGATGCAGGCACCCACATGATGGAGCCATGCCCTGTCAGTGGAGACCAAGGTAACAGCCTGCATGTGCTTGCTCGCCACGGGTACCTTTCAGAGACCAACTGGGGACACCACAGGCATAACCCAGTTGGCCACATCATGCCACCTCACCCAATTCCTCAGCGCACTGCTGCCACATGCTGAGGAGTACATCCATTTCCCCAGCACAGTGGTGGAGCACACAGCAAACATACAGGAGTTCCACATGGTAGCATGTATGCCTGCCATGCTAGGGGCAATAGACTGCACCCATGTGGCCATCTGCACACCACCTGGCCCCAAGGGGGCCCCATACATAAATCACAAGGGCTATGCCAGCACCAACTGCCAGGTGTTGTGCAATGCCAGGGGGTGCATCGTCAATGTCTGTGCCATGCACCCTGGGAGAGCACACGATTCTTTCATCTGGCACCAGTCAGCACTGTGCCACAGATTTGAGAGTGGGGACATCCCCACTGGCCACCTAGTGGGTGAGTATGCAAACCACATGGACAATCATAGAGCCTGGGGGGACATGGCCAGAGGTGGCATGGGTAGTGGCCTACATGGCCCGGGGCAGGGCGATGCTGATCACCAAACTAACCTCCACCCTCTACACACAGGTGACAGTGGATACCCACTCCGTCCCTGGCTGCTCACACCCTACCGGTGGCCTTCGACCCCATCGCAGCAACGCTACAATGAGGCACACCCCACCACACGTAATGTCATTGAGTGGGTGTTCAGGATGCTGAAGGCACGTTTCCATTGCCTGGACACCTCCGGCGGTGCCCTACAGTACAGCACCTCAAAGGCCTGAGGGCAGCCCCCCCTTGGCCGACGGGACCCCCGACTGCTACAGCTGGCACAGCTGCACTGGGACACCATCACAGAGGAGCACTTCAGTCAACCCAGGTAAGTCATGGGGCCATGCACAACCACCTGTGGCCAAGGCACAACCCACAAATGTGCAGGGACACACACTGGGGGGGCATGCCATCAAGGGAAGTGGCAGGGCACAGAGGCACACACACAGCCAGGGGTGGGTGAGGATTAACATGTCACGCTGAAGAACACACACATACGCACACACACAACACAACAAACATGCACAGAGGGCAGAAGGCACACCGACCCAGAACGCACACCCTAGCAACACACATGTCCACAGGCCACCATGCCCACTGCTTTTCCATGTGCGTGTGTCAGATGCTGAGCACCATTGCACATTGGTATACAGCGCAATGCAGGCATCATCATGCACACGCAACTGTGGACAGCAGCCAGGAGGGTGTGCAGGTGGACTGTGTGTCCGCGTGCAGGGCTGGGTACCCACCTGTGCACTGCCCACTGACATGCACAATGCACACAGGGCAGCACCAGACAGTAGCCGTGCTGGGAGACAGGTCAGTCCCGTGACACAGTGCCATGGCTGCCACGGATGTGTGGGCAGCCCCGCTGAGACCTGTCAGCACTGGCAGGCTGACCACTGGCCTCATGGGGTGGCACCAATGGTCCCCCAGGGGTTCCACTGCATGAACACGACCGTGCCCGTGCAGGGGTCTGCAGCACACCAAACATGCCTGCACCAGGAGTGCTCGGGATGCCCACAGCTGAACCCGGTGTCGACAGGGTGGGAGTCGCACAACGCCGGGAATGGGGGGTTGATAGTGCACTGCATGGCATCTGCAATGCATGGGTACCTGACTGTGTGCCCATTGTGGCCATGGCAGCAATAAACACCTGTGCATGCCTGTCAATGGCAGCGGTCACATTCTTCCACAAATGGTCCATCCGTACCAGGATCTGTTCGGTGTCCCTGCTGCGATACTCCTCTGCCCGCTCCAGAGCCACATGCAGTGCATCCACGGACGTCACAAGCTGCATCTGCTGCTGGACTGATGCTCGCAGTAGGCGGGTGTGCTCATCCAAGAGGTCATCAGCCTCCTCGGCATCCTGTCCCTCAGGGTGTGCAAGACCCTGATGTTCAGCACCCCTTGAGGGTGGGTGCTGCGCACCAGGACCAGGTCTGGGCATGTCCACAGGTGATGCACAGATGCCGCCACTGAACCCTGTACCCCCAAGCCCAGTGGGCGACTGCTGATGCTGCCCCTCTGGCTGCAACACCCCAGGGCTCAGTGGTGCTGCCACAGTGGCCGCAACAGTCCCACTGTCCTGAACAGACACCAGTGCTGCCCCACTGGTGCTGACAGGCACAGCCTGGGACTGTGCTGACACGCAGGCCTCCACGGTGGCACCACCCACAGCCATGGGCACAAATTGCCCTGCTGTATGTCCATCCTGTGGCACACACGTGTCACTGCCCATGACGGTTGTGTCATCACTGGTACCGGACTCTGCCCCGGCCCAGCCACAGCGTGCTGGCATCTGTGGATGCCAACACGCTGGGACACAGGCAGGGCTTCCTCCACACCTGTCACAATGACATCAGTGTGGACAGCCAGGTGGCCCCACTGTTGCAATGATCCACATATACCTGTGGAGGTGGATGGTCCCACCTCCGACTCCATCCGACTGTCCGCAGTGGTCAGGCCTACCACTGCTGACCCATGCAGATGCTCAGGATCTGTAAGGGAAAGCAAAGTTGCGTTACTGCGTGTGACTTACCCTGCCCCCCCATAGACAGCCCATGACTTACCATGCAGTGATGGGCCACCACCCATCTGGAAGCCTCCACCTGGAACACCCTCAATGGCACTTCGCTGCATGCTTCCAGCAAGCCTGTCCTCCACTGGTGTGAGCTGTACCACCTCCAGCTGTCTCCCACCTGTTGCAGCACGTGCTGCCCTGATGGCAGCCACCTTCTCCTTTACCCTCCTCCTGTCTGTGCCCATCTTCTTCTTACACTCCTGCACGGAGCGCTGGTGGCTGCCATGCAGGTTCATGGCACATGCCACCTCATCCCATGCAGTAGCACGGGCCTGATGGGTGCCCCACCGTCCACTGAGCAGTGGATCCTGATCCAGGTAGGCCTCGAACAGGGCCTCGGTTTCGGCCTTTGTAAAATTCGGGCTCCTCCTACTCCCACCATTGTGTTCCTCCTCTCCAACAATGTGCTTGGTCATTATGCAGCCTGTAAGAATGGCAGTTGTTACCTGTGACTGTGCAATCCCATGCATGTCCCTGAATCCACAGTCCACACTCCCAAACAGCATGCAACTCACCAATAAACTGCAGTAACCGACTATGGCCACTGCAGCACATTGTTGCACCTTTATAGCGCAATCCATGCAAATGAGGTGAGGAGCAACTTTAAGTAGATGCAAATTGCAATGCTGCACCATTGAATGGATGATTAGATGATTTGCATATGACGGCTGAATATCACACTGTTGCGCTTTGCGCAATTGTGTTAAACGTGCTGAGCCAGTGGTGCAGTTCTGTGGCATGCGTAGTACACGTCACTGCGCATGCCCAGCTTGCTGACGCAGGCATCTGCCATGCTGATGACGTGCTGTGTGCGGTAGGCAATGCAGGGCACGGCCACCATTGTGCCAGTGGCGCTATAGCGATGGTCACTACATGACGCTGTGGCACTGGGCCATCATAGGTGCAATGGCCCAACTGACCGGTAGTCCGTTATGGCGCTGGCACACAGGCAGCCAATCGTGCTACACGCATTGTCATCTGATGGCGCTGTGCGTGGCCTTGCGCCAGTGACCCTTGACCCTGTGCCCAACCTTTGGCCCCTTGGCACCATGTGTCAGGCATAGGTGCACCTCTATCACGCTGTTCGGTAACGGCGCAATAGGGAATGGCAGCACTGTACCACGCATCTGCACGTGGGGAGCCATGCTGCAGAGCACCATATTGCCTACTATAGCTGCTAGAATGGCGTGCAGATGGGCAGCACAATGGACGGCTATTGAGCTGGCCAATCTGGTGGCCATTGTTGAGCCACACCATGGGCCTCTCTTCGGGGAGGCCCCCCTTGACAGGGCCAAGACCCAGGTGTGGCAGGAGGTGGCCACTGCCCTGGAAGAGGCCACAGGATGGGGGCATACTGCTGAGCAGTGCAGGCACTGCTATGGTGACCTGCGCAGGAGGGAGCCAGAGCTACTGGCCTGACTGCAGCACATGCCAGGAGGTGCATGGTGCCACGTAAAGGTAGGGGTTCCGTCAACACACTTTTATCATCCATATGAGTCACAGTGTTGTATGTGTCCTGCACATAGGGGAGGGACCGTATGGGGTTGGCTGTGGCGGTGTTCACAGGGTGTGGGGTGGGTGGGTCTGGCTGGGTGGGAGGGCACACACTTTGTGGCAGGGGGACTTTGCTTCAGGAATGTACTGATGTTCTTCTCTCCTTTTTTCCCCACAGGCCCAGACAAAATCCGCAGAGTGCGGGCAGAGTGGCGGAGGGGGGAGGACAATGCAGCCAGGCGGGCCGAGGGCCATCAACACCCACCTGACCAGCCCGATGAGGGTGCATGCCATACATCCATGATTAGTATTGCATGCTGTGTGACAGGGTGGGCAGCGGGGCATGGCCACCATTGATCAACATCACTGCCATGCATGCCACTTGTTACAGTCAACACTGTCCAGTGGCAATGCATGTCTGGGTGTGCATCACTGGTGGTCCATGTGTGCACCAGGTGCATGGCTGTGCCACTGCCTTTGCACCACATAGCCATGTCACTAAACGGCCATGGTGGTGCTGTGTGTGACATGGCCAGTGGGTGTGTGCAGCGTTCCGCATGGCTGTATGCACCTGGGTGGGCAGATCCTGTGGACGTGATCACTGTGGGTGGTCACACACCATCACAGTGGTATGTCCCATGGCCATATGCCATGCACAGTGGGCGGGCTGTATGGGGTTGTGCATTCACACCTATTGATTGTGCTCCCTTGTCCTAGGTACGTGCCATCTCCATGAAATTAGGGACACCTTACGGGAGCTCCTTCATCTGGTCTGTGAGTCTGTAGACATATTGAGGAGGCTTGACACAATGGGGGTGCTGTGGAGGCACAGAGGCAGGAGGTCCCAGAGCCAGGAATGGTGGTCAAGATGACAGTCCTTTGGTCCCTGACTGCCCCTACCCTCCTGGACCCACCCTCACAGCCCTCCTATCCCATCCCATTTGTCCACCCCTTCCCCTGCCCACCCCCACCTTGTTTGTGTCCCCCACCCCAAGCTTGTATATAGTTTCTATTATTGTACATAGTTCACTTTTATATTTACAATACATTTGAATTTGATATGAATACTGTGGTGGTCTCTGATTTGCAGTGGGCTATAGGTGCTCAGCTGTAGTGGTGTGCATGGCATCAGGGGTGGTGCAGTCATGGGTATGTGTGTGTGTCCGTGTGGAGGTGACTATGGTGTGGGGGTGGATATCAGTCAGTGTCTGTGTTGTGTGTGTTATTCCCTGTGCACTGGATGACTGTGTGCAGTGGTCCATGGTACGTGCTCTGTGTCCATGGTGCACCTATCGGCCCATCCATGGCCTGTGCAGCCGACACACATGCCTGTCTGTGACCTGCACGGTCTGCTGGCATGTCAGTGGTGGCATTCCCTGTGGGGTCGACACTGTACCCATCACTTTGCTGGGTTGCCCATGTCACTGGTGTGGTGCATACCTGGCTCGGGTGACACTGTGGGCAACACGGTCATTGTCCCACCTCCATGCTGTGGCTTGTGTGTGTTGCAGGGGATGTGACTCACTGTCTGTGGCTTGTGCTCCGGGTGACTACTGGTGGTGTATGGGTCCACAGTGCCTGTGCAGGGTGGCTGACACTCCAGTGCCATGGTGGACTGCGGGTTGTGTGTACACGGCTTACATGGGCCCACAATGGGGGCTTGGTTGCCCCACCACTGCGTCTCTGTGTTGTTGTGCACTTGGGTATGGGTGGGTGTCTGTCCATATTCTGTGTGGAATCCGGTGTGGTGCATGCTTCCATGCACCACTGTGGGTGTCTGTGCTGGCTGTTGTGGCCAGTAGTGGGTCGGGGTGTGTCACTGGAATACTGTGCAGGGTGCTGTACTAATGGTGGTGGTGTCAAGGACATGACTGTCCCATGTGGGGTACCTCTTGTGCCAATGCATGGTCCATCTCTCAGCAGTACCTCGGGGGGACTGTACGTGGTGGCATTGTGTCTGCTGTTGTTGCATTGCCTTGTGCTGCAACCCGCTGATGGGTGCTCATGGTGGGGCTGGCTTGCATGGTTCTGTGGTGCACAGAGTTGCATTGACACAGTGGGGGTGGTGGCATGCATGGGGTTTCCTGCTGTGGTGGTCACTGCTCATGGGGGGGTGTCTGGGGATCACAGTGCAGGGTGTGCTGTGCACTGGGGGGATGGTGTGGCACAGGGTGGTCTGCCCTCCTTGTGTGCCAGTCACAGCTTGCCGGTAGGTGTTATGGGGCACCATGGCCAGGCTGTGGGTTGGTTGCTTGTCTCCATGGGCCAGTGGTTATTCCAGCCCTCCCCCAGTTATGCTGTGCTTGGGGTGTGGGGGGGACAATGTCTGTTCTGCTGTGTGTTCCTGTGCCCATCTGTGGCATGGGTGGTGGGCTCTTACCTCCCTGATTGTGCAGTTATATTGCTCTGCAGCTGGGGGGCTCCCTGGTTATGCTATGGCACCTCTGGACTGCTCAGCTGAACATCCCTTGTTGTGCTATGGTGCATCAGATCTGCTCAGCTTCCCCTCCCTAGTTGTGCTATGGCACAGGTGGTGCGATATTCAGTCATCGGTTATAGGCGCAATTTGGTCTGCTCCGTTTTTGAATATCGCATCTCTTGCACATGGGCGCAATAGACTTGTGCTTGCTCCTGCTATTGCGCACTTTTTGGGTGCAGTTTGAATATCTGGGCCCATGTCTTTCTTAACCTTTGTACATATGTCCTAAAAATCCCAGTAGATGAAAGAAACATAAAAAATATTGCTAGACATCAATTCCTATCTGAATCTCCTCAAGTGGATGTTTTAATTCAAGATACCGATGTTGTAAGCAAAATTCTGGCAAAAGCTTCACTGTTAGATAAGGTTGGTGTTCATTTAATTGATAGTGAAATACTTATATACCCTAGGAAAAGTATTAATGAAGAAAGGGTTATTGTTGAAAAATCTCCAGAAGAAAAAACTCTATATCTATTTGGTCTGAATCAAAGTACAAATGAAAACCCGAAATGGCTAAAAAGGACTGTCCTTAATCTAATTGAACAATGTTTATATATTTCAGTGGAAGTGATGGATGCAATGGAGGTACATAGATTGGCCGATAGTCCAGACTGTGACCAAATTAAATTAATAATAAAGTATAGTAGCCTCTATGACAAATTAGTTGAAAACATATCCATTTTAGATTCAGTAGGGTTATTCATTATGGAGCAGAATCCTGTCAAGAGTATGGATAATGAGGAAATTTCCCCTAGTGTCCCACATACACAGGTTCCTGTTACTCATGTTATTAACCCTCAGAATGATTATAATGTGTCCCTATCAAACAGATTTGAAGTTTTGTCTACTCAGAGTGAATGACTGGAACAGGAAACAGTAAATAATAACTCCATATTCTATGTAAATGGTGTTAATTTGGAATTATCTGCAAATTTTGTCTCCTGGAATATCGCAGGTCCTTTTTCCAATTTAGTAGATCCTGATTAGGTAGAGTTTGTAACAGGGAAGGATATAATATTCCTTCAGGAAACTTGGGCTTGTGAAAAAATAAACTTGAATGGCAGAGCTAGTGGGGGTTTGGCAATATATATTAAAATAAAAAAATAAATTATTATTTCAGAAACACTAAAAATCAATCAGTATTTTATAATACATAATATCATTTGGCGTTCTCTCCCTGTTACATTGATTAATGTGTATATACCCCCCAGAATGGGAGGAAAAAATAATTCACATATTTGGAAACAGTTACAAGTAATGATGGAAGAAAGTCTTGTTAGATTTCCTTTGAATCATATTTTAGTTGCAGGGGATTTTAATGCAAGGATTGGTCTCAATGAACATAGAAACTATATACCTGATAGAATATCTCCAGAAATAATTATTAATAGAAAGAGCCAAGATGCGAAGAGTAATTTTCAGGGTAAGGATTTTATTGAATTTATTAAAGAGAATGAGCTGGTTATATTAAATGGCAGAATACATGGAGATTTATTGGGGGAAATAATACTTACTTCTCGTCTTCTGACCAGAGTACAATTGACTTTGTTTTGAGTGACATTGATTTAGTAAATTCAATTTTACACTTAAATATAAAGATGAGGCCTGAACGTGATCATGCTCCTATCTGCCTGACAATTAGCTTTATTGATGAAGTTATAGATGAGAATGTGTATATAAAGGATCTCTGTCAAATTAGTAAGAAGGTACTTAGGAGACATAAAATAACTAATATTCAATTGGGAAATGTTTTACAACAGGCCAGTATTGAACTTCAATCATTTTCTATAGAGTCTATGTTACCTGCTCAAATTCAAAGTTTTTTAGATTATTTAAATCAAAATATTTGATCAACTATTTATAGTGATGCAATAGATGTAAATTTTTCAACCCAAAATTGGTTTGATAAAGAATGTAGGAAAGCTAAATTTGAACTTAATAAACTAATTAGATGGACCAAACTAAGACCATCTAAATTAAATTTTTACCATTTAAATAAAACAAGGAAATGTTATAGTAAATGGCTTAAAGAAAAAAGAATATTATTCCAACAAAAATTATGGTCGGATATGTTTAATGTTATACAACAAAATGATACATGTTCATTTTGGAAATTAGTAGCTAAAGGGGTAAAGGAATACAAACCTACCCTTCTAACCTATATTCCAAAGGATGATTGGATCTCGGATTTCAAGCAAATCTTTTCAGGACCAGAAAATATCAACTGGTAACCCATAAGTGAGCTGGATTTTTCCATAGGTGACCCTATTCTTTTCAGTGAGCTAGAAGTTGAACAAGCAATTTTAAAATTAAAAAATTAAAAAGCCCCAGGTGAGGATGGGATTCCTGTGGAAGTTTTTTAAGAATGTAACACTTTTTGGATAACTTTGCTGACCAATTATTTCAATTTATGTTTGAAATATAAATATATGTACCTAGAACATGGGTTAACACTATTATTGTACCTCTGTATAAAAAGAGCTCAGTTTACGAACCTTCAAATTATCGACCAATTAGCTTACTTAATATAATTGCTAAAATATTTTCTAGTCTTCTATTGGATAGACTAATTGACTGGACTGAAATCAACTGTATCATCTCTCCATTTCAGGCAGGTTTCCGTAAAGGTTCTCTACAATTAATAACTTATTTGTGTTCTCACACCTCATAGAGAAGTATGTTAAATGGAGGAACATGAACCTATACGTAATTTTTATTGATTTTACTTCTACGTTTGATTCTTTAAATCGATATAAACTATGGTCAACTCTTTATTCCCTAAAATTGAACAATACATTGTTAATAATGATATATTTACTACCCCATGGCACAGTATCTGCTGTTAGATATGACAACAATGGTAGCTTAACAGATTTCTTCTCAACCCAGAAGGGGGTAAAACAAGGGTGTTTACTTGCTCCACTTCTCTTTAATATATATGTGAATGATTTACTTATATTTAAAAAAAATAACACACTCAATGCCCCAAACATAAATGGTTTACTATTACATGCATTAGCCTATGCTGATGATATGGCATTATTTGCCCTATCAGTGAGAGGTCTTCAGGAAAAAAATAGATATTTTCCAGAAAAAATGTGAGATTCTGGAACTTTCTATAAATTTGAATAAAACTAAAGTAATGATCTTTAACCAGCATGGAAGGAGAAATATTAAGTCTAATTTTTTTCTCAATAAAAAAAAGATTGAAATAGTAAATAATTATCAATAATTGGGGTCAATCTAACAAACACATTCAATTGGTCAGTTCATCAAAAAGAACAATATTTAAAAGCAAGGGGAATCGCCAGAGGTCTACTAAGGTTTAATATGACCTATGGAGGTAGTACTGTCCTCCCAGCTCTTACAGCAGGTGACGCAAAGATAAACTTAGTAACAACATATGCGGCTGAAATCTGGGGTTCCATTACCAAAGATACTGATAAAGCTCTATCCTATTATTATAAATCCCTCTTGGGTATGCCAGCTCCCAGCCCCTATGTGCTAATAAGATCAGAGCTTGGGAAAATTCCATCTAGTATATTTGCCATTTTAAAATTACTGATTTACTGGTTAAAATTAATAAATAAACTTAATACACTTCCACACAAATGCTTTAAGGAGAGAATTAAGTGGGTAAAGGTTGGTCATACTTCCTGTTGGCTTAAAACATTAGAAAGTCAGCTGACACAATTAAATATGATGTATCTTTTAAATGACTATAAAAAGAGCATAAACATTGACTTAAGTTTTAGAAAACGGATAAAAAGTAAATTATTTTCTCTTGCAAAACAACAAGAAATGTCAAAAGTAAGAGAATTAAAACTCAGTGCTTGGTTTAGAGACAATAAAATTGATTATAGTCTAGAAAATTATTTAACTCTCCCTATTTCATCTTCACATAGGAAATTGATCACATGGACTCATGCTGGATTAATCAACTCAAGTTATTCGTATTTTAATAAAGGGCTATATATCGACAAGGGCCCTGTTAACACATCCAATCTCTGTAGATGCTTTTTAGCTCAAAATGAATCCTTAAGTCATATAATTAGATTTTGTCCACTCTATTCTGGTCCTAGAAATAGACTGCTTGGAAACTTTTTGGGAAAGTATAATAGTACTGAATATGATCCTGTTTTTATTCTATTACATCCTATTACCGTTGAAGATGCATTAATGATATCTGCATTTATTGCATCTGTAATTAAGATAAAAAAGAGATATACCAGATCTAAGATTACTTGACTCCCCAAGCCTTTCTGAGTTTCTTTATTCCTTGCATGGAAAAAGTTTGGTAGAAAAAGTTGATATGTAATGACAAAACTACTCACAATCAGATATCTGACTCGCTATTCTTTTAATTTAATTATAAGCTCTTGGATATGTAAATTCTTGAAATTAGTACCATGGATAAAGAAAATTATGCTAGAATTCTGATGGTTTTCGTTTAAATCACGTCAAACTTAAGGAAAATGCACTTTATGAAAATGTTTATCTTTTATGATGGACTAAGTTTTGAATCTGACAGAGCACCTTTTTAGATTACATATATTGTTATTTATATTATATTTATCATCTGTGATATTTCCTTTTTGTAAAAACTTTGATTGTTAAATACAACAAAGTTGATCTATAAACTTAAATTAAAACCCCAAGATCCCTTTCCTCCTTGGTGACAGTCAATACCTCTCCCCCATCTTGTAGCTTCCCCCTGGGTTCCTGCATCCCAGATGCATTAACTTGCACTTCTTAGAATCGAACCTCAGTTGCCACACCTCAGACCAGTTTTCTAGTTTCACTAGATCTCTTCTCATTTTCTCTACACCTTCTGGTGTATTCACGCTGTTGCAGATTTTGGTGTCATCTGTAAACAGGCGGACCTTTTCCTCCAGCCCAACTGTTATGTCACTAATATAGATATTAAACAGTACTGGTCCAAGGATTGAACCCTGAGGTACTCCACTTGTTACTTCCCTCTTCCCAGACTGGATCCTGTTTATCACCACCCTCTGCCTCCAGTCCATCAATCAGCTTCTGACCCAGTTCACTATCTTATGGCCTATGCCCAGACTACCCATCTTGTTGACCAGTCTTTTATGTGGGACGGTGTCAAAGGCCTTGCTGAAATCAAGGTAGGCCACGTACACCACTCCCTCCTGATCCACATCTCTTGTAACCCAGTCAAAGAAATCAATCAGATTTGTTTGACATGACCTCCCTACTGTGAATCCATGCTACCTTGGGTCTTGGGCTCCACTGGATTCCAGTTGCCCCACTATCCTTTCTTTAAGCAGTGCCTCAATGATTTTACCAACCACTGAGGTAAGGCTGACTGGCCTGTAGTTTCATGCCTCCTCCCTACTATCGTTCTTGTGAAAAGGGACTGCATGCACCATACTCCAGTCCTGTGGCACCACTCCTGTGTTGATTGACTCTGTGAACATCATTGTCAGAGGCTCTGCCGTTATGTTCACAGTTCCTTTAATATTCTTGGGTGTATGCCATCAGACCCCATCGCTTTGTCCACCATCAGTTTCGTGAGCTCCTCCAGGACTCCCTACACTTTGAATGGACTGATGTTGACCTCTCCCCCTCTTCATATCTGCTGTCCAGCTGCGATCCTTGACCCTCCCCCTCCCCCTCCACAGTGAATATGTAACAGAAATATTTATTCAGTATCTCTGCCTTTTCCAGGTCTCCCTCCTTACACTCCCCCCCTTCCTCCCCTCTGATCCTTACAATCCCTCACTTAGCTTTTCTTCTCTCACAGATGCACCTACAGAAAGTGTTATCCCCTTTCTTGACAGTCTGTGCTAATCTTTCTTCAGTCTGCCCTTCGCGCTACTAACGGCCTTCTCTGCTTCCCCAGACACCTTAGGTACACCTCCCTGTCTTCTTCCTTTTGAGTCCCCTTATACTTCCTGAATCCCACCCTTTTGGCCCTTACCAATCTGCCACATCTTTAGTGAACCATAGTGGTTTCCTCCGTCGCTTGCCTTTGGTTATCTCCCTGGCGCATTGGTTTGTTACCACCCCATGGCATGTTTTATGTGTTCCCACTGGGCCTCTACCCCCTCTCCTTCCCTCCTCCTCATCAGAGTTTCCTTGACACACCTCCCCATCATTTCAAAGTCTGCCCTCCTGAAATCTATGACCTTAGCCTCTGTGTGACTTGTCTGTGTCCCTGTCCCCAAGCTAAACCACACTATGTGGTGGTCTCTGGACCCCATATGGCCTTCTACATAGAGATGTGTGATTTTGTTGCTATTTGTTAGTAGTAAGTCCAAAATTGCTATGTCCCTGGTGGGCTCAAACATTACCTGCCTGAGGCTCGCCTCCTGTAGGGAATCCAAAATGTCTCTGCTCCTGGTTGAAGCTGCTGCTGGAATGGTCCAATCCATGTCAGGCATATTGAAATCCTGCATCAGCAGTACTTCCCTCTTCACTGCCATCTTATGTATTTCTTCCGCTAGCTGCCTAGCCACCTCCTTCCCTTGTGCTGGAGGCCTGTAGATCACCCCTGCTTGGATTGCAGTGCCCTTTCCCTACTCAAGGGTGACCCATAGTGTCTCGGCCTCTCCCTGCATACCCTGTGTTTCTGTTGCCTTAATACCCTCCCTGACATACATGGCCACCCCCTCTTTTTTGATCCCCTTATCCCTCCTGAACAGAGCATACCCTGGTACATTGCGTCCCAGTCATGATTTGTGGTGTACCAAGTCTCCGTTATTGCTGCTATGTCCAGATCCATCCCCACCAGCAGTGCCTCCAGGTCTGGGATTTTATTACCCAGGCTTTGAGCATTTGTCACCATGGCCCTCCAAGTTCTGCTGCCTGTATCCCCCCTCTTTGTGCCATTGCTTTCCTGCTTCTTCCCCTCGGCCCTGATGCCATTTTTTTGGTTGTGTTTCTGACTTACTGCTTTGGCCTTTATGTTATTCTCTGGTGCTTTCACCTGCTTCTTGCCTCCCTGTTCATCCATTCTGTCTATCCTGACTTGAGGGGGTAGGCTGCTAGAGTCTCCCTGCTGCCGTTGCCCCCCCCCCGGCTAGTTTAAATGCTCAGCAATGAAGCACTTAAACTGATCATTCAGCACTGATTTCCCCTTCCTAGACAGATGCAACCAGTCTCCAGAGTAGAGGGGCACATCATTCCAGGCTGGTCCCCAGTCCCCAATGAAGCTGTGTCCCTTCTCACTGTACTGGCTCTTCAACCACTTGTTGCAGCTTCTGATCCAGAGATTCCTAGCCTTCCCACTACCTTGGACTGGTAGCATCTCAGAAAATGTTATGGAGTCTGCTACCTGTCCAAGGTTCCCTCCCGACTGCCTGAATTACTCCTTTACCTCATCAGTGTTAACCATCTCACTAGATAGGTCATTTGTCCCCAGGTAGACAACAACCTTCAGCCCCCCCTCCTAGCCACTGCTTTAGCGATCTTCATGATCCGCTGTCCCTCCCTTCTAGCAGTGCCTCCTGGAAGGGACTTCACCTCCCTCATCTCCCCTGTTCTGGTGCCTAGTTCCATGCCCCTGATGACTGAGTCTCCCACCAGGAGTGTCTTCCTCCTCCTCTTGGGTTCTATTCCCCCTTCCCTTGGTCTCTCTTTTGGATGATTTGCACATCCTCCTTGGTCTCAACTCTGGGTTCCCTTTCCAGGACTCTCCCTTTCCTGTATGACATCATACCTGTTATCGAGTTGGACCATGTTGGGGACGTACCTTTGGCCCCCCTCCCTGAGCCTTCTGAAGTCCACTGTAATCCGTCTTGCCTTCTGCTAAGGAATCCATTGGGGTGCCAGCTGAGGACATGGTGGCCTCTGGGTGGGGGCGACGGTCCCCAGTATGCCTGCCAGCTTGTCTCGGAGACTGGCGACCTCCTCCCTCAGCCCAGAGAGGTGTCTGCATATGGGGCAGCACTGCAGTTCACAGAATGTCCTTCTGAATACTGCTGCCCCACACCCACTACACTGCACCACTCCATATATTGTGTTTGAGTACTGTACTACACCTCCTTTTTTCTGCCTCTCTCTATGTGTTTTTTTCTTGCCCTTTAACCTATGTATGCTGCTGGTAATCACCTTTCCCTTTTATCCTGTGGTTGCTTTAATTCCTAGTTTGTTTTTCTTTCTCCTTCCCTTCCTCTCTCTTGTTACCGCTCCTCTCATGTTTTTTTTTTTTTACTAAGGCATTTCCACTGATTGGTACACCTCTTGTTCTGGTGACTAGAAGAAGGGTTACTTATTGTACAATCCTGCCACTGTATCTTTAAGTAAATGTGATTGGTGTGATGCCTATAAAGGTGGATCAACCTTGGGGTGGCTGGAGATGGGGAGGGAGGGTGGGTATAATCCTTTGTTACCTCCAGATAAAAAAACAAAACAATCTGTTCTACAACATGCCCTGAAACAGCACAGAATTCCCCAGGTAAGTCCAGACAGTAAATGAACTGTACACCTCTGTAAATCAAATAGCCAAACAATGTATGCAAAAAGGAAAGAAAACTTTCCCTCCAGGCAGTCAGAGGCAGTATAGCGCAGTGGATTAAGGCTCTGAGCTGCAGAACTGGAGACATGGGTTTGAATCCCACAGCCACCTAGGTGCATACTTTGTGATCCTGAGCAAGTCACTTAACTTCCTTGTGCTCCCAGGTCACATCTGGAAACAAACTTCAGCTTAGTGTGCTACTCCTGGTTAAACAATGTTCCCTTTCCCTTTCCAAACTGCACTTAGTTAAGCAGAACACCTCTTTGTTCTGGTTCACCCTCTCTCTGTGCAGATTCCTCCCCAGTCTGCTGGTTCCTTTCCACATTCTCTGCGCCTTCTTTGTGGCCCAAAAACAGCTCAGTCAGTGCACCCCTGTGGTCTGTAGCAATCTGACATGCTCCCTCTTGGCTGCTTACAGTAATGGACTCCCGTTGATGAAAAGAACCCAGGAGGACAGGAAATCAAAATGGGGAACTAATATCAGATGACACTGCTATGGCTAATTTGACCAATTCTTACTTTTCATCAGTGTTTAATTGTAGTAACAACACAAAAGCAGTTGAAATAACATCAAACAATACACAGCAAAGGGTGGTTATTGACACTCAGGAAGTAGAGAATAGGCTAAGGAAGTTAAATCCCTATAAATCCCCAGATCCAGATGGCCTGCATCCAAGAGTCTTTAAGGAAATGAGCAATGAAACAGCATCAACCTTAACTTATATATTTCAGGCATCAGTAGACAGAGGGGAGGTGGTAGACCACTGTAGGAAGACAACAGTAATCCCCCTTTTCAAAAAGGGATCTAAATCTGATCCATGAAATTATCGACCGGTTAGCCTTACTTCAATTATGTCCAAAATATTGGAGGAGATTCTGAAGGCTGTTATTCTAACATTTATTGATCATAAACAGCTTACATATAGTTCTCAGCATGGATTCACTAAGAGGAGGTCATGCCAAACTAATATGCTTGGGTTTTATGACAAGGTGGCAAGGAGACTTGATGAGGATAGATTAGTGGATATACTGTTTCTAGACTTTTCTAAAGCCTTCGACAGGATACCTTATGCTGAATTATTGTCAGTAATACATGAGATGGGTATACAGCATCCCATAATAGTCTGGGTACAGGATTGGTTGAGGAATAGAAGGCAGAGACTTTGCAATAAGGGTTCTTTCTCTGACTGGGCAGAGGTGACAAGCGGAGTACCCCAGGGTTTGGTGCTGGGGCCATGCCTTTTCAACCTATACGTGGCATCATTGCAGTATGAAACTCAGGATGTTTGGTTATCCAAATCTACAGATGACTGCAGGTTGGGGGCATTGGTAGATAACAATAGAGGAGATACTCCACTTCAAATCACATTGAACTATGTTTTGGAGTGGACAAAGGAATCTAAAGTAACTCTAAATCAGGGGAAATGCACGGTTATGCATCTAGGGAAAAATAACTCCTGCCATGCATGCATTCTGGATAATCAACCATTAAGAGTTACAATGGAGGAAAGAGACCTGGGACTTGTTATATCCCAGGAAATGAAGTTCACAGCACATTGTAGGAATAACACCCAAAAAGGGAACAGAGTCCTGAATTGTATATTGAGACATATAGCTACAAGAAACAGGGAGGTCATACTGCCCATATACATGTCTCTCGTGAGACCAGTTTTAGAATATGATGCACAGGTCTGGTCACCCTACAAGGGGGGGGCGTGGCAATGTTGGAGAGGGTACAGAGGAGGGCTACCAGAGGGATAAGTAACATGGCAGGAAAAACTACAAGGTGAGACTGAGAGAGAGCAGTCTGTTTACACTAGAGTATAGGAGGAAAAGAGGTGATATGTGCCTAGTACATAAGGCATGGTCAGATAGCGATCTGTGGGAAAACCTGGGGCTAGAAGCCAGTGAAAACGAATACAATACCTGGGCACACCCCTTAAAGTTAAGAGCAAGATCAACACAATTAGCAAGGACCAGCAAATGGTTAAACCAAATGGTTCATGACTGGAACATGCTCCCTTTGGAGGTGGTGAGTAGTAAGACCATGCAGATGTTTAAATATAAATTAGATGAATTTTATCAAGGGAAGATGACATGTTAGTACCTGAAAGTGAGCATAATGGACAGAAGTCTACCTAGCTCTGTATAACTCCTATGACTCCTTTTACATGAGGTGCTCTTATCCTGCTATTTTTTGTTGTACAGCTATGTATTGTTTGACTCTCAACCCGTTAAAGATAGGTTTTTGCCTACAGGATGCGTTGCTAAATAAAAATGAAAATAAAGGGTTATCAGAACAGCACCACCATGATGCAGTCTGTGTAGGGCACTGGGGTTGTGTAAGTCTAGGCTCCCCCTCTACTAACTACTAATAAGCAGTTGTGGAGCAGATGGGAAGCCTGACTGCTACTTAGTACTTGAAGAGGGTGAGGACTGGTGCTTAGTGATGAAGAGTTCTCTGCAATTGTCATCAGTTTAGGGGGATATGGAATAGAGCTGAGAATGGGACTGCACTGTGGTTGGGATGACGATGAGGGATATTTACTTTGTGTGGTGTTTGCTGGCAGTGGGGATGGGCTGCCAGTGCAAGATTGACTGTGGGAAGGGTGAGGGCCTTGATTACAAGCCCCAGGGATGGTCTCTCAGGGCTGGATCAATGTTTTGGGTTGGGGAACTGTTTGCTGGTGTGTAGAGTAGGCTCCTAGGTTAGGGTTCCAGGGGATCTGCACTGAGTGGTGCTGCTGCTGGTAATTTTTGCATGTGTATGTGTGGGGTTGGGGTAGTCTTAATGTCTATATAGTGTATCATTCAGTGTTGTTATGTATGGAAATCAACACTTCCAGATTCTGTCGTACTACCGTAATGCTATCAGAATTCTGTTGTAACACATCAGTGCTATAATATTATTGTACAACGGTAGTGACATCAGAATACTGTTGTAACAGAGATGTGATGTCAGAATGCTTTTGTACCACAGTAGTGATCTCAGAATGCTGTTATACTATGGTAGTGATGTCAGAATTCTGTTGCATCACAGTCCAGATGTCAGAATGCTCTTTTGTACCACAGTAGTGATGTCAGAATGCTGTTGACCTGTACCACAGCAGTGATTTTTGAATGCTGTTGTACCACAGTAGTAATGTCACAATGCTGTTGCACTACTGTAATGATGACGATATCAGCAAGATTGAAAATACCCCAAGTGGAACTGTTTATTAAAAGGTGTTTGCAGGGTTGAATAAGACCCTGTCTCATTTGTTATGCAGAAAGAGTTACATGCAAGAATCTGAGCTATCCTCTCCTTTTCTGTCTCGTGTCTGTCTGATTGCACAATCAAATTTCCTTGTGAGACCTAGGAACTGATCACTCTGACATTCTCACGATTCCCCCTCCTGCTATCTCCCTGCCTTCACTTGCTGTTTATTGCTGTTTTTATCTTTTATTCTCCCTTGCTTATATGTCATTATAACAATAAATGTGGATCTTTATGTGAAACTAGGTTCTCTGGTTTGAAAATGTATATAGCTTTGTTGCTCAAATGATTGCAAAAAGCTATTTGGAACTGAACGATCTAATCTTGAGATGCAGTTTGACCTCCACAGCCTCATTTGCAAAGTTGTCAACAGGAAATTAGTTCTGGCACACAATGTTCTATTTTGTTGCACCTGCAAGGAAAGAAACTGACAAAATTCTGATATATATTATGAGAAACTGGATATCTTAATGTAACCCCTCACCCCTGCCTTTTTACCAAAACGACAGGTGGCATGCTGTTGAAGCTGACAGCAGTACCTGGTGGGGACCTGGGTTCGAGGAGGATGAAGTTACTTGGCACAGGGGGACCTAGGTTTGGCTACTCTGCACAGGGGCACCTAAGTAAATCCGAACACAGGAAGCAATAACTGTAATGTCCAGAACCAGGAATGGGATTCTTCAGTGGGGCTTTTATTCACATACTAGCTGAACAAAACAAAGCATAGACGGACCCCCATGGGGCTACATTTCCTGGTAATGCAGATTAGAGACTACAGAACACTTTATCATCATTTTCAGCCCTCAAGCTCTGGACCCACCAGGCACACAGCCCGGACTTGCACGCAGCTTTGGGTACACAGCCTGACCTGTACACACTTGGGTTCTCCCCATGGTCCATTGGAAGAATGAACCAATTATCCTGTCGTGGCTCTCCACACCACTTAGAGTCTGCGACTCCTAGAAAGAATTCTTCCTTACTTGTTGTGACTCCCCATCTACTAAAGAGAATTTTTTCTACTTGTTGTGGCTCCCCACACCACTTAGAGTCCCTGACTCCTAGAGAGATTTTCTCTTTTGCAACCCCACGTCTGGGTATTTCCCCCATCACTGGCCAAGTGCATTAGGCAAAGTAGCAACCACAGCAGAAATCTGTAGAGGTGGACCTGGTTACTAAAGATGGGGGGTTCGCCCACCTCCAGCTCCCACAGCCCATACCCGGCCATTTCCCTGGGAAAACTGAACCATTCCTTTGCTGAACTTCTAAATGTAGATTAAAGGGTAGATGATCTGGGTGCATCTCCTCTACATATTACTTGAATCACACAGCACTCTAGCATTTGACACTACTTTACTTGTTTGGTCCAGTCCTATAGCTTCCCAAAATGTAGCTCAATCCCTAGATTTTCACACATGTCCCAGGGTGAAGAAAACATTTTGCCCTCTTAGTCAGAGCAGACACTCACCCTTTAGTTGCAGGTGCCCCACAGGCGACTCACAAATCTTCCAACTTTCAAAATAAATGATGAACTGAACTGGCAGCTTTTCTTCCTCTTGGCAGAATTAAGGGGAATGCCCCAGGAATCTGCATGGGGATCTTTACATCCCCCTCCGGAGGGAAGGGGCACTGAGACCTGAACAGCGGTCTCCACCACTTGAGCACACCTTCACTTACTGAAGACAAACTGGACACTGACTACTAACCTTTGAAAACTCCCAACATTCTATCTAACCCCCTCTGCTGCAGATTCCAATGTGGCTTTTGCAGCTGTGAAAGTTCTATTGGTGATGTCATCCCTCAGCCTCAGCTGAGACTGAGAACAGAGTGAGACAGTGTGAAACCCATTTAACTGGAGTTTCACAAGCTGCCTTCCCTGCCTACCACTAGGTCTTACTGGGATTCTAGTAACCCCGTGTAACAAGGTGGTTACATTAATGAGCTCAGGATAGAGAAGTAATTATCAGGAAAATACATAATATATAAAGAAAGCAATCTTGTTAGAGAGAGAGAGACAGAAAGAGAGAGAGAGAGACTGAAATTTAGATTTAGAGATACCCTCAGAGGAAGGACTTTGTTCAGTTTGAACTGCTTGTATAAGAGCCATTCTGTACATTTTTTTTTTCATTTTTATTCTATTGTTATTGATAATAATAAAACATTACTTGTGAGCTTTATAACTGCTCCTGGTTTTCCTATGCTGCCTGACCTTTGCCTCAATGACAGATGGTGTCACACTAAGTGGGAATTTCACTGTGCAAACTCTAAGCCAGGTGTTTTGTGCATGAGTACTAGTCCTGGTGCCAGGAAAGCATAGAAGAAAGGTATGGATCCTGTAACAGCAAGCCTGGGAGTGATTACCAGAAGAATGGTAGTCAAACTAGAAGCAGAAATAAAAGTCCAAACTGAGACTGTGCAGCTGGAAACTGTTATAGAAGAAAAAAAAACAGACAGGGACAGAACCTGAAAGCCTGTCAGCCTTCCTCAAATGGTGGGCTATAGAACAAAGAGAGACAGAGGAGCAGAGCAGAGAAGAGATGCAGTGACAGGAGCAGCAGAGAAGAAAAGAGATGCAGTGACAGGAGCAGCAGAGAAAAGAGATGCAGCAACAGAAGCAGTGATGGCTGGATGCCTTGCAAAATTATCAAAACTAGAAGTTCTGGTACAGGTCCAGCAGAGATAAAAAACACAAATAACATAAAAGACATTAAACTTATGAAGTTGTGTCCCTCGGTTGATATCAAAGCATACCTGACAACTTTTGAAAGGGTTGCCGGAGCCTGCTAGTGGCCAAAGCAGCAATGGACAATCAGGCTGGTACTTTACCTGACAGATAAAGCCCAACTTGACTACAGCAGTATGGGCACTGCACAATCAGAAAACTATGACCTTTTGAAAAGAGAAATCCTGAAAATGTATGACATCTCAGGAGAGACCTACAAACAAAGATTCCGGTCCCTGAAATACAACTCATTCGATAATCCTCACATTGCACAGTCAGAAAACTATGACCTTGTGAAAAGAGAAATCCTGAAAAAATATATCTCAGGAGAGACCTACAGGCAAACATTCCAATCCCTGAAGTATCACTCAGTAGACAATCCTTAAGAAGCCTTCACCCGACTCAAAGAACTTCTCATTAAATGGCTCCAACCAGAGGGCAAAACAGTCCCACTTATCATCGACATATTTGCAATGGAGCAATCCATAAACATCCTGCCACCAGACGTGCAGCTCTGGGTAAAAGAACACCAACCAGAAAATGAGGAAAAAGCTGTTTATTTGGCTGAGGACTATCAGATGGCCATACAGAAACTGCAGCAGTGAAGTAACAGCCAAGGACTGGTAAGACACTGTTTTTCCCGATTTAACTCCAGGTCAGACAAGAACTCTGGTGGAGGTAACAAATCTGCACCCAGAGACTTTACTTGCTATAACTGTAATACGCCAGGCCATATTGCAAGAAACTGCCACAAAAATAAGGATGGTAACACTGGAGCAGATTTGGCCTTAACAAATTGGGGCAAGTATTTAACAGCTGTCAAGGTGGGAGGTAAGACTGCGAATGGACTTATTGATTCAGGAAGCAGTGAGAGATAAGACTGTGAAGGGACTTATTGATTCAGGGAGCAGACAGAGTTTAGCGTCTGTTGAAGTGCTGGGAAAGAACTGTGCAAAAGGACCAGGTACTGGCGCCATCTGCAACCACAGGGACACTCAACACTACCCACGTGACACTGAATATTAATGGGGCGTCACACCAAACGAAAGTGGGGATAGCACCAAAGTTATCTGTACCTGTGATTATTGGAAATGGATTTCCAGGATTTGCTGAGTTGATCACAGAGGGAGTAAATCCTGCTGTGTCAGAAGCTGTGATTACAAAAGCACAGATAAAGAAAATTTCAGATGTTGGCCATGTTTTCCTTTTGGTGACTCTGATGCGGACTTGTTCGAGACCAGTGCCAATATCTGGAAATCCAGGAAAGAAAGAAAGAAGATGCCTGAAAAAGAGTGGCAACAAAAGACTGGTGGAAATAAGGGGTTAATATATGAAAGTGCTGAAAGCAGACTGATAACTTATTGTGATTTTGTTTCAGAGCAAACTAATGATGTTTCTTTTCAAGGTTATTTTAAGCAGCTGGGGGTGAAACAAAAACAGGTGTACCAATGTTCAAAAAATGTAATGGGCTACTGTACAGAGTTTGGACTAATCCTCAGATGCAGGAACAGACAGAACAATTGGTCATACCCAGGAAGTATAGAACTGAGTTGTTACAGGCAGCACATGATAGTCCTATGGCTGGTCACTAAGGTAGGGATCACACTCTTGTCAGATTGCGTCACAGATTTTACTGACATGGAATTCTGGTTGGGATGCCCTGCAATTTGTAAGTTATGGTCTGTGGATGTGGTAAAAACGCTGTTGTGTGAAAATAACTTTGCACTTTTTTGATACTGCAACCCAGTGACAGTAAGTTTGTTTTGTTGGGCCTGGAATTCATGAAGATGTTGCTACCTATTGCAGTTCTTGTGCTCAATGTTAGAAAGTAGCCCAAGTGACTAAACAAAATCTGGTCAGAGCCACAACGGCTGCTAATGCATTAATATGATAAAAGATTTATTTATTTCAAAGTTTTCATGAGGAAAGACATACTGAGCTAGTAACAGCTCATTTTCAGATGTGTCCTATGGGAAGGGGAAAGGGGAAAAGATAACAGATACAAAAATTCAGAATATAAAGTCCATAGAAATGGAATAAATGTAACAAAGATAAAGAGGACAATTATGTCTAAGAATAAATTGACAAAAATAAGTTACCAAGCAATAAGTTGTGGAACTGACCAAAGGACAAAAATGGTTAGCAACTTATCAAAATAAAGAGCAGGGGGCATAGCCAAGCCAGGGAGCAAGATGGACATTTAGCCCGAAGCGCTGCACAAATCCACTGTGCATTTTTTCATCCTCGCACTTATTTTTATTAAAAATTGCCTCTTTTATTATTGATTAGGTGTCTGCTATGGCTGCAAATACAAAATCTACTAAAAAGCAAGTGCAGCTTTCCTTTAAAGCGCTGGAAGAACAGTGTGCGCACTCGGGCTCTAACCCACCTGCAACTCAGGCCTAGGGGAGATAGACAGTGGAGGCAATGTTCCAGGCAGAATCTTCAGTGGCAACTGCATCATCGGACACAGGTCCCTCCATTGAGGCCCTCATTTCAGGTCTTAAATATGACCTCCAAACCCAGATGCAAGCAGGGTTTACAACTCTAAATGCTCAACTCACACATATACTGCACAACAATCTTTCAATGTGATGGGAGAAAAAATAGACAAACATGAAGGCTGGCTCACCGAACTGGAGGAGAGGTTCAGTGCCCGGGAGGATGTGGCTGCAAAGATGGACCCACAGCTTCAACAAGCATGTCATGAAATTGAGCAGCTAAAAGCTACACTTGATGATCATGAAAACAGGGAGCAACGCTGTAACATACGGATAGTGGGGCCCCCTGAAAAGTTGGAGGGTAGGGACTGCGCAGCCTATCTTAAAAAATGGCTGGTGCAGACTCTCTCTTTCCTGGAGGATATGGAGCTAGAAATTCAGTGAGCACATAGGACCCCAGGTAAGCAGCCTGGACCAAATGACAGACCAAGGCACATCATTGCAAAGTTTTTACGTTATACGGACAGGCAAAAAGTCTTGGCAGCAGCCAGGAAAGTTGGCTATATATTAGTAGATGGCAACAAAGTATGCATATTTCTTGACTATTCTTGGCACTTACAACAAGAACGTCAGGTGTTCGCTGAAGTTAAAAAACACCTGCATGGGTTAAAATGCCCATTCTCACTTGTTTATCCAGTGAGGTTAGTTGTATGAGCTCCAAACAAGCCTGTAAAAATGTTTACCAACCCAGCTCAAGCTCTGCAGTTTGTGGAAACAGAACTTGCACAGCAGCCTCAAGGAGCATCATGCATCGCCTCGTTGAGGGAAGACTTGACTGAGAGTCTCCTGCTGAAGGTATTGTTTTGAGCTCTTAAACTATGCCTAGCATGATTTGGGGGGGGAGACTGGTTTGCCCGGTCTGTAATGGGCCTTGCTCAGCCTATTAGGACTGAACCGGGGCTCCCCCCTTCCTCCTTTGCCGCACATGGCAGGAGAGTAGGGAGAGACACGTAAAGGATTGCCCCCTTGTATTTTTCTTTTTGGGTTTTGTCTGGATTACCCTGGGTGAGTGGGCACAAGAACTGCATAACCCTCACTTTTTATAGTATTAAGACGTTGAGGAAGATGGTAACAGACTGATGATTTTTGATTCCCTGCCTCTGAAATACCTTTGTTGGACTGAGACAGTTTTCTTTGTCTTCTGCTTATGACTGGTGCTGGGTGTTTTGCGACGGTGGGATATCTTTGGTTATATAACTGGAGCTCCAAGCAGTGGAGGAGTAACTGCCAACTTGAGTGTGCTTGTCATTAGTTTATAAGGATTTATTACCACTATTGGGACTTCATGAACTCCTCAGTCTTTATTTTTACTTTATTTACTGTGGATGATCCGTAAGAGCAGGGAGGATCAAATATGTGGGATGTCTGGGACCTGCTCTAAATAGCCTATTATAGATCTTGGGTAACTCTTATTTTCATCTCCAATACTGTTATTATTTTTATTGATGGGATAAACATAACTAAACCCGAAGTGATATGCAGGAAGGGGTCTTGGATGGCAGGTTGTTTTTCTTATAAAGTGGTAGGATAATCACAGAGGGGATTTATATTACCCTGAATGTTTCAATGGTAGTGGGGTGATAGAAGTATGTGATGTGATGTGAAGGTGTGGATGTCATGGGCAGCGGTGGGAGCTGTCTGGGCTTGACCATGGCAAAGGGGGGGACCGATCTGGGGGGTAGTCTGGGCTGTGTCTGTGTTGGCCTATGTACTAGATATTTTGTCTGCCTTAAGTGCCCCTTGGGAAACTATACATGGGATGTCTGAACATTGCTTGGTAAATCTGTAAAATGGCATATGGGGGGACCTCCTTCCAGGGGCGGCACGAATCTCCTTGCTCCAACCTGGGGACTCCCTCTGTCCTACCTCAGGGGCCAAAAATGGGGAAAATAGGTAGAAGGGGCTGACGCGGGGAATCGTGGTTTGTGACCTGAACTCCAGGCGGAGTTCCCCATGAGTCAGTTCTCCATACAGTTTGGAGATATAGACATAGCAGGGAAAACCCGGTCTGGCTGGGGTTCCCCCCTGTCCCTGAGGCCCATCCTGCAGTACTCAATTACACCTTAGAGGATGGGTATGGATTTTTGATTCATTTAAGTTTGTGGGGTACATAACTAACAAAAGTGGATGGGGGCACTGTCTTATCCATGATCAAGACTGATGTTGGGGGGTTCCTCTCCTTAGAGGGAGGTTAATTACTGGGGTGAAAGGGAGCGAGGAGACTATCACTTTTAAATCTTTCTGGAGGTCTACAAGTTACTTGGGGTGGTGGGGCTCTGCAAAATTCTTTTGTTTTAGTGGGTTGCTATTGATGGGGAGGAACACATTTACTGGCTTAAGAGTTCTTTAAAGTTGTTGTTTAAGGGTTGAAAGGGGGAACTGTTTTATGACCAGAGTTTTCTGGATGTTTCATAAAAGTTTGTTGACAGTTTGTTCTAAATTTCTCAAAGCAATGCCTGATAAGTCTTGCTATAGAGAGCTTGCTGAAACTTTTTGGATCAAAATAATAATGAATATTATAGTCTGGATATGGGGAGTTTGAAGGTTGTGTCTTGGAACGTCAACTGTCTCAAAACTGTAGTTAAAAGGAAAAAGGTCTTTACCTATCTTAGAAGGGTGAAGGGACATGTGTGTTTATTACAAGAAACCCATCAGACGGATATGGAGATGACTAGGTTGGCTGAAACTGGGGAGGCACTCTGCTTTCTACGGGCTTTTTTTTGAGAGTGAGGGGGTTAGTAATCTGGTTCTGTCCAAGTCTGCGTCTTCAAGTTACTTCAACCATTGAGGACCCACAGGGTAGATACATTATAGTGGACTCCCAAGTAGAGAGTATGAAAATAACATTTGTTTCAGTCTATGGCCCTAACTTTGACAACCCAAATTTCTTTCATAACTTTGCTTTAGTTTTGGCCCAAAGTCCTGATTCCTTATATGTGGGGGGAGATTTTAATATTTGTTGGGATCCCAAATTAGACCACTCAAATCCTCGGTCTCATCAGTTCACCAAGAAAGCTATTGCACTGTGACAATTGACTAGAGAGCTCTCTCTGATGGAGATATGGTGACATCTCATCCCAAAGCAAAAGGGATTTTCATTCTGTTCTCATGCTCACAGAGTACATACAAGGTTGGACATGGCGCTTGTCTCTTCAGACCTGTTCCAGACCTGTCTTTTGGCACACTATGATCCACTGTGTATCTCTGATCATTCTCCTCTAGAAGTCACACTGATTGTGGCTGGAGACACCCCACAGAGAAAACAATGGTGGTTGGACCCCATTTTGTTAGTTGATGAGGGGTATAGAGCATATATAACTAAGGAGCTACAGGTTTTTTTGGACTGTAATGGGGTGGAGGACACTTTGGCCATAATAACTTGGAAAACTATGAAGGCCTACATCCAGGGCCTTACTATCTCCATTGCTGCCAATAGATGTGCACAGGAGCAACAAGAGGGAGGCTAGTTGGAAGCTCAAGTAAAGGGGCTAGAAGCTTGGCTTATGAGAGGGATACAACCGTGGACAGGGCACACTTGAAACAACTTAAAGGTAAATGGCACCAGATGACTTCTAAGACCATTGAGCAGCAGTTACTAATCATTAAGGTGGGTAACCATTTTGAAGGAGACAAGGGGAGGTAAATGGCTCGCATGGTTAACAAGACAAAAGCGGGTGGATTGGCAAATAATAGAGTTGGAGGGCAGTGATGGGAAAATCATAACAAACTAGACTTCCATTAATGCAACCTTCTAACAATTTCATCAAATGTTGTATACGTCGGAAGTTCCCTCAGGAGCCGATCAAAACTTGTTCCTCCAAAATATAAATTTGCCTGAGTTAGACCCAGAGAAAACAAAAGCCTTAGAACACCAAATCATTTTGGAGGAGCTCCGAAAGACTATCTGGTCCTCGAACACCGGAAAAGCACCGGGTACAGATGGAATTCCAGTGGAGTTCTATAAAATCTTTTGGTAAGAGATTAGGCAACTTATGTACCGGCTCTACCATGCCGGCACGACAAAAAGGATTGCGACCGGCATTACAGCAATGGGCTCCATGTTGACTGCATGTTGCAGTCGGCATGAAATCGCACAGTTTGGATCTATTTTTTACATCAGGGATCTTTGCCCCCCCCCCCGAACTCCCCGAACTAAAGGATTCTAACTCCAGATCGGAGTTAGTTCGGGGAGGGGGTGCAGGTTGGGGGAAGTGGTTGCCCTTTTCCAGTGGCACTTCTATGGTGGCATGGCACTGTTGTCGATATCGACTCATGTCACCGTAGAAATGTTGCTGTTAGGGTGGCATACCCCTATGTACCTAATGATCCAAGAAACTTGGGAGAGGGAGGCCCTGCCAAAATCTCAGACTATAGCTACCATAATGGTCTTTCCTAAATAGGGAAAAGACCCTTTAAAGTGTAGTTTCATATTACCCTATTTCCTTGTTAAATGCCGATTATAAAATAATAGCAAACATTTTGGCAACATGATTGGAAGGAGTTTTACCTTTATTGATCCACCCAGATCAAGGGGATTTTGTGAAAGGTCACCAGGCCAAACATAACATCAGAAGAACTCTTAATATTATGTAAAATTGGAAACCTGGCAAAGCAGGTGTGGATCAGGGCCTTCTCATGTTAGACGCCGAGAAGGCCTTCGATCGAGTGGAATGGCCTTTCATGTTTGCCACTCTGGACAAATATGGACTGGGCCCAAACATACAAAAATAAAAATCTATTTTATGTAAATCCCCTAAAGCCCAAATCCTTACAAATGATACCAATTTGTGCCCCTTTTCATTAGCTCAAGGTATGAGGCAGGCTGCCCACTGTTCCCCTTACTTTATATCTTAACAATAGAAGTTCTGGCCCAAGCAATGAGATCGCATCCGGATATTTCCGGCTTTGTTCATGGTGAGCAGAAATATGTTACATTGCTGTGTGCTGATGATGTCCTCCTCTTTCTGGAGGATCCTAAGAATGCACTCCCTGCTCTCACGCATATATTTGACATTTATGGCCCACTATCAGTCCATACAATCAACTGGGCTAAATGTGAATGGCTCCCGATGGCATCCACAGGATCAAGCATTCAAATAGGTGGGGCAACTGTCCTCCCAACTCCAATGCTTAAATATCTTGGTATCTACCTGCCCAGAAAGCTATCTAAGCTGGGATCCTTAAATTATAAGTCTGTTCTGCAAAAAATAAAAGATGATTGTGAGCGGTGGAGATCCCTCCCCCTCACCTTGATAGGGCGAGTTAATTTAGTTAAGATACGCATCTTATCACAATGTTTATACTTGTTCCAAACCCTACCATGTCAAATCCCTAAAAAATATACTAAAACATTGTTGGGATGTATCACCTCTTTGCTAGGGAATGGGAAACGACCGAGAATCAGACAGGAAATTATGTGGCACCCAGTAAATAAAGGAGAGCTTGGTCTCACCAACCTTCATCTCTACTACTTGGATGCCCAGCTTGCCTTTTTGACTGATTTGTTTCCAGGGACTATGCAGACAAGAGCATGGGTTGCTTTAGAGGAAGTGAGTCATGGAGCTCCATTATTTGAAACATTCACAGCTTCTACCCAGAAGAAGGTAGTTAAATATATACCTAACCCTTTTCTCTGATTGATGGCATGGGCATGGATAGTGGCCCACCAGGGCCTTGGGGATGAGGAGGGCTTTTCCTCAAATGCAGGAATCAGATATACCCTATGGGAGGTGTCTCAGACCCCTCTACTGGTACATAGAGCTCTGATTGATTGGGAGAAGAGGGGCTTGCAATTGATCTCACATTTATATACAGATGGAGTAATGAAATAATTTCAGAATTTAATTAAGGAGTTTAATATTCCTCCTGCCCATTTCTTTGTGTATCTCCAGGTAAGAAGGAGGCTTTGGGGTTCTTCAGATGGGGGGATCCCCTCCGGGTCCTAGATTATCTCCCCTGGAGGAGATTCTATTGGAAGAGGGAGAGATGGCAAGGCCTAAACCTATGGCATAAATATATAAAGCCCAGCTGGGGGGCTTTCGAGACCCCCTGGCAGAGGTCAAACATAGCTGGGAGAAAGACATCCACCCAATTATGCTGATGGCTGGAGACTGGGATAGTATTCTGAGAAGAGGGATGGAGTGTTCTGTAAGTAATAGGCTGAGGACCATACATTATAAAGTGTTACTTAGATTGTATTTCACCCCAATTCTTTCCAATAAAATCAATGAGGAAAGTTCAGATCAGTGCCCAAAGTGTAACATTTTTCCTGGAACTTTTTTCCACCTGATATGGGCATGTCCAAAAATTTGACAGTACTGGGGAGAGGTTCTGACACTATTACATAGAACTTTGGGAGACTTGGGAAATGTGGATGTGGCAAATATGCTTCTTGACCTTCTGAGTGTCCAGGGAAAGGGGAGAGGCCATGCACTCTGGAGTTTGCGGGTGGTAGTAGCCAAGCAAACCCTAGTGTCCCTGTGGGGGTCAGATAAGGTGCCTTCAATATCCCAGTGGGTGACGTCCCTGCTTCAGTGCATGAAAATGGAACATCTCCAATATAAAATTACTCATCAAGAAGCAAAATATGACTCCATATGGGGACCATTGGAAATAGCATTAGCTACTAACTGGTTTCTTGCCTTCTGATAAATTTGGAAACCGGTATATTTCTAATACCACAGGGAGTGAGGCAAGCATCTAAAGTGGAACAACTAGAGACTATATGCTTGGGCTTACAGAACTTTTCCTGAGTTGCTACTAGAGATCAATGTACCACTGGCATTCCAGATAGAAACCCTTTATTTAGATTGTGAAAATTTCATAGTTTTGGGAGACCTCTCTTTTTTTGTTCATTCTTTTTTACAATGGAAGATTGAATGTTAGCAATGGGACGTTGTGATTATGGTATTGACACTTGAACAAGGTTAAGAAAATTGTATGGTCTCTATAATTTCTTACTTGATTCTTCAGTTTAATCAGGAGCCTAATACCTGCTATTGTACTTGTTTGCAAAAATCTTCTAAAACTTTTAATAAGCAGAGAGGACTGGCTACTTAAAAGGACTCTAAAGACAATGTTTTCTTATTTTACTGAATGATCCAAAGCTTACAATAGAAATTCTGTCTGAGCATTGTATGGTGTTAAAATTATTGTAAATAAAGTTTATAAAAAAAAATATCAAAATAAAAACTAGGGGAATGACTGATGTGGGAGAAGAGATATATAATTAATGTGTGACTTAGTTGTATTACTGTGATGTAAAATCTTTTGCTGGTCAAGCTGCCTTCTCTTTCTGCTTTCCTAAACTTTAGAACTCTCTCCCCTAACCATTCATTCCACCTCTTCCAAATGCTCTCTCTCCCCTCTCTGCTCCATGACCACATCGCTACCTCCTGTGCCTGACCTTGAGTCATAGTCCTTTCCCACTCTTCAGTTTACCCTCTTCCCTCTTTCTCCATGACCACACTGCTTCCTCTTGTGGCTGCCCTTGACTCATAGCCCTTCCACGCACCTCAGTTTACCATATTCCCCTCTTTCTCCTCCTCCTTGACCTTCCACCCACCTCACCAACCCTTCTCCCTCTCTTCTTCCTCCTTCCTCACTTGTCTGGACTTTTCCTTCTTCCCATTTATGTGTTAGTATTAGTCTTCCCTCAATTCCCTTTTGTTATCACTTGAGTGTTATCCAAAATTAGAGGGGAGTGTCTTAAAACCAGTGAAAAAACATGGTTGTAAGTAGTAGAAAAAGACTCTCAACCCTTAGTGAAATCCAAAATAATTCTCTTTTTACTTATATACCTTTTTGTTTTTTTACAGCTTAGTTCATATCAATATATTCATATAACAATCTTCTTCACAAGTATCTCAAAAATTTTCACTTTAAAGTTACATCAAAAAGGCACTTTTCACTTTCTTAAACATTTCCATTTGGTAAATGTTTTCTGAACAATCCTGTCCCTTCCTCAGTCCATTCAAAAGTACTCTAATAAATAAAAAAGAAGAAAATAATAATACTAAAGTAAGTAAAAAAAAGCTCAAGTGTTCTTCCAATATGTTACAAATATAATAAATGTTGAAAAGTTTTTAAGTTCAGGGGGAACACACCAGTTTTAAGCTTTCTTATATACTGTACTTGTGCTTGATAATGCAGATGGCGTCCTAGTATGGTCTTAATAAAACAAATAAATATATTTTTGAGGTTTGAATTTATGTTCCATTATTCATCTTCTAAATAATTAGAGAGCTGCTATTTTTATATTCTTGATTCTTTTGCTTGAAATTAAGCAACTTTCAAAAGAATAAAACACATTCTGTAAATTAATTACCTTGAAACTTTTGCCCATGTGAACTAAATGTAATTCTTTTGTTCTTCAGTTCTGTATTTTTGACTCTCTCCCTGTTATGGAGAAGGAAAAGGCAGTATAAGATTTTTCTTCTCTATATTAGAATATCACTAAATTTTAAACTTTTTTGTTAAACGAGAACTGTCTTTCATGGTATTTAGATTGTCCTGGTTAACTTCTGGACTAAATAAAGAAGTCTTGCCATATGTTTTAATAGATGTAGCTTGCAGCTCAACTGGTAAAATAAACCCTTTGGTTGACCAGAAAAAGACTCATTTACCATACGGCTTGATCTTTGATAAACACTTGGTTAGATTTTCAAGACGTGAATGCTGGGAGGCACGTGATGGCCGACTGAGCAGGACGCCTTTCTCTGAGCTCCTGACCCACTCTCTTAAAAACAAAATTTCTGCATCTCTTCCTTACCCGAAAGTTTGCTCTGGCTACTAAATACCTAGGGAAGTCAAGTAGATCATCCTTAAGGAAGAAGTTCTTGTGGATGGAAGCTGAAATGAGAGATAGTTTGTCCTGCCACACTCTGCCGACCAGACCGAGCAAAGAAAAAAATCCTAAGTGCACTAAGGTGTCCCTGAGCTGTAAAGTGATGGGCGTAAATCCCCAAAGCCACATTGACCAAAGAAAAGTTCTGGGAAGGGATAACACCGATTAAAACTATTTTAGAATCTCTTGCAAATTCAGTCCAAACTCTTACCTCATCTCTAGCTGTGCTATCACAATAGACTGGAGATAACGAAGCTCGTATTTCATTGTTGGATGACTGGGGGGTGAAATGAGATCCTGAAGTGACACAGTTGCGCCAACGTCTGAAGGCCACGGAAGGCAAAATGGAAGATATCGAGAGAAGATCACACCGAAACAATATTGTAATCCTAGGGCTCCCAGAATGTGAGGAAGGGTCCTCCCCTATCATATTTGTCCAGAAACTTTGTGACAAAATAGCGGGCCCTTCTCCCAATGGCACGGATTATATAGTTGAGAGGGCCCATTGCTCCCTGCGCCCCACTCCCCCGGAAGAAGCCCCTCTGCGCCCACTGCTATTTTGGCTGTTGAACTTCTTAGATAAACAGTACATTCTAAAAAAAGTGCGAAACCTGAGCGAAGTGCAATGGGAAGGATGGTGAATCAGAGTTGCCCAGGACTTGCCTAAATCAGCCTGGCAAAAAAAAAAAAAAAAGGAGAGATGCACCCTATCGTCTCCAAACTTCTTGTGGCTGGAATCAGGTTTAGAATGAAGTATCCAGCTGTACTCCAGGTCTACTATCAGGACACTTGGCACGCCTTTGAATCGCAGGAACAAGAAAGAGCCAGTCTGCAAAACTTCTTCCCGGATCTTTTTTAAGTGAAACCCTCGTCGGTGCAGAAAGCTTGACGTCCGTCACCACGCAATTACCAGAGTGGTCACTTGAATATTAAAATACACAGAAATGAACAACCTTCACACTGCTTGACTCATCAAGTCAAAGTCAGTTTTTCCCGAGAGGGGACTTAATGTTTTTTGGGAACCTAAAGCTTGGCTACCTGACTTCAGTGGACAAAGACCAAACTGTTATCTATTTTCTTCTTCACAGGTTTTCCCTTCTAATGGTAGCACAGAAAGAAGGACTGGCAAACTTACAGATGCTCTTTTAATTTTGTATTTCATTCTGAGGGTCAAGAGTCACCTGTTATGACCCCATTTGTCTAATTTTTACTGACCCAAGTTAAATTGTGGGTCAAGAAAGAAATACTGGAGCCTGAAATCATAGCTTTTGTTTTAGAGCATTAAGCTCACCTATCTACAAGTACTGCTCCAATTAATGTTCGTATACAAGGCCCACCAAAATACCTCAAGTTTTCCTTTCTATAGTATGTCACATTAATGCAGTGACATCAATATCGAATTAAGACTACTGTTGATTTATTTGCTCGTCTAATTAACTAGACTCTGTCATGACATAGTGCAAGATGTCAGTATCTGGGTTATGTAATTAGGTATAGCCTGGTTTTGAGCTGTGCTCGAATTAATAAGGCTTAAGTTTTACACTCCCTAGGATAAGGGATTCGATTTTATTTTACTTTCTTAGCTTGGTGAAAGAGAGTGGGGAGGGGGGATGGGGAGTTCTGTTCAGAGGCTGTAAGTGGCATTGCAGCCTAATTAACTGTGAAGTAATAGTGAAAAAGTAAGTTAGGTGAACACATGGAGGTGGGAATGGCAGTGTGGTTTAGCTATCGCTATGAAGATAGGGGATGGAACAGGGAAGGGAAGGGGAGAACACTGTATCTGTTGCTTTTATCCTTGAACACCAACCAGATTATACCATTATCACAGTCTACAAGTAAACTATGAGTGCGGCAAAATATGTATCATGGAACCTTAAGGGGGCACACACCAGAGAAAAGAGACACCAGATCTTGACGCACCTCTCTCTAATACACTGTCAAGTTGCCTTTCTCCAGGAAACTCACTTGCTGGCATTGGAAAAACTGCTTTTCTGACAACAACAGGTGGGACAAGTGTTTGCGGCAGGGGACTCCTCTTCTTAGAGGGGGGTTGCAATTCTCATTTCACTGGGAGTTAACTTTCAGTTAATCACTGAAATTAATGACAACACAGGCAGATACCTACTTATACACGGTATCCTGGATCAAGTAAAGTTGTTAATGGGATGTTTCTACGGACCCAATATTCAATCACCCAACTTTTTCTTAGACATGGTTAATCTACTAGCACCCAATGTACACCACCCACTGATCCTAGCCGGGGATTGGAACACAACTCTCACTTCAGACCTGGATAGGTCTGGCATCCATTCCGCTAAGCTTTCCCCCACCCAACAGGCTCTAAGGGAGCTTATCAGCATGGGTGGCCTCTGTGACCCATGGCGAATACTCCACCCTCAGGAACGAGAGTTCACTTTTTACTCCCCAGTCCATAAGTTACTCTCCAGAATTGATTATTTTTTACTTAGTACCTTAGCCTTGCCTGGGGTAACTGACTGCAGAATAGCACCAAGTGTGCTTTCAGATCACTTTCCGGTTTGGATTATATACAACCCCTGCCCCAACCTAAAGAAAGATAAATGTTGGAAAATGGGAGACTCAGTCATTAGGGGGGTAGAAATGGGGGAGGAAGGGGAGAGGGAGGTAAGGTGCCTGCCTGGCACCATGACTTGGAAGGACAGGAAGCGAATCCTCAGGATCGTGGGAGCAGCTGCACGAGGGAGGGAGCTGGATGTCATTGTCCACCTAGGGACAAATGACCTGGCTAGGAATGAGATCAGAGCAGTGCAAGAGGAGTTTGTAGAGTTGGGAGGAGCCTTAGAACAAGTAGCACATATGGTAACCTTCTCGGAGGTGCTGCCTGTCTATTACAGGGGTGATGCTAGTTACTCCTCCCAGGAATTCAATGAATGGTTGAAAAACTGGTGTGGAGCTCAGGGTTTTGGCTTCATGTGGACTGGGAGCCACCTGGAGGATGCAGACCTATGCTGGTGTGATGGTCTGCATCTGTCCGGGGGAACCAGGATCCTAGGTGAGAGGTTTAAATACATTGGCAAGCATTTAAACTAGCCAAGGGGAGGCACTGAAAAGAAGCAGGGGAATCCCAGCCTCCCCCCACAAAACATGGTAATTAGTGAGGTAAACACCAAGGTAGAGACGTCATTAGGGAGAAGGACAGAGGTAAATGTTAAAAAAGGCAAAGACAGTAAGGACAGGAATGGGGCTAAAAGGGGTAAGGCCATCAAAAAGTGGAGGGTGATGAGTACCAATGCCCATAGTCTATGTAATAAGCTCCCTGAACTAGTGACCTTGATGGAAGAGGGTTGACTGGATAGTGTGTCAGTCACAGAAACATGGTACACAGAGAACTATGACTGGGATGTCAACATACCAGGATACACAATCTACAGGAGGGACAGGGAGGGTAAACGAGGAGGAGGAGTAGCTCTCTATGTAAAGGAAGGGATCAAAGCAGCAGAACTAAAGAGTAAACAGGGAGCATATGAGGCACTCTGGGTCACCCTGGAGACAGGAAATGGTACCACAATCCGCATGGGGGTTGTATACAGACCCCCATCTCAGGGGGAGGGAATGGACAAGGAAATGATAGAAGGCTTCCTTAGAATGGCAGGAAAAGGGGAGATATTGTTGATGAGGGACCTGAATATGCCAGATGTTAACTGGAGCACCTTTGCTGCAGGCACATCCAAGAGCAGGGTCATTTTTAATGTCCTACAGGGGGCATGCCTCAGACAGCTAGTATTGGAACCCACTCAGAAGGGAGCAATCTTAGACCTGGTACTCTCAAATGGGGATGGAGAAAGAATCTCAGATTTAGAAGTTAGTAGCCATCTGGGAACAAGTGACCACCAAACAGTGTGGTTCACAATAAACACAGCCATACAATCAAGCTATACAAAAGCAAGAGTATTGGACTTTAGGAGGGCTGACTTTGGGAAAATGAGGGAGTGCCTCAGAAAAGCACTATCAAACAGGCAAGAAAGAGGGGTGGAGGAACAATGAGGAGTAATCAAAATAGCCATCACAGAGGCAACAAGCCTTTGTGTAAAGCAAATCAACAAAACACAATGAAGGTAAAAAACACTATGGTTCTCAAAAGAGGTGGCAGGGAAGGTTAAGGAGAAAAGGATAGCATTCAGGAAATATAAGGAAACACAGAAGGAGCAGGACAGAAAACTTTATCATTTAAAGCAGAAAGAGGCTGGGAAGGCAGTCAAAATAGCAAAGGCCCAAACCGAGGAAAGGATAGCCAACTCTGTTAAGCAGGGGGATAAGACCTTTTATAGGAACATTAGGGAGCGAAGAAAGACCAAAGGAGTGATACTGAGGCTTAATTAAGGGGAAGGAATGTGGGTAGAAGGTGACAGTGAAAAAGCAGGGATACTGAACAAATATTTCTGCTCAGTATTCACAAAGGAAGAGGAGGGGGAGGTACCTAAACCAAACAAGAGAAACACTCTGAAGACAGGGGTCGATACCTGTCCATTTACAGAAGAAAGGGTTCTGAAAGAACTAATAAAATTGAAGGTGGACAAAGCAATGGGGTCTGATGGGATTCACCCAAGAATTCTAAAAGAACTAAGGGTAGAACTAGTGACACCGCTGACTACTCTCTTTAACAAATCATGGGAGGATGGGGTGGTACCTGAGGACTGGAGGAGGGTGGATGTGATTCCTCTTCACAAAAGTGGGAGCAGGACAGAGGCAGGAAACTACAGACCAGTTAGTTTGACCTCAGTGGTAGGGAAAATGATGGAATCACTTCTGAAGGAAAGAATTGTTGAGTACCTAGAGGCCAGTGGGGCACAGGACCCAAGGTAGCATAGATTCATGCTGAGAAGGTCGTGTCAGACGAATCTAATAGATTTCTTTGACTGGGTGACCAAAGTAGTATACCAGGGAGGGGCTGTGGACATGGCCTACCTAGATTTTAGCAAGGCATTTGATACAGTCCCACACAAAAGATTAATACACAAGTTAGCCAGCCTTGAAGTGGGTCCCAAGGTGGTAGCCTGGATAAAAAATTGGCTAGACAACAGGACGCAAAGGGTAGTAGTAAATGGAGTCCACAGTGAAGAAAGGAGGGTTACTAGCGGGGTACTACAGGGTTCACTACTGGGACCGGTCCTTTTTAATGTCTTTATAAGTGACATTGCAGAGGAACTGGAAGGAAAAGTATGTCTCTTTGCAGACGACGCAAAGATCTGCAACAGTGTTGATACACAAGATGGAGTGGAAAGGATGAGAAGGGACTTGGCAAGGTTGGAGGAATGGTCAAATGTATGGCAGCTCAGATTCAGTGCAAAGAAGTACAAGGTAATGCACCTGGGAAACAAATACCCAGGGGAAGAATACACAATGGGGGGTGAGATACTGACAACAGTAAAAGTGGAAAGGGACCTGGGGATAATTATATCAGATGACCTAAAGGTGAGTAAGCAATGAGAAGGCAGTAAGGAAGGCTGGGGATACTGGGATGCATAGGGAGAGGCATCAATAGTAGAAAACAAGAAGTTGTTATCCTCTGTACAGACAGTTGGTGAGACCCCATCTGAGTACTGTGTGCAGTTCTGGAGACCCCATCTCCATGAAGGAAATAGACAGAATGGAGCTGTCCAGAGGAGGGCAACCAAAATGGTGCAGGGTCTGCACCAGAAGACATACGAAGAAAGATTGAAGGAGCTTAATATGTATACCCTTGAGGAAAGAAGGAGAGAGGGACATGATAGAAACTTTCAAGTACCTCAAGGGAATCAACAAAGTCCAAGAGGGTAGCATCTTTCAGAAAAAGAGATGTGCAAGAACAGGGGGCACAATTTGAAGATAGAGGGGGACGGCTCAGAGGTAATGTGAGGAAGTGTTTTTCACAGAGAGGGTTGTGGATGCATGGAACAGCCTCCCTGAGGAGGTCGTGGAGTCAAGAACAGTGGGGGAATTCAACAATGCATGGGACATACATAAGGCAGTCCTGGGGGGGGTAGGAGGAAGTAAGCTGTTGGTTAACTAGGATCTGCAGCTTATCTGTTAGGTAGGAAAATGGGCAGACTAGGTGGGCCAAGCGGTCCTTATCTGCCATCAAATTCTATGTTTCTATGTTTCTTAATACACAACTTTTAAAGGAACCCTGGGTGCTAACCAGGATAAAATCCCTCACTGTAGATTTTTGGGAACTCAATAAGAACTCCATTGCAGACACTGATAAAGTTTGGGCTGCCCTGAAATGTGTGCTACAAGGTGAATTTATTTGCCTGGCAGCTACCAGGAAAAAGAAGCGGGATTCGGCCCTACAGACTCTACTTGCCTAGATATCTACCCTTGAAAATAAAGAGGCAGTAGACCTCTCTGATACTGCTCACGTTACTTTAACAAAGTTATGACATCCGTACACCGATCTGTTGAGGGAGAAAACAGAATACACTCTTTTAAAAACACATGCCAAGTATGCGGACCAAGGAGAAAGGCAGGGCACCTGCTAGCTTTATGGTTTCAGCAGCAGAAAGCCTCGCAGATAGTGCGTTCCATCATTTCTCAAGATAATGCCATGCTTAAAACTTCTTCCACAGATATTGCCCAATAGTTTGATAATTTCTATTACCATCTCTATTGCCTCCCTGATACTCTTTCCACAGAACAAGTATCTAAAGAGTATCTTGATTCTGTTCAACTACCAAAGCTACCTCTGGCCTAGCAGGAATATCTCATACATCCCATTTCCTCCCAAGAAATTCTTGAAGCCTTGCAATCCATGCAATTGGACAAATCGCCAGGGCTGGATGGTCTTCCCTCTAACTTCTACAAGTCCTTCTCAAAAGAGTTAATACCCATTATGTTCCAGCTCTTTTCCTATCTTTGTGGCAGAGGGATCTCAGACACCTCCCTCTTGGATGCACTTATTATTATCCTGCCCAAACCTAACAAAACACCAGATAGGGTCACCAACTTTCGTCCTATCTCCCTCATCAACTGCGATATAAAAACTGTTGCTAAAATTATGGCTACCCGAATAATGCAGGTATGGGAACCCCTTATAAGTCCTGAACAGGTAGGCTTTATGAAAGGCAGATCATCTGCTGATCATCTTCGGAAACTACAGCATGTCTTCTCTGTGGCCAGAGACTCCAAGATCCCGAAGGCACTGGTCTCTGGACACGGAGAAGGCCTTTGACAGGGTCCGGTGGAAGTTTTTATTTTTGACTATGTGTAAATTCGGTTTTCCCTTTAAATTCCTTCAATGGATACAAATTTTATATACTAACCCAAAAGCTAAAGTTTATTGTAATGGCATACTTTCCAAGGGGTTCACTTTTCACTCAGGCACCCACCAGGGATGACCTCTCTCCCCTTTCTTGTTTAATCTTTACTTAGAGCTGCTGATCAGGGAATTAAAATCTTCACCAGTTCTCCACGGCATCCTGGTGGGCCCCCTCGACATCAAAGTCTCTGCATATGCAGATGATATCCTTCTTCATATCTCATATCCCAAGACATTTATACCTGAAGCTTTATGCCTTATTTCCCAATTTGGTACCCATTCTAATTATGAACTAAATTTAGATAAAACTATTGTGATGCTCCTGAACCACCATACCTTTTCCTCTGAGTGCAGAGACTTGGGTCTGAATTGGGTTTCCAAATTTACATACTTGGGGATCATCCTCTCCCAGAAACAATCTCTCACTAAATTACTCAATTTACAAAATGTCTTGGATTCTATTACCCAAGACCTGAACAGATGGACCTTGTTCCCCTTCACGTTACAAACCTGTATTAATGTGATCAAAATGAATGTCCTCCAGCGTATATATTATCCTCTCCATATGCTTAAAATTTTTTTCCCTTGGGTCTGGTTCAAGAGACTCCAATCAATAATTTACCACTTCCTCTGGAAGGGGAAACCTCCCAGCAGAGCATACAACTGCTTGGCAGACCCAAAGCAGCTGGGTGGTCTTAAACTCCTTGACTTTTATCTTTATTACCTGGCTAGTCATGCCTCAAAGTAGACCAGATGGACTACCTCCTCAGAACATCCTGAATCTCAGGATTATCTTCCTATTTGGCTGCAAATTGAAAGGCACCAAATAGCACTAGCAGGGATTTCCCCACTTAGACTTTTGTTCACTCGTCCTAACAAACTGCCTCTGAACTTGAAGGGAACTGTCATGTACACGTCACTAAGAGAGCATAACCAGTTATGCAGGTCTATGTGTTACAAGAACACACAGGATATTTCACAACCTTTATGCCATAATCCCAATCTCAGAGTAGACGGTAAGGTTATCTCTTCACATTGGCTCCCAGGACTTCTAGACAAAAGAGTCTCTGACCTGACCAGAGAAGGACTCCTGATGGACAATCAAGCCATTCTGGCATTTCTCCAATTGCCCAACACACAGATTTTTAAAATGTTTCAGTTACGCCACATGTTAATTCAGTGGTTTGGAGCTGGAGAATGGAAGACTGATAACAGTAACCTTCTATCCGAAATTCAGTTTCTCTCTTGGCAACCCCATGTCATCTTGAAGTTAGTCTCCTTTCTTTCTCCACAGATATACCCCCACCTTAATGGGCAGTCCCACTACAGGGAAAGGGTACTGTCCTCTGCATCACTGAATTGGGAACGCATTTGGCTTAATGCTTATCAATACACATCTAATGATGGACTGCGCCTTATGCAGTTCCACATCTTGCATAATATATATTTTACCCTGACCCATTTACACAAAATGGGCAAACTTCCATCAGTTACTTGCACTAGATGCAATAACGTAGAGGGGTCCCTGTTGCATATTACGTGGGAGTGTTCCAGAGTAACTCCCATTTGGGACACACTTAGAACAATACTAGATCCCCTTTTAGGCCTGGCTGAATTTTTCACCTCAGAAATCTGTGTGGTGGGCACTCTTTCGGATATCCCTGTAAAGGAGAAAATATTTCATGTGGCCTTAATAACCTTGACAGTGAAACGCTTAATATTACGCCATTGGCTGGACCAAGAAATAATTTCCCCTTCAGAGTGGCTTAATACTATTTTGTACAATCTATGAGTGGAAAAGACCATAGCTAGTATCAAACACAATATGTATAATTATATAAAGAAATGGGGCAAATTGGAAGCATTGTTACTGGTAACTGTCCCCCATTAGTCTGATAAATTGTTCAAAATTCTCACAATAGAGTGTATGCTGACTTGTATTTGTTTCCCCTTAAATATTTTACCAAACACTTCAATAAATATGTGGTGGTGGTGGGGGATTCGTTAGGTAACATGGGTGAATAGGGGGGTGGGACCAGAATTGGGGGGGTAGTTGTTATGATGTGTTTACATATGTCTTGTTAGTGATGTGTTGTTGTGTCCATGTTATTGTTATCTTCTTCTTTAACAAAATACCAATAAATCATTTTAAATTTCAAAGAAAAAAGATTTTCAAGACGTTTTCAAAATTGCCACTGCATGACCTAGTGTGGCGCTGAAGAGGCTGGGCTTCAGTTATCACATCTCAGAATTGAGGCATGATGATGTCACCTAAGTGACATGCTGGGTGGCCAGTCATTAGGAAACCAAAGCTTTGAATACTGCATCGGTCCCCCTCCAACTCCAATATCTAAAGCTCTCCTAGCTAGAAAGTTTAACTTTCTTTTTTCCTTTTTACAATAGCTGGGTTGTCATACTATTCACAACTTTCATGGAGTATAGCCGTGCACTACCAAAATAAAGTGGTGTTGCAGAGAAAAGAACACTTTTTGACAAGTCGGAGTAAAAGAGGCAGCCCGTGGGATGGGCAAGAGCAGAGCTTACTATGGGGAAAGTGGAATTGTGTGGGTGCTGGAACGGGTATTATGGGGTATTACATTTTGTATACTAAAGTAGGCTGGTTGAATAAAGCAGTGTTTCTAATCCCTTATGGGACTGGGACATTTCTTGAACATAATCTGTTTATTATCTTAGATTGACAAAATAGGTGGAATTCTAATGTATCATGTGTACCAATAATCGAATATGCAGCGAAAAGTGTTTTTGGTTCTGGAGATACACACCCTCTTGAAAATGCTCACAGAACACACACGCACTCACACACACACACACACACACACACACACACACACACACACACACATACACACACACAGCTGTTACAACAGTTGTGCACACACGTAGGGTGTGAGTGTCATTAGAAGGGTAGAGCAGGTACAATATTTCATTTTCAGTGGAGTCCAACTTTTACACATTTTTCCAGTGTATTTAGGAGAGTTAGCACAGGTAAAATGCAGAATTTAAGTTTTACTGGGGTCCTACTTTTATATAGTTTTACAATGTAGTTACCCAAGATTGGTCAGTCAACATGCAGTATCTCATTTTCATTGAGGTCCTGATTGTACCTATTGTAACACTAATAGATCTGGGATGCCCTAAATGAGTTGGCTCCATCACAGCCTGTATGTTTTCAGTGATCAGATACTGTGACAGAGGGTGGTGGTAGGAGGGAAGCTCTCATCTCTGAGGGCAGTGACAAGCGGAGTACCTCAGGGCTCAGTGCTGGGACCAGTGTTGTTTGAGTTGTTCATATCAGACATCTCAATGAGCATCAAGAGCAAAATCAGTTTGCTTGCAGATGACACCAAGATGGGAGCAATAGTGGATGACCTAGGAGGGTGGCATGGGTTGCAGGATGATCTGTCAAAATTAGAGACCTGGTCAGACACCTGGCAGTTAGGGTTCAATGCCAAAAAGTGTAAGATGCTACACTTCGGGGCAAAAAACCAAGAAGGCACTACCAGTTAGGGAGGGGGGATCAGCTAGCCATGATAGAGGAGAAGGATCTGAGGGTGATTATAATGGGCTCAACGAACAACTCCGCACAATGCAGGAAGGCTGCTGCAAAGGCTAACAAAATGCTGGGTTATATTGCCAGGGGTATATCTTCAAGGAGAGGGGAGGGGAAGTGATCCTGCCATTGTATAGGTCACTGGTTAGGCCACACCTGGAGTACTGTGTGCAGTACTGGTGCCCATACCTGAAGAGGGACATTAAGTTCCTGGAGGGGGTGCAACGCAGGGCAACAAAGATGATCCAGGGACTAGGGGACATACCCAATGGGAGCAGGCTGAGGGAGTTGAACATGTACTCACTGGAGGAGATGAGAGGAGAGATGGGGGATATGACTGAAACCTTCAAGTACATGAAAAGAATAAACAAGACAGGCACAGAGAGACTATTTAAGTTAAGGGAAGTAGGGACACTAGAGGTCACAATCTCAGATTGGAGGGGGGGAAGGCTCAGGATGGAAATGAGAAGACACTTTTTTTATGGAGAGAATGGTGTCTGGGTGGAACGCATTTCCTGCCGAAGTGGTGTTCTGTAGAACAGTGGACGGCTTCAAAGGGAATGGGATAGGGTAAAAGGGAAGGTATGGGGAGGGGAGGGAGGATCAGCTGCAGTATAAGGGTTGCTAGCTGCACACTCGAGCAAATTCGATAGACCACAAGGCCTTTATCTGCTGGCAAATTCATATGTTTGTATCTCTCTTTGGCCATCAGGGGGATGCGAACTGTGCTGATTGCACATTTTAGTGCCTCATTTTTGCTTTGGGGGGCTATATTCAAACATGCTTGGGGTACTTGCACTTTTCTCCAGACATGTTTGAGTATAGAAAATTTAGTGAACTGTGCTAATTTGCACTAAGGAAAGGGCCTTTGTAAGGGGAAGTCTGATACCTTTTAATATGGGGCCATTACTCTGTGTTGTTCTGGTTTCCAGTTCTAGGTTTGTCTACCTATTTCTGTTTCAAGCTTTTAGCCACTGATTGCCATGCCAGACACCCGAGTTCAAGAATGTATCTGGGTCACTTGGGGACTGGCCTGGGAGCGAGAATGCACATCTGTAGGACAGGGAGAGGAATCTAGGTGGCAGCACCATGGGACAGCATGGGAAGAGACTCCATGCCTGGATGCCTGAGGTGTCTCCATGGAGGCCGAGTACGCAAATGTCTGGGCCCACTAGGGGACAAAATAGGAGGAAAAGCCCTCTAACTGTAGAACAGTGATAGCCTGCCTCTAGCAGGCCCCACACCAATCACTACACACCTCTGATCCAAGGTCCGGTGACAGAACCACCAGAAAAGTTAAGACCCAGGTAAGGTGGAAGATGGGGCTGGGAAGACTGGCCCAGATGGGGGCAAGTCAGAGCAATGAATGAGAAAAACAGCTTGGTCCCATGGACACAGTGGGGTGGAATGCCACTCATCATGGTTGTGTACTGCATGCTGGTGAGTGCTAAGGGACTGCCTGCATGGAGGAGTGATGCTGAGAAGCACTGTATGAACACAGTGGGGCGACATGGTACCCAGCAATGTGGTGTACTGTGTGCTGGTGAAATGTAAGGTACTGTCTGCACTTTGGAGTGATGCTCAGAAGCACTGTATGAACACAGTGGGGCGACATGGCAACCATCAAGGTGGTGTACTGTGTGCATGTTGAAATGTGAGGTACTGCCTGCACTGTGGCATGATGCTCAGAAGCACTGTATGAACATAGTTGGGCGACATGGTACCATCAAGGTTTTTATTTATTTATTTATTGAATTGATTCACCAGGAAAGGCACACTGAGCAAAACAATGCTCGTCTCCCGGTGTGACCTGGGGGAAGGGTACATGAGAAGGACAACACGCAGGTTATCACATGACAATTAACAAGATATACAGAAGAGAATGGAAGAATTGAATACTTGATTACAACATAGGTAACAGTCAACTAAAAGCATATACCAGAGGAATACATACATAGAATTATAGAGTACAGATTATATAAAGCCAGCTTCCAAGGAAGGGGCAGTGTCGCTGGTCAGGCAGTGGAAATTGGGGGCGGGGTTCAAGATAATTATTGAGAGTGCAGGCACAGTTTACCGTGGAGGTAGTTTGCCAGTGCAGTTGATCAGGAATGGGTAGAAGAAGAGTGATGAATTTGAGGGGAAGCATTCCAGAGTTTTGGGAACTGGTGACGAAGGCTGTTTGTCCGCAGTGGTCTTTGTCTGGCAATATTGAGTAGCTGGGTGTCAAGGGACTGGAGGGCAGGTGGAGGTGGGGCTGACAACAGTAGGGAGGAGAGGTTGGAGGAGGGTGCCAAGCCAGAATTTTGAGACAAACTTGGAGCAGTACAGTTGTCGGCGATTTTCGAGGGATTTTCGAGGGAGCGGTAGAGGTCACAGTGGTGGATACGGGCCGCGGGGGCATCAAGGGTGAAATGGCAGAAAGCATTGAAGAGGGAGTCTAGTTTAGATAAGACAGATTTTGGTGCCACACTGTAGACTATGTCACAGTAGTTAAAGGAAGGAAGGATTATCTTCTGCACTAGTTCCCGCCTAGCTGAAAGGGGGAGGCTAGAGCAGTTCTTGTAGAGGGCACTTAGCTTGGGGCGTAGTTTTTTTTTAAGATTGCATCGATGTGGTCTGAGAAGGTGAGGTGATGGTCAAGCCATACCCCTAGATACCAGAAAGAAGCAACGTCCACCAGGGTTGTCCCATCCAGAGTGTGGAAGGAGGGGAGGGAGGGGAGTTGGGATAGTCTATGTCTTGATCCCAAGGACATGGTGACAGTTTTTTTAGCATTGAGACAGAGCTGGTGTGACCTGAACCAGAGTTGAATTTTATTGAAGTCTGTCTGGAGGTTGGATGTTACTTCTTCCAGAGAGGTGCCGGTGGTGACTAGGACGGTGTCATCTATGTACATGTGTATACATGAAGCTGTGCAGATTTGTGACAGGTTGTTGAAGAAAATGGAGAACAGGATAGGGCTAAGTACTGACCCTTGGGAGACACCAGTAGTCACGGGGATATGAGGGGGAGGAAGTGGCATCTGCAGTTTTTACTGATTGTGTTCTTCTAGAGAGGTAGGCACTGAACCAGTTAGTGGCTGAGGAGGGGGGGGGGAGGAAGTGGCATCTGCAGTTTTTACTGATTGTGTTCTTCTAGAGAGGTAGGCACTGAACCAGTTAGTGGCTGAGGTAGTGAGGCCTGCATCTGAGAGACTTATTAGCAGCAAGGGGTGGGAGAAAGTGTCCAAAGCTTTTGCCAGGTCGACAGATATTGCCGAGGAGATCTGCCCTCTATCCATTCCGGATAGGATAGTATCAGTGAGTCTTAACAAGGAGGATGCAATGGAGTGGCCCTTTCTGAAACTAGACTGAAATGGGGTAAGGAAGTTAGAGGCAGAGAGAAAGGAGGTACGTTGGGTGAGTACCAGATGTTCTTGTAGTTTAGCAAGGACTGGGAGTAGAGAGATTGGGCGGTAGTTTGAAGTGGAGGAGGGGGCCCCCTTTAGGGAGAGGGATGACCACTGCATGTTTCCAGACCTGTGGGACAGCAGCAGTGGTAAAGGAGAGGTTTTGGAGATTGGCAAGAGGTGTTGCTATGGCTGGTGCAGAGAGGTGAACTTGTTTGGTGTCCAGCCCGTCGGGGGAAGTACCTTTAGATGGGTTTAGAGCCAGAAGGGCCTCGAGGGCTTCAGTTTGTGTGATAGGACGGAAGGAGAAAGTGCAAGGCCCTAGGATGTTTAAGGCTCCTGCGGTAGGGTCAGGTGGAGCAGTGGGGGGCAGGGAGGAGAGGAGAGCTGAGACACAAGAGGTAAAGTATATGTTGAACTCATCAGCCACTGCCCCTGGGTCTGAGAAGAGTGAATTGTTTACTTTTAGGAGCGGTGTTGCCGGAGGGGAGAAGATGGAGTAGATGACCTTCCAGAACATGGATGGGCTATTGAGATTTGACTGAAGGGCGGAGTTGAAGTATTCCTTTTTAGCGAACTGAGTTGCTCTGGTGCACTTGTTACGCAGCACATGGTACATGGTGAGGTCTTGTGGGAGACATGAAGATTTATGCATTTGCCATACTTTGTCACAGGCATTTTGGCAGGCTATCAGTTCTTGAGTGATCCAAGGCAGGTGGGTGCTGCGTACCCTTGATCGACGCAGTGGGGCATGCGTATTCCAGATATTGAGGAACGTGTCTTGGAAGTGTGTGTTGGCATTGTCAATGGAGCAGAGTGATGTGGGAGTGGTCCAGTTTGCAAGGGCTGGGTCTTCGAGCACGGTGGCAAGACTGAGAGATTTATAGGACTGTTGGATTAGAAACTTGGGGCAGATGCGAGGTGGTGAATTTTCCTGATCAGGTAAATAATGTGGTGGTCATTCAGGGAATCTGGGAGCAGACCAGCTTGGATGACCCGGTGGGGATAGGTGGTAAGTGCCCAGTCTATAAGTGAGTGGTGTTCAGATTTGGGGTTTAGGCAGGTGGGCTCAGTGATGGATTGTGTCAGGTTTAGTGCAGAGATGGCAGTACAGGTTTTGTTGAGAGAATGAGATAACCAGTTGTGGTTAAAATCCCCCATAATATATAATTCCCCCTTTGAGGTTAGGGAGGAGATTTGTTTGAGAAGGTCGGTGACAGAAGATGTTGGAGTGCCCTGCCGGCAGTATACGCCGGCGATGTAGATAGGGAGAGAGAAGGGTAGATCCAGTTGAACCAGTACAAGTTCATGGGCTTTAGGTTCGGACTTGGCTATAACTACGGAGAAGTGTAGTTCGGCCTTTACATAAATGGCCACACCACTGCCTCTGTTAGCTCTGCCCTGGCGGGTCATGGTGTAACCAGAGATTGAGACTGAGGGCACAGAGATATTTTTGTTTAGCCATGTCTCGGACAGGATGATGTTAAGGGCATAGTGGGTTGCAAGTACCTGGAGGAAGTCCAGTTTGGGGGCTAGGCTTCTTATGTTTAGGTGCAAGAGGCGCAGGCCATGTGGGAGGGGGCTGCCACTTGTGAATGTGGTAGAGGATGAGGTAGGTGGGGGGGCCAGCAGAATTTAGCAGGGTAGGAGTATAGTAAGGACCAGGGTTCGGATGTATGTCCCCTGCTGCGAGGAGCAGGAGGGAAATAGTAAGATAGTGTCCTATAAGTTGTAGCCACCAATACGTGGTTGAACGCCATCTTGTGTAAGTGAGCAGGCAGCTGTAATAGGTACAATGGGAGGTAAGTAGTTATAGAATTATCCAAGTGTACGAGGGATGAAAGAGGAAGGGGCAGGGTCACACGCTTGAGTGGGTCCATGTTGGGTGGAGGGGAGTGGCGATTGCAGAGTTTGGCAGGTAATTGGACCTTGTAAGATCGAGCAGGATGAGAGGTTGAGGTTTAGGGGATGTTTGTAGAAGGTTGGGGAGGAGTAGTGGGTGGTAGATGAATAGGATATCAAGGTGGGGTAGGTAGTGTAGCAGTAGGAACATGGCTAGTGGCACGCAGTGAGCAGTACTCTAGCAGCTCAAATGGATGATGGGGAGGGGGACAGTTATTGAAGAAAAAAGTCTAGGCTGAGTACTGGCTGAGTTAACTAGAAAGCCAGAAGCTAAAACGGTGACCTCTGGTGGCTGATTTATATAAGGAGCAGGTGGAAAACCAGGGAGACAGAAATCTGTGTCTCGCGAGAGTGGCCGCTATAAATATAATACCAGCTAAGGTTGGGAGGGGTATTAGGGTGGTGGGGAGCAGTCGGGGAACAGCAACTTCTGTGTTGATCTAGCTTGCCTGGAACAGCCACATGGTGTAGAACAGCTGCCGGAGCTTTTGCCATACCTGGGTAGTTTAGGGGGTTGGGGAGGGCAGTTCCTGTGCAGCCCTCGAGACCTGGGACCCTCAGTGGATCCTTAAGGTGTGGAGACAGAAGGGGAGGTAAGAATATTTATACAGCCCAGATGGGAATGGCAGAGTAGATTAGCATATGAGGCAGCAACACTCTGGCCAGGAGAAATTTACAGTTCTGATGCAGTTTAAGCAATTATAGCCTTTAAGTCCGTTCTGGTGCAGTTTTAACAATACAGCATTAATTATGAGAGTCTGAGCTTAACATGCAGCAAAAATATCCTAGTCATAGAACCAGTACAAATATTAGCATTTAAATATTCTAGTCTGAGCTGCACAGTACGAATTCAGGGTCGAAGCAGTACCCCAGCATTAAATATCCTAGTCTGAGCATTCTGTGTAGAAGTAGTTCCACAGCATTAAATATCCCAGTCTGCGCTAGATCTGTTTAGAAATGCTACAAATACATAAAACCAGAACAATTATTAGCATTTAAATGTCCAAGTCAGAGGATTTAAATAACTTAGTCTGAGCTGCACAGTAGGAATTAATTTAGTAGTGTACTATATGCTGGTGAAATGTGAGGTACTGCTTGCACTGTGGAGTTATGCTCAGAAGCACTGTATGAACACAGTATGAGACTACTTGCATGTAAGAATGATGCTGAGAAGCAATGCATGAACACAGTGGGGTGACATGGCACCCATCACAGTGGTGTAATGCACGCTAGTGAATGTGTAGGGTCTCCCTGCACTAAGGTACAATGTTCAGAAGCACTGCATGAACACAGTAGGGCACCATGGCACCAATTATGGTTGCATTCTGTATGCTGGTGAATGGTGAGGGATTGCTGGCACTGTGTAATGATGCTCAGAAGCACTGTATGAACACTGGTGTGACAAGGCACACATCACACTGGTGTACTGCTTGCTGGTGAAACATGAGGGAATGCCTGCACAAGGGAATAATGTTAGAAACACTGGATGGACACAGTGGGGTGACATGGCACCCATAAAGGTGTCGTACTGCATGCTGGTGAAAGATGAGGGACTGCCTACACTGTGAAGTGATGCGCAGAAGCATAGCTTGAACACAGTAGGGTGACATGGCACCAATCACGGTGGTGTACTGTGTGATGGTGAAAGGTGAGATAGTGCCTGCTTTGTAGAGTAATGCACAGAAGCACTGCATGAACACTGTGGAGTGACATGGCACCCATCACAGTGGTGTAATGCGGGCTGGTGAATGGGAAGAGATTGCCTGCACTAAGGAGCAATGCTCACAAGCACTGCATGAACACAGAGGGGCATCATGGCACCCATTCCTGTTGCATACTCTGTGCTGGTGAAAGGTAAGGGACTGCCTATATTGGGGAGCAATGCTCAGAAGCAATGCATGAACACAGAGAGGTGACATGACACCATAAGAGCTGCATACTGCATGCTGGTGAAAGGTGAGAGACTGCTTGCACTGGGGAGTGATGCTGAGAAGCACTGCATGAACACAATAGGGTGAAGCGGCACCCATCGCGGTGGTGTACTGAGTGCTGATGAAAGGTGAGGGACTGCTTGCACTGAGGAGTGATGCTCAGAAGTACAGCTTGAACACAGTGTGGTGACATTGCACCAATCACAGTGGTGTGCTGCATGCTGGTGAAAGGTGAGGGACTGCATGCACTGGGGAGCGGTGCTCAGAAGCACTGTATAAACACTGGTGTGACAGAGCACATATCATGGTGGTGTACTGCTTGCTGGTGAAAGATGAGGGAATACGTGCACAAGGGAATACTGTCAGAAGCATTGTGTGAACACAGTGGGGTGACATGGAACCCATCAAGGTGTCATGCTGTGTGCTGGTGAAAGGTGAGGGACTGCCTGCACTGTGGAGTGATGCTCAGAAACACAGCCTGAACACAGTGGGGTGACATGGCACCAGTCATGGCAGTGTACTGTGTGCTGGTGAAAGGTGAGGGGGTGCCTGCTCTGTACAGTGATGCTCAGAAGCACTGCATGAACACTATGGAGTGACATGGCACCCTTCATGGTGGTGTAATATGGACTGGTGAATGGGAAGAGATTGCCTGGACTGTGGAGTGATGCTTGGAAGCACTGCATGAACACAGTGGGGTGACATGGCACCTATCATGGTGGTGTACTGCATGCTGGAGAAAGGTGAGGAACGGCCTGCACAGGAGAGTGATGTTCATAAGCACTGCATAGACGCAGTGGGGTGACATGGCACCTATTATGGTGGTGTATTACAGGCTGGTGAACGATGAGGCACTGCCAGCACAGGGGAGTGATGTTCATAAGCACTGAATGAACACAATGGGGTGACATGGCACCCATCACGGTGTTGTAGTGCATGCTGGTGAAAGGTGAGGGACTGCCTGCATGGAGAAGTGATGCTCAGAAGCACTGCTTGGACACAGTGGGGTAACATGGTACCCATTATGGTGGTGTACTATGTGTTGGGGAAATGTGAGGTACTGCCTGCACTGCAGAGTGATCACAGAAGCACTGCATGAACACAGTGGGGTGGCATTGCACTCATCACGGTGGTGTACTGCTTGCTGGTGAAAGGTGAGGGACTGCGTGCACTGTGGTATGATGCTCAGAAGCACAACTTGCACACAGTGGGGTGACATGGCACCAATCATGGTAGTGCACTGTGTTGGTGAAAGGTGAGAGAGTGCCTGCTCTGTGAAGTGATGCTCAGAAGCACTGTATGAACACAGTGGGGTGACATGGCACACATTACAGTGGTTTACTGTGGGTTGGGGGAATGTCAGGGACTGCCTGCACTGAGGAGTGATGCTCAGAAGCACTGCATGAACACTGTGGGGTGACATGGCACCCAATACAATGGTGTACTGCATGCTGCTGAAAGGTGAGGGACTGCCTGCACAGGGGAGTGATGCTCATAAACACTGCATGGACACAGTGGGTCGACATGACACCCATCATGATGGTGTACTACATGCTGGTGAAAGGTGAGGGACTGTCTGCATGGAGGAGTGATGCTCAGAAGTACTGCATGAACGCAGTGGGGCGACATGACACCCATTACAGTGGTGTACTGTGTGTTGGGGAAATGTCAGGGACTACCTGCACTGCGGAGTGATGCTCAGAAGTACTGCATGAGCACAGTGGGGCGACAAGGCACCCATTACAGTGGTGTACTGTGTGTTGGGGAAATGTCAGGGACTACCTGCACTGTGGAGTGATGCTCAGAAGTACTGCATGAACACAGTGGGGTGACATCACACCCATCATGGTGGTGTACTATGTGCTTGCGAAAGGTGAGGGACTGCCTGCACTGTGGAGTGATACTCAGAAGCACTGGTGAAAGGTCAGGGACTGCCTGCACTGAGGAGTGATGTTCAGTAGCACTACATAAACACAGTGGGGAGTCACAGCACCTATCCCTGTTGTGTGCTAGTGAAAGGTAAGGGACTGCCTGTACTGGGGAGCAATGCTCAGAAGCACTGCATGAACACAATAGGGCAACATGGCACCCATCCCTGTTGTGTACTGCTTGCTGGTATAATGTGAAAGGTGAGGGACTGCCTGCACAGTGAAGCAATGCTCAGAAGCACTGCACGAACATAGTTGGGTGACATGGCACCCATAACGGCTGTGTACTGCATGCAGGTGAAAGACGAAGGATTGCCTGCCCTGTAGAGTGATGCTAATAAGCACTGCATGAACACAGTGGGGTGACATAGCACTGTCACCATGGAGTACAGTGTGCTGGTGAAAGGTGAGGGTCTCCCTGCACAGGAGAGTGATGCTCAGAAGCACTGCATGAACCCAGAGGGGTGACACGGCATCCATCAGGGTTCTGTACTTCATGCTGGTGAAAGGTGAGGGATGGTCTGCACAGAGGAATGACGTTCATAAGCACTGCATGGACACAGTGGGGCAACATGGCACCTATTATGGTGGTGTATTGCAGGCTGGTGAAAGATGAGTGACCGCCTGCACAGGTGAGTGATGTTCATAAGCACTGCATAGACACAGTGGGGCAACATGGCACCTATTATGGTGGTGTATTGCAGGCTAGTGAAAGATGAGGGACCGCCTGCACAAGAGAGTGATGTTCATAAGCACTGAATGAACACAGTGGAGTGACATGGCACCCATCATGGTGGTGTACTGCATGCTGGTGAAAGGTGAGGGATAGCATGCACAGGGGAATGATGTTCATAAGCACTGCATGGACACAGTGGGGTGACATGGCACCTATTATGGTGGTGTATTACAGGCTGGTGAAAGATGAGGGACTGCCTGCACAGGACAGTGATGTTCATAAGCACTGAATGAACACAGTGAGGTGACATGGCACCCATCAATGTGCTGTACTATGTGCTGGTGAAAGGTGAGGGACTGCCTGCATGGAGAAGTGATGCTCAGAAGCACTGCATGGACACAGTGGGGTAACATGGTACCCATTATGGTGGTGTACTGTGTGTTGGGGAAATGTGAGGTACTGCCTGCACTGCAGAGTGATCTCAGAATCACTGCATGAACACAGTGGGGTAGCATTGCACTCATCACAGTGATGTACTGCATGCTGGTGAAAGGTGTGGGACTGCGTGCACTGTGGTGTGATGCTCAGAAGCACAACTTGCACACAGTGGGGTGACATGGCACCAATCATGGTAGTGCAGTGTGTGTTGGTGAAAGGTGAGAGCGTGCCTCCTCCATGAAGTGATGCTCAGAAGCACTGTATGAACACAGTGGGGTGACATGGCACACATTACAGTGGTTTATTGTGTGTTGGGGGAATGTCAGGGACTGCCTGCACTGAGGCACGATGCTCAGAAGCACTGCATGAACACTGTGGGGTGACATGGCACCCAACACAGTGGTGTACTGCATGCTGGTGAAAGGTGAGGGACTGACTGCACAGGGGACTGATGCTCATAAACACTGCATGGACACAGTGGGTCGACATGACACCCATCATGATGGTGTACTACATGCTGGTGAAAGGTGAGGGACTGTCTGTATGGAGGAGTGATGCTCAGAAGTACTGCATGAATGCAGTGGAGCAACATGACACCCATTACAGTGGTGTACTGTGTGTTAGGGAAATGTCAGGGACTACCTGCATTGTGGAGTGATGCTCAGAAGTACTGCATGAACGCAGTGGGGCGACATGACACCCATTACAGTGGTGTACTGTGTGTTGGGGAAATGTCAGGGACTACCTGCATTGTGGAGTGATGCTCAGAAGTACTGCATGAACACAGTGGGGCGACATGGCACCCATTACAGTGGTGTACTGTGTGTTGGGGAAATGTCAGGGACTACCTGCACTGCGGAGTGATGCTCAGATGTACTGCGTGAGCACAGTGGGGTGACATCACACCCATCATGGTGGTGTACTATGTGCTTGTGAAAGGTGAGGGACTGCCTGCACTGTGGAGTGATACTCAGAAGCACTGGTGAAAGGCCAGGGACTGCCTGCACTGAGGAGCGATGTTCAGAAGCACTACATAAACACAGTGGGGAGTCACAGCACCTATCCTTGTTGTGTGCTAGTGAAAGGTAAGGGACTGCCTGTACTGGGGAACAATGCTCAGAAGCACTGCATGAACACAATAGGGCAACATGGCACCCATCCCTGTTGTGTACTGCCTGCTGGTGAAATATGAAAGGTGAGGGACTGCCTGCACAGTGAAGCAATGCTCAGAAGCACTGCATGAACATAGTTGGGTGACATGGCACCCATAATGGCTGTGTACTGCATGCTGGTGAAAGACAAAGGATTGCCTGCCCTGTACAGCGATGCTAAGAAGCACTGCATGAACACAGTGGGGTGACATAGCACCATCACCATGGAGTACTGTGTGCTGATATGTATGTTTCTTTACTTTTGTGAAAAATTGTGTCCTACTCAAAACTAGCTGTATGTTCTGTTCCAAACATATACTACTGTCAATGCTACCTGCTGACACTTTGTATATACTGTATTATTGTATCTCACTTTATTTATATAATTACTATTTTCTTGTGTGTTGCATCCCGTGTATATTGTCCCTTCTTCCTTGTTAACGAACCCAGGTCCACCTCGAAAATGAGCTTGCTCAACGGTGATTGCCTGGTTAAATAAAGACTTTGATTGATGGGACTCAGGCCAGCATGATTCAACCCCATGTCTAGGCTATGCCCCCTAGGGGAAATGCATAGGCAGTGCCAAGGTGGCACACTACCAGACTGTGTCCCAGGCCTAATCTGGTGGTTGTGCAGCATTCAGCACATTTACCAGATTCAGCAAATTTATATTTTTTTCTCTCACAATCATTCAACCAGGGTCAGCGTGGCCACTCTGGTCCTTTTACTCATCATATACAGGCTTTCACAAGGATGGGTGTTTTCCTCCCTAAGTCTAGGGCGACTCAAATGGTCACAGTCCTTGCAAAACAACTAGGAGCTTAGATGCATCTCTTGCACACCGGGCAACTTGAAACTTGGCTTTTTACCACTCGAGACTCTTTCACTACACTGAGCTTGAGGTACGGCTCACTACCATTTGAAACAACTTGAACTTGACTGAGCTTGAAGCATGGCTCACTACTCTTTTGCAGACTTTACTTGTTGGCAAAGCTGGAACTTTAGACCCTTTCAGACTCAGACACATCACTTGGAAGCAACTGGTTTCTGTAGCTCTCTAGGCTCACAACACGTTACTTGGTAGTAAAACAGTGATTACTAGCTCTCTTAGGCTCACAGTTACACAAACACAGTCCCCTATGGCTCTTGCTGGCATTTGCAGCTCCCAGCTGAATATACAGATGGTTACTGGCCCACTAGGCACCGTCCAGAGAAATTCCGCATGGTCAGGGAACTCCCCATCTAGTCCTGTGGCACTTCTCCAATCAGACTGATTTATATACTTTTAAACTAGACCCTTCTCTGGTAACTAAGCAGATGTCCACCTTTTCTATGCTTTGGTTAAACTAGGGTGCAGACAGGTAGTCACAACCTAAACTTGCTGGGCTTCTCTGACCCTTGCAGACTTTTTCAGACTTGCAGTTGTTAGACACCGTTTACTCACTCAGATTACTTGCAGAAATGGCTTTCTTTTCTCTGCGTTCTCAGGCTTTTCTTCAGCACTTTCACTGCTAAGGTAAAATGTGCATGCAGCTCTCTCACAGCTAAAGGTTTGAGTTGCCCACGTTTTCCCAAAAATGTGGAAAGGTGCTGGCCTGCTCTGGAGGACAATCTTTGGCAACCTCCTGGCTAGCGACTTCAGTTGTTTGCAGCCACTTTGTCTCTGTGGCAGAAGAAAGCCCCCTTCCCTCTGGAGGGACTCGCACTGGATCACTAGGCCCATTCTAGAGCAAAGGGCCTGAGCCCCTACCCCTGAGGGGGCTCCCACTCGAACACTGCCCAGCCTGCGAAACACTGTCTTTTATGGAGTCCTTCTGAGGCTTCCGAGTGGCTTAAACTATTTGCTGCTCCCCTGATAATTGGCTGAACCTGCTTGTCAGTCCAGAAAATGAATATTCATTAGTCTCACTCAATGCACAATAGGTTCCCTGTTTTGGCACCTGAATTAGATCCCTGCAGTTTTTCCATAAACACTTTGTAATGTCCCATGAATCCTTTGGCAAAAGTCCCACAAGTCCTGGTCAAAATTCTGGCTTCCTGACTGGCTGTTGCTACACTAAAATGGCTGCTAAACAAACTGTCCCTTGGCAGAGTTAGCACAGTCCCAAATACAAAGCTCTGGTGCAGCCAGAATATTTACTTTATTTATTCACTTGCCCCGCAGTTTAATAACTGCTTTCATGCCCTCTTAAATGCTGCCCAGATTTAACATTATTGTTCAGTCCTGAACTTGCTACTCTTACTGATATTTAGAGCCATGCTTTGCAGCAGGCAGGCATTTATCTGAGTCCCGATGTTAAAGGTCTGGTGCAGCCAGAATCTGTGTTTTAGTTACTTCTTTGACCCCTTGTTCATGGCCCCTTTAGTGTCCTTGGCAGTGCTGCCATTATTTTACATTTATTTACAGATTGGCACGGACAGCAACTGACAAAACTACAGCCCCTAGTAAAAGGCAGCCCTACTCATAAATATTAACGAGGGTTCATTAGTATGTATGAGCCCTCGAATTATGCCCCGACCACAGACTTTATTTTCTGGCTTCCCTGAGGCCTCTTATTTGCCTCATCTAGGTCCCCAGTCCCCAGTCAGCCCCTTGTGGGGCTGGGACCAACGGGAAGCCATTCCTTTGACCATGATTGCGGTTGGGAGTCGGGCTCACCTGTGCACATGCGCGAGCTCGCTGGCCAGCCATGAAGTTTAAGGGAAAGTGTCCGGTGGCTCCACAGCAGTCCCAAAGCCCATGGAGGGTAACTGTCAAGCAAGGGGCTACAAGGGGACCCCTGGGCACATTCCTGGACCTGAGCTATGGCAATGGAGATCTGGGGATCAACGGTAAACACCCCCAGGCAATGGGAGGCAAAAGGAGGCACTCCTTGGAGTGGGAGCGTGGGAAGATGGACCAAAAGGTAAGCCCCCATTTGGGGGAGGCTACATATGTGTACTGTTACAGCCCCAAAAGTGGTAGCAGAGCTTGCTAAAATGTTCAGCAGGGTGGGCATACCTAAAACAGCATTACTGATCAGGGTAGTAATTTTGGTGCTGCATTACTGAAGGAGCTGTACCGACTACTAGGTATCACTGCCATAAGAACCTCCCCTCATCACCCTCAGACAGATTATCTTGTTGAGCATTTTAATCAAACCTTAAAATGCATGTTAAAAAGGTTTGTAAAAGGAGAAGGGAAAGATTGGGACCAATACTTACCTTACTTGCTTTTTGCTTACTGAGAAGTGCCACAAGTCTCAACAGGTTTTTCACCATTTGAAATGCTGTGTGTTCAGCAACTTAGAGGGCCACTAGATGTAATAAAAGAAAAATGGGAAGATCACCCCCCTCAGAAAAAATCTGTTATAACTTATATGTGTGCCCTGAGAAAGAAACTGGTAAAATATGTTGAAATAGCCCATGGTAATCAGGAAGAGGCCCAAAACCAGCAGAATGTAAATTACAGTGAAGCCCGCTATAATCAACCACCATGTCACAGTTTCCTGCATGACAAAAGTGATTCACCTCTATTCAAACTGCATTGTTCCCTGCAGTAACTCTACTGCAGAATTCTGCAGAGTTGGCCTTGATCCTGGCGAGCTTCACTGTATGACCACGGGGTAAAAGAAAACGTTTCTGAGCCAGGTGAAAAGGTCTTGCTACTGTTACCCACTACAGAAAATATACTATTAACGAAGTAGCAAGGGCCTTATAGAGTGCTTAGATGTACTGGCACAGTTAACTATGAGATTGAGACCCCTGATAGGAAAAATCCTACCAAGTTATACCATGCTAACCTCCTGAAGAAATGGGTTGAAAAAATACCAAAGGCCACTCTGTTAATATTACCAGAAACTGATAAAGAAGATATTGATATTTGCTATATTGAGATAGTGATATGATTTATAGCAGCAGTGTCAGTGGTCCAGTAGGCTTCATGCTCAACTTTGGAGCCAGTGGATCAGAATGTCCTGGGTTCTAGTCCCACACCAGGAAGTTAGACTGATACCCAATACTAATGCAGCATGGGTTGGGGGGAGTTTATTGCACTGTTGAGGTGCCAATTTCATGGGCAGACTTGATGGACCTATGGTCTCCTTCTGCCATCATTTTCTATGCTTCTGTGTTTGATATAGCTTATTACAGACTGGAACAAACTGTAACTGCTGATGTTGTATAGTTGAATGTTTTCTTAACCTCTGAACAAACCGCAGAAATTCAGAACTTGGTAGAGACATTAAACGGTACTTTTACCACTGTGCCAGGCCAAGCAAAATGGGTCAAGCACATAATAGTGACAGGGAATGCTCACCCTATTAGACAAAAGACATACAGATTAACAGAGTGGTTAAGAGCAGGGGCCAGATATTCAAAACTTTGCACCTGGCACAAATCCATTGCACTGGAATAGCACTGAATTTGTTGCAGTATTCAAAAGCATATTTAGCGCTGGTGCTGTATGATAGCACCGATGCTAAAAGTTAGTGTATTCAGGGGAGAGACTGAGGGGAGGGGCCATGAATGCTGGCACACCGGCATATTCAAAAGAATAGCGCTGTGCTACAGGCTGTTGTGCCACCTGTTGCGTGGTGCTGAATACCGCCAGCAAAAAACATGCGGTACTTCAGTGCACAATGCCCCACCCCCCATCCTGATCCCTGACTCTGTAGTACAACAATCCACACAGTTCCCTGGTAGTCTAGTGGCCCCCCACCCCCATCATGATCAATGACACCCGTGGTGAATAAATCCACACATTCCCCTGGTAGTCTAGTGCTCCCCCATCATGATTGCAGATACCCGTAGTAATAAAATCACCCCATTTCTCTGGTAGTCCAGTGGCTCCCACCCTCTATCATGATCGCTGACACCCATAGTGAATAAATCCACACAATTCCCTGGTAGTCCAGTGGCCTCCCATCCCCCCCATCAAAATCGCTGACACCCACAGTAATAAATTTACCTCATTTCCATGGTAGTCCAGTGGCCCCCCCACCCCCCGTCATGATCGCTGACACCCATAGTAATAAAATCACCCCATATCCTTGTAGTCCAGTGACCCCCCACCCGGCAGTGCTGGACCCGCCACTCCCCCCCCAACCATCAACGAACGTAACCAGTGACTGGCTCAGCCCACTGCTCACCTCTGCAGACAGCCAATGACTGAGTGATGAATGAGTGCATACACAACTGGGTTATGAATGAGTGTACTATGGTATGGCGAGTGGTATGCACTGAATGGGCCTACAAACACCCATTTCCTGCAGCAACCAGCCTGTACTTCCATTCTGACCAACAGGGGGTTGCTGTGTGCACACCTTGATCTGCAGCTTCCAGCCTGTACTTTCATTCTGACCAAAAGGGGGAGCTGTGTGCTGCATGAAATAGCGCCGGGCAAAGTACAAGGGAGTGCATGCAAATCAGGTTATAATGAGATGCAAATGTGACTGTTTGCCCACGGATTGCCTGAACAGGCTAATTTGCATAGGATCTTTGAATATGGCAAACCTTTGCCCCGGGCTAACATGTTTGCACCGGGTTAATGTGTTAGCACTGTGCAATCAAGTTAGCCCTGGGCAAACCTCTCATAAGCATAGCACCGTTTTGCAGTGTGTCGCCTGCATTGTTGTTTTCATTTGTTGTGCAACACTTCAGTGCTATGACACGCATTGTCTGCCTAGCGCAACCCTGCCTTGCTCCACCTCTGTGTCCATGGAACTGCTGTTGCATTTTGGCCTTCCCTATTGTGATATTCAAAGCTGTCTTATTTCCTGGGCTATTTTTGTACTACGCTCTCAGCCCTTTTTGTACTGCTTCTTTTGCATGCTATATTCAGCAGGTTTAGCCTTGGTACTATTCCTTTGACTACAGCTTTTTAATGGTTCAGGGCTAATTTAGCATGCGGTGCAGTGCTAATTTTGCCCCAGGGCTAAGTTTTGAATATCTGGCCCCACAGATGTGGTTATGAAAATATAGAAAATTAAAAACTGGGTATTATTGAAGAATGGAGAAGTGCTTGGTCATCACCAGTGGTGACTGTAAATAAAAAAGAAGGATGTGTAAGAATCTACCTCGATTTTAGGAAACTTAATCAAATGTCCAAATTTGACAGTTATCCCATGCCCAGGATTTGGTGGACATTATGATAGAGACTTTCGGATAGCTCAAGGGTGTAAATAAGGTACAAGAGGTTGGCTTCTTTCAAAAATAAAAAGATGTTCAAGAACAAGGGACCATGATATGAAGACAGAGGGGGATAGACTTAGGGGTAACGTGACTAAATAGTTTTTCACAGAAAGGGTAGTGGATCCATGGAAAAGCCTCTCGGCAGAGACTGTAGGGGCAAAAACGGTAGGGAAATTCAAAAACGCATGGGACAGACATAAAGGAACTCTAGTGATAGGAAAGAGAGGGTAAGTCAGAGATCATTTAGGAGCTGCGGTATGTGAAACAGGTAGGTAAAATGGACAGACTAGGTGGGCCAAGCGGTCCTTGTCAGTCATCAAATTCTATGTTTCTATGTGACAGATTGGGAAGTGCCAAGTACATCAGTGCCCTTGATCTCACCAAGTGTTACTGGCAAATCCCCTAGCAAAATAATCCATTGACAAAACTGCATTTGCCACTCCTGTTGGATTCTGTCAGTTCACCCCCATGCCGTTTGGTTTACATGGTGCACCTGCTACATTCCAGTGGTACATGGATGTAGTTTTAGCTACCCACACTGGTTATTGTTCTGCTTACCCAGATGATGTCATGGTGTACAGTCCAGACTGGAAAAGCCACCTGGAACACATATGAGTAGTTATCCACTCTATCAAGAAGGCAGGTCTGACCACTAATCCTACCAAGTGTGCATTGGGATGCAGGAAACTAGATACTGTATTTGGCATGTGTTGTGGGAAATGGAGAAGTAAAGGCAGAGATTTCTAAGATAGAAGCTGTAGCTAACAATCCTGTCCCTAAAACAAAGAAACATGTCAGGTCATTTTTTAGGCTGGCTAGTTACTATCGGAGATGCGTTCCCAACTTTGCCCAATTAGCTACCCCCTCACTGAACCCATGAAGAAATAGTGCCCAAATACAGTAATATGAAATGGACCCCAGAGTGTGCTGAGGCTGTTTGGGCCACCAAGGCTGTATTATGTTCTGCCCCGTTGTAAAAAGTCCAGACTTTGAGAAATAATTTTTGTTACAGACAGATGCATTAGAGGTAGGCCTAGGTGGTTTGTTAGCATTGCTGGAGGGTAGGGAGAACTACACTAGCCTGCCGGGTATTGTACCGGTCTATTGACCGATAGGTATTGCTGTTATTAGCATATTTTTAGCCACGAGCTGCCGAGTTAGTCTGGTGTGTATGGATGCTAGGAAACACCACAGACTACTCAGGCAGCACTTTTAAAACACCAGCGTTTGCAAAAAACTGGGCACGTTCTTTAATCAGGAAGGCCCTGGGTTGTTGTCTGTCCTTTTAAGGGCAGAAAAAATCCTTTTATTATTGTTTGGGGGCCCTGACTGTAGCAAGGGACCAGAAGAGGAAAGACAAGGCACTTCCAGTTGCCCACCTTATTTAAATGTAACAATAGCGAGTGCTACCGAGCCCAGTGACAGCGAGCTCGGCAAAGGTGACACAGCTAAGGCAAACAGCGTAGCTGTGTCTGCCATGTCAGCTGGGGAAGAGGTAATGAGGGAGATGGCCTGTCAGTTAGTGGTACGTACCAATGCAACTGATTGTAGTAAAGCTCCAGGGACAACATGGTTGTTCTGCTTAGAATGCAATATGAAGGGATGGGAAGAGCACATGGAGGGGCCAGTATGTAAGAATTGTAAACTAATACAGGAATTACTAACAACGTTAAGCATTATTGAGGAGCAGAATCAAATACAAGCTGGTACCCTTACAAAAAGTTCTTCAGAATACCACTGTAATACCACTCATTTGCCATTGCAATACTGCTGTGATTACCACTGTACTACCATTTAGGTTTTCATGGTATCCTACCATATCAACAAAAATAATCACAATTTAAACTACCATAGTACACCGTGGTCCCACTGGGTAGTACCATTGCACATTTTGTAGCTCACTGCTGTGTTGCCATTGTGGTGCCATGGTGTTGCCATTGTGTCACATTTGGTAAGGGTATAGATAACATCAAGCAATTTGTTAGCAAAACCAGAAGACCGTTGCAGGAAAAGGAACAAACACATAAACTAACTGAAATAAACAGAGTACAGAATGAGAAAAGGAAACACGTGAAATGATTCCGATATAGATAGTCTTTCAGAGAATAATTGGTGTTATGTATTGAAGGGACCAAAGAAAAAAAGAAGGTGTCTTTCCCCAGGTATAGATACATCCAATAGATTTAGTTGCCCACCCTGGAAATGCATACAACAGTAGACATGCAGTATGGGGCAGAGGGGTCTGTATGCAACAGCATAGCCCCCCCTTCAAAAGGATAATCCGATGTTAGTATCTGATAGGGAGAAAGGGGTTTCTATATCTAAACAAAAAAAAATCTCACCCATCACACCACCCATAACTCCAGGCATGAACACCCATGATACGTAGAACCGGAACCATGAGCCAACCCACAATCCTAGACAATAGGGAGCATCAAATGACAACTGTGATCAGATTCACACCTTTAACAGGGATATAGTTGTTATTTGTGATTCTTTAGTTCATTTAACATATAGGATTATTTGCAAGGATAGGAAAGACCACACTACGGTCTCATGCCTTCCTGGGGCAGGTACACTGGATGTTATTAGGTTATTGCCAGGTTTATTAGAAAAAAATGCAACATATCCACTGGTGCTGTTGCATGTGGGCACCAACAATGTAGGAAGAAGGGGCACATCCTATGTCCAGAAAGACTTCGAGATATTAGGATTAGAATTAAAAAAAAATAACTTTTCAGTAGTAATTCAGAGATCTTGCCAGTTCCATGTGCTAGTTTGCACAAAACTAATGGAATTCAAAGGTCAAACTCCTGGCTATGTAGGTGGTGTATCTGGGAAAAAATTATATTCTTAGAGCACTGGCACAGGTTTGATAGGGCCCACCTATTCTATGCTAGGGACATAGGTGCCGGAACGGGGGGGCCACTAGGGCCATGGCCCTACCACTTTCATAAGTGGCCCTATCACTTTTTGCTATCATGGTAATATATTTAATAGGAGAACATTTACCCCTTACATCCTTGGCCCTACCACTTTTCAAACCGTTCCGGCACAACTGGCTGAGGATGGGCTTTATCTTAACAAAATGGCTCGAGGGTATTGACTAGTAGGTTTAATGACATAATTTCTAAGAGTTTTAACTAGGTACGAGGGGGGGAGGGGTACACCCACATCATAAGGCACATTCAATTAACAATGTTATGTTCACCGAATGGAAGGCATTACTACTGAACGCTAGGAGTTTAAAATATAAAATGGAGGAGCTGGAACTAATTCTTTGAAGTGATAATATAGTGTTATGTGGCGTTACTGAGACTTGGTGGAAATAAGACACATGGGGAACCAACACTGAGGGTTACAAGCTGTTTAGAAGGGACAGGATGGATAGAACTGGGGGGTGGGATAGTCATGTATGCAAGGAATGACACTGAAGTGCTAGAAATTCAACTACCACAAGAACCTGACTTTGAACAACTCATAGTGAAACTAGCACCACACCAGGAAAAGCATATAACTGTAATGCTTTGCTATAGACCCCCCCTCCTTGACCCCTAACAGAATTACTAATGTTATTAACAACATAAAAAATCTGGATAGTGGTAAAAGGCTACTAGTTCTAGGGGACTTGAACTTCCCAGGAATATCTTGGGAGTCATGTGTCTGCATCCACATTATCTGAAGTGAAATTCCTTGAGGCCCTAGACACCCTGACAATGAGCAATTATGTGACAGATAGCACCAGAGGCGATAATATACTTGACATGGTTCTTAGTAATATGGAGGGGGTGGTTGTGAACTGTGTAGTCAGAGAACCCTTGATAGTAAGTGACCATAGCATGGTGGAATTTTCCTTGAAAACCTTATTATCCATAAAGCCAGGGGTTACTAAAGTTAAGAAATATGACCTGGTTGACTATAATATGTTACAAACTCTAACTAGTGAATTGGATTAGGATAAGGCATTCTACTACCAGGACACATATAAAATGTAGGACAAATTTAAAACCTTCCTAGTAACACTAGTAGAGGCATATATCCCAACCTCCAATAAATATGACATCAAAGGCAAAATTCCCCCATGGTTTAATCCCAAAATACAGAGGTTAATTAAATCAAAAAATACAGGAACTCTGTATGAGATGGCACCAAGGGTAGCAAAAGAAGATTTAAAGAAAAATTACAGAAACTAAAAAAGACAATAAAAAAAAAGGTGAAAAAGGACATGAAACACAGACTTATAAACAAAGTGGAAGAAAATAAAAAGACCTTCTATAACTATATAAGTAGTCTGAAGGCACAAAGTAACATTATAGGGCCCCTAAAAGAGGGAGACAAAATAGTAAGTGATTATCAAGAAATGGCCACAGTGTTCAATCAATACTTTGAAAGTATTTACCAAAAGGGAGATGCAAAACAGGATCTGATAACAGCTGGTTCAGATAGTATATTAGACATGACACCTGATATGATCAAAGAAAAACTACTAAATCTGGACCCCAACAAGTCCCCCAGTCCCAATTTACTTCACCCTAGATTAATAAAAGAATTGGACCCTGTAATATCTGCCCCTCTACAGTCAATATTCCATAAATCATTACTGGAGGGGAAGGTCCCTGAAGATTGGACAACTGCACACATTGCCCTAGTTCATAAAAAATGCTCAAAATTGGTTTGCTCAAATTACAGGCCAATAAGTTTAACAAGCACTGTGGGCAAGGTCCTGGAGTCCTTTATAAAGGAATCTGTTGAAAGCCATATAGCTGATTGTGGGCATACAGACCCAGATCAGCATGGATTCATAAGGGAAAGGTCATGCCTAACTAATTATTGAATTTTTATGAACCTGTTAACAAAGCATTAGACAACAATATACCAGTGGATGTTTTATATATCAACTTTGAGAAAGCCTTCTGCAGTGTGTCTCTAATAAACCTAGACACACATTAAAAGAAATAGGCCTCAGTGATAACCTGATTGGGTGGATAGCAGCATGGCTGAATCATAAGAAGCAAAGGGTTTGCATCAGGGGCCATTTATCACCTTGGGCTCAGGTACCTAGTGTAGTTCTGCAGGGATCCGTTTTGGGTCCTACATTATTTAATGTTCTAAGTTCATCAATTACATGCACATCTAAAACTTGGGCAACTAAGTTTGACGATGACATAAAGCTGGGTGCCCTAGTACTGAATAATGAAGATGCAGGCATTTTTCAAAACAACATAGACTCTATGGCCAGATTAGCTGCTTTAAAAACAACTATGCTTTAATAAAGATAAATGTAAGATAATGCATCTGGGCAAACACAACCAGGGATTCACCTATACTCATAATGGAAGTCCACTACAGACAACTAACTCTGAAAAGGACCTGGATATTTGTGTAAATGATGATTTGAAATTCTCTGAGCACTGCAGACCGATAACAAAAAAAGGGTATAGCATACTGGGAGCAATTGCAAGGAGTAGGGAAAAAGAGGTGCTGGTGCCACTTTACATCTCATTGGTGTTACCCCACATGGAGTACTGTGGGAGTTTCTGATCACTGCAACTAAGGGGAGATGTTGGTAGACTGCAGGGTGTCCAGTGGCAAGCAACAAGAATGATATGAGGCATCGGGGGTAAACCATATGGGGAGTGACTACAGGAACTAGGGCTGTATACATTACGCTACAGAAGACACAGAGGCGAGATGTGCCTAGTGTATAGAGCTTTTAGAAACACTGACCTCTGGGAATGTGTACGGCTAAATACAAGGCACTGTCAAAGGATAAATAGAGTAGGTTGAACTCCACTGAAACAGTTTCTTCCGCCCCTTCCTCAGGCCCCAACTGTGTTTCTACAAATAAAGGCAAAAACATACTTTGTTTAGTTTCTTTTTTCTTATTTCTATTTATTAAATTTTTAATGATGTTTATATACATAGAACCATAAAGAAAAAATGAAGTTCTTAATTAATGAGCATCTGTATTGTGAAAAGCAAAAATGGAATCATTCAAATATATTGTCAATAATTCGTTACTGATAGTGCATCTTCTGAGAAGCAGGCTAAAATTAGCTTACCCAATGACTTATTAAATACCATTTGCTGGCTCCCTTGTGATCTGATTCTTCTCCAGGTCTACATGGCAACAAAAATATATTTTTTACCAAGACTTTTTAAAACTGTGCATCTGGAATACTCTATTTCTCAACCTATAGTTTAGGTAGGCCTGTATCATACCTGCTCCTACGTTCGTTTAAATTTAATTTTCTTTATCTGGCTGCCAAGCGGTTCTTCACGAACCTGTGCAGCACCAAATTCGGTTCCCTGTATGATACATAAATCTCTATCAATTCTGTACAGTTTGCTTGTTGCTAAACATAGTTCTTGTCTTGAACAAAAAGAATCCTGAACAATTACTTATGGATTTTAAATCTGTACCACAGCAACGTCGACCCTGGAAAGGGAGCAGTTGTAAGTGGCTGGTATGCAACTTAAATCTCGCAGGAGGTGGGGAGCTACCGATGTCACAAATGACATCAAGTTGGCTCCATGCCCAAGCGCTGCTGTTTACTGCCTCTAGGCAGATCAGTGCAAACCTGTGGTTGCTCAGCTGGAAGGTTGAAAGCAGAGAACCTGAGCCTGGGTCCTCACTGCAGCATTGCATTGCACTGTTCACCCCTCACCTAGGGATATTAATTCCCAATTAGTTTTTAAATAGTAACATGTTTTATTTCTTTAAAAAAAATCATATTAATGCTTCTCAAAATATTTAAACAGCTATATCAATTTTTGTTATATCAACTGAAATGGATGGAAAAGTGTGTAAAGAGGTGTGAAGAGATGAGAACCAGCCATATGTATGATGCTTATGGGGGGGGGGAGGGAAACAGCACCATCCATAAGAAAAATCCTGTGACAATTTCCATTGTTTCCATTAATCCTATCACAGATTTGTGCTATTGTTCCTTGAACTCAGCATGTCCCATCCAAGATAAATTAGTGGGATATACAGTTTAACATTTTTCTTATTAATCTGCTAGCCAATTCCAAATGGATACGGTCTGTGGGAACTCTAATAATATAGTTCCCATTCACATTCTTCATTAAGTCCAATGTTTGGATCCAAACTGTTTAAGATGAACATCCCAAAAATGTTTTCTGAGCACTGTGTCCCAGTGAGCTTCTCCGCTCTGTGGCATTGGGACTTATTCGAGACCCCAAAAGTGGAGCGAGGTATCCCACAGCATTGTAATGTCTGGTCACTGAAGAGGCTTCATCCTTTAAATGAATGTCACTCTTTTGTTCACTGATCCTTTTGCGTAATTCCCTCATGGTCTTACCAACATAAAGTTTATCACATGGACAATGGAAGATGTACACCATATGATCACTTTTGCAATTGATGTGCTGTTTGGAAATTTTCTGTTAGTGTAGGGATCTTCAAATTCCTGTTTCTTACTCATGTTGCCACACTGGAAAAGGTGGCCACAAGGGAACTGTGTGGTGCCAACGGATCTAATAGAAGCTGCCTGTCTGATGTGCCTGGAATGTAGTGTTGAGCATGGACCAAACAGTTGCTAATAGTTTTATTCTTTCTAGAGGTGCACAACGGTGTATTCTGGAATCTAGTATTTCTAACTCCTTCAACTTGCAGAATATGCCAATTCTTTAATATCACATCTCTGATCTTCCAACTTAAATGAATATAGGAGGCTGAAAAAATTATTTTGTCCCCTATGTCTTGTTTATGTGTCTGCATTAAATATGTGTCCCTCGATTATGTGGTGATCTGTTTTTCTGTTTCCTGTACAAGGCTGCAATTATAACCTTCATCTGTAAATTTGGCAGTCACATCTTCAACTACTCACCTGTATTCTTCTGATTCACTACAACTGTGTCTTTACATATGTATCCATCTTACTAACTTCTTTACTGATGTGAAAATCCACATATTTGGATAGGGACTCCAAAATGGAATCTAAACCAGACACTATTGGTCTACCTGGTGGGTTTAATAAGTCTTTGTAAACCTTAGGTAGAACATAAAATAAGGGGATCCTAGGACTTTGTTTTTGCAGCATCTCACCCTTTTACACTGCACAGCAGCCTATATCTATTGCCTGAGCCAAAGGATCCTTGATATCTTGTCTAATTTCCTCAATAGGGTCTCTGTCTATTTTAAGGTACCTCTCTCTGTCCTGTAACTGTCTTAGGCATTGTAACCTGTATTTAGCATAATCCCAAAGAACAATGCTGCCCCCTTATCTGCCAGTTTAATGACAATTGTTTTGTCATTCTCTAACTCATTCAACATTTCTCTTTCTTTTTCACTCAAGTTATTCCATGTCAGTGTCAAATTTTCATCCTTGCAGATTTCTCTTATCTGGCTTTCAACTATCTTAACATAAATTTCCATTGTCTCCCATCCCTTTGGTGAATTAAAGTTAGACTTAATTCCAAGGTCCTTTTTAAGAATTTGCTTCTTAGTGACAAGTTAAGGTGCTCTGTCCCAGAACCAGTCAGCTAATCTAATCTTTCTGTAAAAATTCTGTAAATCAACTTGCAAACAGAAAGGATCCAGAGATCTAGTGGGAGAGAAAGAAAGTCCCTTTTTAAGAACCTTTTCTTCATCTACAGTTAAAATCTTGAGACTGATGTTGAAGACTACCGTTGCTTCCCCCACCCCCTGAATCAACGTAGGAGTCTAGGAGCTGGCATGATACAGGCCTACATAAACTATAGGTTGAGAAATAGAGTGTATTTCAGATGCACAGTTTTAAAACAGCTTGGTAAAAAATGTATTTTTGTTGCCATGTAGAGATAGAGAAGAATCAAATCTCAAGGGAGCCAGCAAATGATATTTAATAAGTCAGTGGGTAAGCTAATTTTAGCCTGCTTCTCAGAAGATGCACTATCAGCAACAAATTATTGACAATACTTGAATGATTCAGTTTTTGTTTTTCACAATACAGATGCTCATTAATTGAGAACTTTAAAGAACTATTTGGAGACTGGATAAAATAGAGAATATAGGGGTGAGCAAGGCATTCTATTTCCACCTTTGGGGAAGGTAACATGGTGACTAGAAACTGTTTCCACATTTAGAATGCATGTTAAAGGCTGTTATTTTTGGTTCTTGTATAACGTTACACTTACAATATACCTTTTGTTGGAGAATGTGTTGAAAACACTGACATAGTGGATGACTGTCATTTTGTTTGAAGTTTATTAAGAATAAATTGGAACTGACGAGAGGGTTAAGATGGGGTTACTAGCACGGGTGGGCCATACAGTGCTTTATATTTCATGATTGTTAATAGAAGAAACTAAACAAAGCATGTTTTTGCCTTTATTTATAGAACTACAGTTGGGGCCTGAGGAAGTGGTGGAGCCATGAAACGGTTGCCCCTCAGATCATATGTGTGAATAAAACAAAGAAAAATTTGAAGAAACTTTCAGTGGCGTTCATCCTACTTTTTTTGAATTTATTGCTATTAGTGCCAACAGGATGACTCAATTTTCATTAGATAGACACCCGTAGGCAGCCTGACACCATAAACATTACTTTCAAAGGCTAAATAGAGGCTACCAGTATCAGCTTCAAGGTCAAGCAAACAATAAGAACCTTAGGGGTAACTGGTTTTCCCAGAGAGTGGTGAACCCTTGGAACTTGCTGCCAGACAGCGTAGTGTCCTGTGACTGTATGAATCAGTTCAAGCTTGCACTGGACAATTAATATTTAAAACAAAACTATCAAGTGCCTTTATAATTGGTGCAGGTCTGCTATGGCTAATGCTAATTGTACCTGAACTCCATCCTATGAATCCTAGGTGCAGTCTTGAGTCAGAATATAGATGGAAAGGAACATCCCATTCAATACATCAGTAGGAAATTGCATGACAAAGAGAAAAGGTACTCTACCCTTGAAAAGGAATGTCTTACAGCACAGTGAGCCATGGAGTTCCTTAAGTTGTTTTTGCTTGGAGCTGACTTTGTGCTTATGAAGCCCCTCTCTGGCACTGTCTAAAAGAGGGCCACTACCCCTGCCTGCTACCTAGGATACAGGTTAAGGGGTCTGGGTTCCCATCAGCTGTAACACAGGCGTCATTTCCCAAAGCTAAAAATGAAATGATCGTTCCTCCACCCAGAGTATATATATATATATATAGTGGGTCTGATCTCTTGCTGTACAACCCCCCCTGGGATGTCATACCAACTCTCCTCCCCAAAACAGTTATCCCAGACATGGACTTACCAGGATTCAAACCTCCCTCACCTTCAGACATTTAGCATTTCACATTTCAAACAATAACCTGCTCACTAAAATTAGGCTCTGGAGTCAGTACTTCTGCAAAACAGTAACATCACAATTTATTTACATGTGGAGGGTTTGGATAGGGGTAAGTGGGATGAAGATTAGGCAAAACATTGTAATTTGCATTTGAAGATTTAGCACTTTTCTCAATCATTTCCTTTTAGTTAAACCCACATTGTTAATCATTGTAGCCACCAGATCTATCTAGCTATACTGCTGCAGGTGTTACCATAGCCAGGACCTCCAGCTGGTACCAGTCCAATAATGCCTGTAATTCTGTCCTTGGGTACCCAGATCTTAAAGTTTGCAGGCCTGAGGTGCAGCTGGTTGTCTGGCGTTGGCGCACTTTGCTGATTTTAAATAACTTTTAAGTTTCTTTCTCTATATTACTTTAAGCCTTGACTCCACCTCCAGCCCAGGTGGGCATACTTGAAACTATATACAGTCCCCAGGTTGTTGCAAGGCAATTCCTGCTGTTTACTCATAGTTCTGATGAATCAGCTCTTGGATGGCACAGTTCACTGAAGTCCTGGGGTTGTTGAAAACCACTTGCAGAACCAGCTCAATGCTTTAAATGGGGCACAGCTTGTATCTTCAGCTTGCTTAGAGATCTTGCAGCTTGTCCCCTGTGGCCTATTACAGGCCTGTTGCAGGGCACGTGCGCAAGGCCGGCACCCTACAAGAGACCAGGACCCCAGAGTGGCCCCCCTGGCCAGGCTCCTCCATGAAGCAGAGTGTAGGTGCACTCAGGGACAAGCCCCGTGATCCCCTGCAGGCAACAGACCCCACTTGATGTGGGTTAGTGAGTTTTCCACCTGGCCCTGGTGTCAGAGTTCACATTCAGCACATTTCTCTTCTTCTTCTCTTTCTCTCAGTTACCAGCTATGGTGTGTAGCCAAAGCAGTTTCTGTCCTTTCCTGTCTCCCAGATCCCAGGATACAAAGCCTGGGATACAGGTTCATCACAATAGTCTATTCCTTGCTGTATCTCAAGAGCAGACAGCAAGTACCTGCCCCCGAAAGGCACCTGCCCATCCTTCTGCTTTCACATTCTCTCAACTTTAACACAGATGTATCTCACTCTGACTCACACACAATTTCAGCAACTCGTTCTCTCATCAGCACATCAGAAAGTCTCTTTTCTCACTGTGCAGGTGCATAGCAATTCTTCGATCTGAAGAAGCTCTCTCTTCAATTTCTCAGAAATCCGGTATCCAGTTTCCTTTCTCATTCCTGTCCCACCGAAAAGGTGCAGATGAGAATATCCATCTTTTCCCAGGCTCAGACATAACCTTTGTCCTTTTCCCCAGGCTTGGGACACAGCCTTTGTCTTTTTATTTATTTATTTATTTAATGAATTTTGTTGACCGGGTAAGCCCACTGAGACTAAGTCCCTTTTTCAGGGGCGACCCGGGGGGGAGGAGGAGTGGAATACAGATGGTAACCAGCTGAAACTGAACCAGATTAAGCTGTTGGTGGTATTTTTTAGTTTTTACAGGCTCAAGACACAATCTTTGTCCTTTTTCCAGGCTCAGGAGACAACCTTTTCTTCCTCTTAATCATCTCACCGGTGTGGAACATTTTCTCTCTTCGACATCGCAGATTCCAGAAACCTGCAGCTTCTTTCTTTCTCATCAAAGCTGCTTCTTGGACAACTTTTCTCTTCCCTGCCTCTCCTTTTACTTCTCTGATAGGGGGAAGGCACTCCCTACCATGGGGGACAGATTGCTGGCAGCCCCTAGGCAGGCCCATTCCCAGCCTTGCAGCCCCATTTCCTTACAGGGGCAAGAGCCCCCCCCCATGGAGGGCTCTCCCCAGACTGACACAGAATTCAAAAGTCCTGTACTTTTGTGAGCTTTTTGGAAGCTCCCCATTGGCTGAAACAACTGTCCGTAAGAAAAATTAATATGTATGAGGCTCCCTTAATGCCTCATTGGTTAGAAAAAAGTGCCTAGATTTTCCCCGGTACTTCCCCCAAGAGTCTTTTCACAGTCCCATAATCCTCCTGGCAAATCCTGACTTGGTGATTGATTGGCTGCCGTCACATGGAAGCAAGCATGGCTGCTGGTGCAAACAGTCCAAGTAAAGATCTCACAGTGTCCCAAATTCAGTGTCCTAGTGCAGCCAAACCATAAGCTTTAATTTTATATTTTCCCCACAATATGGCAGCCACCCCTGTGCCCTATAAAGTGACTGCACATGTTAATATATTTATTAAGCCCTCCTTCAGTCGCTGGGGCCATTGTACATTGCCCCAGGCTGCCCATTCATTATCCCAATGCAGCTCATTTTGGTTCCACTGCTAGCACTCTGTGCAGCCAGTGCCAACACTCTTAATTATTAAATACCCCACTGTTGGGTGGATGCACCTTCCCTCTGTTTGTCCATTGCACCGTTTAACCTTTTTTTCTATTTATTAGGCTGTCGCTAGCACTGAAACATTTCCACTAGCATTAGACAAGCCCTGGCTCATGAATTATGCATGAGCCACCTCATTAATATTCATGAGGTGTCTCCTAATCCCTGAGCTCAATTGGTGCTCACAAAAATCACTTTCATGCTCCTCCTGCTATCTCCTCGGTCCAGCTAATGGTCTCGGTCCCTCTTTTACTTAACCCTGGAACCGGGTCCGCTGGGGAGACAGCCAGAATGGCCCTGAAATTGGTAAATGAATTTGAGCATTTCACGCATGCGCAGAGCGTCGTCCGGCACCAGAGTGCCAAAAGCATGCAGTGGCTACACTCCAGCTCTCTTGGGCCTGCTCTCACCAGAAAACCATGCAGGCAACTGGAGGGTGGTTCCAGGGACTATAAGGCCACAAGGGGGGAACCAGGACCTGAGGAAAAAAAAAGAATGGGGGTGGACCAAACCCCCCCAAGGGAAAACAGGAAATGGGACCCCCAAAGGGGGTAATCAGGTAAGTCCCCAGGACAGGGGGCTTACACTTATAATGGATCACAATCCTCTCTGTTGGCTTAACCAAATGAAGGATAAAAATTCCAGAATCACAAGGTGGTACATGGCACTACAGCTATTTAAATTCAAAGTGATGTACAAATCTGGAAAAGAGAATGTCACTGATGATTTTTTGTCAAGAAATGGATCAGGAATCAAGAAATCTGAAGGTTAAAAAAAATGTGTGGGTTTTAACTTAACTGTTTGCTGTACTATTTTGGGGGGGAAGGGATACTGTACATGCACAGAACTGTAAAGGTTATAAGGTAATGTCAGAAGAGAATTAAAAGAAAGTTTTGGAAACTTGTTTTTTTTTTTTAAACAGGTTTCCTCTTAAAGAAAGGGTATGTGACAGGGTTGAATAAGACCTTGTCCCATTTGTTATGCAGAAAGAGTTAAATGCAAGGATATGTTCTATCCTTTCCTTTTCTGTCTCTTGTCTGTCTGATTGTGCAATCAAATTTTCTTGTGAGACCTAGGAACTGATCACTCTGAAGTCTCATGATTCCCCCTCCTGCTAGCTCCCTGCCTTCACTTCCTGTTTCTATCTTTTTTTGTCCCTTGCTTATCTGTGGTTATAAAAATAAATGCGGATCTTTATGTGAAACTAGGTTCTATGCTCCCCCCAGCCATCTCAGCAGCTGAACAACACAATTAAAACACCAGAGCCTCATACCACCCGCCAGCACAGGTGGAGCTGGTGTTCCACAGTTTCCTATGCAGTCTGTCAGATCATGAGGGCCTGTGCTTTGGAGCCCTCCCCCCTTGCCATCTCAGTAGTCAAACAACACAACTAAAATACTGAAGCCTTTGCCACCCTCCAGCACAGGTGGAGCTGGTATCCTGCAGTTTCCTATGGAGTCCATCGGGTCATGTGGGCCTAGGATTGGGAGCCCTCCCCCCCTCACCATCTCAGCAGCAGAACAACACAATTAAAATACCGGAGCCCTGTACCACCCATCAGCACAGGTACACTGCTATTTTCTTCACCTGCACTCCAGCTCTTTCTGCGGGTTGGCATAACACAACTAATTGATTGCAGTATACTACATCTCTTGATCCTGACTGTTGTATCTCTACTGTTTGCTAAGTGTGCCTTAATTTACTGTCGTTTCTGTGCCTGGTGTAGTGCTTTGGGAGGATATCTGTGTTCCGGGGGGGGGGGAGGTTATTTGTAATTAATGTACTGCTGCTGTTTGCCCTGTACTCTGATGCTTGTCCCCAGGATCCCACTCTGCTGTTCCCCTCTCTGTGTCTCGTACCTTCTCCCCTGGTCTCACCATCCTGTTTTCCCTCCTTGACCCCGTCCCTTTGTTTGCCAGATTGTGACCTCTTAATCCCTATCTATTTACCTCTACAGGTGGAGTTGGTGTCCCCTAGTTTCTTACAGAGTCTGTCAAGCCATGAGGTCCTAGGCTTAGGAGTCCTTCTCCCTCACTGTCTCAGCAGCTGAACAACACAGTTAAAACACTGGAGCCCCATACCACCCAGCAGCACAGGTACACTGCTGTTTTCTTCACCTGCACTTCAGCTCTTGCTATGGGTCAGCACAGTGCTGCACTTTGTGTGGCACTGCTTTCCACTTCCCACTCACCCTCCCCAGCCACCATGCCACCCTAAGCTAGTGTTCCCTTTACAGGGTGGTGTTGGTGTGTAAAACCAGTCCACTCAGTTTCGTCCCCCCATTCCTGCTGGCTAGATTGTTTTTTCCCTATCACTCCTACTCCCCCCCCTTAGTAAGCTGCCCCTCCCAGCCAGTGGCTGACCAAATGCCTCCAACTCCCACTAGGAGCACTACTGTGGTGTAGATTTAGCTGTTTGTACCAGTCACTCCTTTTTTTCAAATTTTCCTCACTCTTTAGCCTATTGGATTACGCCAAGTGCTCTCTGCCCTCTCATTTTTACTTGGTTCTCATCCCACTACTCCTCTATTCTGTGTACAGCCCGGTACCCTCCTGATTATCTGATCAGCCTCTCTGATCTTTCTCATGGCTAGGTTGGTTTTCCCCCAAACCTTATCTCTACTTATAGGATTTCCAACTCTCATTCTTGCGCCTGTCCTTGCTGTGAGACTCCTTACAACCAATTATATATACTCCCTCTCTCTTGGTTCTCTGAGCCCTCCTGGTTCCACTGTGCCACAAATCCAGCTCAGGACACCAGTGAACCTTTAACACAATGCTGTCTGATGAGTAAGGCTTTGCCAACTGTGATAAGGTTTGATGGGCAAGCTAGAGCTACCCTGATAAATGACATCCAGTGGTCCTATTTCATCAAAGGCAAAGCCTCCTGCAACAGGAGACATACTGGTCCCAAGTCTTTCAGACTATAGTACATCTTGCCTTAAAGCAGGTGATCCTCCTCCTCCTAGTACTTATTGGAGTCAATGTGCCCCCTAATCCTGGCCCAAACACCCCCAAAACAAATTTCAGAAGCTACCCGGAGGTGGTCTATATGAATATTGGTGGTCTGTTGCCTAAGCTTGATGAGTTCAAACTCTGGGTGATGGATGCCAAATTTGATGCAGTGGCTATCACAGAAATGTGGCTCTCCGACAAGACCACTGACTCTGTTTTACACATAGACAGGCACATTACACTCTGGCTGGATAGGAGGACCAACAGGGGTGGTGGCTGCCTCCTATACTTAAAACCTTACCTCAAGCCCATTAGACTTCCACTTTCCCCAGGTACGGCAGGTTGTGAGCTCCTTGCTGCCAACCTGAGACTTAGTCCTCATGGTGAAAAAAACATTAAAAATCCTTGCTGCTTACATGCCACCTAAGACTGCTAGTGGTAGCTTCAATAGCTTCATCCAAACAGTAGCAAACCTTAATCCACAACACAAAAAAATAGTGCTAGGGGATTTTGGCAACAACTGGTTGGCTAAAAACAAGTGGGATCTAACTGACAAAGTATCTAACATATTCCTTACACAGATCATTACCTCCGCTACCAGAACCAATTACAAAACTGGCACCGCAGCCCTTCTTGACTGGATTCTTGTTAGTCACCAAGACAGGGTACTATCATGTGTTAGAAAATGGGTAAAAAAAAAATACTGAAACCTGATTGGCTGGCATGGGGTACGTTAACTTACAGTGAGAGCCCTGTAAGTTAAAAGTGCTAGCCATGCTTGCTTGCCTGTACTACCTGATGCTCTCAGTGATCACTCCCCAGTTACCTGTAAATGGTCCACTAAAGTGGCCAAAAGTGAACCTCTCACCACTAAGGTGTGTATTCTTCATCCCCATAAGCTCCTTCTCCTCCGAACCCTGCTCAGACAGACAGACAAACTGGTCCTTCCTCATAGTAACTAGAGATGTGAATTTAGCCTTAGAATATTTCATCCTCCAAATTAATAGGGCTTGCGACTTCGTTGCCCCCCAGAAACCGATGCTAATAAAAGGGAACTCCCAATCTTGGTACACCCCTGAAATCAAATTGTTAACAAGGCAGAGGGATAGAGCCTGGGCCCTCTATAGAAATCATGGACTTGCCGCTCATCTAATCAAGTATATATGTATAGGATTTAGATCTATTCATAATACTTATTGTATTTATTGTACACTGTAGTATGTGTTGAATTAATGTATGTATATATGTATGTATGCCTGTATGTATAAGATGTGTCAGCCATGATGAAGTGCACTAACTTGCAGTAATGACATGTCACAAAATCCTGCATGACAAAAGAGCTTAATTGCCATTGACTTAAAATGGCCCCTGCAGTAAATTGCGGTATTCTGTGGTATTCTGCATCATTTCTGCACTTCATCTTAGCTTGACACATCTGTATGTATGTCATTTGTTATCATGGGTCACCATTTTAAATTAGCTTGCTCAATGTTTTAACCTCAATAAAAATGAAATGAAAAAAAAAAAATGAAATGAAACTTATTACTGAACCTGCCGAACTCAATTATCTTTTCCCCAATGACACCCTTCTGGACTGGGTTATTTCCTCTCACCCCCACCAAATTGTTGCAGCTGGTGTTCTGTCAGACACCTTCAGTGACCACTGTATCTCTCTGCTCTTGCCTCCCACTCTTCCCCTGGTAAACTCCTCCTCCTCGAGGAGATCAGTATCAATGGGCTGTCCCTAACCTGCAGGCTGAAAGTCCACAGGATAGGGTCCCTAAATCTCACCCAACTTATTACTGAACCCACCCAACTCAATCAGCTTTCCACCAACCACACCCTTCTGGACTGGGTTCTTTCCTCTCGCTTCCACCAAATTGTTGCAGCTGGTATTCTGCTGGACACCTTTAGTGACTACAGTATGGCTTTTTGCATAAGGAAAGTTAAGCTCCCTCCATCCTCCCTCAAATACATTTGGTCTATGTCCCTCAAGTCACTCAACATTGACTCCCTCCTAAATGATCTTGCTGCAGCTGACTTGTTCCCCATCCTCTCAAACGCCGGACATTGAAGTGGCCCTCTCCCTGTTTCATACCAAATTGATACACACCTGGGACAAGGATACCTATCTCAGAAAATCTAGGGTCAAAGGATCCCAATACTTCTGGATTATGCCTGAGCTCATTGACTAGTGCAAGTCCCATGATCAAGCTTGGGTCCACTTCAAATCCCACTCCCTGCCTGACCTCCTGTCCTATAGGAAGCTTAGATCCTGCATGAAGACTGTCTGGGCTGCTATATCACTCTATTTCAAAACCCACCTCCAGAATAACCTTAACTCCCCAGCAAATTTTTGGAAGGTTATTCACTCTCTTCCCAACCCATCCAGTCCATTCTCCCCATCCTCATGGTAAATCCTCTAGTGTTCTTTCCCTCTTACTTTAATGCTGACCTTGTTGTTTCTTTTCCAGGGTCTGAGGGCTTGATGTTTCACAGCCCTCCCCAGCCCCTTGCTGCAAACTGCCGAAAACTGCCATTACGGAAGGGTCTGAGGGCTTGATGTTTCACAGCCCTGCCCAGCCCCTCACTGCAAGCCCCCGAAAACTGCCATTACAGAAGGGTCTGAGGGCTTGATGTTTCACAGCTCTCCCCAGCCCCTCGCTGCAAGCTGCTGAAAACTGCCATTACAGAAGTGTCTGAGGGCTTGATGTTTCATAGCCCTCCCCAGCCCCTCGCTACAAGCCGCCCAAAACTACCATTACGGAAGGTACGGGACTTGGAGCGTCAGACTGCAGACGAGACTTTATTTTTTAAAACTTGGCACCTTTTTCAAGCAGCGCTGTAATTTAAATCAGGGAGCTTCTTGTTTAAGCTCCTGCCTGCTTGATTTTTCAGTAATAAAGATTTTAAAGTCTCCTATATGACCCTGTTTGTAGTATTGCACAGAATTTCTGATTTATTTTGTTTTGGGTTCCTCCTGGCTCTGTAACCTGAGCTGTAGTTACAACAGCCCAGCCTGGCTTGTCCTTCTCCCTCCCCCAGTGCTAGCTCCTGATTCTCTAACTCCCTTCCCTTGCAGTTCCCTGCCTCTAGTGTGCTTTCCCTCTTACTTTAATGCTGACCCTGTTGTTTCTTTTGCATTCCAGGGTCTGAGGGCTTGATGTTTCACAGCCCTCACCAGCCCCTTGCTGCAAGCCGCCGAAAACTGCCGTTATGGAAGGTAAGGAACTCGGAGCATCAGACTACAGACGAGACTTTATTTTTTAAAACTTGGCACCTTTTTCAAGCAGTACTGTAATTTAAATCAGGAGCTTCTTGTTTAAGCTCCTGCCTTCTTGATTTTTTCAACCCACCCATCCCCACCCCTTCCTTAAATACTCTGTGGCTCCGCCCCTGCTCTTCTCTGACTGGCCTCTTTACTAGTAGGGAGTATCTGGTGGCTCTCTGCCAACTTTATTCCTTATGAACTCACATTACGCACTGACAACCATGGGCCTCTTCCTAAGACCAAATCTATCAGTCCCTCTACTGGTCCTAGCAGTCTTTATTCCCCATCTTTGTCCGTCACCAACGTCAGCTGCTAATAACCCTGAGGTTTTTCCCCACCCCTTTATCCACCCTTCCACCCACTGAGGTTCTCCCTACCCCCTATCCACTCTCCCACCCCTCCACCCTCTCCACCACCATCACCCTCCCCCACCCCACCCTGCCCAGCTCCATCTACATCTGGTCTCCCACACACTGTTGCCAATGCTTTACCATGCTATCCCCACCATACGTGCTCTGCCCATCCCATGCTCTCTTCCTGTTAGCTCTGCTTACTACCGCCATGGCTCACACAAATGATGTATGTCCTCTCTCCTCAGGTTTGTCTCCCTGCCCCTACTCCTATCTGGCAACATTCATCCAAACCCTAGCCCGTCTCCTCCCTGCCAAACTCAGACCCTCCCTACATTGGAGCTATGCATAGCCTCTATGAACATCTATAGCCTGTTAAAAAAAAAAACTCTGCCCTCCAGTGCTGGATGGCACAACATCAGCCTGACATTCTGGCAATTGTGGAAACCTGGCTGTCTAAATCTACCCTGGACTTTGCGGTCGCTCTCCCTGGCTACTTCCTTTTTAGGAAAGATAGAGTTGGTAAATTTAGGGGCGGCTGCACCGTCTATATGCGTGACTGCTTAATGGGCACCGCTCTACCAATTCCCAAGCTCAATCACGGTACCCAAACTTTCTCATTTAGAATCACCTCAGACCCCTCCAGGGCCCCTCTGACTATCTCAGTAGCCTACATTCCCCTGCGGAAACAAATGCAAGCAAACCAATCCCTAACTGACTACCTGTCCAGCCTCCCACATAAGGGTGAGCAGATATTAGTGGGTGACCTCAACACCAACTGGCTTGCCAGTTCATCTGCCCTTGCCAAGGATGCTTTTGCAGCCCTGGACCTGGATCTAGTACAGCTGGTAACCCAGCTTGCCCATCTGAACCCATCCAATGGCTCTTACACATTACTGGACATCATCCTTGCCAACCGCCCGCACAGAATTGTGGATATCGTTGTCCATCCAAACTCCCTGAGTGATCACTCGTCAGTAACTTTCATGTGGTCCTGCCATCTACCAAAACCTGTGCCCAGCATGGTCTCCTGCGGACTTATCCACCCAGGTAACCTCACTAGGCTTAAGCAGTACCTCACCCAGTGGGACTGGTCACCAATCAACTGGGCCCCTAGTATTGATGAAGCATTCGACTACTTTACCCACTCCTTCAGTGAGGCCTGTGACATCTTTACCCTGCTGGTCAAAACCTGGACTAAGCAACATAGTGCACCATGGATCACAACATCACTGCTCAAACAGCTCCACCACAGAGACAATCTCTGGCATAGAGCCAATTCCTCAGGCAAGTCTGGGGACAGGCAGTCCTACAAGGCTGCATGCAACAGATGTACGTGGGCCACTCGTAAGGCTAAAGCAGAGTACTACAGATCCACACTAGCCTCCTCCTGGGGGTCTAGCCAGAACTTCTGGGACAACATAAAGGAGCTAAATGGGAAGTCTAACTCCCCGCCCCCGTCTCTACTCAACTTTATTGGAACCGCTATCACTGACCCCACTAATATTGCAGACTGCCTAAACACCGCCTTCTCAGATCTCAGCGCAGTTCTCCCTAGTAACTTCTGTGACCCTACCTCTCGCCCAGCCACAGCCCCTCCCTCGCCCACCTTTCTACCTGAGGATCATCTCACCACAAAACTCTTGGCACTATCTAACAAAAGCCCTCAATGTTACCAGCCTTTCCTCTGACCTCCTGGATACTAGGATTCTACGGCAGGTCCTTGATGTAGTACTTAACCCCTGACTGATTTACTCAACCACTCCCTCTGCCTGGGCCAGTTCCCTTTAGCTTGGAAAAAGGCTGTGATCACCCTCATCTTCAAAAGTGGTGACACCTACTCTCCTGGAAACTATCGGCTGATCTCTATTCTTTCTCTCTCTCTAAAGCCCTGGAAAAAATAGTGGCTGACCAATCATCTGAATATCTTGCCTCCCACAATCTCCTATGCAGACAGCAGCATGGCTTCCGTCCAGGTCATAGTACGACCACTGCTCTCGTGGAGTTCTCAAACTTCCTTCACAAAACCCTTGACAAAGGCCACCTTGCAGGGGCTGTGTACATCGACCTTTCCAAGGCCTTTGATACAGTCTGTCACCCACTCCTACTGGACACTCTCCTTCAACTAGGCTTTTCCCAAGGCCTGCTAGACTGGTTTTCTAGCTATCTCTCTTCAAGATCCCAGTGTGTCAAAATAAACAGCACCCTCTTCAGCACCCGCCCGTCCGCTCCTGGGGGGCCCACAGGGCTCCATCCTGGGCCCTCTTCTTTTTAGCCTCTGTAAATGCCCTACCCAACTCCTGCTCCAGCAAGGTCCTGCTATATGCAGATGATGCAGTTCTCCTCTCCTCCCACCCTGACCCCTCCTCTCGTCAGGCCTCCCTCCAGCACTCTTTCAGTCAAATTGGAAACTGGTTCAATGACTGCAGACTGATCATTAACATTAAAAAAACAAAAGCCATGTTGTTTGCCCATCATCAAAATAAGGCAAAAAACTCACCCCTCCATATACTATCCAGCTCACTCCACCCACTAGAACAATTTAGCAGCTACAAATACCTGGGCATTACCTTCGACTCTGCCCTCTCCTTTCACTCGCATATCGACCTACTTACCTCAGCAATTAACATGCGCATAGGCCTTCTCTACCGTCATAAGGACTGCCTCCCACCGGATGCCCTCAGATTGGCTGTCTCCTCCTCTATCCTGTCTCTTGAAGACTATGGTCTCCCTGTCTACGCTGCTGCTGATGCCACCGCCCTCAGGAGAATCCAACTATCCCTAAATAAGGTCTGTAGGCTCCTCACTGGTGCAGACTAATGGACTCATGTATGTACTCTATACTCGCTGGCCAACAAACTCAATCTAGAAGAGCGGTTGCAATATCAGACCTGCCTCCTGGTTAAAAAAATACTTCTAGGTCTCCCCCCGCCAGGGGTGTCCTCCTCCCTCCACCCTGCCTCCCCCTCTGCCTCTACCCGTGGCTCCACTAAGGCCGCTCTCAGAGTCCCGAGAGTGCAGACATCACTCACCCAGAGAACCTTTTGTTACAGGGCACCACACTGGTTCAACACCCTCCCCACTTCGATCTCCTCACTCACTAAAATAGGTCCTTTTAAGGCAGCTCTCAAGAGCCTCATTTTCTCCACCTGCAGCTGCGAATGCGCTCCACAAGCGGGATCCTAGCCCATAGGTGCCCCGCTCCCTCCCTGGCCCCTTTCCTAGCTTGACGACAATCACCTTATCTCAGGCTACAATTCTGAATTTACTGTATTTGTCCTTGGAGCCTAGCTTTCCCACTGTATAGACCTCTGTACTGCTATTGTAAACTATAACTCTTATCTGGGCACTGGATGGCTTGGGATTTTATGTTGTTTGTTCTGACACCTGCAAATATATGAATACTGTTTGCTATTCGCTGTTTGGTATGTAACAAAAACTTCTGTAACCTCCTGTCTATCATATTGCATTTGTGTTGCTGTCTATGTGCTGAATCCACTGGAACTGACGTGGAGACTTTGGAAACGAGTCCTTGACTCAAAGGGTTGTAATTCCGATATGTATAATAAATAAATAAATAAAATGGTTCATATGTTTCTGATTTTCCTTCTGTTGCTGCTCACTTTAATGAACTTTTTACTACTTGTGCCCTTCCCTTTCCCCTGCTCCTGACACCTCTTCTCACCCATCTCTTCATCTTCCTCTGTGCCTCATCCATCCTAGGGGTTTCACTTCTCCCCTGTAACTCCTCAGGAAACCTTGCTTGTCCCGTCCTCACTCAATCATCTTAATTCAATCCTAATGGGCTTGACCATAAACTTCTCCATCTCTAAGCCCCTGCCATTGCCTGCCCCCCCATACTCACCATCTCAACCTTTCCTTCTCCCTCTGCACTGTTCCTCAGTATTAGAAGATTACCAAGGTTCTCCCCTTCACAAAAGGGATGACCCCTCCTCCATAGGCAATTTCCATCCTATCTCCGTTCCCCATCTCTTGCCCACCTGCAAGAGAAACTAGTTTACTCCAGGTCTGTCGACTTCATCTATTCCTCCAACTTGCTCTCTCTTTTTCAGTCTGGTCTTTTGAAGCACCACTCCATCGTCTGCTCCCTGTTGCAGGTCACCCAACTCCATCCTCACTGGGATGGATCAGGGCACATCACGGCAGCAATTTTCATTGACTTGGCCAAAGTCTTTGATTTGGTGACCCACCCATTCTTGCTGGACAACATGAGCTCTGTTGGCCTCTCACCTTCTGCTGTCAACTGGTTCTCTTCCTACCTCTTGGGCCGTCTGCAGTCAGTACAGGATAGAGGCACCCAGTCTCCTCCCCTTCCTGTCCAGTCTGGAGACCCACAGGGGTCTATCCTGGGTCCCATCCTTTTTTCTATATTCCTAAATGACCTCCCCTCTGTTTGTGCCAGCTCACATATCCATATGTATATAGATTACACAATCAACTATGCCCCCAAGCCCTAAGCTTTGGATGTGGAATTCACACTGCAGCAAGACTTCCACAATGTCCTGCATTGGTTCCATGCCAACCAACTTTGAGTCAGCACTAAAAAAACAAGCATTTGTCAGTGCCGAATGTTTGCTTGCTGGTATTAACATTGGAAATGCAGCAGTTAGACTGATGCAGAGTTGGAATGGCAGTGAAGTATTGAACTTCATGCCAACCCCACCTCCAACCTGCAGAGACAGACAGGCATTGGAGTATGCCATTTCATCTCACCCTATCCTGCAGACACCAACAAGTGTTGAGGTGTGCCTTGGGGTATTCAGCTTTTTATTCACCCCACTCCATAAGGACATACGCTGAAATGGGTGCAATATAGGAGAATGGGGTGAAATCTGGGGCCAAAGAGTCCAAGGCACACCTTGATGCCTGTCACTGGCTGTGGGGGCGGGGGTTGGAGGTGGAACGGCATGAGTATTACAGTCAGCAATCCAAAGGCACACCCCTGATGCCTGTCAGTCTGTACAGGGTGGGACGTGATGGTTAGAAACCCTAACGCCCCAGATGTTTGTTGGTATTTGCACTAAAAATTTTCAACATGGCCTTTTTGTGACCCCCACCTCATGAAAGCATTTGTGACCTCTTCTCATGAACAGTGGCACTGTGAGTTTGTCAATGTATCCTGAACTTTGAGTTCCCACAGCGACCGTGCCATTGTGTGCCAGATGTACAAAAACACAGATCAGGCAGGATGTCAAGAATGACAGCTGCACCATTCATAGGGAGGTGTGAAGACATGGCAATGTTAAAAATCGGTAGTGAAAATATTAAAAATGCTAGAACTTCTGAGCGTACGTGGAAACTGCGCAACGCATGCGTGTACCACAGTCATTTAGTGGAATTATTTCACCGAATTTTCAACCTAGGCATTTTGTGACCTCTGCTCATGAACACTGTCAGTATGATTTGCTTAATCTGTCCTGAACATTGATTTCCCAGAGCAACCGTGCTATTCTGCACCAGATGTGTAAACGCACATTTTGGGCAGGATGTAAAAAATGACAGCTGTACTGTTCATAAGGAGGTCTGAAAAAATGAGAATATTGGAAATCTGGAGTGAAAGTACTACAAATTTGCAAAGTTATGAGGGTGCATGGAAACTGCACAACGCATGCTTGTAACAGTTATTTTATGGACGTTTGTCACCAAATTTTTAACATAGGCATTTTAGGACCTCTGCTCATGAACAGAGTCACTGTGATTTTACATATGTACAGACATACGAACTTACGAATCTGCCAGCAGAACAGACCAAACGGTCTATCTAAATCTGAATAAGTGTGCAGCTAGGACCCTAGATTGCAGCTGCCTGAGCCTCCTCCCCATCAGTTCCTTCCCTGCTTGTCACAGCCCCTGCCCCCTGACTCTTCCTCTTGCTTTATCCCAGTCCTTCTTAAAGCTATTGACTGTCCTACATGTTACCACCGCCTCTGGCAGCGCATTTCAACTAGACACCACCCTCTCAGTGAAGTAGTGCCTCCTCATTTCCCTCTAGAAAACGTCCCCCTTAAAAACTTAGTCCGTGCCCCCTCGTCTCTCTTCCACTCCTCAGTTTAAACACCCCCTCAGGTATTTAAACACTTCAATCATATCCCCCCATTCCTCCTCTCCTCCAGTGTGTACATGTTCAGCTCATTCAGCCTAACTTCATATTCCTTTTCTTCCATCCCCTTTAACATTTTTGTTGCCCTCCTTTGCACCCCCTCCAGTAACTTTATATCTCTCCTCAGGTATGGCCTCCAGTATTGCACACAGTACTTCAGGTGTGGTCTGACCAATGATCTGTAGAGAGATAGGATCACATCCCTGTATCTGGATGAGAACCTGCTTACGATGCATCCCAGCATCCTGTTTGCCTTCGCTGCTGCTCTCCTACACTGGGCTGAGTTGTTCATGCTCCCAGTTACCAACACCCCTAGGTTCTTCTCCTCCTCTGTGATCCCCAACCTCACCCCCCCAACCAATAGTCCCTCTTCTGGTTCTTAGGCCTAAAGTGCATCACCTTACACTTGTTTGAATTGAATCCTAGCTGCCATTCTACCGACCATGTCTCTACTTTGGCTAGGTCCCCCTGCAGTTTTTCCCATTCATCCTCTTTGTCCACCACTGCCCCCAATTTGGTATCATCTGCGAACAGACTAACCTTGCTCCCCACTCCATGTGCTATATCAGAGATAAAGAGCCCAAATAGCACCAGGCCCAGCACTGACCCCTGCAGCACCCTGCTTGTCACTGCTTTAGGTACCGAGAGCTCCCCCACTACCACCACCCTCTGCACCCTCCCCTGTACCAGGTCTCTATCCATTTAGTCAGCTTTTTTCCCATCTCCACTGCCGTCACCTTCCCCCCAGTCTCCCATGAGGCACTGTATCAAAGGCCTTACTGAAGTCCAAGTACAGGACATGTACCGCATGGCCCCTGTCCAACTCCCTTTTCACCCAGTCATACTTTATTAGGCTGGTTTGAGAAGACCTCCCTGAGATAAACCCATGTTGCCACCCTTCTTGGATGGCATTACTCTCTAGGAATGCCACCAGCCTCTGCTTCAGTATCGCCTGCATAAGCTTACCCACTATGGATGTGAGAGTGACTGTTCAATAATTTCCTGGTTCCTCCCTAGGCCCACTCTTTTGTATGGGCACCACATGGTCCACCCTCCAGCCCTGGGGCACACATCCCGTTTCCAGGGAGGAGTTGAACAGATCTGCCAGTGGCTCAGCCAACAGCTCCGCCATCTCCCTCAGCACCCTGGGGTGGATGCCATCGGGATTTGGTATCTTGTCCACCCTTACTGTCCTCAGCCCCTCTAGCACCCTAGAACCTGTGATCACTTTGTCCATCACCTCCTCCCCCCTTTCCCCAACCCCTAAACCATGCTGGTAGTGGACCATCCCTCTCCTTCGTGAAAACGGAGCAGAAGTACTCATTTAGAATTTCCGCTTGCTCCTCCCCCTTTTCCACCCAATCCGCTCCCTGTTTTATCCTCACAATATGTTCCTTGTACTTACTCTTTCCCTGACATACCTTAAAAAGTCCTTTCCCCCTCCCTTTATGCCCTGTGCTAACCTTAATTCCCTGGAGGCCTTAGCTTTTTTCACCCTCCTGGCCACCTTCCTTGACCAACTCCCATAAGCCTCCTTATCCTCTCCCTTCCCTGTTCTCCTGTACTTCCAGTATGCAGCCCTCTATGCCTTTACCCCTTGCAGCACTTCCTTGTTCAGCCAGCATGGTTTCTTGGTTCTGCTCTTCTTACTCCTGGCCCTGGTGCAGGCTACTGTGGCCTCTGTTAGCCCAGTCTTTATGACTCCCCACTTTTGTTCTGCATCCATCCCGGCCTTATATCCTGGAGTCTCCCTCACAGTATTGCTCCCACCCTCCAAAAGTCCACCCTACTAAAGTTCACCACCTTAGTTCCTGTGCCTCCTGTCTCCCTGCCCAACACGAGAACAAGCCACACTGTTTGGTGGTCGCTACCCGCTAGTGGGTCCTCCACCCTTACCTCCCTCATCGCCTTCCCATTAACCAGTTCTCTGTCCAAAGTGCTACCAAGCCTTGTAGGCCCACTTACCAATTGCATCAGAAGGCCATCCTGGAACGCATCAATGAGCACCTGCTCCCCGGTACTGCTAGTGGCCAGGGTGCTCCATCAACCCCTGGTAGGTTAAAATCCTCCACTATCACCACACTACCCCTTCTACAGACCCTCCTTATCTGCTCTGCCAACTCTCCATCCAGTTCCCCGGATTGGGCTGGTGGTCTGTACACCACTCCCAGCCTCAGCTTTCTGCCCTTGGAGTCCAGGAGTTGCACCCAAAGCATCTCTGTCCTCTCCTCTTCTCCCTCGTCCGTTATGAATTGGATCCCTTCCTTCACATAGAGTGCAATCCCCCTTCTAACCCCCGGTCCCTACTGTATCGCCTGTATCCTGGGATTGCCAAGTCCCAGTCATGGTACTCTGTGGCCCAAGTCTCTGTCACTGCAGCAGTGTCCATCTTCCCCTCTGAAAGGAGCACCTGAAGCTCTGCAATTTTGTTCCCCAGGCTTCTTGCGTTGAGAGAGACCACCTTCCACCCATACCCCTCCTTCTCCTCACTCTTCTCCTTGGCCTGTGTCCCTTCTCCTGGTAGTCTACACCCTTTCTCCTTGTTATTCTTACCAGGTGGTGATGCCTTCTGTATTACACTCAGACCACTCTGCCCGGCCCCTCCCAGGTTTATTACACCTCTGCCTTTACCTATATCTAGGGGGGGTGAGCTCATTAAGCTCCCCTGTCCGGACCTTTCTACCAACCTCAGTCTTTTGGACACCCCCCACTAGTTTAAATCCAGCTTAGTAGAGATATACTCCTCTAATCCTGCCTTTAACACTCCCATCCCCTCCCTGCTCAAGTGTAGCCTGTCCGCTGTGTACAAGTCACTATTCCCCCAGACCCTACCCCAATTAGTCACTAACCCATAATTTTTGGTATGGCACCAATCCCTCAGCCGCTTGTTAAACTCTTTGATCCTACCCTTCCTCCCCATGCTTGCACATGGTACTGGGAGTACCTCCAAGAATGCCACTGACTCCCCCACACTCTCACACTGCCTGCCCAACTCCTAGAACCTCACCCTCACTACTTCCACAGTCTCCCCCACCAAGTCGTTTGTACCCACATGCAACAGTAAATGAAGTTTCTTCCTCCCCATCACTGCACATTTGAGCAGTGCATGCCCCTTCTGCAGTCAAACTGGGGATAGTTTCAACCCAAATACGGCTGTTCCTATCCTCCCCTTCTGCCCCAGCTCACCCTTTTCAGTATAGAATCCCCCAGAACAAGTCCCCCGTCCCTCACCCCCTTTTCCTTCTAATGCCCTTTCCACCACCCCAATATTCGTTCTTCCCTGCCCCTTACCCCCGCCAGCTGCACTCTGTGATTTCTGTATTTGCACACCCTACTTCTGCCTCATCCCTTTTCTCTGCTTTATTCCTCACATCCCCCTTGAACCCCTTCCCAGACTGACTAATTCCTACTGGGCTTCCCATGTTGACCTCCCCTCCTCCCCTGCTAATTTCCAACCCCTCTCCTATCACCGTTGTTGTCGATTTAGAGCCTTCATTCCCTTCAACCCGGATAGTGATGCCCCTTCCATACTTTCCATTCCCATAGCCTTCTCTCCTCCAGTCACCCTCCTCCTTCCTTACTAGCCCCCCTTCTACCCTTTTGTCCTCGCTAGCTCTTCCCCTACTTGTTGCCATCCCTCTCATGCCCTGCTTATCTTCCCCCTTCAGTATGTTTCTGCTCCCTCCCTCTCTCCCATAGCAGAGACTCGACTCTATTCCTAGTTGATACGCCTCCTACATCTCTTCCCCCTAACGGTTCCACCCACCTACTTGTTTCCCTCTGTGCCCCCCTGGTCCCACCCCTGGTCCCTCCTACAGGCAGCCATCTGCTCTCTCCTGGTACTCCTCGTGGTTTCTTCCTCCCCATCAGGAGGCCCCTCCCTCCTCACCTCAGACACCCCTCCTTCTCCTCTCTTTTCTTGTAGTGTCTCTGATACTGGGGTCAGTATCAGTCCCTAGTTGTTCTTCCCACCCCCTTGCCATCCCTATTGCCCCCAGCCAGGATGCCTACCATACTCATCTGCCCTGACACTTAGACTCCTCCCTAACCTCCTCAGTTCCTCCCTCAAACTAGCCAGTTGTCTACAGAGCATGCACCTCTCCATTCTCCAAGCCCAGTCCAGGATCATGGCGGACCCACACTCTGTACACCCCACCACCCTTCCAAAGATGCCTGCCCTATTGACACCTGGCGCCTGCCCCATTTTGGCTTCCATCTTATGTTACGGGCTCTTACTCCCAGTTTCTGTACCCTACTACAACTGTTAGGGCCTTATTAACTCAAATTCCTGTTCCCCCACACTAGTCCCCCTACTACCCCTTGCTGACTGGGTTAATTCAGTCTCAAATCTCATCCATTAGATACTGTATTACTGTAGCAATCCTAAAGCCTCCTTGTCTGTTTTACACCCCTCAGCTACCATACCTTTTGTTCTCAGCTATCATAGTTTCATTTAGCCCAGTTAGAAATCGTATTGCACGCCAAGTATTACTCAGCTCAGTTAGAGAAATAAACAGAACAAATACATATGTATTATTACAGCAATCCTAACAGTATAGCTCAGTACTTAGCTCAGTTAGAGAAATAAACAGAACAACTAAATCTGTATTATTACAGCAATCCTAAAAGTATCCAGTCATTGCTTTGTCTCCACCCCAGAGACCCTGCTGTAATACAGAACCACACAGGACCCTGGACAGGTGGGTGGGCAACTCTAAAGTCCTGACAGAGCTCCGTTGAGCTCGCTCACTCCCCCTCTCTCACTCGCTCATTCTGTTTCTCCCGGTGCTGCAGGCTGCCCTTTTGTACTGGGCTCCTGCCTGCTTTGGCACCTTTTTCTGCCCACAAAGAAATCCATATCAGTCACGACAGAGTTCCGTTGAGCTCGCTCACTCCCCTTCTCTCACTCGCTCATTCTGTTTCTCCCAGCGCTGCAGGCTGCCCTGTTGTACTGGACTCCTGCCTGCGTTGGTGCCTTTTTCTGCCCACAAAGAAATCCACATCAGTCCTACCAGAGCTCCACTGAGCTCACTCACTCACTCACCCTCTCTCACTCTCACTCGTTCTGTTTCTCATGACGCTGCAGGCTGCCCTTTTGTATTGGGCTCCTGCCTGCATTAGCACCTTTTTCTGCCCACAAAGAAATACACAGCAGTCCCGACAGAGCTACGTTGAACTTGCTCACTCCCCCCTCCCCACTTGTTTGTTGTTAATCTGTCCCAAACACTGATTTCCCACTGCAACTGTGCAATTCTGCGCCGGAAGTGTGAAAACACACTTCGGCCAGGATGTAAAAAATGACAGCTGTACTGTACATAAAGAGGTGTGAAAAAATGCCAGTGTTGAAAATCTGGCGTGAAAATATTGCAAATTTGTGAAGTTACAAGTGTGCGTGGAAACTGCACAATGCATGCTTGTAACACAGTCATTTTATGGACTTTCATCACTAAATTTTCAACATAGGCATTTTAGAACCTCTGCTCATGAACAGTGTCACTGTCATTTTTTTAATCTGTCCCTAAAACTGATTTCCCACAGCGATTGTGCTATTCTGCGCCGGAAGTGCAAAAACACATTTTGGCCAGGATGTGAAAAATGACAGCTATACTGTTAATAAGGAGGTGTGGAAAAATTCCAATGTTGAAAATCTGGAGTAAAAATATTACAAATTCATGGAGTTATGAGCGTGCTCATAAAACAGTAATTTTTTGGATTTTTTTTCACCAGATTTGCAACATAGGCTTTTTGAGAGCCCACCTCATGAACAGTGGCACTGTCGTTTCATTAATCAGTCCCGAAAGGTGACTTTGTGCACTGACGCAAAATCACCTTTGGGACTGAATAATGCCATGACAGTGACTGAATTCATGAGTAGGGGTCCCAATAACCACATGTTGAAAATTTGGTGCTAAAATTCCCCCAAATGCCTGAGATATGCAGCAAAGTTGAAAAAACCCTATTTATGCCATTATACAGCTTACCAGCATTTCTTCAGTTTGCGGTCGGCTTTGAAGAGTGCAGACGTGTTCCTAGTCCACCAAAGATTGTCATGCTGGGCTCCGGAGATAAGTATGGGGTAAGGGGGAGGTGTGGGGAGGCAGGTGTACATAGGGTGGGCGCGGTTGGGGAGGGGCAGGAGAGATCACGTCGGTTTTCTTCTTCGCAGGTGTTGTTTGGTACACTGGGGTGGGCTCCAGTATGCCACCTGCATTTTGTGGGAGGGACCCGAAGCTGACGATTGGGCCCCATCGCACAGAAGTGGGGGCCGAGACCCTGAGGGGTGATTGGGCACTCCTTGGCACACAGCAGAAATTGATGGGCGGGAACATTATGCTGATGGGGAGTAGGCTCCCTATCGGCAAATTGAACTTTGATGGCAGGGACTGAAGCCGATGGGGTTGGGCCCCCCGTTGGCAAAGAAAGACTGCTGGGGGGTGGCGCATGATGCCGAGGGGGATTAGGCACCCCCTCAGCACACAACAGAAACTTTGGGGTGGGGACATTATGCCGACAGGGACTGGGCTCCCTGTCAGCAAATGAAGGGGGTTCGGGGCATGCTGACAGGGGGAATGGGCACCCCCATCGGCTCTGAGGTGGCTGCATAGAGCCACCATGTTACTGGTACTGTTACACCAGGTGAGGTACCGCCCTGCAATGACGGGTCGCTCCCTCATTGCAGCAGAATTGCTGATGCTGTATTGACGAGGTGGACCCTCATTGCAGCGGTCAAATAGTTTCAAGTTGGTGGCACTTCTGCAGAGCCAGTGTCATTGGGACACTGGGCCTGCATTGGGTGCACACCACCAAGCCTACAAATGCAGTGCTGGCATTGGCCGCCACGCTGCCGCACCTTCACAACCCACTTCTCTCCTAAGCTGCTGCATGTTTCTTGCGCATGCACACAAGCAAACATAAAAAGTGTCCAAGACCTTTGGCACCAGCCAGAAGCTGGCCAGGCTCTCCCCCACCCCCATCTTCACCACCCTGGATGGCACCCCCCTTGAAGTGGTTTTCTCCTTCAAATACCTTGGTTGTGTGACTGGATAGCAGGCTTAACTTTTCTGTCCACAGACACCATGCACTCTAAGCTCCACCCTAAACTTGGTGCCCTGTACCACAACAGGGACTGCCTTTCTCCCCAGGTCCACTGGGAACTGATCACCAAAATAGTTCTCATGGTGTCTGACTATGCTTATGTGGTCTACAGCACTGCTGCCTCCTCTTCCCTCAGCAACCTCGACACCCTGTGCAATGATTTTTGTCACTTTGCTACTCACTCCCCCTCTTGTACTCTCCACTGCTCCCTTTACTCCCCCCATCTATTCAACCTCTCCCCTCACGTTGCCAGTCCCACTGTGCATCCTTCATCTCCAAATACTGGTTCAGGTCTCTTCTGTCATACTTCTCCTCACTCATCTCTCCCATCACCTTTGCCTTCTACTCCCTTTGCTCCATGGACTCTCTCACTTTCTTCCTTCCTCACCTGCATTCCTCTGCTGGGCACTCTGTTTTTTTCCGTAGCCTTCCCAACCTCTGGAACTTGCTCTCTTCTTCTCTCTGCCTATCTCCCTCTCCCCTCTCCTTTAAATACCACTGAAAACTTTTCCCTGCCCCATCCTGCTCCTGCCAGTCTTCCACCTAACCCTACCTCTGCAAGGCCCTGTCACGTCTGTGCTATAGATATGCATTCATCTGTGTACTACTGCTGCCTGACCTAGATGTTACTCCAGTTATGGCAATTTATTTTTCCACCTGTACAGTTGTTACTTTATTGTACATAAATGCCGTTCAGTGTGCTACCTCATGGTTCTACCATTGTCAGTGTTCTTTTATCCTGTTAGTTGTATACTATTATGAACTTTGTTTTGTACCAAATCATTGATGCTGTATCTGTTGTACTAATTTACTCCTCTTCCCCTTACCCCCTGGGTCCCATTTGGAAATGAGCCTTGCTCAGAGGGCCTTTCCTGGTTACAAGTTTTCAAATAAAAATAAATAAATAAATGTTTACAGTATAACCATCATGTTTTCAGGAATTTTATATTTTAATTCATTCAAGGGGCTTGGCTTCATCTCATCGCTGGTCTTTCAAATATTTTACATGAGCAAGTATTTGGTGTGGGGGGGGGGGAGGAGGGGATCACCACCAGGAGAAAAAAGTGCTGCACTGTGCAGTTTTGGAGTCCACATTTGAAAAAGGTCAGGGACAGAGTGGAGGCAATGCAGAGGGTGACCGAGATACTCCAGGAACAGAAGGTTAAGATGTTCCAGGAGAGCTTGGTGGATCTGAACATGTACATGCTTGAGGGGGAGAGGGATGTGATTGAAATATACAAATACCTCCATGGGGTAAATAAGGTGAGCATCAGGACAATGTTTAGACTGAATGGGAACACAAATGCAAGGGGCAACTCCATGAAGCTGGCAGGAGGCAAATTTAAGAGCAATATCAGGAAGTACTTTGAAGGGGTGGAACAGGCTGCCAGAGGAGGTGGTCTGTGCAACAGCAGTGGGGGATTCAAGTGAGGGTAGGACAGATACAGGAGCTTGGTAAAGACCTCATTAGAAAGGGAAGGGAGAGGAGGAGGGTGATGGGTCTTAAGAACTCTCTCATTCAGCATTTGTTAAGTGGAAATGGGCAGACATGATGGGCCAAATGGCCTTTTTCTGCCAACAGAGTTGATGTTTCTATGTGCTTTTTTCCATTTTATGTTTCCAAACATCTGATGGTCCGCCCAACTGCACAATTGTTCTGTTTATCACATCACAAGCTGTTGTGATAGTGAGCACTGTGTTGTCATGACAAGTGCACTATGAAGTGAGAAACCTGTGATGGAATGCTTTTTCTACAGACTTCTTTGAAAAGTAGGCACAATGTTCTGCAAAACCTGGCAAAGCAAGTGGATTCTTAAAAAAACAAGTTCTCTGGTAAATTGTGGTAACAAAGTAAAAATTGTTTCTGGAAAAATCTACTGAAGTTGATTCCCGCTCTTTAAACAAGAAAAGTCTGCACCAAAGGCACCACATTCAGCTGTGGGGCTGGTCCCAATGTGCACTCTGTGTGCAAAAACATTTTGGTTTACTTACTGTTTCTGTAGTACAGTAGATTGTATCAGACATTTTGTTTACTTCTAGGCTGATATCTCTGGTACTACAGATCCCAGAATCTCCTGCAACTGACATCAAAGTGGTAAATAGAAGCATAAGGCAATGATGGCAGAAAAAGACCAATGGTCCATCCAGTTTGCACAAGTTCCCTGTCTAACCCTGGTACCTACTGTCCATTCAGGGTCCTAGTCCTCTCTCCTCCCTCCATTCTCCTTCCTGATTATGTTCCACTGAGTAACCACTACAGCTTTCACTCTGTCCCAACCGTGCTTGAAACTATTAACTGTTATAGCACCCACAACTTTGGCTGTTAAGACTATTCTGTGGCTTCACCACCTTCTCTGTAAACTAATACTTCCAAGTGTCTCTCCTGAACCTCCCTCCTGTTAGTTTCCATTCATGCCCTTGTAACCTTGAACTAGTATTCAAGCTAAATAGTTCCTCACAGTTCACCTTGTTTATTCCTTATAGGAACTTGGAGGTCTCTATTATATCTCCTCTCTCCCTTCTGGTCTCCAGTGAGTACATGTTCAGTGTCTTGAGATGCTCCTCGTATGACCTACCCTGTAGGCCATGAATCATTTTTGTTACCCTGCACTGCACTGTCTTCAGTCTGTCCTTATCTCTCCTGAGGCGAAGGCTCCAGCACTGCATGCAGAACTCCAGGTGTGGCCCCACTAAAGAGCTACAAAGGGGTAGTAGTATCTCCTTCCTCCTGCTATTAATACTCCTCTCTATACACCCAAGCATCCTACTTATCTTACCATAATCCTTATTGCACTGGCTTAATTGCTTGAGGGTGTCCCTGATGATAACCCCTAGGTCATGTTCCTCAGCTGTAGTGCTAAGTCTCACCCTACCCATTCAGTTATCTGTCCTGGGGTTCTTGTTTCCTTGGTGCATTACCTTGCACTTTTTGGCATTGAATTTCAACTGCCAAACCTTAGACATCTCTCTAGCTTTTGTAAGGTCTGTGCATTTCACTGATTCCCTTGTTGCTATCCAAAATCCCACAGAGCTTAGTGTCATCTGTGAAGAGACACAACCCACTCTGGATACCTTCTCCAATACTACTGATGAACACATTGAAGAAGACTTGGTCCAGGACAGATCCCTGTGGCTCCCTGCTCATGATCTTCCTCTCCTGTGACCCCATTGACCACAGCCCTCTCCTGCCTACCCTTTAGCCAGTTTCCTACCCGGTTAAACATGTCCCTATCCACACCCAGTTCCTCTTCTTCTTCAGCAAGTGTCTGTGGAGCACTGAGTAAAAAAGCCTTGCTGAAGTCAAAATACAGTAAATCCATGGTGTGGCCCCTATCCAGTTCCCTCCTAACCCAATCAAAGAAATCTATCAGGTTCATCTAGCACAACCTCCCTACCACAAACCCACGCTGTTTACTCTCCTGGAGATTGTTGCTCTCCAGGTAGTCCATGAGGTCTTTATTTACCAGTGACTCCATCAGTTTCCCTAAGATAGAGGTTGGACTGACAGGTCTGTAGGCAGTAGTGGGAGATTCAATAGCCTGCAGTGCATGTTAGAGTTTATATAACCTCTTATCTTTTGATTTCTGGTCCTGCTGTCCTCCCTGGGTTAATCCCAGAGGACTGTATATAGCCCCTGGAAAAAAAGCAGAACCAGAAAACATCTGATCAGAGATTAGAAAAGCTCTTAATATGCACTGCTGGCTATTGAATCACCCATTCCTGACTAATGTTCTGATGTCAGCTGCACAGGATTCTTGGAGTTGTAGTAACAGAAGATGTCAGCCTAGAAGTAAGCAAAATTAGTCTGATACAATCTATTATACTACAGTAAACAGTAAGTAAATGTTTTTGCACACGAAGTGCGCATTGGGACCAGACCCACATTTGAGTGTGTGTCCCTTTGTGCTGACTGATCCCTTTTAAGGAGAACTCCACTGAATCTGTAATTTGTTCCTATAGAAGCAGTACTTTTAAATATAAGTTTCAATTCTGCTATAATACATAGTGAATGATAATAACACTATAAAGTAGAGTGCTTTTCAGGCTTACTATCATTTAGTACTCATGTCAGTGGTGAACTATAATAAGATATGATGTAGCACTTGAATGTTAATATGGTGTGATATAGGAAATTAACTTTAATAAGGTATAATGTAGAAAGTGAACAATAATAAGGTATGAAGTAGGAACTGAACAATAATAAGGTATGATATAATACCTTAAGAGGTGATGTTGGAACTAGACATTAATAAGGTACGATGTAGGAACTGAACAATAATAAGTTAAGATGTAGTAACTGAATGATAAAAATGTATGATGTAGGAACTGAATGATTATATACAGCTTAATCTGGTTCAAGGTCAGTTGGCATTCATCTGTATCCCCTTCCCCCGGGTCGTGCCTGAAAATAGGCAGGATTTGTCTAGTGCACTTACCCGGTCAACAAAAACTAAATTAATAAAGTATGACGCAGATACTGAATGATAATAAGATATGATGTGGGAACTGAATAATTATAAGGTATAACATAGGAACTAAATGATATTAAGGTATGTAAGTAATAATAAGTAAATAATGATTTTTATTCATTGCATAAATGATCATAGTTAAATTCCCATTAAGCTGAAAGCTCATTTACAAGGGACATTATACAGTCATCCTGGTTATAAAACTTAGGAAAGAAATCAAGTCACTTTACAAGTGTAAATAAGTTTGTTTAAAACATTTAAATTGCAGTATACATGAACATTTAGAGCGCAATACTACCTGTTATGTTACTACACAGCCAGAATACATAAACAGCTTAAGGATATTATATAGGATATAGGATACCCTATTATGTCTTCTAAGCACAAAACAACATTAAGATAATACTCAAAACAGCTTAATAAGAAGACTACTACACTGTTTAACCTGAATCTATAGCTACACAACAAGTTCTTGGGTGAGCTGCTTGTGACTAATACCACAGCTTTATATTTTTCCATTTGATTCTAGTACTTTGGGATCTGAGGTAATTAGGAAATTTATTCCACACCTTTGGACCAAGGCATGAAATAATAGCACTTCTGGCCCTAGTTCTATAGTTTGGCACTTCAATCTCTAAATACTGTGATGATCTCAGTCCAGTTTTATTTGTTTAATTCTCAACTCTTCAGTTATATATTCTGGCAAGTAATTATTAACCCTGTTATACATTATTTTACATATGTGTAAATTCCATCAAAGATCTAACTGTATCCAATTTAATTCATGATAAAGTTAACAATGATATGCGCACCGATTTGCATCTAAGACATATTTTGCCAGGCGATTGTAAATAATATCTATTTTTTTTTAAATCTGTTAATGAGGCTCCATTGTATACAACATCTACATACTCTATTATTGGAATTATCATGGTATTACTCATATGCTGTTTGGTCTGTCTAGTAAGTTCATTCTTTATTTTATATAACATTCCAAGTTGTTGACCCAATTTCTTTACTGTTTTGTCTATGTGTATTGTCCATGTACAGTAAGCATCCATCCACAGCCCTAGATATCTGTACTCTGTAGCATGCTGTAATTTAATTCCATCATATGTAATTATGTCCAGTGTAGTGTCTATGAATAAATCTCTATTCCTTTGTTGGAATAACATAACTTTTATTTTACCAGTATTTAAAACTAACTTATTTCTTAAAAAATAATGTTGCATCTTATTAAATGCTTCTTGTAGTCCTGACTGTATATATTGCATTTTGGTCCCAGATAAGTATATAATAGTGTCGTTATAGGAACTGAATGACAAAAAAGTATGAAGTAGGAACGGAATGATAATAATGTATGATATAGAAACTGAGTAATAAGAAGGTATGATGTAGGAACTGAATGATTATAATTAAAAGTGCCCTGCACTGGTTCAAGATAAATTAATATTAACTCCAGAGTTGGGGAGCCCCGTGGAGAGAGGGAGAGGGAGAGACAGTGGCTTTAAAACTGAAGTGGTACTCTGCCACTAATTACACTGAGTCAGATGCTACCAACTCAACAGGATCTCCCTGGCAGACTACCAGGTTCTGTGGAATCAGACTGACTGCCAAAATGACAGTCACTTTTCTGCCTATCCACTGGTGGTTGTTCTTCCCTCCTAGACTACACATGTCCATTTGTGACAGAGCAGCAACAGCATTGTGACTCAACATTCAGGTCACCATCTGCAGCCCCTGGCCAGTGGAGTTCAGACCACCAGAGGTGCCCTGTCTACGCATGAGTCATGGACACTGAAGCAGAATGCATGGGGACAGACAGCCGAGTTGGGGTTCTCTCAATTCCACCCAGTTTCCAATCTCGGCACTATCTTTTTTTCATTATCTCACCCCTGTATAAAAATAGAATGGCATGACCTTCTTTTATGCTATAAAATGAATATAAAGTATGTTGTAGGAACTGGATACTTATATGGTATGAAGTAGGAACTGAATGATAATGAGGTATAATGTAGGAAAAAAATGATAATAAGGTATGTTGTAGGAAATGAATGAGAGTAGGTTATCACATAGAACCGAATGATAAAAAGGAATGATGTAGCAGCTGTACATTAATAAGGTATGATATAGTAAATGAACATTAATAAGGTATGATGAACTGTAGAAACTGAACTTTAATAAGGTCAGATGTAGGAACTGAACATTAATAACGTATGCTGTAGCTAGCCTGGTGGTGTTGAGGGTTGAGGAGCTGTATGCCACACCTTGTGCCATGCCAGCGACCCAGGATCGGGAGTGACCTAGGGTGCTGGGGGTCAGCTGGGAGGGAGGAGGATTGAGTGTCCCAGGGACTGCTCTCCTCCTCCAGGGAGGGTGGAAAGGGATGACAGCAGACGTGCTGGCTCCTCAGGGTGGCTGGGGGTTGGTGCATGTTGTGGTCTGCTGTGGGGTCGATGTGGGTTGAAGCCAGAGCATGGACGCATGCACAGAACATCCTTGGCATCTTTGCATGATCACATCATTGGGGAGGAGCACAAGAAGAAAATCTTCCCCATGCATGTGAAGGTGGTCGACTGGGGTCACGGCGGACTCATCAAAGTTAGCTCCCCTGGTGCTCGCCTGTCCTTCTGCAGTGAGTGGGGTAAGTCCCCATCATGATGTGACTGGGAGGTGGAGGACATAAGGGTTGAGCTCAGGCTATGGTTGGGGCAGGGCCAAAAGCAACTGCTGGATGGAGGGGAACCATAGGAACAACACCCCCCAAGCTGAGAAGAAATAAATAAAATAAGTAAAAAAAAAAATAAGGTATGCTATAGGAAATGAATGATAATAAGGTGTGATATAGGAACTGAACTTTAAAGAGGTAAGATGTAGGAATTGAAAATTAATAAGGTCTGCTGTAGGACTTGAATGACAGTAAGACATGTTGTAGCAACTGAATGATTATACTGTATGAAGTAGGAATTGAATTATAAGGTGTGCTGAAGGAACAGCTAGACAATTATATGGTATAATGTGGGAAATGAGCTATAATAAGGTGTGATGAAGGAACTAAACATTACCATAATAGGGTATGATATAGGAACGGAATGATAATAAGGTATGATGTAGTAACCAAATGTTAAAAAGGTTTGATTTACTTTAGCAATAGAAGTTTAATAAAGTAAGACATAGGAACATAACTGTGAAAAGAATGATGTAGGAAGTGAACAATAGTAAGGTATTATGTAAGAACAAAACAATAATAATTTATACAGGGTGATAGACAGAAGAAGGTTCTGAGCCCATCGTCTGTCTATCCGCATCAACGGGTCCAATGTACACCCCCCCCCCACTGAGCAGGTTATTTATCTAATTTGTGCTTAAATATTTCTATATTATTGCTCTGTATTACATTGTTTGATAAAATATTCCATAGTCTATCCACCTGTTGGGAAAAGGCATTTAATCTCCAATTTCTTATAGTATATTCCAGTTTAATTTGAAGTTTGTGTGATCTAAGGCTAAGGGATTTATTATGAATCTCAGAACCTATTTTCATAATCAGTTCTGAATCATTCATTATTTAAACATCATTAGGAGGTCTCTTCTCACTTGCCTATGATCAAGGTGATACATCCATAAGGTTTCTAACCTATCCACGTATGTCATGTGATGCAACCTGGAGATCAATTTGGTTATTCTGCATTGGATCCTTGCAACATTATCTATGTTCTTCTTCAAATAAGGATTCCACAGTGGTGTACAGTAGTCTAAGTGAGGTCTGATAAATGTTTTGTACAGAGGCATAATACATTGTTTACTTCAACTCAAAAATAAATTTTTTATGCAGTTTACTATATGGTGGGACTTTTGAACCAACTTGGTACAGTGGTTAGTGAATTTCAAATCTATTATGATGCCAAAGTCCTTTTCGGTTTCCACTTTTTAAATACATTTTGCATTTGTATAATAATCCTGATGTATATTATTTTTCCTAAGGTGCAGAATGGAACATTTTTCAACACTGAACAACATGCAATTTTTGAGCAGTAGTAGACAGTGCACTCAGAGCTCTGACGAAGCCCAACTAGGGTGATTCGTAAGCAACCAGCAGTGTTTGACACTGCAGTCCATTCTCTGTTTGGATCTTCTGTATATGATGGAAAAAAGGATTGGCAAAAAACCTTTTTGAAGCTCCATCTCTTCTTTGGTACCTACCGGTTGGTGAGTGTGCTGTCTACTACTGCTCATAGACTGAACCTTACAGCAGCACCACTACTCCAGCTCCAAACCCCACCTGCAGCTCAGAACATACTATTGTTTTCAGCCCATTGTTCCACCTTGTAGAGGTCATCATGAAGTCTTCTTCTGCAAGCAGTAGGCTCTAAATCTTAATAAGATATGATGTAGGAATGGAATGATAATAAGGTATGATGTAGGAACTGAATGATGATAAGTATGATGTAATAACTGAATGGTAATAAGGTATGATGCAGGAACATAATTATAAGGCATGAAGTATGAACTAAACAATAACAAGGTATGATGTAGGAACTAACTTTAATAAGGTATGATGCAGGAGACAAGTGATAATATGATATAATTAAGTGATAACATTCAGTTGCTTGGAGTATACGAAGTAATAAACAGATTCTGTGGGTGATTAAATGCTGAGGCAAAGCCGAGGCATTTAATCATCCACAGAAGCCGGTTATTACTAGTATACTCCAAGCAACAGAATATTATCTCTATTACATGACTTGGAGTTATGTACATTTGTAGTAAAATAGTAGGAGGAACATATTTTGGGTCAACAGAAAGTTCAGTGGTGTGCGTTCACTCACTGCTGCAGCGTAAAGCCAAGGGGAAACTGATTCATAAATGAGTTACACATTTTTGACAAAACATAAGTACAAGATAGCTTTTGATACACCTGGCAGCACAGAACAACACAAATGTACTGATAGGGTGAAACGAGCGCTGTAAATTTTGAAGTTTGTATTTAAAAATAGAAGCAGGATTTCAGGCATGCGTATTAGAGATGTGTTAATGTGCATGCCTGGAATCTCGCTTCAGTTTTTGTACAGAAACTAGTTAACTTTGTAGCTTTCAGTTTAAGCTATGAGTGAATTTGTGCTATTCTGTGCTGTGATGTGTATCAAAAAGTATTGTTTAGTTGTATTTTGGCAGAAATGTGTCACTTGTTTATGAACAAGTTTTCTGTCAGCTCCGCGGTGCAGGAGTGAGTGAACACGGGGCAATGAGCTTTGCGACGGTGGATGCAGAATGTGAGTATGATTAATATCTGAAAAAAAAGCAGTTTAGAATACAGTTAAGAGGATATTTTTATTTTACAATAGTAATTCAGACTGGACAGACCTTTACTTGTTCTGAATGCTGTTACTGTGCTCAGTGTGGGCTTGGCATGTCTCTCATTAAACGACTGTGGGCGTGCTTCTGGTTCATTAACCGACTGTGGGTGGGGTTATTGTTTCATTAAACGACTGTGGGTGGGATTTGAGTAAATAAATCATTCTGGGGTGTTGGTTTGCAGTTTGTGAGGGAATAACTGACAGGTATTCTCTTCTGTGATTGGTTGAGAACAGATACCTGTAGTGTAATGTAGGATAATGTAGGAACTGAATGATGATAAGGTATGATGTAGTCTTAATAATAATAATAATTTTTTATTTATATGGCACCTTTCTATTTCCAAGGTGCCTTACATATAAAACATTTAAAACAATTAAAAACAACCATTAAGAATCCAATAATATTCATCAGAGCCAAAATCATTAGCAAATAAACAATTCAGTTTTCCAGAAAGGCCTTTTTCCAAAGAAAAGTTTTCAAACCACTCTTAAATTCCTCCACAGAGGTGCACTCCCATAACCGACAGGGTAGAGAATTCCAAAGGGTGGGAGCAGCATAGGAAAAAGCTCTAGCACCAGATGATTTCAGCTTCACACTTGGAACCTCTAGCAACCCCTCGTCGGCTGAGCGGAGCGATCGATCGGGGCAGTAGGGTACCAGAAGTTCTTTTAGATAGACCAGACCCTGACCGCATAGGGCTTTAAAAGTCAGCAAGCCAACTTTAAAGGTGATCCACCACCGTATCGGCAGCCAGTGTAGTTTGAGCAGCACTGGAATGATATGACAGGATCTACTCGAGCCCATCAAAAGCCAGGCTGCTACATTCTGCACTAGCTGCAGGCAATGGATTTCAACCCCTGAAAGCCCTAGATAAAGGGAGTTGCAATAGTCTAGGCACAAGGACACAAAGGTGTAGACCAAAGTTGGAAGGTTGTCAGACAGAACCAGATACCTAACCCTGGCGATGTTCCTAAGATGGTAAAAGGAAGTCTTGATGACAGCTGACACCTGCAACTGCAGTGCCAGTCTATCATCAAGAATCACCCCCAGGTTACGCACCCGTTCGGAGGTCGGGAGAGAGATGCCACCAAGAAAAATTCCGGAAGGTGCACCAACACCCAACCCCCCTATCTGTCGACCTGGGTCCACAACCAGTACCTCTGTCTTTTATGAGTTCAACTTCAGCCAGCTAGAATCCATCCACTCCTGGATTTCTTTTAGACAGTTGTTGAAGACTGAAAGAGCTCCATTCTGGTCGGGAGCAAAAGAAAGATATAGCTGGGTATAATCTGCGTATCAGTGAAACCTCAGCCCATACCTTCTTACAATGTCTCTGATGGGTAGCATATACACCGCAAATAACATGGGTGACAGTACTGAACCCTGAGGCAACCCACACAACAAAGCCGTTGGGTCTGAGGAAAAAACCCCGGACACAACTCTTTGTGATCTCCCCTTGAGGAACGAGGTGAACCATCTTAAGACGGTTCCCAATATTCCACATACTGTATATGCCTCAGGCATTCTATCAACTCCACATGATCCATGGTGTCAAAAGCTGAAGAAAGATCAAGAAGAACCAAGATGGAACGGCTCTTCTGATCTCTCGCCATCAGGAGATCATTGAGCACCCGAACCAGTGCTGTCTCGGTACTATGTCTTTTATGAAAACTGGACTGAAGGGGTTCATAGATGTCATGGATGGTCAAATGGTCCTCCAGTTGAGCTGCCACTACTTTCTCAATCACCTTCCCAACAAAGTGAAGGTTAGAGACAGGTCTGTAGTTTGCGAGACAGTCTGAGTCCAAGGTAGCTTTCTTCAAGAGTGATGTTACTACTGCCTCTTTCAGGGAGCTAGGAAACTCACCCGATTCCAAGGAGCACCAGACTACTCGCACAAGGACTGGACCGATGATATCACTACAACCCAAAATTAGGGAGGTTGGTCCAGGATCCAAACTACAGCACATAGGGCGCACACTCTGGCTAATCCTCATGACATCCATGAACTTCAGTTGACTGAAGGAACTCCAGGAAAATTGGGGCACAGTGATCTCACACCGATCCACAGCAACCCCCCTAGAGTGTGCTGGCTGCAGATCCACCATGATGTCGGCCACCTTATTTGCAAAGAATCGAGCAAGCTCATCGCACTCTAATTGCGAAAAAGCTTTCTGAACTTGCAGACAGGCTGGGCTGCACAGTCTGTCTACAGTTCAAAATAGCTGAGCTGGTCGATTCCGAGCCACCGCAATCTCCCTGGACAGGAATTCTGCCTTCTTACGGGTGATTGCAGATTGATAGACCAAATAATGGTCCATCAATCTAAGGTGGTCAGTATCAAAAGCTGACCTTCGCCGGCAATGCTCTAACCTTCACCCCTGTCTCCGCATCTCCCTCAACATCCCATCAAACCAAGGGGACTTGGAGCGAAGGGAGAGGGGTGAACACGGACTGGAGCAATAGAATCCAGAGCCCCCATAACAGCTGTATTATAAGCTGACATGAGAGTCTCTGGATCATTGCTTGCCAATGCAGGGAATGAGAGGTCAAGTACCACTGCAAGGCCTTGAGAATTTATATCCCATAAAGGGCGGTACTTAACCATCTCCAAAGGGGAAGTCCTTCTAGAGGGGGTGCAAAAATTAAACCCCACAGTGTAATGATCAGACAACGAACAGTAAAAGAAGGTGACAAGACTTTCTATAGATACATTAGTGAAAGGAGAAAGTCCAGAGGGGGTATTGCTAAGCTTAATGGAGAAAAGGGAGCATGTGAGGAGGAGGACCCTGTAAAGGCATCTATCCTAAATAGATACTTTGCTCAGTATTTACTGAAGAGAAGGTAGGGCAGGGACCACAGCTCAGCATCATGGACACAGGAGGAGGTGAGCACTACTCCCTTCACAAAAGAAAGGGTCCTACAAGAGCTTGCTAAGCTCAGGGTGGATAAGGCAATGGGACCTGATGGCATACATCTCAGGGTACTTAAGAGCTAAAGGAGGAGCTAGCAGAGCCATTAGCAGAATTGTTTAGTGAGTCTCTGAGCACAGGAGAGGTCCCAGAAGACTGGAGAGGGCTCATGTGATCCCGCTCCACAAGAGTGGTAGCAGGAGGAGGCGGGAACTACAGACCAGTCAGTCTTACCTCAGTAGTGGGCAAGATTATGGAGGCACTCCTTAAGGAAAGGATAGTGCAACACCTGGAATCCATAGGGCACAGGATCCAAGACAGCATGGGTTTACAAAGGAAGGTCCTGTCAAACTAATCTCATAGATTTCTTTGACTGGGTAACCAGAGTGGTGGACCAGGGGGAGCAGTTGATGTCGCCACCTTGACTTCAGCAAAGCTTTTGACACTGTTCCACATAGAAGATTGATAAATAAGCTAGGTAGGCTCGGGTGGGTCAGAAGTTGGTCAACTGGGTGGCAAACTGGTTGACTGGCAGAAAACAGAGAGTGGTGGTAAATGGTATACAGTCAGAAGAGATGCAAGTCACAAGTGGGGTACCTCAGGGATCAGTCCTGGGGCCAGTCCTATTCAACATCTTCATTAGTGACCTCGCAGATGGACTAGAGGGTAAGGCTTGTCTGTTTGCAGATGACACCAAGATCTGCAACAGAGTAGATGATCCAGATGGGGTGGGCAGAATGAGAAGAGATCTGGATAAACTAGCAAAATGGTCAGAAGAGTGGCAACTGGGATTTAGCTAAAGAAGTGCAAAATCATGCACATAGGGAAGAGAAACCCAAGCCAATTATAGGCTGTGAGGGAGTTGCTAGCAGTCACAAAGGAAGAAACAGACTTGGGCATCATCATCACTGATGACCTAAAATCATCCAAGCAGACCTCTAAAGCAGTAGGTAAGGCTAGGGGGGTGTTAGGGTGTATTAGTAGGGGTATCACAAGTCGTAAGAGGGAGGTAATAATCCCTCTGTACAAGACATTGGTTAGGCCCCATCTGGAGTACTGCTTGCAGTATTGGAGGCCACACCTTCACAAGGACATTAACCAAATTGAGGCAGTCCAGAGAAGGGCAACCAAAATGGTACAGGGACTGCATCAGAAGACATATGAGGACAGATTAACGGAGCTCAATATGTATACCCTTGAGCAAAGGAGGGAGAGAGGTGATATGATTGAGACATTTAAACACCTTAAGGGCATAAACAAGGTGAAAGAGTCTAACATGTTTAAATATAAGAAAAATAGCAGGACAAGAGGACACAGCATGAGATTAGAGGAGGCCGATTAAGGGGAATGTGAGGAAATTCTTTTTCACAGAAAGGGTGGTAGATGCATAGAATAGCTTACCACAAGAAGTGGTGGCTATGAATACAGTGCAGGGCTTCAAACAGGCATGGGATAGGCATAAGGGAGCAATACAAATGACTATGAATAGATAGGTCACTGACAGAGCAAAGGCCGATGGCACATTTATAAGGTAGAAAAAGAAATGGGCAGACTGGATGGGCCTTGCGGTCCTTATCTGCCGTCAACTTCTATGTTTCTATGTTTCTATGTAACCCGACAGGTTCCACCCCCACGTCGGAGGTTTCAATCCCTAGAAGGAAGATTAAGTCCAAAAAGTGTCCAAATTTGTGTCTAGCAGTGGAAACCACCTGTGTAAGGCCCAGAGATGTCAATAACTGGAGGAAGTTTTGACCAAATTGTGAGAGTTCATCATTGACCCAGGTGTTGAAATCGTCCAGAATCATCAATCTGGGCAATTCAAATGCCATGTCGATGACGAAGTCCGCCACTTCCTGAAGGAATCGCTTCTCATCACTGGGTGGACGGTAGATGAGGGCGATTCGAAAGCCTACACCTGCTACTGCTATACACTCAAAGGGCTCAACCTCCCCAACTAATACCTCCATGAGGCCCAGTTCAGTCTTGAAACAGACCGCAACCCCCCCCTGCGATCCAATCTCAGGCGGTGTATCACCGAGTACCTGGTCGGAGTCATAGTCTCCAAAATGGGGCCTGAATTATCATCCAACTACGTCTCGGTGATGCAAGCCAGGTCCACCATACCAACAAGATCAGCAATAATTGCAGTCTTATTTTTAATGGACCAGGCATTGCACAACACCGCCTGAGTTGAATGAACCCCGCGGGCTGCCTGGGCCATCTGCCTACATATTCGGTAGTGCCCTTGGGTATGGGCACCAGACATGGAGAACCACGATCTGGATTAATAAGATACGATGTACTGTAGGAACTGAACTTTAATAAAGTATGGTGTAGGAACTGAACTTTAATGTGGTGTGATGAAGGAACTATAGATAAGGTATAATGTAGGAATTGAATGTTAAGATATGATGTACTGAACAATAATAAGGTGTGAAATAGGACTTGAATGATGATAATGTATGACGTAGGAAATTAACTTTAATAAGGTGTGAGGTAGGAACTAAATATTATGGAATGATATAGAAAGTGAACAATAATCGGGTATGATGCATGAACTGAATTTTAATAAGGTATGATGTGGGAACAAAAGGGTGATAAGGTATGATTTAGGAATTTAACTTAAATAAGTATGAAGTAGAAACTGAACAGTAATAATACGTAATGTAGGAACTGAAGAATAATAATAAGCTATGATATAGAAACTGAAGTTTAACAAGGTAAAATGTAGGACATGAATGATACTAAGGTATGATGTAGGAACCGAACAATAATAAGGTACAGTACCTATAATGCAGGAACTGAAGGTTAATAAGGTATGATGTAGAAACTGGATGGTAGTATAGCCTAAAGGTTAGAGAAATGAGCTGTAAATGAGCTTGGTTCATTCAGCTGACCTGGGTCTGATTCCCACAACCTCCACTTGCATACTGTGTGACTCTGAGCAAGTCACTTAACCAGCTCGTAGCTTCAAAGTCACTCTGAAATTAGGCACTTGTGTCTAGTGGATCTTACCCAGTTAACAAAGAATAAATACAAATTTAAAAAAAATTGTGTGATAATAAGTTATGATGTAGGAAATGAATGATAATAAGATATGAAGTAGGAACCAAATGATAAAAAGGTATAATGCAGGAACTGACTAATAACAAGGTGCAATGTAGGAACAGAATGATAATAAGGTATAATGTAGGAACTAAATTTTAATAAGGTATGATGTAGGAACTGAACGATAATAAGATATGAAGTGGGAACTGAATAATAATAAAATATGAAGTAGGAACCAAATAATTATAAGATATGATGTAAGAAGTGGCTGATAATAAGGTACAATGTAGGAATAGAATGATAATTAAGTGATAACATTCATCTTGTAGTAGTATATGAAGCAATAACCAGCTTCTGTGGATGATTTTAATCACCACAGAAGCTGGTTATTGTGAGTATACTACTACAAGATGAATGTTATCACTATTATATCAGTAGAAGTTTCACAGATTTTTTTATGACAGTAGTAGTAAAAAACAAGTAATGCTACAGGTTGAAATTAGGGAAAGCCATGACTCTGGGCATGCGCATTAGTGACGGAAGTAGTATGCGTAGTTAGTCCTAGTTTTAGTTTCGGATGTCCGTTTTCGTGCTGTTAAGTCTGCCGCTGCTGCTGAGGTATTCTGTGCTGACTACACAAAGCATTGTGTGTGTGTGTGTGTGTGTGTGTGTGTATCTAAATTCTGCGTCTGTTTGTGCCTTAATCTTCGTACAATGCAGTGTGACGTTCAGCAACAAAATGATGTGGGTGTGATCCTTTTGACTTGGTCTGCGAGGTCTCTCTGTTCAGTACAGTTGAGCTGCAACATTCTGTGTGGCTGGTTGCTCCATGTCCAGCTGCTGTGGTAAGCGTTTGTGATAATATTTATGGAGACGTGAATAATAAGGTTGTCTGTACTGCAGAAGTTGAAGGGGGGGCATGAGTGTGAGTACATTTTACAGTGAACAAGTAGTGTGGGCAACAGTGGACAGTATGGTTAACCTACTCTGGGCATGGTTATAGGTGAATAAACTACTTTGGGAAAGTGATTAAACTACTGTGGACGTGGTCATAGGTGAATAAACTACTATGGGCATCTTGGTGGCAGTTTGTGGGAGGACATCTGGCAGTTTTCCTGTGTTCTGATTGGTTGAGACTGGATATCTCTGGTATAATAATGTATAATGTAGGAACTGAACTTTACTAAGGTATGATGTGGGAAATGAACATTAATTAGGTATGTTGTAAGAACTGAATGTTGATATGGTATGATGTGGGAACTGAATGATGAGAAGGTACTGTATGATGTAGGAACTGAATGATTAAAAGGTATGGTGTAGAAAATGAATGATAAGGTATGATGTAATGTAGGCAATAAACTTTAATGAGGTATGATGTAGGAACTGAACGATAATAAGGTGTAATGTATGGGGAGCCCTTATAATTAACTGAAAACAAGCAGATTACAACCTTGTTATGCCATTGCTATGACATCACTCTGTTGTTAACCCTTCCTGAGTATGTCATATTAATAGTATAACAAAATGGAATGCTCACAACAATCAATGTTCTAACAAAACTGAATGTTCACAATAATCAATGTTCTGTAAAGTAATTCAGTCTGCAATGACACATTCTTGGTAGCCCACACACTATAAAATATAATAAAATGTATGGTAGAACGCTGCTAACCTTAGGAAATCGTCATTTCCTAAGGTTGTTAACCTATCGATGTGACGTAGATATGCTGTTAACCTATCGATGCTATGTCATATCGATAGGTTAACAACAGCGATTGGTCTGCGCATGTGCGCACTTTTTTTCAACAGAGAACCGATGGATGAACAGCAGCAGTTAGGAAAGGACTGAACAGCCACGGCAGTCACTAGTTATCAAAAAGTAAGCAGCCTTTTTACGTGGGACCATACACTATAAAAAATAATGTATGGTCCCTCTATCGGCAACCGGTCAATGTTAACCGTCTCGAGGTTGCCATGGCAGTAAACCTCTCGAGCTTCGCTCTCGAGGTTTACACAGTTGCCCTGGCAGCCTCTCAACTGTTAACTGACCGGTTAACGATAGAGGACCATACATTATCCTCTATGTATAGTCTTTGCTTAACAACCACACTAAAATACTTCTTGAGGTTGCCATGATATCTGAAAACCTCTCGAGCTGCACTCTCGAAGTTTACAATGACGTCATGGCAACCTCTCGAAGTGTTTACAGTGTGGTTATTAACCAAAGACCATCCATTACCCTCTATATGCTGTAGGAACTGAACAATAATAAGGTGATGTAGAACTGAACAATAACAAGGTGTGATGCAGAAAATTGTGATGTAATAACAGAACATTAATAAGATGTGTAAATGTTCCATTCCTACTGTGCATCACACACTGAGTTTTGCCATTTTTTTGTAACACTAATCATTTTTTGTTTAGTTTTCTAAAATACTTATTTTAATAGATAAACTATGCCCAACTATGCATAAATAGAGGTTATGAGAATGTATGGTATGACAGACAGTAATACTCAACACAATGACATCTAGAGAAACAGTAATTTGTGTAGAAACAAAATAAGGGGTTTTATGTAGGGGGCAAGAACAATGCTCTAGGGAAAGGAAAGGTAATAATACAAGGAATAATGCATAGGCAAGTGTGTGCTATGATTTTTTTACACACCTGAGGTGTGTGATGACTCATAAACCTTGAGAGTGAAGCTCAAAAGGTTTATGTGTCATCACACATGAGAATTTAATACACATCCAAGGTGTGTGATATTACATAAACCCAGAGAGTGCAGTTCGAGAAGCTCATTCAAGCATAACACACCAAGGGTATTGGAGTATTGGAGCCCACTCGAGAGGGAGCAATCTTAGACCTGGTTCTCTCACATGGAGATGAAGAGAGGATCACAGATGTAGAAGTGGGTAGCCATCTGGGAACTAGCGACCATCGAACAGTATGGTTCACAATAAACACAGCAATAGAGTCAAGCCATACAAAGGCAAAGGTACTGGACTTTAGGAGGGCTGACTTTGCCAAAATGGGTGCGTGCCCAAGGAATGCACTCAGCAAATGGGCAGGAAGGAGGGTGGAAGAACAATGGGAATAATAAAACTGCCATCACAGAGGTAACTAGCCTTTGTGTGAAGCAAATAAACAAAACTAAACGATGTAAGAAACCATTATGGTTCTCAAAGGAAGTGGCAGTGAAGGTTCAAGAGAAAAGCTTTCAGGAAGTACAAGGAATCACAGAAGGAGCAGGACAGAGAACTGTATCAGTTAAAGCAAAGGAAGCTGGGAAGGCAGTCAGAACAGCAAAGGCCCAAACTGAGGAAAAGATAGCCAACTCAGTTAAGAAGGGATAAAACCTTTTATAGGTATATCAGGAGCGAAGGAAGACCAAGGAGGGATAGTGAGGCTTAATAAGGAGGAGGTGGGCAGAGGGTGACTATGAAAAGGCAGAGATACTAAACAAAATATTTTTGCTCTGTATTTACAAAGGAAGAGGGAGGTACCTAAAACAAACAGTAGAAACACTCTGGATACAGAAGTTGATACCAGCCCATTTACAGAAGAAAGGGTTCTGAAAGAACTCTTAAAACTGAAGGTGGACAAAGCAATGGGGCCTGATGGGATTCATCCCAGAATTCTAAAGAACTAAGGGTGGAATTAGTGACACCACTGACTACCCTGTTTAACAAATCATGGGAGGATGGGGTGGTACCCGAGGACTGGAGGAGGGCAGATGTGATTCCCTTCACAAAGTGGGAGCAAGGCAGAAGCAGGAAACTACAGACCTGTTAGTTTAACCTCAGTGGTAGGAAAATGATGGAATCACTTCTGAAGGAAAGAATTGTCAGTATCTAGAGGCCAGAGGGCACGGACCCAAGGCAGCATGGATTCACAGTGGGAAGGTCATGCCAGACAAATCTGATAGATTTCTTTGACTGGGTGACCAAGTAGTAGATCAGGAGGGCTGTGGACATGGTCTACCTAGACTTTAGCAAGGCATTTGACACAGTCCCACAAAGATTAATATACAAGTCAGCTAGCCTGGGAGTGGGTCCCAAGATGACAGCCTGGGTAAAAAATTGGCTGGAGAATAGGACACAGAGTAATAGTAAATGGAGTCCACTCTGAAGAAAGGGGGGTTACTAGTGGGGTACCACAGGGTTCAGTATTAGGACCGGTCCTCTTCAATGTCTTTATAAGCGACATTGCAGAGGGACTGGAAGGAAAAGTATGTCTCTTTGCAGATGACACAAAGATCTGCAACAGAGTTGATGCACAAGGTGGGGTGGAAAGGATGAAAAGGGACTTGGCAGGTTAGAGGAATGGTCAAATGTGTGGCAGCTTAGATTCAATGCTAAGAGTGCAGGTAATGCACCTGGAAACAAAATCCCAGGGAAGAGTACACAGTGGGGGTGAGATACTAACAACAACAAAAATGGAAAGGGACCTGGGGGTAGTCATATCAGATGACCTAAAGGTGGGCAAGCAATGTGAGAGGGCAGCAAGGAGGGCTGGGGGGATACTGGGATGCATAGGGAGGCATCACCAGTAGAAAACAGAAGTTATTATCCCTCTGTACAGACAGCTGGTCAGACCCCATCTGGAGTACTGTGTGCAGTTCTGGAGACCAGTCTTCCAAAGACATAGACAGGATGGAAGCTGTCAGAGGAGGGCAACTAAAATGGTGCAGGGTCTGCACGGAAGACATATGAAGAGACTTAAGGAGCTTAATATGTATAGCCTCGAGGAAGAGGAGGAGCGGGGGACATGATAGAAACTTTCAAGTACCTCAAGGGAATCAACAAAGTCCAAGAGGTAGCATCTTTCAAAAAAGAGGTGTGCAAGAACAAGAGGCACAATTTGAAGATGGAGGCTCAGAGGTAATTTAAGGAAGTATTTTTCACAGAGAGGTTGTGGATGCATGGAATGGCCTTCCGGGAGGTCGTGGAGTCAAAAACAGTGGTGGAATTCAAGCATGCATGGGACAGTCATAAGGCAATTCTAGGGGGTGGGGTAGAAAGAAGTAGGCTGCTGGTTAACTAGGATCTGCAGCTTATCCAGTAGGCAGGGAAATGGGCAGACTGGGTGGGCCAAGCGGTCCTTATCTGCTGTCAAATTCTATGTTTCTATGTAAGGGTGACTATATCATTTGAGTAACCACACCACCCTAAGTCTTTTTTTTAATATAATTTTTGGGCATCGATTTTTATAGACCCATTCTGTGTTTGTCTTCTGTCTGTATTCCCCCATCTCCACCAGTAAGTGATATTTTTGAAATTGCTTTGAGAGTACTAAAACACAAAATTAAGTTGAGACTGACACTCACCTTAGTTAGGTGTTTTATTTCCATTTCAAGGAAAAAGAGCTTTTAGCCGTATTGGTCCTTGGAAAATAAGAGTGGCTGGATAGTTTATATTGGACCAATATATACCTTGAACCATGATGGTACATATAGTACACAAGCTTTCAGGGTCCCACAGGTCATCAGGTGAACAGCAAACTAAGCAAAAGAAGCTGACTTTATATAGACTGTGATGCATTGTTTCAACAACGTTAATGACAGGATATTAAAAAGCCTTAAAAGGAAAAGAAAGGTGAGAAGGCATTAACAGGAAGTGTGGGTGGGCAATGAATAGAAACAGTTCTATAGCTGTGAGGGGATGAGTAGCAGGAAGTGCTAAGATATGCATAATAAATGCTGAATGGATGCCTTGAAGTATTAATTTGAAAGGTATCCTGACAGGAACACAGAATAGTAAAGACCTGAGATACAGAGTGGGGTAGGGGTGGGGGTGTCACAGAAAGAAAAACATATATTTGTATAAAATAACATACAGTATTTTAGCTTTCCATAGTGTGTCATAAATCCAGTGTACCAACTGAGCCCCTTACAGTTTGAGTTAGACTGTTTGATATGTTTTAATTCATATGTCCTTCTCTCCTGTGTGTTTTTGAAATTGCCTCTTAGTATTAGGACAGACAAGATCAAGAGGGAATGGTTTGGTTGGGAAAATGCTGTCCCATTGGTGCTGATAATCTGGTTTACTATTGTGTGGTGGTGGTGATTCATCCTAGTTTGCAGTGGTTGTCTTGTCTTCCCTGTATAGCATCCATTTGTGTGCTTTTTACACTGAATTAGGTAAACCACACTGCTTGATTGACATATGTAGGAGCCATTTATTATGTTTGTTTGCACGCATGTTTGTGTTTGCATGCACGCATGTGCAAGAAACATAGTGCCATCATCCCAGTTTTCGGAGGTGTGGCACCCATCTTCCAATTCAGTCAGTGTGTTTGCAGGCACAGCCACAGTTCTCCAATGAACGCTGCAGCTGTCTATGACAGCAGCTGAAAATGCAGTGCCGTACAGTTGAAAGGGAGAGCTCCACTTCAGTGAGCAGCGCTCCTCCCTCCACACGCACACGTGCATATTGCATGATCATGTGCTTCCCCCCCACGCACACACTGTATGGCCGACGGAGGTGCCTAATCCCCCATCAGCTCCACGCCCCCCCAAAAAAAAGCTTTCTCGGTGCCAAGCTGGGAGCCCACCCCAGAGTGGCAAAAATTGTTATGGCCGACGGGGGTTCCCAATCCCCGTCGACTCAAACACCCCAAACAGCCTTCCAGCTGCCCACGCTGAGAGCCCACCCCAGCGTGCAAACTTCCCGCGTCATCTTCCTTAAAAAAAAAAACAACCTGTAAACAAAAAAAGTTCCCTCAGCAGTCTCCCTGCCCACCTGCGCCCACCCTCTGCGCACCCTACCTCCCCACACCCTCCTCACCCCATACTTACCTCCGGTGCTTGGCGCGATGATCTTCGGTGGACCAGGAACACGTCTGCACTCTTCAAAGCCGACCATGAACTGAGGAAATGCCGGTAAGCTGTATAATGCAATAAATAGGTTTTTTTCAACTTTAATGCATATCTCAGGCATTTTTGGGAATTTTGGCACCACATTTTCAACATGGGGTTTTTGGGACCTCTCCTCATGAATTCTGGAACTGTCATGGCCTTAATAGAGCCTGAAGGGTGATTTCGCAGTCATTGCGTGAAATCATCTTTTGGGACCGATTAACAAAATGACAGTGCCAGAGTTCATAAGGTGGGCTCTCAAAAAGCCTATGTAGCAAATTTGGTGAAAAAATTCCTAAAAATGACTGTTTTGCGAGTGTGCATTGCGCAGTTCCTATGCATGCTCTTAAGTTCGCGAATTTTTAATATTTGCACTCCGGATTTTCAACATTGTCATTTTACCACACCTCCTTATGAGCAGTACAGCTGTCATTTTTCACACGTCACCCAAAATATGTTTCCCTGCATGTAGCGCATAATGGCGCAGTCGGTGTGCACAATCAATGTTTGGGACAGATTAAGAAAATCACTGTGACACTGTTCATGAGCAGAGGTCTTAAAATGGCTATGTTAAAAATTTGGTGAAAAAATTCCCAAAATGACTCTTTTAGGAGCACACGTTGGGCAGTTCCTATGCATGCTTGCAAGTTGGCGAATTTTTAATATTTGCACGCCAGATTTTCAACATTGCCATTTTATTACACTTCTTTATGAGCAGTACAGCTGCCATTTTTCACATCTTGCCCAAATATGTTTCCGCACATGTAGCACACAATGGTGCAGTCGGTGTGTGAAAGCAATGTTTGGGACAGATTAAGAAAATCACAGTGACACTGTTCATGAGTAGAGGTCTTAAAATGGCTATGTTGAAAATTTGGTGACAAAAGTCCATAAAATGACTGTGTTACGAGTGAGCATTGCGCAGTTTCCACACACCCTCGTAAGTTCATGAATTTGTAATATTTTCACCAGTGGCATTTTTCCACATTTCCTTATGAACATTACAGCTGTCATTTTTCACAACATGGCCGAAATGTGTTTTCACACTTTCAACGCAGAAATGCGTGGTCACTGTGGGAAATCATTGTTCGGGACAGATAAAGAAAATCACAGTGACACTGTTCATGATCAGAGGTCCCAAAATACCTGTGCTGGCAATCTGCTGTAAGAAATCCCCAAACTAATTACATTACGGGTGTGCGTTGCACAGTTTCTACGCACGTTCGTGACTTCACCAGTTTTTTTAATATTTTCACTGCAGATTTTCAACATTGCCATTTTTTACACCTCCCCATGAACAGTACAGCTGTCATTTTTCACATTCTGTTCGGAATGGTTTTTGCACCTGTGGTGCTAAATGCCGTAGTCGCTGTGCAAAAGCAGCTTTCGGCTAACAAACTGATATTGCCACTGTTCATGAGGTGGGGGTCACAAAAAAAAAAAATGTTGAAAATTTGGAGTGAAAATACCAACGAATGCCTGAGGCATTAGAGTTTCTGACCATAACGCCCCACCATGTAGAGAATGACAGGCATCAGGGGTGTGACTTGGGATTCTCGCCTGTAATGCTCATACCATTCCACACCCTGCAGCCAGTGAGAGGCATCGAGGTGTGCCTTGAACTCTTCAGCCTCAAAGTTTACCCCATTCTCCTATACTGCACCCATCTCACCATATTTCCTGATGGAATGGGATGCGCATAAGGACCAGAGACCCCAAGGCACACCGTGACACTTGTCGGTGTTTGCAAGACAGGGTGTGGTGAAATGGCATGGCCGCTATGCCTGATGACCCAAAGACACACCCTAATGCCTGTCAGTCTCTGCAGGGTGGTGGTAGGGTTGGCTTCAGTTCAATACTTCACTGCCATTCCTATTATGCAGCTCTGTAACTCCTATACTACCAATGCCAATGCCAGCAAGCAAACATTCGGCATTGGCAAATGCTTGTTTGTACTGTGCTGTGCCCTGTACGCTAATATCCCATATGAAGAGGGCATATCAGCATGACAAGACAACACGTCCACAAGAGACATTTCAGAAACCACCATTAGCACCTTAATAAAATTAATTCTGACACACATCTTCACATTTAATGTCTGGCACTTTCTAGATCATGTGGACAGCATTTCCTGGATACCATATTCAGAATTGCTAATGATGGACATATACCAACTGCTATTTACAGAAAACCCACTGACAGACACTGATACCTGCATACTTCTAGCTTCCACACAAGGCACACAAAAAATCTGTGATTTATGGTTGGGCAATACAGTACCATCAGATCAGATGAGTTAACAAGAAACAGCTCACGCTCACCTCACTTCATATTTCCTTCATCCAGCAGGGCCACTCTACAAGACAAGTTGACAGTATAGTCTAGAGGCTAGAGTAATGAACTGTGAATGAGCTTGGTAAATCCAGCAGACCTTAGTTTGAGTCCCACAACCTCCACTTGCATACTGCGTGACTGAGCAAGTCACTCAATCTCCCCCAGTGCTCCCGGGTCACCCGTGAAAACAGGCACTTGTGCCTAGTGGGCTTTACCCGGTTACCAAAGGAATAAAATAAAAATTATAAAAAGAAAATCTACTGGAATACAGGCAATAAAATCAAACTGATAGCACACCCTAGTTGTTACATACAGCCCCATGCTAACACCACTTCAGCAAATGACTGAAGAACTTACCTGGGTACCAAAGACTAAAATAAAGTAAAACAAACAAAAAAAACTACAACCTATTCTGAATGAAGATGAAAGACTCAGAGACATTTTCAATCAACCAAATGTCATTGTCTACAAGCACACACCCCCCATCCTTTCTAACATTAATTTGTAGATCAAAATAACTGTGGAATAAGAGGAACAACGCCTTGCAGCAAAATAAGAGGTAAGACTTTCACCCACACATGCACACAGAACACCATCAAGGAGGCCAGAACAGTTCAGTCAAAATAAATTGATCCTACACGTCAATCAAGCAATGTGGTTTACCTAATTCAGTGCAAAAAGTGCACAGATGGATGCTGTATAGGGGAAAAAGGCAACCACTGAAAACTAGGGTGAACCACCACTGACACAATAATAAACCAGATTTTCAGCCCACCAGTGGGACAGCATTTTTCCCAACCAAACCATTCCCTCTCAGACCTGTCTGCCCTTTTACCAAGAGGCAACTTAAAAAAATACACAGGAGAGAAGGACATAGGAATTAAAATATATAAAACAATTTAACTTGAACTGTAACGGGCTCAGTCAGGATAGTCTTTACGGCACACTATGGAACAATATAATACTGTATGTTATTTTATACAAATATCTGTTTTTTCTTTCTTTCATCCCCTGCCCCGGACTCTGTATATCCCAGGAATTTACTATTCTGTATTCCTATCATTGTGATTGGTTGACATCCATGGCACTCCAGACATTACCTCATGTAAGCATGCTCACCGAATCGCTAGTGCCTTCCCTGTAAAACAGACCGCATTTTTTATAACCCCCTGGAGTCTTTCTCTGTGTTTTCTTGTTGCCTTGGCTGGAGGTTCTGTGAGGAAGCATGCTCCCCAAGTTGCCTAGGCGCTCACAGGTCCTCCCACGTAGAGGAGAAGCGAGGATCGTCCTCGATGTGTTGTTTGCTCCATCTGCAAGTTTTAGTCTGTTACAGGGGCCAGCGCCTCCAGGAACCGACGACGCGAGATCCGTCTAGCTCCTGCACTGCTCCGCTACCTCCTCCCCCCCAGGCCTCTTGCTAGGGCCTAGGCACGCCCTTGCCCCTGCCTACTGCAGCCATTGCGAAGGAGAGAACAGGACCGAGGTTCCCCAAGCAGTCCAACCTGGGACTAGTTCCGGCCGGCGGCATTCCTGCCTTCCACAACCTGCTATCACGTCCCGCCTCCTCCATTGTCCCTGGGATTGGCCTGCAATGCAGCCTCCTGGTTAGGCGTGGAGCCCCAGCACTTGGCCTTCTCTCCCCCCCACTCCCCCCAGGAGGCCTGCAGTGCGGCCGTTAAATGGAGCTCCGCGCGCGCGCCTAGTGCCCCTCCGAGGGCAGCCCCTGGCACAGCCCTGCTCGGCGCTCTCTCTCTCTCACTCCCAACGTCTGTTCAGTGTGGCCCGGAGCCCCAGCTCTTCTCGGAGCTCCTCTGCGGCCACGTGGCCTGGCACGCATTCCTGCACCTCCCCCCTTTGTCTTGCCTTGGCGTCGGCCACTCCGATATTAGGAGGCACTAACGGGGACTCCTGCCTGTAAACGGGAGGTAGCCTCATGGCTCAGCAAGAGCCTTACTTCCAGGTCCACTGCGCCACAGGGAGCCCTCAGGGGAGAGGTCCATCGCTCCCTCGGGCCAAAATATCCTGCTTACAGCCTAGGAGCGTTCCCCCCCCCCATACTCCATACCTGGGAGCTGATCCTACACAGAGGGTTACCTATCAGATCAGCTGGGGGAGGGGGGGTCAAGGCCAGCTTTATTCTTTCAACAGATAGGAGGTTGGGGGTCCTTCCCAAAGAGAGAACAGGACCACCTGGGTCCTCTATTAGCCATGAGCTTATTCCCATTCTGGATAGAAAAATAAATAAATAAATAAATAAATAAAAATAATTTTTGGGGCATAAGGCTGGTGTTTCCTGTATATCCATATGGGCTCCTCTCACAGCAGCCCATATGAGCCACCAGCGACTTTGCCCACTGGGGTCCCTCTCTATAGTGATCCCCAGAGTTCCAGCCTCCATGTGGGTCCCTCACCACAGCGAATTCCTACTTGAGGCCAGCACGTATCTCATTACTCTCGCTTTCTCTCTCTCTTGTGCACAAAAGCTGCCCCATCGCAGCCTATCAGGGCCCCACCACCCGGTGCAGGCCCAGTTGGCACCCTTGGTAACGCTTCATCTTTCTCTTCCCCAGATGGTCAAAACCAAGCAGTGCACAGCGTGCAGCTCCAACCTCCTACCCCACGCCCCAGGCCCCCTGTGTGCCGCCTGTCTCCACGACAATGACGATCTATCCTTGGGCCAGTCTACCGGCATGGGACCCAGCAACCCTGGCCCTAGCGGCTCACCTTGGCTGGACCCGGGTGCCTTTCTTCTGTGGAACCAACAGGCGACCATGGCCATGATGGAGAGTCAGCAGAATTTTATGCTGAAGGTGATGGAGAAACTGGAGTCCCTCACCCAACAGAGATTGCCTGTGAACCCGCCTCTGGAACAAGATGTCGGGGGAGGGGTCAACGAAGACAACATGGATCTGATGGAACCTAGCCTGGATATCCACAAACCTGACACTGGGGAGGACCCTGACCTACCGGAGGAGGAAGATGGGGCCACCTCCGACAAAGAAGATGTGGAGCAACAGGCCATCCCGTCGCTCACTTCCAAACTATGCTCATTCGACATGGTGCCAGGCCTCATCAAGATCGTCAAGACCACCATGGGGTTCGAAATGGAGGAAGACAAACCTCAATCCAAGCTAGACCCCCTGATTCAGCAGAGATCCACCGTTCAAGAAACCTTTCCCGTCTGTCCAGCCGTTGAAGACATTATCAATAAGGAGTGGTAATCCACCGACCCAGGCCGGATGCCGAACAGAAGAAACCTGGACTGAATGTACCCCATTCGGAAGGACAAAGCCAACACCTGGTGCTCCGCCCCAATGGTCAACCTTCAGGTGGCTGCCCTCAGCAGACGGACTATCCTACCCTGTGGAACAATCTCCCTAAAGGACCCTACAGACAAAAAGGTAGAGGACATGTTAAAGAAGGCCTTCGAAACAGAAAGCATGGCGGCAAGAGCGTCCACAGCAGCCATCTACACAGCACGGGTGCAAATACATTGGTTGGAGGAGCTCCTTGAGCAGGCCAACCCCAAATCCAGAGAGACAGAACTATTAGAGTGCACCATCGATGCGGCAAGATACCTGGCCGACATTGTTGACACCCTCAGACTTAGCATAGGGGCCACAGCCATCACAAACAGGGCCAGGCGGGCTTTGTGGCTTAAGTTATGGGAGGCCGACAATGAGTCCAAAACCTTACTGCAAAATCTCCCCTTGAAGGGCAAACATGTTTTTGGGGAGGGTCACTTAGAGTTCCTGAAACAGAAAGAGGAGGGCAAGGAACTCCTTAGAAACAAGAGTAGGCACTCCTATCTCCCCTCCATGAGGCGGAGATTTTGGGGGGGCCAGAGGTCATACCACAACCGCAGAGACACACCCCTGGCCACTTCCTTTTGAGGTAGAGGCCCCTACACTTCACCACGCACCCCCTCCACCCAATCCTACTACACCTCATCCTTCAAAGCTCGTGGCTTGAGATTCGGAGGAAGAGGCAGGGGTCAGCGAGGCTAGCCGCAATGACTGCCTGCGCTGGACCCCCTCGGAACAAGAGCGCCCCCCCGTGGGACAGAGATTAGTGCTCTTCAGTCACCAATGGTTTGACATCACCTCCGACAGATGGGTTCATAAGGTCCCCTCACAGCTATAGACCAGTTCCTATTCATTGCCAATCCAGTCTTCCTGTTAAGTCCTCCCTCTTCCTTTTTAGACTTTTCACTATCCTGTCATAAATTATTTTGAAACAATGCATCATAACGTATATACATTTGCTACTCACCTGAAGAAGGGACCTGTGGGTTCTCGAAAGCATATGAATTATAGCCTCTTTGTTCAGGACATATGTTGGTCCAGTAAAAGGTATCCAACTATCCAGTGACTCCTGATTTCCATTTCAACATTTTCTTGAAATAGCGCAAATAGTGATAGTGAGAGGCAGAGGAGAGAACATTTTTTTCCACAAACAAAAAAACACTGTGCTAAAGCTTAACAAGTGTTTAAAGAACAAAACTGTATAGATAAACTTTAAAATTGGTGTATTAGAGAAGCATGCAAAATGCTGATGATGGTGGAGGCACATGTCTCCTTGTTTGTCTGTCAGTAACTTGTGCTCATGACCACAAATTTTAAACCTGTACTTGTTAAAGAAAAAGTCTTCCAGAGCAAATTAAATGGAGAATGACTTTCATTGAACAAAGGAATGAGTACGCGGAGGGATGAGTGCACAGACTTTTCTTTTTACATGCTGCAATTCTGACTGGTGCACCCCCCATGTTTCCCCAGTGCTGGTTTTCATTCTTTAGACAGTGGATATCAGATTCTGCAAATTCTTTTTATCTGGCTTTGTGGTCCCAAGCCATAGCATTTTGCTTATATCAGGTGTTAACTCGTCCTCCTAGTCCCATCTGCCATTTCCCCTGCTGTCATGCTAATGGCAATCCACATAGAATGGAACCTAAGAGTACTGTCACAAATGGCAGTCAATTCACATGAGTTTTTCTGGCTTTTCTTCATTAGGTCCACCCATTACTCTAACGGCACTAGACCGAGTCTTGACAAGCCATTCTTCAAGGGTATACATATTAAGCTCTCTTAGTCTCTCTTCATATGGCTTCTGTTGCAGACCCTGCGCCATTTTAGTTGCCCTCCTCTGGACTGCCTCCATCCTATCTGTCCTTGTCCTTGTATGTCTTGTATGTATGTCCTTGCAGAGATGGGGTCTCCAGAACTGCACACAGTACTCCAGATGGGGTCTCACCAACTGCCTGTACAGAGGGATAACAACTTCCTGTGTTCTACTGGTGATGCCTCTCCCTATGCATCCCAGTGTCCCCCCAGCTCTTCTTACTGCCTTCTCACATTGCTTGCCTACCTTAAGGTCATCTGATATGACTACCCCCAGGTCCCTTTCCATTTTTGTTGTTGTTAGTACCCCCATTGTGTACTCTCCACCTGAGTTTTTCTTTCCTGGGTGCATTACTTTGCATTGAATCTAAGTTGCCATACTTTTGACCATTCTTCCAACCTTGCCAAGTCCCTTCTCATCCTTTCCACCTTCCCCCCTTGTGTATCAACTCTGTTGCAGATCTTTGTGTCATCTGCAAAGAGGCATACTTTTCCTTCCAGACCATCTGCAATGTCTCTTATAAAGACATTAAAGAGGACTGGTCTCAGTACTGAACCCTGCGGTACCCCACTAGTAATCCCCCTTTCTTCAGAGTGAATTCCATTTACTATTACCCTCTGCATCCTGTTGTGCAGCCAATTTGTTACCCAGGCTACCACTGTGGGACCCACTCCCAGGCTGGCTAACTTGTTTATTAATGTTTTATGTGGGACTGTGTCAAATGCCTTGCTAAAGTCTAGGTAGGCCATATCCACAGCCCCTTCCTCGTCTACTACTTTGGTCACCCAGTCAAAGAAATCGATTAGATTCATCTGACTTGACCTTCCTGCTGTGAGTCCATGCAGCCTTGGGTCCTGTGCCCCACTGACCTCTAGGTACTCAACAATTCTTTCTTTCAGAAGTGATTCCATCATTTTCCCTACCACTGAGGTCAAATTAACAGCTCTATAGTTTCCTGCCTCTGCCTTGTTCCCACTTTTGTGAAGGGGAATCACATCTGCCCTCCTCCAGTCCTCGGGTACAACCCCATCCTCCCATGATTTGTTAAAACGGGAAGTCAGTGGTGTCACTAGGTCTCCCCTTAGTTCTTTTAGAATTCTGGGGTGAATTCTGTCAAGCCCCATTGCTTTGTCCACCTTGAGTTTTAGGAGTTCTTTCAGGATCCTTTCTTCTGTGAATGGACTGGTGTTGACCCCCCTACCCAGAGTGCTTCTATTGTTTGGTTTAGGTGCCTCCTCTTCTTCTTCTTTTGTGAATACTGAGCAAAAGTATTCATTCAGTATCTGTGCCTTTTCACTGTCATCCTCTGCCCACCTCATCTCCTCTTTATTAAGCTTCAGTATCCCTCCCTCCCTTGGTCTTCCTTCGCTCCCTGATGTACCTATAGAAGGTTTTATCCCCCTTCTTTACAGAGTTTGCTATCTTTTCCTTGGTTTGGGCCTTCACTATTTTGACTGCCTTCCCCGCTTCCTTCTGCTTTTACTGATATAGTTCTCTGTCCTGCTCCTTCTGTGATTCCTTATGCTTCCTGAATGCTATCTTTTTCTCTCTGACCTTCCCTGCCACCTCTTTTGAGAACCACAGTGGTTTTCTACTCTGTTTTGTTTTCTTTATTTGCTTCACACAAAGGCTTATTGCCTCTGTGATGGCAGTTCTGATTTTTCTCCATTGTTTTTTCACCCCTCCTTTCTGCCCATTTGGTAGTGCATTCCTTAGATACTCACCCATTTTGCTAAAGTCAGCCCTTCTAAAGTCCAGTATCCTTGTTCTTGTATGGCTTGACTCCACGGTTGTGTTTATCGTGAACTACACTGTGTGGTGGTTGCTTGTTCCCAGATGTCTACCCACTTCTAAATCTGTGATCCTCGCTCTGTTTGAGAGCACCAGGTCTAAGATTGCTCCCTCCCGAGTGGGTTCTAACACTAGCTGTCTGAGGCATGCCCCCTGTAGGGCATGAATGGCCCTGCTCTTGGATGTGGCTGCAGTAAATGTGTTCCAGTTAACATCTGGCACATTCAGGTCCCCCATCAACAATATCTTCACTTTTTCTGCCATTCTGAAAATGCCTTCTATCATTTCCTTATCCATTTCCTCCCCCTGAGACAAGGGTCTGTATACAACCCCTGTGAGGATTGTGGTGCCACTCTCTGTCTCCAAGGTGACCCACAGTGCCTCCTCTCCTCCCCATTTACCCTTTAGTTCTGTTGCTTTGATCCCTTCCCTTGTATAGAGAGCTACTCCTCCTCCTCTTTTACCCTCCCTGTCCCTTCTGTAGATTGTTTACTCTTGTATGCTGACATCCCAGTCATGGTTCTCCATGTACCATGTTTCTGTGACTGCCACAATATCCAGGTGTCCCTCTTCCATCAGGGCCATTAGCTCAGGAAGCTTGTTACCCAGACTATGGGCATTGGTACTCATTGCCCTCCATTTAATTTTGGCATTACCCCCTTTTGCCCCATCCCTGCCATTATTACCTTTGTCTTTTTTCCATTTACCCCTGTTCTGCCCCCTGTCAAACTCTGTACCTTGGTGTTTACCTTACTAACTACCTTGTTTTGTGAGGGGAGGCTTGGAATTTCCTGCTTCCTATCAGCACCTCCCCTCTTGGCTAGTTTAAAAGCTTGCCAATGAATCATTTAAATCTGTCACCTAGGAGCTTTGTTCCCTTCCTGGACAGATGCAGATCATTGTGCCAGTATAGACCCACATTGCTCCAGGTGAACCCCCAGTCCCCAGTGAAGCCAAAACCCTGTGTTCCACACCAGTCTGTCAACCATTCATTGAACTGCATTGTGTGGAGTACCCTAGCCTCACCCATGCCATAGACAGGCCGCACCTCCTAGAAGGTTACCATGCATGCTACATATCTAATGCCCCTCCCCAACTCCACAAGCTCCTTCTGTGCTGCACTGATACCATGCCCAGCTAGGTCATTTGTCCCAAGGTGGACAATGATGTCTAGTTCCCTCTCCCGTGATGCTGCTCCTGTAATCCTGAGGATTCACTTTCTGTCCCTCCAAGAAATGGCACCAGGCACCTTATCTCCCTCTCCCCTCCCTTCCCCAGTTCTACCTCCCTAACAATTGAGTCCCCCACCAGGAGCTGTTTCCTTTCCCTGTGGTGTTCTCACCCTCCCTGAGCCCACTATGGTCCAACCGCTTCTCATTCTTGGCAACCTCTGAGGTAGCAGTGGTGGCACTGGTGCTCTTTGGGTGGGGGAGGCTTCCTTACTCCTTGCCAGTTTAGCCTGGAGATGGGCAACCTCCTCCCTCAGAACTGACAGTTGCCTGCAAATAGGGCAGCAATGCAGTTTCCAGAATGTCTCCCGGAAAACTGCCACCCACAGCCAGTGCATTGCACCACTCCCCACATGTCCCTCTTCCTTCCTGCTTATAATATATTCTTTTTTTTTTTGGTATGCATGCTCACCCTTTATGCACTGTGCTAGGTTGTTAAGGATATGAGAGAGTTGTGCTCCCTGCCCTCTTGAGGAAGTGATGTCAGAACCTCTAGTTTAAAGGAAATGACACACCTGGGGTGGGCAGGGTGAGGGGAAGGGGTGGGTGTCTCCCAGCCACCAGTGACCTTCAGAAACAATCAACTACACCTCTGCCCCACCACCCTGGTGAGCACTGCCCTTCCTTTCAGTAATACAACCAGCACAACAATTTAACAGACCACTCCACTTACAGAAACCACTCCTCTGAACCCAGGAATAAAAATGAAATCAGTCCTCAGCTAGCAGTACAATCCTAAAACTTGCAAAAATATCCTTACAAATACTAGGTCTCTACACCAGCGAGCAATCCACAGTAAAAAGCAAATTCAGTAGTATTTCACTCCCTCTGGATATAAAATTAACAATCCTCAAATGGAATCCTGCTATATCCACGCTACCCACTGACCAATCAGGTGGCCTGACTGCAAATTGTCAGTGATATAAAGTTCTCAAATTGACATTACAGTCATCTGCACACAGGGCCGGCCTTAAGGATAGGCGAACTAGGAGGTCACCTGGGGCGCCATGTAGCAGGGGGTGCCAGTGTCACAGTACAGTAAAAAAGTATTTCTGTCCCTTTTATTTTTCTTATGAAAGTCTGACAGCCCCAATTTTAAAGTCACCATATCCAATGTGTTTTTTTTTGGGGGGGGGGGTGCACCTCATTGTCTCCAGCCTTGCTCTCCCTGTCTCACACTGTTTATTTCCTTTCTCGGTCGCCTAATAGGCAGCATTGCAAGCCAGTAGCCAGGCAGCGAGCAAATGCAAGAAAAACAGCAGTCAGCAGCAGAAGTTAAGAACAGGAAGGACCTCGAGGCTCATGCTTCATAGACAGTGAACTTGAGGACCCAGTCACCCAACCAATGATGTGCAGGCTAGCCCAGTAGTAACCCCGCCCTATGGCAGCATGCCATCCAGTCACACGCCACCCACCACTGCCGCCAGAAACCCAGTCAGCCAACTGTTGGGCTTGCCTGTTGTGCGCGACGGTCATGAGCTGACATGGGGGATCCTTTCATCTCTCCTGACCAAGTTGACTCACTGTCACCTCAGCACAGCATCTGGTTGTTTGGCAGGCTTCCTCTCAGCTCTCGAGGTGACTCTGACAGACTCGATCGATCGACAAAGAGGAAGAATGCAAATATCCGATTCTGAGTTGTCTGACCGTTAAACAAACAGGTCTCTGGTGTTGGTAGTCTAGTCTGAGTGTAGACTGAGACTGTGTGACTGTCTCACTGACTGCTCGCTCACTGAGTGTCGACTCGTGGAAGAAGACAGAAGTTAAGGAGAAGCCGAAGCCAAGGTTAGGGGGAAACCGGAAGGAGCCTGCCTGCCTGTTGCCCCAACTTGCCCCCCTCCCAATTGCGGCCTGAAGTACAGTGGTTGATCCGATGGGACAGGGTTAAAATTGATAGGCCACCCAAGGCCAGGGCCAGACCAGTCAGAGCTGGGCACTGTGGGCAGTCTGGAAGGCAGACCCAGGCCAGTGTGGGTTGTGGATTTTTGTGGGGGAGTTAAGGTGGCACCATGACAGTCGTCAACATGACAGCACCAGCCCACGACCAATCGGATCAAGTCCAGCACTGCCAGTACCACGAGTCACGACCGCCACGACGAGAGGAGAGGAGGAGGACCAGCGTCGACGAGGAGACTGGACTGTCTGTGTAGCAGCCGCAGGCTGGAGGTGAGTGAATAGGTGGGTGGGTTTTTAATTTTATCTTTTTTTTTTTAATTTAATTTCTGAAGAACATTGTGTGTATTGTTGTTGTTGGCCACATCCATGCCAGTTTTTGCCTCCGTCTTATTAATTGACCACCTGTCCTGTTAGACATAGACACCTCAGGCTCCAAGGCTCCTGTCAGACACCTGTGTAAACTTAGAGGGGGATTTCTTAGCTTTTACTGTGGGTAGGAGAAGGGTGGTTGTAGGGTGGCTGGTGTGGGGGAAGTGATACTTGTTTCTTGGAGGAAGAAGGGTGACATAGGGTGCTATGCTGGTTAAGAGGAATGGTGCACTTATGTGCTACTTGAGAGAGGCGGGTGGGATGGGGTGCTATGTGAGTTGTGAAGAAACAGGTATTTGCTTCTTTTTTGGAGGGATGGGGCTGGAATGGGGTACTATGTTGTTGGGAGAGGAGGGGTTACTTTTTACTACTATTTTAGCCTTTGCTTTATTTTTCCATAAGTATAGTTTCAAGCTTGCTCTTGAGTTGATAGCAGTATTTCAGAGTGATTTTGACAACTGCTAGCTCTAGTTCTATGCTATCCAGTTTACCCTAATTGCCAAAAAATGGTTCCCACAACCTTTGGCACCAGGAAATGACTGGCCAGACTGTAGTTCCCTAGTCTTCAGGACCCTGGATGGCTATCATTGGAGGAAGACCCAGTGCCACATTTAAATGCCTGTCAATTTGGCCGGACCATCACCTCGACCTCTCTTAAAAAGTCTACGCCATCCCTAAACTGGAGACACTTTATTATAACAAATCATGCCCCCCCCATATGCTGTTACATTATTGTGAAAAGGATCCTCCCAGCATTGATTATGGTGATTCGGTGCTTCAAATTTACCATGACCAGACCCCTTCTACTAATTTTGGCACTTTGCCTAAGTTGTCTTCCCTGTACACATCACTATTTCCTCTTACTCCTCGCTTTCCCTCCTCTACTCATGAGAGCAGGTATCTCTTGCACAGTGTATCCATCATTTCCAAGTCCTGGCTTTGCTCCATTCAATGCTGCCTCATTTCTCTCCTCAGTTATCCTCTCCCTTCCTTCTACTCTTGATGGCTCTTCTGACTTGCATTGTTTCTTTCCCTGTCCCCTGTCCAAAGACCTCTGCCAGGCAGGACATCTTCTCTTACTTGCTTCCTTGGCTCTGGTCTAACTTGTCTTTCCTCTGCTGCACCTCCTCCGCATCCACTTTGAATCTTCTCAGTAAACATACTACTCATCATGTCAGTACCTGTTTCTAAACCCTCCATTCACCCTCCCCTTCTACCACTCCAGTTACTTCCCCACCCTCCCCGCACTTCACTTCCCTTTTTTCTAGTGTTTTCTCCATGTTTTTTGTCCCCTACTCCTGTTTAGGTTACTGTTGGTTATTGTTTACGTAGTTGTGTGGTGTCTGTGATGTCTGTCTGTCTGTCTCCTGCGGGTCTGGGGTCAGTCCCACTCCTGATCATCTCCCATCCCAGCAGGCAGTCAGAGAGAGAGAGGTATCCATCCTCCCAGGTGCCACGCATGTCGTGGCAGTGTCCCAGGCCCTGAGGCGAGGCAGCCAGCCACCCTCACCCTCTGTGTCACACAGTGACAGCATAGACACATAGGGACTCAGGGTTGTTGTTCCCATTCAACTAGTCTCTTTTTTGAGTTCTGTGGTGTCAACACTTGTGCCAGTCAGTAGGATGCTGGGGCAGAAGAATCAGGAACCAGGGAAAATAGACTGCCAATGGCAGTATGTTTTGTTTAGCTTTTAAATCCAGCTTTTGTAGTTATTCATTTTTGTTCTGTAGTCCCAGGTCGCTCGTTTGAAAGGGGCCTGTATTGTATTGTTCCACTAAGCCTACCCAGTTATAAATAAATCCTGCTGTTTACTAGTGACTTAAATTGCCAAATTTAAGAGGGTGCATGCCAGGGCATTTGTTTAGGCAAATTCAGGTAGACCTCATCTTCATCCCCCTCCTGTACCTATCTCAGCCTCTTTTGAATCCTGCTACAGTGACCGTAGATACCTACACCAGTTCCTCAGGCACTGCATTCCATGGTTCCAGCACCCTCTCAGTATTGCTTCTTCCTTTCCCCCAAGTCTCCCTCCCTCCCGCCTCCAACCATGCCCCCTGGTGGCCCCTGCCCCCTCCCAACTTCCTCTGTAAGACCCACTGTAGGCATATCTTGTTTACCCCTTTCAGATACCTGCTGTCACCCATTTGTAGAATTCCACAAGGTTGGGTTGACACGATCTGCCTGGGAGGAAGTCATGCTGGCAATCATCCAGGAATCCCCATTCTGCCATGTCGTTTCAGTAAATGTCAGCTGTGCTATCAGACCTACTACTATGTTGCCTAGTAGGCTACAGCTGCCTTTTAATTTTTTTCAAACTTTTTCCTAGGTCTTTTTGCTGGTGCACCCCCGCCTCATCATGGACCTACTCTGGGACTTTGGGGATCTCAAGGAGGACATGAGTATCCATGTCCTTTAGGCACATTTCATGCGTGGCGATACTTGGGATTGGTTTTGACTAAGGAGGATAGGGGGTCACCATATGAGGGGAGGCTGGGTAAAATTGCAGGAGGGAGGGGGTGTGACGGATGTAGAAATTCTGTTGGTAGACTGAAGGATGCCCTCAAGGCCCTGAAAACAGAGAAGGCACCAGATCTGGATGGTATCCATCCCAGGGTGCTAAAGGAGATGGTGGAGGTCCTTGCTGTGCTCCTGGGAGATCCTTTCAACTCATAACTTAGGACAGGTGGGTGGCCCACATGATCCACACCGTGCCTATCCACAAAGATGGCAAACGTGAGGAGCCGGGGAACTACAGGTCTGTGAGCTTGATGTCTGTGGTGGGAAAGACAATGGAGGTAGGCCATCTTGAAGGAAAGGTTGGAGGAGTACCTGTCACCAGGGTGGCGTTTGGATGACCATGAGCATGGCTTTGTCCAGAGCAGATTGTATTACTCTAACCTTGTGGAGTTCTGTGAATGGGTGATAGAGGCACTGGACCAGGGCATGCCAGTAGATGTCCTCTTTCTAGACATCATCAGTGCATGTCCCCCATTTAAGTACAAATTACTATGTGTGTGCATTGGCGGGGGACCAGGGGATGATTAAGTGCTGCCTGCCCAAGTTAAAATAAATCATTTTTAGAGGGTAGAAAAAGGAGATTGCTGTGATTGAGGCCACTGAGAAATGGATAATATGGCTGCATGCAGGATGTGCTAATTTGATTTATTTTATCATTACAGAACATATCTTGCAATTGATGATCCTCATTTCTTTGGAGAGGAATGGAGCGCCTTCCTGAACTGCAGGTACAGTACCTCCACAGTATGACCTTTGACCATTTGCCTACATTCCCACTCAAAGTTGTCACTCATGTTGGCTTGACCTCACCTTGAGAAACCCATGATGCTGCCTGTTATCCTGGAGATCATTTTTGCTGAAAGTAGGGCACCCCACCCTTTCCTTTAGAATGGTCTCCATTATTTTCCCCACTATGGAGGCAGGGCTATAATTTAGCATTATTCCAGTACATTTTGGGTACCACCAGATTTTATGCCAGAATTCGAACCCTGGTGCTCTGTATGAAATATCAGATTGTTGTTTGTCCCTTGTGTGCAGTGCCGGCTCCAATCCATATGGTGGCACTGCGCGCAACACGCAGTCTTGACTTTCTCTACATGTGCATCCTGCAGTCTGGTGGTAGCATGGGGAATGGCAGCATTTCTGCGGTGGAGAGAACCTGCAAGATCAGGGCAATTTCACTGCAGACAGGATTAAAGAGCACAGGAACTGATTACTCATGTACAGCTGTTTGAAATGTCTTTATTTTATAAATTATATTCATACCTCTAAAGGATCCCTATTTAAAGAGCAGGTTCCTACTTTCGGGGCTGATAGTCTCCCCCAGCATGTTTGATCCCTTACCGGATCAGTAGCTTGCTGCTCAAGTTTCGCATAAAAATTCCACGTATACAAGAAGTTACATCCCTCATTATTTTGTAAATTTATATAGTGTCCAAAAAAAGACCGACTTCCCAGTCCGAAAAACACACACCCACATCGGCCCACACAGCCCTGTTTTGTGACATACATAGAATTTGTATGCCAAACTTGAGAAGCGAGCCACTGATTCGATACGGGATTAAACGGCCTGGGGCAGGCAGCTAGTAGGAACCTTTAATTGTCCCTTCCCCCAATAAAAGAGACAGACACTTTTTTTTTTATCTGTATTTTCAGTCTCCAGTAACAGCCTAAACTGAACCCTGCTTGAGAAAGGGACCAGCGACAAAGAAGTGAAAGGTAAGAGGGTCTGCAACAGTAGAAGACAGTACAACAGTAGCAAGTGTTTCCTGGCAGTGTGGAAATGAAGAAGTGTGTGCAACACTGTTGCTGAGGAGAGTGTGCAGGTGATGAAGCACCTGAGGCATAGCAGTCAGATCAGTGTCAGTGGGAGTCAGTGGGGTGAAGACCTAGTGACTGCCAATGCCCACCAACCTGTCCTTATGGCGAACTGGAGTTCTTTGGTGAGTCATTTGTTGGCTGACACTGCATTTACCAGACGTTGTACTACCCGGTGGGGAGTGTGCAAGGTGGATGACTCATCTGACAATTGTTCCATAGGGTGACCCTATGCAAGGATTGTCCAGTTACTCATCCACCTTGCTCACTCTTCATATACATAGGCATAGTACAATCTATGGTGGACTCTCGGAGTCAGTAACCAAATGATCATGACCTCCGGCTTGCCATACGGTATGAGTTTGTCATTTACGGTCTTCACCCTGTCCCACCGCCGTACTGTGCTGAGTGTGGAGTTTGCACAACTTGCTCTGTCATGCTACACTCTCTTCCTAACAGCAGTGTTGCATGTGGGATACCAAAATTCTGAATGTGGTATTCTGCCAAACATACCTCTTTTTGTTCTTACAATCTACCCCTGTGGGGTCGGGCCAAGTGACCTATAGTTACATGGTTGGTCCATTGGACTGTTCTTGTGCAGTGGAACTTTGTTAGCTATTTAAGCAATAAGCCACGAGGGGGGTTGTGGGTTATCAGAGGATTTACCATGACTGGTGTGGTTTGCCCACGAGGCGCACATCCCTCAGTTGTTTATTGCGCTTATACCATGGTGCATTTTTTGAGATACAAAAAAATAAAATAAAATATGTGTTTTTGTATTTTATTTTATTTTTATTCTATTTGTTAGTCTGCCACAAAAAAAATAGTGCTTGATCCTTCAGTTGTGCTTGGCTGTGAGGGCTGTCGCTAGGGTGTTGCTATGGCTGCGGAGCTGGAGGGAGAATACAGGGGTTTGAGAATTCATCTGCATTTAATGTACTCACATAGTGTATATGAAGTTGACACCTTAATCAATGACACATAAATGGCTAAAGATACCAGGTAATTTTGCAGCACCTGTAACATAGATGAATCTGTACCATTGTGTGTATTACCAACACTGTACACTATACATGTTGACAGTATTACAGAACAGTGAAAGTGTATAGCTTTGTTTCCTTCTTCTCCCCAAATCAAACAGCTTCAATCTGACCACATAGTATAGTAGAACACCAAACATATTAGTGACTGTGATTTTTTTTCCTTTCAGATTGCTTGAACTGTAATTGCATCTTCATCCTGCCACCACCACGTCTCATCATCATCGTCATCAATTCACTACACAACATTGATACATAGGAAAAAGTAACTGGTTGGTGAAAGACATTTATTTGTCTGGATGTGTCACTGTACCAGCATAGAATGATAACATTTGTTTCATGTAAAGTCAGAAATTGTTGTGCATCAACACAACAACTGGCTTAATGCAAAAGACATTGCAGTCATACTTTAGGTGTCTGTGACTGAAAATTATGTAGACAACAATTCAAATGTTAAATATGTCAGTTTCAACAACAGTGGTCAGATTTCAGAAGATTATATCTTGCCTATCTGTTTCATTAATCGCAACGTTGTGCATTTTCCTTTCTGTATTTCATGTGCCAACCTTGGAATACAGATACTGTATCTCTTGATGGTATTATTGAAATATGGATTCTTGCAGTTCAGCCACTGAGTAATGTGAATTAATGCTACTTTGGCCCTGACAAGGTGGCCAGGTGATACCTGCCACTTCCCTGCTGGTTTCACTCTTCTGCACTCAGTCACATTGTGGAGTGCAATGTAGAGGGACAGTGCAGGGCACGCCATTGCTGAATGAATGGCAATCATTTTGTACGCCACTGTGGCCCATGCTATCCTTAAGTAGACAGCATCAGTAGCTTTTATGCCTGATTAGGTGTGTGGTGTAACCTATAGGTAAACATGGAAGGGTGCAGCAAGCCAAAGCCACCTTGTTGATGCTACAGTATGATGTCTTTATAGAGGCGCAACACAGTATGATTAGCATGACAACTTAAAATGTAACTCACTTCTATATATGCAGTATGCTGCAACAGAGTTACTGTAACAAACAATGTAATGGGATTAAATTCATTTTGTCATCCAGGAAAACTTGCCACTAAAAAGAGAAATCAAGTCTCACAGTTTCCTGGATGCCAAAATAGACTGATTGCCATATTTGAAATCATATTGTTTTCCACAGTAACTTTGTTACAGTATGCTTAGAAGTGATTTGAAATTCTGCAGTATTTGGTGTCATCGTATAGCTTTACTGTACAGAGACCCAGATTTGCAGTAAAATAACTATTGATTGCATCCTCTGAACAAGTGAATCTGCAATGCACTTCATTTCCAGGTGTGCAAACTACTGTAAGTACAACTGTGGTAAATGCATACTGTAAGTGACTCACATTTCATCTTGTCTATATAAGTACAGTTTTCATAGACTGTTCAATGTAAACCAAGCACAGTTCATTAATAAGTTTCCCTCTACCCCCTCTTCAGAACTCTCTCCATTACTTTACCAAATTATGACTTCAGGCTCAGGTTGATGAGCTTTGTTTAATGCCTTGACTCTCTGCTTCCACTTTTGTGGAGTAGGATCACATCATCAGACCTTCTTCAGTCACGCTGTACTGCTCCTGTTTCTAGTGACATGTTGAACAGGGATGATGGAATATATCATCCAGCTCATCCTTGTGCTTGCTCACTGTCATTATCAACAGATAAACTGATGAAAACACATGTCGACATAACAATAACAGGTGTTTTCACAAAGCTGGCATTCACAAAATCAGTTGGCCTTGAATTGTTCAACAAACTTTAAGTATGTATAAATCTTCTATGCAGTTTATTGCAGCATGAAACAATTGTATCTTACTTCGAGAGGGCTCTTGCAGTAGGTAATTACATATAGGACTGAAGCAGGCAGGGGTCAGGACCCCACGGAAAAATTTCTAGCTAGCAGTCTCTGGCGGAGGATCGCCCCCACGTCAGGTGACTGGCATCACACGATGTCAGTATAAAGAGGTGGTCCCCCATACCCGCCTTCCAGTTCTTTCCCACCGTTAGCTTGCGAAAGCGCCTTGTGGTTAAGTTCCACTGCTTCGTCAGTCTGTCGTCGGTATTTTTACTGTCTTTTCTTCAATTTTTATTGAACTTTCATCAGGATTTTGTGTATCTGCCATGTATGTCATCCCCTACTCCATCTGAGCACAAGAATAAGTGTGACTCGTGCGGCGCCCAACTGCCGCATAAGGACAGACACTCCCAGTGCCTCTTCTGCCTAGGCCCGGATCACCCCATGGAAAAGTGCCCTTCCCACAGCAAATACCTTCATTTTTCATTCCGGGGGACCACTACCAGTTCAAGGCCCTCCCATTTGGTCTCTCCTCGGTGCCCCAAGTCTTTACCAAATGCCTTTCTGTGGTAGTGGCCCATCTGCGTACCCAGGGAGTTCAGGTTTTCCTGTACCTGGATGACTGGCTCCTGGCGGCCCCATCCAGGGAGGACCGCCTGTCTTCCCTTTCCCTTACCCTGCAGGTTTTCACCAGCCTGGGTATCACCATCAACCAGGCCAAGTCCCATTTGATCCCATCCCAAAGACTCCAGTTTATTGTGGCGTTCCTGCCTCTGGACAGGGTAGCCACCCTCCAGGCTCATGTCAGCCTGCTGTCCAGCTGCAGGCGGGTCACTGCCAGGTCAGTCCTGCACCTCCTGGGGCTCATGGCGGCTGCCATTCTGATGGTGCCTCTCGCTCAGCTCCACATGAGAATCTCTCAGTGGATGCTTCGGTCTTAGTGGGATCAGTTGGTAGATGACCTAGATCAGGAGATCCTGGTCTCCACTCCGATGCTTTGGGACTTGCAATGGTGGATGGTTTAGGAGAACCTTTGGCGGGGAGTTCCCTTCTGTCTCTCTCCCCCCTCCCAAACTCTTACAACAGACACCTCAGGTGAGGGCTGGGGAGCCCACTTGGGATCTCAACGAACCCAGGGCTCTTGGTCCAGACTCGAGCAGACGATCCACATAAACGTGCTTGAGCTCAGGGCCATGCTGTACGCTGTACAAGCTCTGCATCTATATCTGCTTCCCGGTCATCTGGCAATCCAGACTGACAACATGTGCGTAATGTGGTACATCAGCAAACAGGGAGGAACTTGTTCTTACCCTCTTTGCAGGGAGGCGATGTGGGTTTAGGATTGAGCAGTGCTTCACAGCCTTCACCTCATGGCTTGCAAAAGAGAAGGCAATGCTGTCTCCAAGCAATGCCTATCTAAATGGTTGGCTCATTGTATCACTTTCTGTTATGACAAGTATCACAAGATCCTGCCGGGTCAAGTCAGAGGTCACTCCACTAGGGGTGTCACCGCCTCTGCTGCTTGTTTCAAGAGTGTGTCAGTGGCTGACATCTACGCAGCCGCAACTTGGACTTCTGTCCATACCTTTATGAAACACTACAGTTTGGACATTGCTCTCGCCGCAGAGCTGGCTTCAGGTTGTCTGTTCTGCAAGGTCTTCTTTCCTAAGACCTTCACAGCCAGAGGATCGCTGCATGAGTAGTTTTCTCCTCCCGTGTGCTTCTCTTTGTTCCAGACTGCTTGGGACTCAGTCCTATATGTAATTACCTACTGCAAGAGTCCTCTTGAAGTAAGATAGTACAGTTATGTAAGAACTTACCATAACAGTAGATCTTCGAGAGAGGCTCTTGCAGTAGCTAATTCTCCCGCCCTCCATCCCCTTAGCTTTTCAGCTTCTTTTCCAGGTAAGGAAATATCGCTTCTCTCATCTCACCCTTTGGGCCCTTGGCGAGAAGAACTGGAAGGCAGGCATGGGACCGCCCCTTATATTGGCGTCGTCTGGCGCGGTCACCTGATGCGGGGCTGTCCCCGCCAGAGACTGCTAGCTAGAAATTTTTCTGTGGGGTCCTGATGCCTGCTGGCTTCAGTCCTATATGTAATTACCTACTGGAAGAGCCTCTCTCAAAGATCTACTGTTACGGTAAGTTCTTACGTAACTGTACTTTCTTCTGATAAATGTTTAACAGTAATTGTCAAAGAGGTATACTGACCAGACAATGTATTGAACATACTCGCCTGCCCCATGACTGGAAAATTGAACCAGACATCCTATACGATGTCTTCCACTTCATTTATCTGTGAGTAACAAGGACTGTCCCAGTTACTTTTCATGCAAATGCTTATAAAAGGTATTCATCACATTTATCCACTGATCCGGGATCCAGTCTCTGCACTGGATTTGAATTTTTTTCTTACCAAAATTGACAGACATTTTGAATGTGGTGTCAACTCCCTGCCCTCTGCATACCCTAACTTGGAACTTGCAACGCCATCACCAGCAGTAAATTCTGTTGTGTTCTCCTGTTCTGTACACATGATAGTCCCTCATTGCTACCTTTGACAAGGACTACTATGACTATTGCATCACATGACGGTTTAAAAGTTTTTTAGTAGTGCAATCAGTCATTTTGTCAAATGTTTCTTCAGTGCATTCAGCCATGATGGAGTTCGGACTAAACTACTTGATCTTGATTGGCTAGGCTTATCTATGATTATACTACTCATGACACAAATTACATACAGTATGTGAGTGTCTTTTGTGAAATACAAATCGATAACTCAAACTTCATTTTGCTTAGTACTAGGTAGTTTCTGTGGTAAATTTATAACACTGATGTCATTACCACAACTCTGACTGCTGCTATAACAGTCATCTGTTTAACGTGATGAGAACTATGCACATACTAAGCTCCCCAACCCTGAAAGCCATATCCTCGATTAGTTTTTTTTGAAATAGTGGTAATTCAGTAATCGCCCCTGATAGTCTAGTGGTCTCCCCAACCCCCATCACAAATCCCGACCCCCTCCACTGTAAAAAAACAGACTGTTCTCTGGTAGTCTAGTAGTCTCCCCACCTGGCAGTGACACCCCCGCTCAGTCCAAGAACAGTCCATGAACAGAGCCGGCGACTGGCTCAGCCCTCCTTTCACCACCACGGCCGGCCGCTGACTGAGGGAAGAATGAGTGGGGGGGCCACTAGACTATCAGGGAATTGACTGTTTATTTTAATGTGAACGGTGTTGGGATTCATGCTGGGGGGTGGGGGGACCACTAGACTACCAGGGTCACTGGTGTGTAAGCCTTGGCTGACTGTTCCTACTTTTCAGGGAGGTCCCTAATGTAGCCTCCACATGTTCCTCTGTCTCTCATAAAACATGTGTTTATGTGACAGAACAGCATACCTCTCCACTGTCCCGACTCCCTGATGTTCCTGATTTCACCTAAAAAGATTACTCTTCCCTGCCTAAAAGTTGAGTTACCGCTGAGACTAAACAGTGGGGATTGTAAGAATAGCCTTAAGGCAACCAATACAGTTACAGACTTTTTCTTCAGGACGTGTATTATGCACCGGGTCCCTTATTCTGCCAGCACCCTGAGTGGATCTCACCAATTTTGAAACTGTGTCCCTGGATTTGGGCCTTTGTCCCTGATTTATATGCATTGCCCCTTATTCTGAAGGCAAGGGGTTGTGAGGTATGTATGCAGTGACTGTGCCTGGGCAGCACACAGTTCCTGCTGCTTCTGGCCTGTTCTTCTATTCTGACAAACCAACAGGGGATGCTGTGGGCATGCCTTAGCCTACAGCGTCCAGCCTGTACTCACATTCTGACCAAAAGGGGAGCTTTGTGCTCCATGTCGTATCACCGGGAAAACTGCATGGTTATGTATGTTAAGCAGCACTTAATGAGATGAAAATGTACTTGTCTGCCCACGGATTACCTAAGTAGGCTAATTTGCATGGGAGCTTTGAATATATAGCTCCCATTTGCCCTGGGCTAACTACTTTGCACTGGGCAAAGGACATTAAACTGCTTCCCGTGTTGTCGAGTGGAAAAACTTAGGTCTGGGTACATTCTCACCAGTTGGACTTCACACATCAGGCTTTTTTGTTGTCTGGCCAGGGTCAGTAGATGATGTGTCATGCTGACTCTGTCCACCACTGCTACCACCATTCTAGGAGCCTCTGGATTATTAGTCCTACCTCATGGTGAGATCCTATAGGTTTTCTGGGTACATACTGGTGACTCCTCACCCAGTTGATGTTGTAGCCATTTGTGGAGGAAAACAACTAAACGGTCCCTCTCACATTGTTCTGGGAGACCCAGCAGCCTTAAGTTCATTGCCCTTGCCTGATTCTCCAGGGCTTTAAGGTGGATTCTCAGATGCTCATTTTATTTACCTATATTCGTGATGGCACCCATGGCTGTGTCAACCTCCTTAGTAGCTTCTAATGCAGCTGATGAAATTTAGTCCACTGCTGCCTGCACACTGGCAACCCTGTTAGTGAGGTTATCAAATTTTCCTGACAGCCCAGCTACTGAAGAAATTATCCTATTTATTTTAAGGACGAATGATTGAAGCGTTTCTTCACCAGCACTGTCTTCACAGTAAGTCCCTGGTGAAAAAACATGGGTGTTTTGGCATAAGAAGCTTAATGGGGGGATATGCCTTTCGAGGTGGGGACTCTGAAAGCTTAGTAAGTGCACAGTTCTTTAATTTCCTCACATAATATATTACACATTGCTGACATTTAGACTATGCTTTGACCATAAACTTTTATTTTCCTTTTTCAAAGGGTAACATAACAGCCCATACTGTACAATTAAGTAATGTACAACTCTAATCTTTGAAATGGGCAATTTATTTAGGGTGTTAACCTGGTTTGAATTCTGCAATGTATACATAGGACTGCGATACTACTGGTCTGCTGATACTTGATCCTAAATCCACTTTTGAATACTGACTAGTTTTATTTATTTCATTAACAGCAACATATCAAAAATGGCAATAAAGAAGCTGTCAGGTGCTGCTAATAGAAAAAGGAAAACTCAGAGAGATACTGAATTGGCTAGTTTATGGGATACAATGGTGAAATTTGTGAAGTCCACTAATCAGTGCTTAGAAGAAAACCAGCAGGAAGATTATGTTAGTAGTGATGAGGAAGTACAACCACATTCAAGTCAATGTATGTTCACTATCAGGCTTAACTCAGAGACTCAAACTGAGACTGATAATGGAAAAGACCATAGTTATGTACAGTGCAGTAATGATAGCAACACAGATCAGGAGAGTCATGAAGGGAGTAACATACCCACAGAAACATTGAATCCCAATACTATAGTTTCACAACCTGATATGTGCCACATTGACAGTTTCACAACCACAGCTTTGCCAGTCAATAAAAGCTGTACTGCGAACATGGTACAAGAAAACAATTTAGAAGACATATTAATTAGCATGGATGTTTCTGAATCAGATAAAGAGCAGCACAATATGTTGTATGAGGGAACTAGTTCTTGTACAGATGTAGAGCATAAAAATGATTGGTTAGATCCTGCTAATTGGCCACAGCAAATTGATGACTGGTCACGTATGATATTAATTGAACAAGGACCATACCAGGTATTAAAATACAGTTTCCCATATGATAATCAGCACCATCGATTTAGCACTATATTTTATAACAGAAGACTTACTAATGGTGAAAATGTGAGAAGGCCATGGTTAATATATTCCAAGATGAACAATTTGGTTTTCTGCTTCTGTTGCAAGCTGTTTGGTTGTGTACATCAAAATGCATTATGTACCACTGCTAGTAGTGATTGGAAAAATCTGGGCCAGAAACTAAAAGAGCACTAGTGCTCAGCCAATCATAGAGAATCAGCAGCTAAATGGATGGAACTCCGTATGAGACTGAAACAGTGCTCGACCATTGATAATCAACATGAGAAGATGATCAAGTCAGAGAGAATGCACTGGAGAAATGTTTTAGAAAGATTGATTGCAATCACACAGTTCTTAGCAGAACACAACTTGGCCTTTAGGGGAACTGTAGATCATGTTTTTCAACAGAGTAATGGAAATTTTCTAGGTCTTGTTGAGCTTCTTGGAAAATTTGATCCAGTCATTCAGGAGCATCTACGCCGTATATCTACTGAACAAATTCATGATCACTATTTAGGCAAGAGGATTCAGGATGAGTTAATATTGCTGATTTCAAACACAGTCAGGGATAAAATCTTAGAAAAAAATCAAACAAGCAAAATATTATTCGATTATCTTAGACTGTACACCTGACGTGAGTCATCAATAACAAATGTCTTTCACTGTCCACATTGTTGAGACAAATGACAGTGTAGAGATACAAGAGTATTTCTTGTCATTCATACAAGTCAATGAAACAACAGGTGAATCATTGACTGAATATCTTTTGACAGAACTGACAAATATGGGACTTTCATTAGACAACTACAGAGGACAGGGATATGACAACGGTTCAAATATGAAAGGGAAAAATGCTGGTGTACCAGCTAGGAATTCAGAACTGAATCCAAGGGCCTTTTTTGTACCATGTGGGTGCCATAGCCTTAGTTTGGTCATTGGCGATTCAGCAAAATCATCAGTTGATGCTGTATCTTTCTTTGGAGATTTGCAGTGCATTTATGTCATTTTCACCTCTTCTACAATCCGTTACAAAGTTTTCTGTGATCATGTGAGTGGATTATCTGTCGAACCTTTATGTGACACAAGATGGGAGTGCAGAGTAGACAGTGTGAAGGCAGTGAGATATCAGGTTGGTGACGTTTTGCACTAGTGACATTAGCTGATGTCACTAAGGGAAAAGATCCAAAGGCATATTCTGAGGCTTCATCTTTGGCAAATATTATCAGAAGTGCAAAGTTTCTAACTTTTCTGGTGGTTTGGTATGACATCCTCATAAAGGTTGGACAAATAAGTAAACTAATGCAAAGCTCATCTATGCAGACATATCAAGCAGTCCTTTTGTTACAGGAAGCCAACAAATATTTAATTGAATACAGGGCCACTGGTTTTGTGAATGCCAAAACAACTGCCAGAGACTTGGCAGAAGAGTTAGATGTGCAGCTCAATTTTCCTACACAAAAAGACATACGGCCTAGAAGACATAAGAGACAATTTGATTATGAGGCTGAAGACGAGCCCATAAATGATCCAGAGAAAAAATTTGAGGTTGAATTTTTTCATGTTGTTGTGGATTCTGCACTGTCATCATTAAACGAAAGATTCAAACAACTCCATGAACATGTTGAGAAGTTTGGTTTCTTGTACGGAGTTAATCATCTAATAATATTAGATGATAAACAGCTGTTGAAGCAGTGTCAGGATTTACAACTTGCCCTTACTCACAATGACTCATGTGATATCGATGGTGTTGAACATTTTGAAGAATTAAAAACACTGTGCCATATACTTCCAAATGAGTCTTCTGCACTGGACATTTTAAATTACATAAAAATCAGAGGGTTACTTTAGATATTCCCTCAAGTAGTTGTAGCTCAGAGAATTCTGTTAACTTTACCAGTCACAGTGGCATCAGGAGAACACAGTTTCTCCAAATTAAAGTTGATCAAGACATACTTAAGAAGTACAATGCATCAGGAAAGGCTAGTGGGGCTATGAATGATTTCTATCAATAAAGAGGTGGCATCACAGTTAGACTACACAGAATTGATACAAGAATTTGCAACTTGTAAAGCATGAAAGATTCGATTCTAATTGCAGTCTTTGCTGAGAGTTTTCTCACTTTGGTTAATATTGTAATACAGACATCTCATAACTACCATGACAAACTACTACTATATAGCTGTAAATGTGGGGGTGATCATTCCATCAACAAATTTAGTATAAGATCGATGGCAACTGTATCACACATTGTCAAAAGTCTGAATTCAATTACATGAAATATTTTATGTGCTTATATTACCGCTAAAAGTCTAATGACATCTTATAGTACATGGCTAGGTATTAAACAGCTAGGCCCAGATATTCAAAAGGGTTGTTCCATGCGCAACAGGGTTGCGCATGCGCAAGTCCTACATTGCGCCATTCTGCGATATTCAGCAGGAGGCAGTTGCTCCACTGGCAGCAGGTTGCGCAAAAGAGCAATGCAAATGAATGCATGCTCAACAGGAGGGGGAGGAACCATGCATAAAACTGCACAACCCGATATTCAGTCGGGTTGTGCGGGGTTGGCATCATCGCAACCAACCTGCGCCTGCACCACCTCTGAGCCAAAAAGGATCAAGTTGAGGCCACCCACAGGTGAGCTGCTGTATTGCAGGGCACAACACAGCAGCTGCCACCCTGGCTGGCCCCTAACTCGGTCCCTGTGCCCCCCACCAGCCCGATCGCGGGCATCACAGTTACATGAAACCCCACACATCTCCCACAGCCCGATCGCGGGCAGTACGATACATGAACCCCCACACACACATCTCCACAGCCCGATCCGCGGGCAGAACACGTACATATCGCCCCCACACATCTCCACAGCCCGATCGCAGGCAGAACCTGTATGACCCCCAGTGCCCGATCGCGGGCAGAGTGTAACCCTCCCCCAGCCGAATAACTCCTGGTGGTCAGTGGACCGTAAAAGCCCGATCGTGGGCAGAATGTCACAGCACAAGCCCCCAAACATCTCCCTGGTGTCTAGTGTCCCCCACCCACCTGAGCCCCTCCACCTGCTCCCCGCAGCGGTGAGCAGCATCCACCGCCTGCCGCCCTGCGCCATCGACTGACTGTCGGTAGGGCTGCCGCGGCCATCTTGCCTTAGGCATCTTCTAATATTTCGGGGTGGTATTCAAAGGATGCTCAACAGCGCAACTCCTTTGAATATCACCCCGGCCACACCCCTGCGCAACTATTTTGAGCGGCACAGGGGCTTGCGCCTCAGACTGGCGCAGTTTGAATATCTGGGCCCTAGTGTACTGTACTGCTTGTAATAAGAGTAATTTTCAGAAGCAGTAGCTATCACTTCCAGCATCTCAAATATTATTTTTCTGTTTGCTAATTAGAAGATTTTTGACCTGCCAGTACTTGGGTGATGAGTGGAACAGCACTCTGCATGACCAGAGGGGTACAAAACTCAGTTCTGTCCCTCCAACTACATCTTCACAGAAATGAGACTGAACACCTTGATGCACCACAATCCTTGCAGCCCAAGCAGTGACTTTCACAGGCTAACAATCCAAATGCAGGACATTGTGACATTACTAGACTAGTAACCATGGAGGGAGAAGTCTTAGCCAGTCCCTGCTGCTTCCATGTGAAAGTGAAAGTGAAATCTAGCAGAGAGATATGTTTCTCATTGGTTGCTACTGTTGTCATACTCTGTGTGGGTTCAGTGTTGTTGAATTGGAAGGAACAGAACTGAGTTTTTCTAGCCTTCAGACACTGTTGATACACATATCACCCCAGTACCGCCAGGTGGACCATCTTCTAATCAGCAAACAGAAATGAATAAATACTTAGAAAAAGTGACAGCTGACTACATCTGAAAGTTACAATTTCCAATTCCTTGAACTGGTGAAATAAACATAATATAGACAAGATGAAATGTATAAGTCACTTTGCTTGAAGAGTTGTTGACACATCAAATGAAAACTTTGAAGAACAGATTTGGGAACAGTACAGCTTGGATTTCTTATGTAATCTTTGCATTTCTCTTCCACATTATTTATCACTAACATTTTCATGCATACATCTAATCTATATGCCTTACAATCAAGCAATACTGTTCTGTGCAATAGAGAGGGCGACTGAAAATGAACAAGACAGGCAGAGGGTGCTTGTCAGTAATGTTTATACCCTGAAAAAATTGTGTGTGTGAGAGAGAGAGAGAGAGAGAGAGAGAGAGAGAGAGAGATGAGGAGGACAGCATGCAGTAGAAGGTTTGGGCAAGTTAGGTGGTTGTTTGAAGAGTGGCAGGTAGACAGATATGGACAGACAACATAACGGGAGCACTTCCCACCCATCATGGAATAGTCTCATTCCTGACAATGTCTGCTCCCTTGATAGACATAGACAGTAATGAGCCCCCCACCAGCAAGTAGCACTGTCCTGTGCAATACAGATCGAGACTGAGCATGAAGAAGATAGGCAGAGGGTGATTTTTGGTAATATTTATACCCTGAAGAAATTGTGTGTGTGTGAGAGAGAGAGAGAGAGAGACAGAGAGATGAGGAGGACAGCGTGTAGTAGAAGGTTTGGGCAAGTTAGTTGGTTGTGTGAAGAGTGGCAGGTAGACAGATATGGATAGACAACATAACGGGAGCACTTCCCACCCATCATGGAGTAGTCTCACTCCTGACAATGTCTGCTTCCTTGATAGATATGGACAGTAATGAGCCCCCCACCAGCAAGCATTACTGTCCTGTGCAATACAGATCAAGATTGAACATGAAGAAGATAGGCAGAGGTTGATTTTCAGTAATGTTTATACCCTGAAGAAATTGTGTATGAGAAAGAGAGAGAGAAAGAGAGAGAGAGAGGGAGAGAGATGAGGTGGACAGCATGTAGTAGAAGGTTTGGGCAGGCAAGTTAGTTGGTTGTGTGAGGAACGGCAGGTAGACAGATATGGACAGACAACATAATGGGAGCACTTCCCACCCATCATGGAGTAGTCTCTCTCCTGACAATGTCTGCTCCCTTGATAGACATAGAGAGTAATGAGCCCCCACCAGCAAGCAGTACTGTCCTGTGCAATACAGATCAAGATTGAACATGAAGAAGATAGGCAGAGGGTGATTTTTGGTAATGTTTGTACCCTGAAGAAATTGTGTGTGAGAAAGAAAGAGAGAGAGAGAGGGAGAGATGAGGAGGACAGCATGTAGTAGAGGGTTCGGACAAGTTAGTTGGTTGTGTGAAGAGTGGTAGGTAGACAGATATGGATAGACAACATAACGGGAGGACTTCCCACCCATCATGGAGTAGTCTCGCTCCTGACAATGGCTGCTCCCTTGACAGACATGGACAGCAATAAGCCCCCCACCAGACTGTGAGGTTCAGATACTTACTGCAAGTTCTGCAAAAGATGTAGGCAGACTGCAGCAGAGGAAGGGAGGGACTTAGCCTCCAGAAGGAATCTAGTTTGGGAGCAGATCAAAGCTCATTTATGAGCTCATTTGATCAGAAAAAAAAAAACAGCTGCAAATAAAGTAATTGCAAGTTCTGCAAAAGAAGTCATCCTGCAGCACAGTGACAGTGAGGGGGCTAATAATATGACAAAGAAACAGACATTATGTAATGTAGATGGGGCGGCATGTAAACAATTTGTTGGGCAATGGGCATGTATTTTTAATACTTACATGCCCAAGTGGACATGTTATTTTTTTCACAAATTTCATACCCTGGTGAGGAATGGGAGGTGGAGAGAGATACACACAGACAACATAATGGGAGCACTTCCCACCCACCCACCATGGAGCAGGGAGCGGACAGTAACTGTCAGATTTGCAACACAGACATCCACCTGTCTCCCAGGACCAAACTGATAACATAACTCACTCTAACAATTAAGTTTGACTTGATAATACATATTTCAACATCCATTGCTATAATGAACAACAGTGTATTAATACTGTAAACAGTTTAAAAGAAAACACAAAACACACCATTTCTTACATAGGGACTACTTTATTTAGTGGCAGGATAACCAACTCACAAGCTGCATTTTCCTGTTTTGCTAACTAAATAATGTGCTATTTTCCAACTTTTTATTGCCCATGTTTTAAGCACAACAACCCACTCTAGGGTGTGTGGCTACAGGGAATTAATCAACACCCTGGGTGCTGTGAGGACACTCAGGCTGTGACCTCATACCTCACAATGCACCCAGGGTGTTGATTAATCCCCAGTAACCACACACCCTGTCATGGGTTATTGCTTACTTGGTACATGTTTGTAGAGACTAAAGTAAAACATAAACACATACTGTAATGAGTATAGTTGTCAATACTGACATGGGTGTGTTGTGTAGCTTATGCAGTATTGCCTTGTTTTTACATGGAGATTCAATGATTACATTCTATTCATTCATGTAAAAAGCAGTTGATAATATACATGACACAATAGTAATCTGACATGTGTTCAAGAGTATTTTGTTTAAATGAACAAAACTTTGCATTCAGTGCATCCAACAGATGTCTTAATGAATAAAAACATAAAAGTGGTCACACTAATGAACTTTGTATGTGTTTATTTGCCATTAGCTATCTTGCTACGAACTGTGCATTGTCCTTTATCATTCTAGTTATTCAATTCTGTAACACATTCTTTCTCTGTCTGCATTACATAACTTGTTATAGTTACCTATCTTGATATTAGCATAGGGCAGGACCTAACTGGATAACAGCAGACAATATTAAACTATGCAGAAAAGATTATCTAACACAAATATCACACACTGTAAAAAAAGTTAATGTTTTTACTATGATAAAATACAACTTTTAAACAGGTTGCTTTGTTTTTTTTTATTTTTATTGTATTTATTTCTGTGCTGCAGATGATTAGGATTTGGATTGTACACTCATCAACAGCCATTGATTATCAGATGATTTACACTGGTGGTAAACTGCCAGTCTGATGATTTCACTGGCTGTTCACTTATGCCCATGGTGTGTGAAGATCCTGTAACGTCATTGGTCAAACCATGTCACATGACTGTGGTTAAATCCTGCATAACCCACGGCTGAGGAATGGCATTTCTAAAAACATAAACTCATTTTAAATTGGTTTTACACATGGGTCCATTGTATAATTGCAATAAGGCACTCCAGGGTGTGTTACTGGATGATTTACCCACTTCCTGTGTGGTTATGTCACTCGGTTGCCCATCATGACTCACAACACAAGGCGTGGGTAAATCCCCAATAAGCCACACCCTGGTGTGCCTTATTGCTTAAATAAAGTGATCTGCCGTAAAGAATGTCATGGTCTGTGTTGGGGTGAGAAGACTAAAAAAAAAAATAGGGGGGCAACACTGCCAAGTTCGCCTAGGGGTGCCATATACCCTAAGACTGGCCCTGTTTGCACAATAACTGACTGTGATGTGACATGCAGATGAGTATGATCTCAGGCAGGGAATAAGCATCAGGAGTAAATGAGCCATAAGGGACAAGGATCCTGGTTTTGTACCAAATACCCTTAGCAATGAAGACATAAATGGCTTGAAATTCAACATGTTTGGAGTGTTTTTCCTGTGGTGGCTGGAGTTCCTCTTTAAGGACATGTAACCCCCCCAATTGTGGTACATACCCCTAGCCTTCAACATGGGTGTGCAGTCCCTGCCTGATCTTTGCAACCACAACCACTAACTGAGCCTCATGGAGTGAAGTGACAGTGGGCAAAATGTACACTACTATTGTGATCCCTCAGACCCTATGACTGACCAGAATGGGTTCAAGGCTCAGAAGCAACAGCAGCTTGGGAACATGCCATGAGTAAGAAACCAGCAAGTGTGAGAAAGAAGCCTAAAGTGGAATCTTGAGAGTAAGGGCATGTGGCAGGATGAGAATCAATAAATATATGCTAGTTTAAAATATTCTTTTTTCACTCTATTCTATCTCCTTTCTTTTTCTAACTATCCTTATTTTCCTGTCAGGGTGGCCAACCTGTCATGTTATTTTTTCTTTCATGTACTATCCTTTTAAGTAGAAATGTTTTTGTATATCAAACTGCCAGAGTAGGATTAATATGTAAGCCCCAGAGAGATTGCTGAGTCTGTAATGAAAAGAAATTTAGGAAGTTTTGACAAAAATAGGAGCAGTCCTTGAATCACCTTGTGTGGCTGCTGAGTATCTCCGCTTGTTATATGAAGAAAGGTGCGCATGATCACACGATTGCACACTCGCACGATCACGCAGGTAGTGTGCACATGTTCGTGTAGCTAGTGTGCGCACAGTCATGCAGGATATCTTGTTTTGGAGCTGCTGAGCTCCTAAGAAACAAACTGCTTGCAGAGTTTTAGCAAAATGCAGCACTGAGAGCTGCAATCTGAGTAAAAGAACGAGCGGGCTGTTGCTATGGGAGCAGTAAACACTCCCTGCAGCCGCTCGGTACACAATTAGGTTAACTCCTTAAAATGGGTTAAAATGGAAAATAAAGAATGTTGCAAGCATTGGGGCAGGCTCTAGAAAAGAGCCCTGCAGTAAGAAACAATAAAGAATCAAACATTTGTATGTACAGAACTGGTTAAGAGAGGGGGATGCCACAGCTGGTTCTGATCACTGTATCATTTTTTGTAATATAAAAATGTGTTATGGACTGTCTCTCATGAGAAATGCTGAAACAGCATGTGAGTATCACACACACACACACACACACACACACACACACACACACACACACACACACAGGTTTTAGATACAAGGTGTTACCTGGAAGGCCAGAAGCTAATTACAGACTAGACCAGGCCTTAATTGGGGATCTCCTGTTTGTCTAGATTTATGGTAGCTTACAGAAGCTGGGCTAGAATCATAAACATTTATGACGTTCAGAGGAAACACAGTGAAATTCACATGGTGATACAAAGCATGTTGCACCTCCATGAGATCTGGCAGAGACATAAGTCCCTTTGATGTCCTGGAGCAGGAAGCTGATCATAAGATCAAAGAGAGTCATTTGAAGAAAACGAGTTATGCTGAGGTTACAGGATTTAATACTTGGATAAGACATCTTGTTTTTTTATAGATATATATATTTTTTATATATTCTGACAGGGAGGAGCCAGGTGACCTCACACAAAGGGGGTTGCCAAGACAGTCTTTTAAACAGTATTCTGTTTTCATTCAGAGATTTCTATCTAGACTCTGACAAAGAAACATCTTTGAGCACTTTAAGCAAGTATGCAGGTACAGAGAGACAAAATATAAGTACTGTAGTAGGAATTGCACTGTTAAAACCTTGTTCTTTTAAAATATTTGTATGTTTTGTGATATATGGTTCTGTATTTTATGTTTTACATTTTTTTTTATCTATTTTGGTAAAACTCTATTTTTAGAGCCTACCTGGTCTGTCTTTGAATTTCTTTTCTTTAACAAGTGGAGTAATATGGTTAAAACAGACACTGTGCATACGCTTGAATGGTGATACCAAACTGGAAAAAGGTAAGAATAATCTGAGGTCTTTAATTACAGTTTTTAAGGGTTCATTTCTGTACACCTGGCTAGGTACCCATAGGCAAAGCTATCTGGCCCCCTGAAGACAGAATTATCAGAGCCTGTGCAGTGGGTATGCTAGCAGAGGTTCACAGTTTGAATCCCTCCAAGACTTGAAACCAAAGGTTGATTTGAACCCACAAAACAGACAGAAGGGTTACCCTGTTTCTGTTAACTGTTCACAAGGCTGTGCTTGGAGGTTGGCACTTTGGGAGGAGAGGGCTGATCTGCTGAGTGGGTTTGTGATGGATTGGTTGGCAGCTGTGTGGATAATTTTGGTATTACAAGCTTTTATTGTTCAGTGTGTCAGCCTGAGACCGTCAGCTCACTTGCAAAGAAAGAAAAAGGCAGACTTTTATTTTAAAAGGAGACAAAACTGTATCACTTGTCATACAGTCAAGTTCCTACCAATTTTATTTTTTTTTCCTAAAGTGCAAGTCAGAGTAGCAGTAGTTAGGAAAGATGGCTTCCAACTACAGCAGGCACACTGTAGACTACTTAAGGCAGTTGTGCAGGGACAAAGGAGTCCCGTTCAAGGAAAAATCCAGCAAGCAGAACCTCATAGATGCTCTGATGGTAGCAGATACCCAGAGCACCAAGTCACAGACCGTGACTGAAAAGGACCAAACCTCAAGTGTGGCAGGGCTAGTGGCCAGTGCAGTGTCCAGATCCAATGAGGAGGGCAATAGGGCCAGTGCCAGTGAAGGGCCACAGCAGCAGGGAAAGATCACCAGTATCCTGGATCCAGAAGTACTCAGGCTGCAAATTGAGTTGTGCAGGATGGAGCTGGAGTTCCAGAGGAAGAGGGACCATGAACAGCGGGAGGCAGACCATGAGGCACAGCAAGAACGCTGGGAGGCAGAGGGTGAGGAGCGTGAGCACCAGTGAGCTGCGGAGGAGAAGAGAGAGCGAGAATACTGAGACGCAGATCGTGAGGAGCAGGAGTGCCAGAGGCAACAAGAACTGGAGAAGCTATGACACCAACAAGCGGCACCAGAGCAAGTAAGTGGCTTGGGTTTAACTGGGACTGCAGGACTGGGTTACAAACTGAATTCCAAATTAATAGCCAAATTTAAAGAGGGGGAGGATATGGATGCCTTTTTAAATTCTTTTGAAAAAGTTTGTATTCAGGCTAAAATTCCTAGAGAGTCCTGGAGCTTCCAGCTATCCCCGCTACTTACTGGGAAAGCTCGGGATGCATTGGGTCAAATGGACAATGAGGACAGTGATGATTACAGCAAACTTAAAGCTGCACTGTTAAAGAAATTTGAATTAACTGCTGAATCATACAGAGCTAAATTCCGTAAGCTCAGGAGAAGCCCTGACATGAGCTATGAGGAGCCAGCCATGAAATAACGTCAGTTTTTAAAATGTTGGTGGGTAGGAATTGAGGCAAACTCTGTTGATAAAATTGAAAATGTGATTCTGTTAGAACAGTTTTTCCTGGGCATGCCCAGCAGAGCTGAAAACCTGGCTGGAGGACCGAGATCCCAAAACAGTGCAAGAGGCTGCTGAACTCTCGGATCACTATGCCAAGAGCAGACCTGCTCTGAGAGTGAACGGGGCAGGCGTGGCAGTGCAGAAAGGGAAAAGCGCACCTTCAGGGTGGCTAAAACCCTCACTGCCTCCACCGAAACCAGTTAGCCCCAGGTTTCAGAGAAAAGATTTCTCTAAGAGAAGAAATTAATGTTGGTTGTGTAAAGAAACTGGGTATATTGCCAGACAGTGTCCCAAAAAGGTGAGCAATAATACACAACCGGGTGCTAGAAAAGAAGGGGGTTGTTTGTGTGTCCCTGGTAGCATGCTAGTAAACATGAGGGAACACATGCACCCAGTCATGGTGAATGGTGTACAGACAAAGAGGTTAAGGGACACAGGGGCATTCCTGACCTGGGTAAAGGGGGATCTGGTACAGTCTGGTCAGCTTATACCCAATAAATACGTCACTGCACAGGACTTTGAGGGTGGGGAGAAAACATTGCCCCTCGCTAGTGTTCTCTTAGACTGGGGTGAAACAGGGGGAACTGTACAACAGGTGGCTGGATCCAAAACATTGGCAGCGGATGTGATCCTGGGTAACAATCTCCAACAGGGGATGGTATGTGCAGTTACCCATAGCCAAGCGGCAAGGGAAAATTATAGCTCCCTGAACCCCACAGAAGCCACTGTGGAAACCACTGAGAGGCTGGTTTCCCCAGCCTGTATCTCCAGAGGGGGAGACTAATGAAAAGGGGGTAGAAATTTCCCCAGTAGCAAGTAACCACACAGCTACAGAGGGTTACTCTGAAGAGGGAGGGGTGACCCCTTGTCAGAGGGTTGGGATTGAAAGTGATCCTGAGTGCCCTGATGCTAGTGCTAGGGGCCCTAGTTTAGTGACTGAAGGGGACCTGTCCCATGCCTTGGGAATGTGTGAGGGGTTTGCAGCTGCTCAGAGAAGTGACCCTAGTTTAGAGAAGCTGAGGGCTTGGGCAGATTCGGACAGTGCACAGGGAAGTGACAGCAGCATAAGATTTATTGGGAAAATGGACTTATGTATATTCAGGCAGCACAGACAGAGGGAGGGGTGCTAGGCAGGCTGCTTGTCATTCCCCAGGATATCGTGAGCAGTTGCTCAAGGTTGCCCATGATATTTCCTTGTCTGATCATCTGGGAATCATGCACACTATGCAGCAGTTGGCCCAGAATTTCTATTGGCCAAACTTCACCCAGCAGGTGAAGGAGTATTGCAGGTCTTGTCACTGGTGCCAAGAAATAGGGAAGGCGGGCAAGAAAACCCAAGCCACCCTGATTCCATTGCCCATAGTGGAGGAGCCATTCCAGAGGGTGGGAATGGATATTGTGGGGCCTTTAAATACCCCCAGCTCCTCAGGAAAGAGATTCATCCTGACTGTGGTGGATTATGCCACCCGGTACCCAGAGGCAGTCGCCCTATCCTCACTGAGGACAGACAAAGTGGCAGACGCCTTACTTGGGATTTTCTCCCATGTTGGTTTTCCGCAGGAGGTAATCACTGATCGAGGGGGATCCTTCATGTCGAACCTGATGAAATGTTTATGGGAGAAGTGTGGGGTGGTGCAGAGATGCACGACACTGTATCACCCACAAGCCAATGGGCTTGTGGAAAGATTCAATGGTACCCTAAAGTCAATTCTCCAGGCATTTGCTGAACAGCATGGGAGGGACTGGGAGAAATACCTTCCCCATCTGTTGTTTGCATACAGGGAGGTGCCTCAAGAGTCAACAGGATTTTCCCCCTTCGAACTCTCATATGGACACCGGGTACGTGGGCCCCTAGACTTGATCCAGGAGGACTGGGAAGGCAAGCATGCCACCCAGTGAACTCCCATTGTGGATTACATCCTTAGGTTTAGGGAAAGACTGAAGGAGCTTATGGGGACAGCCCAGAGCAACCTGGCAGCTGCCCAACAGAAACAAAACGTGTGGTATGACTGCAGAGCCAGAGCTCGCTCATACATGGTGGGTCAGGAAGTCATGGTCCTTATTCTTGTCCAGAAAGACAAGCTGCAGGCTGAGTGGGCAGGACCATACAGAGTGGTTAGGAAGGTAAATGATGTGAACTACATTGTGGAGTTACCTGACTGAAGACAGACAGAAAGGATGTACCACATCAACATGATGAAGCCATATGTAAATAGGGCTGACATGGTGTTTGCAGTGTGTAGTCCTGGGGAGGGGACGGATGAAGGAGACCCCCTTCTGGACTTGCTGGAGGAAAGTAAGTAGGAGTCCTCTGTGGAGGCAGTAAAATTGTCTCGTCAGCTGGCCCTGGACCAGATCCAGAAAGTAAGGGAAGTTTTAGCAGACTTTGCCCCATTGTTAAGCGCCAAGCCTGGGCTAACCCCCTTAGTGACGGACGATGTGGAGACAGGGACACAGACGCCCATACGGCAGGCAGCATATTGGGCATCAGAGGCTGTCCAAAAGGACATTAGGAGGGAAGTGGAGGAGATGCTGTATTTAGAGGTAATCCAGAGATTCCACAGCCCCTGGGCCTCACCCGTAGTCCTTGTGCCTAAGCCAGATGGCTCTACTCATTTCCATGTGGACTATCATGGACTGAATGCAGTCACAAAGTCAGACGCCTACCTGATGCCCTGGACGGATGAACTCCTGGACAAGTTGGGGGGGTGACCTACCTTACGACGATTGACCTGACCAAGGGGTATTGGCAGGTAGAGTTGACAGACAGAGCTAGGGAGAGGTCAGCCTTCATCACCCCAATAGGCCTATTTGAATTTAAGGTAATGCCTTTCAGAATGAAGAATGCCCCGGCCACTTTCCAAAGGTTGGTGAACCAGGTATTAAATGATGCTGAGAAGTACGTTGTGGCATACCTGGATGACATTGCCATCTTTAGTACCAGCTGGGAGGAACACCTATCCCACCTTAGGGAAGTGCTGGGAAGGATACAGAGGGCCGGGCTCACTGTCAAAACCGGGAAGTGCCAGGTGGCCATGGGAGAAGTGGCATACCTTGGGCATGTGGTAGGCTGAGGACAGCTCCGTCCTAACCAAAAAAAAATAGAGGTAATCCAGGCATGGCCCAGACCAGAAATGCAGAAGCAGGTCAGGAGTTTTCTAGGGACAGCAGGGTACTACAGGAAGTTTGTACCCAGTTACAGTGACCTGGCTGCTCACCTTTCTGACCTGACAAAGAAAAGGATGCCTAAGAAAATTACCTAGGGCCCAGCCTGTGAGGAAGCCTTTTCCAAACTAAAGGAGGCACTGTGCAGTGCTCCTGTTTTGACAAGTCCTGACTATAGCCAACCCTTTATAGTTCAGACTGATGCCTCAGACATGGGTATTGGGGCAGTACTGAGCCAGACATCCAGCCAAGGGAGGGATCACCCAATAGCCTATCTGAGTAAAACATTACTTACCAGGGAGCAAGCATACTCCATGGTGGAAAAAGAAAGTTTTGCCATAGTGTGGGCCCTAAAGAAATTAGAGCCATACTTGTATGGGCAGCATTTTGTGGTGCAGACTGACCACAGCCCCCTGGTTTGGCTGACGCAGATGGGACAGAACAGTGGTAGATTGCTAAGATGGAGTCTTGCTTTGCAAGGGTATGATATGACAATTCTACATAGGGCTGGAGCCAAAAACCAGAACTCAGATGGGTTGTCTCGTGTCCATGAGGAGTGAACTAATTTGGGAAGTTCATCCCATGCAGGGGATAGAGCCCCCAAATTCAGTCTAGGTGAGGAGGAATTGTGACACTTGGACAGCTGGTTCTGATCACTGTATCATTTTTTGTAATATAAAAATGTGTTATGGACTGTCTCTCATGAGAAATGCTGAAACAGTATGTGAGTATGACACACTCACACACAGTTTTTAGATGCAAGGTGTTACCTGGAAGGCCTGAAGCTAATTACAGACTAGACCAGGCCTTAATTGGGGATCTCCTGTTTGTCTAGATTTATGGTAGTTTACCAGATGTTGGGCTAGAATCATAAACATTTATGACGTTCAGAGGAAACACAGTGAAATTCACATGGTGATACAAAAGCATGTTGCACCTCCGTGAGATCTGGCAGAGAGACATAAGTCCCTTTGATGTCCTGGAAAGGAGAAGCTGATCATAAGATCAGAGAGAGTCATTTGAAGAAAATGAGTTATACTGAGGTTACAGGATTTAATACTTGGATAAGACATCCTGTTTTTGTATAGATATATATTTTTATATATTCTGGCAGGGAGGAGCCAGGTGACCTCACACAAAGGGGCTGGCCAAGACAGTCTTTAAAACAGTATTCTGTTTTCATTCAGAGGCTTCTATCTAGACTCTAACAAAGAAACATCTTTGAGCACTTTAAGCAAGTATACAGGTAGAGAGAGATAAAATCTAAGTACTGTAGTAGGAATTGCACTGTTAAAACGTTGTTCTTTTAAAAGATTTGTATGCTTTGTGATATATGGTTCTGTATTTTATGTTTTACATGTTTTTTTATCTATTTTAGTAAAACTCTATTTTTAGAGCCTACTTGGTCTGTCTTTGAATTTCTTTTCTTTAACAAGTGGAGTAATATGGTTAAAGCAGACACTGTGCATAAGCTTGAATGGTGATACCAAACTGGAAAAAGGTAAGAATAATCTGAGGTCTTTAATTACAGTTTTTTAGGGCTTCATTTCTGTATACCTGGTTAGGTGCTCTTAGGCAAAGATATCTGGCCCCCGAAGACAGAATTATCTGCGCCTGTGCATTGGGTATGCTAGCAAGAGGTTCACAGTTTGAATCCCTCCAAGAATTGCGACCAAAGGTTGATTTGAACCCACAAAACAGACAGAAGGGTTACCCTGTTTCTGTTAACTGTTCACAAGCTGCTCTCGGAGGTTGGCACTTTGGGGGTAGAGGGCTGACCTGCTGAGTGGGTTTGTGACACTAGGCGGTATGCTGAAGTGAATAATGAATGCTATAAACAGAAAATATATGAAGTTTCCAGTGCAAAGGTTACAATAAAGAATTAAGGAAAGTATTTGCAAACTCAACAAGAAGATCCTCTGGCTTTGCAGAATAAAAGAATAGGGAACACACCCCTATCCTGTTTTTCTCTGTAAAGACTGTAGATCTCCAACCAACTGAATTAAAAGGAAATTCAGATTTTTTGTTTTACTCTTACCTGAAATGTAGTGCTGGTTCAGTGGTGGAGCCAGGTTTGGGAGCATTTGGGAGCCAGGGGGGTCATTCAGTCAATCATGGGCTACACAGTGGGCACTAAACAGTGAATAAAGATAGTGGTGCAGCACCACTACTCACACTGGGGCAGCCAGGAGGGTTGACCACCCCCCCAGCCCCCCTCCAGCTCTGCCACTGTGCTGGTTATTTTGGGAGGTCTTTCTATAGGGCTGGCAGCCCAGAAAATGGCTATTATAGAGAGTGATGTCACCCAGAGGGGGTGGAGCTACAAACCCCATATGCTTCCCAAACCCCTAATTAAGGTTCTTTTAAGCAAATTAAGACCTCTTTATTATTTTTAATATCATAGAGGTAGAAGGGATTACAGTGGCATCTTACTAGGGGAACCTATAGCCTAGTGAACCTTACCAGAATAAAGGAAAAAGTTTTTCTTTTTTCTAAAGTGACTGGTCACATGTCTATGAGGTCACACTGATACACTATATAACTTTCCCACCAGGTGCTACAAATTGGAAGAGATTGGTCAGTGTCTTCTGATCAAGTGAGGAGAGAGGAGGTGTGAGAGTTTACACACCGAAGTCTAGTAAGGAAATATTGTATATACAGAGAAGAGGAGGGAGCCTGAAGAAAGACTTGCCTGAATAATTGATTTTATATTTCTTGTGGTGTAAAAGTTTTAACACCCAGTTAATTTATTTTCTGTAAATATCTGAACATTTTTTTTATTTGTATTATCATTTTTGAAAATAAAATGATAAATGCAGCTCTTGCATTTTTTATGCACTAAATTGGTCGACTGGTGTCTGTTATTGAACCCACACGCTTACAGGGCACACAAAAAACCCTCTGTGACTTGAGAGCTCATCAGGAGGCTGTTTCAGCTTCAGAGCCCTCAATCTTTTGTGAACATCCAATGAGAAGGAGATGATGGACACGATGAGGTCAGTGTGACTGTTCTCTGCGTGAGACGTAGCTCTTTGCCAGATCTGCAGTAGCTCCCATTTGGGATCCCATGGAGAGAAGGGCTGCTAACTTTTCCAGCAGAGACTTTCATAGTTGGTTGCCTGCTAGTCTGGTAGGAAAGATGAGAGCCCATGCAGGATAGTGAATCACCAGAACTGTGAGTTTGATATAGGGTATCGACTCAGTAGAGATCCAGGACTTTGTTCCATGAGATCAGAGGACCTTGGCTCTTCTGTGAGTGGCCTGTTTGTGCTGTTGATGATGGAACCATGAGTACTGAGCAGGGACTGTCCATACACCTTTTAGTTAAGTAGATAGTGAATATATGAAGAAAACACAATTGCATATATTCCAATAATGCAAAGCATCATGGGAAACATATGCAAATCCCCATGACTGGCTCAACTTTAAGCAGAATTACATGGTGCCAGAAGGCCTCACAGTGCAATCAGCAAAGGCTAAGAACAGCAGACACATACATCTGTTTCATCCTCATTTGGACTCATCAGTATGTCATATCTGTGTCTTAGCCCAGTGAAAGGGAGCCAGCCACCCCTTAAGGAGGATGTTATTTGTTTGGGTCATGGGAGCCCAAAATAGTGAAGGAAAAGAACCCCAGAGCAAATGGCCTGAAGCATGGGTTATCCTGGAGGATATTGGCCATACAGCCAAATTTTAAAGAAAACACAATTGCACATACCCCAATAATGCAAAGCATCATGGGAAAATAAATACAACATATAGTGAACATATGGTTTACTAAGTTCTTATTGGACTGTGCACTAATGTAACGACCAGGTGAAGATCTAGGAGATGGCTGTTTTATTTTGTCCCCACCTGTAGTTTTCATTGCATTTCCTTGCTTGCAGATTTTAACTAGCCTGGATTTAAAGCAGGTACCCAATGCTCCTAACCCATCAGGGTACACAGTTATAATAAAAAATTAAATAAATAAATAGCACTTTTGACTCACATTGGAATCAACTCTAATCAACTGCATGTAACAGAAAAATAGCCATATCATCTTTTGCAAGATAATTTGAATCTTATGAACATCCTGGGATTTGTATGTGAATTTCACAGTGCAAGGGTCAGACTATGATGGAGGGGTTCGCCTGGAAAGCTGCTGCCAGGGGCCATCCTTAAAAGTTGGCACCAGGGTCCCACCTGATAAATGGGAACTGGTGACCCAGGGTTTGCACTCTCATATCAGCATATCAGCATATCAGTTCAGTTTTGTATGGTGGCTTAATGTTTGCTTTTTGAATTAGCTTGGATTGATCTGAATAATCCCGTTTGGTTAGAAAACAGATATTACAGGAAAAGATTTCAGTGTTTTCAGCAGGGGCTTGCTTGAGGGGGCCCAGCTGGAAATTTCCAGGTATCCTGTTGGGCCAGTGAGACTCTGCACTATGCCACTCTAAGACCCAGTTTATTATTGGCATTGTATGTACCCTGATTGTGGTGCCAGCTTGTGCAGTTCATTTTGTGGGAGCTCAGATTTTAAAAAATGTTTAAAGAACATTGCATTTAAAAAAAGCTTCACAAGGTCAGAAAGAGGTGGCACTGTCCCTTTAAGCAGGTATTGTACTAGGACTGTGCTTTTTGACATTTACTGGGATCTATTCTGCCCAGCTTCCCATGAAACAGAGACTCAAGTAAACACAACATCTGTTATACTCAGTAGGAAAAACAGAGGCCTCTTATAGTTTTAGGTGGAGTATTTGGTTTGGTTTCCCACCGATACTGAAATACAATTCAATTTGACAGATGCAAGTGCATAAAGGTAATGTATACTTTTTCCTTTAGTTTCACTAACATGTAGATATGTACAGGTGGGGAAATATCTGCCAAGTGAAAAGTATGTGAGTTTCTTTGTAAATGTCATGCTTTGTTAACTTAAGATTTGCTGTTTCCCACCACATAGTCTAACTTGATATTCACTACTAAGGATAGGCAGTGTCCATTTGCTATGCCCCATGATCCTAAATGCAATCAGGTAATATAGCACATTATGGAAAATAATCTACCACCTGTTATTGCTGCTGCTTTTGGAAACATAGTTGCTGTTCTCTTCTAGTAAAAAGCATTTTGTGTTGATGTGTATATCCAGTGCAGGTGACATCTCAATCACTTATTCAAACCAAATGAGCATTATTTCTGCATGTCCATACAACCCCCCTTTGTCTCCTGGTTACCCACCAACCTACGATGTGCCTATAAAGAGGGTGGGCATGGCCCAGGGTGCTCCTTTGTCTATGGGTATAACTTGTTATGCTTACTGCGAACCCCTTACAAGAACAACAGAAATCAGATTGCCTCAGATTCTCTATAGGAATACTGTACTGGAAAAGGACACCTCTCTTAGGTGAACCACAATGACTCAGATCACAGGGTTTCAGATACTCCCCTCTCTTTGCTTGATGGAGTATGGGTCAAAATCATATGGTACATAACACTTTTTTTTTACAAGTGTGGGTCTATGAATCACAATTAATGCATCTGCTTCTTAGGAAACTACAGTAATCACTTTGCCCATTATTGATCTGCAGGGTCTAAGGTCATTACCATATCTGCAGAGCAGCTGGTGCACTTGTTATCTCTGTACCTGGCCACATTGTGCTCAATCAGCCTAAAGAGATTTCCAAACCCCAAAACAATCTCCTTTCTTACTGTCTTTATGGTTCCATTTTCCCAGCACACACATAAAGCGCAGTAACAGCATGCTGACAAGGCATACTACATTCATGGTTGCAGTGACTGATATTTGCCCCATCAGAGTGGATTCTCCCTAACTACTACCCCGGCCCCTGAGGAAGGCTGGGATAACCAAAGCACAGGAGCAGTTTGATAGCAGCTCAAGCTGTGAGTTACTTTGCTGTATGTGCACAGAGATTGTATTGAAATAAGTAGCACTTTCTTGACATTGGTCTCAGCTTCATTTTGTTGTTTTTCTTTGAGTGCTGCACTTCTCTGATAGAGCGTATATGCTGCAGTAGGATGTTCCACAAGCGGTCCATGCATGTATAGTCAGAGAGTGAGGGCAGAAGAAGTAGGATGTGTCTTTGTACATTGAACAAAATCAGAGCTATTAGGCAGAAATAAATTGTAGTTACTGCAAAAATATTTGCTCAATGTGAGTGGTAACATTTTGTAGAAGGGACTTGAAAAACTTCTATTTAGTGAGTGTGGCAAGTAGTGGAGAGTCAGGAAGTACAGACATACCATGGAAAAAGGTATGAGGCACAATATAGAGGATAATGTATAGTCATTGGTGAACAATAACTCTGTGTTCACTTTGAATGGTTGTCATGACAACCTAATACACCTTGAGAGCAAAACTTGAGAGGTTTATTGTTGTCATAACAACCACGAGAAGTGAGCTCAGCATTGTTTATTCACCGATGACCATATATTGTCTTTTATAGTGCATAGTCATCTGTGAACATCGCTGGAGCACTTCTTATGTTGTAAGGGCAGACCAAGCAGGAAAAAAACAACACTTGCTCCCACATTTCTACACAGCATGGACTTTGACCGCTTACCTGACCAGATCAAAAACAAAGCCACAACAATATCTGTCAGGAATGTTTTTTTTTTTAATTCAGAAGCAATAAATTCAGCAACTAGCTCATCTAGTTCAGCCAGGGAAGTGTCTTTTATTGAGCACGCTTCTCCAACAGCACCCAGTTTGGTAAACAATGCTGCCAACATTGCAATTGCTCATTTTTTTTTTAAACCAACTGTCACACCTGTCTGAACTGATCATGAAAAAAACCTGAGCGATCACCACGGATGCCAGGGCAACCAGACCATGAGGGCATTCCAAATTGTTGTACCATCAATGTGATATATCCAGGAGGGTACAACAACTATTTGACATCACATTGATGGTACAACAGCTCTGGGAAGTGATTGAATTCAGTGCACAACAACACTCTACCATACACTATAGTACTGTTTATTTCAAAACACAACAATAAAAAATATATATATTTTGTTGGATGGCTTCAGAATGATATAAAGATTTGGATTTGCCACCTACTTTACATCAGCTATAAATAACATGTTTGACACAGTCTTTTGCACTACAAATTAGCAGTAAAGTTCATTCTTTGTACAAAATTGAAGACCCCCTTCTAAGCCATAAAAAGCAGTATGTTGCAGGTTCAAGTTAACCTGTTTGACAAGGTTAAGTTTTTCTTGCTCTCAGTTTCTTTGGCAGTCTATGCCTCCTTCCCAGAGAGTTAGAGTGTGTAGAGAACTCCCTTTTGTAAGTCTCCCTATGGTTATTTATTGTTTTTCTGAACTGATCTCCCTGCAGTCTGTTGTTCTCAGCACACCACATTGAATAGCTTTCCTTCCTGAGCTTCCTTGGATAAACAAACAAGTAAGAAAAACAACTCTAGCTCAGACTTGTAAACATGCACCCCTTCCTTCCTTCAGTTACTTTATTCTTTCAGCAAACTCTTGTTTTTTTTTTTAACTAGCTCCTTTCTACAGTCTGAGGAGCAGCTTACATTCATTTTAGCAACTCCTAAGTGTGTGATTACAGATCCTGTAAATCTAATTTTAGTAATTATATTTTTTCCCTTAAAGGTGGGACATAGTCCTGATCCTGTCACCCCCCCTTTAAGATGGAACCTTTTTTCTCACTTTTCCTCTATAAACATGTTTCCTGAACCTTCTTTGCTTCTCCCATTAGCTTTTTATAAAACATACAATTCTTGGAATAAGGAGTATCCCTTTTCTGCAATACTTTTTTCAGTAAACATTGTGTTGGACATATACAGTTTTTAATCAACCTTTATTTACTTATTTATTGAAATGTTTCACCAGGAAGGCACATTGAGCAACAGGTTGTTTGTCTCCCGGTGTGACTTGGGGGAAGGGGTTCAATACGGATGAGTCATTTTACATTCAAGTTACAAAGATCAACATAGCATAAAATTAATTAATGCAGTTGTTAAGAACTGTGTTGTATACATATGTCATTTGTGAGAACAATTAAGTGCAATGGTAATAAGTGAACAAGTGCTATCGTGAAATAAGGGGTGAAGGAGAGAGAGAATGAGATGACAGATAGTGCAGTGTCGTGTCCCAGAGAGACCCCTTCAGGATGTGGGGAAACCTGCAAGGGGGCAGGGGACTGGAGTAGGGATTAGAGAGGGGGAGAGAGAGAGGGAGTAAGTGTGATTAACACCTAGGAGGGGGAAATAAGGCCTGATCCAAAAAGAGAACCCTTCAGGATGTGATGAACCTTGCAAGTGGGCAGGGAAGTTCAGATGATTGTAAACCCTCCTGCGGATAGGCATTGTAGTTATAGAGGAACAGTGAGAGACAGGGAATGAGAAATAACACCTGTGGGGGGGATGAGGCCTGATCCAAGGAACCCTCCAGGATGCTGGGAACCCTGCATGGAGACCTGGAAGGCCAAGGATAGGTAGATGGTGGAAGGAAAGGTGGCATGCCTAGACACTATAGGACCCCTTCAGGATGCTGAGAACCCTGCAAGGGGAGTGTGGAGTCTAGGGAAAAAGGGGGAGAGAGTAGGGGAAGGGAGAAAGGTATGAGAACTAGCACCTAGGAGGGACTAGGGTCAGTGGAGGCAGTAGAGTCGATAGAGGCATTGGGTAAATTCTGAAGGGGGATGAACTGTAAGTAAGCCTTCTGAATTCTCAACCTCTAAATCTTCTGGGATAGGTAGCTCTTCTACGGTGATGGCCTTCAACTAACAAGAGAAGGGGGGCTAGTGCATTGGGGTAGAAGTTTGATATCTATTTTGGTAGTCATTTAAACTAAGGAGGGATTGGCTGAGGCTGGGGAAACAACAGAGGAAGGAGATCAAAAGGGTAACCTAGCTAGGACTCCCCCAGAAATGGTGTGTACGACTGGGGAGAGGAAAGGTTACTCTGCACCAGGGCATTTAAGAACTGGTTGAAGGCATGGTACATTGAGGAGGACTTTTTCTACACTGGGGACTGGGGGCCAGTCTGGAGGTATATGGGCCTCTATAGAAGATATGGCCTACATTTTTCAAGGAAGAGGATCACAGTCCTTAGTGGGAGATTTAAATGCTACTTTGGATTAGCACTTAACTAGCTGTGGGGAGGCTGTAAAATCAAGGGAAGTAGCAATTACCCCCCCCCCGGATGATGTAGGACTAGGGAGGGAGGGCCCAATGGGAGTAAAGTCTCCTAGGGCAGGGGCAAAAGAAGACAAGGGTGGGGACAAGGCAGAGGAAAGTGGGGTATACATCAGGTAAGCAAGAATAAAGAAGTAAAAGAAACAGGGACTTAACAAGGTAAAAAGGGAAGAGGTGGGTCAGGTGGAGCTTTAGGGGACAGCATAAGGCAGAAGGTGGGAGGTGGGAGGAAAGCAGGGAAGCAGGGTGGGAGGGAGTAAGGTATGGAGAGCCACACATGCCAATGCAAGGAGTCTGGGAAATAAAATTCTGGACTGGATTTGGTGGCCATAACAGAGTCAAGGTGCACTGAGCATCATGGCTGGGATATGGCCATACCTTGCTACTCTCTGTTCAGGAGAGACAGAGCAGGAAGGAGAGGAGGAGGGATTGCACTATATGTGAGGGAGGGACTCCAGGCCATGGAAGTACAGGGTCACCCAGAGGAAAAGGAGGTACTGTGGGTCATCCTGGGGACATGGTCTGTGGCCGATATCTGTACCAAGGTAGTGTACAGATCTCCAGCATGGAGACAGGAATTGAATAACGCACTCAAGGAAGTCATCATCAGAATAGCAAGTAAGGGGGAAGTACTGCTAGTTGATGACTTCAGTCTGCCAGACATGGGATGGAGCCTTTCAACGGCGGCTTTGGCAAGGAGCAGGGCCATCCTTGACTCCCAAGAAAGGGCTTTTCTCAGGCAGCTAGTCAAAGAATCCATTAGGGATGGGACAGTGCTGGACCAGGTGCTTAGAAGTAGGCATAGCATTACAGACATCACAGTGGGCAGTCCCCTAGGTGCCAGTGATCACCGTACAGTGTTGTTCCACATACAGAAAGAAACATAAGAGGCAATCCACACTAAGCTGAAGTCCTGGGCTTTAGAACAGGTGGATTTTTAAAGAAATGGGAGACTGCTCAGAAACTGCCTTGTGGGGGAGGGATTGCCAGAGAGGGGTAAAGGCATAGTGGGGAACAATAAAGGAGGTCATAATTAAGGCAACCTGCCTCTGTGTGAAGGAAGTGAGTAAAAGCAGAAGGAAAAAGAGATTGTTATGGCTCTCTAGGAAAATGGCCAAGGTGGGGAAGGAAAAAAGGTGGCATTCAGAAGGTATGAGGAAACGCAGAAGATGGAGGACAGAGCAGTATACCAAGTAAAACAGAGGGAAGCAGGAATGGTGGTGAGGAGAGCAAAGGTGCAGAATGGAGGAAAGGATAGGCAGAGGGGTAGCTAAAGAGGATATAACTTTCTTCAGATACATCAATGAGAATAGGAACACGAGAAGAGGGATAATGAGGATTTTGCAGGCAGCAGGGGGAGTCTGCGCAGAAAAGGACACAAGAAAAACTGCCATCCTGAATAGGTACTTCTGCTCAATTTTCACAGTGGGGGTGGAGTAGCAGGAACAAAGGCGGGGGGGGGGGCAAGGTGGACATAAGTCCATTTTCAATGGAAAGAGTCCTGAAGGGACTTGCAGCTCTGAAGGTGGACAAGGCCATGGGACTGGACTGGATACACCCAGATGTACTAAAGGAACTGAGGGAGATGCCAGCTGCCCCACTGGCAGCCTTATTCAAAAAATCATTGGAAACAGGCATGGTTCTGGATGACTGGAAAATGTAGATGTAGCCCTTCTACATAACAGGGGCAGCAGAGAGGAGGCTAACAACTATAGGCCAGTCAGTCTCATTTCAGTGGTGGGAAAATTAATGGAAACCCACTTATGGAAGCCAGCTTATGGAAAGGCTGGTACAGTATCTTGAATTCAGTGGGCTGCAAGACCACAAGCAACATGGATTCACAGGGTGGGGGTGGGGGTCCTGCCAGAGGAATCTGATTGATTTCTTCAGCTGGGTGACCAGGGAAATAGATCAGGGGAGAACAGTGGGCATGGCCTATCTGGACATTAGCAAGCCCTTCAACAATGTGACATACAAAAGACTGATAAAGAAATTGAGCAGCCTATGGGTGGAATCCAAATTGGTGAACTGAGTTAGAAACTGGTTAACAGATAGGCAACAGACGGTGGTGGTTAACCTCACTCACTCTAATGATTGCAGAGCTGCTAGTAGGGTGCCTCAGGGCTCATTACTGGGACTGGTCTTCTTCAATGTCTTCATAAGTGACATTGCAGAAGAACTGAAAGGGAAGGTTTGCCTTTTTGCAAATGATACCAAAATCTATCACAGGGTGGACACTCAAGAGGGGTAGACAGAATGTGCAGGGATCTTGGGAAACTCAAGAAGTGGCCAAGAGCGTGGCAGTTGGGGTTCAATGTCAAAAAATGCAACATCATGCACCTGGGCCATAGGAGATCAAGAGTAGAGAATAGGATGTGGTGGGAGGTCTTGACAGCCACCAAGCAGGAGAAGGACCCTGGGGTTATCATAAAAATTATCTCAAAGTGGCAGGGCAGTGTGACAAAGCAGTGGGTAGGGCTAGTGGGATGCTGGGGGTGCATGGGGAGGGGTATCTCTACCAGGAAAATGGAGGAGGGAAATGGTGTTGCCACTGTATCCCTCACTGGTGAAACACCACCTGTAATACTGCGTCCAGTTTTGGAGGCCACACCTCAGAAAGGACATACACAGGGTGGCAGCAGTCCTGAGGAGGGCAACTCAAATGGTGCAGGGGTTGCACAAGAAACCCCCTCAAGGACAGATCGAGGGATCTCAACATGTACACCCAGAACATGAACAGGGTGGAGGAGGCGAGTTTCTTTCAAATGAGAAAGAGCACTAGGACCAGGGGGCATTACGATGAAGCTTGGGTAGGGGTGGGGGGTTAAGAGGGATGTAAGGTAGTACTACTTCACAGAAAGGGTGGTAGACCCTGGAATAGACTGCAAGCAGAAGTGCTGGAGGTGTAGGCAGTGGGGGGCCTGAAGCATACATGGGATAGACAGGGGAACATTACTAAATAGGCAGGGAGGGGGGAAGGTCACTGCAAACCAGTTAGGGTCTGCGGAGACAGATTAGGTAGGGAACATCTGAGCAGACTGGATGGACCAAGCAGTCCTTTTCTGCTGACAAATTATGTTTCTATGTCTGTTTCTAGAAGCAGTGGGGATGGAGGTATCCTGCCATAATAAAGTAAGAAAAAGAGTCAAGGTGTGGGGGCACAGAACAAATAAGGGACAGGAAGTTAAGGAGGGAAGGACAAAGGGAAGGTGCTAACTAGAACAGGAGGAGTACAGGCACATGCTAGAAGGCAGTCTGCCTAATTAGGGAGCTTGAGGTGATAGTGGCAGATGAGGGTTTAGATCTTATAGCCCTAACAGAAACATGGGCCACTGGGAAAACAACTGGGACTTGGCAATCCCAGGATACACTGTGTGTAGTTGAAATTTGGGTAAGGTAAAAGAAGATGGGATTGCCCTTACTGTCAAGGAAGGCATAGTGGCGGTAGAGAAGGGGTCCAGCCAGGGAGTGCAGCTCATGATCACATTAGGTAAAAAGCTGTTCATATGGGGTGGTTTACAGACCATTGGGACAGGGGAACGAGAGAGATGGGAAGCTAGAGGAAGAAATTCAGAAGGGGGTCAAAAAGGGTGAGGTAGTGATGGACCTCAATGTGCTAGATATACTGTAGATGGGGATATTCCAGCAGCCAAGAGCACCAGGAGTCAGGCCCTGCTTAATACACTGCAGGACTGCCTGCTGTTGCAGCTGATCAGGGAACCCAGACATACAGCCATTCTCAACAGGGTGCTCACCAACTCTGAAATGGTAAGCTGAGTGAAAATTAAGGAGCAACTTAGCCGGCCCGGTGGCGCTGAGGGTTGAGACACTGGACACCACACCTCGTGTCACGCCAGCGACCCGTGTTTGGGAGCAGACTCTGGTGCTGGGGGTTGGCAAGGGAGGGAGAGGATTGAGCGTTCGGTGGACTGCTCTCCTCTCTCTGGGGGAGGGCTTTGGGTTGTCCGGTGTCCTAGCTGCCCCCGATGGTGATCGGAGTCATTACAGGACACAGACCAAGAGAGTCAGGGATTGAGGGTGACTGACGCCAACAGGGTTGCCATGCGCCATGGCGTCAGAGCACCCATGCTCGAGGGGGGAGGAGGGGAACTCACGGGGACAAAAAACAAGAAAAATGCCCTCCTGTTGGATAGGCGACGGCCATCACAGTGCCATCCACCGCACGCCCAACACTGGATCCCCACTTCTGCCCTTCGGTCACCCCGGGCTCTACCCTCTCTGGCTTGGGGTGACAGTAATGTCTTTGATGAAGACAGGGGTCACAGTGGGTGGTAGAGTGGCTCTGGTGAGTTGAGTGGCCCGAGAGAGTTCCGACTAGGAGGATGAATAAAGAGAATGGTAAAAAAAAAAGAGCAACTGTGGTCCAGTGGTCAGAACACCATGCAGTTCAAACTGGCCCTGGGTACCAGTATACCCTTGCAAGGTTCCATGTCATAATGGATCGCTGTTATGGCCAGTGTATATCACCGAAAATCAATTTTAATGATGCACACTCTCAGAGCAGAAAAAAACAGCGCCAAGACCTACGGGTCTTATTTTTAATGAGGGGGGCTGTGCCCCCTGCACCCCACCGCACCCTCACTACTTATGGATTCTCAACTCCGGGGGGGTGAAAAATGTAAATAGTTAAAGCCGCCTCCTGGCAAAAAAAAAAAAAAAACCACACCATGCTGGACCTGAACCCAGTACCCTGAACCTCCCAGCCAACCACCCTCCTCACCATGCTAGCAGACCAGCTCGGCAGCTGCCCGCCACACCTCCTACCACATACCACCCCTCCCCTGCCTCTCCCCCCATGCATGTGTGCTTGCACGTATACCCACTACTTTCTGTCGTAGTATTTCGCCCACCCCAGTATCCGCTTGACCTCCTGCTTGATAGCTGTGAACACAAGTGCCATAATTGAGTTGCTGTTTTTGTAGGAGCCCAGTTTCGGTCACCTTGTTCACTGGATGCCCCTTGTCAAAGGCTGTGGTTCTGGATTTCAGAAGACAAACTTTGACCAGATGAGGGAACTAGTCAAGGATAAGTTGGGGGAGTGGACAAAGTCATGGAGTAGAGGAGAGGTGGGGAGTAATTAAAAGGGTCATTCTAGAGATAACTAAGGCATGCCTGAGAATGGTTACCAAGAGAAACAGGCACAAGTGACCAATCTGGTTTGCGAAGAATGTCAGGGAGGTAGTGAGGGCTAAAAAAAGAGTTTTAATTAGGTACACAGAGAAACAGGGAGAAGAGGAATGGAGTGAATACCAGTTAAAGATGAAGGAGACCAAGAGGGCAGTCAGGAATACAAAGCAGACATGGAACTACATATTGCAGAGGGGGTCAAGAGGGTAAAAACAGTTATTTAGATACATTAGGGAAAAAAGGAAGATGGGCAGAGGAATCATTAGGTTGATGGAGTGGGACAGGGTAATAGAGGAGGATGAGCAGGCAGGAGACATTCTTAATGGCTACTTTTGCTCAGTGCTTACAGTGGAGGATAGTGGACCCTTGCCTGAAAGTAGCATATATATATTACTGCAAGAGGGATCCAAGAAATTGGGCTGGTGGTAATTACAGGAGAAAGGGCCAAAGAAGGGCTTGTAGCCCTGAAAATTGATAAGGCACCAGAGCCAGTCGGGATGCTCTCAGGGGGTGCTGAGAGAACTGGCAGCAGAGCTAGTTGAACCCCTGACAGGGCTGTCTAATAGCTCACTACAGTCAGGGGTGGTTCCAAAAGATGTAGCTCTGCTCCATAAGGGAGGAGACAAGGAGCTACTAGGAAACTACAGACCCATTAGTATTATCTGGAAAGAAATGGGGTCCAGGACAGGGAAGAGTACGTTGCGCATGTGAGGGATACAGCTTTATCTGTTTTGTTCTAATAAGTATGTGGGTGCATGTGAGGGATGCAGCTTTTATCCTTTTTGTTCTAATAAAGGATATTTTGAGCCTCAAAAGCAACTGACTGAACTTCTTTGAAACGAGGTTGAGTGTTGTGACAAGCTCTATGTGATTATACAGGCTAGTATGCGGGATTGGTTGACGGCAGAGAGGTCTTGTCAGACCAGCCTGTTGGTGTTCTTTGACTGGATAACTAAGGCAGTGGACAAGGGACAAGCAGTGAATTTACTCTACTTTAACTTCAGCAAGGCATTCGACTCTGCCATACAAAAGGTTGCTGAAGAAGTCAGAGGATCTGAGTGCAGCAAAGGATTTAGTTAGATGGGAAGCTGGCTGTGGGGGTGCAGTAAAGGGTGGTGGTAAATGGGGGGAGAGGGAGGTCATGAGTGGTGTGCCACAGGGTTCAGTCCTGGGGCCAGTCCTTTCAATATGCTCATTGGTAACATAGAAGAAGGAGTACAGGGCAAGATGTGTGGGAGTGTAGACAGTGAGAAAGGGGTTAGTGAGATGCAGAGGGACCTGCAAACATTAAAGAGGTGGTCTAAAGTCTGGCAGTTGAAATGTAACTCTTGTAACTTTAACGAGGATTACATCAAGGCAACCAAAATGTTTGGGTGTATTGGGAGTGGGTTTGACAGCAAGAAAGAACAGATGTTACTACCTCTCTGTATATCATTGGTGAGGCTACATCTGGAATGCTGTGTCCAGTTCTAGAGTCCCCACCTGAAAAAAGACAAAGATAGGCTGGAGATGGTGCAGCGTACGATAACAAAAATATTTAGAGCTAGCAAGGCAGATCCTACAAGGAATGGTTAAAGGCACTAAACATACTCACTAGAAACCAGAAAGAAGGTTGTAATGTAATAGAGACCTTCAAGCTACTTAAAGGAATGAACAAAGCACATTGCAAGGAAATATTCAGCAAGAACGGCAAATCAAGAAAATGGGGACAAGAGTGAATGCTGGCCGCGGGATTTAGGAGGGACATGAATAAGTTTTATTTTACAGAGAGTGGCTGAGTAATGGAACAGCCTACCAGCATAGGTGGTGGGTACAAGAATAATTTCAAACATAGCTGGGACCAAGTGAAAGGCTCAATAGTTACATAGGGAGAGGTAGGAGGGCAGGGGGCAAGAAGGGGGAGGTGAAGGCAGTAACCCTGACTAAACAACAGGTCCTGGGGTAAAATAGGGTAAAACAAAACAGAGTGGTTGTATCAGTGGTCTTTTTCTGCCATTTTTATGTGTCTTTGAACCATATTGACAGAAAGTCTGTGCTTACATGCTGTGTTCCTGCTCAGTGTATCACCTTGAATTTGAATGGCAGCGATGTCAGGATACATCTACTGATTTTCAGTTTTTTTATTTTGCATCTGTTTGATCCAACAAAGAGGGCTGTGGTCTGTCATCAGTACAGATTCAGCACCTATCATATAAAACTTTCAAATATAAAGCCTACTGCCCATTTGACTGCGAAGCATTCTTTTTCAATTGTGGAATACTTTTTATGTTCACGGTACATGCATGCGCAACGAACATTTTGTTAGGAGAGAGCCTTTAGAGGGGTGTGACACTGTCAGTCCAATGCAGAGTGTTCTGCAAAGGGCTCATCAGTATCACACCAATCATAAACCAGGCTGATAATGACAGTGCTCTGGCTTGCTGGGCAGAAACTTTGTGTTTTTCAAAGGAGACAGCTACCCAATCACAGGTCAGCTCTTTCCTTTGATCTACGCCACCCAGCAAGTACAGCTGTTCTGTCTTGATCAGCCTATTGAGGCTGAATCACTCCCTGTAACAAAGAAAACCATCCATTGATGTCTATTGCTGCCCCACCCTTACTGTCCCCCCCACCTGACCCTCCCACTCAGCACCCCATACCCCCCACAAACATAACACCGGCACTGGGGACGCCCAATCCCCAAGTGTCACCACCTGAAATAAAGAAAACCACCCCTCATAGTTTTTTTTTTTTTAAATACAAGCTGCAAAAGAGAATACCATCCATCGATGTCTGTTGCAGCCACCACTGTAACTGCCCGCCCAAGCCCAACCCATGTTAATATTCTGGCGTGGGGATGCCCAATCCCCATGCCAGCTGCTACCCCCACCCTATCCATTTTAGTTATGCAGCACTGAACAGCCCATCCCCGGTGGTGCCAAACATAACACTGACACTGAGGGTGCCCAATCCCCCAGTGTCACCACCTGAAATAAAGAAAACTGTCCCTTGTAGTTTATTTTTTTTTAAATACACCCTGTAAAAAAGAAAACTGTCCATTGATGTCTGTTGCTGTCCTGCCATAACTGTCCCCCCCAAGCCCAACCCTTATTAATCTTCTGGCAAGGGGGTGCCCAATCCCCGTGCTGGCTTCTATCCCCCCATCTTGCCCATTTGGTTCTGCAACATTGGGGATCCCACCCCCGGTGTTGCCAACTATAACGCTAACACTGGGAGTGCCCAGTCCCCCAGAGATGTGACCTGAAATAAAGAAGACTGTCCCTTGCAGTTTTTTTTATAATAAACCCTGTAAAAAAGGAAACCGTCCATCGATGTCTGTTGCAGCCATTACTGTCCCCCCACCTGACCCTACCACTCAGCACCCACCCACCCAAGTCCTTACTTACCCACCAGGGATTGATGTTGTAATCTTCTCTGGACTGCAGATACGTCTTCACTCTTCAACACCAGACTGCAAACTCAGGAAATCCGGTATGCAGTTCAATGTATTTGTTTGTTTGTTTGTTTGTTGAATTTTGTTGACCTGGTAAGCCCACTGGGCCTAGAAGTCCATTTTTCATGGGTGACCGGGGGGGAAGGGGGCTACAGATGGTAAGCAACTGAAATTGAACCAGATTGAGCTGTTGGTGGTATTTTTAGTGAATGAGGGGAAATTTGGCCAGGGCACCAGGGAAATTCTCCTACTCTTTTTGGTAAGTGCCATTTCAATGGGGTTTTGAACTTAGTGGCATAACTTGGCCATTTTTGATTATTTGTGTCCCAAATTTTCAACGTGCCTTTTTGGGGACCCCTTTTCATGAACAATGGCAGTGCAATAAGGCAAATCTGTCCCAAAAGGTGACTTCAAGGTCATTGCACAAAATCACCTTTCTGGCAGGAATTGAACATTTTCTCCACCCTTGTTCATGAGGTGGGGGTCATAAGAAGGCTATGTTGAAAATTGGTGGTACAGATATTAAAAAACAACAAAGTTATAAGCCTACATTGAAATTGCTAAACACAGGCTCACAGCTTTGGTAATTTTCAATATTTTGACCCCACATTTTCAACATAGCCATTTCTTCACAATACCTCATGAATGTAACAGCTGTAATTTTTCAAATCCAGGCCAAAATGTGTTTTTGCTCCCAAAAGGTGATTTCACCATCACTGCATGAAATCACCTTTCAGGTATGAGTTGAAAATTTTCTCCACCCATGTTCAGGCTTTCAAAACTTGCTTATGGATTCAAGCATACGGTGAATGACCAAAATACTGTTTATTGGTTTTATCTGTATCTTATAATATTTATAATACGTGAATGTATGATTTATTTTGTTTTAACTGTTTGTGAGGTGCCTTGGTTGCTGAAAGGCACCATATAAATAAAGAATTATTATTATTATTATCATTATTATTAATGAGGTGGGGTCATAAGAAGGCTATGTTGAAAATTTGGGATAAAAATATTTAAAAAACAACAAAGTTATGAGCTTACATTGAAATTTACGAATGTAGACTTGTAACTTTGGTAATTTCAATATTCTGACCCCAAATTTTCAACATAGCAATTTCTTCACAGCACCTCATGAATGTGACAGCTCTAATTTTTCAAATCCTGGAGAAAATGTGTTTTTGCACTTGTGGGCCCAGATATTCAAAAGGGTTGCGCCCTGCGCAACAGGGTTGCGCGTGCGCAACTCCAAAAATGCGCCATTCTGTGATATTCAGAAGGGGCCAGTTGCGCCACCGAAAACATGCTGAGCAACAGCGCAATGGAAATGAAGGCATGCGCAACTGAAGGGGGCGGGTCCATGCATAAAGTGCGCAATGCGATATCCGAACACTTGCGCAATGCGCAAGAGTGGCTCAGCTGGAAGTTGCGCAGTACCTGATTTGAGCCAAAATAAAAGGCTCAAGGAAGCGTAAGAACCCTAGCAGGCCGCAAACTGGGGGAGAGGGACAAGAGAGAGAGAGAGAGAGACAGGAGCTGGAAGGGCAGAGAGGGACAGTGGGTCCAGGAGGACAGAGAGGCCAGGTGGGGTGCCCGTGCAGTGGAAGCAGCAGTGGGGCAGCGGGGCTAACACAGGAACAGCAGCTGGGGGCAGGCAGGGAGATGGACAGTGTCAGCTTCCACATGGAAGCTGTAATAGGAGGTGAGACACCACCATGCTGCGGGGGGGATGTGGCCGCGGGAGGGCCCATCGGTGGTATGCCCCCGACAGGCGGTATCGTGCCCGCATCAGCTTCGAGCTGTACACAGACGTCGAGATTGTGGGCCGGTATCGCCTGAACAGGGCAATACTGAGACGGCTCTGCGAGCTGTGCAGTGATGTGATGCAGGCACCCTCACGACGGAGTCATGCTCTGTCCGTGGAGACCAAGGTGACAGCCTGCATGTGCCTGCTCACCACAGGCAACCTTCCAGAGGCCGACAGGGACAATTACAGGCATTACACAGTCGGCCACGTCATGCATCCCCACCCAATTCCTCAGCGCACTGCTGCCCTCATGCCGCGGAGTACATCCATTTCCCCAGCACCGCGGCAGAGCGTACAACAAACATGCAGGAGTTCCACAGGGGTAGCACATGCCTGGCATGCTAGGGGCCATAGACTGCACCCATGTGCCATTATCAGACGCCACCTGGCCCCGACTGCCAGGCTTATCGAACCGAAAGGGCTTTTCCAGTGTCAACTGCCAGGTGGTGTGTGATGCCACTGGGCGATCATCAATGTCTGTGCCACACACCCTGGCGGAGCACATGATGCCTTCATATGGCACCAGTCTGCACTGTGCCATCGATTCGAGAATGGGAACATCCCACAGGTCATCTAGTGGGTGAGTCACATGTATGGAATGCAAACTCTGGGCAAGGGTGGAATGACACAGGTGCCATGGTAGTGGCACACAGGATATGGGCAATATGGAGCTGACATGACACTGATCTCCACTATCTCCACACAGGTGACTGCGGATACCCACTCCGTCCCTGGCTCTCACACCGTACCGGCCCCACGACCCCAGAGCGCAGCTTTGTTTCAATGAGGCACATGCCGCAACACGTAACATCATAGAGCGGGTGTTTGGGATGCTCAAGGCACGCCCATGCCTGGACACCCGAGGAGCCTACAGTACAGCCCCCAAAGGCCTGTGGATATTCCTGGCCTGTTGCATCCTGCACAACATGGCTAAAGACCATGGGATAGCCGTGACAGGTCCAAGAGGGGACAGCGATGGGGACGCCAGTGGCGCCGGTGATGTGGGTGATGAGCAGCCCCCAGGATGGAGGGACCCCGACTGACCCGCAGGCCCAGCTGCACCGGGACACCATTGCAGAAGAGCACTATGCCCAACACAGGTAAGTCAAAGGACATGTGCAGGCAACACTGTCCATGCGCAAACCACAGGCACACAGGGAACACACGTGCATGAAGGTCAGGGAGTTGACGGTTCCAGGCATACTAACACACCATCAGAGAGGGTGAGCACTCCTATGGACACACACACACCAGGCAGCGTACATGGGTAGCAGCACAGCACTGCGGAAATGACATTGCCAACACACAGCACCACCAACCACCCCCACCACCTGGACTGTCCACATACATGTGTCAGGACCTGGGCACACTAGCACCTTGGTGTACAGTGCAATGCAGGCATCATCATGCACACGCACCTGTGGACAGCAGTTGGGAGAGTGCAGGTGGTCCATGTCAGCGTGGTGAGCAGAGCACCCAGCAGTGCACTGCCCACCATGACACACATTGCACACAGGGCAGCACCAGACAGGGCCTGCACTGGGAGACAGCTCAGTCAGGTAGCACTGTCCCATGGCCACCACAGATGCGGAGCAGCCCGCTGTGTCCCAGCAGCACTGGCAGGCTGGAGCAGGGGCTACATCGGGTGGCGCTGGTGCACCACCAGGTCCCACTCGCGTGAACGCGACCTTGCCTGCACAGGGGTCTGCATCCTGCCAAACAAATCCTGCACCAGGGGTGCTCAGGATGCCCACAGCAGAACCCAGCGCCGACAGGCCTGGTGTGACGCATGCCGGGAACGGGGAGTGGAGAGCGCACTGTGTGGGGTGTGTGGTACAGGGGCACCTGACAGTGTGGCCAATGTGTCCGCCACAGAGACCACTGCCTGGGTCAGCCTGTCAATGGCAGCTGTCACATCCGTCCGCATAAGGACCAGCTCGGCTCGGTCCCGAGCACACTCCCTGCTATGCTGCTCCACGGACACAGACAGTGCCTCCACGGACCTTGCAACTCACCCCTGCAGCTGTACCAAGTCCTGCAGCAGGCGGGTGTGCGCATCCAATGGGTACTCTGCCCCAATGGCCTCGTGACCCCCAGGGTGTGGATGGTCCTGGTGCACAGCACCCCTTGAGGGTGGGCGCTGTTCGCCAGGACCAGGTATGGGCAGATCAATGAGCGGTGGACATGTGTCACTGATTGACACTGTACCCCCAGCCCTGGTGTGCGACTGCTGCTGCCGCACCTCCAACTGCTGAGCCCCCAGGTCCACCTGTTCCACCTCCGTGCTGACAACAGTGCCAGACACCTGCACAGCCACCGGTGCTGCCCCACCGGTGCTGACAGGCACAGCCTGGGACTGTGCCAGCATGCTGGTACACAGGTGTGAACCAGTAAGGCCCAGGGGCACGTGCTGGCCTGCCATGTGTCCGTCATGGGACACACACCTATCACTGCCCATTGCAGGCCTGCTATCATCAATGGTGCAGGTGCGTGCCACTGCCATAGGCACAGCATGCTGGCATACCTGCATGCCAGATTGCTGTGACACAGGCTGTGCACCCCCTGCACCCGTATCACTGTCACCGGAGTTGTAGGCCCAGCGTGCATGCTGCTGCAGTGCCTCAGGCTGGTGGTGGAGGTGGATGGTCCCTCCTCCACGTCCAGCAGGTCTGCCTCACTGTCTGGACCCACCACCACCATCACCGTCTCCTGCAGATGAACAGGATCTGTAACAGAAAGAGAGTACATGTGAGTGCATGTGAACAACAGCCCCCCCCCAACAACACCACCATGTCATACCGTGCAGTGATGGGCTTCCACCTGTCTGGCATCCTCCACCTGGTACGCCCGCAATGGCACTCGGCTGCATGGCCGTGACCAGTGTCTCCTCTGTAGGGGTCAGCTGCAACACCACTGGTGGGCCCCCACCAGTGCCAGCACGTGCCACCCTGAAGGCTGCCACCTTCTCCTTCAGCCTCCTGCGTCAGTCCCCATCTTCTTCCTGCATTCCTGTACGGAGCGCTGGTGGCTTCCGTGCAGGTTGACGCCCGAGCCACCCTCCCATGCAGCTGTATGCTCTGAGGGGTTCCCTCTGTCCACTCAATAGTGGCTCATCCTCCAGGTAGGCCTGGAAGAGGGCTCATGTCTCTGCTGCGTGAAGTTCGGCCTCCACCCACGCCCGCCGGGCCCACACCCTCAGCTTGGCTCTGGTCAGTCATGGTGATCTGTATGGGTGAAAGTGGACACCTGTCACTGTGCAGTCGACAGCATTTCCCCATGAGCATAGCTGCCGGCCCGGGGGGGGTGAAATCCCCCCACGTTTCCTCTCCGCATGGCAGATACTGATAGAACGGGTGCCCTGTGTCCCTTTCTAAGTGCCCTTTTCATGCTCAGCCCCCTCAGCCTTTATCATCCTCCATCACCCCTGCCCATGAGCATTGTCCTGAGCATCACACAGCATGTAACTCACCTCTCACCTGCAGTAACCAAATCTGGCCGGCACAACCCACTGTCGTATTTCTATAGCGCAACACATGCAAATGAGGTGTGGCGCAACTTTAATGACATGCTAATCGCGCCACTGCGCCTTTGAATGGCTGATCGAATGATTTGCATATGTCGGCTGAATATCGCGTATTTGCGCTTTGCACAATACGGAAGGTCCGGCTGAGCCAATGGCGCAGGTTTGTGGCTGCGTGCTACACTGCATTGCGCATGCCCAGACAGCTTACGCATGCGTCTATCATGCTGCAGACCTGCTGAGCGCGATAGGCGATTCAGGCCATGGCCACCATTGTGCCAGTGGCGCTACAGCACTGGGCACTATATGGCGCTGTGGCACTACTGCGCGATAGTCCACTGTGGCACTGGTGCTCAGCTTGGCAGTCGCGCAGGATGCCTATACGTCCGATGGTGCTGTGCGTAGCCTTGCGTCATCGCCGTGACCTTGTGTATGCCCTCTGCCCTCTGGCGCTGTTCGCATGCCATATGTACGTCCCTATTGCACTGTCTGGTGACAGCGCCATGTAAAGTGACAGCACTGTTCGAACTGCGCGATTGGAGCCTGTGGTGGTCTATTGCGCAACAACTCCACGTGGGGTCACGGCACAGCAGGGCGCCATATTGCCTGCTGTAAAGATTGGTGCCATGGCTAGGAGGAGGGCGGTGTCCTGGAGCCAGCTTGAAGTGGCCAACCTGGTGGCCCTGATGGAGCCCCACTGTGAGGCACTGTATGGTGAGGCCCCCCTCACCATGCCTAGGACCCACGTGTGGCAGCAAGTGGCCACTAGACCTGGTGGAGGTCACTGGCCGGGGCCGGTCTGCTGAGCAGTGCCGCACTAGTACAGTGACCTCCGCGGAGGGAGCCGGAACTTTGATGGGCTGCGCTTGCATGCCAGGCGGGCGTGGTGCTCTAGGCCAGGTGAGTGTACCATCTATGCACCTATATTCTCTGTAGGGGTGTGTGTGTGCTTGGGTGGCTGTGCATAGGTGCTGGCTCGGACACGGTTGGCTGTGTCAGTGTGTGCAGAGCTGCGATGGATGGTTATGGCTGTGTGGGCAGGCACTCTCACTGGGGCAGGGGGCACTCTGCTTTTGAGTCACACTGATGTTTGTCTCAACATATGTCTCCCACAGGCCGGATTTTGAGGATGCCGGGCGAGGGTGAGGTGGGCCGTGCCAGGGCCCCAGTGCCAGGGGTGTTGTGCCCCAACCGCAGCAGCATCAGCAGCAGCGGCAGACCCAGCTGCTGGAGGAGTGTGAGTATCATTACTTCATGGATGCTATTGCATGCTGGGGGGGGCAAGACCACCAGCCATGCACAACACAACCAAAGGGGAGGTCATAATTCCACTATACAAGACACTAGTGAGGCCCCACACTGGAGTACAGTGTACAGTTCTGGAGACCATACCTACGTATGGACATGGACTGGGTAGAGAGGGTTCAGAGGAGGGCAACACGGATGGTGCATGGATTGCATCACAAGTCCTATGAAGACAGGTTGAAGGAACTGAACATGTACTCCTGGAGGAGGGAGGGAGAGTGGATATGATGGGACATACAAGTATGTTACAGGGGGAACAGAGTGCAGGAAAAACTATTTTCAGTGTAAAAGATGTTCCAGGACTAGAGGGCATGGGATGAAGTTGGAGGGGACGATTCAGAGGAAACATGAGAAAGAATTTCTTCACAGAACGGGTGATGGACAAGTGGAACACCCTGCCAGAGGAAGTGGGGGCTGACTTGGTCACGGATTTAAGAATGCATGGATAGCCATACAGGAATTCTGGAGGTCGGGGTAAGTGCAACAGACTTATAGGAAAACAGAGTGAACTTACAAGGTCATATGGCCAGACTGGGTGGCCCATAGGCCCTTATCTACCGACACTGTCTATGTATCCATGTATGTAGGCACGACACAGGTGACACGCATCACAGTGCAGTATCACAGCACGTCTGTGTATGCGTCACTGGTGCTCCAGGCATGCACTGGGCACATAGCTGTGTAACTGGCATCGCACCACGTTGCCACATCACTTGCCAGCCTAGTTTGTACTGTGATTGACGTGGGCAGTGTGTGTGGGCGGTGGTGCGCATAGCTGGTGCCGCCTGTTTGTGATGGCCATGTGCATGTTCACTGTGGGTGGGTGCATGCCATCACAGGTGTGGGACATTGGGCTATATGGCTTGCAGGTTGGGTGGTGTTCAGGGTTGTGGTCAGTCACAGCCATTGACTGTGTTCTCATTTTCCTAGGCCTCGAGGTTCTACGGAGGATGCAACAGGATGTCCGTCGCCTCACAGAGGTCAGCATTGCAAACCACAGGATCCTGCAAGCCATCTGGAGGCATGGACACCATCAGGGCCGGGATGGAACGGGGTGCCAGAGGGGAGGACCAGGAGCCAGCTGGGCAGTAGCCCACATTACCTTCCCACTTCTCCCATCCCTACCACCCTGCCTTCCTCTCCAAGTTTTTAATTCCTCCCTCTTGAACACCCCTTCCTTGTACCCGTCCCCCCCTTGTAAATAGTTTTTATTGTTCTTGTTGAAATATGTTTAATATACATTTCTATTTTGATATATGAATAATGTGTCGGTCTCTGATTTGCAGCTGGCTATGGGTGCTCAGTTGCAGGTGTGTACATGCCATCTGGGCTGGTATGGTCCTGGGTATGTGTGTGTGTGTGTGTGTGCATGGGGAGGTATCTCTAGCATGGCAGTGACTTCGGTCTTCTAACATCTGCTGGGCCCCAGTGCTGGGGTGCACAGGGTGTGTCTGGCTTGTAGGTTTCTGTGTTGCACGGGCTGACATGTGCTGGGGACTGCATGGGTTCCTGCAGTGCCAGTCACTGCACATGGGTGGTGTCTTGGGGTCACAGTGCAGGGTGTGCTGTGCATACGGTGGGCTGATGTGACAGTGGTTGTCAACCCCTGTGTGTGGTACTCTCCACCTGCCAGTGGTTGTGCTGGGGTGTCAGGGGCTCTGCTATGCTTTGTTGGCTTGTCCCCATGGGCATCGTGATCATCCGTCCCACCCCAGTGATGCTGTGCTTGGGTGTGCCGGTGTGGTGTGGGTTCTGCAGTGTGTTCCTGTGCCTCATGTGTGGCATGGCTGGCGGTGGGCCCCAGCCTGCCTCCCTGGATGTGCAGTTCCATTGCTCTGGGGGCTGTGCTTGCGCTATGGCAGCTTCTGGACTGCTCAGCTGAGCTTCCCTGGTTGCCATAGCGCAACTGTTTTAACTCAGCTTCTCCTTCTGGTTGCGTGATGGCGCAGTATGTGCGATATTCAGACGTTGGTTGCTTGCGCAATTTGCTCTGCTCCATGTTTGAATATCGCACATGTTGCGCATTTGCGCAACTGGTTTGTGCTTGCTCCTGCTGTTGCGCCAGTTTTGAGCGCAGTTTGAATATCTGGGCCGTGGTGCGAAATAACCTTTTGGGCAGGATTTGAACATTTTCTCCACCCTTGTTCATGAGGTGGGCTCATAAGAAGGCTATGTGTGGTCATAAGAAGGCTATGTTTAAAATCTTTAGTAAAAATATAGGAAACAACAAAGTTATGAGTCTACATTGCAATTTTTCAATGCACGCTTGTAACTGTAGTAATTTTCAATATTTTGACCCCAACTTTTCAACATAGCCCTTTTTTCACACCACCTCATGAATGTGACAGCTGTCATTTCTCATAGCCTACCCAAAATGTGTTTTAACACTTGCGGCACAAAATGACTTTTTAGCCATTGTTTTATAAATGACACCTGTCATGCTCGGAAGGAGTGGTCATAAAAAGATTATGCTGAAAATCTGGGGTAAAAATGTGAAAAACCAACTAAGTTATGAGGGAATGAATTGTTCCAGCATTTACTCGTAACTTTATTTTTAGCAGATTTTGGCCTCAATGTTCAACATATCCCTTGTGTTACCCCACCTCCTGAACATGGCAGGTGTCATTTTTCAAATCACCTCTGAAACTTGTTTCCACAGTCGCACAGCAAAATTGCCTTTCAAATGAGATTTTAAACATTCCACCTGTCTTGATCATAATGTTAGGTCATAAAAAGAATGTTGGACATTTGGGGTGAAAAATGTGGGACCCCACTTAAAAGTAGAATATTGCCTCTCAACTGTCCTATCATGGGTAATTACAACCTAACAATGTGTCAAAACAGGACACCACTGAAAATGAGATATTGCATGTCATCTGCTCTATCCTGGGTAAATATATAGTAAAAATGTGTACAAGCAAGGCCAGGTACAACAACAATACCAGTGGAAAACATTCAGTAATGAAAAACACTTGTTCTTTCTGTTGCGCAGTTTACTACTGATATAAATCATGGAATGTTCTTCCCCATCTACTATATACTGTGATGCAGGACTGCACCTATGCTTACCTCAGTTGCATCAGTCTGTAATAGAAACTGCTTTTTAAAACCTGGACTATTTAGTACTGGGGTTGAACATAAGGTGATCTTTATGGTTCAAAGTGCCTCTTTGCCTGGGAACCACTATACATTATTTGGGTAAAGATTTTTTATGAGCTCATTAAGGGGAGTAGCTAAATGAGCAAAATGTGGAGTCAATTTACCTGTAGTATCCAGCAAGCCCTAGGAAAGATCTAATATGCTTTTTGATCTTGGGGACTGGACTACCAGCCACAGCCTCAGTTTTGACTACCTTGGGCTTCACGTCCCCCTCTTTTTCAGAACATTACTCAAGTACCTGATTTCTTGCATGCCCAGTGTCCATTAGGTAGGACTAATTGTCACACCCGCTTACTTCTTTAATGGACAGGATAACTGCTCTTAGATGCATCAGGTAACTTTCCCAGTAAGCACTGTAGATGACATCATTCATAAAAGCAGCTCAGTAACCCATGTGGGGAGCCAGAATTCAGTTTAAGTACAGTTGAAATGTAGTGATTGCACTGACATAGTGGTGAACTGGAAGAATCCAATGAGTGTTGAAAAAGCAATCTTATCTCTGGATTCTTGGGCTAGGGGTTGTATATGCCAACAACCCATGGTGAGATCAAAAGTGCTGATGTACTTGGCACCTCCCAGCCTGTCCACCAAATTGTCTATTCTGGGAATAGGATAGCTATTGAATACTGACAGTTTCCTAAAATCAAGACTGATTTGTCCGTGCTCTTCTTTTTCTATCTACAAGCACAATCACAGTTGATGATAACCAAGTGCTTTTTGTTTCTTCAGTTTTTCCCAGATCTTACATCTTTTGTATTTCCTTAAGCAGGTTTACTGTTAACCACTCTGGTAATCTGACGGTCATTTGTCTGCTAGGATGGGCATTCTCCCTCATTATCTTATACTTTCCCCTTTTCGCTAGACCTGGCAGTGTGATTAAGTAATGTCAAATGTCTTTTCCAATTCTCTAATTTCTTGGGATAAGGAAATATTCACCTTCAAACTCTCAGATGTTAGTTTGTTCCAGTGTCTCCTAAGCAGTATCAATATTAACATTCACAGTTTCTGGTAATGCCAACAGTGCAACCTTTGGCGTCTTTTCAGACCATCTTTTCGGAAGATTAGTATGATATATCTTTGAGAGATTTTTCTTATCTGGGGTCTCAGCCATATAGTTGACTGTGCCCCTGTGTCTCATCACTTCATAAGGCCCATGTCACTTCAATAACAGTTTGTTTTCTGTAGTAGGTACTGTAACAATAATAGAACCTTTTTACCTGGCTCAAAAGCTTTTTCTCTTACCTAATGATCATAAGACACCTTTTGAAGTTTTGGGGCTTCTTCCTGAATAGTCTGGCCAATCTTAATGTATTCTGCCAGTTTCTTTCTCAGGAACACATGTAAGATGTAATGGTCTATTTCTGAGTGGGGTTGTCTTCCCATGTTTCCTTTATTACATCTAGTGGCCCTCTAGACTATCGTTCATAAGGTATGTCAAAGGAAGAAAAGCCTACAGAAGCCTGTGGTACTTCTAAGTAAGCAATAAGGAATGAAGGCAATAATTGGACCTAATCTTATGCTTGTGGGTGATCTATAGGCCTCTGGGGCAAAGGGAAGAAAGGAAGAACAGAGATCTCAGGGAAGAACTTGAAAGAGGGGTAGCAAAGGGGAAAGTAGTTGTGGTAGGTGGATCTAAACCTGTCAGACATCAATTGGGATGTTCCGGTAATCAAGAGTGCCAGAAGTCAGGCATTACTGGATGCCTTCCAAGACTGTCTACTGATACAGCTAGTTAAGGAACCCACCAGGCAGACCACAAATCCTGTTGTAATGCTCACCAACTCAAAGGTAGTGGGAGCTGTGGGAGTGGGGAAGCAGCGGGGAACAGCAACCATAACTTCATTTGGTTTGAATTGGCTCTTAGGTCTGGCAAACCACAATTGAGTGCTGAAGACCTTGATTTTGGAAGGGCATACTTTGATAGACTGAGGGAGCTGGTCAGGGATAAGTTAGTGGGGTGGATAACAGGTGGGGTAGAAGAGAGATGGGGCAATTAAGGGGGCCATTCTCAGGGCATCTAAGATATATATAAGAACAGTAGCCAAAAACACTAAATAGGTCCAAGAAACCATTATGGTTCTTGGCAAGGGTCAGGGAAGTGGTGAGGACAAAGAAGAAGGCCTTCTATAAATACAAATAAAAGCAGGGGGAGGTAGAATGGGGAGAATATTTACAGAAACCAGGGCCGTTAGGAGGGCAAAAGCAGACACAGAGCTGCTTATTGCAGAGGGGGTCAAGGACAGAGAAAAATAGTTCTTCAGACATATCAAGGAAAAAAGGAAGACAGCTGGGAGATTCGTAAGGCTAGTTGAGGGGGGTAGGGTGATTGAGGAGCATGGAAAAAAGGTCTCCATTCTTAACGATTACTTTTGCTCAGTTTTCAGGAGGGAGGATGGTGGTTCCTTGCCAGAGAGTGGCATCAAAGCAGCCACTAAGGGGGGCCCAGAGATGAGGCAGCCAATATTTACTAGTGAAAGGGTCTTGAAAGGGCTGGCAGCCTTAAAGATAGATAAGGCCCCGGGCAAGATGAGTTGCATCCGAGGATACTCAGGGAATTAGCACTGGAACTGGCTGAATTCCTGGTAAGTTTATTCAACAACTCACTTAGGATGGGGGAAGTTCTGAAGGATTGGAAGGCAGCGGTCATAGTTTCACTCAATAAGGGAGAGGGGATGACAAGGAGCGACCAGGGAACTACAGACCTGTCAGTCTTACCTCTTACCTCTATTGTAGAGAAGTTGGTAGTGTCACTGGTCAAAGAGGACCTCATGGACTAACTGGAGAGCAATGGGCTCCATGATAGTAAACAGCATGGATTCATGTCAGGGAGGTCTTGTCAGACTAACCTGATAGTTTTCTTTGACTGGGTGATGAAGGGCTTAGATAGCGGCCATGCTGTGGATTTACTTTACTTTGACTTCAGCAAGGCTTTCGACTCTGTTCCTCATAGGCAACTGCTGAAGAAGATGAAGTATCTGAGTGTGGCTAAAGTGATAGTAAACTGGGTGGGTAACTGGATAAAGGAGAGGCAGCAGAGAGTTGTGGTCATGGGGTTAAATCAGCAGAGAGGGAGGTTACGAGAGGGGTTCCACAGGGATTGGTCCTGGGTCCAGTCCTCGTCAACATGTTTATCAGTGACATTGGAGAGGGAATCCAGGGAAGGTTGTGTCTCTTTGCAGATGACACAAAGCTCTATGGGAGGGTGGATAGTGATGATGGAATAAGGGAACTGCAGAGACTTACAAAAGCTAGAGGGTTGGTCATGGGTTTGGCAGTTGACATTTGGTGCCAGAAAGTGCAAGATAATGCTGGATGGAAGGGTTGAGACTTAGCACTGTGGCTGAGGAATGGGACCTTGGAGTTATCATCAGCAGCTCACTTAAGCAATCGAGTCAGTGCAATAAGGCCTATAGCAAGGCTAATAAGATACTGGAATGTATTGGGAGGTTTATTGATAGCAGAAGGAAAGAGGTAGTGCTTCCCCTGTAAAGATCCCTGGTGAGGCCTCGCCTGGAGTATTGCACCCAGTTCTGGAGTCCTCATCTCAGAAAGGATAGGATAGGCTAGAGATGGTTCAGTGCAGAGTAACAAAAATGATTCAGGGCCAGCAGGGCAGATCCCATAAGAAGTGCCTCCAGGTACTGAACATGTACTCACTGGAGACCAGAACGGAGAGGGGTGATACGACAGAGACCTTCAAGTTCCTAAAATGAATTAACTAAGTGAACTGCGGAGAACTATTTAGCTTGAACACTAACTCACAGTCTCTTGAACAGGAGTGAAAACTAACAGGAGGGAGGTTCAGGAGGGACATGAGAAAATACTGCTTTATAGAAAGGGTGGTGGAACCATGGAACAGTTTGTCAGCTGAGGTGATGGGTGCAAAAACAGGGGTTTCAAGCAGGGCTGGGACAGCATGAAGTGTATAGTGGTTGCTCAAGGTAATAGAATCAGGGAGGAGGATGGTGGGGAGGACAGGGAGGGTTAGTACCCTAGAGGAACAGTGGGTTCCAGGGCTTATAGAGAACTTAGGCAGACTGGATGGACCACTTATCTTTTTCTGCTGTCTTTGTCTATGTTTCTGTGTTTCCCTTTTCCTTTCAAAGACCACTTCAACATGTGTTTTAGGATTTGATTAAAATACTCAATGAGACCGTTTGTCTGAGGATGATAAGGGGAGGTTCTTAAGGTGGAAATACCAAGAAGTCACTACAGATCCTTGAACAATGCTACACAAAAATTACTTCCGTAATCAGTAATAATTTCCTTTAGTATGCCTACCCTACTGAAATTTTGGCAAGTTCTCCTGCCACTTTCAGAGTGGTGACAGTATGCAATAGAGAGGCCTCCGTGTATCAAGTAACATACAGTAGTCATATACTTCAAGTACCGTAAAAACTCGCGTACAAGTCGGTTCGCGTATAAGTCGGGGTCCCGACTTGAGACCAGCGAATTACAACTTTTTTATTGACCCGCGTATAAGTCGGGTACTGAGTTATTACTTAACCTGCAAAAAAACCTCAAGTACTGAGTTTCGCGGCGTAAACCTGTAATTGATCTACCTCAGATTAAACTTCCACTTCCGATGTGAAACTTTAACGAGCATATAGCATAAACTATTTTTTAAAATCGGTTTTATTTTTATTTAAACAAGCACATTTAAAATAAAATAATTAGCGTGCTCCCAGTCATCGCCAGTCATCTGGGGGATCAGTTCATGAAGTGCAGTGCGCTCAAGTCTGGTTCAGAATCCCAAAACTCCTCATCCTCATCCTCCTCGTCATCGGATTGGAACATCGTGTGGAGCTGTAGCTCTGACAGTGGCATATCCTCATATATATCATCTAGCTGACCTGGATCATCAGCAAGTTCAGTTGTTGAGGCAACACTGTCATCAATGAGATCGGCAAATAACAGCTCATCTTCTGTGCCATCCATTGAATTCGAAATGCCACATGTTTTAAACGATTTCTCTACAGCTGAACTTGGAACAGCATCCCATGCTTCCCCTGCCCAGTGACACACAAGTCCATAATTTGGCTTTTTAATATTACCACCCAGGGTGAATTCCTTGCTGCCATTTACCATCCATTCCCTCCAAAGCTCCCTCATATTATTTTTAAAAGGCTTGTTTAGACTTACGTCAAGAGGTTGAAGAAGCGATGTACAGCCTCCAGGTATTACAGCTTGCCGGGTGCAGTGAAGGCGTATATTTTTTTTGACAGAGTCCACCAAATGAGCACGGAACATATCCCATACAAGAAAGCTTTTTTTGTGCAATAGTGCTCCTGGTCGTTTCGCCCAAATCTCGGTTATCCATTTATTTACAAGTACTTCGTCCATCCAACCCTTAGGATGTGCTTCTACAAGGACGTTAGGAGGCATCTTTTCTTTAGGTAGGGGTTTTCTTTTAAATATTATCATTGGTTTTAATTTGGTGCCATCTGCCAGGCAAGCAAGTACGACAGTGAAATTTTATTTTTCCCCACCACAAGTTCTAACTGTGACTGTCTTTTCACCTTTAAAGTGCACTGTACGGTTTGAAGGAAGATCAAAGCTGACAGGTGTTTCGTCCATGTTGCCTATCGATACTAGGGGGGTAATCATACAGCTTTCTTTCTTTTATTATAAATTCATGAAAGTTGTCAACCTTTAGCTGCACATCTGCTGGTAGTTTCTGCGCTATATGAGTCCTCTGCCGCAGTATGAGACCATGTCTCTTCATAAATCTTGTACACCAGCCTGCAGATGCCCTGAAGTTGCTAGCAATTCCTTGCTTCTTTCTGATAGCAAGTGTGAAGCCGAATAGCCATTCTGATTACAATGTAACCTTGCGCCTTAGATCACTGACCCAAGAACTGAGCTCTTCTCAATTAATGATACAGGAGAAAGGTTTGTACGAATGCTTGACATTTCTATCAGCACATAGCAGTGAATTTTTTTTTTGTTTCCAGTCGAGGATTAATTTTTCATCTATGCTGAATTCTCACTCTGCAGCAGCATTTGTGTGCATCTCAGTATAACGAACAACTTTTAATTTAAAATCGGTATCATATACACTGCGTTTTCGTTTGTGAGCCTGCATCTTACACCCAGGTGGCAATAGCGAACTCAGGAGCCGTGTTAATCATTTATTGATATGAGGAATCATTTAACAACCTACAAGTACCTACAGGAGGGACAATTTTAACTACGACGAGGTGATTTAACAATTAGCATCGAACTGAATGGTGCAGCAATAGTGAACTGAGGAGCGGTGTTAATCATTTAGGTAATTACATCAACGCGACTGTAATTGAACATCGTGCAGGGTTAATTATGCAGCAAAGTTCACGTTTTTGTCCAGAGCAGTCTCTAACAACCACACGCTATATCTCGCGTATAAGTCGGTAGGTAGGACTACGAGTCTATTTTAATGCCAAAAAATCCGACTTATACGCGAGTATATACGGTAATCCTCAATTAACCTTTTACTTTTCTCCAAAGGGCCTACCACATCCTCTGAAGTCCTCTCAAAGGACACATCTATCAGGGTTAGGGGCATCAGGAGTCTTTCTTAGTTACTGGGGTCTCTTTTCTGGCATTCAGGGCATGAACTGCACTAGGTAGCAACTTCTTCATAGATCCCAGGCTAGAAAAAATGTATGCAACAGTCTGGCCACGGTACGGTCGCTTCCTGAGTGACCAGCCATGGGACTATCATGTAGTATCTGTAGCAGCTCAGTCCAATATTTCTCTGGAACTACCAGCTGTTCTATTTGCTGTTAGGTTTGTGGATTAATGTATACTCTATACATGAACCCATTATGCTTTTCGAACATTGGTTTATCCAGTTCTTGCCTCACTCAAACTGTTTAAAAATACCTGTGGAAACAGTGTTATTTTGTTCAGCAACAATGTCACAATCTGTAAACAGTTTAGTTTCATCATTTTGAAATTTTACCCTTTATGTACTCCATCCTTTTGTTGTCATTGTCATTTTTTTTTCTTCTTTTCAATAAATGTTTTTTTGACTCCTTTGACTGGCCAGATTTAGGCTTCGGTTTGTCCAGCTCTGTTAACTCACCATCCCCAGAACATACCTCTCTTCTGAGGTTCTCCCCAAATTACCCCTCATGACAGGGCCAGGCCCCCCAGAGCACAATCCAGAGTTGGAGAAGGTGCCTGGTCAGCATGTGCAAGGCCTTTGGTGGACCGCGCTGCCGTGCTGCTTGGTCAATGATTTTTTTCCTTTTTGCCCACCCACTTCTGATACATCATGCGAGCCCTGTCAGACCATGTCATGCATGGCTTCTTGTGGGATGGCTTGCCCACCACAAGGTGTCACTTGTGGCAGGACACTGTGCCATCCCACCTCAGACATAGGTGTAACCAGGAGGAGGTTCCTTGGTACCCAGAAACCCTCATCTCATTTTGCTTCCAGTATACTTTCTTAAAATTCTTTGTACACCTGGACTAAATTATAGGATATTTTTGTGGAAACAAACTGTTCCCAAATCCTGGCTATGCCCCTGCGCACTGTCAAGCGGCAGCACATTCCCCAGCCTTGGGCTGCCCAACTAGCTCTCCAAGCTCATTTCCAACCTCAGGTAGCCAGCAAGGGAGTGCGGTGCACTGCCCTCTGGGCCAATGGGTGGCCTTACCATTGTCATTTTTGGGGCCAGGAAGGCCAATAGTTTTGGGAATAGGAAGTTTATTTGAACTCATTTCAGATTACATAAATTTCCATTTACAAGCTTTAGTAGAAGGAGCTCCTACTTATTTAAGAGACACTACTCATTTGCTTCAAATCTTAAAAGAAACCAGTCTCTCTGTTGCGGAAGGAGGGTACAGATTGATAACATTAGATCATAGAATCACCGAGGTTTGTCAGCAGAAAAGGACCCATTGGCCCATCTAGTCTCCCTCAACCCCTTCATATTTAGTCCTGCCCCCTGCCCCCTTCCACCCTACACCCCTCCTCTGTGCACCCCCCACCCTATAGCTCATCCAGTCCCTTTTTTCCCATTAGGGTACCCATCCTTCCTACTCTTGCTTAAACTCATGTAGTCATCCCATGCTCTTTTGAGCCCCCCACAGTTTTTGCCTCCACCACTCTCACCGGTAACATATTCCAGGGGCCCATCACCCTCTCAGTAAAGTAGTGCCCTCTCCCACTTCCTCTGAATTTACCACCCTCCAGCTTAAAGTTGTGCTCCCCTTATCTTGGGATTTTCTTTCATCTTGAAGATACTTCCTTCCCTCACCTTGTTAATTCCCTTCAGGTATTCAAAGGTCTCAATCATATCCCCCCTCTCCCTCCTAGTTTCAAGGGGATACAGATCAAGCTTCTCCATCCTCGCTTCATAGCATACCTTATGCATGCCGTGCACCATTTTGGTCACCTCCTCTGGACTCTCTCGGTCCTATCTCTATCCTTTTGAAGGTGAGGTCTCCAGAACTGTACTCCATACTCAAGGTGGGAACTTGTCATTGACCTGTATAGAGGCATTATCACCTCTCTTCTCCAACTAGTAATATCTCTCCCTATGCATTCCAGCATACCACTTGCTGTCCCAACTGCTTTATTACACTGGTTTGCCTCCTTAAGGTCATCTAAGATTATAATCCCTAGGTCCCTCTCCTGATCTGTTACCAAAACATCCTACTCCACAAAGTGTATGTGGCCTTTGGGTTCTTGTGCCCTATGTGCAGTATCCTGCACTTCTTGGCATTAAATCTCAGCTACCATCTCTCTGACCACCCCTCTAGCTTTAACAGGTCCTCTCTCATGTGTTCCATCCCCCCCCTGGTGTCCACCCTAATGCAGATCATTGTATCATCCGTGAATAGGCACACTTTCCCATTTAGTCCCGCTGCAATATCCCCAATGTAAATGTTAAAGAGTATTGGACAGTAGAGACTCCTGAGGTACCTCACTTGTCAATCTTTCCTCCTTGGAATGAAGCCCATTTACAACCACCCTTTGACCTCTTTCACCAAGCCAATTTTCCACTCAGTTTATTTTCTTCCCTACTCCTAAACTGCCCGACTTGCTCACCAATCTCTTGTGAGGGACGGTGTCAAAGGTCTTGCTGAAGTCTAGCTAGGCCACGTCCACTGTCCCCCCCCCCGATCACACAGTCTTGTCACTCAGTCAAAGAATTTGATAAGGTTTGTCTGCGTGACCTTCCCCTTGAGAACCCATGCTGCCTTTCATCCTGTAGGCCATTTTTTGCAAAGAATCTTACTATCCTTTCTTTTAGGAGTGCCTCCATGATCTTACCTACCACTGAGGTAAGACTGTCTGGACGATAGTTTCTCACATCCACTTTGTTTAGACTCTAGATGTATCTGATCTTTATACTTCTATTCCACACAATGAAGGGGTTGAGAAAATTGGTGTCTTGTTAGATACACAGCCTGAGCCTCAATATCCTAAAACTGATGTGTTACAGTTGTTGGCAGAATTTATTTTAAACAAGAATTATTTTAGTTTTGAAGGGAAGTTCTTTAAACAGTGTTGTGGGACTGCAATAGAGTCCACTAAGGCCCCAGGGTACACTAGTGCTTGCATGTTTTGTTTTGAGTCAGAATACATATTAATGGAATATCAAAAACCTTATTACAACCATATAAAGATCTATAAGAGATTTACTCTTTCCTATGGGGCTCTGTGATTTGATCAAGCTTGCCCCTCAAGCTAGATCCACCAGAAGCTCTACAAAAGACCTGCTCCTAGTCCTTCACTGCAGGATGTCCTTGGGGTAACGTGCATTCTACTATAGGGCTCCCCACTGGATGAATGACCTACCTGTGGATATCTTCTCAGAGTTGAAACTAGGCCCCCTTCAAATCCAAACTTAGAGAGCTACTCCTCTCCTCCTGTGTCTGCGATTACTTATAACCTTCCCCCTCCCCCTGCTCTCCTTACACCCACTACTGTTTCCCCTACTAGCTTTCACAGACAAAGTGTTTTCTGACTGCAACCCCTACCACCCCCTCCCTTCCTCCTCCATACCTTCTCCCCCATCTCTAAAACACTGTGTCTGTATCCACATCCTAAGTGGTCCCCCTCATCTCTAAAATGATAGGCTAGTACCTGCTCCTGAGTGTTCTCAAATATATTTCTGTTCTATGTTACTTATTGTACTGTCCTAATGTAATATGCGGTCTGTTGCTTATCTGCTTGTCATGACTCAGGGTATAGTTGTCTACCCTCTGTATGTCTTGTACCCAGCTCTGTACCTCATGTATCCACTTGTTCTTTTAATTTGTATTGTATAACTAACTTGTATTTTTACGTGGAGCCTTTGCAAAGGAGTCTCTGACTCAAAGGTTTGTAATTACGATACGTTCAATAAATAAATAAAAATTACTGATGACCTCTTCATAGTGTGGTAGGGCAATGAACTTGATTTGAAAAGTATTTTTGAATTCTTAAATTCTAGAAAACCTAACTTAAAGTTCACAATGGACAACAGCCCAGAAAGTGTTCTGTTTGGATATTGCAGTTAAGATCACAGATGTGGGGTCTGAAACAACTTTGTACTGGAAACCCACAGCAAGAGACACCATTCTTTATGCCAAGAGTTATCATTCGAAATGTCTTATTGATAGTATCCTATATTCACAGCTTTTAAGAATTAAACAGAACTGAGGGGGGGCCTGGCTACCACCCGAGCTGAATGGACGCTTGAGCTCTGAGCTCCTGCCTAACCCCCCAAAAAATCCACCTGTTATCCTCAGTTCTCCTACCTAAAACAGCACGACTAACTTATATTTTATGCCTGGGTAGCCTATGCATGGTGAGAACTGGTGTTTTTCACCCTTAGCCGATTTGTTTGTGGTTACCTTTCGTAGTGCTGTGTCCGGGTAGCAGGGCCTAACCGTTCATCAAGATGAAGTCGGTCTCAGATCCCAACCAGCAGCAAGGCGATATGCCCGAAATTTGGCAAATGTTTTCAGAGATTTTACAGCGTATGGACAAACTAGATGTGGCAGCTAAACAAAATTCTGCGGACATTATTGATCTGACCCAACGGGCGTGCATTACCGAACATAGATTGGCTGAAGCGGTGGATGGATGGCACAATGCGAGCGCCCGGCTCCAAGAATAGGAGTGCCTCATCCATGTCTTATGGGGCAGGGTGGAGGACCTGGAGAATCCGAGCTGCCGGAACAATTTGCGGCTAGTTGGCTTCCCAGAGGGGTGTGAGGGTACTGACACAATCAGCTTTTTGCAAAAAGAACTGCCCGGCTTGCTGGATTGGCCAGGTAAGGCCCCAATTGAAATTGACAGGGCCCACAGAACTCTAGCACCTTGCCCCAAAGCTGGGGCTTGCCCACGCACAATTCTGGCACATTTCCTCTGATTCCAAGACCGGGAGATGATTACTAGGCTGGCACGTACTAAAAAGGACTTGCAATGGAAAGGGCACAAAATACAGATCTTTGCAGACTATTCTCAAGAGGTCACTAACAGGCATCGGGCCTTCACAGCTGCCCATAGAGCCTGTGCAGAATTGGGATTAGAGTATTCCTTGAGATACCCAGCTTCACTCAGGATTATCTATAATGGGGCCCCCAGAATTTTTGATAACCCCACCGCTCTGGAGAATTTCCTTTCGGAGCAAGCCCCTAAACTGTCCTGGGACCGTCTACGGGAGTCTTCTGGCCCGCAGGCTTTCTCTAGCAGGTCTACGCTGATGGAGGTATCACTGCAGGGAACTGACCACAATGTTCAGAGCCCCCTATGATCCAGAGCACTCCTAACCGCCCATCCCCACCAAAACTCTCGGGTGGCAACAGTAAACGAAGAAATAGGAGACGACAAAGGCTTGAAGGGCTACATGTCGATAAAACCCCCTGTCTCTGGTCAAGGAGCCGCAGTGGAAGCTCAGATTCATCTGCATCACAGGACTCTTTCCAGCCAGATATGAGCAACAATAAATACCAGGCGTTGATGGACTTGCCAACTGAAGGCTCCCTGACTATTCCTCCTTTGCCCCCTCGATCTTCTCCCTCTAAGGATAATGGGTCTAAAGGTGCCAGGAATACTACAAGGTCACAGGTTCAAGACCCTTCTTGGGATGCCTCACACAATTTAAGTAACCAGCATGAGTTTAAACCGACGGAGGATTCGGCCCCAGTCAAGGTGGCCGTGGGCTGATGTCCCCCCAGTATACTTTGCTGCTGCCCTCTATTCGGGCTGGTATATGCTCCCCACAATGCCCCCTTCTGTATAAGGGTCATTATCAAGGCATTTCCCCTTGTCCCTCTCCCCTCCATGGGGGCTAACCGAGATTGGACAAAGGGGGAATATACTCAGTAACTGTTATAACATCGGTCACTTCGGATCAAGGACTCGAGGAGTTTCCCTAGGACCGCTTGAGCACACACCTCCATATCTGGATTATACGGATTTATGTGTGGACTAAAGGGTGCTAATACTGACTATCTTGCTGCCTAGCCACATGTGTGGGATGCTGGGGTTGTTTGTGTTTTTTTTTTTTTCTTCTCTCCTACAGCGACAATGTGGGTAGAAGGACTCACTTGATGATGGGGGGTTGGGAGTGGGTGATATCGGAGTTGGAGAGTCCTCATTACCTAGTGTAGTCTGTAGCTACACTACCCCCAGTGACCTCCGCTGGTATCTGAGCCTCTGGTTGGTCAGTACGTTCAGCGGTTGCTGGTCTGGAATGGAACTGTTTTGGGGTTTGGGTAGTGGGTGGGGGTGGGTTCAGGGTATGGTTGTTCTTTGGGTACTTAGAAGTAGTTTGTATTTCTTCTTGTTAGGGGAAGTTTTTGCCCTTGGATATACTGTTATACAATGTTGTTCTGTGTTCTAGTATGGCAATCTGAGATCTAAAGTCATGCATGATATTATGAGATTAGATAGGGAGTCTGGGTTTATTGGGCACAGTTCACCTGGGTGGGTCTTCCTCATATATCTCCTTTCAGCCATGTTAACTTACTGGTCATATGGGGACTAGACTTGTCTCATGGAACGTGAGGGGGCTCAACTCACCAATTAAGCATAAAAAAGTATTGCTCCACCTAAAGAAACTGCAGCCTATGGTGGTGTTTCTCCAGGAGACAAAGCTGTCCCCATGTGAGGCCAAGAAGCTCAAGTGGGAATGGGTTGCCATGGAGCTGCATAGTGCAGCAAAGGCCCATAAAAGGGGAGTTTCTATTTTACTTCACAAGAACTTGGTGTGGAAAGTGAAGCGACACAAACAGGACAAGGAGGGAAGATGGATCTTGGCAGAGATAGAGACCCCAGAGGGTTCCTTGATTCTCACTAATCTTTACGCCCCTAATCAGGATTGCCATCAGTTATTCTTCACTTTCAACCAGGCCCTTACCGATTTTAATGAAGCCAATGCTCCGGTAGTTGTGGGTGGAGACTTTAATTTAGTTTTAGATTTCTCTATGGATAGAAGCAACAAAACCCCTGAACCCCATAGACAAGCACTCAAAGCGGTCCAGACATTAATGTCAGAGCATACTTTGCTGGATGCCTGGAGAAATATGCACCCAGATGTCTATGATTACTCCTGTTATTCTCAGGCTCATTGCTCATCTAGCAGAATTAATTTCTGGCTTCTCTCATCTAGTCTTTATGAGAAGGTAACCAGCACTGATATGCACTCCATTTCTGTCTCGGACCATGCTCCTATAGAGCTAGGGATCAAACTGGGCTCCGACTCCACCCCGACTCCCACATGGCGGTTGGATCCCCTGTTACTTGAGGATGCTGATTTTTCTCGCTGGCTGGGGCCTGTGGTGCAAGAATACTGGGAAATCAATGACAATGGGTAAGTGAATGATTCAACGCTTTGGGAGGCCTTTAAGGCCACCATTCGTGATAACATTATTGCCCATGTCTCTGCTAGATGAAGGCGGTGCCAAGCTGACCAAAGGGTTCTAGAAAAGCAGTTAGCCTCCCTGGAAGCCCAGTATAAGTCTTCAGTCCCATCTCAGTCCTTATTAGCTCAGTTGACGAGTACCAGAATTTCTTTAAATGCCCACTTGACCCGACAAGCGGAATTAAATCTCAGACGGCTGCGTCATTCTTACTGGGAAGGGGGGGAAAAGCCAGTAAACTTCTGGCTTATCGACTTAAGCAACAACAGACATCCCGTACCATCCATGCATTGAAAGATAAGCACAGGGTCTCAACCCACTCTCATAAAGGGATAAATGAGATCATGGCCCAGTTCTATGAGGCATTGTACTCAGCTCCTCACCCTTCCGACCCCTTGATTATTCAAAATTTTTGGGGAATCTTCCTATTCCTCGCCTAACGGTTTCTGATGCAAAACTGTTGGAGGTGCCTATCACTGTGGAGGAGGTGGATAAGGCCATTACATCCCTAAATTCTCGAAAAGCCCCAGGAAAGGATGGCCTCCCCATTGATTTTTACAAAATTAAGGGAACTAATCTGGCCCCATACTTGATTAGGATGTTCTGACATTCACTACAGGTTGGTTTTCTCCCCCCATCCCTGAGGGAGGCTACTATTACAGTGCTTCCGAAAAAGGGGAAGGATCCTCTCATGCCAGGTAGCTACCATCCCATTTCCCTCATTAATGCGGATGCTAAAATTCTGGCCAGGCTTCTTGCTAGTAGGCTAGAATGCCTCATGGTAGATCTGACCCACCCTGCCCAAGCGGGCTTTATTCAAGGGCAACTAGGATCGGATCATCATAGAACGCTGCTGTCACTCTTGCACCATACCACACTATCTAGCAAGCCCTCTGTAGCCTTAGCAATTGATTTTGAAAAGGCATTTGATTCTGTTCAGTGGCCCTTTTTGTTCCTCACTCTCTCTCTCTAAAATGGGTTTCGGGCCTGGTTTTATTGCCTGGGTAAAACTGTTATATTCTTCCCCTACGGCCTCTGTCTTAACAAATGGGGTTATGTCTCCGTCCTTCCCCTTACAAAAAGGAACCAGGCAGGGGTGCCCCCTTTCCCCACTTCTTTTTGTCCTGGCCATAGAGCCACTGGCCATTGCTCTTAGAGAATCATCTAATATCCCCAGGCTAGGAGTGGGTAATAACACCTTCAAAACGTTTTTATATGTGGATGACTTGCTTATCACCACGGAGTACTTTTCTGAGGTGATTGACAGTATCCTTGAGATTTTGGCTACCTTTGCCGAGGTATCAGGGCTTAAGATCAATCACTCCAAAACCAAGGTGCTCCCGCTGAACTCTAAGACCCCTGGAAATGACTTCATAAACAGAGGCCTTCATTGGGCCCCTAATGGCATAAAATATCTGGGTATTATCCTTCATTCCAATATAGGAAAAATGCTGTCTGCTAATTTTGCATCTTTACTAGCTTTCCTTAAGCAAGACATGGGTAGGTGGAAGGCTTTAAGACTGTCGCTGGCTGGTAAGATTGACTCCATCAAAATGATGGCTGCCCCCAGGATATTATATTTATTAGCTCACCTACCCGTGGCTATCCCTCAAAGATGGTTTCAGAAACTAGACGCACTAGTGGGTAACTTCCTATGGGAAGGGGCCCTGCCCCGGTTAAGTAAACTCAAAGTCCGCCAACACTGGAGTAAAGGAGGATGGGGCCTTCCCTGGTTTCAGAGATACCATATAGCCTTCATTACCTCTCAAACTATCAGATGGTTTGCTAGGATTGGTCTGACCTCTCCAACCTGGCTCCCCTTAGAGGCATCATTGGCTCAGGCTCCTTCACCGGCGGTGGTGCTCTATAGTAAGAAGAAGCTATCCCATGTTCTCTCCCCTCCCATGCAGGTCTCTATTCTGTATTGGAAACCAAGCCCTCTCAGTTTTAGGACAGGACCCAACCCCGTGGAGACATATGCCCCTGTGGAACAATCCAGCTCTACAGATAGGGAGGTCCCCAATACACTGGAAATACTGGGAGGCCAAAGGCATTTCTAAGATCCATGATCTGTTGCTCCCCAATACTGTCACATTAGATACTTTTGAATCATTGAAAGAAAGATTTGGCCTCCCCCAGTCTCAATTCTGGAGATATCTGCAGATTAGGGATGCTATACTACATTTGCCTAATGCTCCACGAGATGGAGGGGGGCAGCACCTACCTCACCCATTAGCTGTCTGGGGGAAGAAAAGTAAGAGCAGGGCCAGTATGATCTATTCGGCTCTTAGGGATGCCACTGTAAACCCTACTCAGCAGGCCAAAGCACAATAGGAAAGGGACCTCCAGGTCTCATTCTCTGACTGGCAGTGGCAGCACAGCTGGATCAGAGCACATAAGGCCTGTCGGGACGGGCGTACCAGTCTTATTACGAATAAGACCAGTCACAGATACTATAGGGATCCAACTAAACTCCAGAGGATGTGTCTCCTGTCAAAGGATATATGTTGGAGAAGTGGTAAGGATGGGGCACATTTGTTCCATGTTCTTTGGGACTGCCCTAATCTGCATTCCTTTTGGACATTGGTTAAGAGCATGTGCCAGCAAATTTTCCCAGACATTAATCCAGATCCACCCCTTTTGCTTCTTGGATGTGCACAGCCGAATGTACCCAAATGCAACCCTGGGGCCCAATGGGTCACTGCAGTAGGGGCGGTGGCAAACAGCTCATCTTATTAAAATGGAAATCCTCAGTGACACCATCCTTTCAAGACTTTTTACTGGCATTAGCCCGGGGCTATATTTGAAAGGATCTCCAGCTTAGTGGCTGGCTTTATAGCCCAATTTGAGAAATGCTGGCAACCCCTCCTGCAGTCTAAATTTTGTCATAACGTCTCCATTTGAACAGCCCCATAGCTTGCAAGTACCCCTGGTTTAGGTAGCTAACTTTCATTGGAGGTGGTGCCCCCTTCCTCTCTTGACCCCAGGCTGTCCCCTTACATTGCCCTCTATCTAGTGAAGATTGCCTATGTGTATATAGTTGATATGGTTGCATGATCCTACTCAAGCACACACATGATCAATATTTGCTATGGATTTGACCCGGCAGGATTATTTAACTTACCATGGCTATTTTTACTAAATGTATCAAGTACTGTATGCTCTAGAGGCGCAGAGGACTCAGGCTGATTCTTCATTCAGTATGTCTTATCAAGTGACCGTTATGTCCTGTTATGTATTCCTATGGTCAATACCAATAGATATTTGCGTGTAATGTATTGTAAGGTTTTGCCTATCTATGTTACCCTGGCCTCTCCAATTGTTGCGGTCTGGCCTGGCATTGACATATCAGCCTGTGACATGTGTGTGTCTTATCAAATAATAAAAATTGTTAAACTAAAAAAGAATTAAATAGAACTACAACCAGAATGTTGACTTTGACAAGGAAATTCAAAAAGCAATGAAGAGATCTGAAGAACGTGAATACAGTAGAAAACTATTATAAAGAGCATATAATAGAATAAAAATTGTAACACGAGAACAGGCATTGCAAGGTAGTACCCATAGAAGGACAACAAATTAAATAGTGTTTTCCTCTAAATACAATTCAAAACTCACACAGATTAGAAAAATATTAAATTCTCACTTGAATATCATTAGGGATTTTCCATCAAATGTTGGAATTTTTAATGAGCCACATCTGGCGGCAGTAAAAAAGGTTCCAACACTTAAAGAGAAATTGGTCTACACAGACCATTATCAAATGTGAAAACCACAGGGACAGCAACTATTATTAGGACCACTAAAACCAGGTATGGCACCTTGTGGACATTATTCATCTTGTGGTCATACTAGTAAGAAATCAGTATACATACACCCATTCACTAAGCAAGCAATAACACACAATGAGGTGTGGGTTATCTCCTGATAAGAGCACACGCAGGTGCGTTATGAGTGCTGAGTGCCTTACGCACCTGGGCATGCTCTTATCAGGAGATAATCCACACCTCGGAGTGTGTTATTTTGCTTATAACATGGCCCTCACCTATGAATCCCAAAGTAAAAAAAAATGATAATATTTAAAACAAGCTTGTAAAAACTGTTAAATATGCAGGACATAGAAAAACAGTCTATCTGCACTGCAGACCACATATGATACAGCCACTACAGGGTGTTGGTGTGTCTCTCTCCTCCCTACTCTATTTCTCCCCCAACTGACTAACGCTTCAGGTTTTTTTTTTAATGTCCTTTTTTTTACTTTTGGTATGCTGTTTTTTTGGTTATAAGCACTGGCCAGCTTGACCGTGAGGCACCGTGTCACTTAGCAGGTGCTCTAAAAAGTGATTTCCTGTGTGGTGTACGTGTGTCTCCTTGCAACTCTTATCTCCCCCAAACACTTCTTCTTTGTTTTTGTTTTTAATTTATTTGCCTTTCTTTTACTTTTATTTCTGCTTTCCCTTTGAGCTACTGTAGGCTAGCTGGCCCACTTGACTGTGAGCGAGCATGTCTCTTAGTGGCTACTGTACAGGTCTGTTTTCACTTTGCAGTTTTTTTAAACAAAAAGTTATGCTGTGTGCTGCCGTTACACCTACGGGGTTTGCTTTCTTATATGCTGTCATGGATGGGGCTGACTGGCTGGGAGGGCTGCAGGATGAAAACTGTGAAGGTGCTGGAAATGGACCTGAGAATCCAGTTTCTGGTTACAGTCACTATGAAGGCGTGCTGACCAATCTGTAGCGGCATTTCAAAGCAGCCTCCTGCTCTTCATCGAGTTCATTGTGGTCAGTTTTAACCACAGGAAAGATCAGACTTTACTTTGAAAAACAATGTATGGAATTTATTATGTACCTTTTGTGACAGATACTGTATGTCTGGTGGGGGGGTGTTGTACAGCTTCTCTAGGCTGCTGATGGTAGGCTGGCACAAGTTTTTAGAGAGGTGGCACACTGACTCCTTTCTGTTGTGGGGCCAGTTTGGTACAACTAGTGCCGGTTGTAAAGTTATGTCCTGATAAGGACACGGCTGAAACACGGGTTCAGCCAATCAGAATGCTGGGATATTTTTGCCCATTTTATAAAAAGGAATATCCTATTAAGCAACATATTACTTGTGAATCAACTGGAATAGTTTATTTACTGCAGTGGCCCTGTGATCATATATACATAGATAAAACTAACAGACAATTAAAGGTCAGAATACAAGAACACAAGGACAACACAAGGAATCATTTACAGACACCAGTAGCAGAACATTTCAATGCAGCAGGACACTCAGATGCCTCATTACATTTTTGAGGGTTTAGAATTAATTTCTCAATCTGCTAGGAGAGGGGATTTTAATAAAATTTTAGAATATGTGGAGATGTGTTGGATCTTTGAAATGGATGTTTTAAACCTAAATATTGGTATGAATAGGAATACCAATTGGAATGCCTTTTGGTAGAACTCCTTTCATTCAGAATAAACGTATTTAAATACCTCTGTTTGGTTCCATAACTTATTGCCCTCCACCACCAGCTTTATGTTAAATTAGTTCATTTTTCACTATGGCCCTATTAACCAGCTTAGTAACCAGCCCCCCTAAGATACCCCCACCCCTTTTTTTGAAAACACTGATTAGACAAAACTAGTCTATACTTATAATGGATAGTGTGGGTCATAACACCCTAAGTATTCCTGATATTTAACAGTTAATAAGTTTATGACTGTTTCTAACTGATTTTAGGGTAACATGTGTAACCCCCTTACACATGGGGGTTCCTGAAAGCCTTCCCGGATCTTGTCTGAATGCTCCCTTCTAACTGGTGTTCAGCGTAATGCCGCCTAAATGTGGGTGTTGTGATGCTTCCAAAGCCTCCAGTACTGTCTCTTTAGGGAGCTGCCTGCTTGCAGGCTCCAGCAGGTTGGTATGAGGGGGACTGGTGTTTCCCTGTTTGAATCCCACCTGAGCTGCGGTGAAATGACTCCTCTTTGGCAGTCGCTATATGCGCAGAGGGAGCCCTTTTGAATGATGTAACTGTTTGGCCATAATTAGCTAGCATGTTGGTGGAATTACAATTTTTCTAACCTGCTTCTTTCGCAGCTGAAACTGTGTGCGCTTGGCCCCTCCATTTTGGACCTGGGCTATTTCACTGGGCCAATGGTAATCAGGGGAACGTTAAAATGGAGATCCTTCTGACCAACCAGGATCAGGACTCATGTGGGAGCCCGCTGACCAATGAGACACAGCCAGTAATTCTGGGAAGTAAAGTCTGAAGAATGGTGCCTTGTTTGCACCAATAGGGGCAGCAATAAGTGACTGGCATCTGCAGCCCATCTATGGGATCAGGTGGCACCCGAGTGGTGAGTCTTGCCCTAATTGCTGAGGGGGAGAGACGTTGTGGCTGTGAGCAAGGAAGGAGCTCTGAGGCTCCTGCGCCGTTGAGTTTTCGTGCAGGAAGCGCATGTGTGGAAGGCCAGATTCGGGGGGCTCAGTTGCTGGCAAGTATCGGACTAAATCCGCTGGGTAGCGGTCACAGCAGGCTGTGCAGGAGTGCAGCTACCTACCAGGCTCACCCTGTAGAGGACTGGAGAATCTGTTGAATTGCACTCAGTCTGTCAGGAAAAAGTGAAGCTGCGTTGACTCCCCGACTAGCAGTGAGTTCAGTCGGGCCATATGAGCAGCTGCCTGGTATGGTACCCCTCTGTTGCTTTCCATATAAATGTGTACAGAAGTGTCTGAAGTTCAGGCTCAGCCCTGCTAGTGGTGTGAGAGTGGTTTTCTTCCGGAGTTGTGAGTACTAAATCAGAGTAGTTTCCCTGTTAAATGTTTCTAGCAAGGGCAAGATCTTCAGGTTGCTTTGCTGACTACACTAACTGAGCCTGCTGGCTCCATCTAATCTTCGTAGGAATTAAATGCTCATTTGTGTCAGGGCCCCAACCAGCTGCTTTGAGGAACTAGCCTTTAGGGCTTGGGTGCCCATAGACTGTAACTTTTAGGTTAGACCTGTGCACAGAGCCTTAGGGAGATACTTATATATTGTAGTGGTAAGCCAATCACTCTGATTCCCCCCGGTCCTTGTTATCTCCCCCTTAAATAAATCAGATTTCTTGTTTTGCAAAAGTACACTGGCTAGTTTGTGTATTAATGGTGAAATACTGCACAGTGAATATGGTGTAACTGTACCTTACTTTTCAGGGGGTCCCCAGAGTGAGCTGAATGGTTAGAGCCGGGGTGTAAGTGTATATGGTAAGGACACAGTAACTGACTTGTGTGGGCCACTAGTGGGAAGAAAGGGGGGTTGCAGCAACCCAGAGAGCTGTGACTGAGTCAACCTCGACTGTTCTAACCCCGACCTCTGGGTGGAGGCACCCCGCCAATGGATCTGGGCCCTTCACTCTGTTACAGTTAGGGCAGGCAGGGGTAGTAGCCCTTAGGATAGTGCCCCCTGGGGGTTACAAAGTGGAGGCACCGCTTGGGATCAGCATCCCCTAGTGACCGAGTGGACGAAGTACCTAACTATGGACAAATTGAAGGAAAAGCTGGAAGGGGATATCATGGCTAAAATCAAATTGGACCCCATTAAGACAATGGTACATAAACTGATGGGTTGGGGTGAGGCTGAAGAGTTGGACTCTCAGAGAATTGTGTTACTGCTAGATGTACCTTTAGGGACAACGAATGCTGACTTTATTTCCGTAGTGGAGCGGGTTAAGTGTTTGGGTAAGGTAGAGGTGAGAGGGCATATGGCTGACCTAGTCGATCAGACTTTACAGGTGTTACTGTTATGTAGTGTAGCCATTGACTCCGAGAGAGTACCCCCAGTGATTTACCTGGAAGGTGCCCAACAGGGATGGAGGGTCATTCACATCTGGAGTGGGTCAGTCACCCCTGGAGGGTCTCCCCAGACTAATAGCTTCAAAGATAAACTGCTTAAATTGTTAGCCATGGAGGGGAGGACTACTCAAGAGTTACTGCAGGCTTTGGATCTTTCCAGTGATCCCACCTCCCAGGCTTCCCCCAGTACCTCTCCTGGGCCCCCCAAGAGTTGTATTTTGGCCCCACCACCCCTATTGGTTCCTTCTATACAGCTAGATTCATACCGTAGGCTAAAACTTTTTTCTGGCACAGTGCCCGTGCCTTCAGGGGAGGATGATTTGGAGGCGTGGATGGACTATGCTACCCCCTTAGTCCAGGAGTGGCAATGCTCTGAGGGGGAGAAATTAAAGAGACTGATGGAGAGCCTGCGGGGTCCGGCTTTAGAAGCCATTTGGTTTTTGCGGGCCTCTAGCCCAGAAGCTACCGCAGCAGAGTATCTTTCTGCTCTAGAGGGAGTGTTTGGGAGCACAGAAACTGGGGAAGACTTATTATGGAAATTTAAGTCTGCTAAGTAGTGGAGGAATGAAAAGCTTTCCGCCTTTGTCACTAGGGCGGAAAGGGCTTTACAGAAGGCCTACCGAAAAGGGGGGATCATCACCCCAGCCTTGAACCAGGTCAGGCTCGAACATGTTCTAAAGTCTGCTAGATTTTCCTGTGTGATACTGTTAAAACTTAAGTTACATGATCGGCGAGCCACCCCGCCTGAATACTGTCAATTGATGAGGGAGATTAGAGAAGTAGAGACTGATGAGGAGTGGTGGGAACCCTATGTGGGGGCTGTGAATATGAGCCAAGCCCCTGAGTCTAGTGAACCCAATGAGACCCACCCTTCAAGGGGGCTTGATGTATCCCCAGAGTTACAAGGAGGGCTGGGGGTGCATGCCATTTCCTCTGATCCCCAAGTAGAAAGTGAGTTGAGGGCTGAGGTCAGAAATTTACGAGAACTGGTGAGGGACTTGAAGCAAACCACTACCCACCCTGTTAGGTTTGGGGAACCAGAGTTATCTAGAAACAAATGCCCTGGCCCAGAGGAGTCCCCTCACCCCCCGGAGGGCCCCCAGCAGATGAAGTATTCCCCTCCCAATGGAGACCCCTGGGACCCCAAGTTCTGTTACCACCATGGGGAGGATGGACACTTTCAGCCTGAGTGTCAGCTGCCGGAGAATTTAAGGAAGGTCAACAGCAGACTGATCACTTGGCATCTCAGGGCCCACGTGCGCCCCCCCCAGGAAGGGCTTTGTGACCCAGGCCAATGCCCAAGTAACTGTCAATGCTGTGCCCCCTGAATGGTCTGATGTTGTCGGGCCCTCGATGGAGACCCCGTTGCGAGTAAATAGGATTCCCACCTGAGCTGTATTGGATAGTGGCTCTCAGGTGACCATTATGTTTCAGGACTGGTATCAGACACATCTACCTGAGGTGCCACTACAACCCTTGGATGGTCTACATGTATGGGGGCTGAGTGACAAGGCTTATCCATATTTGGGGTATATCTGGATCTGGTTGTCATTTCCTACTTCTGTGGCTGGAGTGGACGAACAGGTGGAAACCTTGGCTTTAGTCTGCCCCCCCCCCACTGGACTGTATGATGGGGTACCCTTGTTGATTGGGACCAATGCTCACATGTTTGGCCGATTAGCACAGTTGTGTTCTGAAAAGCAGGTGTCCAGGACTGGGCGAGCTCTTAGGATAGCCGCTTTGATCCAGAAGGCCTACGAGACTCAGAGAAAAGCTAGTCAGGAGGAGCCTGAAGGCCCAGTAGGTGTTGTGTGGAGGAAGGATCCGGAGCCGTTGCTATTAGCCCCAAATGCCCAGTGTGTTTTTCAAGGGAGGTCTGGCTTAAAAAGGATGTCAGGAATAACCTATTGATGCTGGATGTGCCTGGGGAGGGAAAGTTGCCTGGAGGACTGCTGGTTAAACCCAGTATCTTGCCTGCTAGAGCCCATGCTTATGCCCGGAGAGTGATGGTTCAAGTTCATAATGTGTCTGACAAAAAGATTCGAGTAAATAGTGGCTGCACTCTGGCTAGTGTGCATTGTGCGGACACTGCAGTGCTCCCCCAATAGCAAGGGTTTGGGGAAGGATGACAGAGTCACGCCAGACTTGTTTGATTTCGGTGACTCCCCGTTGCCTGCTGAGTGGAAAGTAAGGGTCAGTGAGAAGCTTGCCCATAGAGACCAGGTATTTTCCCTAAAAGAATGGGATGTGGGATGTGTGCAGGGGGCTGAACACCACATTCAACTGCATGATGAAAGGCCTTTTCGAGAGAGGTCTCGGCGCCTGGCCCCTGCTGACATAGACGATGTGAGACAGTATCTGCAAGAGATGCTTGCCGCTGGTGTGATACAAGAATCCAGGAGCCCTTATGCTTCCCCCATTATCAGAGTGAGAAAAAAGAATGGGGCTGTTCGGATGTGTGTAGATTACCGTACCCTGAACTGACGGACCATCCCTGACCAGTATACCATGCCACGCATACAGGATGCCTTGGACTGTCTAAATGGCAGTAAGTGGTTCTCTGTGTTAGATCTCTGCAGTGGGTACTATCAGATCCCAATGGCTCCGGAGGACCGAGAGAAGACTGCGTTCATTTGCCCCCTAGGTTTCTATGAGTTTATCCGGATGCCTCAAGGGATTTCAGGTGCCCCAGCTACCTTTCAGTGCCTGATGGAATGTGCTGTGGGGGACATGAATTTGCTCGAGTGTTTGGTTTATTTAGATGATGTCATAGTGTTTGGCAGCTCGTTGGAAGAACATGAACGTCGATTGTTCAAGGTCCTGGATTGGCTGGAGGATTTCGGTCTCAAGTTATCTATAGACAAGTGCCAATTCTTTCAAACTTCTGTGAAGTATGTGGGACACATAGTATCCACTGAAGGCATAGAGACTGACCCCAGCAAAGTGGAGGCTTTAGACACTTGGCCCCAACCCAGAAATTTGAAGGAGCTACAGCGGTTCCTGGGGTTCTGTGGGTACTACTGATGATTTATCAAAGACTACTCTCAGGTGATCCGGCCCCTGCTAAATCTCACTCAAGGGTACCCCCCGACCCATAAGAAATATAAGAAGACTGCACAATCTGGGACTGAAAAGACTTATTTCCACCCCAATGATGTGTTTGGTACTCGCTGGACTGCTGACTGCGAGGAAGCTTTCTATGACATTATATATCAACTTACTCATGCCCCAGTGCTGGCCTATGCTGACCCAGCTAAACCCTATGTTCTTCATACTGATGCTAGCCTGCGAGGATTGGGGTCCATATTGTACCAAAAGCACTCGAATGGTCTGAGACCTGTAGCTTTTGCCAGCCACAGTTTGACTCCTTCTGAAAAGAATTATCCAGTGCACAAACTAGAGTTCCTGGCTCTAAAGTGGGCCATTGTTGATCAATTCCATGATTATTTGTATGGGGCTAAGATACTGGTGAAAACTGATAATAATCCTTTGACATATGTTCAGACCACCGCCAGGCTGGATGCCACTGGTCACAGGTGGCTCTCTGCATTATCCACCTACAACTACACTATTGAATACAGAGCAGGCCTCAACCATATAGATGCTGATGCTCTCTCCCGGAGGCCTGTGCCCCGAGTAAATTGGGTCAGGTTGTCTGAACCTGACATTAGAGCACTCTGCCAGAAATTCGACAAACAGGAACAGGTGACTCCTGATACTGTAGACTGCATGGTGGATTGCTTGGGTCCGTCTGAGAACTGTGTGCCTGCTGCTTACTGCCACTTCTCTGCTTTAGACACTAGTATGCTGCCTCAGTTCAATAATGATAGCCTCCAGCTGGCTCAGTCTAGAGATCCTATGATACAACCTGTCTTAGAGGCGCTGCAAGCCGGGACAGATGTGTCCCAACTGCGGTCTGCCGAATTGAGAACTGCCCTGTTATACAAAGAAGGCCCAAAATTGAAGTTGAACAATAGACTGTTATATAGGGAGACCATAGATGAAGAGGGGCAAATAGACAAACAACAACTGGTGTTGCCCACCGCTTTTAGAGAACTGGTGTTGAGGTCCCTGCATGACCACATGGGGCATCTTGGCATAGACCGAACTCTTGACCTGGTGCAGACCCGATTCTACTGGCCAAAAATGAGTGCAGACATAGAGCAGTATGTCAAGACCTGTGGCCGCTGTTTGCAAAGAAAAGTCCTACTTCAGACAGCTGCCCCCCTGGTCAATATCATTACCAGCACCCCATGGAGTTGGTCTGCATTGATTTCCTGAGCTTAGAACCTGATCTGAAAAATATCAGCAACATATTGGGGGTCACTGATCATTTCACTCAATATGCCCAGGCTTTCCCCACCAAGGATCAGAAGGCAACTACGGTGGCTAAAGTCCTTGTTGAAAATTTCTTTGTTCATTATGGGGCCCCCCAGCGGATCCATTCTGATCAAGGGAGAGATTTTGAGAGCCGACTGATTAGAGAGATGCTATCCTTGTGGGGGGGTGTGTGAAAGTCCAGAACCACCCCTTACCACCTCCAGGGGGACCCCCAGCCTGAATGTTTCAACCGCACCTTGCTAGACATGCTAGGCACCCTCCACCCAAAAGACAAGCCTAGATGGAGCCAACAAATTAGCACCCTGGTACATGCCTACAACTGCACTAAAAGTGATGCCACTGGGTTCTCTCCCTACCGCCTGATGTTTGGGAGAGAGGCTCGATTGCCAGTGGATGTGTGTTTTGGGGTCTCTCCTGTTGGGGTTCGAGCTGATGATTATTTACAGTATGTGCAAAAGCTAAAGGCTCAGCTAAATCATGCATACCAACTGGCTCAAACAAAGGCTGCCAAAAGGAACCTGGCCAACAAAGAGAGGTATGATAAAAAGGTGAAGGCACAGAAACTCCAGGAGGGTGATCGGGTATTGCTAAGAAATCTGGGACTGCATGGCAAACACAAGATTGCTGACCGATGGCACCATCTCCCTCACATTGTAGTGGGCAAACTAGATGATCTGCCTGTGTACAAAGTAAGACCCAAAAACAATTCGAAAGTTGTCAAAACTTTACACCAAAATCACCTGCTGCCAATTGGATAGATTTTAATAGAGACTGTACTTCTTAATGCCCCCCACTGGCCTATAACTAAAGCTTCTGCCAAAAAGAGATTCAGGGGTGTTGACTCCTCAGAACTTAAACCCCGGGAGCCTTCCTCTCTTCCCCCTGCTAAAACTGATCCCCCGTCTATGGCTGAAGACAGTGAACATGATGTGGAGTAGTACCCCTCTTATGAACTGAGTCAGCTTTTTAAAGGCAACCCCCTAGCTCGCTCTGGGGATGAAGTTGGGTTTTTATGGACTGTCTGAGCCCCCAGCTTTGTCTTTGGAGCCCATACCCCCCAAGGCTGAAGTGAGTGGCCTCAAAGCCGACTAAGTAGGGTCTATGAGTCTGGCTGAATTATATGGGCTGGCTGAACTGTCTGACTTTTCAGAAGAAGAAAGCGATGTGGTGGAATCTGTTTGGGATCCGCCTGAGCAAGAAGAATACTCTGAGTGCCCTGATAGCATCCCAGTAGTGTCAGAGGTGCCCTTGACTGAACTAAGTAGTGTGGGTCCTGATATAGAGGGTCGTGTCCCCGAAAGTACTATGGGCACGGGGTCCCCTTACCATGGGGAGGTTCCCTCCACTAATCTAGCTGAGGCAGAAATGGAGCCAAGGCCCGTGGAAAATTTTAAGGAGACCCCTAGATGCACTGGCCGAGAAGTACGGCCTGTAATAAGGTTAAGTTATGAGTCTCTGGGTCAGCCTGTGGACCTGCCATTGAATGTCATCCATAAGGGGGTCTATGTATCTCCAAGTTCATTGCCCAAGTTAGTTTTGGGGGACGATGCCCAACTGTTCATATTGCTCTCTGAGTATGGTGTCCCTGCCCCAGTTAGCCCACAAGTAACTGATAGGGAAGGGCCCCCTCTTTCCAGGTGTCATGGGCAGGAAGTAATGACCTGATTTAAAAAGGAAAAGGTTGTCTATGTGCAATATTGCATAAACAATAGTAAGCTGTGAATACAGTGCCAATGTATGTAACAAAAGGTCTAATGTGCTGTCAATCTAAACTGTTTTACCGTAAAGTGATTTAAGGGTAACTACTTGGTGCGGATGGCAAGTTCTTTCCAGGCCAGGAAGGGTGTAACCCCCTTACACATGGGGGTTCCTGAAAGCCTTCCCGGATCTTGTCTGAATGCTCCCTCCTAACTGGTGTTCAGCGTAATGCCGCCTAAATGTGGGTGTTGTGAGTGCTTCCAAAGCCTCCAGTACTGTCTCTTTAAGAGCTGTCTGCTCGCAGGCTCCAGCTGGTTGGTATGGGGGGGACTGGAGTTTCCCCTGTTCGAATCCCACCTGAGCTGCGGTGAAATCGCTCCTCTTTGGCAGTTGCTATATGTGCAGAGGGAGCCCTTTTGAACGATGTAACTGTTTGGCCATAATTAGCTAGCATGTTGGTGGAATTACAGTTTGTCTAACCTGCTTCTTTCGCAGCTGAGACTGTGTGCGCTTGGCCCCTCCATTTTGGACCTGGGCTATTTCACTGGGCCAGTGGTAATCAGGGGAACGTTAAAATGGAGATCTTTCTGACCAACCAGGATCAGGACTCATGTGGAAGCCCGCTGACCAATGAGACACAGCCAATAATTCTGGGAAGTAAAGTCTGAAGAATGGCGCCTTGTTTGCACCAATAGGGGGTTGGCATCTGCAGCCCACCTATGGGATCGGTTGGCACCAGAGTGGTGAGTCTTGCCCTAACTGCCGAGGGGGAGAGACGTTGTGCCTGTGAGCAAGGAAGGAGCTCTGAGGCTCCTGTGCCGTTGAGTTTTCACGTGGGAAGCGCATGTGTGGAGGGCCGGATTCAGGTGGCTAGGTCACCGGCAAGTATCGGACTAAATCCGCTGGGTAGCAGTCAGAGGAGGCTGTGCAGGAGCACAGCTACCTACCAGGCTCACCCTGTAGAGGACTGGAGAATCTGCTGAATCGCACTCAGTCTGTCAGGAAAAAGTGAAGCTGCGTTGACTCCCCAATTAGCAGTGAGTTCAGTCGGGCCCTAGGAAGCAGCTGCCTGGTATGGTACCCCTCTGTTGCTTTCCATATAAATGTGTGGAGAAGTGTCTGAAGTTCAGGCTCAGCCCTGCGAGTGGTGTGAGAGCGGTTTTCTTTTGGAGTTGTGAGTACAAAATCAGCGTAGTTTCCCTGTTAAATGTTTCTAGCAAGGGCAAGATCTTCAGGTTGCTTTGCTGACCACACTAACTGAGCCTGCTGGCTCCATCTAATCTTCGTAGGAATTAAACGCTCATTTGTGTCAGGGCTCCAACCAGCTGCTTCGAGGAACTAGCCTTTAGGGCTTGGGTGCCCATAGACTGTAACTTTTAGGTTAGACCTGTGCACAGAGCCTTAGGGAGATACTTATATATTGTAGTGGTAAGCCAATCACTCTGATTCCCCCCGGTCCTTGTTATCTCCCCCTTAAATAAATCAGATTTCTTGTTTTGCAAAAGTACACTGGCTAGTTTGTGTATTAATGGTGAAATACTGCACAGTGAATATTGTGTAACTGTACCTTACTTTTCAGGGGGTCCCAGGAGTGAGCTGAATGGTTTGAGCCGGGGGCTAAGTGTACATGGTAAGGACACAGTAACTGACTTGTGTGGGCCACTAGTGGGAAGAAAGGGTGGTTGCAGCAACCCAGAGGGCTGTGACCGAGTCAATCTTGACTGTTCTAACCCTGACCTCTGGGTGGAGGCACCCACCAATGGATCTGGGCCCCTCACCCTGTTACAGTTAGGGCAGGTAGGGGTAGTAGCCCTTAGGATAGCACCCCCTTGGGGTTACACATGTATTTTCCCCAACTAGCATTAAGTTTAGATAATGGCTAACTGGTAGTGTATAAATATTAGAAATCATTTTCTAAATTTCTGTACTTTTGAATTTATTTAGGTCATCATAATTTGTAAAAAATGTCCATTATTTGTTTTGTTACTTTTTGTTTCAAAAATGCTGCATTTATGATTTTTTTTTGTATATAACATCATGTGTCTATATTCTCCACTAATCAAACTAGCCCACTTGTGCTTTTAAGTTAGCTCACCGGTGTGACCTGGAGCACTGTTACTCATAGTGCAGTGCTTGTGTATGGTTGCTCAGCAACTCTTGGTGCTGGTTTCAGCACATCACACATTAGGGTGACATCCTGGAATGTGACATCACTAATGTCGGACCACAGCGGTGAGCTTTAACTCAGATCGAAGGCTTGGCCATGCCTGACTGCCACACTGAAATGCCAGAGAGCAAAGCTTTCCATACAGATCTCTTTAAATAAGTAAGTTGCTTTTTAGCAAGTATTCAGAAATGTTTGTTATTGAATACAGTGCACTAAACCTTCCAAGACCTTTCACACAGTTTTACTAATTTAAGCTTTCTTTCTACTAGTTACATGCTGTTTTGAGCAGTTACAGTATATTCTTACATTTCTTCAACTTGCAGCCAGGTATGATTATAAAACAGTTTTATAGCAATTTTAGGACATGTGCCCTCTTACAAGCACAAAGCAATGTTGTTTTTTGGTGGTGGGAGGTGCCTCACTAATTTTTAGAACTTTGGTGACAGTGTTTAGAGTTTCTGAAGAGTTTGTATACCTATTTCAGGATTAAATTCAGATTGTTGTGTGAATGAAAATGGAGAACTTGATGAACATGAACAGTGAGTAATATTTAATCCATTTTGTAAGGAAAATCGGGTAAAATGAAATTAAGTGGTCATTAAATAATATTTATTATTAGTTTTTTCAGGCATTTTAGGCATTCTCTTGAGGAAGCCAGTACCTTAATGGGTGAAACATTGAGGATGATTTTTATATCTGTATGAACTGCAAGTGAAAACTCTGAAGAAATGGACATCAGTTTGATTCTTGAAGCACCTCCCCCTTCCCCATTCTGGTCTTGTCTCAGGCTTCAACTTCCCCCAAGTCTTACCCTCTTTAACAGGAACTCTTGGGGAAGGCTGTCCTCCCTTGATGCAGTCCATGTACATAGAATAGCAAGGATCCAGTGGTGGCCCCAGTGAGGGCTTCCAGGACCCATTCCATCATGAAGATGCTATATGAGATTTTTCTCCCTCCTTAGTCCCTCCCTCCTCCCCTGGCATAGGTGGAGCATGTTAGTGGCATGGGCTGCATGAAGCACATGCCATGCAGAGAGATTAAGTTCCCTTGTCCCACTGCAGGGCTGCTGTGGCACAAATTGCCTGACACCAGCCTGTCCTGACCGCTGCACATTGCAGAGTGGCAGATACTGTAGTCTGGCTTGCCTCCTGACACAGCTATCTGAGCTCACTTCTGAACTTGGGTCACATGCACAGCAATACACCATGCTGCTGTTGGGCCATCAGGGCAGTCTGAAAATGATCACATTTAACACTGTTGAAGCTGGTCCCAAAATAACTCAGTTTCACTTTGGTATTTCAGCACTACTTAATGTTATAACATAGTGTTTATTTACAGGGAGAACACACTGAAGCTGTGCAAGTTTTTGCGAGACACATGACCTGCAGCAGCCACTCAGTGATGCTGGAGATTGAGAACTCCTTAAGCTGTGCACGTCATAGTGCCACATCTAGCTCTATCAGTGAAGGACTTAGCTCCTGAAAGCTTTTCATTTCTTTGCCTAAAGAGTGATTTGTAATCAGAGAGAGTTACAGATCATTGGGGAATGGTGCATTTTCATTCTAGTTAGCTAGTTAACAAGATCTAACTGTAGCTTCAGGCAGACAGGTTACTGAAATCATGTGCTGTGCCTGAGGAGAAAAGACTGCACTATGTGCTTGCTGCAGCTGCAGCCTTTCAGCAGGGCAGTGACTTTAGCAGACATAGAACGGTGTGGAGTGATATATGAAGCTTTTATTTGACAAGTCATTCTCATTTTTATTTTACTGACTGCCAGTAAGTAAAAAATGATATGGGCTGCTGTGTGAGACACTAGGGGCCAGATTTTAGAAGCATCTCGATTACTGCAAGTAGAGATGCACTAAATTTAAAATCTGCCGGCAAAATGGACATAAGTGACCCACTTGATGTTATCATATGGCAGCTACGCGAAGTGGCCATTGGAATAATGCTCACTTCGCCTTCTCATTGTGACTTCACATTGCCATTCTGCCTTAATGTGAAGTAAGGCGAAGTGACAACAATATAGGCAGCCTCCCACGCATCACATGGCTTACAGTACTGTAAGTCACATGCTTTAGCCAGACAGGAAGGAAGTGAGTCATAAAAGCACTAGTTTCACTTTCTCCTTTGCAGTGGTAGAAGGAGGAAGCATTTTGGGTGTAGAGGAGAGTTTGGTGGTATTGTTCCTACATATCTTGCGAATTGCCAAAAAAAAAACCCATCCTTTTTAAAAGCTAAATCTTTAGTTTTTGTAGTGTGTTTTTTCAGTTCTTTTTTGCTACTAATTTGTTTTTTTTTATAAGTTTTGTTTTGTGTGCATGTATGTGACTGTGTGTGAGACTGTGAGTGCGTGTGAAGCAGTCTTTTGAGACGTCATTCAGAGAGGGACTTAATTGTGCGTGATGGACCTGGGAGGAGAGTCTGTGGCCCATGGTCAAAGGGGAGTGCACATGCATGGGGGCAGTCGGGTGTCATTGGACCACTCTCGACTGTTTGGTGTTGCCTGTCCACCTCTGGAAGCAGCAGCAGCATCACCAGTGACACCGGCGGCACATCCACCAAGCTCGCCACCACTACCACCACCAGTAGCAGCTGCAGGGGCACCAGCAGCACCCCTCCACCACATCCACAGCCACAGGTGAAGCCCAGGTGCATGACGGTGCTGCCAGCAGTACATCTGCCCCTCCTGTGCCTGGTCCCCCCCCGCAGCTCCCCAGTCTGGCAGTTTTTTAACTGTGTGTTAGGGAGACAGCACCATTGTGGTTTGCCATTTATGTGGTGTGCAGGTGCATCGTGGACCCCGGGAGACACATTTGGCGACCCATGGCCCATGCACACACATAGTAAACCACCACAAGGTGGAGTGGCAGGCTGCCACCGAAGGGGTCAGGCATCCACCTGCTGGCCCTTCTGTGGCAGTGGCAGAGGGTGCTAGGGGTATTGTGCCTCGCCGCCGCAGCAGGAGGAGGGCAACAGCAGCAGCTGCTCCACCACCACCACCGCCACCACAGCCACCATCACCACCCTCATCACCACCACACTACCTGGCTTTCCTGCTGCAGTGGACCCCGCCACAGCAATGAGAGGGTGGGTGTTGTACAGCAGCAGGTGGAGCAGATCCAGCAACAGCAGCTGCAGATACTGTCAATGCTCCACCTGCTGCTGGAACACCATGGACTCCCCCATTAACGTGTTTTTTTCTGGACACCCCCCCACTGCTGTAGTGTTTTGTGATTTTTTTTATGTTTAATAATAGACAGTCATACATGCTCCTATTGCCCTGTTGTTATAATGCAGTGCCTCAGTAATGTTTACTTTCTGTTGCGGAGTGCTTGTGGAAAAGCTGGTGTGAGCAGTGCAAGTATGACGTGCTAAATTGCATGTGAGCAGTCAGTGTTGTTTCCTCTGTGTGTGTGTGTGTGTGTGTGTGACATCAGACATTGTGCATCTTCTTGCAAACATATATTACTGACTTCTTGTAGTGTTTATGGTAGAAAGAATAGCAAGCAGAATAACATTTATTTTATTGTCACCATCATCATCAGTGGACTAAGTGATATGAAACTTTTTCAGAGGTGTCTAGCCAGAGTGCACCTTAGTCACATACTGCACACATGACTTTTAGGAGAGCATGTGCTTTTTGTGTTATGATCTCCAGTAAGTCATGTGTGCATTGCGAATGACTGAGGTGCACAGTGACCCGAAACCTGTGAAAAAATATTGTATCACTTACTCCACTGGGTGCTGATGGTACAAATAAAATATACATCATGTATTCTTTGTTATCTTTATTCTTGAGATACTGCAACAAGTCACACCATATATTTGTTTGCATGAAGCTGGACAATGTATGCACACACAGGAAAGAACACTGACGGCACACATACAGTTTAGAACAACATACTTGCACTGCTCAGTCATGCTTTTTGCAAAACACTTAAAATCATGAGTCCTGACACAAAGTAAACATTACTGAGGCTCCGTAAGTATTTAGTTTGTGAAATAGACATTGAAGAGATTCACCAGCTTACAGCATTGCACCCGATATATGGGCACCTTACTTCCAGGGGAATCTTTCTTGCTCCACATGTCCTTACATAATGCAATACTTTTCTGGCAAAACACCCATAATTTCATTAAAGCAGCTCACGGAGGACTTCCTGTTCATAAGAGCCACCCAAGTTCTGCCCCCCGCGCTCATTTCTGCCCCTCACGCTCAGCAACATTATGATGAGATGCCAGGGAGAGCGCAGGGGCACACTCCATTATACTGAATGTCCGACAGCTTTCCGAATGTTTCTTTATGTTATAATGGTCAGTTTGTGGTGAAACATGGGCACATTTCCAGTAACAAGAGCCTTGTTACTGGAATAATGCACATTCTACAAACGACCAATATCATAAAGAAACATTCGAAAGCTGCCAACATTCAGTATAATGGAGCATGCCCGTGCTCTCCCTGACATCACATCATAACATTGCTGAGCGTGAGGGGTTGAACTTGGGCTGTTCTTCAGAATCAGAAGTCCTCCGTGACCCGCTTAATGCAATTATGGGTGTTTTTGCCAGAAAAGTATTGCACTATGTAAGGACATGTGGTTCAAGAAAGATTCCCCTGGAATTAAGGCACCCATATTTTGGGTGCAACACCATAATAACTATGTAACTTGGTGAATCTCTTTAAAGCAGCAGTGCAACAAGCTGTCGAAAATTTTTACCTATACTTTTTAATGCGATTTTACATTGCCGCTTTACTTACATCCTGACTTGTATGATACTATAATTTCCAATATTTGAGTCTACTTTACTACTTTTTTTCATGTCTGAAATAATAAAAGGAGCACTCCTTTTAATACATTGTGGACCAAGTCTTTGTCAGTATTTTACGCTGCATTTCCCCATCAGCTGTTATATATCACTTTTGTTGTAAAATTAACAGTTATGCAGCAGGCAGTGTTTTATGACCTCACAGAACAATATTTATTGAAAAACAACTGCAAATAGTGATAAAAACATGGTCAGAACAATATTAAAAGGTGTGCTCCTTTTTTTTCAGACATGAGAAAAAGTAGTAAAGCAGACACAAATTGTGAAAAGAAGGGTATCATTCGAGTCAGGAGGTAACCAGTGGCTGGCAATGTAAAATAGCATGAAAAGTATAGGTCAAAATTGTCACCACATTCTTGCAATGCTGCTTTAATTTATAATTTAACTATAACATTATGTACTCACAATCACAACTCACAAAATGCATCTGCCTTGTGTGCAGAAAATTGACAAGTGTTAACAAAGTGAAATGGGAGTGTTACACCACATGCAAAGTCCCCCAAAATTAATGGTGCACTCAGTCATGCCTGCAGTACTCACACAGACTCCCCAGATTTTTTCTGCATCCCCAAAATGCATCTGTCTTGTGTCCAGAAAATTGACAAGTGGTAACGAAGTGAAATGGGAGTGTTACACCACATGCAAAGTCCCGTCAGAAATTATGACCGTGAGTGAACTGTTGCTGGTCCAATGTGTGCTGTGATTCCTGCAAATGCAATGCGATCATCTCAACCGGATGAAAGGGTGCCCTTTGTCTGTACACTAATAGTAACCTTGGTGAGTTGATATATATAGTTAGTTAGTTAGCTATATATATATATAGTTAGGGTTGAGGAGCCATTTACATGTTAAACCCAAAATCTTGCACCTTAATAACTTTGCAACCGTTTGACAGATTTGCCTGAAATTTGGAATACACAATCAAGACCCATATACCTTGGGATCTGGCAAGTTTTGTACCAGTCGGATACACAGCTGTGGAGTTATTAAGCATGATCTGCGCATGCGTTTACGCTTTTTCTGGAATTCTACGGTCACACCTACAGGTCGCACGGTTTGCGCGACCGGCCTGAAATCTTCAGGGAACATGCGGCCAGGATCCCCAATGTGCCTTTTGAAGATTTCGTGAAAAAATATTAAACGATTCAAAAGTTATTCAAAAAACAATTTCTCATTATAAGTCAATGGGAAAAGTTAACAAAAAGTTCGACAGTGTCGCAAATGCATTTTTACTTTCGCAAATGGCCCTCTTACTTTCGCAAATCCGCCATTTTGTTTTCAGTTAGTGATCAGAAAATACTTGGCATTTAAAATTGAGACCCTCTAGCAACCTAATTCTTTTTGTATTCACCTAGTAGAGCCTGAGGATGCTAGCCATATCTTTATTTGGGGTAAAACACCCCAGAAATATGATTTTCAAATTTCTGGAAAAAGTACTTTCGCAAAGTACTTTCGTGCTCACGAAAGTGTCGCAAATGTTTGTGAAAGCTTTCGCAAATTGCGACAGTACTTTTCTAGGCTGTGGGGAAATGACAGCAAATCTTTGGCACCCCACTGCAAAAGAACGGTTTGGAGTTTTGGGCTGAAATTTGGAGGGAATGCAGCCGACATCTCACAGATGTGCCTTTCGTGTTGTGTTGAAAAAATATTACATGGTGGTAAAGTTACGGCACTCCACAGTTGACACTTTTCCCCACAGGATAACATTACGGCAGCCGACTTATTGCAGCAATCGTTTGGCGCCCTGCTGCAAAATAACGGTTTGGTCTTTTGGGATGAAATTTGCGGGGGATACAGCCAACATCCTACAGATGTGCATCTCAGTGGTTTGGTGAAAAAATATTACAGGGAGGCAAAGTTATGGCACTCCGAACTTCTGTTTTTTTCACATAGGATAACATTACGGCGTTCGCCGCACCTTTGAGGGCCCGTATCTCGAAAACGGTGCGAGATATGGAGTTTTTGTCTAAAAATTCTTAGCCCACAAAACTAGCCAGGAAAGTGATAATACATATGACTTTTAAATTTTTTTCTATTTCGTACGGTTACTGAGATATAAGCAATTTACTATTCCAGCTCCTGATTTTTGTGTTCCGAGAGTCATTATTTTGCATACATTCTTTCTACTCACTGTCTTTCTCTATACAGCTTTTAGGAAAGCCAGCCTGCGCTTCACATTACTGTTACCATTACCCGTTTCTGCTTGCGGTTCCATTGCCGTTCATACCGTTCACGTTTACGCCACCATGCGTTACCCTTTGCATTTTCATTTGCGTTGCATTCCGTTGTTTTAACATTTCTGTCTACAGTACTGTTTCTCTTTCTGTTTTGCTTTGCGTCACCATGCACATTATGATTTGCGTTTGCGGGCACAGTGTTACTATGTGACAAGACATCACATGGTGGGAGCGCGGGGCCCCCGCCGCCCGCAGCATTACATTCACTATTTCTCATTATCATTCTCAAAAGAAGGAAAATTAGAGGCAAAAAACTCCGTTTAATGCATCAGTTAGGGTTGTTCTCACGACAAAAGTGAGAATTCGATGTTGGGGTTGAAACCCTTTGCACCCCTCAGCCCACCCCCAACTGGATTAGGAGTGCGCATTGAGATCATAGGTCTAACTGTCACCCATTCTCCTATTCCTCAGCTTCTTTCCACATGTGATGGGGTGACAGTTAGGGCTGATGACTCCAATCGCGCACCCCGATTCCAGTTGGGGGTGGGCTGAGGGTGCAAAGGGGTTTCAACCCCTAGCATCGAATTTCCTTGCTTTTGTTGCTGTGGAACAACCTAACTGATGCATTAAACGGAGTTTTTGCCTCAAATATATATATATATATATATATGTATATGTATATATATATATATTTGTATTTTGTAGGTGGGGGTTGACATATATAGACATGTACTCATTGTATTGTTTTGTATCACAGGTCACAGATACTGTTGGTGTGCACATCCCAGTGCTTGATGAGAACTTTTTGCGTTGAAATTGGAAATGGATAACTTTCAAACCAATGAAGGTAAGTATTTTTTTTGGGGGGAGCATATTTGCAGGTAGGTCTCATTAATGGTTTCTTATTTGGTTACTTCTTCACAGATTTCATCTGCGTCCCTATCAAGTCTGGTTGGTAATGATGGTCATGGTCATCGATTGAAATGACTTCTGCATGTTGCATGTCTGCCCCAGCCTGGGGGGGGGGTGCCTGATATTGAAGAACTTCTTTGGATAAGGCAACTATGCCACAACAAAGCATCTGGAAGTTTCCTAAAAAAAGAAATGAAGGACTTCTTACAACTTGATTGCAGCAGTAACACACTGGGCAGGATTCACAAAGAAGATGCACTCAGTGCATCTCGGCTGCCCCGGTGCACGGGAGATGCACTGAGTGCAAAAGGGGTGATTCACAGAGGAGATGTGGGGAGATGCCCCCGGCGCATCCCCTCTGTGAATAGCACAGGTGTGCCCTGCCCAGGGTGCACCGGAGCATCCCTGGCTGCACCAGCGAAGCCCCCATGTCAGGCTGTGAACCCTTTGGGGCAGGGCATCTCAGAATGCCTTGCACCCAAAAATGTGATCTACAGCCAGGGGCATGCAAATGAGGCCATTAGGCATGCATGGTGCAACGGGGCCATTAGCATGCCATTATGGCCCCATTTGCATTGCACCTGCAGGGATGCCCTGGCAAAATGCGCCAACCTATAGACACCCCCCACCCATCCCTGGCCTGACCCCAGCCCCATGAAATGCTGCTCACCATGGCTGTCGCACAAGCACGCCCCCCTGCCCCAAGCTCCTGGTGAATGCCGCTCCTTGCAGCGGTAGCACTGTAATCAGACAACCCCCCAAGCCCCCCGTACATGCTGCTCCTTGTGGCAGTATCGAAGAACTCATCTCACTGTCTGAGGCTGACAGCTACCGTACCATTCGAAGCCCACTAGGGCTTCAGGTAGTATGGTAGCTGTCAGTCTCACACAGCTCTGTCGGCAGGCAGCCATAGCGGTATGCAGGTGGGTTACTCTGCCCGCCGACTGGGGGACCATGCTGGGGTGGGGAGGGGTGGGCTGGGGGTGCCTGGGTTGTGGGTGGGTCTTTTCCATAATGTCCAGCTGCCATGGAGGGAAGCTTTCATGGGGCTTGGGGGGATGCTGACTTCTTTCATTCCACTGCAAGGAGCTGCTGCTAATGGAGACTTGGGGTGGGAGGTACCTCTTTCATTCCACTGCAAGGAGTGGCTGCTAATGGGGGCTTGGGGTGGGGTGGTTACGTGTTTCATTCTGCAGCAGAAGCGGCTGCTTATGGGGGCTTGGGGGTTGTCTGTGTTCTGCGATACCGCCGCAAGGAGCAGCATCTACGGGGGGCTTGGGGGGGGTTGTCTGATTACAGTGATACTGCAGCAAGGAATGGCATTCACTGGGGGTGTGGGGGGGTACACTGGCCTGCCAGTGTGAGCAGACTGCCATGCTGCTGCCTGAAGTATGGCAGCCTGCCTGTGGGTGGCCACCCACTTAAGTCTGGTTTTCCTAGACTTATCTTTCTGTGGTGCATCCCCGGACTTGCCACAGGGATGCACCACAGAATAAGGCTGTGAATGGGGATGCACCCGGTATGCATGGGCACGTCCCCTTCACAGCCCCTACAGATGTGTTGCATATCATTACTGGTGGTATGCTTGCGCTGGTGCATCGGGGTTGCACCAGCACATCAGTCCCCTGCCAGAACCACCTTTGGGTGCATGCCGGGGATGCCCTGGCTCATCTTGGATGCGCTGGGCACATCACTTTTGTGAATCCTGCCCGTTATGTTTAAGTCGTGGCTGTTCCATGGGTATCTAGATTATTAACACAGATAGTAAGCTGTCACACTGCAATCAGCAGGTCAATCACCAGTTAATTTAGTACCAGGCTGTGTAACAAATGCACTGTGCCAGTGTCCCTGGTTCTCAATCTCAACTCAAGTTACATTTCAAAACCACATCTTGTCAAGTAACACAACCTGTGTGCAACTTTTTCAGTGCTGTCATGGCTGCCCAGCTGCAAGTTCAGAATACAGTGCATGATATCTTGCATAAATAGTTTCGGCGACATACTCGTCACCTAGTTTATGAATCCTCCTCAGTCGGATTTGTTGCACTCTTTTAAAAAAAAATTGAACAGATGAAATAAAATCTTGATACTTACCAGTATGGATTTCAAATGGATATTCCATAGGTTCCTGTGTATGGTACTGCTGCAGTACCATTGATACCGACTTTCAGTGAAGGAGAGTTGTTTTTTGTTAACCTGTCAAAAAAAAAAATAAGTTTACTGTATGTGTTTGACCACTGCAGCTCAGAAAAGCAAAAGAAAACAAAACATACAGCTAAAGGAAGTTAAACAGCATAAAAAACGTTAGTACACATACTCATTTTATAGTTTTAACATTAAGAAGCATTGTGCCTGTGGTTGATGGATGTGGTCTCCTGTTCGACTCCCTGTGCCTTGACATGGTCAATGTAATGGGGAAACATTGTCAGAATGACACTGGTGGTGGGTGCTGGTGGTGATAGCTGTGGCACATGATGACATTCCCTGTGACATCTTCCTGCATCTGGTGGTGGTGGTGGCAGTGGCTAACAGCGATGGTGGTGGTGGTGGTGGTCTGGGGGCACACAAAGTCATTCTCTGTGGTGGCAGTGGCTAACATCGGTCCTGGTGGTGGTGGTCCAAGGGGACACTCAAAGTCATTCTCTGTGGTGGCAGTGGCTAACATCGGTCCTGTTGGTGGTAGTCCAGGGGGGCACACTAAGTCATTCTTTGTGGTGGCAGTGGCTAACAGCAGTAGTGGTGGTGGTCCGGGGGGGCACACAAAGTCATTCTCTGTGGTGGCAGTGGCTAACAGCAGTGGTGGTGGTCCAGAGGGGCACACAAAGTCATTCTCTGTGGCGGCAGTGGCTAACATCGGTCCTGGTGGTGGTGGTGGTCCAGTGGGGCACACAAAATCATTCTTTGTGGTGGCAGTGGTTAACATCGGTCCTGGTGGTGGTGGTCCAGGGGGGCACACAAAGTCTCGAAAAAGAAAACATGTATCATACAGCAAATGTCACTGCCTTTTAACAACTTCAGTTAAAATCTGCCAACATTAACCACATCATCATCCTCATAAAGAAAGCTGCCCTCACAGTCATCTATGTCTGAAGTCTGACCACTGGGAAATTCTTTCTCCATTGTGTCATCATCTAGGTCAGTGGTAGGCCATTTCATGCCGTCACTGCCAGTGCCACCAGGATGATCCATTTCTACATCACCAAAACTACCATGACTAGGCCAGAGTACGACTACCGAGGTTGCAGTCTATGCTGGTATCTGCCTCTCATTCATTTTTATGAATGTTAGCAAACTAACATTTGCAGGAGAGAGGTTTTTCTGATGATCCCCGACTATTGCATCTGCTGAGCTGAATACCATCTCGACACTTACACTGGAGGGTGGGCATGTGAGGTACTTCAGTGCCACTGCAGTCAGCTCTGGCCATTCACTGACCTTTCTGCTACAGTACAAAAGAGGATCATCAGTTATTGACAGATGCCTGTTTTCAGACAAATATGACTCAACCGTTCTCTGTCCCGTACTAAGTCCAGTGGTTGATGCATCATCCTGTTCTCCGGAATTATTTATTTCACAAATCCCCACTTGGGACAAAGCCTCCCAAAGTGGGTTGACGCCAACCGCTTTGAATGACAGACCACCCGGAAATGCAGTCCCCTTCCCCTTACAGGATATGCTTGATACTCCTCCAGGTGCACTTTCAGCCTGATTATGCTGCTGAGGTTTGCCGACCTTGGTGCGTGACTGCTGTTCCCCATGAACCAAGCGCACCAGTTGCCCACTGACATTTTTTACCTGTTCAGGCTCTCCCTCTGGTACTGAGACAATACCATGTTTGTATCGTGGGTCCAGCATTGTTGCTATGACAAAGTTATCACTACGCTGAATGTTCAAAATGTGACGATTTTGGTCAAATACTGTCAGCATGTGTTTCAACAACATACTGCTAGCACTGTCTCCGGCAACATCAAGGCCATGCTGTACATTCACTAATGTCTGCCACAGCACCCACAGCAGTGGAATTGATTGGCTAATGGAGGCAGACTTGCCACTCACTGCCTGTGTGGCATGTTCAAAAGGCCGCAAAATTGTTATTACAGAGTCCATGAGGTGCCACTGTTCACTCATCATAGACATGGAGGCTCCGGAACTGTCACAGCTAGTGTGCATCACAAGATATTCTAAGATGGCTTTGTATTATTCATGCAACCTCTCTGCCATGTATAAAGTGGAGTTCCACCAGGTGACAACTTCCAGCTTCAAGCAGTGCTGAGGAAGGCTGTTTCGCATCTGTAACTGCCGAAGTTGGTCACAGGCCTTTGCAGATCGTGAAAAGTGAGAACAGATATGGCTTGAAGCTGTCAGCATTTCCTTTACATCAGGGTGCTGCAGAAAATCCTGCATCACAAGATTTAAACAATGGGCCATGCATGGAACACGAAAAAAGCCACCATTCGTGATGCATTTCACCACATTTGACCCATTGTCACTTGCTATGAACCCAGCTCTCAGGGACAGGGGGTTCAGCCACTTGTCAATTTCAGTCAGTACCATGTCCAACATGTTTTCACCAGTGTGTGAACAGGTCACATTGCATATAGCAATCGTTGCATGCTGTCGAATTCCTGGAACATTGCTACCACGACACTCCACCTTACTGCACTGATTATTCATGCTACCAACATCACAAACAACCCCTGGCACCTGCGCCCAGTGTGCAGTTATACACAAATATGAACTCCCCACTGTTTTGCCACTTGTCCACATATCCATACTTAAATGGATGAATGGAGAGGAGGAATGTTGAAGGGCATGTCTAACTGAGTCGGACACAGTACAGTACAACTTGGGGACAGCATGGGTCGAAAAGTATATCCTGTATGGGACTTTCTATTTTGGACAGGCACATGCAGCAAACCACCAGAACCCAGAATTCTCCACAAAAGAGAAGGGCAAAAGATCAATTGCCAGCATTTCAGCTACTGCAGCATTAAGTTCACATGACACTATGATTGGGTGGGTACTTCAGCTTATGCACAAAAACACTCTGTAACGTGGGCTGACTTAAACGTTTTACATGGGGTGTGATGACAAATGGTTCTGCTCTGCGAATGGCAGGGGGTGGAGTGTAGACGCTTGTTGAAGATGGTTGCACAGGTGATGACGACAAACCCACAAATGCAGTTATTTTGCCAGATTTGCCAACTGGGGTTAATGTACTACTTGCACTAGACATACTGTATTCACCACCACCACCACCAAAACTGCTACTCTCACCAGCACTGGACTACGTTTCAAAATCATTATGCTCCTCCACCTCATCATACCTGTAGTACTCCTCTGCTCTTATTTCCTCACTACTGCACACATTTAATTTCCTACTGGATTTAACAGTCATGGAAGGGGATAACATGCTCATTATGGTTGATGAGAGGGTGAACACCCCACTGTGGTATTAGCTGCCCTCTTGTGCTGGGTCCACAATGCCATGTGCCTATTCTGAAGATGTGTATGCTGTCCTCCTGTGCCCAGATGGCTCCTCTTTTTACCTCGACTCACATGCACATGGCAAACCTGGCAGATTGCAACTGACTCATCATTTGCATCTTGCACAAACAAATCCCAAGCAAGGGATTGTGATGCTCTACTTTTAATATGTCCATGATGTTGCTTATTGGACTCCGTTCTTTTAAGCCATGAAGTGGGGGGTGTGCTACTTGATTTTTTTGGGCAGAACACACTTGGACTGCAACTGACCACCATAACTACCTATCATTATTACTGGGTCATTATCATCATCATCATCACCATAAACTGAAACTGGTAAATCACAAGTTTTTACGGGGGGATAAATGCAAACAGAACCAGACACAGCCACCTTGAATTTATTTTTCTCCAGTTCCCAACTGGGGTCAATTACATCATCATCATCATATTCATCAACATCACCCACTTCCACATCTTCTTCTTGGATGCTGGCATGTGGACTATATGTTGCAACCACAGCAAACATCATCACAAACACCACCATCACCTGATATTTTTTCACCACACTGTAAATCACTGCATGGAAAATGAGTGACCTGAACCACGGTGGAAGAAATGTCACATTGTATGTTATCGTTGACATGATTATCAGAATTCTCATGTTCAGTTACTGGGATGTTACTGAGAAGTATGACATCATCCACACTGCCACTCACTTGCACTGCTTCACACCCCACTATATTTTTGGACACGGTACACTGGTCAGAAATGGAACTTGAGGCAGCAATACTCATATTACCATCACCTGCAACTGCACTAATACCACCAGCTGGGACATCATCTCCTCCAACTATGAGTCAAGCTACTGATTGGGCTGTAAAAAACATTGCAGGAGAAATAGTTTTCCTCACATTAGCAATGCACTTCTGCATCTGTGTACTACCACCCCCACAGACAATCTTACCACTGGCAGCAGTGCCATGGCAAGAACCAGCTTTGCTTGCATGTCTCTTTGCGGGCATTTTGGGGGATCAACAACAGTATTCTAAACAAATTTAGATTTTGGAACATTCAGTCTGCGTGGGGGGATGCTGGATGTGAAGCCAAAAAAACAACTGTGGCTTCAGCAACATATACAGATGCAAATTCACAAGTGGAAACAACATCTTAACTAACCAGTGGTGCTGAAGTCACAAACAATCCAATCTGGAAAACAATTCCTTTTGCCGGTGGGGTGGGGTGGGGGCACTGACTGCAGATTTCTACAACAGTGCAAGCAGCAAAGCAAAGAAAAGATACTGCAATGGCAGTACAAAATCATGCATCTGCAGTGGATAGCAGATTCACACTGCTGCACCTGCAATTACATTGTGATGGCACAATAAAAGGTGTCTTATTTGCTGTCATGCAGCATCGCACACACACACTCATACACAAACACACACACACACACACACACACACACACAATTTGTCTACAAGTAATGCGTAGCAAATTGAAAAGTTCAGTAATATGCCACGTGCTGTAAACAACCTTAAATTATGAACTGCTGCACCAGATCCAGACAACACACAATCAGCAAGAAAAGTTCAATGATTACTGACAATATTACTGTGTGTACATTAACACAGTCAGTTATATAACAAAAATATAACCAAAAAACAAAGAACTCCCTATTTCTCCAACTTAAGTCTACCTACACCACAGATATGCCCCTGCCCCAAAGCACACTTTCAGTGTCTCTTACTACACAGACTCAATGTTGCACATTAACATTCAAAATCCACACACAAACAAAAACGCTTGATGATATGAGCACAGGAGGGTCTCTTACAATCGACGAACTAAAGTTTGAGCAAAATAAATTACTCAAAAAAGCTTTTTTAACAGCTTTTAGAAGGTTTGAATCACAGACAGCTCTCAGAGCACACTGTCTCCTACAGCTTCCTACACACACTATCCCAAACTGAGGCTGTGCAGATAAATATAGAGCCCATGTGACCTGAAATCCCATGAATCACTGCAAAGTTTGCCTTCGGAGCTTAAAAACAAGGTGAAGTGAGGTGAAGTGCATTGTTTTCAATGCACTTCACCTTAAAATTTGGTGGAGTAGTGGTCTGGGAAGGTGGAGTTACGTAAAGCCATTGTTTGCAATGGACTTCACGTTACCCATCATAACGCGAATTACTCCGCTTTGCATTACGAAGCACTCCGCAAATTCGCCTTGGCTCCACTAATCACTTTGTGGAGTGAATTGAGGCCACTTTGCCCACTACTAACTGCAAGCCCCTGGTGCATCTAATATATGGTGCACTGGGCTTGTGGCAATCCAAAGGGATTTTCTGTCCCTTGTATCAAAGTGGCACTTGCTAGACCATCTTTTTGTGGTATTGCATGCATCAATACTGGGGACCCTTTACACGCAGCTTGCAGCCAAAGATTGCCAGAAGCTGCAATAAATCAAGTCAACTGTTGCAGCTACACCTGAGATTATAAAATCAGGTGCAGTTGCGGTAGTCAGCAATGCCACAGCTGCAGCAGCAAAAGGGTTTGCTGCAGGATTTGATGCAAGCCCTGCATCAGCCTTTGAAAATCTGGTCCCAGGTATCTCAATCAGTACCTTTCAGTGGGCTGCTATAAGGGTGGTGTATCAGTAGGGTGTGACCTGCTGATATTGCACTCACTCATCTCCCTCATTTCCCTGCTGCCTCGCAAGTTGTGCAGCATGTGTGTGTCACATGGGCATCTAAAAATCATTGATGAGTACTGTGAGTCATCGCAAGTAATCATACTCCTCAGAGTTGGCAGCTTACCTATAAGGCTCTACAGTGCTTAGCCTTTACTAGAACTGCTGTTGTTGCCCTCTCTTAGTGCTCTCTGACCCTAGAGAACTCCTGTTCATGGAGGAAGACTGGAAAAGCACTACCAAAGCCAAGAGGGACTTGATTTTTTTGTCACCTCCTACACTTGCCTTGATCGCGGCTCCTGTCCACTACACATCACAGGGGCTGCTACCCATTTGTTGCCAATGAGGAGAGCATGACACTCACAGAAGATCAGGGAATACCCTGCTGTACTGCCCCACTTGATCAGACTGTAAAGAGCAACTGAGCAAAAGACAGAGGAAACAGCAAATAAATTGTTCAAGGTAGGAGCCCTTTTAAAATGTAAACATTTGTGGCCAATGCACCACAGTCAGCATATGTACATATGAAGAAGCCAGCAGAAGAAGGTCATTTGGTCTATCAAGTCTGCTTGTACTGCAGGGTCTAAAGCTTGAGCTAATGTCCCTGTCTTTCTTCCCCACTCCTCCCATCCTCCCTACCCATGACCCTTACGCTCCTCTATACCTGTCCCAGCCTCTCTTAAAGCTGCCCACTATCTTCAATCAGATTACCTCTTCTGGCAGTGCATTCCAAGTGTCCACCACCCTCTCTGTGAAGAAGTGCTTCTTTATCTCCCTCCTAAACCTCCCACCTTCCAGCTTAAGACTCTGCCCCCTCATGTCATGGTTACCACTCAGCTTAAAGAGACTCTCCTTATCAACCTTATTTATCCCTTTCAAGTACTTGAAGGTCCCAATTATGTCCCCTCTCTCTTGCCTGTCTTCCTGGGAGCACCACCATCTTGCCAACTCCTGACACTGCCAGACAGCCAGTCAATGGTTCAGATGATATAAGAAACCTGCAAAGACCTCCTGGAGGAAGGGAAAATGGTAATGTTTGATGCCCTTTTTGTGGGCCAATAGACTGTCGAGTGAGGAACCTCCAGCACTGCCTATCCCTGATTGACAGTTGCAAGGAACAGTCATGAGCTGAGATTCCTCAGAGAAAAGCAGAGGCTATGTCAGGACTGAGGCAGTCTGTGTGTGGCTGGGGTAAGGAGAAGACCTGCTCACCACTATTGAGAGCTGTGCTACAATAGACTGTGCCTCTGTTATAGATGAACAGAGTGATGGAGACACAGAATTCCTGCCTCTATGAAAGGAGATAATTGCATGCCATCCCAACATGAAGGCAGCAACTGAGAATCTGCAGCTTGAGGAGAGACTTTGCTGTGCTGCAGCTCTGCCAGAGGTAAACAGTAACCAAAGACAGTCCAGGAAGCTGGCTAGTCACTGCTTTGGTTAGGCACTGTTTATTGGCACACACTAGGGACTGGATGCTATGACGTGGTGTACTGGGCATGTTTCCCCTGGCTTCTACACTGATCCTTATTGCAAGATGAGGAAGTTGCCAATGGACTGCTAAAGCCAGGAGAGGCACTGATGGCATTGGAGGGTCTTCTGAGACTGGTACCACTGGAGAGACCGACCATCCAGTTGAGAGGGACTGGGGAAAGCTGTAAAAGAGGAGCCCTGCATCATGAGGGAAGTCTGAAAACACTGGAATGGTGAATACCTTCTGGGCCTGTCCCTTCAACTGGGACTGTGTGTAAAATAGTTTGGAAACTATTTAATTATATTTGGACAACAGGCCAGGATTTACAAGTACTGTAGCTTATTTTGAGATTGCCCAGCCATTTTAACAATTGCATGGACTATGGCTTTTCTTTTAAAAGCATTGCTTGAAGCTGCCGCAGTGGCATAGCGGGCTGAGGCACTGTGCTGCACCATACCTCCTACCATGCCAGCGACCCCGAGTACGGAAATGAGCCTGGATTGCTAGGGGTTGGTGTGGGGGCAAGGAGAGGATCAGCGTCCACTGGACAGCCTCTCTCCCCTCGGGTGGAGGTACTCAGCTCACTCCTTGGCTGCCACCTGGTGGAGGCTCAGTGGTAACACCAAAATTACAAGCAGTGTAGAAAAGGAGGGACTGCAGTTGCATAGTGTGTGTGCCTCTATGCACACACGCTTATGTGCCGCTGTGGCTAGGGAACTCAGGGAGAAAACAGAAGAGGGTTGGTGCTGGCTTAATGAAGCCCTATCTGCCTACCATCATCCATGCTTTGCCAGCCGAACCACTGACCCAGATTCCTAATGAGAGACACCGGGTGGGGTGAGGACAGCCCTCCCTTTCATGGTCCTGCTTACAGTGCAATCAAATGGGGGAAATATGGTCAAGGTGAGTCAGGAAGATGTAGAAGCCATGTGGCAGAGGTGGGGACAGGGTTGAGTAGCCTGCCTGCTTAGAACCATGGGAGAAAAATCTTTATGGCAAAAATAAATAAATAAAGGCACTGCTTTATTTGTTTAAGTGCACCACCATAGACTGGTCAGCTGTAACATCAATGGACCTATACTATTTCTATGGGTTAGTACCCAGCAAAGCAGTGGGAGCTCCCTAGTAGTTAGTAAGAGTTAAACACAGGTCCCATTGGGGAGAGGATAATGCCCCAGTAAGTTGGACAGAAGAGTGAGAGGTCAGTACTATACTGCACATTGTGGTGTTTGGGGCATGCTGCACTTAGGGCTGTGCCTAGCTGGGCCTTTATAATTATAGCCCAGGAAAACTTTTATTTATCCACATCTGTATAGGGTAGTCACCATTGGGCTGAGCCTATGTGGGGCACTAGAGGATCGGCCAGATTACAACTTCCTACTTCATTGTTTGCAAACTAGCCTTTCCCCTCTTTAAAGTTGCTGCCCTAGTACATGCTTTTATATTATCATAATTCTGACTCATGATCATATAATTAGTTGTGAGCATATCATTATTGGAGTGCAACTAATTATATTTATGCAATAGGGGTGGAGATAAACAGAGTGTGATAAATCCGTTTATCTGAGTAACTGTGTACATAAGTTTCATTTATGTATACAGTGCTTATGTCATCAGCCGTTTATCCACACAGTGCTTATGTCATCAAACATTTATCTATACAGTGCTTATGTCATTTAGAAGGTTCGGCCTCAATAGCAGTATTAGCCACATTCAACTGCAAATAATTTTAATACGAAACATGATAGCATGGTAATGTGAGCACGAAAGTTGTTCAGCACGGAAATAGTTACAAAATTAGTGGTGTTTTATTTATTGATAACTTTTAGATTTTTTGATAATAAGCAAAAACACAGCAGAAAATTCATTTTTTTTTCATTTTGTCCTCAAACAAATGTAAATAACTTTAAAATGATAGCATGGTACTGTGAGCACAAAGTTTATTCAGCACAGAAATATCTACAAAATGAGTGGTGTTTCATTTATATATACTTTTTAGTTTTTTCAGAATTAGCGAAAAACAGCAGAAAATTCCATTTTTGTGCACATTTTCATCAAACAAATGCAAATAGCTTAAAGACAAAAGATGATAGTATGGTACTTTGAGCAAAAAAGTTGTTCAGCATAAAAATATCTACAAAAGGAGAGGTGTTTCATTTCTAGATTCCTTTTAGATTTTCTATAATCAGCAAAAAATGGCAGAAAATTCAATTTTTATTCACTTTTTTGACTAACAAATGCTCCCTACAAAAGTCAAAACAAAAGAATTGCATAAATGGAATATGCAATAGAAAACTCATGTAATAAATGATTTATCTGCACTCGAGCAGTTTGACCTCGGACACCTCACTTTCGTGGCTTACGCCACTCATGAGGGTTACCGGTCAAATTGATCTTGTGCAGATAAATCATTTATTACACTTGCTTCCATTGCATATCCCTTATTTTTGGTTACCTGATATTACACTGTGTGGTTTCACAGGTGGGGTGATACAATGGGGAGATGGGGAGATGGGGAGGTACTACTCCCAGAGGGTTGTACTGTAATGACACCAGGCCCACTTAAATCTTGTCCCTGGGTGGAAGTACCATGCAAATCATTTAAACCTTGGATTCAACCACATCCCAATCAGGAGTATAATGACCCATGCCCCACATCCTTGTTTGAGCCTACAAGGCAGGAGTGGTTACTGCACCATCCATGGTGACCTGGTTACAGTAGCATCCAGTAGCAGTTGCATTGTATCATCGTATGTTGTGTGTGTCATCAATGCATGAAGAAAATATGAGGAAAAGAACCAGAGGAGAATGGGATGTGGGGGAAAAGGCAGGTACAGATAAATACCAGTTCTACCAAGTACAAGTTTTGCAAGCAGTGGTGGTGGTGGTGGGGGTGGGGGTTGTGATGGAGAAGGAGCTGGCCATGATGGGTGAGGGACTGGGAGTCATAGTTGTGGGGCTGTGAGGACTAGGGCTGGGTGTGCCACAGTATGGACAAAGAAGCCAAGGTGTATTAGTCCCCAGAAACCCACTGGTTTCATTATAACTCAAATCAGCCTTCCCAGCTGGTCATCCAGTCATCTGGTGATGAAACCACCCTGAGCAATCCAGAAGAACACCACTTTCCCCCGTAAAGGAAAATCCTCCCCCGTCCATCTCATACGAACAACATGACAGTAGCTGCCAGAGCTGTCTGTGCAGAGGCATCAGTTATTGCCAGTCAGCTTTGAACCACTTTATTCTGCCTTTGGGCAACAGCACTACCACCACACAGCCCAGTGCTGCTACTGCTTAGTCAGCAGGTGAAAAAGGTGACACTGAATCCAGGGTTGGCATGGATGCTGCTTTTATCTTGTCAGCGGAGAAATAAATACAGTTGTGTATCTGAGTGTGTGTGTGTGTGGGGGGGGGGAGTGGAGCAGGGCAAGGTACACTAACCCACAATATTACAAAATCAAGTGAGTAAAACTGCCACAAAAGCAAGTTGTTGTAATTGAGAGTGCCAGTGAGGAAAATATGGAAGTGGACCTGTCAGAGCAAGGGCATGAGATTTAGGCAGTAGAAGAGGGAAAAGCCCAAGTTCTTCATGCAGAGAAAGATGGTCAGGTGGAAGAAGAAGCAACAGAGGAGGAGGGGAGGAGCAGATGGAAGTAGTACAGCATGAGAGGAGGAGGAATAGAGGGAAGAAGTATGACTAGAGGAGGAGGATTGGGAGGAGCAGGCGGAATAAGTACAACAGGAAGAGATGCCTGGGGAAGCACATGCATGAGAAGAGAACAAAGGAGGAGAGGGGCGTCAAAGTCTGATGTCAGTTACAACAATGACTAGTGATGAAGTGTGTGATACTGAGGTATGGAGCCATTATGGGAAGACATAACAAAATTGAAACTTGGATTTGTCACTGCTGAATGTTAGCTTGCTGGCATTGGTAGTGTAGGAGTTAAAAATGCAAAATAGGAATGGCAGTGAAGTATTGAAGTAACACCAACACCTCCCCCCTGCAGAGACTGAAGGGCGTTGGGAGTGTGGCTTTGGGTCGGACATAACGCTGATGCCATTCCACCTCACCCCACCCTGCAGAGAGTGACAGGTGTCAGGGTGAGCATTGGGGTCTTCGGCCTTAATGCTCACCCTATTCCATAAGGAAATAAGCTGAGATGGGTACAATATAGGAGAATGGGGTGAACGTTAGGGTGATGGAACCCATGGCATACCTCAGTGCCTGTCAGTGGCTGTAAGGTGGGGGGGTTGGGGTAGAATTCTGCAAAAATTATGGCAGACGAACCCAAGTTACATCCCTGTCGCCTGTCAGTCCCTACAGGGTGGGTGTATGGTTGGAAACCTTGATGCCTCAGGTGTTTGTTGATATTGTCCTCCAAATTTTCAACAGTGGCTTTTAGAGACCCCACCTCATGAACAGTGGTTCTATCATTTTGTTACTCTATCCTGAAAGGTGATTTTGCACAGTAACTGCTCCATTGGGAGCCACAGGTGCAGAAACACATTTTGGGCAGGATGCAAAAAATGACAGCTGTACTGTTCATGAGGAGGTGTAAAAAAATGGCAATGTTGAAAATCTGGAGAGAAAATATGAAAAATTTGCAGACTTACGAGCGTGCATAGAAACTGCGTAACGCACACTCGTAATGTGGTAATATTTAGATTTGTTTTACCAGATTTTCAACATGGGCATTTTGGGACCTCTCCTCATGAACAGTGGCACTGTGATTTTGTTACTCTGCCTCGAAAGTTGATTTTGCACAGAGACCGCACCCATTGTGCACCACAGGTGTGAAAATACATTTTGGGCAGGATGTGAAAACTGACAGCTATACTGTTCATAAGGAGGTGTGCAAAAATGGAAATGTTGAAAATCTGGGGTAAAAATATGAAAAAGTCTCGAAGTTATGAGCATGCATAGAAACAGCACAACGCACGCTCGTGACATAGTCATTTTTGGGGATTTTATTTATTTATTGAGATATTCAGAAAGATGTTTGAGTCAAAGACTCATTTACAAATGTTCTACATCATACATTAAGGTACAGGGACAACATTTGTTACAGAGATAACAGTACATTACATTACATGTTACAGTACATTACATTACATAACAGGCATTTGAATACATTGTTGTTCAGTAGGATACTTTCAGTCAAGGATGGCAAAAAGATTCAGTACTTTAGCACAGCCATATAGTTGCAGTTGGTTCTGTAACAGGCTGATAGTTGTACAGCAATATAGGTGCAACGTAGTCACGGGGATCTGAGGCAGTCTGTTTAGTGAGATATAAAACAACAAGCTGTTGGAAGGTGTTGGGGCAATCACATGTGTTAGAGTCCTGGAGGTGCTCCCTTAGTCTAGATTTAAAAGGGTCAAGTCTTATTTCATTGGTTATTCGGCTTGTAAGTGAGTTCGTCCAGTAAGGGGCTCGGTAACTGAAGGTTCTTTGAGATTGGGAGGTCCGACAGTGGGGTACCCATAACAACGGTTTGTCCTAGTTATGGGTGGCTCTGACTGGCAATAATGGGTGAATAACTGAGGAGAGAGTGGGAGCAGTGAGACCAAGTACTATTTTTTTGTCATTAGGCAGGTGTGGTACCTGATTCTGCAGTCAAGGTTTAGCCAGTTTGTGGAGCTGTAGAGTGAGCAGGTGTGTGTGGAACGATCACATCCAAGGATGAGACAGCAGGCTTTATTTAGTACAAGGCAGAATCTGTTTAGTGCGGAGGTGGGGGCAGCACTATAAATGAGAATACCATAGTCCAGAAGGGAGAGGGCAGAGGAATTGACGGTAAACCGTAGGGCCTTGGGAGTGAGGCAGTGTTTGCACCGATAAAGAACACCTAGTCTTGAGTTAAGGGCACTGGCTAGGTGAAGAATATGTTGCTTATAGTTGAGGGCTGGGTCTAGTGTGACCCCTAGGTATTTAAAGATGTTTACTTGATCCAGAGGGGTTTGGATGGTGGTGAGAAAAGGGTGGGCACAGGTTCTTCAGGGGGTTCTGTGGATGGGAGAAGATCATGACTTTTCTTTTCTTGTAGTTGATTATTAGGCACTGGGTGGTGAACCAATGTTCTGCCTCATGGAAAGAGAGTTGGAGTGTTTGGTGGAGTTAAGGAGGTCAGGATCAGAGGCGAATAGGATGGCATCATCCACGTAGAGGAGCAGTCTCCCAGAGATGGCCGACGGGAGGGAGTTTATAATAGATATAGGCTGAACAGCAGGGGGCCAAGAATTGACCCCTGTGGAACACCAGAGCTGACAGGGAGGCTGGGGGACAGGACAGTGCCTACCTTGACCTGTTGTGTTTTATCTGTCAGATAGCTGGTGAACTAGTTTAAAGCATCATTGGAAAAGCCACTGGAGGAGAATGTATTCAGTAAGAGGGCATGACTGACTGTATCAAAAGCTTTAGAGAGGTCCATGAAGATAGCTCCTGTGATGTGGCCATGATCCAAGGCATAGTGGACACATCGAGGTGAAATCGAGGAGGGCGGTGGTGGTGCTATGCCCCTTATGGAAGCCATGTTGTTGGTTTCAGAGAAGGTTATATTTAGTGAGGTGGTAAGTGATTTGGTCTGCTACAATACGCTCTAAGGCTTTAGACAGGGGGGAAGAATGGAGCTAGGTCGGAATTTCATGGCGGTGAGGTCCCCACTCTTATAGATGGGGGTGATGGAGGTCTGTTTCCAGTGGGAGGGGGAATTTGCCTTGACAGAGGGAGCAATTGAGAATATGAGTGAGTGGGTATTGGACTTCCTTCCAGGAGAGTGAGGTGAAGGAGTCTCAGGTCTAGGGAATCACTACAATAGTGTAAGTGGCTTAGGGCTTTGGCTAGGTAGGGTTTGGCAGCCTCGGGGGTGATAACGTGTAGATGTAAGGGAGGAGCAAGGGGAGGAGGGGGGTGAGCCCAGACAGGTGGGGGGTCGAAGACATTTTCTCACCAAATTGTCAACATAGGCATTTTGGGACCTCCCCTCATGAACAGTGTCACTGATTTTCTTAATCTGTCCAGAACATTGATTTCCCACAGCAATCGCGCCATTATGCGCCACATGTGCAATAACACATTTCAGGCAGGATGTGAAAAATGACAGCTGTACTGTTCATAAGGAGGTGTGAAAAATGGCAATGTTGAAAATCTGGAGTGAAAATATTAAAAATTCTCTAAGTTACGAGTGTGTGTGGAAACTGAGCAATGCATGCTCATAACACAGTCGTTTTGGAATTTTTCACCAAATCTGCAACATAGGTTTTTTAGAGCCCACCTCATGAAAGTTAGTAGATTGTCATTTTATAATTAGTCTCAAATGTGATTCCGCGAGTGACCGCAAAATCACCTTTTGGGACTGAATAACAAAATGAGTGGACTGATTTCATGAGGTGGGGTCTCAAGAGCCCCATGTTGAAAATTTGGAGCCAAAAGTTGAAAAAATGGCTGAGATATCCACTTAAGTTGAACCCCCTCCCATTTATGCCATTATACTGCTCACCAGCATTTCTTCAGTTCGCGGTCGGCTTTGAAGAGTGCAGACATGTTCCCGCTCCACCGAAGATCACCGTGTCAACCTCTGGAGGTAAGTGTGGGGTGAGGGGGTTGTGTGGGGAGGTGGGGTGCACAGAAGGTGGGTGCAGGTTGGGGGAAGGGGCACTGTGGACAATGAGGGACCGTTTTCTTGTTTTGCAGGGAAAAAAGGTTTTTGTTTTTACAGGTGACACTAAGACATTTGGGCACACTGGGGTCGGCTCCCAGGTGCCACCTGGGTTTTGTGGGGGGGACTGGAGCCAAAGGGGATTGGGCACACCATCAGCAAATAAAGCATGTCTATGTTGGGGGGGGGGCCTGATGCCTAGGGGGATTGGGCGCCCCCATCGGCAGACAAATAAAAACTGGCGGTGGGCATTATGCAGATGGGGATTGGGCACCCCCATCTGCAAATAAATTGAACTGGGGAAGTAGAATGCCAACAGGGGGATTGGGCACCCCCGAAGTTGGCTTTATAGGGATTGCAAGAGGCGGACGGTGAGAGCCGCCGCCATGTTTATTGAAATGTTTCACCAGGAATAGTACATAATGGAGGCGTGTCAGATCTGCCGCTGCAAAGACAAGCCTGTCTCTCATTACAGCGTCGATTTCTTTCAAGTTGATGGCACTCTCTGAAACTGCTGTCATCGGCAGCATGCTCACTGGTTGGCGGCTGAGGGACACACTGGCTAAAGCATCCCCTGGATTCGCCACAACACTGACACACCTTTGAAAGTGCTAGTACAGTGCTACTACCACAAAATGTTGCTCGCACATGTGTACAAGCCAGCATAAAAAGATCATGAGAAAGAAAAACACAAGAGAGGAAATATCTCAGGCAGGGAAATTAAAAGACAAGTCCCACACTCAGCCCCAGCAACATGATCAGACCCATAGTTTTGTATCACCTGCTGCTACCCTGCCTGCCCATCCTCATCCACAGTGGCCCAAAAAAAAAAAAAAAGAAATCATGTTACAGTCATCACCCAGTTCCTCCTGAAGCCCCCTTCCCCATCCTATCACCACGTTTCCACTGTACCTAAAAAGCAAAACAGATTTTCTGCAGTGTGGGAGCATTTCACAAATGACACCACAAATTTACGGAAAGCATGTTGCAGTCAGTGTGGTAGACAGATCGATCAGGTCAGTCTTCATGAGCTTTGGCAATCAGTATTCTAGCCGATCATTTAAAACTTGAACATGGTAAATTCCTAGCAGCCACATTCATTCCAAATCCCCACTCAGGCCAGATAGTCTAGCAGCAGGGACATCAGGGATGGTGAGAGGTGTAATAAGATGGCTCATTCAGGTAACATAGAACCATACCAGTCATAGCAGACAACTGATGCATCCCTTGATGCTGGTGCAACCTCACAAGGAGTCCAATAACAAAAAGCCAGAGCCAGGCCCAGCATGTGCACATCTAGTGCTGCTCCTGATTTGCTGCAACAAAACAAACTACACTGCCCAAGTTATTACATGCACATTGTCCATACTGAACTGCCATATACTTATTAAATTCCGTAGAAATCACACAACTCACTGGGGGAGATTATAGCCCTTGATCTTCAGCCAGTCTCGCTGTGGAAGGCTCTGGCTTGTAAAGATTCTAGTTTTTTATGCTTTAATAGTTTTACATTCATTACATTCAAAGATCATTCCAGCCAGTGTTGGAAATAGAAAAAAAAAACAGCACCTTTGATGCAGGATTGAAAATATGGCAGTAGCCTGAGGGCACGTTTTCTCACTATGTAGTATTTTAACATTTGTACACATTACTTAGTCAGTTTTATGCCATTAGGGGGCTGCATTTTACACAGGAGCAATCCTTGCCTATTTTGCTCCTGAAACGGAGTCAGACTTTTAAATTCATTCCTGGCATTGAAGTTCCCTGGGTCCACCAATTTTTCCACCACTGATTTCAGCATCATAAAGAGAAACAAACTTTCAATTACAAAAAAAAAACTGCTTTTAAATATAAATCAGTAATGTACAGTTAAAAGTAATATAATTGGCAAAGTCTTCTTCTAGGATCATATACAGACCAGATAAAAAAATAAACAAATGATAATTCATTTGGCTTAACATAAAGCAGAGCAATCAATGTACAAGCTTAAAGCATATACATACTCAGAATGTTTCTAGTTAGAGAGTAAAGCAACATAAGTGCAAGACAGAGCCATAATAATCAATACAATCAGAGCTGGTTAATCCGTAAACATTTGTTTTTGACCATTTTGTTCTGTAATAAAAATATAGATAGTAGCCAGACAGTCACCAAAGGATTCTTCTTTTTTTGTTTTGTTTACTTTATTAAAACTGTTTTTGAATTGTAATAACATCTCATTTCTTCACTTTTAAACAGTTTTAGCAAATACATTTTTATACTTTGAAGACGGCATTTCTCCTGAGCACACTGAAGAACCCTTTACTTTGTTCAAAACATTCTCCTTTGTTTTCTCATTTTTTTGGCTCTTTCTGTTTTTGTGAGTATGTAGTTTTTTACCTTGTTCAGGATCAAAAAAGTGTCCTTTGTTCATTCCACAGGAAAGAAGACAGTTTACTAGGAATGCTATTTTTAAGGTTGCACCAAGTTCCTTTAGATCTTCTTTACAGCCTAAAAACTGTTTCCTCTGGAATTGAATTACAGATGATATGCATGGAAATACAGCGGAGCCAGTCAAGATCAGAGGTCGCTCTATGAATTAATCTGGGAATTTAGTGCAATTCATAGACATGAAGTGCGAAGTTCCACCTGCGAAGTGTAGAATTTCACCCGTAAAGTGCAGAATTTGCCCACAAATGGCAGAATTTCACCACGAAGTGCAGAATTTCACCATTCACGGGCAAAATTCCACCGTTTGTGTACAAAATTCCACACTTCGGGTGAAATTCTGCCAAAAAAATGGTGAAGTCACATAGGCAAATTTTAAGCCTAATATCAGAAATTTACAGATTGTTCTGAGGAGGTGAATCTGTGAACTTTGCCGGCAAATTTAAACTTTGCAACATCTCTAGTCAAGAAGCAAAGCAATACTAATGTAATTTAGTAGCAACTGAACCTTCATGTCATGCAATATTTGTCATGCAATGTTTTGTGATGTCATTAACTGCAAAATATTGCATTGCATCCTGGCTGGCTCTGCTGTACAGTATATGGCATTTGCAGTATTGAAGAACAGTGCTCCTGTGCATCTGATTGTAATACAATTTCTCCATTGGTGTCAAATGCCAGAGTAAACATGTTAGTAGAACGTAAACAAGAGCCAAAATCAGTGATTAATTAAGACTGCGCCTTCAGCCTGGAATTGCCTATTAAATTATTATCAGGGGCATTTTTATCATGTCTTATCCCAGTCTGGTATGCCTTTGAAATGAACAGTAGATGTTCAATTGATCATTCAAGAACTGTAATGAAAGGATCTTTCACGATATCATGCCTAGTAGGATACTTATCATCAAAGGCATGTGGGACTTCAACCAGCCTAAGAGTTTTAAAGCCCAAACTCTTTTCAAGGGTTTCCACTTGTCTTTGGAGTGCTAGTACTGTATAGCCTTAACATTTGTTGTTAACACAGTGTCAAGTATGACTTTTTTGCTTATTTTTGCATATAGATAATTTCAGATCTTCAGTCTCTAACTGCCCCTTTAATCTGAAGTTCTGTAGTTTTTGACTTTTGAATCAAAATGTCTAGCTTTTGAGTCATGTTTTCAGGAAAGCCGAAAAGATATAGAAAGGTTGCAAATACTTCTTCTAAGTTTTTAAATTCCTTTTTTTTTTTGCTTAATCAAATAAAGAAGCAGTACCTTGTGAAGTAGAAAAACATATATCAGTGGCAGTGGTTAAAGTTGATTTACAGGACACTACTTGCATGTTGCCTGCTCCTTGAAATGCTTTAGAAATGGTCAACAGGTTGGGGCCCTATGAGCCTCCTGAGGATATGGGCACACTCTCAGCCCCAGTGACCATTTAGATGGCTGTGGTTTTCCCTGGACCTGGTGGCTCATAAAAAACAAACTTGTCCAGTGTACCCTTTTTCATCACTGAGTCCAAGTCAGAGAATAAAGAAACTTTTTTTACACTTTTGCTGAGCTTTAGTCAATTTTGCAGGATTGGACGTCAGTTTCTTCAGTATTTTTGAATGTGTATTTATTTATGTTATTATCCAGCTTTTTGGCCCCCTGGCTACTGCCCTAGTGTTTCTCTGGTCCTTCAGTCTCCTCCACCACTCCCCCCACTGTCAGACCAGCTGAGGTCTACATAGGTTGGGACCTGAGAGTATCGGTGCTGTCATATATGGCAGAATGTGCACATAGGCTTTTCTTGGTTTCTGTTCATGACCCTGCCCCCCCCAAGTATGGCACCAGGCAACACCCCTACAAGCCATGCCTACATTAACATGATCCTACAGAGGAGGCAAGATCCCTGGCCCACAATAGGGGTTGCTAGTGTACTAGAACCTGGCACATTCCCCTTCCCTCCTGGGAGTGCTGCTGCATGGTGCTCCCGCAGCCCACGCAGACTTCCTGGCCAGCTTCCAAGTCCACTTCTGAACCCAGGTCACAGCCATTACAGCATGATGTGTTATACGCTAGGCCATCCAGCAGCCCTTATTTAAATGTTTTATAGAGAAAACACAGACAGGCAGGATTAAAGAGCTCCATAGCATAGCTGTTGCTCAACTGCCATCTCAGATTTCAAAACTCTTGTATGAAGCGAAGCCCATATACTACATTCCACAACACTTCACATTTTATCAGCATCTTCTCCCCACTATGTCCAAATCAAGCGCCATCTCCATTCCTGTGCTGCCTCTGCCACCACCAGCCCCTGCAGGAATCATATTGAAGCAAACAGACTCACAGAGGTACAGCAATAGAGGAAGTGACTTATGGAATTGTCAGACATGATGGGAAGACAAAATGGGGAAACAATTCTATGGTACATCCAATCAATGTTAGATACATGATATGCCCTCAGAATCTGAAGGTGGCTCCTTCATAATGAACAGTGGCAGTAACATTTATTTCTTTCTTTATTTAAATTTTGATGACCAGGTGTGCCCCCTGAGACAGTCAAGTCCCTTTTTCAGGGGCGACCCGGGGAACCAAATGTTCCAAGCATAAGAAAATAGTACAGATACAGATAATTATGTACAAATATCATTGGACAGTTACATACATTCATGGAGTAGACTAGCCATCCCATTCATTGGGAGACAGTACAAATTACAAATGTCAATTGCAACATAGGTGAACAAACAGTAGGGTTGATATGAGCATACAATATAATCGTAGTAGAGTCAATTAGTACATAAATGCAGAGTACAGACAATTGGCTGTGTACAGACTCATAGCCCTGGACATTGATCATACACACCAGGAAAGTATAGGCAGCAGGTGGAGAAATTTAGAGATGATTAGATACAGTTCCCATTACAGACAGGAGGCTTGTAAAATATGTACGCTATAACCCATGACAGACTGTGGGTATACCAGACATTAATGCATGCCCCAGTTGTGTTGTGAGGCACGAGGGTGTAGCCTGAGTGAGCTCAAACTAACTGGAAAGTGCATTAATGCCTGGTACACTCATGGTCTTGAGTGGGTTATTGCACTTATAACAAGGGTTATGTTTAAACAACAAAAAATATCAAAAAGTTTTTTTTTTTTTTGCTGTTTAAACAACAAAAAAGGGGCTGTATTCTGCCACAGGGACAAATAGTCCCTAACTCCCCCACTCCAGGGACTGCTGCATACAGTGCCACAGGGACATCTCTCGCTGTTACTGACAACTGCAGAAGTTTCGCTGTAAATTAATTCTAGACAATAAGGCAAAGTTTTGGTTTAATGCAATGTGCATTGCAAAATTGTATGGTCAGATTTACAATGGAATGCATTTGACACTGAAATGGAGCATCCGGAAACATGAATACAGATATGGTTCCATGCTGAAACCACGATTGTGATTATCAGCTGCAGAAATTACATTTTACACTGCTATGAAGGTAAATTTTACAACATCTTGGCTATTTAACCATAATCGAAATGGTTACTGTACTACTGTGCAGTTTCGTGTTCGAGCCCTGCTAATAAAGTTCTACTTTTTGCAAAAATAATGTTTTGTAAATGATTATTTACCTTCATAGCAGTGTACAATGTTATTTCTGAAGTCGATAATCGCTATCAATCGTTGTTTCAGTGTGGAATAAGTTTGCTACAGTGCAATTGCAAAACTGATTGCCTGAGCAAGTGGGTGGGTAGGAAATAATCTTTTATTCCATCATTCCCATTTCTAGCAAGTCTACTGTGTAAATGTATAAATTAAATACTCTGTCCGATATTGCCACAAGTGACAGGATTTCACCTGAGTGGGAGGGATAGAATAAAGCTGCTCGCAACAGTTTGTTTACAATAGGCATCAGTGACAATTTTAATGGCTGCCTCTTATTTTTTCTTTGTAAAACACTTAACAAGTGCTGATTCTGCCCACTGATACTGCTGGCTGGCCCTACACAGCAACTGTGTGTATATTGGGGTTTAATCAACAGCCACGTAAAGGGACTTGGCCAATGGGAGCTGATGTTTTTACTAACTTTCAGCAACCCATGTTATAATTCCCTATATTGTCTTTTGAAGAGACTAATGGTTTTCCATGAGAGTAGTGAGTGTGGGAGGTCATTCCACTTTTGTGGTGCTGCTAAGGAGAAGGATCTTCTTCCAACAGCTAGGTGAGTCTTGGGCAGACCCAGCATGTGTGAAGACCTGAGTGTTCAAGGGAAGGGTTTCAGGGTTAGTAGGTTTGTTATACTCAGAGGAGGTGGGAGGTGTATTAGCTTGAAGGTGGTGCAATATACTGGAGGGTTAAGTCTGGCCATGAAAGATGGCCAACCCAAATTATTCCGCACATCACAGTGATGGGTGTGAGTTGGGGCTTTAATAGCAAATTGGGCAATTCTGTGATAGGCCATTTTGAGTTTGTTCAGGAGTGTAGTCTTAGAGGAGTGGATTATAGAGGCACCGTAGAAGAGACCTGGGAGAAGGGTGGCAGAGGCAATAGTGCTTCTTGCACTACTTGAGAGGTAGGGAGCAGTGTGATATAGAATGCCTAGTTTCTGAGGGATCCGTACGATTTCCCAACATCCATTTGCCTGACAGAAAATTGCCCAGCACCTGTTTACTGACAGGTTCATTTTACTGACAATTAAAATCATGCAATGTACTTTGCCGACAAGAGCATACACTAGCAAGCTACCAAATAATTGTAGTCTAGGTAACAAAAACACCAGCAAGTTGTATAACCCCCTGAACATGGTTATTAGACTGTCTGTAGCTTAAGTCAAGCAAACCACATCATCCAGAAGCCATGCTCTGTTCAGTCCAGTCTGAGGTGTTCTGGGTGCTCTTACTTGCTTGTGTCCTCCGGCTCGACCTCCAAGCAGCAGCCCATCTGTGTTCTGTATTCAGTGACTGAGTTGCCAGATTTCTTCATCTGCCTCTTCCCGCCTGCTGTCACAGTTGTTCAGTCAGTACAGCAGCTACATGAAGGGCAGGTGGCTCTGTTAACTTCTCAAGGATGCACAGTTGCTGAAGTAAGGGCTATGCTTCCCCCAGTGTGTGAAAGAGTATGCCCCATCTTTAGTAAAAATCTCAAACTGATCTGGAGTGATCAATTTGTAATTTTAGGTCTTTTCGCATAAGGTTTTTTTTTCTGATGGCTAACAAGTACCTTCTGTTCATGAATGTCTGGGGCATAAAATCATGGTCAAAAAATAATCTTGTGTCAACTAGAATCACCTCCTTTTCCTTCCAGACTGCCATTAAGATTATTGTTTCACTCCATAATCCAGAAAGGTACACATGTGATCGGGGCACATTTTTGGGTCCTGCGGTTTGGGCACAAAGCCCTATATGCCCATTTTACAGTTAACATTTCCTCTGCTGGCAAATTCAAAAGTTCTTTAAGCAGAGACTCTGTGTAACTGATCATGCCCCTTTGTTCAAGTTCCTCAGGTAGTCCATGCATCCATATGTTATTCCGGGGAGTGAAGCTCCACGTCATCGACCTTTTCAGTGTAAAACCTCTGGACTAGATGAGTTCATTGAAGCTGTGGATATTGCTTGGATTGCTTTGAGGTCTGAAGCTTAGCTGCATATTAACTAAGGCTGTGCTTCAGAATCTCTACCATGATCAACAATGCAAATGCATTGTTTTTGGCATTAGACTTTCTTCTACTGTGCGAGTGCAGAAGCTAAAGTGTCTGTGGGGAAACCAGCACTCGGTAAACATACCTAGTCAGGCAACCGCAATTTGGGAAAACGGGGATGGGGAAAAGTGCGTTGGGAAAGTAGCAGTCGGGCAATCATACCAGACCTGTTTCTGATTAGTACCCTTATTGACACAGGTTATGTGCTCATCAAATGATAGATGCTTGTCAAGTACTACACCCAGGTATTTAAAGGAGGTAACATTTTCGAGTTGAATGCTAGCTGATGTTCTCATAACCGGGAGCTGTGAGGTTGTGCTAAAGCAGGTATGATGGAACAACATGGACTTAGTCTTTTTTGTGTTCAGAACTAGTAGGTTATTTTTAAACCGTGTTTCTAGAGTCTGAAAGTCATTTGTTAGGTCAGAGTTAATACCTGAGACATCACAGGAGGATCTATATAAGATGACCCTCCACAATTCAGAGGAAGGTCATTAATGAATACTGAGAATAGGAGAGACCCTAGGATGGATCCCTGGGGAACTCTGTCGGTGATAGGAGACAAGGTTGAGATGGTACTGGCCCATTTGACACATTGAATCCTATTCTCTAAGTCAGTGGTAGGCAACCTAAAATACCCTGAGGGCCGCATATGCGGTCCACAAACACCCTCGAGGGCCGCATGACCCAGACTGGAGCCATTTCACCACAAAATTAATCAAAAGTGACAAATTTCAATGCAAAAAAAACTTTATTTAATGGACTGGTAACATAATTAAACATTTAAAACAGTATAAATAGTATTAAATACAGTTAGAACTCAGTTTATTTCTCTTTTGTACAGTATAGTGCAGTCCCATTGTGGTGGCAGAAATGTTCTCGGGTGCCGCAGCTTAACCCTCCAAGGGCCGCATGTGGCCCCCTGGCTGCAGGTTGTCCATCACTGCTCTAAGTAGTTAAAGACCCAAGGGAGAGAGTTTTTGTCAAGACCAAGGTGGCTAAGCTTGCAGATGAGAAGTGAGTGGTTGACTAGGCTGAATGCCTTCGTTAGGTTGACAAAGACTGCACCAGTGGCTTTGCCCTGGTCCAGAGCCTGGACTATATGCTGAAGGTTATGAATGATGGGGATTTCTATCAAGTGCCTTGTACTGCACATGTACTAAATCTGTTGGTGAGCCATGTGCTTGACAAATATGCACAGTTAAAAGAAGCACTTGATACTGAATGAGACATCACTAGATAATTTAATTGTTCTCCCAAATGCACTGAGATCCTCTGTCATTACCATCAGAAGCACAATTTTCTTTAGCATTGCTTGCTTAAAGGTGTTTCCACCCAGTGGAACTCCATCATTTTTATTGTGGAGAGACTAAACAGCTAGCTGTGTTCTGGGCTTTGAAATTCAAGGATGTGCCCTTTGGGGGTATCGGACATGGGTGCGGTGTTGTGTTATGCAAAAGTCTATTCTGTTTCTATGACTGTATGAACAGGCCACCACAGATTTTAGTACAGCAGTAACAACCCTTAGCATGGTCATTCCCATAATGAGTCTACTGAGATACCACACTCACCATTATTTAACATCTTATACAGCATTTCAAGGAAGCAAGACTGGTGGTGGTTTTAGCCATGTTGGCACTGGTAGCAGAGCTGAGGATGACTGTGCTGATGGTGATAGAGAAGGAGGTAATGCAACTAGTTCATCTGAGTCATGGCCGCAGCAGCAGCAGCAGTAACAAGCTTACATAGCAGAGCTACTCTCTAGAAGAGATACTGATCCCATTTAAGTCTGGCAAGGTAAGCCATTTGGCTTGCACTGGCTAAAGTGGCTTTCTATTTTCTCAAATGCCTTCCAACATCAGTCAGTTCAGAGAATGATGCTTCATTACAGCTGGAGGTATTGCCTGTCAAACTCAACTTACAATGAATCAACTTTAACTATCCAACAACTGTCCAACAACTTAGTGACATCTACTGCTATTCCCACCCCTACACCTTCTGGTAGCAAGTCCCCCCAGACTTCCAGTGGCACTACCACCACAGTCTGACTCACCACTTCCAGCAGCAGTGGAAGAACAAGGACTACTCTGATGCACACCACCATCGCAAGTCCTCCTGATGATACTACAGCTTTGACTTTAGCCCTGTTTACTGACTAAGCTGTTACACGATGATGTGGCTCACACTGGTGTCAGTCTGCACCTGGTTGTATATGAAGCCAGTAGTGTACACCCTTAAAGACATCTGCTGCCACACTGGTGTCTTGGGAACTACATTGTAGAACCCATCCTGCAAGGAGTTTCCTGTGTGTTTGTGATGCTAAATTATCCTCAGGCAGTGAGGTGAAAATTGGCCACTGTTTACACAGCACTTGAAACCACCTACACCAGTTCAGCTGCTCTCTGTCTCAGAGAGGAGCAGAAGAACCACATTGGTTTGATGTCTATGTAGTTTATACATGCAGATGTACACTGGTGTGGCTCTCCAAAGTATCTACACCGCTGTTGAAATGGCCAGTGTAAATTGGCTATAATGTACACCATCCAGCTCGATATGATGATGTGTGTCACTCACATGGTCATCATCAGTTAAGGCACACAAGAATGAGTGATCAGTCATGCACAGATGCACAGTTCCCCAGTCAGACCTCATGTAGTTGGTTGACGACCCCTTTTACTGCCAGCAGGCAGTGACTGTGTTGCTTGGTAATTAATATATAATTAAAATATAACAAGCATTTGTCAATGGCAAATGTTCACCACAGGTATTACTGTTGTACCAGTTCCTGCTTGTATGCCACTAAGTTCAAAACCTCATGGAAATACATTTTATTTATTTATTTGATTTTTGTTTTCCGAGTAAGGTGCACTAGCCATAGCAATGACTATTTTCAGGCATGACCCGGGAGGTTACAGAACAAAACATTGGAAGCAGTGACAGTACAATGAATTACAGTATATAATTTGACAATTGTTGAGGAGCAAAATACAGTACAGGCATGAGAAATACACTAAAGGCAGGGTAAAAATACAACACAGTTACAAAATAGGTATATAGGAAGGTAACAAAGTAAGTTCAATAAGAGCAACAATCCAGAAACATTTGGGGTAGGTTGAATACAGAGGTGACTGTACACATTCTAATAGTTATACCGGGTAGATATAGGAGAGCTAGAAATTGAATAGGAGTAGGGGTGCCAGATAAAGGAGGGTAGGATGGAGTAGAGAAATAGAGGAAACAGTAGGAGGAGTGGACCAAAAATGAAACAGAAGGTAGGACAATCAAGAAGGAAAAGTGCAGAGCACATTTATTGGGGCAAGTTCTGAGAGATAGGTAATAGAGGGGAGACTTATGAAAGGGATAAGGAGGTTCAAAACAGGAGCATGAACAGGAATCAATGAGATGATCACATAGCAATTTTTTGAAGGAGACATGGGATGAGGCTAAGCATATGGTTAGCAGGAGGGAGTTCCAGTATTGAGGGGCATGACAGGAAAAAGCACTTGCACCTTTGGAGGAGTTACGTCTTTGAATGTGGACAGGGGCATTGTCTGCCGAGCGTAAACCATAGTTGGATGTCTCATTTCGAAATAGGCCCATCAGGGTCTGGGTATTTGTGTTCTGATGATATTATCAATGACATAGCCATACACAGATGATCTAGATGCAAGAGGAGAAAGCCAGCCCAGTTCAGATTAAAGAAGGCAGTGGTGTTTCATCCGATGAGAGGAAGACGCATAGTGACAGATGTTGTTGTAGGTAACATCCCACTTCTGAAAACACATTTTTCCCACCGAGGTATATGTTGCAACCCCATAAGTGAGCATCGGCAGGAGTAGGCCACGTGTTATGGCAAGCCTGGCAGAGGGGGTGAGCACATAGATGGAACGATAGGCAATACCAAGTTTCCTGTTTACCAATTTGCAGTTCTGCTGAATATAAAGATCAAAATTAAGAGACAGATCAAGGGTGCTACCTAGATATTTGAAAGAGTGTATCACCCCAACAGATGAGCCATCAGCAATGGAGACATTGAAATAGGGCTAAGCATGCTTAAGTTTAGCACTGGAACCAAATAGCATGGCTTGGGTTTTAGAGACATTTAAGACAAGTTTATGGATGAATAGCCACAGCTGAATTTTTTGAAAGTCCTGGGAGAGTTGTTGGCTGATGTCAACAATTTTTTTAGCACTGGAGTACAGAACAATACCATCAGCATATAGCAGGGAGGCAGTCTGATGGAGGTTAGAGGTGATATTGTTGATAAAAATAGAGAAAAGCAAAGGGCCAAGGATAGACCCTTGTGGAATGCCAGTGTTTACGGTGGCTATGTCAGACAGAGTGGAGTTGTATTTAACTAATTGAGACCTATCCGATAAGTAGCTGCCAAACCACGTAATGACATTTGATGAAAATCCAAAAGATCTTAGAGTGGCTAAGAGGATGGGGTGGTCAACAAGATCAAACTCTTTGGTCATGTCAATAAAAATTGCCCCAGTAAGAAAACCTGTGTCCATGGCCTCTAGGGCATCAGACATGAAATTGAGCAAGGCAGTGGTAGTACTATGAGCTTTGCAGAAACCATGCTGTGCAGTAGTAAGAAGGTCATTTTTCTGAAGAAAGTCAATGGTTTGAGTAGCTATGAGTTTCTCAAGAATTTTGCTGAGAACAGGCAAGATAGCTATGGGCCTATAATTAGATGGATTTTTCTGGTCACCTGTTTTGAAAACCAGGGTGATCCTCAGCTATCTTCCAGATGTCCAGAACATGGCTTTGGCATAAGGAGAGGGTAAAAATCATAGCTAGAGGCACGGCTATATAAGGGACAGTGAGTTTTAGGAGCTTAGGTTCAAGATTGTCTGACCCAACCACAGCAAACTCAGAGATGTTGTTTAGCGGTCTTAGTACTTCACGGTTAGAGACAGACTTGAAATGGAAATTAGGCCCAGATACATCAGGTAGGATGGTTAAGTTTGAATGGGCAGTGAAGGAAGAGGTGTAATTGGTGAAGTCAGAAAATTGAGTATTGAAAAAGTTTGCAGTGGTTCTGGGATTATTGCAGTGGATGCCATTTAGAGACATGTCATTAGGGGTGGGAGCTTGATTTGAGCCAAGGAAGCATTTTATATGGGACCAGAATTTTTTGGAATCCCCATAGGATTTATTTAAAAGATCCTTGCGGTAGGCACTTTTGGTCTTTCTGGTTTCCGTCTTACAGGAATTTCATAGGGCTCTATAGGAATGAAAGACAGCAGCTTGTCCTGAGCTTTTGTAATGGAGCCAGCTTTTGTCTCTCTGGCGTAGTTTGTGGAGAAGATCTGATTTTAGCCATTGGGTAGGTCTGTTTTTTTACTCGCCAGGTTACAAGAGGGCAGTGTTTGTCCTGAATCACAAAGAAGTGAGTCAGGAAGAGATTTAGAGTGGGCTAGGCATCACTAAATATAAAAAATGGGGTACAATCTATAGTAGCAATATCCAGTAGGAAAGACTGTGGGTCAAGATGTGCATCATTTCGGAAAGTAATGAATTGAGGCTTCGACTGGGGAGGCCTAACCTTACCCCATACACAAAAGATAGGGGAATTATCAGTGATAGCACCAGCTAGAATGCCAGAGGCAATAATGTTTTCTTGTTGGTTGGTCGTTACCCAGTCCAGCAGAGTGTTAGAGTTAGAATGTTGGGCAGTTCTAGTGGGGTCACTGATCAACTGATGCAAGCTGAAACTTTGAATACCAGTCAGTAATGTGGTTTGGGAGTTACCTAACCAAATTAAATTGAGGTCCCCAAGGATAAGAACCTAATTTCTCCCTGAGAGAAGAGAGGTCTGATCAAGCAGCTCATCAAATCATTTTAGACCACTGGAAGGGGGGTTGTAGACACACACAATATGATGTTTTTTGGAGCCAAGTGTGAGAAGGACATGTAGCACATTACAGTGGGTAAGGGGAGATGAGCAGATGGCAGAGAGGTGGAGGTGGTCTCTAAAATAGACTGCAGTATCACCCACCCTTTTGGGAGCAGGTCTGTCAAGTCTCAAAAGATTGTATGATGGAAGGGAACAAAGAGAGTCCAAGGTGGAAGATTTGAGCCAGGTATCAGTAAGGCAGATGATATCAGGCTTGTGGAGAGCAGTCCAGGACTCCAGCTCAGCAAAGTTATGTACAAGGCTCCTGATATTATGGTGCACCACAATAAGACCTTTGGCATTAGCAAGGGGACTAGGTATTATATTAGCCGGTCCAGGGTTGGAATGAACATCTCCTGAGAGCAATAGGGCCGCCAGTAGTAGGAGATACCAGAATTTGTGTCGCAGGAAGGGACAAAAGGCACGCGTGTACAAGGGGCTGTTTTGCAAGGCATAGGCAGCCATATGGATCCAGGACCTATTTAATCATTGTGGAGTGGGGTCACATCAGATAGTAGGCAGTCGGAGAAGGTTTGATTATAGGTAGTCATGGGGTAGATAATTAGGGATGGCCGAGTGGGCACGGGGAGCAATGGGCAGGGACAGGTACAGCAAGGCCAAGGAAAGCACAAGAAAAAGCAATAACGCGATGTTTCATATTTGGCAGATCTGGATACAGGATCATTGTGCCAGAGAAAGCAGGAGACACTAGGAGTATAGGAACTGGAGAGCAAAAATTGAGGTTGGGGCAGACCTATTAGGCTATAATGGTAGAAATGGTCAAGTTTACTCAAGCTTATTGGGTTGGCTATGTAACAGAGCTATAACCTGGGCCAGATACTGAGAAGTGGGACCAGTGAGAATAGTGTGACGTAGGAGAGTACAGAATACGTAATACAGAGGGCAACCTTAATAGGGCTGACAGAGGTAAGCAGTTTTGTAGAAAACGGATGCACAGAGAAATATGAGGAGGACACAGCAAGTCTTATGCAGGAAAAGGCTGAGCAGGGGCACAGTGAGCCAATCGAATGGGAGATCGCAGAGGAGGGTGGTGCAAATTAGTATATTTAAAGGAGGCCTGGGAGGGAGTGGGGGGGTGAGTGAAACAGTATGAGGGCTGAGCAAGGCAGAGTTAGTTAAAAAATTAGTGGTAAGTCAATGAGGAAAGGCGCTCCAATAGGCTGCGGCTGTGGAAGCAGCTAGTCCAATCAGAGTCAGCCTGCAAAATGCCGCACCAATCAGAGGAAAGTTCAGTTGGTGGCAGTTCCTGGGGTAGGAGTCTGACTCTTGGGACCAGGAGGGTGGCCGTAGGCTTGATGGGTGGGTTGGGTAGCGGCCGTAGAAGTGGCCAAGTGATCCGCTGCACAGAAATTGAGAGCACCACTCAGACGCATGCCCCTGGGGAAGAAGAGGTGAAAACACAAGTAAATATAGGAGTGGAGACACAGATGGGTGGCTGGCTGGCGGCAGACCGTCAGCGGGGGGTGGGGGTGTTGCATGTCAGCAAAACAGAAAAATGGCACAAGAGATGGCAGAGGTGGGGTTGGAAAGTGAGACAAAGGCCAGGAGGGTGGAGGCCACCAGGTGAAAATTAGCAGAGACAGGGGTAGGGTTACAAGCAGAAAGCAAGAAAGGAGTGAGGTGAGGAAAGCAAAAGAGAGCTGGGGGGAAGGGGCAGAGTACAAAATACACAGAGCTGTAGAGATTAGGCTAGGATGCCAGCAGTGACCAGAAAAGGCAGCAAAAATGAACAGAGAGGTTATGGAAAAAACATTGAATCACATATCTAATTTCCTCAGTTCATGGTCCGGTGTTCAAGAGTAAAGACATGTCTTAGTGTCTGCGGTCCAGAGAGGATTATGGTGTTGGATCACTGATGGGTAGGTAAGGGCTTGGGGGTGGGGTAAGTGGGCACTGAGTGGGAGGGTTAGGTGGGGGGACAGTAATGTCCGCAACAGACATCAATACATGGCTTTCATTTTTAGAGTTGGAAGACTAAAGTTTGCTGACAGAAAGCACCTAGCTTTAACTGAGCTTTTTGTCTTCTAGGTTTGCGTGAAAGGACAGAACAAGGTGAAACATTAAGGCTTCTTTTGGCTAAGCAGAGTTACTGTTTTATTACTATTTTGTTTTGTTCTTACAGGTTTTGCAGTTTGATCTCTCTTTCTCACATTAAAGGAGCTGATTGTTTTTCTTCCTCAGCTTTTCAGGGGATTAGGCCTGCCTCCTGTCCCCCACCCCACTCCTCCCAGGGTTAGTCCACCTTAATAGGAGTACACCCAGGATATTTGATTTCAATTTTCTGCGTAAGGACAGGGTGGTAGAGCTTACAGGTACACATAAAACCACATGTTAGACACCTTTAAAATGGCACTCTTGCATTAAGGCAGAGTAGAAATGGGGGAGAGAAAAAAAAAGGGGACAGTCAACAATAGTCATGTTGGGAGTGGTGCAGTGCAATGACTGTGAGGCAGCAGTCTTCTGGAAGACATTCTGGAGGCTGCAGTGCTGTCCTATCTGCATGCACCTTTCTGGATTGAGGGCTGAGGTTGCTCATTTCCACGCAGAGTTGGTTAGGATTCAGGAGATCCCCCCCCAGGACCACCAATGCCATCCCTGCTGCCTCAAAGGATGCCAGTAAAGAGGGTCAGCTGGACAACAGTGGGCTCAGGAAGGATGAGGGAGGTTGGTCAGAGGTACATACCACCTGTGGTTGCACTCCACAACTCCTATGCCATTCTGGCTGAGCAAGGCTATCCTACATGGGCATCTGCAGTGGTGGACAAAGTCGATGTGGGGAACCTCTGTAGTGGAGACCCCAGAGGGGATGAAAGGGACCCCAGAGGAGAAGGAAGCAACTCCTTGTTGGGGACTCTATTGTTAGGGGGGTAGAACTGGGAGTGGGTAAGGGAGGAGGGAGACAGGTAAGGTGCCTACCCAGTGCCACAGCTTGGAGGGATAGGAGGAAAATCCTGATGATCATGGGGGAAACAGTACATCAGGAGGAGCTAGACATCATTGTCCACTTGGGAACAAATGACCTGGCTGACAATGAGACTGGGGCAGTGCAAAGGGAGTTCACAGAGTTGGGGAGGGGTCTTAGACAGGTGGCATGCACAGTAACCTTCTTAGAAGTGCTACCTGTCTTCGACATGGGGGATGCCAGGATGCTCCACACCAAGGGATACAATGAATGACTGAAGAACTGGTGCAGAGTTGAGGGTTTTTATTTCATTGGGGGCTGGGGGCCCACTTGGAGAGATGTGGGCTTGTACGCGAAGGATGATCAGCATCTGTCTGAGGGGGGCACCAGGATCCTGAATGAAAGGTTTGAATGTTTCATTGGCATACATTTCAACTAGATAAGGGGAGAGGTAGAATTATGCAGGAAAAACTCAATGCCCCCCCACAGGTCAAGGTAGACAGACAAGAGGATACTAAGGATGAGGAAACTCAAGGGACTGAAACTGGAGGTAATGTCAGGGGTGACACAAGGGAAAAGGATGGGATCAGAACAAATAGGAGTGAAGCCATCAAAACATGGAGGACCATGTGTACAAATGCCCGCAGCCTGGGTAACAAGATTCCTGACCTAGTGGCATTGATTGCAGAGGGAGATCTAGATATTGTGGCAGTCACTGAAACATGGCATACAGAAAGCCATGACTAGAACATTAATATACCTGGGTACACAGTATACAGGAAAGACAGGGAGGGCAAAAAGAGAGGAGGGGTAGTGATCTACATCAAGGAAGGGATCAAGATGACTGAGATGAAGGGAAAGCAGGGAGGAGGGGAGAGGAGGCACTGTGGGTCACACTGAAGTCAGGAAATGGCACCATTATCTGCACAGGAGTTATCTACAGACCCATCAAGCAAAGGGTGGAAACAGATAGGGTAATGCTAGGTAACATCCTTAAAATTGCAGAGAAAGGAGAAGTGTTGTTGATAGGGGGCCTAAATAAGCCTGATGTTTTTTTTTAATTTTTATTTTAGTCTTTTGATAACTGGGTAAGACCCACTAGGTACTGGGCAGTTAACTGACTTGCTCAGAGTCACACAGTATGCAAGTGGAGGTTGTGAGAATCAAACTCCGGTCTGGTCTGCTTGATGTATCAAGCTCGTTCACACCTCGTTTCTCTAACCTCTAGGATATTCTGTCAGCCCAAACTATTCTTAGGTGGATTTTGAACTGCCAACCTTTTGATCAAGGGTCCAATGCACTACCCAGTTGCGCCACAGAGACAACATTGAAACTGGACTGTTAACTGGATCACCTATGCTGCAGCCACATCCAGGAGCAAAATCATTCTGGATGCCCTGCAACGGGCATGCCTCAGACAACTTGTGGGGAACCCACCCATGAGGGGATGATATTGGACCCTGGTGCTCACAAATGGAGACAGAATAATGGATGTATCATGGGCAACCATCTGGGGTCCAGTGACCTCCATACAGTATGGTTCAGGGTAAAGACAGTAGAAGAATCAAGCCACACTAAAGCCAGACTCCTTGACTTGAAGAGGGCTGACTTTACTAAAATGGGTGACTACCTCAAGAAAACACAGGCACAGAGTGAGGGAGGGTGAGTAGAGGTGCAGTGGGATAACCTCAAGAGAGTCATAACAGAGACAACAAGCCTTTGTGTGAAACTACTGAACAAAGCCAGAAGAAAAAGGAAACCATTGTGGTTTTCAAAAGAAGTGGCAGGGAAAGTTAGAGAGAAAAAACTGGCATTCAGGAAATACAAGGAAACACAAAAAGGGGAACACAAGGAACTGTATCAGGCAAAGCAGAGGGAGGCTGGTAAAGCAGTCAGAAGTGCAAAGGCAAAAACAGTGGAAAGGACAGCCCAGACAGTGAAGGAGGGGGACAAAACCTTCTTCTGGTACATAAGGGAAACAAAAAAAGGCCAAGGGAGGGATAGTGAAGCTTAGTAAAAGAGGAGGGAGTGGGCAGAGGGGGACCTAGAGAAAACTGAGATACTGAATGAATACTTTTGCTCTGTATTCACAAAAGAAGGGGAAGGGATGGACTGATATTAGCGAGTAGACACACGCAGGAAAGAGGAGTGGACACCAATCCATTCACAGACGAGAGAATCCCAAAGGAACTCTTGAAACTGAAGGTGGATGAAGCTATGGGGCCTGATGGAATATATCCCAGAATACAAAAAGAGCTCTATTACCACTGACAGCCCCATTCAACAAATCGTTGGAGGAGGGAGTAGTACAGGAGGACTGGAGGAGGGCAAATGTGATACCCTGTCACAAGAGAGGGAGCAAGGTAGAAGCTGGTAACTGTAGACTGGTCAGTTTGACCTCAGTGGTGGGAAAGATGATGGAATCACTGTTAATGGAAAGGACTGTAGAATATCTAGAAGTCAGCAGGGAACAGGACCCAAGGCAACATGAATTCACAACAGGAAAGTAATGTCAAACTAATCTGATTGATTTCTTTGACTGAGTGACAAGGGTAGTAGATCAGGGAGGGGCAGTGGACATGGCCTATCTAGATTTTAGCAAGGCATTTGACACAGTCCCACACAAGAGGCTAGTAAACAAGTTGGACAATCTGGGAGTAGGTCCCAAGGTGGTAAGCTGGGTCAGAAATTGGCTTAGCAACAGGAGGGTGGTGGTAAACAGAGTTCAATCTGAAGAAAAGGGGGTAACCAGAGATGTGCCACAGGGTTCAGTGCTGGGGCAGGTCCTGTTTAATATCTTGATAAGTGATATTGCAGATGGACTAGAAGGAAAAGTATGCCTCTTTGCAGATCACATCAAGATTTGCAATAGGGTTGGAGCAAATGAGGAGAGACTTAGGCAAGTTGGAGGAGTGGTCAAGAGCATGACAGCTCAGATTCAGTGTCAAGAAGTGCAAAATCATGCACTTGGGGAACAAAAACCAAGGGGAGGAATACACAGTGGGGGGGGGAGTATGAACAACAACCAAAATGGAAAGAGACCTGGGGGTAGTCATAACTGATGATCTAAAAGTAGCCCAACAATGTGAGAGGGCAGTGAGAAAACTGGTGGAATACTGGGGTGCATAAGGAGCGGTATCAACAGTCAAAAACAGGAGGTGGTGATACTGCTGTATAGGCAGTTGGTGAGGCCTCATCTAGAGTACTGCATACAGTTCTGGAAACCTCATCTCTGAAAGGACATCAACAGGGTGGAGGCAGTCCAGAGAAGGGCAACAGAAATGATGCAGGGGCTACACCAGAAACAATATGAGGAGAGATTGAGAGAACTCAATATGTATACTCTGGAAGTCAAGCGGAAGAGGGAGAATATGATAGAGATATTCAAATACCTCAGGGGGATCAACAGAGTTCAAGAGGGCAGTATCTTTCAGAAAAGGAGATGTGCAAGAAGGGGTTACAATATGAGGCTGGAGGGGGAAGACTCAGGGGCAACATGAGGAAGTTTTTTCTTTTACAGAACGGGTGGTGGATGCATGGAACAGCCTCCAGGAGGTGGTTGTGTGGGCAAAAATAGTTGTCGAATTTAAGAATGCATGGGACAGGCAGAAGGCAAAACTAGTAGTAGGAAGGAGGAGATAGGTCACAGATCAAATAGGATCTGGAACTTATACAGTAGGTAGTGAAATGGGCAGACTAGGTGGACCAGGCGGTCCTTATCTGCTATCAAGTTCTATGTTTCTATGTTATTTAAAAAAGCAAACAAACAAACAAACAAAAAAAACTATGAGGGAAGGGTTTCTTTATTTCAGGTCTCAACACTGGGGAATGGGCACCCCCAGTTTCAGTGTTATATTGGGCAGGGTAGGGGGCAGAAGCTGGCATGGGGGATTGGGCACCCCAGTGCTGGAAAACTAATATGGGTTGGGCTTGGGGAGGGAGGGACAGTTACTGCGGAGCAGCAATAGACATCAATGGACTTTTTTTTTTACAGCATGTATTTAAAAACTAGGTATTTGACTCAGTGTGGTGCTGATGATGCAGTCTGATTCTGAATTGAAACAGCCTGGCCAGTCATGGGAGCTGAGATGCTCATTTTGTGGTTTGATATTGACAACTACTACATGCATTGGGTGAGGCAGCCTCCACGGAAGTGGCTTGAGTGGCTCATTCAGTATGACAGTCCTATTAATGCATAAACCCAACATAACCCTGAGATCAAGAGTCGATTCTCCATCTCAGTGGAGTGGACAGCTCCAATTTCTATTAACAAATTAACAGCTTCCAGGAGGGAGATACCACCATGTATTACTGTGCAGGAGAGCCACAGTGATATGATATGAGCTATGAATTGTTGGTAGCAGAACAATTTGCCTCCTATGGTCTATATCACTAAATGTGCTCACTCTGTGCTCATTCATGTTAGTGACTGACATGAATCTCAGCCACATACTGCTGCTCCTGCCTTCTGACCGTGTTCCAACCTGAGAAACAAGTAAACCGAAAGTGGGTGACGTGAAGAAGGCTGATCAGGACACGGATCAGCTGTTTGCTGGGCAGTGTCATGCAGATCAAAGGAAAGAGCCAACCTATGATTGCCAACCAGCTCTCTCCTTTGAAATACATGAAGTTTCCACCAGCAAACCAAAACTGTGTCATGATCAGCCTGGATGATGATTGGTGTGGCACTGTTGTGCCCCTTGCACACTGCTCTGCATTGGACTGACAGTGTCACATCTTTCAAACTCCACTCTCATAACAAAATGTTCACTGCACGCACACACGTGTCAAACATACAAAAATATAAGATCTTTATTCAGAGATGGTAAAATTTTGTAAAAGGTAATGTAATGACCAAAATGTACTTTTTTATTTGTTATTTATATTTCTGATGCTTTATTTCTTTTCTTTGGGTGGGGGGTATTATTATATAAGTTAATAGGACCTATGTGGGGTGTCTCTTATGGTAAAGAGACTCCAAGCAAGAGGTTTGGGTGAGAAGACCACAAAGTGAATCTGACTGGTACTAGTTATCCAAACCTCTTATACCATAAGATACACCCTGCAGAGACCCTATTAACTTTGCATGAATTACTTGAGTTAGCTAGATTGATTTGCTTATTTTATTTCAAAATTGGTGACCGGGAAAGGTGCACTGTGCCAAGACTTGTTCTCAGGCATGTCCCGGAGGAGGGGGCAACAGGAAATACGAACTGGCACATACTGGGTGGAATGAGATGACTTAAGTACAAACATGCATAACTGTTGTAACAGCAGTAATACCAGCACAGTAATATTTCAATTTATATGCCCCAAATAAAGGAGATACACAGTAGATAGTTAAAATCAGACAGTTGCACAACAAAGAAATGATCAAATATAAAAAAAAATTCAGATTACACTAGGAGAAAAAGTCTGCAGAGGTGAGCAAAGTCAAGAGACAGTGAACTGAGAGCAGGAGCAAGAGGGAGAAAAATTAGACTGCAAGAGTGTGTGAGAGAGAAGTAAGAAGTGCAAGTTAAAGAGAGGATAGGAGAGAGTTTCAAAGTGATGGCAGGCACACAGAGATGGAAGAATGTCCACTAGTAGTCATCAAGCAACAGGGGATAGAAAAGGAATGGGTTTTGGTGGAACAAAGAGAGTAGAAGGAGGGAACAGATGTCCAAGAGATACAGTAAGAGGGAAGGGACAAAAAACAGAATTCAGAGAGGAGAAAAGCACCATGGGTGAGGTGCTGAGAGGATACAGAGGGAAAGGAAAGGTTTTGGAAAAGGGATCAGTGATAAGCTAGAGGAGGAGAGTGTTACAAAGTGGCAAAAGGAGTGAAAGGGGGGTCCAGTCTTGCCAGTGTAGATTTGGCGCTGGACACCTCTGTGAACCATATACACACAGTCAAACAGTGGTAAGATCATCTTGAGAAGGGTCTCATGTCAGACTGGGAGAGGAAGGCAGGATTTATTCCAGTAAAAGGAATCAGGCTTGTCACATAATATTTTAAGGATGCCGTTGGCATTGACTGGGAAGTCAAGATGGCTTCAAGCCACAGGCAAGGTATTTGAGACTGGGGGTGACTTTGAGGGGAGCACCATCAAGGGTTTTAAAGATAGAAACCAGTTCTGTATACTAAGCCATTGGCACATGCCAAAAAACAATCAAAGTGGGTTGGAGCAGAGCTGGTGCTGAACACTGTCAAAATCATGGTTTAGGGACCATTCCAGAAGGGAGACTGAGGCTCCAGTTGCACAGATTTACTGTATCATCAGTGTACATGTGGACATATGCCAAGAAACAGACCAAGGGAAGGTGGTTAAGTAAAGTTGAGAAAAGGATTGGCCCCAAAATAGATCCTTCAGGAACACCATAGTAAATTGGGAGGGAAAAGGAAAAGGGAATCCCCAATCTAGAATGAAACCAATCTTGAGCACAGACTGAAAGCCCAACACACCTCAGCTTATCCAAAAGTAAAGGGTGGACAACAGCAGGAGTCCAGATAATCTTCAAGACCAAGAAGTATTTATTGCTAACTTCTTCAACCTGGTAGTATTGAGATCTAAGTGAATGTAGTACCATCCATAGACAGTCTAGCACCCCACCAAACCAAGTCTCAGAATCATTGGGCACCTGAAACCACTGGCTCACTTTGCCTGATACTGCCAAGGAGTCTGATACACTTCTGCACTGCTACATAGTGCTGCAACCTTATTTTTAACATTTTGCCAAGCTATAACAACCCTTCTGGCCAGCCATAGAGCAACTGTTAACACTGTCTTATGCACTATCGAAAACCGATATTAACGTTCTTGGTTCTGTCCCTGCCCCTTCAGTTCAGACTCTGTTAGCACATGGACCCATGGCTGGCGGCATCACATGTACTGCTGATTACAGGAATATCTACCAAATATAATTTAAATGTGATTGGTAGGAAAAAATTCTTAAAATCTGAAAGTGGCTGCAAAAAAGCTAGAGTAATAAATATGCACTGCTGACATCAAGGCTTTTTTACCTCTATTTATAGTCTGCATTACCCCATGCCAGTTACACACTGGGAGCCAAAATGGTCTGTCTGAATTCAGAAGTCAAACTGAACTCATGTGGCTTGACGTAATGCCAAACTGAATCTGATAATGGCTTACTTCTGTTACCCTTACTCTAAACACAAATTACCAAAAAATTGCTGTCCTAAATTTATTTATAGAATGAGTTTTACCAGGAAAGGTCAGCTGAGCTGTAAACAGCTAATTTCCAGATGCGTCCTAGTGGATGGATACATAAGAAAGCACTACGATAATACTTCATAACATTTATTACTCTCCTCAGAAGTTGGCGAGCTTAAAAATGGTGGCGACCCCATCCTGTACTAGGTATTACCAAGGGGAAGGGGACCTGTTGCATATCTTCAGGAATTGTCCGAAGATAATTCCACTTTGGACAGCTATTAAAAGTGGAGTGGATCCGTTACTAGGTTTGGAGGATCTCTTCACACCCGAAATAGGTCTGTTGGGAGATGTAGCTCATATTCTAGTCAAGAATAGAAAGTTTCATATATCTTTAATCTCGGCTTCTCTCAAAAAAGTTGTTCTCAGACATTGGAAGGACTCTGTCATGATCAGCTATACTGAATGGTTAGAGGAATTACTTGCCAGCCTCAGGGTCGAGAGGATGATTGCTATCCTTCAGAATAAACTCCCTAGGTTTAATAAGATTTGGGGTCCCCTTTATGCTATTTACTCATTATAGTACAGGAAAGGTCCCCTCTTGGATAAAAATGGTACGATAAGGTGTCTTGTGCTGGGGGGGGGGGAGATTTGGGGCCATGGCAGAGGATGGATCCAGTTATTATCTGTGATATGTATGAATGTATATTCATTTGGATGTCAGAAACACAAATCCAGGCACTCACCACCACAAAAGAACTTGGCCCAGAAGGGAAACATTTTAAAAGGATTTATTGAATTGCCTGACGCGTTTCTGGTCCCACTGGACTCTTTATCAAAGGCTAAATGAGGCAGAAAAAAATGCACACATATATAACCCTAGAATAGATCACATGACAAATTACATCAATTAAAAAACACAAATAAAATGTGTCTAACAATGAAGCAGTACTACATTCCTCCATGGAATTCTATATATCTAACAGGCAGAACACTAATTACTTCAAACATTCAATGAATAAAAACAGCAGTACTACTTTAACAATTATACAACATTAGAAAACTACATTCCTCCATGGAAATCAATATAGGTAACAGGCAGAACACTAATTACTTCAAACATTCAATGAATAAAAACAGCAGTACTAGTTTAACAATTATACATCATTAGAAAACTACATTCCTCCATGGAATTCAATATATCTAACAGGCAGAACACTAATTACTTCAAACATTCAATGAATAAAACAGCAGTACTAGTTTAATAATTATACATCATTAGAAACTACATTCCTCCATGGAATTCATATCTAACAGGCAGAACACTAATTACTTCAAACATGCAATGAATAAAATAAACAGCAGTACTAGTTTAACAATTATGCATCATTAGAAAACACATCAACTCAAACATGTCTAATAATGATATCATTAGTACCTAAAGTCCACATGCAAGGAAAAGGAACATAGAAGTGTGGGGGATTTACAAAAGGGGAAGAAAACCAGCTTCACTTTCTCAATAGACTAACGTCTTTCTTCTAAAAAGGCTTTAGATCAAAATTACCATTTAAACCTGTACTAATAGTTGCTTTTAATTGCAAAATCAAAAGCTTCTCTTTAAGAATCAAATTTCTATAATTACTCCCAGGTTTCCGAGATACTTTATCAATAGCCATATACTTAAAAAATGTTTACACTTATCGCTTTACATGCTAAAATATGTGCTGCCGTGGCATAAAGTAAATCTTCTCTTAATATAGCCCGTTGGTGCTCACCAACTCTAATCTTGATACTCCTTTTCGGTTTTCCCCACATAAAGGCATTACACGAGCAGGTTGCCAGATAAATCACACCACTCATGTGTTACAAGATGTAAATTGTCTAATTGTAAATTCTTTGGTATTGTTAATGGTTGAAAAAGTTTTACCATTATTCACAACATCACAATAAATGCATTATTACATTTAAAGCAACCAAAGGGTTGTATTAACCATGTATTTGTTTGTGTATCTACAAAATGGCTATGTACAAGACTATCCTTTAGACTAGCTGCCTTTCTAAATGTAATTCTTGGTGACTGTTCTTCATATTCTCAAGATTTTTTTCCACTAATAGAACCCTCCAGTGTTTACTTATAACCTCAGAAAAAAACTTTGCATGTGACGAATAAGTTGTAACAACATTAAACCGTGAATCATGTGTATTATTCACACTTGATGGCTGTAATAATGTATTTCTGTCTGTATTCATTGCCTTTTCTCTTGCTTATGAAATATTTGTACTACTATAACCCCTCTCCTTAAACCTTGCTTCCATTACATCTGCATTCATCACAAAACTATTATCTGTACTGCAATTTTTTTTAACTCTTAAAAATTCACCTTTAGGGATATTTTTAGTCATATGGACTGGATGACAACTAGAAGCCATCAAAACAGTATTACCATCTACATTTTTTCGAAAAATCTCTGTTTCAAAACTACCATTTGCCGTTTTCATTATAGAAATATCCAAATATGGAAGTCGATCATTAGCTATATTAAAAATAAAACGCAGATGGTCATTTGTAGAATGTAAAAAACTAATAAATTCTTGAAATTCAGATTGAGTTCCTTTCCATAACAAAATTATATCATCTATAAAACGCTTCCATAAAACAATTTTATTAAGAAATGGATTGATTGCTGAATAAATGAATTCTCTTTCCCACAGTCCAACGTATAGATTAGATACTGAAGGTGCACAAGTTGCTCCCATGGCTGTCCCTTTAATTTGCTTGTAAACAGATTGATTAAACAAAAATACATTGAAAGTTAAAACATATTCCATCAATTTTAAAAGAAAATCTATAGGTGGTCCTTTGTAACTTGGGTCACTATTTAGAAAAAATGCCATAGCATCTAAAGCACCATTATGGGGAACATTAGAATAAAAAGATTCTATATCCAAAGAGATTAACAAAATGTCACTCCACATGTAAAGTGCTCAAAAGATTTAAAACATCCCTAGTGTCTTTTAAATAAGAGGGCAATTTTCCACATACATTCGTGAAAAGAATCCAAATAACGAGAGAGAGGCTCAGTCAGGACCCCACCCCACTAATAATCAGACGTCCAGGAGGGTCTTATCAAAGTTTTATGTATTTCGGTAACAAATAAAATGTAGCCATAATAGGATGGTCTTTAATTAAAAAATCCCTGACATGCTTAGAATATGTCCTTCCATATATACATTTATTTTCTTTCATCGGTAATACTTTTAAACTCCCATGTTGGATTATAATCTAATTTAATAAAAATTATTGTCCCCAAGTTGTCTCTGAACTTCTCTCAAGTAATCTTTTTATCCATAATGACTACAGATCCACCCTTATCTGCCTGTTTGATAACAATAGAAGATTCTTGTTGTAAAACTTTATAGCATTTTCTTTCATCTACAGTTAAATTATCAAACCATTATGGGGCAAATTGTCAAACAAATTATTCAAATCTCACTCTACTAGCTGGCGAAAATGTTAACGGCTGAACATGAAGGGGGACAAAGGTGGAGTTTGGTCGACAGGTATCTCAAAGGCAAATCTAACATGGAATTCTGATTATCACTACAAAAAGCTATCGAAATTCAGCTTTCTACATAACAGACTAACATCAATCAGCGTCTGTATCTTATCAATTGGTGTAGTAGGAACAAAATTTAGACCTTTACAGAGTAAGGTCCTTTCAGATTCAGATAAATTATAGCTTGAAAGGTTAATAACTTTCATATCTGATACAGTAGTCTCTCCAACAGAAGAACTGGGGCTTACCTCCTCCTCCTCCCCCTCCGGAATAGTCTCCGATTCGGATACCTCTGATGTATCCTTGGTAATAAATGTTGTCTCCTCCCGTCTCCCTTTTCGTGTTCTCTTCTCTTCCATCTTCTCTCTGAAAAGTTAATCTTGGACTCCGTGTAGCTGGAAGTTCTGTTGATTGGGGGTATGTTCGAAAATAGGAGGAGGAGGCCCGATGTTGTGGAAAAATCTCTTGTTGTCCCAGAGTACGCTGGTGTTCTATTTTCTCCTCTAAAAAAGGACCACGATTATCAGAAATATTTTCTTCACTTTCAGCTTCACTAATATCCGTACTGAAATCAAAGGACACATTATTTTTTAAAATTCCTTTGTGTTTATTGTCTCTCAACTTCCATGTATACATTCGACCTGTTTCATAGTCTCCCTTGTCCCTTATAAACTTGGTTTGTTTAATTCTTTTTAAATCAGCATCCAGTTTATGTATTGTATTTTTTAACTTGCTGTTTAAACTGTTCAACTCATCCACTTCATTCTGACACAGTTGTAGAACCTCTGCTTCATATTGCAAATCCTTTCCTTCTGAATGAAGTGGACTCAGTTTTAATTAATCCTCAAGCTTTGTCTTTGAAGGAAACCTACAGGAAACTTGAGAAATTAACTTTACAATGTCGTAGGATCTACTGGACAAAAACGAACATGGAAGCTTACATACAGGTAAAACGCACATTCCAAGAGACTTACGCTTAGACCTTAAACCTGCATATGGTCAAGATAACAGTAAATTCATGCAAGAATGGGAAAACATTTTATCGGAAGCTAGTTTTAAACTTATTGGTTTAATTATAACCTTTTTAACGGAACAAGAATGTGGTATAAAAGAAGACCTAAAGCAATATGAAGCAGAGGTTCTACAACTGTGTCAGAATGAAATGGATGAGTTGAACAGTTTAAACAGCAAGTTAAAAAATACAATACATAAACTGGATGTTGATTTAAAAAGAATTAAACAAACCAAGTTTATAAGGGACAAGGGAGACTATGAAACAGGTCGAGTGTATACATGGAAGTTGAGAGACAATAAACACAAAGGAATTTTAAAAAATAATGTGTCCTTTGATTTCAGTACGGATATTAGTGAAGCTGAAAGTGAAGAAAATATTTCTGATAATCGTGGTCCTTTTTTAGAGGAGAAAATAGAACACCAGCGTACTCTGGGACAACAAGGATTTATTCCACAACATCGGGGCCCTCCTCCTCCTATTTTGGAACATTACCCCCCCAATCAACAGAACTTCCAGCTGCGACGGAGTCCAAGATTAACTTTTCAGAGAGAAGATGGAAGAGAAAGAGAACACGAAGGGGGAGACGGGGGAGGAGACAACATTTATTACCAAGGATACAGACAGAGGTATCCGAATCAGAGACCGTTCCAGAGGGGGAGGAGGAGGTAAGCCCCAATTCTTCTGTTGGAGAGACTACTGTATCAGATATGAAAGTTATTAACCTTTCAAGCTATAATTTATCTGAATCTGAAAGGACCTTACTCTGTAAAGGTCTAAATTTTGTTCCTACTACACCAATTGATAAGATACAGACGCTGATTGATGTTAGTCTGTTATGTAGAAAGCTGAATTTACGTGCTTTTTATGGTGATAATCAGAATTCCATGTTAGATTTGCCTTTAGATACCTGTCGACCAAACTCCACCTTTTGTCCCCCTTCATGTTCAGTCATAACATTTTCGCCATCTAGTAGAGCGGATTTGAATAATTTGTTTGACAATTTGCCCATAATGGATTTGATAATTTAGCTGTAGATGAAAGAAATGCTATAAAAGTTTTACAACAAGAATCTTCTATTGTTATCAAACAGGCAGATAAGGGTGGATCTGTAGTCATTATGGATAAAAAAGATTACTTGAGAGAAGTTCAGAGACAACTTGGGGACAATAATTTTTACATTAAATTAGATTATAATCCAACATGGGAATTTAAAAGTATTACCGATGAAAGAATAAATAATGTATATATGGAAAGACATATTACTAAGCATGTCAGGGATTTTTTAATTAAAGACCATCCTATTATGGCTACATTTTATTTGTTACCGAAAAGACATAAAACTTTGATAGACCCTCCTGGACGTTCAATTATTAGTGGGGTGGGGTCCCTGACTGAGCCTCTCTCTCGTTATTTGGATTCTTTCTTATGAATGTATGTGGAAAAATTGCCCTCTTATTTAAAAGACACTAGGGATGTTTTAAATCTTTTGAGCACTTTACATGTGGAGAGTGACATTTTGTTAATCTCTTTGGACATAGAATCTTTATATTCTAATGTTCCCCATAATGGTGCTTTTAGATGCTATGGCATTTTTTCTAAATAGTGACCCAAGTTACAACGGACCACCTATAGATTTTCTTTTAAAATTGATGGAATATGTTTTAACTTTAAATGTATTTTTGTTTAATCAATCTGTTTACAAGCAAATTAAAGGGACAGCCATGGGAGCAACTTGTGCACCTTCAGTAGCTAATCTATATGTTGACTATGGAAAGAGAATTTATTTATTCAGCAATTAATCCATTTCTCAATAAAATTGTTTTATGGAAGCGTTTTATAGATGATATAATTTTGTTATGGAAAGGAACTCAATCTGAATTTCAAGAATTTATTAGTTTTTTACATTCTATAAATGACCATCTGCGTTTTATTTTTAATATAGCTAATGATCGACTTCCATATTTGGATATTTCTATAATGAAAACGGCAAATGGTAGTTTTGAAACAGAGATTTTTCGAAAAAATGTAGATGGTAATACTGTTTTGATGGCTTCTAATTGTCATCCAGTCCATACGATTAAAAATATCCCTAAAGGTGAATTTTTAAGAGTTAAAAGAAATTGCAGTACAGATAATAGTTTTGTGATGAATGCAGATGTAATGGAAGCAAGGTTTAAGGAGAGGGGTTATAGTAGTATAAATATTTCACAAGCAAGAGAAAAGGCAATGAATACAGACAGAAATACATTATTACGGCCATCAAGTGTGAATAATACACATGCTACATGGTTTAATGTTTTTACAACTTATTCGTCACATGCAAAGTTTTTTTCTGAGGTTATAAGTAAACACTGGAGGGTTCTATTAGTGGAAAAAAATCTTGAGAATATAGCAGAACAGTCACCAAGAATTACATTTAGAAAGGCAGCTAGTCTAAAAGATAGTCTTGTACATAGCCATTTTGTAGATACACAAACAAATACATGGCTAATACAACCCTTTGGTTGCTTTAAATGTAATAATTGCATTTATTGTGATGTGAATAATAGTAAAACTTTTTCAACCATTAACAATACAAGGGAATTTACAATTAGACAATTTACATCTTGTAACACGAGTGGTGTGATTTATCTGGCAATCTGCTCGTGTAATGCCTTTTATGTGGGGAAAACCGAAAGGAGTTTCAAGATTAGAGTTGGTGAGCACCAACGGGCTATATTAAGAGAAGGTTTACTTTATGCCACGGCAGCACATATTTTAGCACGTAAAAATGATAAGTGTAAACTTTTTTAAGTATATGGCTATTGATAAAGTATCTCGAAACCTGGGGGGTAATTATAGAAATTTGATTCTTAAAAGAGAAGCTTTTTGATTTTGCAATTAAAAGCAACTATTAGTACAGGTTTAAATGGTAATTTTGATCTAAAGCCTTTTAGAAGAAAAGACGTTAGTCTATTGAGAAAGTGAAGCTGGTTTTTCTTCCCTTTTGTAAACTCCCACACTTCTGTGTTCCTTTTCCTTGCATGTGGACTTTAGGTACTAATGATATCATTATTAGACATGTTTGATTTGATGTGTTTTCTAATGATGCATAATTGTTAAACTAGTACTGCTGTTTATTTTTATTCATTGAATGTTTGAAGTAATTAGTGTTCTGCCTGTTAGATATATTGAATTCCATGGAGGAATGTAGTTTTCTAATGATGTATAATTGTTAAACTAGTACTGTTGTTTTTATTCATTGAATGTTTGAAGTAATTAGTGTTCTGCCTGTTAGATATATTGAATTCCATGGAGGAATGTAGTTTTCTAATGATGTATAATTGTTAAACTAGTACTGCTGTTTTTATTCATTGAATGTTTGAAGTAATTAGTGTTCTGCCTGTTAGCTATATTGAATTCCATGGAGGAATGTAGTTTTCTAATGTTGTATAATTGTTAAAGTAGTACTGCTGTTTTTATTCATTGAATGTTTGAAGTAATTAGTGTTCTGCCTGTTAGATATATAGAATTTCATGGAGGAATGTAGTACTGCTTCATTGTTAGACACATTTTATTTGTGTTTTTTAATTGATGTAATTTGTCATGTGATCTATTCTAGGGTTATATATGTGTGCATTTTTTTCTGCCTCATTTAGCCTTTGATAAAGGGTCCAGTGGGACCAGAAACGCATCAGGCAATTCAATAAATCCTTTTAAAATGTTTCCCTTCTGGGCCAAGTTCTTTTGTGGTGGTGAGTGCCTGGATTTGTGTTTTTGACTTTTAGTTTTCCATGGCACCCCGTCCTAGTGCAAGCTCCTTTGTGGTTTTTGTATTCATTTGGATGTGCATGTTTCTCTTGGATGCATTCTCTATAATTATACCTGCAATAAAATCTTAGTGGGAAAAAAGAAAGCACTACGATATAAGGCAATTTAGTAACATGCGATAATTCAATGTGCAATGAGCAGCAGAGGATTTTGATATTATGTCATGGGAATGACGCAATCAGTGCAGTAAATAAGTTTTATAAAAGTGAGCAGAAGAGTGGCTAGAGAGCCTAACGGGGGATAGATATAGGAGCAAAGGAAGAGTTTAGTGCAGGAGCAGATATGCGTTTTGTAGTGTGGACTTTAAGAAGGACCTTCAATGAATATGTAGAAGAGGCAAACTGGATAGACTGGATAAGGTGAGAGAGGTGGGACCAAAGTAAGGGAAGTCTGTTGGAGACAGCAGACTGACCAGCTGAGATTTTGGCCTATAGAATGGAAAAGGAGCAAGAGTCAGCACAACATAGGGAGTAAGAGGACAGCTATTGGCAGGATAGGATGGAGGAGAGACTGCAGTGGAGAGAACCAAACCAAAACTTAGAAATGAGGAGGAACAGTGAGAGAGGTGCTGACCTTCAAAGAGAGAAGTGTGAGGGAAGAGTACCAGGAACACTGGTGGGTGCAGGGAGGGCAGCCCAGTGCAAAATGACAGAAAGAATAGAAATGGGGGTCCAGCATGACTAGGCTAGATATAGGAGCACCACTATGCAATGTTTCTATTTTTGTCTGATTTTCTTCTGAACCACAGAATGGAGAAACATCTTACTCCTTCCCCTAACAGGTTAGGACTAGACACTGTCACATGCTTAAAACCCTGTCCTTGCAGCAATATAACTATGTGATCAACCTTTTGCACACCATGTGACTGGATTAGCTTTTCACCCTTCCTGAAATATCACAGACTTTGCTGTTGAAGCACATCACATAGTTTCAGGACATGCAATATGCCTCAAAATTGGCAAAGTGGAATCCCATTGCAAGGTCTTTGCGAAAAGGGGAAGTTTGTGACTTTACCAAATCTTCCCCAGAGAAGGAACATTCTGCAACATCTTTATTCGCTACCCAATTTATTTGGCATGCAAAACATGAGCAAAACCAGGACTGTAGCCCATTTAGGACCTCCAGATTTAAAAAATAAGACACCGCAGGGCATTGGTAGTGTGATGATATAACAAACTCCTTTGGGTGCATTGTAAGGCACACAGTAACAGTGAATGCCTTTAGCCACCTGAGAAGGACCATTATACCAGCATTACCCAGACCCTGAAGTGCCTTATTGTCATTTTAAAATGGTCCTCAATTTTTCAGGCTGATTAAGATATAAAAAATGAATATCTGAATCAACTTATAGTTCACTGAGGGCAGTTCATGTGGATGTAGGAGCTCTTGTGCATTATGTATGGTTTGCAACTTTTGCTACATTGTTTCCACCCTGTAGGGAGTGCCTGAGTTTATGGACCTGGGCTAAAGGAAACTAGACCACCCATCCAGAGATATAGGAAGAGCTAGAGGCAGTGTGTGGGGGGGTGGAGGTGGGATGGAATTATGCGACCAGCCTGGAGGGCTGGTACCACCATGCTTTTGTAGTGTGATTCTGGTGGGCAGATCTTGTCAAGTGCTGCCCCCACTGACTGAACCATAGTCCAAAAGCCTTTGAATTCCTGTGGGAAGCCCATGAGGCTGTAAGGAGTGCTTGTGTAATATGAAAGTTTTGGTGGTTTTTGTTTCATTGTTTTCACCCTGCAGAAGGTGCCTGGGTATATAGACAAGGGCTAATGGGAACTAGACTGCCCCAAATCAGTAATGGATGTACAGCTGAACTCTTGTTGAAACCTTGCATTTAGGAGAGGAAAGACCCTGTGGAGAAACCTCTGTGGATCCAAGACCTTGGTTAGCCTTCCCTCCATGCTGAATTGAAGAAGAGAGCTGGATGTAAGCATTACATATTTGTATGATGTATTATGGATGTAGAACTCCAGCATGAGGAATCCCATTGCCTAAGTTGTACGGTGATATAAGTGGGAATGTTTCTTTCTGAAGCAGAAGACACAGCTCCTATTCAGAAGGAATGACCCGACTACTGGGAAGCATTGAAATCAAAAATGGAATAAGATGAGCTAGTAATCATGAAGTAATCATGATGATCATGGACTCAACCTGGAATAGGCATTGAAGGTCATCGATTCAATCTTGTCTGGAAAAGTATTCTATCAAATGTGGATACTGGACAAAAATCATTCTGTGTAAAAAAAAAATTTGAATGTATGTTTCTGTTGTGGTCCTGTCTGATTTGAAGGAAATTAGGAGGACACATTTGTTATGTTAGTTTGAAGTTGTTTTCTGGAGGTCAGTAAGTATGAGATGCTTTTTAAGGTTGAATGAAATGGTTGCTGAAGAAAACTCTTCAGGACTTAGGAAGCCAAAGAAAGCTAGGAGTAAGGATGTCCAAAAGATCAATTTTTGGAGAGAAGAATCCTTTTCGAGGAGTTCAGTAAGTTTCTTGATGACAGTGACATCTATAGGCTTCCTTGTAGTCTTATATGGTAAGTGGGTGCAAGAAGCCAGAGATGTCCAAATGAAATCATTCGCTTTTTGTGTATAAAAGTTCAGGTCATAATTAACTGATGAAATGAAGGTTTTTAACTCATTTGCTGCTTGGCATATAGTAGTAACTATTATAACATCTGACAGTTAAAGCAAGATAAATCAATTAGCTGCAGAATCAACTTCACTCAAAATGCAGATTGCTTGTACTCGGGTCTATGTGATAATGGCGAACGCCTAAAGGCAATCACCGTTATCGCCCAGTCAGAGTGCCAAACACATTTTCAGCACTCTGACAACCCTGGCACACCAGCACAATGGTGCCAGGACATATTTTACTACTTTCTGTGGGGCTGTGCCACCACCCCATGGGGGCTTTGCCCCGCACCCCCTACCTAAGGATTCTCAACTCCAGGGGATGCATGTTGGGGGTGAAAGTAGTAAAATAAAAGGTCTGGCTGGGTGCAACAAAAATCGCACCAGCGCCCGGACCCAAACCCAGTACCCTCAGCCACCCCAGCCATTGCCCAATCCCCGACACCATGCGGCAGCTCAACCAACAACCCGCAGCACCACCCCTACAGCCTCTCCACCCCTCCCAGCCCACGCCACTCCCACCAAGCATACACGATAGCGACATCCTGTCGCCTAGTTCGCCCACCCCCTCATCCAGTCGCCCTACCTGTCGGTCGCTGTGAGTGGATTGTGCAAGGAAGGTGTCGCCATAATGGATGGTGCCCTTCCTCATGTGCCCACTTCATGGATTACCCTTGTACTTGAAATCGATATCTAAGAGAGGGCCAAGTCAGGTGTTTCAGGAAGGACATTATGGGAGGGCAAGAGGCTCTGCCTTTGTTAATGATGTGGATGATGGGTTGATTTTCTGAATAAAATGTGATGGTTTTCAGCACCACACATGACCCCCATAAAAGTGCAATGGCAGTAATAGGATCCAGTTTGAAAATGGCTGAGGTAGCAGATGACCTGGGAATATCAGAAATCTCCAGAAGCCAGGGAACAGAAAAACAGTCATCATCATATATGGCTGTAAAACCATGCACTGGAGAGGAATCTGAGAATTCTTATGGCTCATTGGCTGGAAGATCATCATTGAAGATCATGGACATACCATTCCATTACTGTGGGAATGTAGACCACAGGGACATTTTCAAAGGAGATGCGCCAGCGCATCTCAAGAAATGCGCCACAGTGCGATATTGAAAGAGCAGGGATGTGCCACGCAAATCTAAATGTGCCACAATGCAACTATAATGTATGTGGCGCATCTGGAGGGGCCATTCCCATGAATGTGAGGTGCATCGCTATATTCAACCCAAATTGCCAGCACATGTGTGGCACATCTCCAAAAATGCGCCCACAGAGATAGGCATAAAAGGAGGTGGCCTAAGTGCAAGCCACCCACAGGCAGCCAGCAGAACAGCAGGAGGCAAACAATAGATGGGTCAGCATTCCTCATGATGGAGGTAATGAGGGGGTGTGAGGAGATGGGCAGAACAGCAACATGGCAGTGGAAGAGCCTGTAGGCAGTATGTCCAACAGAGACAGTACCGTGCCTGTGTCACCTATGAACTGCTGATCGACACAGAGATTGTAGGCTGGTACCAACTCAACAGGGATATTCTGAGACAGCTCTGTGAGCTGTGCCATGATGAACTGCAGGCACCCATCAGAAAGAGTCATGCCATTTTGATGGAGACAAAGGTGACAGCAGCAGTGTGCTTGCTTGCCACAGGCACCTTCCAGATATCAGTGGTTGACACCACTGGGATCACACAGTCTGCCATATCCTGTCTCCTCACAGAGTTCCTCACCGCTCTGCTGCCACATGCTTTGGAGTTCATTCAATTCCCTAGCACACAGGCAGAGCTGAGAGAAAACATGCAGCAATTTCACAGGGTGGCATGCATGCTGGGTGTGACAGGGGCCATTGACTGCACCCATGTGGCCATCAGGGCACTATCTGGCCTGGACGGTGTAGCATACATGAACCAGAAGGGCTACCATTTCATCAACTTCCAGGTGGTGTGCAATGCCACAGGGTGTATCACCAATGTCTGTGCCACACACCCTGGGAGTACACATGATGCCTTCATCTGGCACCATTCGGCATCATGCCACCAGTTTGAGGGTGTGGACATCCCAACTGGCCACTTAGTGGGTGAGTTGGGCAGGACCCCATGCCCATACTATGTACTCCATGACACAACACACAGCTGGTGGTAGTGTGGGGGGTGAGGGGTGGGGGAAGAGTGACAGGGACAGTGAAATGGCAAACAGCCATTTTGAACTGTGGAACCTGGGGTCCTCCCCGACCAGGACACACAGATACAGAGACAGTGGTGTGTAAGGCCACAGGGCAACCAGGGCAGGGGTGCTGCACAGCAAGCACATGTGGCAGTGTGTGTGAAGCAACAGATGCCCCCAGCCACTACCATTGTCCTGGACATGGATGAGCACAATGGCTGGATAGGACAGTGGCACAGTGCCCACACAAGCAAGCATGGGGCCTACAGGACTGGGGAGAGGTTGGTTGAGCCATGCCCGGCCAGGCTGCAAGCAGGACAGATATGTAGGGTCCCACAATGGCAATACAGGGGCTGTGCAGGTAGGGAGGTGTGAATGGCACCCAGGTGGACAGGCAGTGGCAGCATAGACAGGCAAAGGGGGTGGCGGTTGTGTCAGGCCATGCACACACACCTGAGTGAAACTATCTTGTCTCTGTCCCTCCAGGTGACAGTGCACACCCCCTGCAGCCATGGCTGCTCACCCCCATATGATGGCCCAGTAGTGAGGCTGAGGAATGATACAATGAGGCACACACTGCAACATGCAACATCATCAAGTGTGTGTGTTTGGCATGCTAAAAATGTGATTCAGATGCCTTGACAGGTCCATTGGTGCCCTACAATACAGCCCTGACAAGGCCTGTGGGATATTTCTGGCCTGTTGCATGCTACACAACATGTCCATAGATCATGGAATACTTGTTCAGGTGCAGGAGGGTGACGGTACAGATAAGGATGAACCCCAGGGTGGGGGTGGCAACCAACCCTGGAAAGAAGGGACCCACAATTGGCTGCAAGGGCACAGTGGCACAGGGACACCATTGTGGAGGAGCATTTTGGTAACCAGAGGTGAGTAACCCAGGAGGAACCAACTGGGCAACCAGTCACACACACTGACACAAGGTGGGGACACACACACAGACATGCAGGTAGGCAGCTGAAGAGTGCACTGCAGAGTGCACACAATCATGAACTGGCATCCAGTACAGTGCCACCAAGGACAGGGTCAACACAGTGTCAGTGTGGAGACTGGAATGGATCAGAGGGTATCTGCCAGCACACATGCATGGCAGATACAGTGCTACACTCATCACGCCCATGCCACACAGCACAACACCACTGTCCCCACACATGGCCATTTCCACACACAGACAGCAAAGGGAGGTGTGACATCCAGGTGTGTGTGTGCCATAGATTGTGGCCCTGGCCACTGCCAGCCTGGTGCTTGGTCAGCAACAGCAGCAGGGTACCGATGACATGCCAACTGCAGTCAGCAGGACTCAGCATGAGCCAGTACAGCTGCTGTAGCCATGTGAGCAGCCACGCATTGGCTGGGCATATGCCACAGGCAGGTCACAAGCCACAGAGGGTGAAGACTCCACCCGTGCAGGGGTTGACTCAAGAGACCATGACTGGGTGCTCATGGGTGTCGCAGTCCTGAAGTCCAGATGGGATCCGGGGATGTTGGGGATGATGTTGGCTGGAGATGGCCTCAGCATCAATGGGACCACCTGACACCATGCCATGGGGGTGCTCATGGTGTGGCAGGAACTCCTGCAACCACGAGACACCAGGGAAGCAAAGCCCACTACAATGGCCTGTGCAATCCTGTCCAGTGCAGCGGTCATGGCCAACCACAGTTGGCGTAACTCACCAAGCATCTGCATGTGTCTCATGGCACCATGCTCATCCATGTGCCCCACCTGCACCTGCAGTCCATGTAGCTGCTTCCTGAGTGCCACCTGGCCTGACACATTTTTCTGCAGGAGCTGAGTGTGCTTGTCAGGCCTGTCAGCAGGTGATGCATTGGGGGCGGGGGGGTTCCGGCCTACTGTGCCATGTCCCTCATCTGGGAATGCCACACAGGAGGCCACTGTTTGGATGGGAACTTTGCGTGAGCATGCATGGTGGGCCCTGGGGCAGGCTGGACATGGTCCCCTGCTGGCCATTGCAGCACCACAGCACCTTGCTGGACAGTGCAGGCAGTTCCAGACCCCACAGCAGCACTGCATCCCCGACCACCCCCAGCTGCTACAACAGCTGGCAGTGGGGGCACACTGGGGAGGTGCATGTGTGGGCACAGGACCACCCGCGCTGCCTGTTGCTACCCGTGTGTGTGTACCAAGTCAGTGGTAGGGTGGGTGCCACCTGTGTGTCCCCCTCTCTGTGTGGCATCATCACCATCATCATCATCATCATTATCCTCCTCCTCCATGGCCGGTGGAAGCAAGGGGATGTCATCCTCCAACAGAAGACTGGACAAGGGATCATCGTCAGCCAACCCCAGTAGGTTCAACAGCATGCATGTTGAACCATGGTCTTCAGCATCAGCCACAGCTCTAGAGGATGTTGACAGCATGGTCTTGACCTCTGCTGGTGCCACTGGATGGGCACCAGACTGTGAAGCATCCCTGAGGTGTGATGGAGCTGAAAGGCAGAAAAGAAAGCATGGTGAGTAACACATGGCTGCAATGCAGGTAAGCAACTAGATATGGGGGTGTGTGCAACAACACCAGCAAAAAAGCATTCTTTGAACACCCATATACAAATACAAAACATGAAATCAGACAACACATCACATGTAAATCAGATCATGTGATATACATACTACAGTGTCCCTGTGACAAATTATATGTAGGGAAAACTAAGGGAGAATTAAGAAATAGAATAAGTCGACATCAGGATAGGGATCAGCACTCTACAATTGCAAAACAATTTAATGCAGCTAGCCACTCTGCCACATCTCTCAGATTCTGGGGGTTAGAGAGGGTCAATGAGCCACAAGGAATGAATAACAGTTGTGATGATTTGGTACTGAAAAGGGAAGTATATTGGATTTATACAATTGACTGCTTAAATCCACAGGTCGGCCTTAATGAAATCTGTGACTGGAATCTTTATTGGTGACCAACACATGGAATCCAGCTCAGTCTTTTGGAGATGAAAACTGGATTTAAAACAGACATCTGGATATGAGGGAAGCATAATCTGAAAATCAATGGAACTAAGGGATTATTTGGATGAGAATGAATACATCAGAGTCATAGATCATGAAATCAAGAGCAATGACATCAAAGGACAGATATACAATATACTAATGTAAAGACAAATTAACAATACTGCATCATCAAAAAATCTATTTGAACTACCAGATGTACTAACAGAATCATAGGAGATACAGGAACCTATATTTAATTTAAGGGTTTGAGATAAAGGATAACACTGTGTGTATAACAATTGTGACACAACAAGTTATTGTACTGATGGAGATTCAAGGAACTCTGACTTACTGCTGTGTTATGCATATCAGCTGATCTTTTGACCTTTAATCTGAATGGAAATTAGTAGTGGTATCTGTATCTCAAACAAATATGAAAGACATGTCAAATGACATGAAAGAATTATGGTAGCTATGGGTTGTTATGCTAACGTGCTCACTATTACCTTAATAGGAGTACTATCTGACTTTGTGACCTCCCACTGAAGGACAAGACAGCCGTAACAAGAAAATTCTTTAAAGATTTTAAGGAAGAAATGAGCTACAGTACTAATAGTTAGTTATATGATTGTAATTTCTTCCCCTGATGTACATACTGCCTGATCTCTTGACCTCCCATTAACAAGATAGTCAATAATGGGATACGTTTTAAAGTATGTAAGACTATAAGATATCGCAACCAACTTGGGCCACATTTGTGACATGCTTGATAACGGATTCAGTAACCTCCCACTGTAGGTCTGGCTTTGTTGTGAAAGAGACAGCTTGAAATATTAAAAGGTCTAGCAAAACAATATTGGTCAGGTTCTCTTTTTGCCTGATATTGCTCGGGCCACTTTAACCCCTGAACATATTTATTCAAGCACCTTCTTTTCTTAGAGTTATTGCTCACAATTTAGGGACAGAATATTTAACATGTTATTCATGGAGGAATTGCTCTTGTAACCAAAAAAATTAAATAAAAGAAGGAACTAGGAACATTATCAAAAAATTATTAAAAAATTCTATCATTGGCAAGTAGCCAAGGGTGGGGGGCGAACCGCCTTCTGGCCACATCCAAAGACCTCATGTGGTGCCTCTCCTACCATTACTCTACTGCATAGTTTCTGTGAGTGGCTGCTTTCCATTTCCCAAGGACAGAAGGAGGGCCTGATCCTGGAATGGGCAGGGTTAGCGCATCATCACTGATGCCGGTTCCCCCCACTTCTCATGGTATTTAACCACACATGTACAAGAGTTCAGGCTCTCCCTGATCCATGGAGATGCAAAAACCTCTGCACCTACTGACTGCCTGGTTGAGTCTTATTTTTGAATCAAGTCTATGAAAGGCTTTTTACATTAGTGAGAAGCACAATAAGCGCCCTTCAGAGAATGTTTAAGCATTTAAAAAAAATGTTTTTTAAACTTATTATCTATGGTCCAGCACCCCTGATTGTACCCCCACCTCGTGGACAGCTATACATATGTAGGTACATGTACTAACCTTAGGGCAGAGGCACTTATCATATAAGCATAAGTGTCAGGATCTGTGTTCTACTGTATTTTACTAATGCATATTGTGCTCCATCATGTTTTACTGGTATAAGAAATGCTTTTTCCTCTGTTTTCACAGTATTATTATAAGTAAGACAATAGTGCCATCTTTAGTAATTGTACTGCTATTATGACCTTGGGGGCCCACAGTAGTTCATTGTTAGCCTAACTATGCAAGCTAAGCAACTTCTCATGTTAGTTAGATATTTATTCAGGCCACCTGATAATGTCCAATTATATACTTTTTATGTATCTTCTTTAGTAGTTACCATAGCAATTATCGGGGTATAAGACCCTATGTAGCAGGTAGCTTCTCTGAGATGAGAGACTGCTTTACCTAGGTAAGGAAAACTGGTTAGTTCTCCCAGTGATAACACTGTTGGTAGTAAGATTGTATTATTGATCTGTAATAAATTTCATTTATTACATGATACCACTTATCTGTTGTCTCTTCCTTTGTGCCGTTCCACCAAGAACCCGAGAAAGGTAATTTATTACCACCTTACATTTGGTTGGAAGGTACAATAGAAGATTCCATTCAATTTATTTGAATGTCGTGTAGTGTATTGTGATTTTCATCTACTTGGACCTACTCGCGCTTACAGTGGTAGCGACTGTGGCAGACCCACACTGTCTTGATGTCGGGCATGGCAGACCCACCCCGGACGCCCTTACACTCCCTCTGCAAGTGACAGCGTACTGCCTTGGTATCACCGTTCACCCACCGGAGACTGGAAAGTGGTTGGGTGATGGTGCCAAGTATTTTGTCCAGTTCTGCAACTGCCTCTTTGTTTGTTTGTCTACTCCTTATTTGTCATGCCTGAACTTTGCACTGAACTGAGACTCAACGTCTCAAACTACCTCACATCCCATGGCAGATGGACAGATTTTGCACTGGATGCAAAGTCTGCAGACAATCCATTGCTGCAAATATAATAGCAATACTTAGAGTCCAAACAAACAATCAAGAAATACAACCTACATAGATACATAGACAGTGTCAGCAGATAAGGGCCTATGGCCCACCCAGTCTGCCCATTTGAGCGTGTAAGTTCAGTTTGTTTTCCTAGAAGTCTGTTGCCCCTTACCCCTGACCTCCAGAATTCCTTTATGTCTATCCCATGCATTCTTAAATCCCGTGATTGTTTAGCTCCCACCACTCTCTGGCAGGGTGTTCCACTTGTCCACCACCCGTTCTGTGAAGAAATTCTTTCCATGTTTCCTCTGAATCGTTCTCCCTCCAACTTCATCCCATGCCCTCTAGTCCTGGAACATCTTTTTCACTTAAAATAGTGTTTTCCTGCACCCTGTTCCTCCCTGTAAGATACTTGTATGTCTCTATCATATCCCCTCTCCTCCTCCTCTCCAGGGAGTACATGTTCAGTTCCTTCAACCTGTCTTCATAGGACTTGTGATGCAATCCATGCACCATCTTTGTTGCCCTCCTCTGAACCTTCTCTCAATTCTTTTTGTCTATGTCTCATTTAGGTATGGTTTCAGAACTGTACACTGTACTCCAGGTGGGGCCTCACTAGTGTCTTGTATAGCGGAATTATGACCTCCCTTTTCCTGCTGGTGATGCCCCTGCCTATACATCCCAGCATCCTATTTGCTTTACCTGCTGCCTTGTCACACTGTTTCTCTACCTTGAGGTCATCAGAGATGATAACCCCAAGATCCCTTTCCTGCTTGGTGCATGCTATATCCTCACTCCCCAACTGATATATTGTGCCAGGGTTTTTGTGCCCCATATGCATTATCTTGCACTTCTTTGCATTGAATTTCAACTGCCAAACCCCTAACCATTCTTCAAGTTTCTGCAGGTCGCTTCCCATTCTGTCTACACCCTCTGGTGTGTCTACTCTGTTACAGAGCTTTGTGTCATCAGTGAACAGTGAAATTCTGCCTTCTAGGTCCTGCGCCATGTCACTGATGAAGATGTTGAATAGAACCGGTTCCAGCACTGATCCCTGTGGTACCCCACTGGTCACTCTTTACTCTGTGGAGTGACAGCCATTTACCACCACCCTCTGTGTCCTGCCACCCAGCCAGTTACCTACCCACCACACTACTGTCCTGCCCACACCCATATTCCCCAGTTTGTGTAATAGTCTTCTGTGTGGCACAGTGTCAAAGGCCTTGCTGAAATCCAGATAGGCCATGTCCACTGCCCTCCCCTGATCCACCTCCCTAGTCACCCAGTCAAAAAATTCAACGAGGTTGGTCTGACATGACCTCCACCTGGTGAAACCATGCTGCCTTGGGTCCTGTAGTCCATTAACAACCAGATGTTCCACCAATCTCTCCTTCAGTAGTGCTTCCATGATCTTCCCCACTACCGAGGTGAGGCTGACTGGTCTGTAGTTCCCTGCTTCCTCTTTGTTCCCACTTTTGTATAAGGGGACTACATCTGCTGTCCTCCAGTCTTTGGGTACCTCCCCTGTTTCCAGTGATCAGCTAAACAGGATAGCCAGAGGTTCAGCCACCACCTCTCTTAGTTCTTTAAGGACCCTGGGGTGCACCCCATCTGGTCCCATTGCTTTATCAACTCTTATGACTTCCAGTTTCTTCAGGACCCTCTGACTAAACCTCAAAGGTCTTTTGGTTGCGGCTCTATACACTGCTGTTGATGGTCTCACAGTGAGGTGTGCCTCCATTGAACTGCAAAATGCATCTCTAAAACAAAGAGATGGCCTTGCAGACATCAGAGTTGCAGAAAAAAGAACAGAAACTAGCAGAATAGACACAGTCGCTCTGCGATGTCAATATCAGACTGTTGCACTGTACTGCTCAAGATACTGAGCATGAAACTTGTATGTTGGGAGATGATTGTGAAAGGTTGAAATGTGATAAGAAACAATTAGCGTATCTGAATTATATTTTGAGCAATACGAATGAGGGTTTGAGAGAGGAGAATGCTGGATTGAAAGAGGAGTATCAGAGACTGAAATATGAGTTAGAGAAAACTTAGGGAAAATGTCGAATTGGGCGCCATGTATAGAGTGTTGCAGCGTGAGGTTGAAAAAGGTATTGAGCAGGGCACTGCAAGAGTTTGTCACAAGGAGTGTAGAGAAAAGATGGTGAAGTTGCTCCATCAACGGGAGGTTCTTGCTGGCCATGTTAAGGCCATGAACGGGTTCCAGTATACGCCCATTGAGATTACATCATCCAGTGATGACGACTCTAACTTTGATGATGAGGCATGCCACATCACACACAAGTCCAACCTCTGTGGTGGAGCAACTTCCGCCAGCCATCCCCAAGATGGCGCTCACATTGGCATGCACTCTACATCGCCACGTCTACACAAACATGGTAGAAGCCATGTATACCATCAAGATGGCGGCCCCCATGACATGGGCAGAAGGCCTGTATTCCGTAGTGTGCCTCCAATTGCTCCTTTCACCAGGGGAAATGAATCAGAGATTCACAGCCTAATTCAGGAAGCTATCAGTAATAATACTGTACCAGAAGACCAAAAGCAGGCCATCCGGGACCAAATTGACAAAATGTTCAAAGAAACTGTTAATCAGGACCATGCATATCGGGAAGTCACTGATGCAGCAGTGGAAGCTGCTCTTCATGGCACCATGGAACGTATTGAATTGAATGTGACTACGCATACTTCCAATCCCATACAAGTCGCTCACTCTGTCTAGCAAATTTCCCAAAGTATCAGACAGATGGGCCCAACTGATAATCTCAGTTGCCACTTGGAGAAGGTGTGCTCCCTTTGCGAGAAGCTTTCTCTCCCACCCGAGTACCAGGTTCAAGTCTTGCAACAGATGATTGAACCTACCTTCTGGGCCAAGCTCCCAGAGACAGTACATAACTCCGAAGACCTCATCTATGATGACATTGCCATGGCCTCATAGCCGCCAACTCCCCGATCATTGTGGGAGCCCACTTGGCCTACAAGGTTAAGCAGAACACCAAGGAAAGCCCTGCGGCCTACCACCAATGGTTATGGCTCGCATACAATATTGGAAAAGGTCTAGCAGGAGAGCTTGCAGACCGAGACCAAATTGAGTACAAGGACTTGTACATCTGGAACATGACTCCAGCCTTGCGGGAGAAGGCTGAACTCAATGTCTAACCGAATACTGACTCCTTTGCGAATATTCTCATGAAAATGGAGCGTGTCTATCAGGTCTACCTCCATAACCTTGCTTCTGGCAAAACCAACAAGGTTGCTGCAGCACAAGTGGCTGCAGTACAGCCCACCCCCGATATACCTACCCACTACATGGTGGAGGGTAACAACCAGAAAACTAACACCCTTTTTGACGACAAGCAGTCGCACAAGGCGGGGGGAACTGGAAATATAAAAACAACAAGAACAGAGACAAAAGCAATTGGAAAAATCCAAATGCCCAACAGGATGGCCGGAACTACAATGGTCCTTGCTATCAAAATCTCAAAGACAAAAGCGAGACCCTCTGCAAATTACTGGAGGAGATCTGCACTGAAAGAGCAGCTAAGCCTACGTGAACCGTAGCAGCTCTCGCTCCAGCCACTGCACAATCCTGTGGTCAGGAGAACCCTTTCTTGGCATCGACTGCTGAACAAACAAGCAGCCAAGGGAAGACTCCTTTTGTGGCACCAGTTACTGGCCAGGCTGATGTGACAACCAAGGAGGAATTATCCATGCAGGCCGTTGTAGCACCTGTGACATCACAGGGACAGCTGTACCCTGTACAAGACATACAGGAGGCCCTGAGAGATCCTGCAGGCCTCAGATTCCAGGAACAGGATGATAGTGATGATTTTGAGAATGCCAATTGACAATTACAGGCCCCAGTCTATATTGTGAGTGACTTGATTGTTGACACAAATGGACGGCCTTGTGTAAAGGCCACGGTCGGGGCCGCCAACGTACCATGCTTCTGGATACTGGAGCAGCCATGTCAGTCCTCCATGATGAGGACCCAGTCTCATCTGACTGGTCTACCAGCTGGAAGACCAGTGCCAAAGGTGTAGATGGTACCCAGCTACACACCTACCGATCTGTTCCTTTACATGTGGTGGTAGGCCACCTCAGGACTGATTTTGTATTTGACCTCATGGTATTACGTCATCACCCCAGCATATTGAGAATTAACTTCCTAGCACTACATGGCTGTGCAGTGGACCTAGCCAACAAGCTACTTCTTCATAACAAGGGACAATGTCATGCTGTCACCATTACGGACTCGCACGTGTTGGCAATCATCTCCCATAACAACAAGGAGTATGATGTCATGGCTTTGTTTAAAAGTCATGACCTGTTTTCTGATCTGTCACCCTTGCTGCAAAAACACCTTGATGTGTTTGCCACCAGCAAGCATGACTGTGGTAGAATGTACGCTGCCATTGAGATCATGGCGCCCCCAACCCTGTGAGGCAGAAGCAGCATCCATTTCCTGCTGAAGCCTTGCCATCACTGAGGGAGACCATCCAATCACTGCTACAGCAAAGAGTGATTAGGACCTGTGTTTCTACTGTCAGTTTGCCTATTTGGCCTGTGAAAAAGCCAAATGGGGCTTGGAGACTCACAATTGATTATAGGAAACTTAGTCAACTTACCCCCAGTTGCGTCCCAACAGTAGCATCAGCACCTGATGTGCTCTAGCTGTTGACACCTAACAAAAGGTGGTTCACAGCTCTTGACATTTCTAATGGGTTCTAGTCACTCCCATTAGCACAGGAAAGCCAATACAAATTTGCTTTCACCTTTGATGGACGCCAGTACACCTGGACCTGCCTTCCCCAGGACTTCCATAACAGCCCTTCTCTCTTCCATCTCCACATGATGGATGCCCTGCAGGGGTTCTCCATACCCCAGTGTCTCCTGCAGTATGTGGATGACTTGCTTTTAACAACCACCACGAAACAAGATAATTTGGCCATTGTAGACAAACTCTGTCTCCCCTCAAGAGAGCAGGCCTCAAGTGCAACCCCTCTAAAGCACAACTGTGTGAAAAAGAGGTCATCTTCCTTGACCTACATATCACAGACCAATGCAGAAGCCAAGCTGTAAAAAAGATCCAGGGCTTGCAAGATCTGCCACTTCCTACTAGTGTGGCAACACTCAGACACTTCTTAGGAGTGGTAAACTACTCCAGGGATTTTATCTCTGACTTTGCCTTGAAAGCTGCTCCCTTGTATGAATTTCTGAAAAATGATGTCCCATGGACATGGGGCCCCACTCATTCTGAAGCTGTCACACAGCTCAAGCAGGCCTTAGCCTCAGCCCCAGCACTGATCAATCCTAACTGAAATCTCCTATTCCATTTGGAGACTGCCACATCTGTTGTGGCCATGTCTGCAGTGCTGGAACAAAAGTACAATGGGCACTTCAGGCCCATTGCCTATGCATCTCAGATGCTGTCCACAGTAGAGAGAAAGTATAGTCTCTGTGAAAGAACACTCCTGGCAACCTACTGGCTGTCAAACATTTCATGCACATCATTGGGTATGCACCTATTATCTTGCATTCCTGTCACACCCCAACCAACTTTCTGCTTTCAGACAAGGTAAAAGATGGTTCAGTTTCTAACACCAGACTCACCCACTGGTCTTTGCTTTTGCAGGACAGGGATATCAAAATGCTACCTGCAAAAATGCCATCCATCTTGGCCCATGGCCTACTCTACACAGGTAAACCCCATGACTGTGCACTCCAACCTCCTCACTTACCTGAGCCAGAACCATTCTTACCGGCTACACCAGATGTTATAGAGGATACCAGCACATATCGGGTCTTTACAGATGGCTCTGCCTCCTATGTAGGTGGAGAGCAGGTAGCAGGATTTGGTGTGCTCATACTAGATCAAGATGGTGATTTCAGGTGCATTTCCAGGAAGTGCACTGTTATCTCCTCACAGTATGATGAATTGGCAGCTGTGGCCTGTGCTTTAGAGGTCATGCCCCATGGTGACAAGGATGCCTTCATCTTTGCAGACTCCAATTAGGTTTGCTTATCCCCTACTGAGTTTCTACCATTCTGGGAGAAAAATAACTTTATATCCTCTGATGGCACACCCGTCAAATACAGGGATCTGTTTGTGTATATACGCACCCTGACACAACAGTTTACTCATAAACTGTACATCCACAAGGTAAAGGCTCACTGTAAATCTGACCCTTACCATGAATACAATGATTGAGCGGACTTGCTTGCCAAAGCAGGCACTCAAGGGGGGAAGACATGGACAATGACTCACCCAGTAGCTGTGGCAGCTATTTTCTTAGCCACTAACACCAGGCAGAAACCAGTACCAGAACCTCCACTGGACCTTTCTTCTGCAAAGAAATCTGATGCAGAGCTGAAAGATGTGTTCAAATTCCTGGACAAAGGATTGAACAGGAACTACCGGCTGGTAGTCTGTACAAGAGATACTCAAACAACATACATTTGTCCAACAATCAGAAGCTCATCTGGTATCGAAAAGAAGATACAGGTGATGAACTGTGGATTGCACCACAATTTTTGTGAACTGAATTCATCCATATGGTTCATGATACCCCCACTGGTGGATGCCAGGGGGCAGACAATACCCTCCAGAGACTCAAAACTGTGGTCTGGTAGCCTGACTTGGCCAAAGACGTAGAGCACTATGTGGACAACAGCATAGTGTGTGCCCAGAATAACCCAAGTTTGGCAAAATGAAATGCCAAATTGTTGCCACAAAGGCAAACTGGACCATGGAATGCGATACAAATTGATTTCATTGGCCCCTTGACCAATTCCAGCAATAACAACAAGTATGCACTTGTCATCACAGCTTTGTTTTCTAAGTGGGTGGCAGCATTTCCCACCAAGAATAACATGGCAAAGACAACTGCCAAGATCCTGGTGGATCAATTGTTCTCCAGGTGGGGCCTACCCTTAAAAGTAGACTTAGACCAGGGAACCAGTTTTACAGTTGAACTGATGAAGCAGACACTCCAACTACTTGGAGTAGACCAGAAAGTTCACATCCCCTATCGTCCTCAATCCTCGGGCCAGGTAGAAAGAGCAAACAGAAGAATCAAACAGATGTTATGCAAATTCCTCAGTGATAATCCCAAGGACTGGGACTCTGTCTTGCCACTATTGCTGATGGCAATTAGGGGCACCCCTGAAGCAACTACTCAGTGCACACCCTATGAGGTTATGACTGGTAGAGCCATGAGACTACCTGAGCACCTGTTGATTGACCTCCACACCCCTATTGCAGATAGAGTGTCTGTGGATAAGTATGTTGAAAAACTTCATGGTGATATCATGAAGACACACTTGTTTGCCGCCAATGAAATGGGTAAAGCTCAACAACAAACCAAAGCTCATTTTGATAAACATGTCAAGGAAGCTGACTTGCAAGTTGGAGACCAAGTTATGCTTCTCCAATACAGACCACCAACTCATTCATTTGCCAGGAAATGGGAAGACCCATATCCCATTGTCAACAAACTCAGTCCTGCTGTCTACCAGGTCAGAATTTAACAACAAAAACAGACCACCGACAAGTGGTTCCATGCTAATCAGCTCAAGTTGTATAAAGGTGACTAAAATTACATTTCCTAACCCACATAGGGTGGAATAGTACCCCTCACTTAACCATTGTTTTCTGTTTTCTTTCAGGTACACTGGCAAGATGGCTATCTTACATTTCCTCATCCTGGTGGGACTACTTTCTTTGACTGACTCTCAGAACAAACCCCTATCAACTGCAAACAAGCAACATATAGAACATTTGCTTAGCAAACTTGAACACTCAACCCCAATGAGAGTTCACATCAATGTACCCAACAAAATGATTACTGCTAAGGAAGGCTGAGACACTTACCTTAATGCCTTGGTAGTAGCTCCAGACAAATCCACATTGCAAATACAATGGGAAACTGATTTTAATGGTTACACACTCCCTATAGCTTGTTTATCCAAAGGTACATTCCACGGATGGCCTAATACAGGCATCTCATCAAATGGTACACTATCTATTCGACAAGCTTCTCCCTGCCAGACTGGTCACTAAAACCTTACTGCTCTAATAGATCCTGCCTTTTGTGATTTCCTTACCTCTGAGGAGACACATGCTTTCTGTCTTCACAACTATGTAGCTACTGAAGCTCTTTTTCTTTCTGTAGTCCCACCCACTGAAGAAGAAATGACTGACTGTCCTCTTCAGGAGGCTGGTCCTCCTAGTGGTTTGACCGCCACTTCTCTTCCAGGAGCCTTGATTAATAATGTACAATTTATGCATGTCCCGGTTATTTTCAATTTTACACATTGGAATATGGCTAAGATTGGTCTCTGTCACACGACCAATACCTCTAAAATTTTCAGTATGATGCTTACTGATATTGTAGCTGCTTACCAAACATGTACAAATGATCCAGTTAGTGGACCCCATACCACTGATCATGTCATAGTCTTTAGACCCACACCTAAAGCTAAAACTAGACCACACACTAGGCGTGACACTGCAGATGTTACTGGTGCAGCAGGCATCATCTCTGGCCTGTTTGGCTCAGGCATGTCTATCTGGAATAGAGCAGATATAGCTGCTATTAAAGCACAAACACTTAATTTTCAGCAAGCTGTTAAGAATGATATTCTACCCCCACTGTTACATAGTGTAGATGGTTTAAGTAAAGAAGAACGTTTTACTGTATATAACATGCAGAAAATTGCCAAAGGGTTCAATGATACTAGGAATAAGATTAATGAACTGATTTTTCAAAATAACAAGGAGGCAGACAAGCAAGATATTGCCCGTGAACTTTTATGCTATGCTTATGGTTCTTACATAATTGCCACTGTTAACAATCTCTAAAGGGACTTGGAAACAGAACGCATTCCAGATCTTATCCATGATAGGAGAATGGATAAATGGTATTGCCCTCATTGCAAATTGAATTGCTTCATTACTATGTGTATGTCAAATTCTGTTAATATTTCTATGTCTACTGATAGAAATTTTGGGTATGTTTCACGATATTCAAATCAAGCTCCTTGTTACTTTACTAAGACTTGCTCAATCCATGACAATATGTTTACTACTTTTACTGTGTCACTACCTCGCTTTGATTAACAAACCTCTGTTTTCAACAAATTGGCTGCTATTAATTCCAGCGAACATCTGGATGATGACATCTACCAAGAACAAACTGACCTTCCCTCCATATTGGTCTACCACTCTGTTCTCCAAGCTTGGGTGGCGCCCCATACGAACTGTTGCGCCAAGAAGGGATACTACTACTTGTGCAGCTGTGACGTCTTCGATATTGTGAAACCTGTTTGTGGTTACTCCCCGGAACACCTTGACTGGTCCTACACTTTGGGTGATGATCTGCCATCCAATCTGACAGATATTGATGAGGATGACGAATCCAAATCTTCGCAAGCTGCATCTTCGGCACCTGCCGCCGAAACAACCGCATTCCGAAGCTACCTGGAAGAGGTACATTGCTTCACTTCACGGCTCACCAACCAGTCCTTTGCTTGTCCCATATGTCTACAGAGATGGAGGGTTTGAACTGTGAGAGTTACCTACAATTCCGATGGGCAGTATTGTGTAGTGACAAATCATAAATCCTTTGCTTATGGTGAAAAATCTTGCGATATTTCAGCTCCAAACTTCTGTTTTCTCAATAGCAGAAAACAGTAATTGGTCACACAGTAATTACTCCCATTCCTCTCCCTGAACCAGATGTTACAGATACCGATCAGCAATACTTGCTTGCCTTGTCTCAGTATTTGCCCGTGTTTAATGTGCACATTGACCCTTTGACTCTTTCTTTAAAGTCTCTTTTAGCTAGGGAAGATTCGCATTTAATCTATATTAGCAATAATATTTCTAAGGCTGTGGATGCTCTTAATGATCTTATTCATGATGGTGATTTAAGCACTGCTCTATCCAATACTTAGTTAGAATTAACTTTTAAAGCTTTTGTTACTATCCAAGCATTTTTGATTGTTTTTCTGATACTAACCCTTTGCTGTCTGCAACGTACTCTAAGACAACACCGAGAACAACTCAAATTCCTTTACAAGGCTCGTGCATCGGGCTTGTAAATGACTTTTTAGCTCCATCCCACTACTTTCCTGGGATTGTTTCCGCTTCTGAGGCAACAAGGGGTGGGATGTTATCCATGGTCCAGCACCCCTGATTGTATCCCTACCTCACGGACAGCAATACATATGTAGGTACATGTACTAACCTTAGGGTAGAGGCACTTATCATATAAGCATAAGTGTTAGGATCTGAGTTCTACTGTATTTTACTAAAGCCTATTGTGCTCCATCATGTTTTACTGCTATAAGAGATGCTTTTTACCCTATTTTCACTGTGTTATTATAAGTAAGGCAATAGTGTCATCTTTAGTAATTGTACTGCTGTTATGACCTTGGGGGCTAACAGTAGCCCATTGTTAGCCTAACTATGCAAGCTAAGCAACTTCTCATGTTAGTTAGGATAGTTACTCAGGCCACCTGCTACTGTCCAATTATATACTTTTTTATGTATCTTCTTTAGTAGTTACCATAGCAATTATTGGGGTATAAGACTCTGTGTAGCACGTAGCTTCTCTGAGATGAGAGACTACTTTACCTAGGTAAGTAAAACTGGCTAGTTCTCTCAGTGATAACACTGGTGGTAGTAAGTCTGTATTGCTGATCTGTAAAAAATTTCATTTATTACATGACACCACTTGTCTGTTGTCTCTTCCTTTGTGCCGTTCCACCAAGAACCTGAGAAATGTAATATATTACCACCTTACAAACTCCATAGTAAAATGAAGGGGATTGATGGTTTGAAATCCAGAAGGCAAACACAGGGAGCAGGGGAAACCATAAAGAGAGTACAGGTGAGCAGATAATCAGGTACTGGGTTACATATTAGGAGCTTTTTTTCCACATTCTGCTCATAGATACCTTCTAATGTTTGTAAAAAGGGCAATAAGCGCTCTCCAGAAAACAACTCAGCTAAAATATTTTTTCTCACTTTTCCTAGTAAAATGAAGAGAAATGCTAATCTAGAATACAGAAGGCAAAAACAAGGATCAGGAAACACTACAAGGGAATGAAAATGAGCAGGTAATTGTCTGCAGTGAATTAATGACTGTGTGACATTAGGAATTATAACAGCGAAGGGGCCAGGATTACTTCACCATGCCAGAAGAAATGCAAATTGATAATTTTAGCACTTAGGGTGAATAAACATATTGAGATTAGAACCATATGACTAAGTAAGTATAAAAGGCTGTTTTATATGAAAACAAAGGAGGTGCTTGTGGCAAATGAGCTAATATATTGTATTTAAGTGTAAGAAAGTAAAACATTAATGACAAATAACTAGTGTGGGTCCATTGACACAATGCAAAGCATTAATTGTAAGGTCTAAGGTTGAAAATCTTTTAGTCAAGACAGATTAGTACTTAAGGATTGATGAATGAAAATGTCTTGGAGGATTTTATTACACAAACATAGTAACTGCTACATTGTAAAAGAAATTGAAAAAATGGTTTCAGAATTCTGCTGAGATTTAATATGTTTACTTGTAAGAGGTGCACAGGCACAAGAAATCTTAGAGCTTCTGAGAAATGGTTACGAGGACTAAGTAAGCATTAAACCATGACACAGCATGGTTCTAATGTGGCATTAATCCATGGTTGCTCTGGTTGGGGCACGAGGCCGAAAGAACATTTGAGCAAGTAAGGCATCTGTTATAAATGAGGCATTACCTACTGTTTATATGGCAGAACAGATGGACCTGGTGTACTATATGTTGTTTTCCACTTTGATACACAGATATTGATTATCAACAAATAAGCCAGAAATCCCTTAGGATTAATTGTGAAAACATATAGGCAGAAAGATGCAAGTGACGGTAGATATACTATTCCACCCATGAATTATTGGGGAATTATATATCAAGTTTATAGCTACTTACTTGGGCCAGTTGGTAATATTATGCACATTACTAATCCCATTATGTGAGATTTTAGATTGATTGTAATCATAGCTTGGAGATTGATAAATATGATGGAATTGATAGTATAATGCACCCTCAGGGTGCAGTGATGGTGGCATGATCATTTGGTTGATGTGAAGAAATATGTCAAATAATAAGGGAAGTAAAAGATGTTTTTATGTGTTTTATTTAGATCCAACACTGGGCCTGAGGAAGTAGCAACAGCCATGAAACTGTCATCCCCATGACTAAGGGTGAAAACTAAAGTAAAATAAAGCAGTTTCTTTGCTGAGAAGACTTTTTGTGGAGTGGAGTTTATCCTTATTTTCAATATTTGGATTATATGGACTGCCTTACATTAAGAATGAGCCAACAGTATAGGAGGATGTAATAAAATGAAGGGCAACCTAAATCTACATTTTTAGTTAGGGGTGTGCATGTGAACCACAGGTGTGCCTGTGCTGCCACACAGACCTGGGACTACATTGTGGCCTGTGCAGTGCAAACGCACTGGTGGTGTGAGACATGCATGTGTGCTGGGGTGCACACTCATGGTGGCATGTGGCACAGGGCCACAATGGACTGGCTGTGGCCAGGCCTATCCCCTCTGGCCCTCCCACAGACACTGACACCCTACTGTGGACCGCCTGACTACTGTAGCTGGATGGTGCAGGGGCCCACTGTGGATGGCTGGGTGGCACCGCACATGACATGGAGGCCCCCATGGGCATGCAAAACCACCTGCTGCCTGTGTTGTTGGGCCACCACACTCTGGGTCCTGCTGCATGACACTGGTCATGCACAATGGCACACAGTGCAATATGTGAACCCATGATATGGCTGTGCACTGCCAGCAGCCCTGCACAGCACACTCTGGACACGGTTCTGGCCCCTGTGTGGTATACCAGGTATACCTATTGCTGGCACATGCCCTCCCCCACAGAGGGTGACACATGTATACTCACAGTGCTGTGATGGGCAGGCCCCATTCTGGACCCCACTCCCCGGACACACTCCACAGATGCCAGGCTCATGGAGGCCACAATCAGCTCCTCACTGGGAATGAGGGTGGGTGCAGTGGAGGGGCCCCCACCAGTCTACATCAAGGAGGCCTGTATGGTGGTCAGTTTCTCCTCAGCCCTCCACTTGTCACTGGTCATCTACTTCATGCACTTGTGCGGGTTGTACCTCCCATGGGCATTGACGTACACAGCCACCGCCTCCCAGCCCTTCAACCTCTCCTGCTGGGTGCCTGTCTTGCCTGTGAGCAGTGCCTCCCTTTGGAAGTAGGCTTCCATCAGAGTATGCTGCTCATCATGTCTGAAATTAGGCCTCCACCTCTTCTGCTGCTCTTCTTCAGTATCGGATATCCCATTGCCTGTGGACAGGAATTGGACAAGCATGAGCACATGTCCAGCATGATCTGGAGTGGTGCAAAGTCCCACAAAATGCAGGGCAAAAAGAGGCTGTAACAAGGGGAATGTAAACAAACCTACCTTCCAGGCTGCAGTTCCTGTCAGTTACATGTATTGTGGGGTGGTGCTTTAATGGCCCATCTCATGCAACTGAGGTGTGGAGCAGCCTGTAATGAGATGCTAATCAGTTGATTCAGGCCAAGATTGGATAATGAGGGGATTAGCATATCCTGGCTGAATATTGCAAATTTGCTCCAGGCCTATCTCCTTTTGTGCAGTACATCTGAAATGTGTTGAACATCTCCGAATGGTACATTTCCCACACATGCATGACACACCGTACCGTAGTTGACATGCATGGCAGAGCATGTCCAACATTACTTGCTGTGTATCACACATCTCCCTGTGCTGCACCATTGCCCTCTATGGCACATGTCTGCGGACACGTGCCATGTGGTTGGCTGCAAATGTGGCATTGTCCGCCCTCAACAAGATGGTGCTCGCACACGGATACATGGGCGGGGTCACTGGGCCGTGACCCCATTCTCCTGCCCAGCCTTTTGCTAATGTGCATGCACGGTGCTACACAGTTGGTGTCAATGGCGCATCCCTATTGCGCATGTGCAAGTTGCGTGGCAGAGTGCATAGAGGGCCTATTGCACAACACGCGTGGACCAACCACACATTGTGCAGACTTCCACAGTGAGCAATTAGACATCTCTGCTACCTGAATATTGTGGAGATGGCATGTGCGACTGAGGGCAGGCTGAGGGCACTCAACTGGAGTGAGGTAGAGGTGGCCAATCTGGTGGCACTTGTTATACCCCTGGAGGGACGATTGTTTGGTGGGGAGGAGTTGCAGGAGGCACGGGCCCTGGTGTGGGCCTGTGTGGCAACCCAGCTGGAGCACCAGACTGGCATCCCCAGAACTGGGGAGCAGTGTCACAACCAGTATGGGGGCTTCAGGTGACGTGATCCAGAGAGGCTCCAGAGGCTGCGTGAACAGGCCTGCAGGGAGGTGGTGCCATGCCCAGGTACTTGTGTGCTGTGTGCATGCTCTCTTTGCCTGCTCTTGGGGGTTTGTGGGTGTGCAGCAGGTGCGTGTGTCTCTGCCCACATGGTCATGATGGCCCTGGTTGCAGGGCCAGGTTATTGCTGCCATGCATGCCATGGGTTGCCCTGTGTGGACTGGTGGTCCACTATGCAGTTGCCATTGCACTGTGCCTCCACATTGTCTGGTGCCCCTCAGCAGGGCACACATCATCCTGTGCCATGCTGCGTCATGTCACTGTTTGGGGGGGTATATGTTCCAGTATGCTGCTCACAGTGCTGTTCCATCATGTCTCCCTTCTAGGTTGGGAGGAGGATCAGCAGGCCAGGGCAGGAGCTGAGAGGAGGTCCGGAACCACTGGAGGGGGCACACTGGCATGTGGCCAAAGCCGTTTGGCAGGTAAGTGCACTGCATGTGCAGCCTCTGTCTGTACATAGGGTTTTGGGGGGTTGCATTGCCCACAGTGGGCTATTGCCTGCTTCTTGTGCATGTCCATATGGGGGCAGTCACACACTAATGGATCGTTGTGTCGGCAGCGTGTGGTAGTCCCGCTGTGCCCATGGCACTTATGTGTTTGACCCCAGTTGCCGTGTCTGGTCCTGGCTGTGGGTGCCCACCGGTGCTTGCATGGGGTTGCCTCAGGGTCTGCGTGATTGCTTCACATGGGTGGCAGGTTCCCATGCTGTGGGGGACATGGCCACATGTTTCCTGGTGACATCCTCTACCTGTTCACTGTGCCACTTCCCATTCACTGTGTGGCTCTGTTTCTTAGCATGTTGCTGGTGTGTGCTGTGCATGGTGGGTTGATGGCCCTCTGCATGGGGCCAGCCAACATCAGGCATGCACATCCAGCCCATTGTGAGGGACTGTGCCTGTGTAGGCTGTGGCACTGAGAATGTGTTCTCTGTTTCCCCACCATAGGTCGTCAGGATGCCAGAGGAGCCCAGCGGAGGAGGGGTTGTGTGGACGTGGGTGGCCCACTGATTTCCACCCTGGATGCCCTGATTGCCATCTTGCAGTACCAGAGGACTATTTTGAGGGTGGCCCATGAGATTTTGGCCGAGTTGAGGAGGGGCAGCCAGCGGAGACAGGGCCAGGTGGACCATCGCCAGGGGCACGAGGCCTCTGGCATTGTGGACTTGTGTTTTTGTAAATAGCCACATTTATCCCATCCCCACACCCACATTCCTCTTTGTGCGTAGTTCTACCCTTGCATTCCCTTTCCCCCCCTCCACACCCCTGTTACTGTAAATAGTGTTTTACTGACTGCAGTTTTTGTTGTTGTTTTATTGTTATTCTTTTTGGTTGTTTTGTTGTTGTTCTTGTTGGTTGTTATTAAATATTTTTGCTGCTAACAGCCTGTGTCTGTGGTCATCACTAAACTGTTGATACATTCACCTGTTGTGTTGCATGGTTGACACAATACCCCTTGCTTACCAATGCCAATTTGTGTATGTGCTTTGGCACAACCGTATGCCCTGTCCACCTAGTTTTACCCTCACTGTGTTTGTCATGCTGTCCCCTGGGCCACCTCAGGGGTGTACATCAGTGCTGCTCACGTTGTCACTTGCACATAGCCCCTATTCTGGTGCTGTGCACACCACTGCTGTTTTCCTGGTCCCCTTGATGCTCTGCTGTGTTGTCTGCAGTCCTGTGTACCTGTGAACATATGTCACTAGTGTGGCCTACAGCCACCAGCCTATGTACCATTCAGCCTCTGGACCACTGTGCCTGTGCTGTGGCTACCATGACCGCCCTGTTTGGTTCCTCTGCACTGTGCCCATGGGGGCTGGGGCTGTGTCCATTGTGCACTACGTCAGTGCCTTTCTCCACCCCTTTTGTCTTGGGATGCTTCCTTCCCTGTTTTGGCTGTTCTACCTCTCTCATTTCCCATTTCACGTCCTTCCTTGTTTCTCCACTGTCCCATGCCAGGTTGCTCCTTTTCCTATATTTAGTCCTACCCAGATGCTCTGGCACATTTCCAGGTGTGCCACGCATTTCAGGATGCGCTGTGGTGCATCTTTGGTATATTCAGCCTGGGATGCGCTGGCACATCTCACTTCGCATCTTCTGAATATTGCAATATTTTGTGACGGCACATCTCAGATGCACAGAGCAAGCACTTGTGCCCTTTCCAGGTGCACTTTTGAAAATGGGGGCCCACACGGCTAAATCAGCTTTAGCAGATGGAGTGCTAGTGTTATGCTTTTCCAGGGTTTCAGCTGGCATAATGAGTTGCAGGAGACAGACTATAAAGGTTCTGCTTTGAGGTATGATTCACTTTGTGAAATTTAGGAAACCAAGCAAGGACAGGAGTTCACATTTTGTACATTAATTTTTGCTAGAGAAGGAAGAGACCAGAGCAGAGATATTTTGCAATTTGTCCTGAGGTAGCCTTGCTTTCATACAATTGAAGTTGAGTATGATGCTTAAGAATTAAATTTCTTTTGAAGAACCAGCTGTTCTGTTGATAGAAAGGAGGGGGGGATACCAAGAAAATTAAAGAGGTTGAACAAGAATGAAATACTCTGAATGGGAGTAGATGAAGGGTAATTGACCAAAAGATGGCCGATGAATGGGCGATGGCAGACATTCAAGAGGATGCAGCAAACTGCTTAAGACAATAAGTCAAACTAGAAAATAATGTGTTTATTCTTAGACAGAACAAGCACTAGCATCTTATGACCATTGCCAAAAATAATCTTGTATGCTATTTTACAATGCATGAAACTATATTTTGAAAGCTGTGACAATTGAATTGTTAATCATAAAAACATGTTTTTCTTTTTAAATGAAAGCTTGGAGTCCGATAAATATGTATAATTACTGGTGATAATTTTTAATATCTGGATAACTAGATCTTAAAATCACTTTTCAACCACCCAGTTGTTATTTTGCGTTACAACCGGGTGGTTTTAATAATCAGCTGTCAATCACTCTCATGATAACAAAGATAGGAGTGCTACCCAAACAACTGCTGGGTTTACTTTCTCAAATGTGTGAATCCACACTGATTAAAAATGATCACCAGTAATTATAACAAATAAAACATGGGTGGGTGCGTGTAGAACCAGAATTTTACACACACCCTCAGTGTGGGATGCATGTATAGACACCTTGAGTTTCGCTCTCGGGGTTTATGTAGCATCCCATGCCTCGGGTGTGTGTAACATTCTGGTTACACACACCCACCTCTGTATTATTGTACCTATATGACAAACATACAGTCCTCATGTGTTGCTACATGTTTATACATGTTGATATAATATGCTGTTAAAAATGACAGGACTTAAAAAATTTAATGAACCTTTTTATGTTGCTATAAAACATTTTATGTTTTTATATCGCTAGATGGCTACTATAGTAATGTCGTATCAATATTTAGAACATGGGCAAGTTGAATACTGTATTCTGATTGGCTGTTGACATTCCATTGGCATGTGCTTTTGTGCCAAAACTAGAGGTGGGCAAATACCTTATTTTGAACATTCAGCTGAATATTCATACTGGGGACCCCAAATATTCTGAATTCAGTATTCATTTTCATTATTTGTGTACCTGTGAGGGGGAAAAGTAATAAACAGCCCCCCAACTTCCTCCTCAGTCCAATTGTTGAAAGTCACACTACCTCTGTCCCTCCCACTCACCGTCCTCCCCCAGTACTCACAATTTAATGTTCAAAAAAGTGATACATTGATGGGTGACTGGCACAGCTCACACAACACATGGTGGGCTGTTGTCTACATAGCACTTTTTTGTAGAAAAGAAATCAGCCCCTCCCACCCCACACTGGCAGTAGGGCCCTTCCACCCTGCCCTCCAGCACCCATATTTCCTCATTAGAGAAGCCACCCCAGGTATGGGAAGATGATTAACACAACCTTCCCTCCTCCTTGGTCTGCTGCCTTCTTGTCAGTGGAAGTGCTCCCATGCTTGCTTACGTAGTAAAACAGCTGATCACATGGTCAGCCATTTTACTATGTGAGAAAGTGCACAAGAGTTTCCATTGACAAGAAGGCAGCTGGCCATGGAGGAGGGCAGGTTGTGTTGATCACCTTCCCTGCCCGGGCTGGCTTTTAATGAGGAAATATATGCTGGAGGGCAGGGTGGAGGGCCCTACTGCCAGTGTGGGGTGGGGGCTGAATTTTTTTCTACAAAAGGCTATGTAGACAACGGCCCACCATGTGTTGTGTAAGCTGTGCCAGTTGCCCATCATGGGATCACTTTTTTAAACATTAAATTGTAGGTGCTAGGGGAAAGGAGAGTGGGTGGGGGGATGGGGGATTGAGTAACTTTCAAAGATTGGGCTGGGGAGGAAGATGTGGGCTGTTTTTACTGTTTTTTTTATTTCCCGAATATGAATAGGCATGAATAGTGCCACTAATCATTATTCATATCTGAATAACAAATAGTGCAATACTGAATGTATTCAGGAAATACTATTCATTACTCATGCTCCCCTAGCTAGTACCCTCCCGTAAAGAAAAAGGTCCAATATGTGATCTAGAATTTGGACACATCTGATGCATAATTCATAAGCCACTTCCTTTATTCTTGATTTCCATTACAAACATGGCTGCCACCTTTACTCTCATATAAAAACCTTCAACTAGGCCCTTAAAGTAAGCAATAAGACAGGACAGGGTGTGCATGGAACAGAGTTTACTGCATTCCCGGGGCATAGTGAGGCTTGAGGCTTGGACCACAGGCCAAGTGCCTTCAGCCCCTGGAAGTGAGTTAAAATCTGTTCCATACACATCCCCGGAGTGTCTTATTGCATTTATATAATGAGCTACATTTTTTAAAAGCATTTCTAAAATTGGATTAATAAGTTTATCTATGAAAAAAAAAGGCTGTCATTTGAAGAATTTATGATAAAATAGTCCTTCCACCTGGTTTGCTATTGGGCTTTTGTCCTTTGGCAGCATTTATAGTTGTATTTTTTTCTTTAATGTGAGCATGACTAATGGTGACTGCCCCCAACAGAGATATGTCCATATAGTGCTGTGGTAGAATTTAATGTGAGTTTTATATATATATATATTAGAGGCAAAAAACTCTGTTTAATGCATTAGTTAGGGTTGTTCCACAGCGACAAAAGTGAAGAAATTTGGTGTTAGGGTTGAAAATCCCCTTGGACTCCCCAGCCCACCCCAACTGGCATTGGGGGCGCATTAGGGTCATCAGCCCCAACCTCACCCCATCACATGTGTAAAGCAGCAGAAGTATAGGAGAATGGGGTGATAGTTAGGACCGACGCCCCAATGTGCACCCCAATGCTGGTTGGGGGTGGGCTGGGGATCCAAGGGGTTTTCAACCCTAACACCAAATTTCCTCACTTTTGTCGGTGTGGAACAACCCTAACTAATGCATTAAATGGAGTTTTTTGCCTCTAATTTCCCTTCTTTTTGAGAATGATAATGAGAAATAGTGAAGAAGGGCTCCGCGTTCCCGCCACTTGATGTCTTGTGGCATAGTAACAGGAACAGCAACACAAACAGAAGTGCTAACAGTGGGACACCTGGTAACGCTAGCGCGAATGAGAACAGAAAGGGTAACGCACACGGTGGTGTAGACGGGAACGGTCTGCCATGTGTTGTGTTGTCACATAGTAACATGGTGCCTGCAAACGGAAATGTCAATGGGCATGGTGATGCAAAGTGAAACAGAAAGAGAAACAATACTGTAGACACAAATGGCAAAAAATAACAGAAACGCAAGCGCAAAGGAAAACGCAAAGGATAATGCACATGGTGGCGTAGACGTCAACGGTAAGTGAAACGGATACGGAACCGCAAGCAGAAAGGGCAATGGTAACAGTAATGTCAGCACACAGGCTGGTTTTCCCCAAAATCTGCATAGAGAAAGACAGTGAGTACAAAGAATATATGCATAATAATGGGTATCAGATCAGAAAATGAGGACTTGGAATACTAAATAGGTTATATCTCAGGAAACGTATGACGTCGAAAAAAAATTTGAAAGTCATATGATTTGCGACTGTCCTGGCTAGTTTTGTATTTTTCTGACAAAAAGTCCATATCTCGCACCATTTCCGAGATACGTGCCCTGAAAGACGCGGCGAACGCTGTAATGTTATCCTATGGGAAAAAAAGAGAAGTTTGGAGTGCCATAACTTTGCCTCCCTGTAATATTTTTTCACCAAACCACTGAAAGGCACATCTGTGAGCTGTTGGCTGTGTTTCCTCCAAATTTCAGGAAAAAAGACCAAACCATTATTTTGCAGCAGGGTGCCAAAGGATTCCTGCAATGCGTCGGGCGCCGTAATGTTATCCTATGGGAAAAAGCATCAACTTTGGAGTACTGTAACTTTGCCACCATCCAATATTTTTTCAACAAAACACTGAAGGGCACATCTGTCAGATGTCAGCTACGTCCCCTCCAAATTTCAGCCCAAAACTCCAAACCATTCTTTTGCAGCGTAGTGCCAAAGAATTACTGTTATTTTAGATAGTCGCAGTAGTGTCGTGATTTGCAAAGCTGCGAATAATTTGCATACACTTTCATGAGTGCGACAATTACTTTGTGAAAGTACTTTTCCAGAAATCTGAAAACATATTTCTGGGGTGTTTTACCCCAAAATAAAGACATGGCTAGCATCCTCAGGGCCCAACTAGGTGAATACAAAAAGAATTAGGTTGCTAGAGGGTCTCAATTTTAAATGCCAAGCATTTTTCTGATCACTAACTGAAAACAAAATGGTGGATTTGCAACACTAACAGGGGCATTTGTGACACTAAAAAGTGCATTTGCGACACTGTCGAGCTTTTTGTTAACTTTTCCCATTGACTTATAATGGGAAACTGTTTTTTGAATAACTTTTGAACCGTTTCATATTTTTTCACAAAATCTTTGAAAGGCACATCAGGGACCCTGGCCACACATTCCCTGAAGATTTAGGGCTGGTCACACAAACTGTGCGACCTGTAGGAGCGACAGTAAAATTCCAGAAAAAGCGTAAACACACACGCAGATCATGCTTAATAACTCCGCAGCCGTGTATCCGACTGGTACAATACTTGGCAGATCCCAAGGCACATGGGTCTTAATTGAGTATTCCAAATTTCAGGTAAATCCGTCAAACTGTTGCAAAGTTATTAAGGTGCAAAATTTTGGGTTTAATATAAAATGTCTCCTCAACCCTAACTATGGTAGCAGTACCTGTTACCATAATATATATATATATATATATATATATATATATATATATATATATCCAGTGATGATAGCAATTAAAAATGAGTGACTGTAAGAACAGCCACTCATTTTTAGAGCTATCATCATGTGCTACCCTGCAAGGGTAGTGATGGAACAGCAAGGAGAGCAACCAGAAGGGGAGGGATAGGGAGGAGGGGAGGATTAGGAAGGAGGGTTTAGGTAGGGAGATGTGCCTGCTGCAGCCAAGCCAGCCCTGTGGTGTGGTAGAGATGGTGGCAGGCTCCAGTGCAGTAGGCACTGGGTTCAGGCTGGACTGGGGGAGAAAATGTTACCGCTGCTTGCAGCTGCCATTTTTTTTCACCCATACCAAGATTTGCCCCCTCCTCGACATGCACCCCCTTGGAGTTGGTAATCTAAAATCTGGGAGGTGCGGGGGGCAAAGTCCCCCGTGAGGGAGGGGCACAGGGGGCACAGTCCCCCCCACAAAAACATTAAGTGTTCCCGGAAGTGGGATCACCAAGAATTGTGTATCGCTGATATGCTTTTCGGTGATATACACATGCCATAATAGCAATCACTGTTTTGTGATCACTTTATGACACGGAACCATATCTATCTATCTATCTATCTATCTATCTATCTATCTATCTATGTGTGTGTATATATATATATATATATATATATATATATAAATAGTTTTGTTCTTTTGAGTGATGATCCTTTGCTTTGCTTTTTAAGTTTTAATGTATCAGTAGAGGTGTCTGACCTGCTCCTTTGCATTGACATTTCAAGAACTCCTAAAACTGAAGGTGGACAAAGCAATGAGACCTGATGGAATTCACCCCAGAATTCTAAAAGAATTAAGGGGAGAACTAATGAAACCACTGACTACCCTTTTTAACAAATTGTGGGAGGATGGTGTGGTATCTGAGGACTGGATGAAGGCAGATGTGATTCCCCTTCACAAAAGTGGGACCAAGACAGAGGCAGAAAACTACAGACCTGTCAGTTTGACCTCTGTGGTAGGAAAAGTGATAGAATCACTTCTGAAGGAAAGAATTGTTGAGTACCTAGAAGCCAGTGGGCACAGGACCCAAGGCAGCATGGGTTCACAGCGGGAAGGTCATATCAGCTGAATCTAATTGATTTCTTTGACTGGGTGACCAAAGTAGTAGACCAGGGAGGGGCTGTGGACATGGCCTAACTAGACTTTAGCAAGGCATTTGACACAGTCCCACACAAAAGATTAATAGGGAAATTAACCAGCCTGGGAGTGGGTCCCAGGGTGGTAGCCTGGATAAAACATTGGCTGGACAACGGGACACAGAAGGTAATTGTAAATGGAGTCCACTCTGAAAAAAATAGAGGTTACTAGTGGGGTACCACAGGGTTCAATACTGGGTCCAGTCCTTTTTAATGTCTTTATAAGTGACACTGCAGAGAGACTGGAAGGAAAAGTATGCCTCTTTGCAGATGACACAAAGATCTGTAACATGGTTGATACACAAGGAGGCATAGAAAGGATGAGAAGGGACTTGGCAAGGTTGGATGAATGGTCAGAAATATGGCAGCTTGGATTCTATGCAAAGAAATGCAAAATAATGCACCTGGGAAACAAAAAACCAGGGGAAGATTACACAATGTGGGGGGAGGTAGTAACAACAACAAATGTGGAAAGGGACCTGGGGGTAATCATATCAGATGACCCTAAGGTTAGCAAGCAACGTGAGAAGGCAGTAGGGAGGGCTGGGGGAGATAGTGGGATGTACGGGGAGAGGCATCACCAGCAGAAAACAAAAAGTTGTTATCCCTCTGTACAGACAGTTGGTGAGACCCCATCTGGAGTATTGTGTCCAGTTCTGGAGATCCCACCTCCACAAGGACATAGACAGGATACAGACAGTCCAGAGGAGGGCAACTAAAATGGTGCAGGGTCTGCAAGAGAAGCCATGTGAGGAGAAACTAAAGGAGCTTAAAATGTATACCCTTGAGGAAAGGAAGGAGGGGGGGGACATGATAGAAACTTTTAAGTACCTCAGTGGAATCAACAAAATCCAAGATGGTAGCATCTTTCAGAAAAAGAGATGTGCAAGAACAAGGAGGACACAGTTTGCAGATGGGAGGGCAGTTCAGGAGCAATATGAGGAAGTATTTGTTTCAAGAGAGGGTGGTTGACATATGGAACAGCCTTCCTGAGGAGGTTGTGGGGTCTAAAACTGTGAGAGAATTCAAGAATGCATGGGACAGACATAAGGCAATTTTTGTGGGGGGTAGGAAGAAATAGGCTGTTGGTTAACTAGGATCTGCAGCTTATCCTGTAGGTAGGGAAATGGGCAGACTAGGTGGGCCAAGCGGTCCTTATCTGCCATCAAAGTCTATGTTTCTATGTTTCTATTTCACAGTTTAGAAAATAAAAACCATTGCTTCTGATTTTTTTTTTTTGCTTAGTGAAGGGGAAGGGCAATGCAGAAGTGCTGCCACTCTACTAAATGCCCTCTCTCTCTCTCTCTCTCTCTCTCAATCACTGTAACCTCAGTCTCCTGATACATTAAAACAAACAGCAAAACAAAGGATCATCACTCAAAAGAACAAAAAATACTTGTTTTCCCACCGTTTCTCTTTGTTTATAAAGTATTATTGTCTACTTTATTCATCCTGTTTTTCTTTTTCTTTGTTTTTCCCCACATTCAAGATATGGAATGTTTACCTTGGAATACAGGAATTCAAAATTTTGCTCAGTTCCACTGGCAGAATGTTCTTCTCCTAACATACTATATATAAACACACAACAAAGACCTGTTTTAGAGCCAGAGACTCTGTTATCTCACTGTCAAGGCTAGTGATGTACGAAGTCAGCAAAATCCACTCTACAAAATATTTTGTGAATTGTGCTCAGTTTGCAAAGTGCAGTTCATGAAATTCACAAATTTGCAGAGCGGGGATCATCTGTGAAGTGTGGAATTTCACAGGTGAAATTTCACACTTCGCACAACAACTACTTGGTTTAAAATCCCTGGTGTCTAGTGGTGCCCCCGGCAATTACCAGCCACAAAAAACCCTGGTGTAGTGATCCCCCCCACTGCTAATCGCTGTCCACTCTATAAAATGTTACTTTTTTTCATTAAATCCCTGGTGTCCAGAGGTGAGCAGAGAGCTGTGCTGGTGGCCTGCTCAGGATTGGTGTTGTGAGATTGGGGTGCTGGGGCACTCACTGATGGGGTGGGGGGGTCCACTAGACACCAGGGATTGAAAAAAAAAATGTTTTTTTTACATTGTGGCCGGCGATCGGTGACTGGGTGGGGGAAGACCACTATTCACTACAGTATTTAATGTTATTTACATTGTGGCTGGTGATTGGCGGGGGGGGCACTAGACACCAGGGATTTAATGAAAAACATTTTTTATATTGTGGACGGTGATTGGCGGCAGGGGGGACCACTAGCCACCGAGATTTGGTGGATTCACCATTTATAACGTTTTTATATGTGTAAGGAAAGTGTGAAGATCAGGGAAACAACATTTAATTAATTTGTTTTATTTTTTATTTAAGGTAGTTTTATTTTTAGGTCTAAGTTGAAGGTTTTTTAGTGTAACGGTGGCATTTCAAACTTGTGTAGTCTAATGGCACAGTGATTTTGCTTGAGTAATGTGGTCCTGCTTTTAGGAACTTTTTATTACCTATGCATGAAACAGATTTCATGCTCAGGTAACAACCAGTCAGAAAGCAGAATTGTCTCTTCCCATTTTATAAATTGTCATATTGCACTCACCATTGTGACTTGTATAAACCATTGGGATGGCTTCTGTTAGAACAAAGGTACCTATTGCATTTAGGTAGTTTTGCAAAAAAAGTTACTTTTGATCTTGTCCCTTCCTTCATTTAATTTAACTAAAAAAAAAAATCTTAGTAGTGTTCCTACTTGATCATCTTTTTATTAACAATTTACTGTCCCTAGTAAGAGAACCTCAATTGGTCAAAAAACAATGTTTTACAAATTGCCATCTTTTTATATCTCTCTACCTTTGTCTGTATTTGGTACATACAATACTGCAATGAGTTTTAGACATGCCTTAAAACACTGTTTCACTGTTAATTGTCAAAATACCTGCTTCTCTTGATAGACATATTTGACTGTATACTTATATATTTATGGTTGTATTACTTATTACATGTAAGTTTGTACTTTGTTATATGTTCTGGTCACCCTTGTAATTGGGCCCTTGGCTGAAGATCTTACCAGATTTTAAATAAACAAAGAAAATAAAATAAAGCTCCTGTAAATTCAAAAAATGCATAAATAATTGAAAGTTTTTTTGCTCATGATCCCTTTCTTATACACATAAACACATTAAAAAAATCAAGCACTATTCAGATTTTTTTTTGCATTTTTGGAGTTTCTTTGATGACCATGACGCCCCATAACCTAACCAGCCCGATAGAGCAATCTCTGTTGGTCACCCTGACCCAGACAGAACTGAGTCTCCAGCTCTATATGAGGACAATGTGTATTCAGTGTGAGTGTATGCCAGTGAACTTTTGCAAAATTTTGAATTCACGCATTGCATGCTATGGGGGGTAGTGAGTATTCTGTTAAAGGGATACTGCAGATTACTGAATTACATGGTAAACATAGAAAATAATGTATGGGCAACCATACACAACAAGGCTGTGTTTCCATTGAGGGGTTGAGATGACAGCATATGGACCTTGAGAGTGAAGCTTGGTCTATGCTGTCATCTCAACCCCGAGATGGAAACACATGGTGAGTTGTGTGGTTGCCCATATTTTATTTCTTATAGTACAGAATATGTTTTTTTACACCGGTGTGACAGACCTCCACTGAAGTGAAAACAAACAAAACTTGTCATTTCTTTGTTCTGTTCTATGAACAAAATCAAATCTATAGGCTTTTGAAAGTTAAGAGGTACAACTTTGGGCGCTGGGTGATTAGTAAGCAGCTAAGTGTGAAATAAATGAGAAATTTAACATTGCATGGCCTTTGAACTGTGCAGAACAACCGTTCAAAATGCACACAACAACACCACTCTGGAATGCGCACAATGATTTAGAATGTGCTCAACAAGGTTTTTGAGCAGGCTGATTTTCATACAGAACAAAGGCCAGCCATATACTATAAACAAACCTTCTACTGTATGTGTAGTAAGACAAATGACTGAGTGGTAGAAAGCATCTTTGAAGGGACTATTTATATTTTCTAAGCAATACTTTATTGTATTTTTTGTGTATTTTTTAAAATATATTAGAGTCCTTTTTTAAATTTTCCCAACCAATTTTCGAAGCGCAATAAGATCCTTTAGGGTGTGGGGTACTCATGGATACTCACACTTCCAGGGCTGTAATCACACCCCTGAGCATGTGGATATCTGTCAATATCTCATATCCTGTCAGGTCTTATTGTTTACTCCTACTTAGCTGTCTCCAAACTTTCATTTAAAACATAAATTGTCTCTAGCCCTAACACGTCCAAAGTTATCACATTTTAAAGAAAATATCTTTTGGAAGGTCTAGCTCTGGAAATATTGGGACTAGAAATCTATTTATTTTAGATGAAAGCCTTGAGTAAATTGTTACTGTTAAAAAAATGTTAGCATTATTATATCATCATATAACAGTAGTAAGTGCGCTATCGATATAGAAACAGGTAGTTTTCTATTGCTATATCAATATATTTACATCATGACAGAGGTGTTTTAAATTAAATTTAATGTTGTTGATATATTTTCATATATCAACATACTGTATTTTCCATAATGACAAAGTATATCGACATACTTTTAAATGTCGACATGGAAAAATTCATGATGGCTTAAACATTTTTTTTAAATGTTTGCACTTTTACTGAATTTTTATACTAATTTCTGTAATTTAATTAGTATCTGTATAAGTCTAATACCTAACATTCATCTTATGCCTCAAGTCATGTGGTGAACATTTCAATCTTCCCCACAGTAGTACCAAATTTTTCCCGCTTTTCCTCGCCTGTAAAAGCATCAGAAGATAATAACTTGGAGTTACTGCGGCAGCTGAAAGTCAATCGCATGGCAAAGTAAAACTGATTATCCCACTGGACACCATATTAATGCAGTAATATTGGCTGTATTGGGAGAAGCTTGAAGGTATCCTTAATATCTGCGTTGGACAGCCAGGTGCCAGTACTGGTATATTTGATTAGCACGATGGCATTGTCTACTCTAGCATAGCTAAGAGGAAATCCTTCTGCTGAAATAAATGCTTTGAAACTAGGAAGGAGCTGAGAGACTGATTATCAGTATTTTCTTCAGGGAAAATTTGCATGCAGCAAAACCTATGGGGCTTATGAGTCACACTGAAAATGGTGGATGAACAAATGGACCAATCAGGATTCTTTTAGTTAGTTCCTTCTGGAGAATTTGTAGGGCTGTCTGTGGTTCCTGCATCATTAATAGAGGGTATGAGACAGGATGGATTCCTGAGGAAGTGCTTGGAGTTTCTGTGTCAAAGTCATGGAAAAGGCCATGAATCAAATACCAAACAAATTGTTGATTTGGTTAGGCAGACAGAAGATTCTGGAGATGGTCTATGATGAGAGATGTGGAGGTGGTGGAAGAGAGCATCTGACCTGACAAACTGATTTGGCATGGGCTCCTTCAATTACTGCAGATATGTAGTATATAGCAAGAGGAAGAGCTACAACCAATGTTATTAAAGTTGTTACATGCTTTTCTGCCAGAGGATTTTTCTGTCTCTCCTATCAATGAAATTTCTATAAGTGAAGAATATCCTAGATGGGTGAGATTAGGAAGTGGATGAGTGTGATGCAGAAGACACAGAACCTGGTGCCATTAGGGGACATAGATAAGAATAGTGAGTACGAAAATTGCGTATGGCACTGGAAAGGGCACATTGACCAAAAGCAAACCTGTAGAATAGATCATTGTTTAGAGCTGCTCAGCTTAACTTGATCTTGAATTGCTTGAGGTACACAGCAGCCTTGGCTGAAAACTCCTGATTGTAGTCATAAAATGATGTGCCCCCATACCTGATGGCTAGATCAACTGGAAGATACATATAGGAATCCAGTTTGATATGACAGGCAGGACTTGCACCACAAAAGATTTCTTGAAAAATACTGAATTCTGCCACAAATTCTGAGATGGTTACTATTTTAAGGAGATGGAACTCCATGGTTTTCAAGATATCAAGACACCTCTACAAGCAATAGCCTGATTTTCTATCACATTGCGCAACAATACAAGTAATGCCACTAGACTGATATCTTTGTCATCAATAATATCCTTCTGAAGATTCTTAAGGATGGATGCACTGAATAGGCAGATATGCTGGAATTAGATGGTGCAGCTATGTGATTGTATAAGAGCAAGTACCAACACTACTCTGAGGTCACTATATCAATTCGCTTTTATTGTTAAAAACGAGGCACCATCAACGAACAAACATCTGACCGGCTGATCCTCTACCAGTTTTGCACCGTACTGGTGCATCATCAGGAGGTGCTGAGCCAGTAAGAACACAGTACATAAATACAGAGGCCTTAAATGTGTATTAACATATACCCATGAGTGACTTAGTGTAAAGTGCAAACAGTATATTAGTATAGTGCAAGATTAAAGTGCTTGAAAGTGCTAACAACACATACTAATTCCCTATAGATAAATATCCATAATAACTTGGATGGTTCCTCCATATTAAATAGTTATATCAAAATTGCAGCATAATGTTCCAAGTCACACTACTTCTTTTAACACAAAACTGACCTAAAATCATTGTCAAATGAATTAATTATGTGTTATCACAGTATACAGGGAAACAATATCATAAATTGCACCAAATTTCACATTACAGACTATTGTAAACATCAAAATTGCTATAATGAAAGGAGAAAACAGCAAACCCAATAAGCTGCTTGTGTCAGTTCTCATTTGTCCCTTTCTCTCATCAGTTGCTATACTTATCCAGGTGCTTAAGGTATCGTGGCACAAAATAGTCACTACCTGCAAAACAATGCAAGAAATATATTTTTCTCATTAGAAAGTGGAAACAGCAAGAAAAAACACAGATGGGCAGCGTAATACTGAAAGCACCAACTACCCACATCTTATTGCACATTTGCGATAAGTTCGACTAAATAAAACAGCCTAAAAATTTTTTTTTTTCATTTCTGAATATAGGCCATAAGCTCCATTCTTTTGTTAAGGCCTGGGGTGCCATTAGAAACATAGACTTTGACGGCAGATAAGGACCGCTTGGCCCACATAATCTGCCCATTTCCCAACCTACAGGATAGGCTACAGATCCTAGCTAACCAACAGCCTATTTCTTCCTACCCCCCACAAGAATTGCCTTATGTCTGTCCCATGCATTCTTGAATTCTCCCCCAGTTTTAGACCCCACAACCTCCTCAGGAAGGCTGTTCCATGCATCCACTATCCTCTCTGTGAAAAAATACTTCCTCACATTGCCCCAGAACCGCCTCCCCATCTTTTAAATTGTGTCCCCTTGTTCTTGCACGTCTCTTTTTCTGAAAGATGCTACCCTCTTGGACTTTGTTGATTCCACTGAGGTACTTAAAAGTTTCTATCATGTCCCCCCTCTCCCTTCTTTCCTCAAGGGTATACATATTAAGCTCCTTTAGTCTCTCCTCGTACGGCTTCTCTTGCAGACTCTGCACCATTTTAGTTGCCCTCCTCTGGACTGCCTCTATCCTGTCTATGTCCTTGCGGAGATGGGGTCTCCAGAACTGGACGCAGTACTCCAGATGGGGTCTCACCAACTGTCTGTACAGAGGGATAACAACTTCCTGTTTTCTGCTGGTGATGCCTCTCCCTATGCATCCCAGTATACCCCCAGCCCTCCCTACTGCCTTCTCACATTGCTTGCTAACCTTAAGGTCATCTGATATGATTACCCCCAGGTCCCTTTCCTTTTTTGTTGTTGTTACTACCCCAATGTGTAATCTTCCTCTGGGTTCTTGCTTCCCAGGTGCATTATTTTGCACTTCTTTGCATTGAATTCTAGCTGCCATACTTCTGACCATTCCTCCAACCTTGCCAAGTCCCTTCTCATCCTTTCCACACCTCCTTGTGTATCAACCCTGTTGCAGATCATTGTGTCATCTGCAAAGAGGCATACTTTTCCTTCTAGTCCCTTTGCAATGTCACTTATAACGACATTAAAAAGGACTGGACCAAGTACTGAACCCTGCGGTACCCCACTAGTAACCCCTCTTTCTTCAGAGTGGACTCCATTTACAATTACCTTCTGTGTCCTGTTGTCCAGCCAATGTTTTACCCAGGCTACCACCCTGGGACCCACTCCAGGCTGGTTAATCTGACTATTAATCTTTGTGTGGGACTGTGTCAATGCCTTGCTAAAGTCTAGTTAGGCCATGTCCACAGCCCCTCCCTGGTCTACTACTTTGGTCACCCAGTCAAAGAAATCTATTAGATTTGTCTGACATGACCTTCCCGCTGTGAACCCATGCTGCCTTGGGTCCTGTGCCCCACTGGCCTCAAGGTACTCAACAATTCTTTCCTTCCGAAGTGACTCCATCACTTTCACTACCACAAAGGTCAAAGTGACAGGTCTGTAGTTTCCTGCCTCTGTCTTGGTCCCACTTTTGTGAAGGGGAATCACATCCACCTTCCTCCAGTCCTCGGGTATCACACCATCCTCCCATGATTTATTAAAAAGAGTAGTCAGTGGTTTCACTAGTTCCTCCCTTAATTCTTTTAGAATTCTGGGGTGAATTCCATCAGGCCCCATTGCTTTGTCCACCTTCAGTTTTAGGAGTTCTTGCTGAACCCTTCTTCTGTGAAAGGGCTGGGATCAACCCCCCTATCAAGAGTGCTTCTGTTAATTGGATTAGGCACTTCCCCCTCCTCTTTTGTGAATACTGAGCAGAAATATTCATTCAGTATCCCTGCTTTTTCACTGTCCCCCTCTGCCCACCCACCATTGATTCTATTCAGCCTCACTATCCCTCCCTTTGTCTTTCTACGCTCTCTGATATACCTATAAAAGGTTTTATCCCCCTTCTTAACCGAGTTGGCTATCTTTTCCTCAGTTTGGGCGTTTGCTATTCGGACTTTTGCCCCAAGAGTATAGATCCAGTAGGCTTCCCAATAGGTCAATTTGTTTTTCAAATCCCTTCCCCGGGGTCTCAGTTTCACCCTTCACAATGGCATAGAATTTAAATTTGTGTGTGCCACCTTGTTTTTCATGTGGTTAGCAAGTGCATTTTTAGAGTCCCTCCCAAAATGGCTTTTAGGTGTTCCTCAACTGTGTTTTTAAAGGGCCTAGAGGTCTGGCCCACATAAAATGCCCCACATTCTCATGTTGCTAAGTAACTAACACCCTCTGTTATGCAATTAAAACAGTCATACATCTTAAACATCTTGGAGCTATTACAGGTACTGAATGTGTCAGTTTTTAGCATGTCTGTACAAAATCTGCAGTTTCCACAAGGAAAATTTCTATGTGCGAGGGGTGGTAACCAATTACCATTTCCAGTTTTTTCTGCTGTCATTTTAGGGTGATAACTATGGACAAGTTTGTCCCTAAGATTCCTACCTAACTGGATAGTCTACAGTTAAATATCCTAATTCCTGACTCGTGATAATCCCTTCTAACATAGATTCATTTAAAAACACATCTATGACTTTTTTATATTTCTGGGTTGGATCACATGTTAACTTCATATAGCAGTGATTATCACTCAGCTGTCTGAGAATCTCACTGGTATATTGTTGCTATGACATTATCACAATAGAACCCCCCTTATCTGCTGTCCTTATAAGCAGGTTCTTATTTTCCTCAAGGTCTCTAAGTGCTACAGCCTCTTCAGAACTTATATTAATATATCTTCCTGGTGTTCTATCTGTTAGGATAGTTCCAAAGTCATGTTCACAAGCTCTTTCAAAGATTTTCACAACCTCATTATTAGGTGGCATATATAAAGACGGACAGTGGAAATGTCTTACCTCACCATCCCTCCCTATGTCCACGTTTTCAGTCAGGGTAGGGGTGGGGGTACTGGATGTATTGCCATAACACGTCTATTTTTGCAAAATGTACTTTAAGGTTCAAATCTCTGGTGAATCTGTGTACATCCAAATATAAGTGGAAGGGGTTTATGTCCCGAGTTGGCACAAAGCTGAGTCCCTTTTGTAAAATTCTCTGTTGGGATTCTTTAAGAACTGTATCCAAAATATTAATATTAATCACTAAATCCTCTGTGTTGCTTAGGGGCATCTCCTGCCCCACACTCTTTCTCCCATGTTTTTGACCACCTCTCTTCATGTGTCTCCGAACCCCTGGGGTGTCCGATGTCCTCGTCTTCTCCCCGATTGGTTGGATACTCTGGGGTCTGGAAAGTTACGTTCCTCTGTCCTGGAGGGGGATGTGGGTCCAGGGCCTCATGAAAATAAGACTCCTCCTGTTCTGATTCACTGTTTGAGGTATATGTGGGGGAATTATTCCTGGTTCTGGGAATGGACCTGGGAGCTTGATTGGTGGTTTGGTCATGTGACTGATGATAGCCCCTGTTTTTGCTTTTATGTTGTCTTGATATTCTGGGATTACTGACTGATCTGATTTTTTCAATCAAAAACTCTGTTTAGTTGCTAGTCCTTCCTATCTCTTTCAAATTTAAACAGCTTGTCTCTTTTGATTTTTTTGTCAACTTGTACATTATCTTTCAACCTTTTTTCAAAAGCTGCGAACTCAGGATCCTCTCTATATTGTAAAGCAGTTGTTTCCTTGGTTTGTACATCTTCTATTACCTCTTCTTGTTGGGCCTCATAATCCCTAATAATCATATGCATAAGGGCATCAGTTTCTATTTGTTGTGAATTGCGCCAGTCTTTAATGAACACTTCCCACTCCTATCCATACCCTGGATTTTTGATTATCCTCAGACCCCTGGGAGAACGGCTCACTTTTAGATAGGCCTCTAAAGTGACTTTTCCCCCAATAATGTTTCCTTCTTCTAATGATTGTCCTTTCAAGTGTAATGAAGGCAGTTTTTATGTTAGAGGGTACCTCTCTTGTGCTGTTCCTTTCAGCTGTGTTCCCTGCTGTAGCTCCTTCATCCCCAGTAGTAACAAATAAATCTTGTTCCCCTGCTTCTGTAAAAACTCTTGCAGAAAATGATACAGATGTTGCCCCCAGACTTATATCCCCAAACACTGTTGTGGACATTAATGCATAAAATGTAAGCTTTTACTAACAAAAATGGCAGTCAGTATGAGAAATAAGAATAATTTTTCAACCTTACTGCAGTGCGGCTCTTCTCACATTTGTTTTCTTCCGACCGGAAATCTTCCTGACTGCTCAGTTCAATGTGAAATCCCAGAGCAGCCAAATAAAGGAAAAAAATATGCTGTGTGGTCATAAAATGGAAAGCTATCTTGATATAAAAGCCAGAGACGTTACCGATAGTTTCTCAACTGTCTGTATTGTGATTTCAGCTGTTTGGCATCTCCATTAGCGTAGCAGTGTATATCCTAATCAAACAGCCTCTGGGGAGCATGTAACACAAAAGTTAAATGCTAGATACAAACAACAGCTCCAGCTGACAGGAGTGAGCTTGAAACAAAGAACACATGTGTAAGAGCAAGTACCGGCACTACTCCAAGGTCGCTATATCAATTAGTTTTTATTGTTAAAAATAAGACATAATCAATGACCCGGCTGACCCTCTACTGGTTTTGCATGTACTGGTGCATCATCAGGAGGTGCTGAGCCTGTAAGAACTGTGTACTGTGTTCTTAAGGGTTCAGCACCTCCTGATGACACACCAGTATGTGCGAAACCAGCACAGGGTCAGCCAGTCGGATGTTTATTCGTTGATGGTGTCTCGTTTTTAACAATAAAAACTAATTTATATCGTGACCTTGGAGTAGTGTCGGTAGTTGCTCTTATACTTGTTTTCTTTGTTTCCAGCACACTCCTGTTGACTGGAGCTGTTGTTTGCATCTAGCGTGCAGCTATGTGATTACCTAGAGGTTGTTGTAGAATGGAAGATGCTGTTGGTGCAGATGGTCCTGGATTGTTGGGAGGCAAACCTGTGTTAGTCAGGTTATTAGCCCTGAAGAAGGTATGAGCTACTGAAGAGGCTTGCTGGGACATCAAAGGGCTTGGATTAGGATTAGATATACTGTAAGAATGGAAGAATTAAGAAGCCTGTCTGTTATGTTAGCAACTTTTCTCTCTAGCTGAGAGACGGAGCACTTGATCTGGGGCATAAGGTCACCCAAGTCGGCTATAGTGTCAGAAGGAGGGGCTAGAGGCTAATCTGAGTTTTATTTTACTATAATTACTGGTGACCCCCTTTATCACACTGTTTGCGAGGGTCTCCCAAATGCCTTAATAATCCAAAAATGAGTTACTACAGCATTCACAAAACTTTATTTCACCTCCAGTGTCCTTTGTGTGTCACTCAATTGGATCACGCCACTTCATTGGCTCTTGCTCTGCGTGTGGGTGGGCTGAACAGTATTAAAAAAATGGTGGCTCGGTTTTATGCTTACCGATGAGCTGCTTTTGTTTACTACCCTCCCCATCTTTATTTGATTGTTTCTTTTTTATCTGGTTGATCCTGCCTTTCAAATACAAAAGAAATATCTGGTTGATCCCTCCGTGTCTCTGGATCGGGAGATGCCGATTCCGAGTACGTTCCAGGACAGACCCCAATATGAGCCACAGCTGGCAGTTTCAAAAAGGAAAAAATAAGTTAGTCTGAGAGAACGAGGGAGAATGGAAAACTGTGTGTGTGAGAGTGAGAGAGAGAGAGAGAGAGAGAGAGAGAGAGAGTGTGTGAATGTATCTGTGCGTATGAGAGAGAGACAGAGAGTACATGTGTGTGTGTGTGTGTGTGTGTGTGTGTGTGTGTAGGTAGGGGAGACACTGTCAACACAAGAGACACTGACCAAGATGACTAACTCCTTGCACCAGTAATTATAAAAAATAATAGATATGCAACTGTGTTATTATGGATTTTTTTTACACACCCTTGGTGTGTGATGACCTCATAAACCTCTCAAGCTTCACTCTCAAGGTTTATGGGTCATCACACACAAAAACCCATGACACACAGTTGCATATCCATTATTCTTTATGCTTCATACAGATCGAATAGTTGTCTCTTCTTGAATGAAGCATTAAACAGTATTTCCGTGGATTGGAAAGAGGACATAAGTTTGACTGAAGTCCATTCCTTGTATGGAGCAGAAGCAGGTGTAATGCTTTTCTTAAGGGCAAAGATATGTCAAAGATGTGCTGAGGCTTAAGGAAATAGGGTGTGCCAGTGTAGGTGCATAGGTGGTTTAAGATGTATCAGCTGAGGGCATTATGACAGCAGCCTCATTAAAGGCAGGATGTACAGTGGAGTCCGTTAGGATGCAGTACAATGCTGCAGAATTCTGCAGCAGAGTTACCATAGGAAACAGTGCAATACAACGGCAGTTAATCCCTTTTGTCATGCAGGAATCTGTGACACTCCATGGCATGCTGGTGGGCTCCACTGTTCAGGAGTTGTGAGCTTTGAAACCACAGCCTCCTTGTAAGGCAGGATATGTGAGGACTGTAAGCATCAGAATCACAATCTCCTAACTACTGAATATGGACAAGGGGTGCTGCAGCTGTGGGTTTTAAAACCGCAGCATCCTTAGTGTCAAGAAAGCGGTACAGGAGCTGTGAGTGTTAAAACCACAGCTTCTTGAATGTTGCAGCAGTAAACAAGTACAGAAATGCTGATAATGAACCTGGTACACTTGGAACATCCTTAAATTGTTCAGGTGTTTGGTTCCAAAATGTGAAAGTGTAGAAGTGCTTATCAGCACAGTCTTCTGAGAGTTGCCTTCTGCTTTTTTGATATCTTCACTGTCACTTTCTACTTTATTAATATCTTTAATATCCATAAGAAATTGAACCTGGATAATAACCTGGAAGTGCTCTGATTATAACTTGGTTGCTAAGGCAATGGCATTCAGTGGAGCAGGGGCCCAGGAGTTCTGCTGGGGTTAGGCATGGTGGTGTTCGATGTAGCGACAGCCCGGGAGTTCCGCTGGTTGGTGCAGTGGTTGAGTGGTGAGTCAAGGAACCAGGCCATGCTGAATATCCCTGTAGCTACATGGCTGATGGCTGAAGTCACAAGCCCCTGGTGGTGTGCAGGAGGAACTATGCCCAGAGCAGCAGGGAACGCAGAGATGCACCAAAGTAGAGCCACAACATCTGGAAGACAGAGAGGACAGGTTGCTGGAGGACCTCAGAGGATAACAGAGCAAACTTAATGACAGAATGTCTCTGAGGAAGGAGAATCAATCAGATCTGTGGCTACAATATGGGGAAGCCTTACCCTTTCAAAACGTGCAGCATGCAGCCAGAGGTTGCAGGATTTTGTAGTCCAATTATGTCCAATATAATTTGGTCCAGTACCTGATAGCAATCTTTGTGTAATATCAAGATGCAATGATTTTTTTACAAAGACCAAAATCAAAAAAGATAAAAATTTCCTGATATGAGCAAATCTATCAGAAAAGTATAGTTCAATGGAATGAACTTTCCAATATTCCAAATGATAGTGTAAGCCCCCCCCAGATCTGGGGCTTACCTGCATTGGGCTATGGCCCCATTGTTCCTGCTGCACTGTTTCTGCATCTGGTCCCCTGGACTGCTAAAAGCAGGACCGGAGGGCTTTCTTGAGGTCTGTGGTGCAGTTTTGTGCCTCTGGGTGCTGGGAAAATGTTCTGCTGGTCCAAGGAGTGTCCATGAGCAGGGCATGGTGTAAACAAATATGGCTGTGCATGGCAAGTCCTGCACATGCACGGCTGAGAGTCTTAAAGGAGCCACAGCTCCTAAAAATTTATGTGGGTGTATGGGCACTCTAAAAAAAGCATTTACAGCACCAGGGCAGGCAGCAGAGCCTGAAATTGAGTAACAGACACCTCCAGGTACTGTCTTTAGTGTATTTGCCCCTAAATAGGGCTAGTGTTGAAAAATATATGGTGCAATAGTAATGCAGCCAAAGGTAAACAGTAATGGCAGCCCCAATGAGTTTTATTTGACACAGGGGCCACTGGGAAGGTGTGAATGGGCACCAGCTGAGCCTGGGAACTGACTAGTCAATCAGGTGGGAGCTTTGAGCTGTGTATGAAAGAGAGCCCAGAGCCCAGGAAAAGGGGAGATCCCAGAGAGATCCGAGGGGGAGATAGTGGAAACGGGCTGCACTAGCCTAAAGGCTATCCTGGGTGCATAAAAGCCCCTCTGAACCCCAAAAGTAGGTCTAGACAGAGCTCCTACAAGATTATTTATCCTACAGGGGATAAAGTGGACTGCTGATTTGTTGCCCTGTGGGAGAATCGAACCTGCACTGGGCTTTGTAGTTTGCAGCCTGGCAACATACAGAGACTGTCTCAACCTGTTCCTAGCCTGGAAGAAAAGTATTTGGGCTGGGTCAGAGACTGTTTAGGAGTCCAGCTGTGTTTCACTGCCAGAGAATGCTGTGTATCCAGTTGGACATCAAGGGTGACTACCCACCTGCCCAGATACCCTGGAACAACGAAAGGTCAGAAGAGGTGAAGATGATGAAAAGCGAGAAGAGGCGAAGGTGTCGAAAGGCCTTAGAGGTGAAGAGAACGAAAGGCTGGAAGAGATGAAGACAAAAGGGAAAGTGATGAAAGACCAGAAAGGCAAAGATGATGAAAGGCCTATCACAGGTGACTGGTTCTGCAATTTGCTGAACATCTACAGCTGGCTGATGTGGTGTAATGAAAGACTGCCTTCTAATACAAGAGCAGTACCGCAATTCTGTGTCCTAATTCAACCCCGAAGTCTTCAGAAACTGTATGGCCATGAGGAGTTCTGCTACAATTTAGTTAGCTAGCTAGACAGTATAAGGGGATTAAAGTCCTGGGCAAGACTTTGTGATCTGCAGGATACGTCCAGGCGGAAAACTGGAAACCAGAGTGCAGCTGTGTGTTTTGAATCCTATTGGGATCCCTAGTAAACGTCTGCATTTCAAGTTTAAAACTGTTTACCCTTACTGCAGCCTAACGTCCACAGTGCACCATCCCTGTATCTTCTGGTTGGCCACCAGCAACTCGGTGAGGTACCCATCGCAACAGACTGTTACTATCAGTATGTTCATTGGGGGGAAGCCGGGTGGTCCCGAGTGGTGGAACTGGAACTGCTGGGGAACATTTGTTGCAAACAAAGTTGTCGGCTTATGCTGTTTTATTCCCCTTTACCCTTCCCCCATAATAAATCAGAGGTTAGTTTATTTTATAATACTGGCTCATGGTTATAGCTTAGTGTGTATTACTGCTGTGTGGGGAAAAGTCACTGTGTGTTGGAGGGAACAAATATTTATTCCTGGGGGTGAGCAACCTTGTGTTTTATTCACCAGGTACCCCCTACCACTACCCCAGGTGGAGGCACCATGCCATTCTACTCCATTGTAGCATACCCATTAGTGAATCCAGGCCAGCCCCCTCAGGAGGTAGGTATAGGAGACCCCGAGGGTCCTGGAACAGCCAAGTAGTAAGTTGGGGGCTGTTACAATAAGTACCTTTCACTGGTAGACACACAGCCAGAGCACATGAAATGAAATGGCCAGCCCAAGGGCTGTTACTGCTATGCTTTTGTAGTGTGATTTCAGTGGACAGGGCTTGTCATGGGGCTGAGCCCACTGAACCATAGGCAAAGAGCCCTTGAATTATTTTATACATGTCAGTTCCCTCCAAATTTGCTTAAAAAGCATCCCCCCAATAAAAAACATAGAAATTACTTAAATAAATATCTAATGGGTATGGGCATAATTTTAAAATTAATAGAAGTTATGTAGTTTGAAAAGTTGTGTAATGTGGGTTAAGTATGTGGTCACAAGACAATAATAAATGATAATCGTGATGCCACTTGGCCAATGTGGTTGCAGGATTTCATAGTCCAGTTTAATCACTGCCAGGATTCTTGGCATGCCTTTAAACAAAGGTCGCCAGCGCCAGCTGTCTAATAAGAGAACAGCCATAAGGAGGAGTTTTAGAAAGCTACGGGTTAGAGGGCGCTTTGGTTAGAAATGGGAGGGATTTCAGGCTAAGCAGCAAATCTGCAGGGACAGCTGATTACAGAAAAGGTTAACCTGCTATAAAATCTTCTTTTTCTTGTCCACAGCAGGGCAAATGTCTGCAGCGGGGGGGGGGGGGTCATGACAAGCACGAACCAACTACAGATTGGTAGATAGTCCTGCCTACTGGAAGCTCCCAAGGGAGGTTAAAAGGAAGCACTCCTCATGTCATGACACATGTTCATATCCCAGCACATGAGTGGAACAGCACAGGAGTGGAGCAGGAGTAAGATTGGAGTCTTTGGTGTCAGCAGGCATCAGCAGGAGGAAGCAGGAAAGCAGGGGACTCTGCCAGTTGCCTAAGGCAAGATATCTGTTCACTCCTGTTGTTGCATTCACTGCTGGGACAGGAAGATAAAGGGTAGACCAAAACAGGGAATAGACGCAACACCCTATATAGGGTAAATGTACAAAGGGGAACAACAAATGGGGCAAAACTAAAAACATCCTACCCAGGGGTAAAGAGTACACAAGGAACAGATAAAAGCAAAAGGGTTGCCAGCCCAATGGCGCTGGGGGTTGAAGCGCTGGATGCCAGACATTGCGCCATGCCGGTGACCCGGGTTTGAGAATGAATTTGGGCTGCCAGGGATCGGCTGGGGAGGGAAGAGATCAAGCATCCGGAGGACTGCTCTCCCTTCCCAGGGTAGGATCCAGGGAATGTTCCATTCCTGGGCAGCCCCTGATGGTAGTTGGGGGCAGCACAAAGGAACAGGTAGCGCTGCAGAAGCAGGGGCAGAGCTGTGGTAGACGTCGGCACATAGTGCCTTTGACTTCATTGCACATCCGAGCTCCAAGGGGCAACCGCTCAGTCTAGGGAGGCGATGAGGACTCCAGTGGCAGACACCCACATCCCCGTCGCCGGCTCTCTCCCTGAAGGTTGGCCGAGCCACCACCGGACAGACCCTCTAATTTCAGAAAAGCTGCCAGGTAGGAGAGGCGGGCCCTCCCCCGGGGGGCTGGAAAGTCTGGTTGGGGGGTGCTGGAAGGGAAGTGACCTTCAGGCAGAGGGGTAGAGGTGTCTGGCCAAGAGAGCACCTCTGAGAGATGCCCTGACCGAGAGGAGCACAAAGAAAAAAAAGAAAGGGTAGGCCAAAAGTGGTAATGGAAGCAATACCCTATCTAGGGTAGGTGTACAAGGGGGTATAAAAAATGACATAAGGGGAAAAATTACTAGAAGCACCATGTCAAGGGTAACGGTACAAAAGTACTTTGAAGTAACACAGGAAGAATAAGATTTGGGAATGCTGGGAGTGGTGCAGTACAGTGGCTTTGGGGTGGCAGTTTTCAGAGAGACCTTATGGAAACTGCAGTGCAGCCCCACCTGCATGCACATCTCTGGGTTGAGGAAGGAGGTCATTAGACTCCAGGTCGAGCTGGCTAGGATTCGGGAGACTTTCTCCCTCACCCAGGGACCACCAAGTTTGCCACTATTACCGCAGAGGATGCCAGGGAGGAGGAACGGCTGGACTATGGTGGGCACTAGAAGGGTAGGGGTGGTGGGCTCTGGAAGGATGTGTGTGGTGGGTCAGAGGCACATTCCTCAACTGGTACCACTACAGAATCCCTATGCCATTCTGGCAGAGCAGAACTGCCAGGAGGAGGCACCTGTTTTTTTTTTTTGTTTGTGTTTTTCCAATTGTTTAACCAGGTGAGACACACTAAGCTTAAAGCTTGTTTACAGGTGCTACCTGGGAGCACAGGAAAGTTAAGTGACTTGCTCAGGGTCACACAGTATGCCAGTGGGGGCTGCAGGATTCAAACCCAGGTCTCCAGATTTGCAGCTCAGAGCCTTAAACCACTGCGCTATACTGCCTCCCTCTACCTGCACTACCTGTGGTAGTGGCCAGGGAGGATGTGTTTGTCCTTTTTAGTGGAGAACCCAAGGAAGGTGGGAGAGGACCCCAGAGGAGGAGGAGGAGGAGGAAGAGGAAGCAAATTCTTTGGGAGACTCAATTGTCAGGAATAGATTTGGGCATAGGAAGGGAGGCGGAGTGGGAGGTCAGGTGCCTACGTGGCACCATGGCCCAGAGGGATGGGAAGCAGATCCTAGGGACTGCTAGGGCAGCAGGATGGAAGGGTGAGCTGGATGTCATTGTACACTTAGAGACCAATGACCTGGCTAAGGATGGGGCAGAGATATTGTGGGGGGAGTTTAGGGAGCTGGGGAGTGGTCTGAGACAGGTAGTGCACTCAGTGGCTTTCTCTGAAGTGCTGCCTGTCTGTGACAGGGAGGAAGAGGGGGATCCCTGCACCAGGAGCTTCAATTCATGGTTGAAGGAATGGTGCAGAAAGTAGGGGTTCAGCTACATTGGGGACTGAGAATTCACATGGATGGATGAGGGCCTATACAACAGGGGCGATGGACTCCATCTTTCTGGGAGGGGAACTGCACTGCAGTCCTCAATGGATGGTGTAAATGTTATTTTGAACATTTGAACTAGCCGAGGTGGGGGGCTAGCAGAAGAAATCAGGTGGGGGGCAGAAACTGCCCTCCCACAGGCTGAGGTATGGAGTAGGGCGAACCTGAGGGGTGAGGAACCCCCAAGGTGCAAACTAAAGAAGGAAACAGAATGATAAAGACAAAGGGGATTGGAACAGCAGCATGAAAAAGACAGAAGGGAAAAAGGGGCAAAAAGGAAAAAGCAAGGGTAGCAAGTAGAGTGCTAACAATATCTGGAAGGCCATGTGTGCGAATGCAGAAGTCTAAGATTCTGGATCCTGAGGCCATCATGACAGAAGTTGATTTGGATATTGTGGCCACTACTGAGTCATGGTGCACTGAAAACTATGATTGGGACATGACCATATCAGGATATACTCTGTTTAGGAAAGACAGAGTGAGAAGAAAAAGAGGGTGTGTGGTGCTTTATGTGAGGGAAAGCATAAAAATGAGAGATACAGGGAATATGGGGGGGCAGAGGTACTGAGGATCACCATGGAGACAGGGAATGAAGCCACTATTCACACTGGTGTAATCTACAGACCTCTGACACAGGTGGAGGAGTTAGATAAGGTACTGGTAGAAACCATTGAAATGGCAGAGAAGGGAGAGGTGCTGCTGGAGGGGGACTTCACTCTGCCTGATGTAGATTGCAGCCACCCAGCTGTGGCTTCAGATAGGAGCAGGGACATTCTGGACTCCCTGTAGGGGATGTTCCTTAGGCAACTAGTCAATGACTCCACTTGTGATGGGGCAGTACTGGATCTAGTACTCACTAGCAGGGATAGTGTTGCAGATGTCAAGGTAGGAGGCCATCTGGGGACCAGTGATCACTGTACAGTGTGGTTCAATATAAGGACAGCTGTGGACTCAAACCATACAAGAGCGATGGTCCTGGAGTTCAGGAGAGCAGATTTTATAAAGTCGGGTGAATGCCTCAGGGATGACCTGCCAGGGGTGGGGGATGAAGTGGCTTGGATGGAGGAACAGTGGGCGAAGATAAAAGGGGCCATAGTGAGGGCAACAAACCTTTGCATCAAGCAAAAGAGCAAAGACAAGAGGAAAAAGACTGCTATGATTCATGAAAGAGCTGGCAAAAAAGGTAAAATCTAAGAGGGTAGCATTCAGAAAATATAAGGAGATGCAGAGGGAGCTGGAGGATAGGAAAGTGTATTAGGTGAAACAGAGAGAAGTAGGGAGGGAAGTAAGTAGTGCAAAGGTGAGAGTAGCCCAAGCCATAATGAAAGGGAATAAGTCATTTTTTAGGTATGTAAGAGAAAAGAGGAAGTTGAGGGGTGGGATTGTAAGTTTAAAAATTGAAGGGGGGACTGTACAGATGGGGACCAAAAAAAAGGCAGACATCCTGAACAAATACTGTTGTTCAGTGCTCACCGAGGAAGAAGAAGGAGATGGGCAGCAAAAAAGTAATAGGAGCATTGTGGGAGGTGGACACTAGTCCATTGTCAGAAGAGAGAGTCCTGAAGGGCCTCACTAATCTGAAAGTGGACAGAGGTGCACTCAAGGTAGTGAGCGAGCTCAGGGAGCTACTGACTGCACTTCTGACAGTCCTGTTTAACAGCTTATTGGAAACAGGAGCTGTTCCAGAGGACTAGAGGAGGGCAGAAGTAGTCTCACTAAACAAAAGTGGTAGCAGGGAAGAGACAAGCAATCATAGACCACTCAGTCTGACATTGGTGGTGGGAAAGTTAATAAAATCACTGGTGAAGGAAAGGATTGGGAAATAGCTTGAATCTAGTGGGTTACATGACCCACGGTAGCATGGATTCATGGGGGAGGTAATATCAAATGAATCTGATAGAGTTCTTTGACTGGGTGACCAAGGAACTAGATTGGGGGTGGAGTAGTAGATGTAGCCTACCTAGATTTCAGTAAGGCTTTGAACCTGTTTCACATAGAAAACTCATAAGCAAGCTGGGTAGCTTGGGAGTGAGTCCAAAGGTGGTTAGCTGGGTAAGTAATTAGTCTGGGAATAGATGGCAGAAAGTGGTGGTAAACAGAGTACATTCCAATGAAGGGAGAGTGACCAGCGGGGTGCCTCAGGCATCAGTGCTGGAACCAGTCCTCCTTAATGTCTTTATAAGTAACATTGCAGAGGAACGGGAAGGGAAGGTCTACCTTTTTGTGGATGGCACCACAATTTTCAAAAGGGTGGACACTCTGGGGGGTGGACAGGATGAGCAGTGACCTGAGAAAACTAGAGGAGTGGTCAAAGGTATGGCAGCAGGGTTTCAATGTGAAAAAGTGCAAAATAATGCACTTAGGGCACAGAAACCCAAGAGTGGAGTACAGAATGGGTGGGGTGGCACTGACAGCAACCAAGCAGGAAAGAGATCTGGGGGTTATCATATTAGATGACCTAAATGTGGCCAGGCAGAGTGACAAGGCCATTTGGAAGGCTAGTGGGACGGAGAGGAGAGGTATCACCAGCAGAAAGAGGAAGGTGGTGTTGCCTCTATATAGATGGCTGATAAGACCCCACCTAGAGTACTGTCTCCAGTTCTGGAGACCACTTCTCTGGAAGGAAATAGAGTAGAGGCAATCCAGAGGAGGGCAACTAAAATGGTGCAAGGCCTCCATTAGAAGCCCTACAAGGAGAGACTTAAGGACATGAATATGTATACACTGGAAGAGAGGAGGGGGGGATATGACAGAGACCTTTAAATACCTTCTAGGGGGTAAAATAAGGTACAGAATGGAAGTATTTTTCAGAAAAAGGGTGCTCAGGAAAAACAGGATATGATATGATATGAAGCTTGAGGGGGCAGGAGGGATGTGAAGAAGTACTTAGTCAAAGAAAGAATAGTAGTTTCCTGAAACAACCTTCCAGCAGAGGTGGGTGGTGCGAAAACAGTAGTAGAATTTAAGAATGCATGGGATAGCCAGCCCGGTGGCACTGAAGGTTGAGGCACTGGATGCCACACCTTGCACCATGCCAGGTGATCTGTGTTTGGGAGCAAACATGGGTCACCGGGGGTTGGAGGGGAGGAGATGGATTGAGTGTCCAATGGACTGCTCTCCATCTCCAGGGTGGGTGGGTACCTGTGGCTGCTCTGCACCTGACCCTCAGCAGTGGCTGGGAGTCGGCGACATGGCCAAGACTTCAGGAGGTGGGAGCACAGCAATACGTTTGAGGTGGCACACGCAGGAGTGTGCGTGACCTTGTCATAGGCATCTTTGCACGCCACATCCCACAAATAGGGGAGAAAACAGGAAAAATGGCATCCTTGGTTGCGGCAGCTTGATGGCCATCCTACGGGCACCCTGGCTTCGGGAGCATCACCAGAACTGGATCCAGACTTGGCAGGTGAGATGGGGGTTCCCTGCCACTCCGCTGTGGGGGGAAGCTGTGGGGGAAGAAGGCGAAGGCCCTACAAGAAGCCGGGGGCAGACCGGACGGTGGCTGGAGACAAGAGGGAAACGCAGATGAAAGGTGCCGACCAAGGACCCAGTGGCAGAAATACAGTTAAAAAAAAGAATGCATGGGATAGGAACAAAGGAATCTTAGGAGAATGGGTAGAGGGGCAGGGATAACGGACCAGAGATCAAGTAGGATCTGAGGTGATACTGTAAGCAGGGAGAAATGGGCAGACTAAGTGGGGCAAGTGGTCCTAATCTGCTGGCAAGTTCCATGTTTCTATGTTATTATGACCAGTGTGCTTCGTTTTAGTACCTGATAGCAATCTTTGTGCAATATCAAGATACAATAAATTTTTCATGAAGACCAAATTCAAAAAAGATAACAAATCACCTTGCACAAGCAAATCTATTTGAAAAGGTAGTTCAACAAATTGAACTTTCCAATTTACTGTACGATAAGTGCCTTTCACTGGTAGACAGCAACAACTGCTATAACGTCCTTTTAGTTAGAAGCTTCTGTTATACTACCATCATTCTGAAAAATTATAGCTTTTTCCTCATCTGGAAAAAATAATTGTTATAATCTCTTCTGTTACAAAATGTTTCTTATTACAAATTCAATATGCAGTGCTTGACTTCCAGGAATAGCAAGGATAAACTAATTACTTCAATTCAATTCATACTTATTAAACTAATTTCTGTTTTTTTAGCCAACTCATGTCAAGATGTTTCAGTTAGGTACTTAAGAACCCTGAACAAATGGGGTCAAACCTGCCAGTCATTTATGCATGCCAAGTTCACGTGTATTGATGCAGTCTTCAGATTCATTGGTACAGTACGTAGAAAAAGTACATATGGTGATGTATATTAAAATGTAACATCAGATGAAACAATGTTTAGAAAATTAGTTTTTTGAATGGTACAGGTCTGATATCCATACAACGTAATCTGCTTGGGCAACAGTTCTAATGATAGCAACTAGAGATGTGCAAATATATTTATTTTGGAGTGGATACTTTTTTTTTTTTTGATGATTCATTTACCCAGGATCTCCCAGAACAGCTTTTCTCACTGAGGTCCTGCTTTTTACAACTGGTAGACTGCACACACTGAGAGGCTAAGTGACTTGCTCAGTGTCACACACTGTATAACTGATTGTAGTGGGACTTGAATCTGGGACTTGAATCTGGGCCCCTTGGTTCTCAAGCCTCTCTTCTAGCCAGTAAAGCACACTGCCTATCACACCTGCCTCTAGAAAAGGCATGTGATAGAAAGAAAAAGGTAAAGGGTAACATCCATGGAGAATGCAGAAGTATCTCTGTATAGAGCTAGTCCTGAGACTTTAGCAGTTTTGTGTTACAGCAATGTGTTAATGTACTGAGGGTAATTTCAGTGGGGCTCACTGAAAGTGGGAGCTAAAGTAGCGCACCTTTGTATTAGGGATGGGAGAACTTGTCCGGATTCAGCTTACCTATCCCCCTGGCAGGCTGCCTTAGATGGGCTCAGATCATCCACACCAAATTTCTGGAGAACCAGGTCAGTCTGAGCTGGAATCCGAGTCTGGCCGCTGAAGGGTTGCCTGTACCCTAACACAGGGTTTCTCAAACTAGGGTCCGTGGCCCCGAAGGGGTCCATAAGGTTTCATTCGGGGGTCCTTGACAGGTAAGGCACAAAAAGCTAGCTCAGACATCTTATTAAATTACAGTTCAATATTTCCAAATATTGTATATGTAATACATTGTATTCCTAGGGAATACTTAATAAAGTGAAAAAGTGCTACAAAGTAAACTATGATTTTGGTATAGCGGATCTTTGGGCAGGTCTGGTCATAGTCAAGGTTCCCCAGGCATGTCTGGTCAGGAACAGTGGTCCTCATTGCCAGAAAGGTTGACTTGGATCAGACAGAGATCTGGACCCTTGCCAAGGTGGGCTGCCTCAGACTGACCTGGATCATCCAGGTCAAATTCACAGGATTCCAGGCTGGAATCTGAACTGGGTATTGGCTGCCTCAACCATCCTACTGGATGGATCAATATACATTTTCAAGGGGCCACTGTGTGGCCAGCAGGTGTTATATTGCTCCACTGTTGAAATGCCAGTGGAGAATGTTTCTGTCTGCAGAAAGCTCAGATATTAAGGGTAATCTTTATGCTGGGTAGTGTAACATGTCACTCTTGTATATTGTATATTTTGTTGATGCAGTATTGTCTGTACTCATTTTGTTATTTACAGGTACTGTCATTTCTTTTCTGTAATCCTCCTGGGTCACGCCTGAAAACAGGCAATTTGTTGTTGTCTAGTGTACTTACCCGGTAAACAAAAACTAAATAAATAAATATATAAAGCAGGTAATGGGCTGCCTGGATGGACTGCTGGGCCTTTATCTGCTGACAAATGCTCTTTATGTAATGATCTGAACAATATTGGTTAGTTACTATCCAAACATATCTACACATATCTAGTAATAATATAGAGGATACTGGATGAGAAATTGATGATAACCACATTGTAATTGCATTGAGTGGTTTCTATGACAACTAGGCAAACCTCAAGAGCGCAGCCTGAGAGGTTTATAGTTGTCATTGAAACTGCGAGATGCGATTTCAACGTGGTTATTGTCGGTTTCCCTTCCATTAGCTTTTATAGTGTATGGGGCTCAAAATGCTATAAAAGCTAATGGAGGAACCACCATGGCCTTTGATCAGAAGCCCCATGTTAGGGGCTGAACAATCTTACTGTTTTTTGTCACTCCAGGCTTCCTCGATCTTATCGCTCGCTGCCATGGCCGTTACTCCAAGCATGCGCACTAAGGATCGTGTTGTTATGGTAACGGAGTGACGTAGCCAAGAGGGGTTAACAACCTCTTGATGTCACATCGATACCATAACAACATGGTAAACTGTCTGAATTCAGACAATAATAAGTGCTCCCCATACATTATAATAATTTCCTTAGCTTGATCTTCCATACATCCTGAGTGTGAATATGTACAATGCAGAATCAAACATTAGAGTAAGTGAAACAACAGTTTGCTTTCACTTGACAGAGAGGCATTCAATTCAAGAACTCCCCCCCCCAACCCCCACCTACTGTAACTTGAGCTAATGCTCAGAGAAAAAAAACAATGCCATTGCTTGCAAAACAAAAGACAATTAATGAGTACAACTATGTTAAAACTGCATAAAACAGAAGTAGTTAACATAACTAAAATCATTGGATGCATCTATTTCTTCATTTAAAAGAGTGTTGCCAGGGAATGCCTGCTTAGCTGGAAAATCAACTAATTTCCAGAAACGTCATGGGGGTTGTCAGAAGGGTTGTCAGGGAAACACAGTACACAAAAAGAACAATACAACATATCACAATTGTGTGACTACAGTACAGGGAAGTCCCAAATAACTGATAAGACAAAATATGCGTTGATATGCAGAAGGCATAATAAGAGAAAATCTTATTGAAGCAATGACCACGAATCAGATGTAAAGTGCCATAAAAGCAGTCAATATAATAAAATGATATACTACAACCACTTCAGGAAAAAAAAAAACAGAGTGTTGGCCTGATCATGCTGTAGTATGTTAAATACATCACATGATGTTAGTGAGATTAGGAAGTTGGTAGGCGAACCTAACTTGGCCAATGGCTTTATAGCATCTAGGGGTTAGAAAGAGTTGTCTTCGAAGGGTGTAAACACACTGAGTAGCTGGAGATAGCAAGGAGAGAAGATAACAAGGGAGTTCAGCAGGCCAGAATTTAAAGAGAAAAGTGACTCCAAGCAATTTACGCTACTCCTCCAAAGATGGGCAGTTGAGGCAACTGTACAAAGTACTGTGGTGGGTGTGGGGATGACTGTTGATGCAAAAATTAAAAAAGTAGTAGTATAGGGTGTCCAATTTGACAGGTGAAAACATTGGGGCAGCTCCATAAACCAAGTCACCATAGCCAATGGGTAGTATCATATTATAGAGTATCTCCCGTTGGGCTGCAAGAGGAAGGCATGACTTGTGGTGACAAATGGCACTGAGATGGGGGAGGGGTTCTCAGTAGAAGGCATCACTGTAATGAGAGAAATCCAGTGGTTCATTTAAGCAATAAGAAATGACAGGGTGTGTGTTGTGGTGGGATAACGGCACATCTTGAGTGTGTTAAGAGGCATGAAGCATCACCGAATGCCTTCAAGCACCCAAGAAGTGCTGTTATCCCATCACAACACACACCCTGGAGTGTCTTATTGTGATTATAAAATGGGTCCAACATTTGGTGGTGGGGGGGGGTGAAGAAATGCACCAAAATCAAAAAAGAAACATTTTATGACATTTTTTTGAAAAGTTTCATCCACCTCAGCAAAAGTCCCACCACATACCGACATTGACAAGCCATCTCAGGTTTAAATATTATGCATAGCAAAATTCACATAGTTTTAATTAGCTCTTAAACCCTCTATTTCCAACCACCCACCCACCCCATTTACTCATTTCCTCACCTTTCTTTCTTCTTCTTGACATTTTCTCTCCTTTTCCCTATCTTAATTTCTGTCATACCTACATTCAAGATATTGAATGTTTACTATGGATAGAAAACAAGAAATCAAACCTCTGCTCAGTTCTACTGGCAGAATGTTTACCCCCACTGTCACACAACAGAAGGCCTCAGATGGAACCAGGACTTTTGTTTTATCCCCCATCTCAACAGTTTACTGTATTGACACTTCCCAGCTATTTCCAGACAAAATTTCTGGAAATCTGGGACCTGCATGCTCCCCCTAAACTAACAAGAGTCAAAGATTCACACCTCCACTGGATTACTGCTGAACTACTGGCCTGCATGCGCACCAGGGGCTGGGCCTGGAAGGCCTACATGAAATCCAGATCCCACACTCTCCTCCGCTACCGACAACTTAGAAATGCTTGCACTAAGGTCTAGAGATATGCTAAATCTGATTATTTCTCCACATCCTTCAACACTAACTTAAACCATCCCTCTAAGTTCTGGAGAGTTGTCAAATGCCTCTTCTCTCCTCCCACCCCCCATCCCAACCCTGACCTATGGTAATGTAACACTCTCTGACCTCCATCTGTCATCTACTTTCAACACTTTCTTTACATCCTGTTTTTCTTGTTCCTCACCACTCTCACCACTTGTACACCCACTGCCTTTCTAAACCCCCTACCTACTCCAAACCTCTCTACTTCTCCCTCCTTCTCATTCTCTCTCATCTCACCAAACAATTCTCTAAAGGCCCTCCATGCCCTGAACCCCAACAAGGGTAACAGCCCGGATGGCCTAGACCCCAATCTGCTCTACCTGTCTGTGCCTGCTATAGCTTCACCCCTGGCCTCCCTACTAAACCTGTCTTTCTCCCTATCCTCAGTTTCCTCAACCTGGAAACACTCTACCATTATTCCTCTCCCCAAAGGTGGTGATCCCACTACCACAAGGAACTATTGTCCAGTCTCCTTACTTCCTATTCTAGCTAAGCTATAAGAACATATTGTCCTCACTCAGCTCACCCCTTACCTTGACTCTACCTCATTTTTCACCCCCTTCTAGTCAGGCTTCTGCAAGCCCCACTCCACCAACATTTCCCTATTACAGCTCACTGACTCCATACTCACCAATATGGATCAGGGACACATTCCCTTCACTATATTTGTTTATCTGGCAAAAGCCTTCGACACAGTATCCCTCTCCCTTCTCCTCCAAAAACTCACTGCTGCTGGGTTAACATCCTCAGCCCCATCGTGGTTTCAATCCTACTTATCAGGAAGATTTCAATCGGTTAAGATTGCCTCCTTCCTCTCCCCTTCACTCCCCATCACCACTGGCGTCTCGCATGGCTCAATACTTGGCCCAATATTATTTTCTGTCTTTCTCAATGATCTTCCTACAGTCTGCTCTACTTCCCAAATCCACATGAATGTGGACAACACCATCTCTTACACGTCTAGTAATTCACACACTGATGTGGAGGCTAGATTGCAACATGACTTCAGTAAGGTCCAGTGATGATTCCAGTGCAACCAGCTGTTCCTGAACACCAAAAAGACAGTCTCCATGTCCTGGGGCACTAGACAGAGGCTATCTAAACTCAAATCCCCCGCCTTCCACACCCTGTATGGTACACCTATTGAAAATGTCACAACCTTTATTTACCTTGGGGTCTGGTTAGACCACTATCTGGACTTCTCTGCACACATGAATGCAATCCAAAATAACCTATATCCCCAGCTTGGTGCTTTATACAGAAACAAGGATTGCATTCCTCAAACTGCTCATCATGCAATAGTGCAAAAAGTGATCCTCTTCACCGTTGACTATGCAAACATAGTCTACAGTGCTGCCCCCAAAACTATCCTAGCTAGACTGGACACCCTCTTCAACTCTTCTGTTATTTTGTTCTATCCTGCCCTCTCTCATACTCACCACTGTGATATATATATAAAGCCCTGTCCTTCCCATCCTTTGAGTCCAGATGACTGTCCCATACTGCCACCTTCATGGCCAAATTCTGGATTGGAAATCTCCCCTCCTATCTTTCTTCCTCCATATGTGCTTCCTTCCAATGCACTTACTCCCTCCGTAACAGTTACCTAAAATCCTTCGCGGTCCCCCACTGCTCCACTACCACTGGTCAATCCACCTCCTCTTTCCACTGTCCTAAACTGTGGAACTCTCTCCCCTCCTCCATCCACAATGCCACCTCACACAATTCTCTCTCCTCCCTCTTACGCGATTACACAGTCCCTACCTGCTCTTGCCAAACCCACTGACCTCTCACCTCACACTGACCCCTCTACTCACTCCCAACCCTTAACCCCACGATTTGGTTTCCCCAGGCCATGGTCCAACTGGGCTGCCCCAATTAGCCCCTAGCAACTGTTGCCCTTTTGTCAATTTGGCTGCCTACCCCTACCCATCTTACTTTGAGTATATTGCTGCCACCAAGTACTCATTGTGCCCTTGTATTTATGTTGTAAATATTGTTTAATATTTGGATGAATCTGATGTAATGTATTTGGTTGCTATGAATGCTGTTCATGTATTACTTTTCTCTATGTATTGATGCATCTATTACTTGTACTATTCCTCTTCCCGTTCCCCCCAGGATGCATCTGGAAACGAGCTATACTGCTCAGTATGCCTTCCTGGTGAAACACTTAAATAAATAAATAAAATAAAAAAATGTGTAGCTGGTTAAACACACAGATTTCCCTAGTAAGCAGGTGAGGATAGGAGGGGGAATTTTTCATGGTCAGCAAAGAAACACCAGAAATTAAAACTGTAAGTACTGTAGTACTTCATTATTTAAGGTGTGTGTGTGTGTGTGTGTGTGTGTGTGTGTGTGTGTGTGTGTGTAAAACAAGAGGATTATGATGGCAAATTACATTTAATTATTATGTTTTTAAATTTAAGGCAGTTTTATTTTTAGGGTCTAGTTGAAGGTTTTTCGTGAGTAAAGGTGACAGCCATGGTGACCGTCATGTTTGTGATGGCAGTCAGGGATGTGTAGTAGTACTGACTTTATTGTGAAGAGGCTGATGAAGCTTTATCCAGTGCTGTTGTGCTGGGATATCAACACTAGGTTCCGAGCTCCTCAGCTAATCAGGTTTCAGGATTTGTTACATCCATTTTTATGTTTGCTTGCATGCATGTGCAAGAAACATATTGGGACAGTACGACTTTTTGGAGCTGTGTGACTGTCCTGATTGTTTCTGCTCTTACCTCCTTGTTCTTTCGTCTGTGGTTCTTCTTTTTAGGCAGGGGAAGGGCCCAGCCACCCACCCCCATCCCCAACCACCCCACGCTACACTCCTTTTATAGGGTACCACAGTTGTGACATTTCCTGTGGCAGAGCAGGAAGGGGCGGATCAGTGGGGCCTCCACAAGGTGATCTCATTTACAGGGCACTAGTAATTTAACTTGTTATAACAAGTTAAACAAAGCACAATTAAACCATTACTTGCATTTTTTTCCTTCTAATTACTCTGACTAGGTTACAAACCCAGCAACTTATTTGGAATGGATTTCATTAACTGCAGGTACTGTGGAACAATTTTCAGAAGGACAGTCTTACAGGATTTAGGACACTGTCCTACATGCTGGGCCTTTGGATATCTTAGGTCTCAGCTCCGGGCAGCATGGGCAGAGATTGCGCCTCAAATTTCATATTAGAGGAAATACATTATAAGAACCACCCACCATTTCCCCAGCATCCAACAGAAAACCTCGACTGCAGAGGGTAGTTGGTCCAGGAGGTTGGCAGGTGGTTAGGAGGAAGCAAATCAGGTGCCCCATCACTCTCTGCTCTCCAACACATTACCTCCAAAACCATATAAACACTACAAACAGGTATCTGCCTCTATCTCTGAAATCAAATAAAGAGGCAGAAGACACTGCAGAGCAGGACATGCGACAGGAGCTAGCACAACAATACTCATCCAAATCAGGAACCAAAACTAAACAAGCACAAAAGAAATCCAAAAACTTCTGATCATAGGAGACTCCATGATTCAGGAGTTGATACCCATCTCAGCCAGGGTGATGGTCAGATGTCTCCCAGGTACATCAGCATGGAGAGACACTGACCGCGTACTAAAATTGTTCACAAAGCAGGAGAAAACATTGATGTCCTAGTACACATAGGGACTATGATCTCGCCAGCCGGTCAGTTGTGGAGACCAAGGAACACCTGACTAGGCTGGGTGACAAACTATCATCTATTTCGTCTGGCATCTCCTTCTCTGAGATCCTGCCAGTCTGGGAGAAGGGAGCAGATGGACAGAAGGTCAGAGAAGGGAGATAGGGGAGCTAAACCGTGGCTCAAGGACTGGTGCCAGGAAAAGGACACAGATTTGTAGGGAACTGGCAACAGTTCTGGGAGCGAAAGTTCTTTAAATTTGATGGACTGCATCTGACTAAAGAGGGAGTCAGTGCATTGGGGCAGAAGTTTGACGTCTTTGCAGAATATTTAAACTAGCAAATGGGGAGAGGGGTGCAGCACCCCATACGTCGAATGGGAAGAACACCCCTCCCCCCTCAGCTAGTGGTCAAACAGGAATTCAGCGTGTTTGCCGTTCATTTGCATCACCAGGTAAGAAAAAAGGTTTGTCTCCCCATACGATGCACAGGGGTAATGCCAAACTTCACCCAACAACTAACACACCAAAATCTGGCCAATGGAAAATCATACACAAATGCTCACAGCCTGGGAAATAAGATCCCAGACCTGCAGGCAATAATGTCAGAGGCTAAACTGGACATAGTAGCAATTAATGAGACATGGTTTACCAGTAACCACACTTGGGAGACTTCAGTACCTGGCTTGTATTGTTCAGAAGAGACCGAGGTGCAAAAGGGGAGGGTGGCCCTGTATGTTAATGAAAATATCAAAGCTACAGAAATTCAGAATACACATAAGGAGCCAGAAGAACTGTGGGTCACCCTGGAAACAGGAAATGGGACAGCCATAAGAACTGGGGTTGTCTACAGGCCCCCAGACCAGAGGGAGGACATAGACACATTACTGTTAGAAGATATACAAAACATGACAGCTAAAGGGAGGTTCTGATAATGGAGACTTCAACATGCCAGATACAGATTGGTCAATACCAGCAGGAACATCTGCCAGAACTAGAATCATAGTGGATTCCTGCAGGGGAGGGCCTCAAACAACTGGTACAGCAACCCACAAGAGACAGGGCTATCCTAGATCTAGTACTGACTAACAAAGAAGGGATCACAGATCTCCAGGTAGAAGGTCACCTGGGGCCAGTGACCATCACATGGTATGGTTCAATTTGGCTACTACATCTAAATCATCCCATTCCAAGGCAAAAATATGGGACTTCAGAGGAGCTGACTTTGATAAGATGGCCAACAGAGTTAAGCTAGCCTGGCAAAATAAACACAGGTGAGGAGGTACAGGCAAAGTGGGCAAGCATTAAGGATACAATACTTGAAGCAACATCCCATTGTGTTAGACAGAAAAGGAAGTGCAAAAGAAGAAGGAAACCACTTTGGTTCTCAAATACAGTAGCAGAAAAGGTCAGAGCCAAAAGGCTGGCCTTCAGAAAATATAAGGGAACACAGTGGGATGAAGATAGGGGAGGCATACCAAACTGCCCTAAGGGAAGCAGGTAAGGCAGTAAGGCAGGCAAAGTCCCAAACTGAGGAAACACTAGCACTAACAGTAAAAGAAGGTGACAAGACTTTCTATAGATACATTAGTGAAAGGAGAAAGTCCAGAGGGGTATTGCTAAGCTTAATGGAGAAAAGGGAGCATGTGAGGAGGAGGACCCTGTAAAGGCATCTATCCTAAATAGATACTTTTGCTCAGTATTTACTGAAGAGAAGGTAGGGCAGGCCCACAGCTCAGCATCATGGACACAGGGGAGGGAGGTGAGCACTACTCCTTTACAAAAGAAAGGGTCCTACAAGAGCTTGCTAAGCTCAGGTTGGATAAGGCAATGGGACCTGATGGCATACATCCCAGTGTACTTAAGGAGCTAAAGGAGGAACTAGCAGAGCCATTAGCAGAATTGTTTAGTGAGTCTCTGAGCACAGGAGAGGTCCCAGAAGACTGGAGAAGGGCTCATGTGATCCCACTCCAAAGAGTGGTAGCAGGGAGGAGGCGGGGAACTACAGACCGGTCCAGTCTTACCTCAGTAGTGGGCAAGATTATGGAGGCACTCCTTAAGGAAAGGCTAGTGCAACACCTGGAATCCATAGGGCACAGGATCCAAGACAGCATGGGCTTACAAAGGAAGGTCCTGTCAAACTAATCTCATAGATTTCTTTGACTGGGTAACCAGAGTGGTGGACCAAGGGGAGCAGTTGATGTCACCTACCTTGACTTCAGCAAAGCTTTTGACACTGTTCCACATAGAAGATTGATAAATAAGCTAGGTAGGCTCAGGGTGGGTCAGAAGTTGGTCAACTGGGTGGCAAACTGGTTGACTGGCAGAAAACAGAGAGTGGTGGTAAATGGTATACAGTCAGAAGAGATGCAAGTCACAAGGGTACCTCAGGGATCAGTCCTGGGGCCAGTCCTATTCAACATCTTCATTAGTGACCTCGCAGATGGACTAGAGGGTAAGGCTTGTCTGTTTGCAGATGACACCAAGATCTGCAGCAGAGTAGATGATCCAGATGGGGTGGGCAGAATGAGAAGAGATCTGGATAAACTAGCAGAATGGTCAGAAGAGTGGCAACTGGGATTTAATGCAAAGAAGTGCAAAATCATGCACATAGGGAAGAGAAACCCTGAAGCCACTTATAGGCTGGGAGGGGAGTTGCTAGCAGTCACAAAGGAAGAAAGAGACTTGGGCATCATCATCACTGATGACCTAAAATCATCCAAGCAGACCTCTAAAGCAGTAGGTAAGGCTAGGGGGTGTTAGGGTGTATTAGTAGGGAGTATCACAAGTCGTAAGAGGGAGGTAATAATCCCTCTGTACAAGACATTGGTTAGGCCCCATCTGAGGTATCAAGGCAGTATTGGAGGCCACACCTTCACAAGGACATTAATCAAATTGAGGCAGTCCAGAGAAGGCAACCAAAATGGTGCAGGGACTGCATCAGAAGACATATGAGGACAGATTAATGGAGCTCAATATGTATACCCTTGAGCAAAGGAGGGAGAGAGGTGGTATGATCGAGACATTTAAACACCTTAAGGGCATAAACAAGGTGAAAGAGTCTAACATGTTTAAATATAAGAAAAATAGCAGGACAAGAGGACACAGCATGAGATTAGAGGGAGGCCGATTAAGGGGGAATGTGAGGAAATTCTTTTTCACAGAAAGGGTGGTAGATGCATGGAATGGCTTACCACAAGAAGTGGTGGCTATGAATACAGTGCAGGGCTTCAAACAGGCATGGGATAGGCATAAGGGAGCAATACAAATGACTATGAATAGATAGGTCACTGACAGAGCAAAGGCCGATGGCACATTTATAAGGTAGAAAAAGAAATGGGCAGACTGGATGGGCCTTGCGGTCCTTATCTGCCGTCAACTTCTATGTTTCTATGTTTCTATGTCCTGCCCAATGCAGTTCTCAGTGTAGCAGGCACATCCCATATGCACCAATGGATGGGTGAGCTGTTTATGATAGTTTGGCAGCAGTGGTCTTCACTTGAAAGAAAAGTTCCACTGCATGGTATGCCCCCTCCCCAGTTCATTTGCCTATGGGGGAGCCCAATTCCCATTGGCATTATGTCCCCCCCTTTAGTAGTGTGCCAAGGGGAGTGCCCAGTGCCCCTTGGCTCATGTCCCCCTCCCCACCGACAGATACATTTTGTGTGCCGACGGAGTGCCCAATCCCCATCGGCTCCAGGTGCTCCCCAACAAACACCCAGGTGGCATGCTGGGAGCCCACCCCAGCATGCCAGTTGTCCCTGTAAAAGAAAACATTTTCTCACAATGTATTTGTTTTGTTTTTTCCCCTGTGAAAACAGAAAACGGTCTCTTGTTGTCTCCAGTGCCCCTCCCCAACCGCACCCACCCTCTGCGTACCCCACCTCTCACACACCCCCTAACCCCATAATTACCTCTGGAGCCCAGCACGATGATCTTCGGTGGAGTGGGAACATGTCTGCACTCTTCAAAGCCGACCGCGAACTGAAGAAATGCCGGTAAGCAGTATAATGGCATAAATGTTTTTTTTTTTCGACTTAGGTGGATATCTTGGCCATTTTTGAGAATGTTGACACCAAATTTTCAACCTGGAGTTCTTGGGACCCCACCTCATGAATTCAGTCACTGTCATGTGGTTATATCGCCCTGAAAGGTGATTTTGTGGCCACTGTGCAGAATCACCTTTTTGGACCAATTAACGAAATGACAGTGTCAGTGTTCATGAGGTGGCCTCCCAAAAAGCCTATGTTGCACATCTGGTGAAAACATTAAAAAAAAAAAGACTGTGTTACAAGTGTGCATTGCACAGTTTCCACGCACACTTGTAACTTTGAGAATTTGTAATGTTTTCACTCCAGATTTTCAACATTGCCATTTTTGCACACCTCCTTATGAACAGTACAGCTGTCATTTTTCACATCCTGGCCAAAATGTGTTTTCGCACATGCGTCGCACAATGGCGCTGTCACTGTAGGAAATCAATGTTCGTGGCAGATTAAGAAAATCACAGCGACACAGTTCATGAGCAGAGGTCAAACAATGCCTATGTTGAAAATTTGGTGAAAGAATTCCACAAAATGACTGTTACAAGCATGTGTTGTGCAGTTTCCACGTACGCTCGTAAGTTCAAGAATTTTTAATATTTGCTCTCCACATTTTCAACATTGCCATTTCTTCACACCTCCCTATGAATAGTACAGCTGTCATTTTTCACATCCTGCCCGAACTGTGTTGTTGCACATCTGGAGCAGAATGGCGAGGTCACTGTGGGAAATCAACGTTCGGGACAAATTAACAAAATCACGGTGCCACTGTTCATGAGCAGAGGTCCTAAATGTTTTCATGAGGTGGGGGTCACAAAAAGGCCATGTAAAAAATGTGTACTGCAAATACCAACTAATGCCTGGGGCGTTAGGGTTTCTAACCATAACGCCTCACCCTGTGCAGAATGACGTGCCTGTCCATCTCTATAGGGTATGGGGTGGGGTTGGTGTCACTTCAGTACTTCACTGCCATTCCTATTCTGCATCTAACTTATTTTTTATTTATTTGTTGAAATTTTGGAATTACAATCCTTTGAGTCGAAGACTCCTTTGCAAAGGCTCCACGTCAGTACACAACAGAAGATTACATCAAGACATATTGTATATAGTTTTCAAAACAGAACATTACATTTTGACAAATTGTACATAAAATCACAGTACATGGTATTTACATTGATTGGTTACCATCTCAAGGGTTGTTAGAGGACCCTGGGTGATCGAGGTGTGGTGGGAAAGGTTATCAATTCAGAGGGACTTTACCATGCCCTATGTTGAGGTATAAATCCTGCAAGGTTGTAGGCCTTGTTGTGCAGTTATGGATTGAGTACGTTCTTTATCACATTCAGCCTAGGGAGGACTGTTGGTAACAGCCACAAGTCTCTGAGTCAAGAAGAAGTCTCTTGATTCCATTTTTGAATTGGCCAAGACTAGGGGCCAGTGAGATGGAGGATGGTAGGTTTTTAAGCCAGAGGGGAGCACAATAACTGAAGGCCCTTTGCCCTAGTGAGGTCCTACAGTGGGGGACTATGAGGGAGGTGCTTGCCTGGCACCTAGGGGTACTCCTATGGGGGGCTGGTTGGATGAGGGGGTGTAAACCATTAGGTGTAAGCTTCATAAGTATCTTTTTGGCTTGGAGGCAAGTGTGGTATTTTAGCCTCCCTTCGGAGGTCAGCCAGTCTGCTAGCTTATAGAGCACACATGTATGGGTTCATCTTTCACTGATTGTGACCAGTCAGCAGGCTTTGTTGAGAGCTAGATTGATGTAGTTAAGGGCTGTTTGGTCAGTGGCGCCATAAATCTTTATCCCATAATTGACCAACGAAAGGACTGAGCAGGTAACAGCTAGCCGTAGGGCCTGGGAGGTAAGGCAGTGTTTATGTCTGTACAGAATCCCTAGTTGGGTGTAAACAGAGGAGGAGAGAATGCTAATACCAGCAAGCAAACATTTGGCATTGACAAATGCTTGTATAATTAATGTATACCTAAATCTTTGAAATGGTCAACCCAGGAAATAGGGACATCTGCTTTTAGCCTCACCCAACATACAGCAATGATTTTGTACCATACTAAGAACTATTTCACTTTTCTACTTACATTTTAATCCTTTTACCTGGTTAAAATGTTTCATTCCTACACGTTAATTTGTACTACTGCATGTCACTAGGTTGCTGATGTTTCTTATGTATCTATATATTTTTTATTTTTATTTATTTATTTTTCTGCTGGTTTAAGTTTTGCGTTTGTTGTACCTCCCTTTCTGTTATTCCCCAGGTCGTACCTAGAAATGAGCTTCAGCCCAGTCTACCTTTCCTAGCTGCCAGTTTCCAAATAAATAAAATTTAAGGTAGTGAAATAGGTGCCATTGATTAATTTGGAAATGTAGTGCTTATAGCCAAATTACATAGCAACATTTTTTTTCTGATATTTAGCATAAGGCAGTTTTCACAGAACCCATTTTGACTGCTATGGGAATCCTTTTGAAGTTTCTCAAACATGGCAGATGCATTTGGACCAGATGAGAAGATGACTGGGTCATCGGCAAATATGTGAATGTATGTGGAGACAACCCTACTGTACTCTGAGGTAAAAACATTGACTGCTATTCCATGAAAAGATTGGAGCATCAACAAGCCAGCAGAAACATTTCAGAGGTTTGACAATCAAACCTTTGCTTTTAAAGTCAGATTTTTCTGTTTCCAGGGACTTGCTTCTTAGCTGGACCCATTCCTACATAGAGCAACTGTATAAAGCTAGTACCCTTCTCCCCAGGTCTTTTTGCCTCCCCTCCACCTACTACTACTTTTATCCCCTCATTACTCCTCCTGTCTTCTTATGTACCCTGATCCTACAGTACTCCTAATACCTGTGATGCCCAATAAAAGGGCAGGTAACACACTCCTGATGATTTATCATCCTCCCCTCCTATTGCCACAATGCAATACATGTCATCACTCCCTGGATTCAAAACAATCAGATCCATCTGGCATCTCTGTAGCTACACACCACAGACCAGGAATCATGCACTCACTGTACATACAGAAAGCGCAGATCCAGCTGTTTCTGTCTACTATCCAAGTGCTTTGCCTCTTTCTGATTCTTTTAGCCAGAATGAAGACAGAAACTTTGGCACTACCACATCCAGGGTATGATTGGCTTCATCATCCAAAGCAGTAGGTCTCCACTTAGTATGTTTCAGTTTCGGGAGCCTATTACCAAAAATTGACCTACTGTACGCACCTGAACCACACTGCACCATCCAGATACGCTCACCATTACAGAAGCTTGGCTCCAGCCAAAACATCCTCATTTACAAACTATTCATTAATTGCTTCTACATTACCAGACTAGATAGCTCCTTGGGGAAAAAAGAGAGGGCTGGTCATCCACATCTACACCAACCTAAATTATGCAGTATGCAACTTCAGCCTAAACCATCAACCTGGCCAATTGCCTCAAATACTCAACACCAATATCTCTCTGGGCATCAAGGACCTCTACATCAGTGGCCTCTATAAACCTCCCAGTATCCCCAGGTCTACACTCCACAGGGTCATAGTCCTCTTGCCACCTTGTCTTCTCAGCATGGAAACACTTATCTTAGGATACTTTGCTATTGATTGACCAAACACCCTGGACACAACAGCCAGGGACTGAACATATAGAACACCACTTCACTTGATATTTTCGATGTCCTTCAGGACACTGGCATTATGCTATGCGGAACAAGGGCACTAGGTAATGGTGTGCACACACAGAGAATGCCACTGATGTATGGCATGTTTTGGCAGGGGGCTTTGCCCCCAGGACCCTCCATCACAGTACTCCCCGACCTCCCCCTCAGAAATATATAATCGCCTTCACCCCAGGCATATCAGGGTGGAGGTGACAAAGTGGACTGTGCTCTAAAGTCCCGGGTGCCTAGATCCCTTGCACCCTAATGATGGTACCCTAATCACAGCACCCTAACAAATATATCTTCATCAGAATCATTACCAGAACCAAGAATGGCACATGGATTGATTGGCTACCTACAAACAGGCCTTATCAGCTTTCAAACTCAGGGACCTGCTTGAACTTCCTCAGTTAAGACAGCCCAAACTACTGCTTATGGAAATGTAAAATAAACAAACCTCACCATTTATCCAACATAGAATTAGCATACTCACACTTTATCAACAAACTTGGCAGTTTATGATAAACCAATAGCTGTGAAATTCATAAGAGAGTGAGGTGGACTACACAACTGAATCTCCCCAGATCTGTTAAACTGTTTCCACCAAACTGACAAGGTCTGGGCTAAATACAAACCTGCCTTTAGAAAATGGAGACTGGGAACTGTGCAGACAGCTCAGAAACCTAGCTGCAACCATGACATGTCAAATGAACCTATTATAAAGTTAAAAATAAGCAGAACCAGTCTAAATTCTTTCATGGCAACTAGCATATACTTTCCATGATGCGTTTCATTATTTAGGTATGTATGCTTTTATATTTCTGTTACAAAAGTTACTGTGAGACATACAACTAGTTGAGAAACTTTGATGAGGCATAAATGCCCTCCTAGGCAAAAATCAACCTCAACCCATCTCTCATCTCATTTTCAACATCAGCCTTAACACAGGGAATGCTGAATTCATTGGTATCTTAAACCAACCCTTTGCCAACCTTAGACTTCCTACATGCACTGTTTGACAGCCCTCCAACCAGGAACTAACTCAGGAAACTACCCCTGCAATTGCCACTACCTTCTCTTGACATCCTTCAAATTTGCACATGTCAGTCAAGTAGAAGTCCTGAAACTGCCTAAGGAACTTGACACCATGAAAAGCAATATGATCGATTAAAGCTAGGTTGCTACAACTCACTGCAGCACAATTAGCAGCTCCTATAGCTACCATTGCCAACCTCTCTCTACATACTGCCCAAATCCCTTCAGCCTGAAATGTTGCCATTATAACCCCTCTGCTTCAGAGCGCCCCTCCAAATCATGGCCAAACATCTAATGACAGACTTATTTTCTACTAACATCTTCCACCTTATGATGTACGACTGAAGTCTGTCCTTTAACTCCCCCACCCCATATTTTTGCTTTCATGCATGCATGGTATGTTTGCACGGGTGGTCATGCCTGTACACACTTCCATTCATGGTGCGTGTGGGCATACTCACATGGGTATTCCAGGTATGTGTGCATATCCATTTTCATTTTCTTCAGGTGTTCTTGTCTCCTTCTCCTACCCCTTCCCCTTTGTCACTTTCAGCCTTTTTACTATGCCCAGTTAAGTAAGCCCTACTTGAGGACTTCTTAGCTCATTCTCTACTACTATGCCTCTCCCTTCCTCATCAGCACCTTTCTGCTTTACAACTTTTATTCTTAACTTGCTTATTGACACTTTTTCTCCTAGATCAACTGGCCTATTTTCCTTACCCACTCCCACGTATATAATCCTTTTTTCTCTTACCTATCCACTAACTTTGCTATTTTCTCTGTATAGCTAATTCCTAAAGAAGACATACAGTTATGACCAGCAGCATTTTGTTTCCCACCATGCAGTGGCCATGGCAGATCATGGCACCGTGAGGCTTGGTGCTAGTAAAGAATAAAAGAACCTTTTGTTTCCTTTTGCTCCTTCAGTTATTTGCCAGGTTGCCTGTGATGGGACCTGTTGATTGGCCCCGCAATGGAAAACAACACACCACAGGACTTAACAGTATCACTGAAATGTTGATTCCAACTTTGCTTTCTATTTTTAGTGTGCATTTAATATTACCTTATTGTTTTTAACCCACACACTGATGCTGCATCTTGTTTTTATCAAAACAACTATGGTCCCATCTCAAAAACACTGGGGGAATTCAAGAATGCATGGGACAGACATAAGACAATTCTAGTGGGGGTTAGGAGGAAGTAGGCTGTTGGTTAACTAGGATCTGCAGCTTATCCTTTAGGTAGGGAAATGGGCAGATTAGGTGGGCCAAGCAGTCCTTATCTGCCATTAGATTCTATGTTTCCATGTTTCTAAAAATACAACAGCTTAATCTGGTGGAATGTCAGTTGATTTCCATACAGTCCTTCCTCCCCAGAACGAGGCTGAAAATAAGCAGAATTGCCTAGTCCTCCTTTTCTGGTCAACAAAAACTAACTAAATAATTAAATCCTCGCAAACCTTTGGAAAAAATCATGCACAAACAACTGCTGGATTACAACATAAACACCAGCATACTCCTGTATACAGATGACAGCAACATCAATGTTAACACCAGAAACACTGATGACCTCAACAATATTCTCTAAACATCATTCAACAATACACAGTCATGAATGGACACAAATAAGCTGTTTCTGAGCAGCACTAAAGCCAAGATCATGGTCTTCAGTTGGAAGAACACCTCTCCCACTACTTACAAATTATTCCACACTCCGGACCCCATTTGGAAAATATCTGAACCTTTAAATATCTTAAACTATAGCTAGAACTGCAACCAGGGGATGCTGTGGATTGAGAGATCAGGAAAGGCTTAACTTATTAAACATGTCATTATTGGTCCAGAACAATGGGATAAGTCATCGATAATTCCCATGCTGCCCTTGGAGCCACACCTGCCCATGACTAAACTTCTAGGACCACATCATTAGAACTGTCAAGGAAACCCACCAAAAACTGTGGGCCCGTTACCATACCTAACACTAAGAACTAGGGAACTTATTCTGTACCAGTCTGTTCTACCAGCCATTGAATATGGCATCAAAATCTATAGAATGGCACCAACCACCATTCTTCTGACAATTACATCTTAAATAGGTTACACTATTACTGTATGTACTGTAAGTTTGTGCATGGACTTTACCCCTCCTACCTCTGCAGTTTACTAGCAAAACTGACCCAGCTATACACACTAAGGTGCCAGTCAAAAAAATATCCTTCACATACCGTAGAAATATAAATCTATTGGTATGAAGACTGTGGTGGTTGCCTATTCAACCTGGAACTCTGTGCTCAACTACCTCAAGCACTCAGCCACCACCTAAGCTACCTAAGAGGACCTCTTTGCACAACAACACTGAGTGAAATTGGGCTGCATGACTGACAGGAGATATGAGACAGTCTGGACAAGCCAGACAACACCAGAGGGTTATATTCGCTAAGTGGATTTATAACTTTTAAGAGAAATATGCTTTTCAGATATAAATAACAGGTGACTGCCACACATCCAAGAAGAAGTAGCATTAGGGCCACGAAACCTCAGCCCTAGTTCACCTGAGGTAGTTTGAGAAAGTCAAGAATAAAAATAACTTGAATGAATTTGAGGAGTCAGCCCAGTGGCGTGGCAGTAGAGCTACTACCGGCCACACTGGTGACATGGGTTCAGGAGCAGACTCAGGTGACAAAGGGGTCTGTGGGGGAGACAGAATTTAGTGTTCCATTGATTGTTATTCTCTCTCTCTTGGGGATGGGGGAAGCTAGTCACAACACTCTTAGGCTGCCACCTTGCAGTGGAAGGGTAGCAGCAAAAGTCGGAGTGGCAACATAGAGGAGGGGTTTGCCATCAGACAGCCACACAGTGCATGCCTGTGCACACGTGACCTGCCATTGCAGAATGGCAGTTCTGGGGAGGAAACATGGAAGAAAACCCTCGACTGAGCAGGATGGTCCATTGCATGCTCTGTGCCACTGACTGGGGCACCTCTTCTGAAGCAATCTGGACTGTGGCCCAGAGGGGCTTTGTCAGCCCTGCAATAAGGAGCAATTAGAGAGGGACTAACTGCAGGAGAAGGTGCATCCTAGGGATGGTGGGTGATGGAGCTGGGTGACCCATGGCAGAAGGAGACCACTCAGCAAGACAGGAGAATAAACACTTTATAAAATAAAGGTTTGAGGAGTTGAGCCTCTTTGTTTTTTTTCTATGTTTACTGTTTGTTTGGATAGCTCCTCTGCCTAACAATGGTTAATCCTTGCTTATGAGGACTGGGCTTCCTGGATCCCTCAAGTGTTTCATAATTCATCATGTCTATGATTTCCTGTTGTAAAAAGGAATACTTCACTGCCAAAATCGCAAAGAAAATAAATAATACCTACAATATTGACAGGTACACAAGCTGCAAATCCACTAATCTGAAACTAGTAACCCTCTACCACAAATTGATATTTGTGGTAAAAAAGCTGGTGGTACACATGGGTTCTTGAAATACAGTTTAACGTACAGTAGCTCTGAGAGAGTTGAGAGGAAGGGAAAACAGACCAGCTAACCTTAAGCAGGAGATGTATTTATTTAATTTCATACTTAAAGGGTCTGTGTGAGTGAGTGGGCAGAAGTAAATGTTTTTTGATTCCATTTTTTGTGGTGTTATTTAAATTTCTGTAACTCTTATTAGTCAGGGAAGGGACCTAGCTGGGAGAATATTTTCAGTCTCTTGTGGGTTGAGTGGTTCCTTGCAGTCTGTGAAACAGGTGTCTGTTTGTGAGAGGAGCTGAAGCAGGCTTAGAAGAGACAGAGGATTTAAGCCCCTACCTGCCAGCATGCTACTGCATGGAATCCCATCGTGTGAGTGTCACAGAGCAGGAATGTGGCATCTATCTAACAGATGTCTGTAGGGTGCCTGCAGAGCCCTGCAGGAAGACTGCAGGAATGTCACGAGTAAGAGTGTGGCATCTGTCTAAGGAGCTTCTGCAGAAGTCTGCAGGCCATCTGCAGGACATCCACAGGCATATACTGGGTATCAGCAGGAAGACTGCAGAACTGCAGGAAACTCTGCCAGGGTAGGATCCAGCAAGCCACAGGTTGTAAGCAGATCGATTTCTGAAACAGAGCATAGAAATTCTTTATCCAAGGTATAGCAACATTAGAGTTGAGTGTGAACATTCACGATGCTGAAATTGCTAATTAGTAGCTATAACCTAAAAGACAAAGAACCTCTGTGCGTAAACACTGAGGTAAGGGTTACCCCAAAGGGCATTTGGCTGGGAAGCCAAGTTTCAAGAAAATACAAAGTCACACATGCCCCCACAATGCAAAGCATCATGGGCTGCATATGCAAATCACCACAGAATGTTATGCTGGTCCAACTTTAAGCAGAATTGCATGGTGCCGAAAGGCCTCTCACACAGTTTGCAAAGGGTGCTAACAGAAGACATAGACACGTGTTCATCCTACCAGGACTCATCAGTATGCCTCATCTGTTTAACACCCCAGCTATAACCTAACTACCTATCTAGGATAGGGGAATCAGGGAAGCATAACCGACTACCTATCTAGGGTAGGGGAATAAGGGAAGCATAACCAACTACCTATCTAGGATGGGGAATAAGGGAAGCATAACTAACTACCTATCTAGGATAGGGGAATAAGGGAAGCATAACCAACTACCTATCTAGGGTGGGGGAATAAGTGAAGCATAACTAACTACCTATATAGGGTAGGAAAAATAGGGAAGCATAACCAACTACCTATCTAGGGTAGGGGAATAAGGGAAGCATAACCAACTACCTATCTAGGGTAGGGGAATAAGGGAAGCATAACTAACTACCTATGTAGGATAGGGGAATAAGGGAAGCATAACCAACTACCTATCTAGGGTAGGAGTATAAGGGAAGCATAACCAACTACCTATGTAGGGTAGGAATATAAGGGAGATATAACCAACTAACTATCTAGAATAGGGGAATAAGGGAAGCATAACCAACTACCTATCTAGGATAGGGGAATAAGGGAAGCATAACCAACTACCTATCTAGGGTAGGGGAATAAGGGAAGCATAATCAACTACCTATCTAGGTAGGGGAATAAGGGAAGCATAACCAACTACCTATCTAGGGTAGGAGAATAAGGGAAGCATAACCAACTACCTATCTAGGGTAGGGGAATAAGGGAAGCATAACCAACTAACTATCTAGGATAGGGGAATAAGGGAAGCATAACCAACTACCTGTCTAGGGTAGGGGAATAAGGGAAGCATAACCAACTACCTATCTAGGATAGGGGAATAAGAGAAGTATAGCCAACTACCTATCTAGGGTAGGAGTATAAGGGAGGCATTTAAAGGCCTATCAGGCAGGTAACCATGTAGAGCGGTACCCTAGGCTAAATTCCCTATATAGGGTAGGCCAATTTGAGTATACATTAAAGGGTAATGGGCAGGTAGAAGGAGGAAGAGTAATACTGACAGTCCAGCAGTAAGCAGTACTAGTACAATTTTTATTCATATCAAAAATATGATCAGGAATAAAACCCAATTGAACTAGAGATTCATTTTCAATGAAATCCCATAGCATTTCAAGTTACAAGAGACAGAGTAAAAAAATTACATAGTTACATAACATAATATGTTCACAAAGGTATATTCAATACAAAAAATACATAAAGACATATAACTAAATGCAGTAAAGGACATGTGGTAACCTACAACACTGAACACTGAAATAGCACCAGTAAGCTATATAAATGTACAGTTGTTGTATGCTTATAATTAGCCTATACTCAATTTATGGTGTCAGGATAGTGAGAGCTTTGCCTGATTCACAAACCATTTATAGTGTATGATGGAACAATCTTTCCGATAGAAATCTATATCTTTCCAAACATTGTTATGCTGTAGTAGCTATGTCATTGTAGCTGTTATGCTGCACTAGCTACGTATTTACTACAGCATAACAACATCGATCGTGCTAGAGATGCTGCTAATATCCAGGAAGTGGCTATGCAAAAAGGAGGGCGAAGGAAAGTAGCACAGATGGAGAAAAAAACAGTAGGACCAATTACTTAAGTAACTTTTACTGTTTGTGGGGGCATCCTACACTATAAAAAACAATGGATAGTTGCTTTTCGGTAACAAACTGTGTTAATGCATCTCGAGATTGCCAATGGCGACCAAATCTCTCGAGCTTCGCTCTCGAGGTTAATGAGGTCACCATGGCAACTTCTCAACACACTAACCAGCTTGTTACCGATAGGTACCTATCCATTATTCTCTATGTTATTATATCCTTGTAAGGAGATGCAGCGGAGGAAGATAAGGAGGTGTATTGGGGGAAACAGAGGGGAAGCAGGAAAACCAGTAAGAAGTGCAAAGGCATAATTTGAATAAAGAATAGCCCAGGAGGTAAGGAAAGGGGTCAAGACATTTTTTAGATATGTAAGTGAAATGAGGAAGATCAGGGGTGGGATTGTAAGGCTAAAAAAGAAAAGGGGGGACTGTGCAGAGGGGGGCCAGAAAAAGGCAGACACCCTGAACAAATACCTTTACTCAGTGTTCACAGAGAAAGGAGAAGTGGAGGTGCCACAAAAAAGTAACAAAAGCTTTGGAGGGAAGGAAGTGGACATTAGTCCTTTTTTGGAGGAGAGACTCCAGAATGGACTTGCTAATCTGAAGGTGGAGAAAGCAATAGGGCCAGATGGGGTGCAACCAAGGGCATTGAGGGAGCTCAGGGAAATACTGGCTGCACTTCTGATGGTTCTTAACCACTTGCTGGAAACAGGAGTGATTCCAGAGGTCTGGAGGAGGACAGATGTAGTCCCATTACTCAAAAGTGGTAGCTGGGAGGAGGCTGGCAATTATAGGCCAGCCAGCCTGACATTGGTGGTGGGAAAGTTAATGGAATCACTGCTGAAGGAAGGGATTGTGGAATATCTTGAATCTGATGGGTTACAAGACCCAAGGCAGAATAGTTTCACAAGGGGCAGGTCACGTCAAACGAATCTGATAGATTTCTTTGACTGGGTGACCAAGGAACTAGATCAGTGTGGAGTGGTGATCATGGCTGACCTTGATTTCAGTAAGGTGTTCGACACCGTCCCACATAGGAGACTAGTAACCAAGCTGGGTAGCTTAGGAGTAGGTCCAAAGGTAGTAAACTGGATAAGAAATTGCTTAGGGGATAAGCAACAGAGGGTGATGGTAAACAGAGTTCACGCCAAGGAAGGGAGAGTGACCAGTAGGGTGCCTCAAGGATCGGTCCTCTTTAATATTATTATAAGTGACATTGCAGAGGAGCTGAAAGGGAAGGTCTGCCTCTTTGTGGATGACACCAAAATCTACAATAGGTTGCACACTCTGGGAGGGGTGGAAAGGATGCTCAGAGACGTGAGAAAACTATAGGAGTGGTCAAGGGTATGGCTGTTGGGTTTCAATGCGAAAAAGTGGAAAATATTTCACTTGGGGCACAGAATCCCAGGGGCAGAGTACAAAATGGGTGGAGTGATATTGATGACCAAAATATAGGAAAGAGACCTGGGGGTAATCATATCGGATGACTTAAAGGTGGCCAAGCAGTGCAACTAGGCAGTAGGGTGGGCAAGTGGTATGCTGGAGTGCATAAGGAGGGGTATCATCAGCAGAAAGAGGGAGGTGATGTTGCCTCTGTATAGATCGCTGGTAAGACTGCACTTAGAGTATTGTGTCCAGTTCTGGAGACCATATGTAACCCCTAGGTGGCGCTATCCCAAGGGCTACTACCCCTGCCTGCTTGGCTAGTAGCAGGTTAAGGTGCCCGAGTTCTGAAACGAGTGCCTCCACCCAGAGGTCAAGGTTGGTAGTGGGCAAGCTAACTTGGGCACAGTCCTTGGGGCACTGTAACCCCCATCTTTCCCCTCTAGTGCCCTGAACACTGGACAATAATCACTTTCGCAATACCCCGGTACACCACACAAGTACCCACACTGTTTGCACTTACCACCAGGGATGGTTCCTCTGGCTCAACCCCGGGGACCCCCTGTAAAACAAGGCTATGCACAGCAAACAGCAACAGTACAGTACTTTGAGCACAAACTGGAACCACAGTCAGATTACATGCAGTAAAAGTTAGATCTGATTTGTTCAGGGGACTTGAACAAGGAAGGGGTGAAATCAGGTTAATTAGCTTAAAGGTTATATCAATCAAGCAGTTATGCATGCGCTTTGAGTCCCCCTACACAGTCACACCTCTGGGTACCCAGGTGGAGAAGAGATGGGCTAGCCAGGACCATTGCCTGGGGTTGTCCGGTGTCGTAGCTGGTTGGGGCCCTGTGATGGAAAACACAACATGCACAGTACACACTATTTGTAATCTGGAGCCAGAGGGCTCAGTTCATAAAGGAAAAGAAACAACAAGACAATCAGATGACACACTTAGATTAAGCTGTTGTTGCAGGGAGTTACCCTGCTATTTACTCACGATACCCATGACTGGACACAGGCTGGACAAAAATCGAGACTGCAGGTGGTTGATCTGGAATGCCAGGAGAAGCAGGGCCCACACGAGTCGCCGAGGCATTGTTCCTGTTCAAGCGTGGAGCAGGGGGCTGATCCCCAGGCAGGTCTCTCGTCGATGGCTTTTCTGTGCAGTGGGTAGTCTGGCTGGGCCAGTCTGGCAAGGCCCAGACTGCATGGAGACAAATTCGGATGCAGTCCGTTTTGGGCTGGATACAGCTTCCAGCAAGCAGAACACAGTTCACACAGTGGGGAACTAACTCATGACCCACCAGCAGCTCACAGCACATTTACATGTAAGAGAATTCTACTGTTCCAGGCAAAGCGCTCCCCGGTCACAATTGCAAAGTCTCTGCACACACCGGGAGCTTAGGGGTAGCTGGAACTCCTGACAGGCCGATCGCATTCAGCAAAATCTTCGGTCTTTCTCAGGTTGAGCCTGGTCCACTTCAGTAGCTTACTTTAGTCACACAACTAGGATTCAGTCCAAAAGCAATTCTCTTTCCCCTCTCAGGGCAGCAGGCAGACATGTAGGCCAAAACTCAGGCCTTTCCACAGAGACTGTCTCAAGCGTCTTGCTTCTTCAGCTCCCAGCTTAGATCTGCCTTAAACAGCAGGCAGGTTGGGGATTTCCCTCAGATCCAAAAGGTTTGGTTGGCTGATTCGACTGTCAGCCAGAGCAAGAGCTCCCCCTTCAGTTGCAAAAAGGCGCCAAAAGCCCCAAACTACAATTCCTACAGATTTTGACCTCAGATAGCTCCTGTAGTCTGGCTACATTTTAGGTACCACCATAACTGATTGGTCCAATGCACAGTCCCAGGCCAAATGGTGGGGATAAACAAGACAGTCCTTGCTGCAAAGCAGGCAGGTTAGACAAACTACATTACCATTAACGCTCTCAATGATTTTCAGCAAATAGTTACATCTTTCAACAGAGCTCCCTCTCAGATTACTTATAACTGCAATCCAGGCAGCTCTTAAAGAGACAGTGCACAGAGGCTATACAGGTACTTTCTGGCTATCACATTTAAGCTGCTAAAATGCAGGACACCAGCCTGGCAGTGAGCATTTAGACAAGCTCAAGGAAGACTTTTCGGGAACCCCCATTTGTAGGGGGGTTGCGTCCTTCCCTGCCTGGAGAAAACTTGGTGTCCGCGTCAAGTCTGTACCATCATGCATCAGTTAACATAATCTTATACCTTTACTATACATATTCTCTACACTTCACAATACTATATCCATTCTGACAACACATTTTACATATTTCACACAGGTAAATTGAACATTACTATACTGAATCAGGTAATAACTTCTTGTACCTTAAACAATGCAAGAGTGGGCCCTTCCCTATCAGCTAACTTGGTGCTAGGGGGGCAGGGGCACCATGGTGAGAGGGAAAGACAAGTAACCTGGAATTGGTACTTAGGCTCGGTTTGGGCAGTGAGCTCTAAGAAACATAAACCCCTTTGTGGACCACATTGAGAGGCAAATCCACCGGCCTCCCGGGAGAATCATAACTGAAGTGGACTACTGGCTTGACAGCTCGGCCAGTCCTCCTAGGGGAAACAACCACAGTCTCTGTACTCTCAACACTGGTCCTGGAACTTTCATCACTTGTGAGGGGTGCCTCTGCCTGGGTAGGAATGTCCAAACTTGGAGCACTGTCAGCCCCTTGCTCTGTAGTCTCTGTTTCTAAGACACTCTGGCACTGAAGGGGGGCTTGTCAGCACTCTCATAGTGTTCCTCAAGTTCTGGCATGTCACTAGAAAGACTCATACCATCAGCCTCTCCTTCAGGCAAATCATACAGTTCCACAATACACAAAGACTCAGCATCCTCAGACGTGATACTTTGCACTTCACTTTCAGGTAGCATTGGCTCCAAGGATGATGCCGGGGGGTTAGGCAGTCCAGAAGGCCCAGCTTCATTCCCATAATTCAACATAGGATTTCCATGAAACAACTGACTCAGTTCATATGAAGGGTAATTGGCATTATCACACTCACTGTCATCCGAGTTACACTGGCAGTCACTATCATTCTGGGCCTGCTGTGGGGGGGAAGTCTTAAATTGGCAACCATGGGGGCAGGCTGACTCTGTCTCTTTCTTGCAGCAGCACGAGTCACTGGTCCAGGGGAATCAATCTCGGCTGGTTCAGCCTCAATTATATCCTGACCAGTAGGTAGCAAGTGGTTACGGTGCATGGTCTTGACAGCTTTGGAGTTATTCTTTGGGTGCACTTTGTACACTGGCAAATCATCCAATTTTCCAACTACAGCATGGGGAAGCTGGTGCCATCGATCAGCAATTTTGTGTTTACCATGCAATCCTAAATTTTGCTACAACACACGGTCCCCGGGCCTAAACTCTTGAGCCTTTGCTTTTCTATCATGTCTCTCTTTGTTGGCTAGATTTCTTTGGCAGCCACTGTCTGGGCCAGTTGATAGGCATGGTTCAATTGAGCTTTCAGTTTTTGTACATATTGCAGGTAATCTTCAGCTTGGACCCCATCAGGAGAAACCCCAAAACAGACATCAACAGGCAGCCGGGCCTCTCTCCCGAACATGAGGCGTTAGGGAGAGAACCCGGTAGCATCATTCTTCATGCAATTTTATGCGTGTACCAAGGTGCTAATCTGCTGGCTCCATTTATGCTTATCTTTTGGGTGGAGGGTGCCTAGCATGTCTAGCAGGGTGCAGTTAAAGTGTTCTGGTTGAGGATCCCCCTGCGAATGATAAGGGGTGATTCTTGACTTTCGACCCCCCATAGAGAGAGCATTTCTTTGTTTAGTCGACTCTCAAAGTCCCGGCCCTGATCAGAGAGAATTCGCTGGGGGGCATAGTGGAAGTAGAAATTTTCCACTAGCACCTTGGCCACGGTAGATGCTTTTTGGTCTTTGGTGGGAAAAGCTTGTGCATACCATGTGAAATGGTCCGTAACCACTAACACATTGCCAATGTTTCACTGATCAGGCTCTAAACTCAAGAAGTCTATGCAGACTAGTTCCACTGTGGTGCTGGTAGTAATGTTGACAAGGGGGGCAGCCCTCTGCAGCAGGGCTTTTCTTTTCAGGCAGCGACTACAAGTCTTTACATGGTGCTCAACATCGGCCCACATTTTGGGCCAGTGGAAGCGAGATCGTACTAGGTCCAGGGTCCGGTCCATACCGAGGTGGCCCATATGATTGCGGAGGAACCTAAGTATCAAATCTTTGAAGGCTGTGGGCAGAACCAATTGTTTCTTGTCTATTTGGCCACCCTGATCTACTGTCTCTCTATACAACAACTGATTAAACAGCTTCAACCTGGGGCCTTCTTTAAACAATAAAGTGGTTCGCAGATCAGAGGAACGCAACTTGGACACATCTTTTCCTGCACGAAGGGCATCAAGTGCTGGCTGAATCATAGGATCTCGGGATTGAGCCCATTGAATGCTGTCATTGTCAAACTGAGGTAGTGCACTATTATCTAGAGCAGAGAAGTGGCAATACGCAGCTGGTATGCAGGTGTCAGAGGGGCCCAAGCAATCTACTAAGCAGTCCGCTGTGTCTGTAGACATCTGTTCATTTCTATCAAACTTTTGGCACAGTGCTCGGATGTCAGGTTCAGACAGCCTGACCAAGTCGCTCTTGGAAATGGGCCTCCGGGATAGGGCGTCAGCATCAATATGATTCAGGCCCGGTCTGTATTCGACAGCATAATCATATGTTGACAATGTAGAAAGCCACCGGTGCCTCATGGCATCTAACTTAGCTGAGGTCTGTGCATAGGTCAATGGGTTATTATCAGTCCTCACCAATATTTTCGCCCCATAGAAGTAATCATGAAATTGGTCGACAATGGCCAATTTTAATGCAAGGAACTCCAACTTGTGCACAGGGTAGTTTCGCTCTGACGGGGTCAAGCTTCTACTGGTGAATGCCACTGGTCTCAAACCATTCTCATGGTCTTGATGCAGTACAGCTCCTAGACCCTGCAGACTGGCGTCAGTATGCAGCACATAGAGTTTGGTGGGATCAGCATAAGTGAGGACAGGGGCATGGGTGAGCTGGTATATGACTTCGTGGAAAGCTGCTTCACAGTCAGGCATCCAACAGGACCCAAAAAGTTCACCTGGGTGGAAATATGCTTTCTCTGGTTATTTGATGACCCCTTTTTTGTATTTCCGATTGGTAGGAGGGTAACCCTGAGCAAGATTCAAGAGTGGCCGAATCACTTTGGAATAGTCCATTATGAACTGGCGATAGTAGCCACAGAATCCCAGGAAACATTGTAGTTCTTTCAAATTGTGGGGCTGGGGCCAAGTAGTTAAGACTTCAACTTTACTAGGATCAGTTTCCATCCCCTCTGTAGACACTCTGTGCCCCACATACTTCACAGAGGTTTGGAAAAACTGGCACTTGTTGATGGACAGCTTGAGGCCAAAATCTTCCAGTTGGTCTAGTACTTTGAACAGTCAGCTCTCATGCTCCTCTAGGAAGCTCCTGAACACAATGACATCGTCCAAGTACACCAGGCATTCCAGCAAATTCATGTCTCCCACCGCTCGTTCCATCAGTCGATGGAAGGTGGCTGGGGCCCCCGATATCCCCTGTGGCATTCTCAGGAATTCATATAACCCCAAAGAACAGGTGAAGGCTGTCTTCTCATGGTCCTCCGGAGCCATTGGAATCTGGTAATATCCACTGTGAAGATCCAACACCGACAACCATTTGCTCCCAACAATCCAGAGCATCTTGTATACGGGGCATGGTGTATTGATCGGGGATGGTCTGCCGATTCAGAGTTCGATAATCAACACACATTCTCACAGATCCAGTCTTCTTGTGCACAACCACAATGGGAGAAGCATATGAGCTCCTGGATTCTTGTATCACACCAGCCGCGAGCATTTCCTGCAAGTGTCTTCTCACATCGTCTATGTCTGCAGGGGCTAGGCATCGAGACCTCTCTCGAAATGGCCATTCATCATGAAGGTGTATGTGATGCTCCGCACTCTGGACACTTCCCACGTCCTATTCCTTCACCGAAAACACTTGATCTCTCTGGGCAAGTTTCTGGCTAATTCTAGTCTTCATTCACCTGGCAATGGGGAGTCACCATAATCAAACAAGTCGGGAGTCACTCTATCTGTCTTGCCAGGATGCTTGTTGCAGGGCAACACTGCAGTGAATGTGCAGTGTACCATAGCTAGGGTGCATCCTCTGTTCACCCGGATCTCCCAATCTGACACATTATGAATCTAGACCATCAGTCATCATGCATAGGCATGAGCAGGAGCTGGCAAGATGATAGGCTTAACCAATAATCCTTCCAGCAATTTTCCATTGCCTGGCATGTATTTTATCAGTATTTTGTTCTTGACATCTTTGCGAAGGTGGACCTCCCCTTGAACGGTACTCTGGGCATTAGGGGCCTGTACCATTGAATTGGGATCCTTCTTCCATAAGACCCCTACCAGTTCATCCTGGTCCACTGCCTTGGGGTTCTGTTGCAAATCATAGGCCCTCTTGATCAGAGCGGGAATTCTTAGGGCCCTCCCAGTCCATTGCCCTTGTCTCTCGCAACAGAGTTGTGCAAGTCTCACAAACATATGGGCATTGGTCCCAATTAACAGGGGAACCCCATCATACAGTCCAGTAGGGAGACACACTAAGGCCAGTGTCTCAACTTGCTCCTCTACACCAGTTACAACTGCAGAAAATGACAGCCAGAGGCGGACATATCCTAGGTAGGGATAAGACTTGTCACTCAGCCCCCACACATGTAGGCCTTCCAGGGATTGTAAGGGCACAGCAGATAAGTGTTTGTCATAGCAGTCCTGAAATACAATGGCCACTTGCGACCCACTGTCCAGCACAGCCCGAGTAGGAATACCATTCACAGCCATGGTAGTCTTCATTGAAGGGCCCACTATTTTGGACCAGGCTGGAGGGACAGCAGCAGGGGTCTGGATGGACCATTTAGCCACAAAGGGGTTTGAGTTAGGATGTCTGAAGCCTTCACTGTGGTCATTTTGTGCACCCCTTGACCACTGATTCATTTTCTGAAGCTCTCCTTGAAGCCGGTTCACCACTTTCTCTAAGTCTTTCTGAGACTGGCATTCCCTCTTCATATGGCCATCCTTTTCACAGTTGTGACAAATGACAGACTCCTGGGTCATCCTTGGAGAGAACACTACATAAGGAACTGAAGTAGTAGCAAGGGATTGGGGTCCGATATCTGCTTGCAGCAGTGAGAGGGGTGTGCAATGTGTCTCAATAGTTCCTTTAAGGTGGCAGTCAATTCTTTGATTTCAGCTTGGGAACTACCCTTGGTAGAGGATGCCTGAGTGTGCACCCCCACCCTCAAGGCAGTCACGTCCTGAGAGGAACCAGAATCTTGTTCCATGGGGGAACCCTTGCAGAGGAACCGGCCTTCAACTCTCAGACTTTCTTTAATAGCTCGACTTTCAAAAACTGGGCCCAGGGTGGGAAGTCCATTGCATTCTCAGAGTGCTTGTTAGGTGCCGACTTTTGCCCCTGAACCCCACTTGGCTGATCACTGTCTGTCACTTGTGCAGTAGCAGCAGACATTGGTGAAATTCCCCCCTCCCCCGGGTTGCCTTTGCTCAACCCCCCCAAATTTCTTTCATTAGCTCGTCATAAGAGGGGGGCGATTCCAGTCGGTTGGCGAGGTGCAACTGAAGCAGTAACAATTCTGAAAATGGAGCAGACTTAAGGATCCAGTCAAGCCTAGTTCGATCTAATCCATTTGATGGCAAACTACCCTTTCTGAGGCACTCTTGTAGCAGCTTTTCAAGCCGAGGTACAGTACATACACAGACAATGGCTCCCCCTGAGTACTGCTGGGTGTTTCTTACTCTCCACCACAGGTCCTCATCTGAATCCAGGCTCCCATACACATTCTCCAGTGCATCAAGATAGTCCTGTGCAATTGTTTCGGGGTTATTGGCCAGCTTGGCATGGATGGTAGCCAGGGCAGGACCTCAGAGGTGCTCACTCAACCTCTTTCATTTCTCTGCTTCTGAGCATTGCCATTCAAGTATTAGAGGGGCAACATAGTTTATCCAGGTCTCCCAGTCATCCTCCCCCTGGGGGGTTGGGAGGGTGCCTGAGAAGATTCTCAACCTTTGGTAGGAGTCGTGACTAATGGCAGGTACAGATATAGAAGCCAGCATAGGCATGGGCACAGAAGGCGGGGCAGTAACAGGTGCTGGAGTGGGAGGGGGTGTTGGGGAAGGAACACCCCCAGGTGGCAGGAATAGTTTCTTAAAGTCCTCTATGGTTTTCCCTTCCTCCAGCAACAACTTAGCAAATTTCTCCTCACAAGTCTCAGATAATAGGGGGAACTCGTCCTCCCCGGGGTCTTTACTGTCTCTAGTTATCACTCTCCAGGCGGCTGGGGCCCCTTCTGGGGCAATAGTCTATGGCACTTTGGAACTGTCCACTGGGTCACTACACTTTAATAAGGCCATGAAAGTTTGGGCAGTCAAATCAGCCTGTCGCCCCACCACCACAGTGTTTGTTAAACATTCAACTTTGGAAAGTACTCCTTCTACAGTGTCTTTACCAATGTTCAGGGGAATATCCAACACAAGAAGGGCATTGTGAGGGTCAATCTCCTGCCCTGTACACCACCCCACCAACTGGTGCACAGCCACTTCTGTTGGGCTAGCCATTTATGTTTGACAATAATTCATAATTTCGGCCACTAGAAGACACAAAATCCCAGTGATGATCCTCCAAGATGTAACCCCTAGGTGGCGCTATCCCAAGGGCTACTATCCCTGCCTGCTAGGCTAGTAGCAGGTTAAGGGGGCCTGAGTTCTGAAATGGGTGCCTCCACCCAGAGGTTAGGGTTGGTAGTGGTCAGGCTAACCTGGGCACAGCCTTCCAGGACACTGTAACCCCTCTTTCCCCTCTAGTGGCCTGAACACTGTACAATAATCACTTTCACAATACCCCTGGTACACCACACAAGTACCCACACTGCTTGCACTTACCACCAGGGCTGGTTCCTCTGGTTCGACCCCAGGGACCCCACGTAAAACAAGGTTATGCACAGTAAATAGCAACAGTACAGTACTTTGAGCACAAACTGGAGCCGCAGTCAGATTACATGCAGAAAAATTAAGGTCTGATTTATTCAGGGGACTTGAACAAGGGAGGGGCGAAATCAGGTTAATTAGCTTAAAGGTTATATCAATCAAGCAGTTATGCATGTGCTTCAGTCCCCCCACTCAGTCACACCTCTGGGTACCCAGGTGGAGAAGAGATGGGCTAGTCAGAACCATTGCCCGGAGTTGTCCGGCATCGCAGCTGGTTGGGGCCCTGTGATGGAAAACACAACATGCACAGTACACACTATTTGTAATCCGGAGCCACAGGGCTCAGTTCATAAAGGTAAAGAAACAACAAGACAATCAGATGACACACTCAGATTAAGCTGTTGTTGCAGGGAGCTACCCTGGTATTTACTCACGATACCCAAGACTGGACAAATGCTGGACAAAAATCGAGACTGCAGGTGGTTGATCTGGAATGCAAGGAGAAGCAGGGCCCACACGAGTTGCCAAAGCATTGTTCCTGTTCAAGTGCAGAGCAGGAGGCTGATCCCCAGGCAGATCTCTCATCGATGGCTTCTCTGTGCAGTGGATAGTCTGGCTTGGCCAGTCTGGCAAGGTCAGACTGCATGGAGACAAATTCGGATGCAGTCTGTTTTGGGCTGGATATGGCTTTCAGCAAGCAGAACACAGTTCACACAGTGGGGAACTAACTCACTACCCACCAGCAGCTCACAGCACATTTACATGTAAGGGAATTCTACTGTACCAGGCAAAGCGCTCCTCAGTCACAATCACAAAGTCTCTGCACAGACCGGGAGCTTAGGGGTAGCAGTAACTCCTGATAAGGGGAAAAGTAAAGGAGAAGGAATAGCACTTTATGTTAGAGAAGTAATCAAGATGGTGAAAGGTGGATCCATTAGAGAGGTAATGGGGTAATAGAATCACTGTGGGTTCCACTCAGGAGACATCAGGTAAGAAACTCCACATGGGGGTGATCTACAGACCACCAGGGCAGGGGTACAAGAGTGGTAGGGAACTAGGGGCAGAAGTAGAGAAGGGGGCAGCAAAATATGAAGTGGCAGTAGTGGAGGATCTCAACCTGCCAGGCACTGATTGTGACATTCTAGCAACTAGAAGCACAGAATCTAGGCCCTGCTAGATACATTGGAGGACTGCATGCTGGTGCCCGTAGTCAAGGAACCCACAAAACATGCTGCCATTCTTGATGTGGTGCTCACCAACCTTGAAAGGAAGGCGAATTTCCGTTTGGAGAACCACTGTGGTGCAGTGACCATAACACCATATAGTCTGACCTGGCCCTTGGTACCAGTAAGCCCTCATCAAAGGCTGAAGTTATGGACTTCTGAAGGGCAGACTTCAACCAGAGGAGGAAATTAGTCCAGGAGAGATTAATTGGTATGGACAGTATCAGGGGTTGCGAGGAAAAATTGGGAAAAATAAAAGGAGCCATTGTTGAGGTAATGAAGACATGCATGAGAACAGGAACTGTACCAAGAGAAACAGGTACAAGAGACTAATATGAATCTCTGAAAAAGTCAGGGCGGCAGTGTGGGCCAAAAAGAAGGCTTTCATTAGGTATAAGGAGAAGGAAGGGGGTGATGAATTGGATGAACAATGAGTAAGAACGAGGGAAGCCAACAGGGCAGTTAGGGATGCAAAAGCAGATAAAGAACTGTGTATTGCAAAGTGGGTCAAGGGTGTGGAAAAACAGTTTTTAGGTATACAAGGGGAAAAGAGAAAGATGTGTGGGAGAATTGTTAGGCTCACAGAAGGAGTCTTAGTAATACAGTAGGATGAGCAGAAAGCAGACATTTTGAATGACTATTTCTGTTCTGTATTCATTAGGGAGAATGGAAGGCCTTTGCTGGAGAGTGGCACAAAGGCTGCTGAAAGGAGGATCCTGGAAATGGGACAGCAGGTATTTACCAGTGAAAGGGTCAGAAAAGGGGAAGCAGCCCTGAAGATATTGAAGGCCCTGGGACTGGAAAGGATGCACCCAAGGGTGCTCAGGGAACTGGCATTGAAATTAGTTGAACCACTGGTAGGGCTATTCAGTAGCTCTACTCAGACAGAGGTGGTTGCATAAGACTGGAGGGTAACAGGCGTAGTTCCATGACACAAAGGCGAGGACGAAGAGTAGCCAGGTAACTACAGAACTGTCAGCCTTACCTCCATTGTGGGTAAACTAATAATTCTTTGGAAGTAAATAGGTAGGTAGATAGATAGATAGATAGATAGATAGATAGATAGATACTTTATTTCTATAACGCCCCTTTCCAGGGACTCAGAGTGCTTTACATTTACAATTCACAAATTAACACATAATACAACAGTTTTAAAATCATTTATTAATAACACAGTTGCAGAAAGCAGCAATATAAGTAAAAACTATCAATCCATACTCCAAAAATACTGTAGTTTAAAATATTTATCCATTAAAAGCCTGGTTAAACAGAAATGTGTTCAATCCCTTTTTAAAGGTCTCCACCGAGGGTGTCTCCCACAGATGTTTAGGCAAAGAGTTCCACAAGGTAGGTGCAGCCACTGTAAATGCTCTATCACCGGAGTGATGCAACCTGACCCTGGGAACACTAAGGAGGCAACCCTCGGTGGAATGAAGAGCCCAGGATGGACGGTGAGGCACAAGGAGATCTTGCAGGTAGACTGGTCCGGCCCCCCATGTAGGGCCTTATAGGTTAGTAATCCGATCTTGAAGGCAATCCACCACCTGACCGGCAGCCAGTGTTTTTATTTATAAATAGGGCCAGTGTTTTCCAGATATGGAATTATTCCAAGTCCGGTGGTTAAAATTTGCCAATTTCAAATAATTCTGGGTGCCATTCAGAATTTACTGTAGAACTGAAAAGTTTCACTGTAAAAATATTTTAGTTTTTACAATGAAACTTTAAATTCATTTTACGCATTTCCTGAATTCACGTGTCCAAAATGGAATCCCTACCTGCTGAAATTCTGTGACCAGCTGTTTGTGGTCTGAATTAAATATTTTACTTGCCCCCACCACACAGTTCCCTCTGAAAAGAAACCTGACTGGATTGGCTGATGAGAAATAAAGCTCACACACCCAAAATATTTGTATCAAATCTGATTTATCATACTGTCAGTCAATTATTAGAAGCCAACGTTTCATGAACAACAGTTCACTTCTTTAGGGCTACTATACATACCTTTTCTTTTTTAACTCTATCTAATGGAATTTTATTTTGCCTCTATGTCACCAACAATATATTCTGGATCCCAGGTTAGGAAATCTTAAGCACCTTCAGTATAATGTATTATAAATTCTGCTGTGGTACACATTACATTGGTGATGCTTATGGTTTCCTAACCTGGGATCTAAAATGGTGTTAGAAACGGAGAGGTAGGCAAAGTAGCCCTGAAGAAGCGAACTGTTCACAAAACATTGTCTTCTAATAACTGACTAACAGTATAATAAATCAGATTTGATACAAATACTTTGGGTGAGATGGCCTTGTTTTCAATGAATTGTGCATGTGTTGTTACCCTGCTTTTGGAACAAGCTCCTCCTGGTTGTATTTTATCATTGGCAGTCACAGGAACCACTCTGGCTGTTCATTATTATACAATAGGTACTAAAAATCCTAAAATCTCATTGGTTGATAGGATCTTTCAGCCATGAGTAAATCCTACGGTAACTCAAAGGAAAAGATCCAGCCCACCATAGTAGGCTGTTTACACCATTAAGCCATCTGCCAATAAAAATACAGTAAACAAACTGCAGCCATTTTAAAGCTCATTAATAGAACATCATAAGTTGTCAAATCCTGTTAGAACAGTTTACCCCACAGACGTTCTTAGTAAAATCCTGTCACAAAAAAAAAAAGTGACAACTACACTTTGACCTGGATAGCCCTGATACCTTGGAAGTGCAGTTTAATAACTTCTCTGATCTGGAGTCACCTACCTCTCTGAGCGGTACCACAGAAGCATTGGAGCCCTTAGAACACACAGCAGAGTCAGCAGTGGCCAAGATGGAATCTGGCAAAACGGCAACACCCGCAGCAGATGTTGGGGATGATGACAGGGCCCTGCAGGGATTCTCAGCGGACACAGCAGGAGAGCCTGAAATACAACAGGCAACAGAAGCTAGTGGAAATAAAATAAGGCACAGCGATGTATCTGACAGTGACATTTTAAAACTGGAAATGGAGCATAATGAGCCCACAACTTTAAAGCAAAGTGGGCACTTAACAATTTTTCAAGCTGGCGCTGTTAAAAGCAGGGTACTATCTATCTAAAAGAAGTAACATTGATAGAACTGAACGAAGTACTTCGTAGCTATTACAGTACAGTGCGTAATCACGAAGGGAAAGAATATGGGTTGAGTAGTTTCATCAGTCTCAGGTCAGGGTTGAATTGCCACCTGAATGATCCCCCATTGAGCAGATGCATAAACCTAATAAGAAACCCTGAATTCAACACATCTAATAATGTGTTTAAAGGTGTTGCGCAAAGGCAGCGAAGGGAAGGAAAGGACAAAGCTGGATTGACTTATTTTAGACATTTAGTAACTGGGTCACTGCACATTAGTGTGTAGCACTCTCCCTATGCTGTGAGACACCTTGTGTGTGAGACAGTACAGGAGGGTAGCAGCGTTTGTTGGAGCTGATTTACGAGATGTTTTTAATTGAATATACTGCACTATTTACCTGTCTGTCATTTGGGAAGGTTGTAGGAAGTTCCTCCCATTTGTAATTCTTTAGAGGGTTTACTTGAACTACAAACAGGACTGGATTGACTTATTTTAGACATTTAGTAACTGGGTCACTGCACATTAGTGTGTAGCAGGGTGTTTTGCCTTCACAATACTTTTTTGGGTCTAAATTCTTGATTTAGGGCTTTGAAGGACTCTCGACCTGTGCTAGCACTTCCAGGTCCAGAGCTATATCTGTGAGCATCTCTGCAGTGTTTTTTACATTTAACAAGCGTTTTGTACTCTCCCTATGCTGTGAGACACCTTGTGTGAGACAGTACAGGAGGGTAGCAGTGCTTTGTTGCTTGATTTACGAGACGTTTTAATTGAATATACTGCACTATTTACCTGTCTGTCATTTGGGAAGGTTGCAGGAAGTTCCTCCCATTTGTAGTTTTTAAGGGGTTTACTTGAACTACAAACGGGACTGGATTGACTTATTTTAGACATTTAGTAACTGGGTCACTGCACATTAGTGTGTAGCAGGGTGTTTTGCCTTCACAATACTTTTTTGGGTCTAAATTCTTGATTTAGGGCTTTGAAGGACTCTCGACCTGTGCTAGCACTTCCAGGTCCAGAGCTATATCTGTGAGCATCTCTGCGAGTGTTTTTTTACATTTAACAAGCGTTTTGCACTCTCCCTATGCTGTGAGACACCTTGTGTGTGAGACAGTACAGGAGGGTAGCAGCGTTTGTTGAAGCTGATTTACGAGACGTTTTTAATTGAATATACTGCACTATTTACCTGTCTGTCATTTGGGAAGGTTGCAGGAAGTTCCTCCCATTTGTAGTTTTTAGGGGGTTTACTTGAACTACAAACGGGACTGGATTGACTTATTTTAGACATTTAGTAACTGGGTCACTGCACATTAGTGTGTAGCAGGGTGTTTTGCCTTCACAATACTTTTTTGGGTCTAAATTCTTGATTTAGGGCTCTGAAGGACTCGCGACCTGCACTAGCACTTCCAGGTCCAGAGCTATATCTGCTCGTGTCTCTGTGAGCGGGGCAAGCATGAGCGGGGCGAGTGCGTGGTCTGCGTGCAGAGATCACAGGCTGAGACACGCCAAGGCAGGTCTAGATTGTCCAGAGTGGCTAGAAGGATAGAAGGGCATAAGTTCTGTATTAACTAGTTTAATTAAAGATACTGTAAGTACTATAAGACTATTTTTTGTGTGTGAAATAAAGTGAATTACAATATGGCTTCACCTGATTTAATTGATTTAGAACATTCAAATTTGAAAACTCATTTAGGTGTTTTAGGAACACAATGTATATTGTATAAAATGTTTACTGGAGTCATGGAAATTCCACCAAAGGAGCATTATTAATGTAATAAGTGTTCTGAAAATATTGAGTTGAAACATGAGATAAACTCATTTTCTCTGAGACTGAAACAACTTGAAATCAGTCAATATAATATGACTGAATGGTTTAATAGTTTTAAAAATTCTGATCCATTTTTTGATTTAAACAATATCAATGATACCCAGTGTCCTATTGACACCACTTTACAACATGAGGTAGTAAATGAACAGCAATCGGGTAATGACTTATTGTTTCCTTTAGTATCCACCAAAAGTGTAGCCAGTTTACAACATGAAGTAGTAAATGGTCAGCAATTGGGTTACGACTTACTATTCCCCCTAGTACCCTCTATATCTACATCTCCTATAAATGTAGTTTCAAATAAGAAAAGAGTCAGGGAGGTTGATGAATATGATGAAGAAAATGATTGTGGTTGGTATAATGTCCAAAGATCAAGAAGAACAAAAAAGGGGAGAAAGGCTGATTATTTTTTCAGTTCCAATATCAAACAGATTTGAGTGTTTGCAGTCTGTGCCCTGCCAGTTATCTGAGGGCAATGATTTACCTCACTGTTTAATTAACAATAACGCTAGACATGATTCCCTACTAACAAGTGGTGCTACTTCCTCTGAATTGATGCTACCTGTTTTTGATCATCACCTTATTGATTTTTCAATGGATAATGGTTTACACACATCTATTGTTAATTGTGTGACTTCTCCCACAGATCATTCCAATAAGCAGATTTTAGTAATTGGTGATTCTATAATCAAGTATTTAGACAGAGCTATTTGTAATCTGGATAAGAATAATAGAACATGTACAAGTTTCAGTGGTGCCAAGATCTGTGACATTTCTAGAATGTTAGATAATATCCTGAATAATTGTGGTGATAATCCTTTAGTAATTATACATGTGGGTGTCAATAATGTTCTTCACGATTCAATTCAGGATATTAAGTCAGCCTTTGTTGGATTAATAAACAAACTGGTGGATATTGGTTGTCAAATCAATATATCCGAAATTCTTCCTGTACCCTGTTATTCATATCATCTAAATCATAAAATCAAGATTATTAATAACTGGCTTCGTTATTGGTGCCTTCAACAAGAGATAAAGTGCATCAATCATTGGGAAATAGTTGATGGTAGAAATTATCTGTTTGGGAGAGATGGACTGCATCTGAGTTGGAAGGGAAATGCTGCTCTGAGCAACCAATTTTTGTCACTAATTGAAGGTTGTTTAAACTAGTCTGTGGGGTGAGGGGAAAGATTAAACAACTGTCACACACCCTACTAAAACAATAGGTACTTTGTTATTGCAAAGAAAAATAAATGTCCTCAGTTTTAATGCGAGGGGACTAACAAAAAAATGGTTGAGTTACAGATAAAAGCCTTGGATCATGATGTGGATATTATCTCAATATGTGAAACATGGGGCAATGACCAATCTTCATAGGAAGGTTGTCTAAGCAATTATAAAGCATATAAATTAAATCGACAAAATAGAAGGGTAGGTGGTGTAGCCCTGTTTTTCAGAACCAGTTTTAATACAGTTGATATTACTAATTACATAAAAGTACATAATGTATTTACTGAAACAATTTTGGTTAAATTTTACTTAAATCAAAATGAGTTCCTTATTTTTGGGTGATGTTATCATCCTCCCAATTCTCCTGCCTATGTAATAGATGCAATTATTACAGAATTTGAATTGATGTGAAATGGGACAAGTTGTAATTGTTGGTGATTTCAACTTTGGAAATATTGACTGGTCTAAATCTACTGCAATAGGTGGGAAAGAAAATAAATTCCTCTCCACTTGTATTGAACTTAATTTAATACAACATGTTACTGGGCCAACTAGGGAAAATAATACTCTGGATCTTGTGATTGGTTCTGATTCAGTGCCAATTAATGACCTGAGTATTCATGATCCAATAGCAGGTAGTGTCCATACTATCCGTTTTTCCATAGAGAAAGTTTCCTCTGTTACTAAAAACAAGTCCATTATTTATCTTTATAATAAAATGGATTTGAATTAAGTTGATAAGGTTATGGAGGAAATTGATTGGTATTCTATATTATTTAATTCAAGTCCTGAAAATTGTTGGCTTGTATTTAAATCCATTATTTCAAATATAAGAGACAGCTATATTCCCTTTAAGTTTAAAGGTCAAACTAGAAAAAGGTCTCCAAAATGGCTTAATACATCTATAAAAAAGCTACTAAAGAGAAAAAAGAAATTGTATAATGTTTATTCAAGGACTAAATCTAATATTGCTCGGGAAGCATATAAAAAGATACAGTCTAAACGTAAGTACTATATAAAGAGAGCTAAATCATCCTGGGAAATTAGATTGGCAGAATCTGCAAGTAAGAATAATACAAAAGAATTTTATTCTTATGTTAATTCTTTAAGGAAACCAGGTTGTCAGGTTGGTCCTATTGTATATAATGGTGACATTGTGCATAATCCTGTCAAAATGGCAGATGTATTTAATACAGAATTTTGTAAAATATTTACGGATTTGGATATATCCATAGTACATGTTAATAGTGAGAATGATTCTATCATTATTTTTGATGAAAAACATATTTATGATAAATTGCTCTCCCTAAAGGGTAAATATTGTTCAGGTCCTGATAGATTGGCAGGACACTTATTATTTTTGTTAGCTAAGCATATTGTTAGGCCATTAAAAATTATATTCAAAAAATGTTGTTGGTAAATTATGTCCCAGAAGATTGGAAAAAAGCAAATGTTACACCAATTTATAAAAAGGGTTTAAAAGATAACTGTGAAAATTATCATCCTATTAGTTTGACCTCTACAGTTTGTAAGATACTAGAAAGTTTAATAAAAGATATTATTACACCGGTCTTGAATATTAAAGATATTGGGTTTAGAAAGGGAAGAAGTTGCCTCACAAATTTGCTCTCATTTTATGAGAATATTAGTGAGTACTTGGATCATAGCATACCTTTTGATATTATTTACATCGATTTTAGTAGAGCATTTGACATCATGCCACATATGGCGTTGATTTCCAAATTAGTCGATATTAACATTAACTGCTATATTATAAATTGGATTAGCAATTGGTTATGAGATAGAACACAATGTGTTCTTATCGATGGATTTAGTTCAAGGGAAGGATATATTTCTAGTGGAGTCTCGCAGGGTTCTATGTTGGGACCTTGTCTCTTCCAGGCATTTATTGCCGATTTGATGGAGAAATGCTAATCGGGGCTGGATAAATTACATCCCAGAGTGCTGAAGGAACTTGTGGATGTCCTGGCAAAACCCCTGGTGGAGCTTTTCACCATCTCTCTGAGGTCAGGGTGGGTGCCCCAGGACTGGAAGGTGGTGCATATAGTGCCTATCCACAAGGGGGGATCAAGGGAGGTGGCAGAGAACTACAGGCCTGTCAGCCTGACATCGGTGGTGGGCAAGGTGATGGAAGGCATTGTCAAGGAGAGGTTAGGGGGGGACCTGGAAAAGTCAGGGTGCCTGGATGATAGACAGCATGAATTCATCTCGGGGAAATCGTGTCAGACAAACCTTGTGGAGTTCTATGACTGGGTGACGAGTGCCTTGGACCTTGGTAGACCAGTGGATGTCCTCTTTCTAGACTACAGCAAGGCATTTGACTCTGTTCCTCACATGGGCCTGTTGGATAAGCTGGGAGAAATGGGGGTGGGGAACCAGATGATCAGATGGATAGGCAATTGCTCCAGGACCGGACCCAGAGGGTCATAGTTGGCGGATAGTCTTATCCCCAAGAGGGTCATTAGTGGGGTCCCACAAGGATCAGTCCTGAGCCCTCCTGTTCAATGCCTACATCTCTGACATAAGGACAGGAATCAGGAGTGAGATGAGTCTCTTTATGGATGACTCAAAACTGGGGGTGGTGGTGGACGGGAGGAGGGAGGGAGGGTGGCCCACAGGGGACCTGGAGGCTCTGGAAAGATGGTCTATAAAGTGGAAGCTGAGGTTCAATGCAGGGAAATGCAAGGTACTCCACCTGGGGGCCAGAAACCCTGGCCAAGTGTACACCCTGGAGGGGAAATGCTACAAGTTTCAATGGCTGAGAGGGACCTGGGGTGGTGGTGGATGTCAAAATGAACAACTCGGAGACTTGTAGGAGGGCAGCAGCCAAGGCCAACAGGATGCTGGGATGCATCACTAGGGGGATCACCTCCAGAAGGAGGGAAGTGATGCTCCCTCTGTATAACTGCTTGGTGAGGCCACACCTTGAGTACTGCATGCAGTTTTGGAGGCCACACTTAAAGAGGGACATTAAACTCCTGGAGAGGGTCCAGAGGAGGGCAACCAAAATGATTTGGGGCTTGGGGGACAGGACCTATGAGGAGAGGCTCGAAGAGCTAAATATGTACACATTGGAAGAGAGAAGGGACTGGGGGACATGATAGAGGTCTTCAAGTACATGAAGAGGGTAAATAGGGGAGGAACAGACAGGGTGCTTTGAAGGATGGAGGAGGGGGCCACTAGAGGGCATGAGTGGAAGCTGGAAGGGGGAAGATTCAGGGAAGAAAGGAGGAGGTGCTACTTCACTGAGAGGGTGGTGGAGCAATGGAATGCACTGCCTAGGGGGTTGGTGTAGGCAGAGATGGTGGAGGGGTTCAAGAGGGGCTGGAACAGGTACAGGGGAAGGGTTCTGGAAGCAAAATCCAATGCAGCAAGAATATCCGGAACTGGGAAGGGAGAAGCCAGAGAAGGCGAGGGGGGCAGCAAGGTCAGCACCCAGGGTGGAGGCTGACCAATCGAGCAGACTCGAAAGACCGTTAGGCCTATTCTGCTGGCATTTTAGTATGTTAGTATGTTAGTAGTATCTCTATCAAATATGCTGATGATGTGAAAATTGGTGGACCATGTTTAGACACCATGTATTCTACTACTATGCAAAATGATTTGAATGATATTACCTCTTGGGTTAATAAATGGGGCATGAAATTAAATTTAAATAAATGCAAAGTTATGCACTTGGGATCCAATAATCCAGAATATACATATCAGTTAAATAATACAGACCTAGTTAGTTCTGTTGATGAAAAAGACCTGGGTATCAGTATCTCAAATGATTTGTCACATAATAAGCACATTCAAGAGATTATTAATAAGTTTAATAGAGTTATGTGGTCAATTTTGCGTAATATCAGATCACGTAAAAGTGAGGTTCTTGTGCCCTTGTTTAGATCTTATGTAAGGCCCCATTTGGAATATGCTGCCCAGTTGTGGTCCCCCTATAAGAAAATGACTAGTAATTCCTTGGAAAATGTTCAAAGACAGTTTACTAAGAAAATTTCAGGATTAAAGTATAATACATATAATGATAGGTTGAAAAAATTAAAATTAATGTCTTTATCAACTTGCCGGCTTAGAGGCGATTTGCTCCTTCTTTTTGATATAATTAAAGATCCTGTCATTATGACTGAATTAAATCTTCAATTTAAGGACAATAATTATAATAGTAGAGGTCATCCATTACAATTAATTAGAAATAAATTTAGGCATAAAAGGCGGCAATATTTTTTTACATTAAGAGTTGTGGGTCCATGGAACAATTTGCCTAATAGTGTTGTTATTAGTGAAAATAAGAAAATATTTAAGTATAGATTGAATCAGTTAATTTGTAGTGATTTCAATTTATCATATTACCCATTGGTTTAGTATAAGAGTGTTATGGGCTAACTGCCCTCTTGCTCTTTACACAACTTTAGTATGAACCTTAGTATGAGCTGTACACCACCACCACCTTACCACAGAAGAGCTACAATTTCTTAGAAACTCACCCTGCCTTTTCCCTAACACTGCCCCAGGTCTAGTAAAGAAGGTCTGGCTAGACCTGCAACTTTAGATGGCTCAAAGAAGGAATGAAAGAGTGCGATCCTTCAAAACAGACTCTTTTGAAATCAAAACAACAGCAACTGGAGTTAAATATCTAACAACGACATTTAACAAAGAAACCAAAAATGATACAAAAATAGCAGACCCAAACAAAGAAAACACAAGGGGTTTCCTTTCTGAACAGCCAGGTAACCCGCTTTGTCCCATCATGAGTTACACTAAATATCTAAGCAAACTGCCACCAACAGCTTCAGCACTTCATGTTCCTGAAAGGTATAAACATGGTGAACTGCAAGGAATTATTCAGAAGATCAGCAAATCTAGAACATGATGTCATGTGTGAAGCTGGTGGGGGAGGTTCAGGAGGGATGTGGGAAAGTTTTATTTTACAGACAGAGTTGCTGAGGCATGGAACAGTCTGACAGCTGAGGTAATGGGCACTAACACCATCAATGGTTTCAAACACGTCTGGGACACTGCTAAGGGCTTGGTAGTTTCTTAGGGGGTAGTAGTATAACATGAAATAAGGGGATGGACAGTATAGACAAAGACCCCGTATTGACAAAATGTCTAGGGTATGGTAGGGTGTTATGGAAACAATTTAAAAACAGGCACCACGAAGTACTGTGTCAATTTTCTTTATTACAAAAAAGTGTTCCATGCATAGTAGCAGCAAAACGTGATGTGTGAAACTGGTTGAGGTGATTCCTGATTTGTAGGGCAGCTGCTACTGTGCACAGAACACTTTTTTGTAAAAAAGAAAATTGACACAGTACTTTGTGGTGCCTGGTTTTACATTTTTTCTGAGCAACTTTCTATCAGAGGCACGCTTGATATGTGGAGCTAAGAATTCCTTGTTGTAGGGTGTTACGGGCAGACTAGATATGAGTCATTGGTCTTTTTCTGCCATCATGTCTCTGTTTCTAACAAAACTGAATAAGGGATTTGACAATGCTTGTACGGTGGAGAAGCAGTAAACTGTGTTAACATAATCCAGTCAACTAAAGGTAGAAAATCAGAAACCTGTCCCAAAAACAGAGGATCAACTGGAAAACAAATCGTCCACAATTAGATTATCAGTTGTTGCTCAGATGTGCCACAGTAACCCTAGACATTTGCTTTAAAATAAAGAGTGTACGTCTGGGATCTGAGAGATGGTGACTAAGGTAGCAGAACCAAAAGAGCAAGTATAACTAAGAGAGCTGAGAAAGCTTGGTAATTTATCATCGACAAACCTGATCAAGATGACTTGGTGGCCTTATGGTAGTGCATTGGGCTGCAGTGTCAGTGACGTAGATTTTGGAGTGATATTCGCTCTTTAGGAGGACAGACAGTAAACAAGCTGTGGAGTTAATACTTCACTTCCCAGGCTTGATGATGGTACCTGCAGCTGGTTCATGAGTAAGGTTTACAGTATGTCTTGAAGTATCCCATGTTATGGAACATTTGGCACTCTGTCACCATCACAACACCCTGTAAATAAATCACCTTCCTTCCTTCCTTCCTTCCTTCCTTCCTTCCTTCCTTCCTTCCTTCCTTCCTTCCTTCCTTCCTTCCTTCCTTCCTTCCTTCCTTCCTTCCTCCCTCCCTCCCTGCCTTTTCTACTCACTCATGCTACTTATGACCAAGGTATGGTATTTGCAGTGTGGCTAAAAAAGTAACGATGGAGAACATTGGACATTGAGGTGCAATGAAAAAATTGGGGATAAACAGAAAACAAAATACAAACTGATTTGTGAATTAGAGCAACTCTGCCACCACATGAACTTAAACTATACTGATATGAAAGAGAAAACCCAGGAGGAATTGCTTCCTGTAAAACAACAGGGAATGTCAAGATTTTGTGTCAGATAGAAATGATTCCAGTTTCCATACTTGCTTAAAAACAGAACTTTCAGTTTTATCATTTAAAAAAGATTTCTTTTTGAGCCACACAGTACTTAAATTCTCTAGCTACAATGAAATAATGCAGTGTACAAAGTCTTTTAACTACGTGTGGTGAATTTCAGTGCTTATAAAATGGGGCACATCGATAGTATTATAAGGCATTTTTAAATGGCGCTTAATTGTGCCGCTAGGTTTTGTTTTGCTCGTCCCACTGCACTCTCTACCATCTTGTACACATAACTTCTGTTTTGTTTGTTTATCTCTTCCAGTGTTTTGGCGGTGTTTCCTGCTATCCAGGGATTGGTGGTTATCACCTTAAGTTAACAGAATTTTGGGCTGCCATTCTTCCTTGATTATATGACAAAATTACAAGTTCAATGCAGAATTTGTTTAGGGAGGATTTTCCTTAACGAATTCTGTTGAAAACATTAGAAAATGAGTCTGAAGTTATGCACAGAAAGTGAACTTTGAGACCGCTGAGTTACTGAACAAATTTATTAACAAATATAATTCCACAGGGACAATTTTTTTTAAATATTTTTAACAGTATTTGTTAGGGAAAATCCTCCCTAAACAAATTCTGTATTGAACTTTATAACTTTATGGTGCGATCCAGAAGAATGGTCATCCAAAGTTCCATTATATCTGTTTGCAGAAGGTGAGGAGGTGAGATGTAACTGGGGTTAGGCTACCAGTTCACTGAAATGTGCGGAAAGCTCTGATTCCCATGTTTTGGGACATTTCCGGTGGAGGTGTTAGTAAATGGCAGTACCACCTGTGCAGGTGAAGCAGCATTTTTACACGCCTGCAAAAAACGCCTGCAGTGGTGCACTTTGTTTCACATTCCCAACAAATTAAGGAATACTCTGTGTTGCAATGGACTGGCTTGCAATGCTCCAGCTGCTCTTTACACTGCCATATCTGACCCAGTGCAACACATACGCACTGCCGGCAGCGGTGCAGATCCAGTAGTGTAAAAGGCCCTAATGTGTGTTCACTGATCCAGCAAGCACTGAGAAGGGAAATCCAGAAGCTAAAGGACTCTGGAGGATCAGCAAATGGTTATACCATTGTTTCTGTCCACAGTGTACTTAACAGGGTTTAAACAGTGTTGGTTTAAAATCAAGTTGAATACTAGTCCCTGATTAGGTTGCAAGCATGTTTTTTTAAAACATGGTTTTAACTGTATAAAGTGTGCATGCAAACTGTGTTAAGGGTTCAGAAATGTTTTTCTAACCCTTAACATGATTTCAAAGTGACAGTTTTGTCAAGACCTTCAGATAAGGGGTTGTCCAATCCAGCCAGAATTGAAGTGTATAATTGAATCAAGTCTCATGTATAACTAACTGTGTGTCTGGCCAATAAATGAAAGCAAAGCGCACTAACCGAATAGCCTGATATACAAAATACAAACACAGCATGCACCTCACTAAAGGTGTTGCACAGCACTGGCAGTCACAATGCAGACTTACTCACACTGATCTGCTGTGGTGCCTCAATGCTCCTCAAGATGGGGTTACCTTTAATCAATGAGAGAGCTCAGTAGAAGGGACAAAAAAATTGATTCTGCCTCACAGGTGTGATGCTTCCTGTAGGAGTCACACTTATGAAAAGGGGAGTAACTGCTATTTTATTTCAAGGTGGGCATGGACAGGGTAGACATCAGCAAGTGATTAGTTTAGCTAAAGAGCATCTAATACCCAGGAACTTTCTGATCTATGAGAGGCCCTGCAATGTCATGCTTTCTACTGGAATTCAGACCCTGCACCTAGGTAATTCTTGGCCTCTCGTGTGAGACTGCAATTTTCAGTTATGAAGGTGTTTTTTTATGTTTGGCAACCTAAGGTGGTTATTTAAATATAATGTATATGGAGAAATAAAACATTGTGGTTTAATATTAAGAAGTCTGAGTCTTCCCCACCAAACTTACCAGTATATTAGAAACTGAACCCTGACTGCCACGCCCACTACACAGTTCAGTTAATACAGACAACCAGACTGCCAGCAAACAGTAGTTGTTTCTGGCCAATATCAACCTTGGCTGGGATTAATAAATTAATCAATTATTTTTTGTTGACCAGAGAAAGTGGACTAAGAAACGTTCACTATTTTCAGCTACCCTGTTAAGCTGACAGTATCTTTGTTTATGACATCATAGTGCTCACCATGACTGCAGACTGTGATGTCACAAACATCAGTTGTGTGATTAGCAGGGGAGAGTCAGGTACATTTTGAGAGACTCTGAAATAATTACTGTACTATCTACAATTTTTAGTAGATCAACAGCAGAGGAAAGTAAAAAAAGAAAATAGAAAACATTGAAGTTTAAAGATGTAAGGTGTAAAGATGTACAGCTACTGTTTTTAAGCTTTTTATTATAATGGAGAATTGTTCTTTAATGTGTCTTGATTTGTATGGTTTCACTTTTTCACAAGAAAAAACACTAATTATAGTTACTAGTGAATGTCTGCTACATACAAACTGATGTTTATCAGCGGTTTATCTGTTGTTGACATTCATTGATAACTGGGATTAATATTTGTCTAATGAACAATAAAGTAACATTAAATGTGATTTTCTTGGTGTAAACCCCCCACAAATGGGGGTTCCCGGAAAGTCTTCCTCAAGCTTGCCTAAATGCTCACTGCCAGGCTGGTGTCCTGCATTTTAGCAGTTTAAATGTGATTGCCAGAGAGTGCCTGTATAGCCTCTGTGCACTGTGTCTTTAAGAGCTGCCTGGATTGCAGTCATAAGTAATCTGAGAGGGAGCTCTGTTCAAAGATGTAACTATTTGCTGAAAATCTTTTAGAGTGCTAATGATAATGTAGTTTGTCTAACCTGCCTTCTTTGCAGCAAGGACTGTTTTGTTTATCTCTACTATCTTGGTCCTGGACTTCTGAATTGGACCAATCAGTTCTGGTGGGACCTAAAACGAAGCTGCACTACAGGAGCTGTCTGGAGTCAAATAAGGCCGGAGGTGAAGCAGCAAATCTGCCTGCACATCTTGTCCAGTGAGAAGCCTGCTTTGTAAAACAGACAGTATGCAAGCTCTGCACTGCTGGGCTAGCATTTCAAAGCCCTGTCAGCCTGAGAGCAGACAGACCAATGGAACGTTGCATTCAGTACAGTATATGAGTGACTGAACTCAAGGATATGGGCTCTGTTTAGTGTGTTTGTGAGATACAGGAACCTGTGAGCCTGTGATCCAGTGGTTGTCAGGAACAAGCTCAGTCCTAGCAGACCCCTGCAGTGTGTGCAGACATCTACTGTAAGGGAAAAGACAGTCTTCATCAGAACTGAGTGAGTAAAGCCAAGGAGTGGAGCTAGGGCTCATCCCACCACATCAGTGACTTTTCCCCACAGGGGATGGAAGAACAATTGGAGAAACTGAAAGGAGCCATAGTGGATCTATAACACACCAATATGTTAGGATAGGGGCCAATGGCAAAAGAAGAAAGAAACCACTATGGTTCTCCAAAGAGGTGGGGGACAAAGTCAGGGCTAAAAGGCTGAGTTTCAAGAAATTTAAGGGGAGCCAAAGGGAGGAGGACAGGGAGGTGTATCTTGAATGTCTAAGGGAAGCAGGGAAGGCTGTTAGGAGGATGAAAGCACAGACAGAAGAGAGCTTAGCAGGGTCTGTAAACAAAGGGGATAAGGCATTTTATAGGCACATCAGTGAAAGAAGAAAAACCATGGAGGGAGGGATTGTGAGGCTCAAAGGGGAGTAGGGAGAGTGTAAGGAAGAGGATCTGGACAAGGCAGAAATACTGAACAAATACTTCTGCACAGTATTCACTAACGAGGGGGAGGGTCAAGGAGCACAGTTCGGTTGCAGAGGCAATGGGGGGGGAGAGACGTGGACACCAGTCCATTCACAGTGGAGAGAGTTCTGGAAGAACTCACAAAGCTGAAGATGGGTAAGGCCACAGGACCAGACGGCATCCACCTGAGGATATTAAAGGAGCTGAAAAGGGAACTAGCAGCGCCTGCCTTGCAGCCCTGTTCACAGAGTCACTCAACATGGGTGTCGTTCCAGAGGACTGAAGGAGGGTACATGTAGTCCCACTGCACAAATGTGGCAGTAGAGAGGAGGTGGGGAACTACAGGCCAGTCAGCCTCACCTCAGTGGTTGGGAAGATCATGGAGACTCTGTTGAAAGAAAGGGTAGTGGCACATCTGGAATCCAGCAGTGTTTAGGATCTGAGGCAACATGGATTCACAACAGGAAGGTCATGTCAAATGAATCTAATAGATTTTTTTGATTGGGTGACTAGGGATATAAATCAAGGAGGGGTGGTAGACGTCACATACCTCGATTTCAACAAAGTCTTTGGCACTGTCCCACATAGAAGGCTGATTAACAAGATGGGTAGTCTGGGCATGGGAGACAAGGTGGTGAACTGGGTTGGGAACTGGTTAACACACAAGAGACAGAGGGTGGTGGTAAATGCGGTACATTCAGGGGAGAAGGGGGTGACCAGTGGGGTACCACAAGGATCAGTACTAAGACCAGTCCTGTTCAATGTCTTCATTAGTGACATTGCAGAGGGGCTGGAAGGAAAGATCTGCTTGTTTACAGATGACACCAAGATCTGCAACAGGGTGGATACTCCAGAAGGGGTGCTGAAAATGAAGAGGGACCTGGAGAAGCTTGAAAGTTGGTCAGAGATATGGCAACTGAGATTCAATGCAAAGAACTGCAAAATAATGCACCTGGGTAGAGGGAACCCTGGGGAGAACTACAGGTTGGGGGGGGGGATCTGACTGTCACCAAAGAGGAAAGGAACCTAGGGGTTATCATCTCTGATGACCTTAAGGTATCAAAGCAGTACACAAAAGTGGCAGGGAGGGCCAGTGGCATGCTGGGGTACATAGGCAGGGGCATCACTAGCAGGAGGCAGAAGGTGGTGATGCCATTGTATAAAACATTGGTAAGGCCTCACCTGGAGTACTGAGTGCAGTTCTGGAGGCCACACCTGTGCAAGGACATAGATAAGTCGGAGACTATCCAGAGAAGGGCAACAAAGATGGTGCAGGGCTTGCACCACAAAACATATGAAGAGAGACTAATGGACCTCATTATGTACTCACTGGAGGAGAGGAGACAGCGCGTTGGTACATGATTGAAACGTTCAAGATCATAAACAAGGTGCAGGTGAGGGACCTTTTTCAATGTAGAAAAAGTACTATAACAAGTGGGCACCATATGAAATTGGAAAGGAGTAGATTAAGAGGTAATATGAGGAAGTTTTTCTACACAGAAAGGGGTAGTCAACACTTGGAATAGTCTGCCACAGGAGGCAATGGGGGCAAGCACAGTGGAGGGGTTTAAGCATGCCTGGGACAGGCACAAGGGAAGCTTGTGAGGGGAGGGAGTGATGAAAAGCCATTGATCACATAGGGTCAGTGGCCACATGCAATGTATCGGGCCTATGGGCAGACTGGATGGACCTTGCGGTCCTTATCTGCTGACAATTTCTGTGTTTCTATGTTTCTATGAGTGATCTCCACAAAGAAGCCACTGAACAACAGAGGTAATCACCTACGTCAGGGTCCCTGGACTCCCTGCACCTGTGGCTAAACAGACCGGTGAGAGAGACTGGACAGCCTTGGAGAAGCTTGCCCTCCAGCAGTGAGGCCATCCAGCCATCTGGCCTGCTCAGCTATATGAACAGCAGTGGTGTCTTGAGAGTCAGCAAAACCATGAGTAATCACTGAGGCTTGGGGACTGCAACTGGGGGTAGTACAAGTGTGTTTTGCATAAAGGGAGAAAGTCCTGCATGAACTTTGTAACAATTACTAGGCCAAGGCAGAAAATCTGAGAAAGCCACCTATCCTTTATTACAAATAGAGGCCCCTTGTAGAAAAACTTAAAGTTTATTTGGTTCAACTCCATTTGTGTTGCAACAGTTTGTGTGCCACAGGTAAGTATGACATTTATCAACCCTGCTAGCAGCAACTGTGCCACCAATGAGGTAACCACTGCAACTGAAAGAGCTCTCACCCATGGCCTTTGGGGGAAAATAAGCTAGATGCAACTGGTTTAGAGATCTGTGGGACTGTCATGGGGGAGGGTGATGCAGTTTATGTGGGGTGATTGTGATATTTAGAGTATAGTATAAGAATGTTTACTGTTCCCTGTTAGTCAACTTTTCCCTACTGCTGCCCTGTTCTTGCCTCCCCCTCACTTTTTAAGAAATTATTTGTTATGAGTGGTTCATTGCTCAGTGCTTATGTTACATACTGTAGCTGAATGATGTAGATTTTGCTTGGATACAGAGGCCAGACCAATAAGTAGGACAATGCTTGCCAGGTACTAGTAGTATGAAATGATTAGTGCTTAGGTACTTCGGCATAGACATGAGCAAGTCAGTGATTATAGTACAAGTGAACTGGATAGTATATGCAAGGTGCTTAGATGCTTGAACTGATGAGTCACTTGTTATGACTTGATATTTTGGCCTTTCTCCATATCCCACTGTAGGAAGGATGCTTAGTCCAATAGTATGAGACCCCACCCAAAAAAAATAATGATATCATGTGATTATTCTGTAACCGACAGTTGGAAGGATGTTTGGTCGAGTAGGATGAGACCCCCCCAAAGAAATGATTAGCAGTATGACTACCTCCTCCAACTCTGGAGAGTGTGACCAGTAGCATGCAGGAGAGGAAAACCCCCCTTAGGGGGGGAACCTCTGAGGACCCATGGCTCCTGACCTGCCCGTCCTTCTGGGCATACTAAAGGAGAGTAATCCTAAGTAAACAATTTAAAATTAATCGGCTAATCCGAAATCCAAAGGCGTAGATCTTGATCCAGTGAAATGAAAAACTGAAGAAAGCATGATTGGAAAGCATTTGGCGAACATAGCAGCATCCTTCAAGTAAACTCCTAGTCCAAGAGTCCATGTCCAGGGCAGAATGATAGAATTGGAATCCATGGTCGATAAAAGTCAAAGCGTTGAAGTAGCATTGACAAAGTGCTCCAGCAGGTGAGGAAGTTTTCTTCGAGGAGAACTAGTAACCAAAGGTGAAGTGTCCATGTCTAGAGGTGAAGGACAGTTAGTTCGTCTTCCTCATGGCAAGCTTTGCAAATGATGGCCTCAGTGAGGAACTACAGGAGCTAGCGTATACTGCATGATCTGGAGAGAGCGGAGCAGTAGGAATCTCTGATCCGGAGTGGGAAGCAGGTAAATGAAGTAGGCACATATCTCAGCGTGAATAGGTAGACAAAAGGTGGATGTACCTTCAAATTCCAAGGGGTGAAGTAGGTAGTAGAATAGACAAGTCTGACTGGATGTACCCCTAGACTCTGCAAGGGTGAAGCAGGTAATATGAGCAAATAGTGTAAATAAGCAGACACGTATGTAGGTCAGTAGTAGTAGCAATGAAATCTGCATGATACAGACGTAGTAGCAGAGAAGTAGTATGGTATAGATTATGCACAGCAAACAGCGAGGAGCATGAGGAATGGTAATAGCACAGGAATAGAAGAGCTTCATCTGGTGATCCAAATAGCTGCATAGCGATGTAGATATCCGCGTTTCGAAAGCCAGAATGGTACAGTTGTTAGAACTGGCTTGGTGAGAATAGTCTGACAAGTCCTGAATAATTGAGCCTATGAGTCATAAATGGTTAAAACTGAAGAAACTGAGTCGAATGAAGTAGTATTGTGATGGAATCCAGGAAGCCTGGGAGCATAAACCATGAGAAAGAAAGTCTTCCAGATAAGCTCAACTAATTGTCCTGGTAAGAGTGCAGTAGTAGCAATTCATATGATTGAAGCGGCAAGGCAGAAGCATTCAAAAAATAGATGACGTATGGCTAAACAATCCTGGATGGGAATCATGGTAGAAAGAGCACCTAAGGCTGACAGACACGGTGGCAGGCAGGCGTATAGAATGTGTGAACCTCCAGGCCCCTAAGCTGGGTGAGGCAGGTGTAGAGTAGAAGTAGTTAAACCCCCAGGCCCGATGGGCGAAGCAGGTCATAGAAGCAGGCGATTATGGTGTAGTAATCGAATATCAAGGGACCTCCGGGCCCATAGGGTTGCAGATCTCAAAGTGTAATGCAATGAACCTCCGGCCCAGTGGAGCGAGGCAGGTTATAGAGCAGTAGTAGATGAGGTAATAGTAATGTCAAACTGCATGTAATGCAAAAATAGCAGCGAAGCAGTAAGGAATAGATTGTAGAATGTATTGTACATGGTAGCATATCCTGAGTCAGTTTGATGCAGAGTAGTAATAGTGTAAAGTAGACTTATGAAAGCAGTAAAAGGTGCCGTATACTGATGTATCCTGAAGATTGAGGATGGTAATGAGTGCAGCAAAGAGACCTGAGCGGATGAGTGGGCAACTCGACCAGAGGTAATAAGCATCCAGAAACCATAGCAGATCAATGTCTTTGGCATCAGTTACACTAAGGAAGACAGTATGGAATAGAGCTCAGCAGGGAGTTCTGGCGGAGACAGAGCAACTCCTAAGGAGTTGAAATAGCATGGCGAGAAGCATCCAAGAGAATTGAGGTGAACATCTTGATGTACTCCAGAAATAATCCAGTGGAAAGCAGAAGCTGTAGGAAGCATGATGGATAGGTAGGTCCGAATGAATGAAGCAGCTTTGTAGGAAGCATCCATGGGAACGAAAGGGAGCTAAGCCCAACGAGATAAGGAAATGCGGCTAGACGTGTAGGTCAGTCGATGGACCGTAGGAAGTACGTTGACTGTGTATGTCAGCCAGTGAGTAAATAGAAATAGTAGCTTAACCCAAGAGGCTAGCATACAGCTGGACCATGCGAGGTCAGCTGGTAAGGTAAGGAAAGAGTGGCAGCTAGCTCCACATCAGCTAACATGCACAGCTGGACCACACGTAGGTCAGCTGGTGAGGTAGGAGCAAACAAAGTGAAGCATCAAGGGAAGCATCCAGGGATAGCGATGTAAAATCCTAAGACATAGTCCGATAGGAAAGCCATAATGGAGCACAGATGATCCTGGACGGATGGAAAAGTGAGAATAGGCAAGGTGAGCTGCAGCATCCAGAAATCAATCTGCAGGACTGAAGACAAGACATCCTAGAATGCGTCCAATCTTGATAGAGAGGCTCAGATGATGCTCCACAAGAAGAGTCGGAGCAGGCTCTGAGAGCAATGATGGGGTGCATGGCTGACGTGCATGGCCAGAGGACAGAAGCCGAAATCAAGGAAGCAGCAAGGCTTGAATACAGGTAGGATGAGTGGCTGAACCCCACTTAGGTCAGCTGAAGGAAGGAATAGAGAGCGGCAGCTAGGCCCCACGAAGGCTAGCAGAACCACAGACCCCCAAGCAGGGTACATAGGAGAGTGAACATTTGCCAGGCAGTAGTAAATGGCTAGGAGATCCAGGAAAGGCATAGCTGGGCCAGAAGGTGGTAGTATAGTCACTGAAGAGGGAAAGAAGCCAATACAGTAGAATTGTCGAAGAACCTTGGAACGTCCTGTAGGTAGCAGAACAGCCTGAGGAAGCTGAATAGATGTGTTATAGGAGTAACAAAGTCCAGGGTAACAGTTGACCATAGAAGCCTTCAAGCCTGCCAGTACAAAGTTTCCACAGATTAGGGAACCGTACTGGAATAGTACTGAAGCGACAGAGGTCTAGGGAAGCTACAGTGCACCATAAATCATGACAAATAGTCGATACGAAAGGAGTAAGCAGGTTGAATAGCAACGCGCCCCAATTAATAAGGTTCAGCCTTTGCAATTGTCGGCGGTCAATATCAAAAGCCCCAGCATATTAGAAATGTAGGCGTACAGCTGTGGAGCTGCATGAGGATCACTGGGACCTCCCCTTCTCCCCAAGTGCTCGAGCAGTTCTTAAGCCATAGTCAGGAACTGACAGTCCTATGGCAGAATGAGGAACATGTAAGAAAAGATAAAGGGCCCCTGCACCATTGAGTGCCGTCCAGTACTCTGATAATGATTAGTGCAGCAGGAGTCTTTCGAACCAATGCCCATGAGCCAGATAAGTTGCCCGAGTAGCAAAGGCACATACCGGATGACCGGAGTGGTGGTTGAAAGTGTAGCCAGCAAAGCTGTGGAAAAGGTCATGGTGGCTGGTCCATCCACAGACGTAGCACGAACCAGCGACATCAATAGTGGCAGGAACCCCATTGAGAATGCACAGAGTGGCGATTGGTGCCAGGAGTTTCAACGGCATCTGGTAAGGGAGCAACAGTAGGAGGAAACCAGTTCAGCGGTTGGGAAAGGCACTGGATAGATGCTGGCTAGGCAGGCTGTAGATGGTGAACTACGGTGAGCATGGAACGGCAGCTGCTCAAGAAAATGAAAGGTAGGAGGAGAAACAGAACGAGCAAGTAGTACGGCAAGAGCCGAGCAGAGACCGCTGAACACGGTCCAAAGAGGGAAGTAGGAATGGCGGAATCCCCCTCAAAAAGCAAAAAGGGAACACAAACAAATGAGGAGTGGGGCAGGGGGGCAGAAAACTATGAACAACGAGAGGGAAATGGGGGTGGGGGGAACACAGGCAGACAGAACGAGGGAAGAGAGCAGCCGAGCACCAGCACCACCATGCAGCGAGTGCGACTCGCTCTAAGCAGAGTGGTGGTCAGCCTGCTGGCTCAAATAAGATGTGGGGGAGGAGCTCTTCCCCCACATAACCATGGGCATGCACCCTTCAATTGAACTGCATTTCCTTGTTTGGGGATTGTCATTGTGGCATAGTGTCACATGCTTGGGGAGGGGCTGTGTTGGCAAATGTAATGCTCTTTTTCCTGGAGGGTAATAGTATAACATGCAACATCCTGGTAGGCACTCCCATTGCTCCCCTGGTGGAGATGCCAAGTCAGTGTTACTCTCTCGAGTGTTCATAGTAGCACAGTTTCTGCAACCCAGGCTAGCCTCCTTGGAGAGTCTACAGAGGTAGACCCTGCGGACCCTGGGTGGCTGCCACACATACTTAAGCAGCAGTGATTTAAAGACACAAGAAGTGGCAGATTCCTGTGCATTACTGAAACTTCAAATTACTGTACAAAAACAGTCTACTGAATGGACTTATATTCAGTGTGTATAAAAGAAACAAATAAATCTAAAAGTACAGGATGTACTGACTGTTTATAAAATCTGATTTGAACTTTTCTGTAATACAGTAGATTACTTCTGCTTTATTTAATTACAAAGCAGCTATAATGTGAGGGAGTAGGCAGCAGCTGGCCTTTGCCTTGCCATTTGAAAGAACAAGTTCAAATAAAGCTGAGTGAGATTCAGAAAGCCTGACGTGGCAAAGAGTTTGAACTCCAAACTGTTTGAATCTCTCCAAATTCAGTTCAAATTTGTTTAGAACTCCAACTCGTCACTGCATTTGAGTAGTTGGGGAGGAAGTACCGCTTTGAATCTGGTTCTAATCAATGCGAGCAGCCCAGTTCTTGGAACCCTATCATCTGTTTTTTTTTTTAAAAGATGCAAACCCCCATAAAGTCAGAGATGCTTGGTTGGTTTCTGAACCATTCCTTTCCTGCTGTTTCTAATTCAAAGTACTGTATGAACTAGCCATAGCCAACCTCTCTCAGTGCTACGTAGAACAGGTTCTAATCAGTACCCAGCAAATCTGAAAAAGTTGTCACCATCTGTTAGATATACTATGCAGTATATGCTGGGAGTACAGTTTGTGTCTCTAGCAATAGTAGAGGCTGAATAAAATGCAAACTCTGTAGAACAGCAAAGATATAAAATAGTTACAACATAGGGCACTAGAAATGGGTCTTATGACAAACAAAATATATAGGCCTTTATATTAGGCTATTAATAAAAGGAACTGTATGAATAAATCTCTAGCTCATGTTTCATCTGCAAAACCAGGAGTTAACTGTTGTCTGTATGAGTTACTAGCTGGTTATGTATATATCACTATCTTGCACTGTTACTGTAAACTATAACTGCACTTTGGATTGTAGGTGCTATATAAGCAGATGGTCTATAGGAACCAATTTTCCTCTGGAAAAGCTCCAGATGGGGTGAAACATGAGGCGGTTGTTGAGCCTATATTGCTGCTTATTCTGTGCTTAGTTATTTATTTATGAGATTTCGGAGCAGTACCGTAGGAAGGGTGGGGCGGGTGGTGCTCTGGCACTGGGCGCAAACCTCAGGGGGGGCGCAATTTTCAACTGAAGCTCATTTGTTTATTAACTTGCGCTACTGCTTTTTTAAATTTATTTTGGCTTGACAAACTGTAATTATGTCTGGCTGTCAGTAGGGGCGCATCTGTGGACCAAGGACCAGCAGGTTGGGTTGGGGGGTCATGAGCTGAAGGCAAATAATTATGTGGTGTGGTGTTGCTGCGATGAGAAAGAAAAAGAAACTGTGGGTGGGCCAGTGCTGCTCAATAGTATAAAAGGTACGGGCGTGTCATGAGCACTGGAGAGGCAGTTAAACTTGGAGTCGGAGACAATGTTATTGTTGACAGTAGAGCCTAGAAATAGAGTGGCTAGCAGGCAGCAAAAAAAGCAATAGACAGAGTGTGTGTAGAGAGAGAAGATTGGGAGAGATGATAGAGAAGACAAGAGAAATCTATCTTGAAGATTTTTAAGCAAAGCAATGTAGCGCATCACTGTAGTAGTCCGTCTACAGTAAGTGCAAGTCCGTTCCAGCCGTCTCCGATGTATATGTGTGATTCTGTATTCCATATTGTTTTAAAATGAAAATTAATTCTTCAAATCTGTTTACTGTTTAGTTTGTTGTGTCTGTGTGACAGTGTTAATGAATGAGGTGTGAGTGTGTTGTATGTGTCGCGAGGCTATGGCAGCGGCAGTGCCACTGAGGAGGGTATTCTTGATTGGAATTAGAAAAACACACTGCACTTCAGTGATCGGGAGGAAGGATTGGATCTGATTTTTAATTTGATTGTGGGACAGGGCCAAGGGACCCATGGCCCAGGCCTGACTCAGGTGTGATGAAACGACTTAGTTCACGGGACTGGGATGGGAGTGAAGACGTTCACGCCCTCCAGTCTGCTGCTTGTGTGCTGACTGATTGCCATGGTGTGGGCAGGCCACGGGCACCCTCACTCCAGCCCACCATATTGTTTTCTCTCATCTTGACCCGCATTCCTCCTGCACTTCAATTCCACACCAAGGAGGCTCCCCAGTCCCACCCTGTGCTGTTTCCTTCTACTCCATGCAGGCGGGTGGTGGAGGGGCACGGCAGACAGTCTCAGTCAGAGCAAAGCCTGCAGTCAGACCAAAAGTCATACTGCGACTCCATTGCACTGCACTGACTAGTCTCCCTCAAGTTGGTTGGTACATGCTTTTTTCTTTATTGTACATCCGTTGGGATGGGGTGCCAGGTTACAGACACTGTTCAGACTGTGGTCTCTGAATGACTGGTCATGAACCCGAAAGATGGAGAGGGTCAGAAATCATCTCTAGCAACAGTCACATACAGAAGTAGCTGTGTTGTAGTATTCCGCTTCAGAGGATTCCTCAGTAGTGCACGGTTTACTTTATGTCTCAATTTTGAAGATATAGGAAATTCCTATATCTTCAAAACTGAGACATAAAAATATGTGTACTGTGTTTTCCTAAGCCCAATTATCTCATTCAAATGTTTAATATGCTGAAAAATAGTTTGTCACTCTTACCCATGAATGTTACAAGAATCATGCATCTGCAGTGCATTGCTTTTAATAAAGAATCAAATTAACCTCCCCAATAGATTGACACATTTCCAGGGACCATGCCCCAACCTAGACCTCAAAAACATAGCTGCAATACCCCCTACTTAAAGTAAACTGTAAATAAAATAAAAAAATACTGTCTGTCTAAATGTGCTTCAAGCCAGCCAGAGTCTCCTGGCTCAGTTGGTAGCACATCCACCTATGGAACAGAAGGTTGTGAATTCTCTGCCCCACTGAGATTGGACTTGCACCTAAAATGCTGGCATCAGAGTGCAGTAGTAAGGGGTGCTGAACTGCTGGGGTGTGCTGTCCTTTGGATGAGACGTTAAACTGAGGTCCCTTCTACCCATCCTGGTGTTGTCCTGGTGGGTGTCCAGGTGGAAGTAAAAGAACCAAGGGGCACTCTCTCAAAGAGCAGCAGACATTCCGTGTCCTGGCCAACATTCCCTTCCCATAAACCAGTTCATGCAATTGTCCAGACTGTGTGGGTGTTGATGTGCGATATGGCGCCACCACACATTTAGTCACTTCACTACCAGTCTAGCATTGCATCTAAAGCACTTTGGGATACACTGTATAAGAAAAGTGCTATATAAATGCTGATTCTTCTTCTCACACCTCAGATTCATGGCAGCAAAATTTAGGGACCGACCATGTAGCAAAAGTGTTTTTTGTATTTTTTTCTTCAAGAAAAGCCCCGAACCTCACCAGAGCTGGAGCATGTAAACCCTCCAGACCTTCTGGCTCTTTTCGGGGGAGGGGGGGCCGCAAAATTTGTCTCTTGCCCAGGGCACCCAAATGCCTTCCTACGGCTCTGTTTCGGAGACATACCTTTGAGCGAAGCTCTTTTACAAAGGTTCCACGTTAGGCTGACAGACAAAATTAGACACAATTTTTTTTGAAATTCAAGTTTATTAATTTCACAATTTTAACAGAGCCAGAGGTGAGAACAAAACAGCATAGTACAAATAATACAGAGATGATTAAACACACCCCTAGCCCCTCCCCTCTCCTCCCCCCTCATCCCTCCTACCCTCCCACCATATGATCCCCGCCCGCCTTGCCTACTTACCCAAGAGGAAACTCCAGACTGGGGTTAACCTCCTTTAGACATTTGTGAGGATTGCTCTCTGAACCCCCCTTTAAGTTGTACCATCAGGAGGAAGTGCACCCTGCAGGCAGATAGAGATTATGTAATTTCTCCTAATATTTAGAATAAAATTAGACACAATTAACAAAAATTCTAGTACAAAGTACAGTGTCATGTAAGGAGGCATTAGAACCAAATAACCATAGATCAGACAGAAATAGGTGGGTAACTAACTGTAGGTGCAAGAGAAATTTGTAGGCAGTTGAAATAATAGTATCTCGGCTGAGAACATCGTCAATGTTGGGGAGATTAGAGCAGGGAGGAACTAGTGGATAGGGGGATGGGTGGGTGAGGTAGGGGATGGAAGAAGAGTCACCCTTCCTGGAGCCGGATCGGTCAGGAGGGGAGGGTGGGGGTGGCAATCAAAGGGGAAGGGGTGGTCAGAAACAGCTACATTTGGTTTCTGAAACTAGGAGTTGTCTCAGGCCAGATTTGAAATGAGAGAGGCTCTTGGTCATTCGAAGTGGTCCAGGAATTTCATTCAACTATTGAGGTGCCCTGTAGACAAAGGTGCGTTGTCCCTGGGCAGTTCAGCGGAATGGTTTGGATAGCTTTCCTTGCACACTACCTCGGGTTCCATATGTGGAGGTGTCAGTAGATAGGATATTTGATAAACAGGGGGGAGTTTTCCCCATGAGTGCCTTCTTCCCGAGGAGGCAGGTTTGGAACTTGATTCTATTCCCGAGTGGCAACCACTTTGATTGTTCATACAGGGTGCGGGTTTGCATCCTTGAGTCAGCAGCCAGGGAGAGCCTGCAGGCTTTATTGAGGGCTGTGTGTGTATCCTCTTGAGGGCGGTTTCTGTGGCCGCACCATAGACTACTAGGCCATAGTCAATGGATGATAGGATGGAGTTTGAGAGTGAGAGTCGGAGGGCCTCAGGAGTGAGATGTTTCTTATGCCTGTGGAGGACTCCCAGCTTAGAGTTAACCATCTTGACCACCGAGTCGATGTGTTGGGTAAAGGAGAGAGTGTCATCAAGGGTGACACCAAGGTACCTGAAGGTGTTTACTTGTTCCAGAGGAGCACTGACTTTGTTGGTGATGATGAGGAGTGGGTGTTTCTTTTTTTCCCTGTGGGTTGGCTATGAGCATGGCCTTTGTCTTTTTGTAATTTAGTAGTAGTTTCAGCTTGCAGAACAAGTCCTCTAGTTTGTGGAAGGAGCCTTGGAATTCAGATTGGAGAGCGTTGTGGTGTGTGTTACTATTTAAGAGTACCATGTCATTGGCGTAGATGCTATTTTTTGTGTCAGATGCTTTAGGGAGGTTATTCAGAAAAAGACTGAAGAGTAGGGGCCCCAGGATGGATCCCTGGGGGACTCCCAGTGGTACCTCCCTAGAGCCTGACATGGTTATGCCAACCCTGACACATTAGGTTCTGTTGGTCAGGTAGTCCTTGAACCAGCTTGCTGTGTTATGTGCAACCTCCAGGTTCTGTAGCTGCATCAGGAGTAAGGAGTAGTTGACAGTATCGAAGTCTTTGGTGAGGTCAATAAAAACTGACCCCACTATTTTGCCTTCATCCAGTGCTTTGTGTGTGAAATCCATGAACTCCACCAAGGTGGTAGTAGTGCTGTGATTTTGTCTGAATCCGTGTTGGTTAGGGCAGAGTAGTTTGTACTTGTTGAGGTGTTCGGTGAGTTACTCTGCCACAATCTTTTCCAGTGCCTTGGATAGGGGGATAGGATGGAGATCGGTCGATAACTGAAAATGTTTGCCTTGTCTCCATTCTTGTGCATGGGTGTCACAAGGGCCTGTTTCCAGATACCGGGGAATTCAGCAAGTGTCAGGGATTTGTTAAAGAGTTTGGTTATTGATCCGATGATCGTGTTAAGCGTGAGGGATATAAGCTTCATGTCGACCCCATCACTGCCATTTCTAGTCCTGCCTAACACTTTTTTTATGTGCTTTAGGGTCTCCTTTACTCTCACTCTACTAAAGTAGAAGTTAGGATGGGGGCGTGTTTGTGGTTTGCTGCTGGGTTGTTCGGTAGGCAGAAGCAGGTTGGCGGGGGGGGGGAGAACCGAGGAGAGGTCTGTGAAGGCTTCATTGAAGGATTCTGTGATGAGGGTAGGGTCTGTAATAGGGGAGCTGTTAAGGTTGAGAAGTTAGGGGTGCTGTTTATTGTCCTTCCCCAGGAGGCTTCTGACGTTCTCCCAGAACCTCTTACCATCTCCCCATGTGCGTCTGAGTTGTTCCTTATGGAAGATGGCTTTGGCCTGGCATATGAGGTTGGTACACTGAGTTCGGGCAGTTCTGTAGCACTGATAATCATGAGGTCTGCTAGAGGACCTTGCTATTGACCAGAGCCTATCCCTTTCTTGCATCTTACTAAGATGCTCCCCTGTGATCGAGCCATTTGTTACCCCGCAGATTTTACTTTTCTTTAGAGGGGCAAAGAGGTCACATATGCTGTTGAAACTGTCTGTGAAATAATTTTGGGCTAGGTCGAGGCTTGGAGCTGAGTCAATAGGAGGCCAGTTGTATGTAGCGAGGGCTGAGATGAGAGCCCCGAGTTTGCCTTTCCTCAGGACCCTGCTTTCTATAAAGATGGGGGTGGTTTTCTGAGTTTGTAGGACCATTGAAGGGTGATGGGAGAGTGGCCACTTAGGGTGTCGGCAGCACCTTGACCTCAGTGATCTTAGATGGTGAGCTTGATAGGATCCAGTCCAGTAGGGTGTCATTGCCTGTCCTTTGGTTTCATCTGGTGGAACTGCTGACTAACTGGAGCAGGTGTGAGCTAGTCACCATGTCCTTGAATGGTGTTGCTTTGGGGCCAGACCAGTTAATGTTGAAGTCCCCAGTGAATAATTATTCTGCTCCCTTTGGAAGGGTTGCAAGCTCTTCCAGGACTTTGGGGAGGCCTTCTCTGGCTTTTTTGGGAGGGAGATAGATCGAGGCAATGACTAGCATCTTGCCATTCTGCCCCATCTGTGCTTTCACTGTTAATAGCTCGTAGTTGCCATTCATACCAGTGATTGTAAGGATGGTGCAGTGCAGGTTTTCCCTGGCGTAGAGGAGGCATCTGCCACCTTTGTTACCCTTTCTATCGAGCCTTAGTGCTTGGTACCCATCTAGAGCTATTTCTTGTGTTTCTATCCTGCTGGTTAACCAGGTCTCTGTGAGGCCGAGGATATCTTGGTCATATTTAGTCATCTAAGCTTGTAGCTGTTCAAATTTGGCAGTGATACTGCAGATATTCATTGCTGCTATTCGCAGTCCTTTGGCCTGACAGCCCGCAGCCCCAGGCACAGTAGGGGGTTCAGGATTGACATGTACATTTCCTGATATGAGCAAAAGCATGAGCATAATTTTCTTTGCTGAGAGGCTTATGCTCATGGTTGTATGTATTTTCCACCTCCTGACTTATCCGGTGAGAGCTGGGCAGCCAACTGTGGTACCTTTACAGGGGATAGTATTGCTGTGGTGTAGTAGCTGAGTGTGTCTGTGTTTGGGCTCTGGCTTGTGGGTGGAATGGGGGGGTACAGCTTGTGAGCTAGTGAGGCAGTTGGCGTGTTAATTTTTAAGTGAACAATGGTCTCTAGGTGAGTCTCAGGGGAGGGGGGGGTCCATGTGTGTCACAAGGGCCTACAGCAGCAAGGTAAGATACTGAAAGCAGGAGAAGGGTGGGGCCCATTCTGTGGAGTTTCAAACTGGCACACTGTGAACTGCAGACAAAGGCTGGAGGTGCAGATTGCAAGGGGTGGCTGTATTACTTTAAGGATCAGTAGTTCACTTGGCCAATATGAGAGAGGGGGGATGGAGGAGTTGAAGGCGGGGCTAGTGAGTATTTTATAGTCCGGGGTTGGGGCAAGAGGGTGGGAGAAAATGAAGAGTACAAATGATTATTCGGTTCCTGAGTGCCCTGGAGCTGGCGATAGTCAGAAACTGCAGTCAAGCAGGTTCTGGGAGGCTAGCCAATCAGTGGCTTTGCTCAGACTCAGGTGACCAATCAGAGCGCTGGTGGAGAAACCAAACCCCAGCTGAGTGAGGAGTCAGAGGAGTCCGTACCTGAGCATTTACTCCTGGGCTTGCCAGTGAGGGGAGAGTCATCGGGGCAGGTGCAGCCTTTCAGATCCCTGGCTACGGCTGTTGCATGAAGTGTGCCCCAGATTGGGGCCACCACCTGAGCATTTACTTCTGGGCTTGCCATCGAGGAAGAATCGGTTGGGACGGGCCAACCTTCTGGTTCCCTGGCTACGGCTGTTGCTTGAAGTGTGCCCAAGATTGGGTCTGCCACCTGAGCGTTTACTTCTGGGTTTGCCAGTGAGGGGAGAGTCAGTCAGGATGGGTGCAGACTTCTGGTTCCCTGGCTATAGCTGTTGCTTGAAGTGTGTCCGAGATTGGGGTTGGTACCTGAGAGATTACTCCTGGGCTTGCCACTGAGTGGAGAGTTGGTCGGGGCAGGCGCAGTCTTCCGGTTCCCTGACAATGGCTGTTGCGTGAAGTGTGCCTGAGATTGGGGCCGCCATGTGACTGTTTACTCCTGGGCTTGCCAGCAAGGGGAGAGTCGGTCAGGGTGGTGCAGCCTTTCAGTTCCCTGGCAACGGCTGTTGCTTGAAGTGTGCCTGAGACTGGGGCAGCTGCCTGGGCATTTACTCCTGGGCTGCCAGTGAGGGGAGAGTCGGCCAGGGTGGGCACAGCCTTCCAGTTCCCTGGCTACGGCTGTTGCTTGAAGTGTACCCAAGATCTGGGCCGCCGCTCGAGCGTTTACTCCTGGGCTTGCCAACGAAAAGAGAGTTTGTCGGGGCAGGCGCAGACTTCCCGTTCCCTGGCTACAGCTGTTGCTTGAAGTGTGCTCAAGATTGGGGCCGCCACCTGAGCATTTAGCGTGCTTAGAGTATCACTGAAATAAAAAAAATGTATTTTGCTTCAAAGAATTGTTTGTAGTGCTTCTTCCTAAATGGCAAGTAGTTAATGCTGTGACTGTATCTCTTGTTTGGATTACCCATTGTCTCTGAGCTCCACTAACTCTGAGTGGCCTTGTGTACTGTAGCAAGTTCTAAAAGGTTCTTGTCTTAACAGGCCACATTTCCCTTCCATTCACCTGAACAGACTGAGACGTACACATTGCTTTGGAGAAAAATGGCCACGGTCATGTGATTATTGATGTCATGATCATAACTCAAGTTACATGTTCACACTGTACCTATGTCTATTTCTCCCTCCTTTGTACAATTCACTTGCTGACATGGAGCCTTTGTAAATGAGCCCCTGACTCAAAGGTGTTAATTCTGAGATTCAATAAATAAAAAAAATACATTAGCAGTATGACCTGCTCAGCAAGGATGTCATAACAAGGCTTTGGATGGTAAGACTTGACCTTGGCCTTTCCCTTACCCCAAAGGGGATCCAACAAAGGGCATGGCTTCTGGAAGAACTCTGGCCTCTGAGGCATAAAGATTGGCTCCTGGACAATATGATGTGCGCCCCCTCCACTCAGATGTCACCACAAATGCAGGCCAAGCCAGAAGAGGCTATCCTGTGACATCCCCTACAGGGGGTACTCTAGCTGTCCCTCAGCTCCTGTCAGTCTCAGGGAAAGCTGCCTGCAGAAGTTGTGGATTTCCCCATTACCCCCTTTGTACATTGTTTGTGAGACTACTATGCCACTATAGGTTGAGCACTGTTCCTGGTGCTCATCCCCCCAAGCACTTCACTCTAGCAATTTTTCCACAGCACTTTGTAGGTTAGCTAAAATCCTATCACATCCTATGTCTGACAAATGCACACCATCCTGGGCATAGAACTGGGGTACAGCAGAGACAATCTCATCATGCCTTAGGACAGTACCACCAACAGAGTACAAAAAAAAACTCTGAATGGCTATATTGAGCTACTTGCAGGCTTTCTTGATTGCAGCAGGGTCACTTGCATGTTACCACTGCCTCTTTTGGATGGTGTGAAACTAGACTATGTGCACCCCTGGCCAGGCTTCCTGAAAAAAAGCCAGGTTCTCCTTCATCTGGTGTAGCAGCTCCAGTGACTTCACCACTCCAAGGTCATTACATCCCAGACGTACCACCAAAATGCTGGGTGGGCCCTGCCATCCAACTTCAGCGGTGACCCATTGGAATAAATCACTCCATCTCATTCCATCAATGTCTCATCCAGAATATCCATTGTTGCTTAGGGTCCAGGAAAAAGTTCTCAACCACTGGAAAACACCTCACTCAAACACCTGCCTTGTGGATGAAGGCATGCCCTCATAGCCAGATTTGCCTTGTCTGGGAAACACCACCTGCTGGAAAACAAAACAAAAAAGGTTAAAGCAAATTTGGTTGCATTACCCTTCAAAAGGATGTGACCTCCATCAGTCAAACGCCTGGATCTGTCTGTCAACTCCTCTGTACTAGCATATGTGGCAGCCTCAATGCAGAAGGAATGAGTGTTGAACTCCACAGAGTCCACACTCAACCCCTTCATGGCTATTTCTAGCATATGGCAAAAGAGGAACACTGTTAGTGGGGTCATGCTTCCCTGCCCAAAGAATGTGACACCCCCTTCTGCCGGCCCTCTAGGTTATGTATTCCAGGACCCAGGTGTGGATGTCCCACTTCATCTCTGGGGGGCCTCATGCTGCACCAGCACCCCAACCCATCCAGTCTATGTTGCTCCTCCATAGCCTGACAAACACCAACTGTTGGGTCACTACCACATCCTCATCCACCACAAACCCTGGCACCTTACTTTGCTGGACTTATTCAGACACCTGAAAAGCCCCAGAGAAGACCACCAAGAATGCCATACAGAACAAGAATGCCTCCAATGACAAGATGCACACCTTGGCAGCTCGCCCCACACCTGCTCCAGAAGGGCCAAACTAATTGGCCAATGCCTGTCTGGTTGTTTTGGAGTACTGTTGAACTATCCCTCCATCATTTTGCAGAGTCAAACATCCCACATAAAATGCCTGCCAAATGCTGGCCCACTGCTCCTGGTGTCAAACCTACTCATTACATCTGCACTAAATAGAAGCATAGCTGGTCCACTGGGATGGGCCACACATTCTGCCACCACTGGGCTTGATGCACACCTCAACACCCCCCTAGTACAAATTCCTATGTAATTCCTAGATTCCTGAATCAACAACTCCCAGAGATAGGCTGGGACTTCCCTGGGATGCACCCTGCTTCTGGGGCCAGCTTCCAAAACCTCGACCCCTGCAAATGAGAAAGAGCATCAGCAATACGGTTATCTACACCTGGCACATGCACAGATTTAAGCTGGATATTAGACACCAAACATTTGAGCACAAAAACCTGCATGAGGTCATCCAGTGGGACCTTGGCTCCTAACTGCCCATTAATAGTGTGGACCACACCCATGTTGTCTGTCTCAAAGGTTACCTTTTTATTTCAGAAGTGTTTATCCCACAATACAAAGGCAACCATGATGGGAAAAGAATCCCAACAACGTGATTTGCTTGGTCAGGCCTTCTTCCCCCTTGAAGGGGGCCACTGCCTCACGCAATATTCCCCTAGAAAGTAAGCTCCAAAGCCAAAGCCCCCACATGGTACATTAACAGTTCAAGCTTTTGGCTTGTGGTTACTTCAGGCCAGATCAACACACCACTGAAGCAGTTCAAGAAAGCCAGCAACACCCCCAGGTTTTCACTTCATGCTTTCGGTCACCTGGAGCCTGTGGTCAGGCTTTTATTATACAATGTGGTCCGAAAATACTTGTTTCTGATTGGCTGACTGGCGCCTTTCAGCCGTGGTAAATCCTGTGATATACCAACAGGAAAAGGTGCTAGTCAGCCGCATCTGTCCTGTGTCTGAAATGAATCTGAGCCTCCTGAACAGCAAAGTTATAAACTGCAAGATTACGTCACCAATAAACCACAACACCAAAGTGGAAGTTTCAAAAATGAATTGCAGGCTATTCCCCCCCATCCCATTTGGCACGTCACTATAATAATTCAAGCAGCTCAGCCATCAACAGCGGATCATAAATGCAGCTGCCAAACCCACTTTAAAAATGAAAGAAATACTTTAATTGCTTCCATGGTTTTAACTGCCTCACCTCTCAAACAGGTCCAGTAATTGAATGCCTGCCACCTGCACAGTGCTTTCGCATTTTCTCCAATAAATAAATGTCCCAGTATCAGTAGTTTCCCAATCACATAATAGACAAACAAAAAAAAAACACAAGAAGAAGAAAAAAACAATTCCCCTGAGTCACTCCAATATTTATTCTAGACGGCAAACTTTAACCCAGAAGCGCAAGCTGCGAGATGGCAGCCTGTTAGCGCTCACACCACAGAGACTGTCAGTTATTTGTTAATTGAGGACAGTCTATGTAAAAACACTCGCTCTTCAAAAAAAAAATAAATGAATAGAATTACAGCATGTTACAGAGTGTGTAATTTTGCCCACTTCACAGTTATGTAAGCTGGTGACTCATCACACCAGGCTCACTGAAAGTCACACAGATAAACTGACGGGAGCTGCTCACAACAGACACTCTGTCCCATGAACATTGAAAGCAACAGCTCCCAGCAGACTCACTGTCCCACATCATGTAAAGCACCTGCTAACTAAGGTAAAAATAAAAAAATAATAAACATACCATCTCCAGATTCAGTACATGCTGTTATACTACAGAATTGGGCTGACATGTTGCTCCATGTGGAGCAATTATACCTGGCAGCAGGGAACTATTTTTTTCAAGCAGAGCAATTAAAAGAATAAAAATAATTTAAAATTAAACAAAAAAAACTATTTTACTTTATTTTTCTCTCACCAAAAAAGGGGAGACATTGTATAATCGCAATAAACCACTCCATGATTCAAGGAGTTGATACCTACCTCCAGCCAGGGATAATGGTCAGATGTCTCCCAGATATATCAGCATGGAGAGACACTGCCTGCATTTCTAAAATCATGCAGGAAGCAGGAGAAAACATCAATGTCCTGGTATACATAGGGACTAATGATCTCGCCAGCCGGTCAGTTGTGGAGACCAAGGAACACCTGACCAGGCTGGGTGAGAAACTGTCATCCATTTCATTCAGCATCTCCTTCTCTGAGATCCTACCAGTCTGGGACAGGGGGGCAGATGGACAGAAGATCAGAGAAGGGGAGATAGGGGAGCTAAACATGTGGCTCAAGGGCTGGTGCCAGGTAAAAAGACATAAATTTGTAAGTAACTGTTTTGGGAGAAAGTTCTTTAAATTCGATGGACTGCATCTGACTAAGGAGGGAGTCAGTGCATTGGGGCAGAAGTTTGATGTCTTTGCAGAATATTTAAACTAGCAAATAGGGAGGTGGTGTAGCACCCGATACATCGAGTGGGAAGAACACCCCTCCCCCCTCAGCTAGTGATCAAACAGGAGTTCAGCATGCTTGTAGTTCATTTGCATTACCAAGTAAGGAAAAAGGTCCGGCTTCCCGTACAATGCACAGGGGAAATGCTGGACCTCACCCAACAACTAACACACTGAAATCTGGCTAATGGAAAATCATGTACACAAATGCTCGCAGTCTGGGAAACAAGATCCCAGACCTGCAGGCAACAATGACAGAGGCTAAACTGGACATAGTAGCCATTAGCGAGACATGGTTCCCCAGTAACCACACTTGGGAGACTTCAGTACCCAGCTATGTGCTGTTCAGAAGAGACCTAGGTGCAAAAAGGGGGGGAGGGTGGAGTGGCCCTTTATGTCAATGAAAACATCAAAGCTACAGAAATTCAGAATACACATAAGGAGCCAGAAGAACTGTGGGTGACCCTGGAAACAGGAAATTGGACAGCCATACGAACTGGGGTTGTCTACAGGCCTCCAGACCAGTGGGAGACATAGACAATTACTGTTAGAAGATATACAAAACATGACAGCTAAAGGGGAGGTTCTGATAATGGGAGACTTCAACATGCCAGATACAGATTGGTCAATACCAGCAGGAACATCTGCCAGAACTAGACATATAGTGGATTAAGTGATCGACAAAACCAGCACCACTCCAGACTTGTGAGCTATAAAAGGCTTTCATTTGCAAAAAGAGTCTTTATAGAAGGCACAATGCCTACAACATACCGTCTGTGGCAGCAGTCAAAACCCCGACCGGTTTCGCAACTAGTGTGTCATCAGGGGGATAGTCCATTGACACAATGTAACTAACTTAAATAGTGGCCCCTTAAAGAGATAGCATACACATAAAAATATAAAAAAATTACACCAAAAAGATTTTATAATGTGTAAACGTACACATACATATATATACATATGTGTATACTACTACCAACTACAAAATTTACACTGGGGTGCTATAAAGTAATTGCTATAATGATTAGTAATGCTAAATACAAACACAATTACACAGAGGAGCTTATTCCTGGTTTTCTAATCACATAAAAAAAGAATTATATTATATTATGCTGTAAACATATATATATATATATACTCACATATTTACACTAGTGAATAAAGAGTGAACATTGAGTGAAAAAACACACAATCAAGGAGAGTATAAATCAGTATAAATCAATCTGGTCAAATATAGGTTGACACTAGTATGGTCCAAATATGAAACTACGTTATATTTTCTTTTGTTTCAGCATACTTTCAGGAACATGATGGCTTAGCATAGATCATTAAGGACCTAGGAACAACCAAAAAAATATATCTGTAAGAATATATTCAGCCAAATTTAATCATTTCAGCATACTGTATATGGTATCCTATTTCCTAATGCATGTTAACAGCTCAGTTTTATCATTAAGACCAGGTATATTCAGTGCCCCTAAAGTAAATATCCAAAATGAGTCCCTATATTTAAGTTTTTCTTTTTATTTATTCCCATAGCCCAAATGTTGTGAGTTCACAGAAACTCCAGTAGTACACAAAGCACTTGATGATGCACTAAAAAAGGATAGGAAGCAACTCCTTAAAATAACAAAAAATGAGCCACAGAACACCAATAGGATGAACTTCACTACGAAGTATACCAGACATGCTAGGGATATAGAACAAATTTTAAATGAGAATTGGAACATTTTAAGATCAGAACCTCTATTGAAAACAAATGTACGAGAGACCTAGAATGGTATACAAACATGGACATGACTTGAAGGATTGATTAGTCCATAGTTATCCAGCACAGGTGGCTTCTTCTTTACCGAAGGACAATTGGTTACTACCATTGCCACATGGTAATTTTCCATGTGGTAGTTGTAAGTTTTGTACTTTCGTTCTTAAAACCAAGACATTTACTACAGTTAACAACACAAACGAATATGAGATAAGAAGTTTCTTTAACTGTAGTACAAATAATTTGGTGTATTTGGCGACTTGTGAGTGTTCCGCATTTTATGTTGGAATGACAACAAGACCCTTTAAAGTCAGAATTGGGGAACACTTAAGATCAGTACAGACTGAGGACCCCTCGAATGCACTGGCTAATCATTGTAGGATGACAGGAAAAACTGTCCATACCTTTAAATTTTGTGCATTGAGAAGGTTATGATTGAGCCTAGAGGTGGTAACCTAAAATAACTTAAATATAGGGAATCATTTTGGATATTTACTTTAGGGGCACTGAATATACCTGGTCTTAATGGTAAAATTGAGCTGTTAACATGCATTAGGAAATAGGATACCATATACAGTATGTTGAAATTATTAAATTTGGCTGAATATATTCTTACATATATATTTTTTTGGCTGTTCCTAGGTCCTTAATGATCTGTGCTAAGCCATCATGTTCCTGAAAGTATGCTGAAACAAAAGAAAATATAATATAGTTTCAAATGTGAGCCATACTAGTGTCAACCTATATTTGACCAGATTGATTTATGCTCTCTTTGACTGTGTGTTTTTTCACTCTATTTTCACTCTTTATTCACTAGTGTAAATATGTGAGTATGTGTATATATATATATATATATGTTTACAGCATAATATAATATAATTCATATTTTATGTGATTAGAAAACCAGGAATAAGCTCCTCTGTGTAACTGTGTTTGTATTTAGCATTATTAATCATTATAGCAATTACTTTATAGCACCCCAGTGTACATTTTGTAGTTGGTAGTAGTATACATATATGTATATGTATATGGTTACACATTATAAAATCTTTTTGGTGTGTAATTTTTTTATATTTTTATGTGTATACTATCTCTTTAAGAGACCACTATTTAAGTTAGTTACATTATGTCAATGGACTAGCCTCCTGATGACGCACTAGTTGTGAAACCGGTCGGGGTTTTGATTGCTGCAACAGACGGTATGTTGCAGGCATTGTGCCTTCTATAAAGACTCTTTCTGCAAATAAAAGCCTTTTATAGCTCACAAGTCTGGAGTGGTGCTGGTTTTGTCGATCACTTTGTCTAATATTTAGCCTGGGCACACTCCTTTACAGCTAGAGCTGTTTTTGTTTCTATTTACATATAGTGGATTCCCTGCAGGAGGAGGGCCTCAAACAACTGGCACAACAACCCACAAGAGACAGGGCTATCCTAGATCTAGTACTGACTAACGGGGAAAGGATCACAGATCTCCAGGTAGAAGGTCACCTGGGGGCCAGTGACCATCACATGGTAAGGTTCAATTTTTGCCACTAGAACTAAATCATCCCATTGCAAGGCAAAAATATGAGACTTTAGAGGAGCTGACTTTGACAAAATGGCCAGCAGAGTTAAGCTAGCCCTGGCAAGAAGAAATACAGGCATGGGGATACAGGCAAAGTGGGCAAGCATTAAGGATGCAATACTTGAAGCAACATCCCATTGTGTTAGAGAGAAAAGCAAGAGCAAAAGAAGAAGGAAAACACTTTGGTTCTCAAAAACAGTAGCAGAAAAGGTCAGAGCCAAAAGGCTGGCCTCCAGGAAATATTAGGGAACCCACTGGGAGGAAGATAGGGAGGCATACCAAACTTCCCTAAGGGAAGCAGGGAAGGCAGTAAGGCAGGCAAAGGCGCAAACCGAGGAAACATTAACACGAACAGTAAAAGAAGGTGACATAGATACATTAGTGAAAGGAGAAAGTCCAGAGGGGGTATTGCTAAGATCAAAGGAGATAAGGGGGAGTGTGAGGAGGACCAAGGAAAAGCATATATCCTAAATAGATACTTCTGCTCAGTATTTGCTGAGGAGAAGGTAAAGGCTGGGCCCACAGCTCAGCACCATGGACACAGGGGGGAGGTAGGTGTGCACTAGTCCTTTCACAAAAGAAAGGGTCCTACAAGAGCTCGCTAAGCTCAGGGTGGACAAGGCAATGGGACCTGATGGCATACATGCCAGGATACTAAAGGAGCTAAGGGGTGGAACTAGCAGAGCCATTATCAACGCTGTTTAGTGAGTCTCTGAGTACAGAAGAGGTCCCAGAAGACTGGAAAAGGGCTCATGTGATCCCGCTCCACAAGACTGGTAGCAGGGAGGAGGCAGGGAACTACAGACCAGTTAGTCTTACCTCAGTAGTGGCCAAGATTATGGAGGCACTCCTTAAGGAAAGGATAGTGCAACACCTGGAATCCATAAGTGATTCTGTTGTTGTTGGAGATATGCATTTGAATTGGAGGGCTAATGACACCATGGGGCTCGAATCTCTTCTTCTCTCTTACTCTTACGGACTGCCTCAGTGTATAAATGCTCCTACCCATCTCAATCCCATCTCACAGAATCATTCTCTGTTGGATTGGGTCTTGACTCCTAGAGTGGGGAGGGTAGGGGCTTCTGGTGTCTTGACAGATTCCATAAGCGACCACATGGCCACTTTTTGTGTCCTAGATTTTTGCTGTCTTAAACCCCCTCCTTCTGTGTTTCAGACTAGATCATTTAAAAGGATAGATTATTCCCTGTTATATTCTTCTTTGAGGTTAACTGATTGGTCATTTCTTGAATGTATTCCAGATGAGGGCACGGCACTAGATTTTTTTTGCAGCCAACTTCTTCCTATTCAGAAATCCCTTTTCCCTTTGCAGACCATTTGGTGTAGATGTTCTCCTGCTAGATGGTTTGGACCCAGCATTAAGAAATGAATTAAGGAGTGGAATAGTGCTTGGACTAAATTTAAATTATCTCCCAGTAGAGTTTCAATGGATCTCTACCATGGACTTCGGAATTTAGTCTCTCAGAATGTTAGAAATGCTTAAAAAGCTTATTTCAGGGATCGCTTTGACAATAGTTGGGCAGATCCAAAGAAGTTTTGGAATAATGTAAATTCTTTACTTTCTCCTAAATCAAAATCTGACATCCAGAAATTAAATGTTGACAACAAAGAAATTGGTGACTTGCCCGAAATTGTTAAATTGTTGAATTCTAAATTTTCAGATCTTTCTAAGTTTTTATCTTTTTTTTTCCTCAAGCTGGTAATACTAAATCCTTTTCCTTTGTTCCTTTGGTAGATGGACCCAGGTTTTTGTTTAAGGAAGTAACATCAAATTAAGTTTTTCATCTTCTGCAGTCTCTCCCAAATAAAGAGACTGACTGTGGGGACGGGTTGGATGCCCGCTTCTTAAAATTGACTATCCCCTTTATTATGGATCCCCTTGGTTATATTTTTAATATGTCATTGGCTACAGGTGTTTTCCCCTGTCCTGGAAGAAAGCTAAGGTGGTTCCAATTCCAAAAAAGAGCTGTGCTACTTCCATGGATGATTATAGGCCAATATCAATACTGAATCCCCTTAGTAAACTACTTGAGTGTTTAGTGGCTAAGCAAACTGATACCCATTTGGTTACCCATGATTTGTTGTCAAGGCAACAACATGGGTTCCGTAAGCACTTTGGTATGGGCATGGCCTTGGTTGGGTTCACAAACACCATCCTACGTGGGCTTGAGAAGGGTTTGATGACCGGGGTGGTGTTCTTGGACCTAACCAAGGCTTTTGATTTGATTGATCACGGTTTGGTCTGCACAAAATTGAAAGATCTGGGGTTTTCTGATGTCGCTGTTTCTTGGATCTGTGTTATCTGAGTAACAGGTGTTAATTTGTTCAAGTAGGTTCTGTGGTTTCTGATGTCTTGCCACTTAGTTGTGGTGAGCCTCAGGGGTTCATTTTGGGACCCCTGTTATTTTCTATTTTTATTAATCAGCTTCCTGGAGTTTGTAAGTTTAGTGAATCACTGCTTTATGCAGATGATCTTGTAATTTGTGCTCAGTCAAATTCTGTGTCTGAACTTTCTTGTTCCCTAGAAAAGGATTTTGGTGCAGTCTGTTCTTGGCTTACTTTAAATGCTATGGTTCTGAACTCAGCTAAAACAAAAGTTATGTTATTTGGCATGCAATTTATGTTGGTGGGCACCCCGGAACTGAGGATATCTAATTTTAGGGGTGGTCTGCTTGAACAAGTGTCTCAGTTTAAGTATTTGGGCACACTATTGGATCCCACTTTGACCTTTTCACCTCAGATTCAGTCAATGGTTAAGAAAGTAAATCAAAGAATAGGGGTGTTATACAAATTCAAGTCATTCTTTTCACAAGCAACTAGATTAGCAATTGCTATTGGTTCTCTTCTTCCATATTTTGATTACAGTTCTTGTTTATATTATAACATAGGTACAAAAGAAATGCAAGCACTAACTGTGGCCTATAATAATATTTGTAGATTTATTTTAGGAGCCCTCACTAGGACACATCGGTGTAATCCTTATTCTAGGTTGGGGTGGTTTTCCCCTGGTTGCAAAATAGAATATTTTGTTGGCTGTCTGATGTATAAATGTTTTTACTTTGTCTCCCTGTTTCCTCTTTCTGATCTTGTTGTAATGAGAGAATTGCTTACCAGCCTGAGGTCGGTTGGCGGCTCCCGATATTTTGTCCCCAGGTCTTGGCTTAGATTAAGCTCTAGAGCTTTTTCAATAGCAGTACCATTGTATTGGAATTCACTCCCACTTGATGTTAGGGTTGCTCCCTCTGTTTTAACTTTTAAACAAAGATTAAAAAGTTATTTATTACATAAATCTGTTTGTAACTGCAATTTGCAATTTGTATTTTTTGATTTTGTATTGTTGTTGATTGTATTTGTGTATTTTCATATGTTTTTTTGTCCGGGTTGGGCCTGAAAAGGGACCTTTGGTCCAGTGCCTTTACCCGGTTACCAAAGGATAAATGAAATGAAATGAAAAAGAGCACAGGATTCAAGACAGCATGGATCCCGTCAAACTAATCTCATAGATTTCTTTGATTGTGTAACCAGAGTGGTGGACCAAGGGGGAGCAGTTGATGTCGCCTACTTTGACTTCAGCAAAGCTTTCAATACTGTTCCACATAGAAGATTGATTAATAAGCTGGGTAGGCTCGGGGTGGGTCAGAAGTTGGTCAACTGGGTGGAAAACTGGTTGGTGGGCAGAAAGCAGAGAGTGGTGGTAAATGGTATGCAGCCAGAAGAGATGTAAGTCACAAGTGGAGTACCTCAGGGATTAGTCCTGGAGCCAGTCCTCTTCAATATCTTCATCAGTGACATTGCAGATAAACTGGAGGGTAAGGTTTGTCTGCTTGCAAATGACACCGAGATCTGCAACAGAGTAGATGATCTGGATGGGGTGAGCAGAATGAGAAGAGATCTGGATAAACTGTCAAAATGGTCAGAAGAGTGGCAAATGGGGTTTAATGCAAAGAAGAGCAAGATCATGCATATAAGGAAGAGAAACCCTGAAGCCACCTATAGGTTGGGAGGGGAGTTGCTGGCAATCACAAGGGAAGAAAGAGACTTGGGCATCGTCATCACAAATGACCTGAAATCATCCAAGCAGACCACTAAAGCAGTAAGTAAGGCTAGAGGGATGTTGGGGTGTATTAGTAGGGGTATCGCAAGTCATAAGAGGGAGGTAATAATCCCTCTTTACAAGACATTGGTTAGGCCCCATCTGGAGTACTGCGTGCAGTACTGGAGGCCGCACCTGCACAAGGACATTAACAAAATGGAGGCAGTCCAGAGAACGGCTACCAAAATTGTGCAGGGACTGCATCAGATAATATATGAGGACAGATTAATGGAGCTCAATATGTATACCCTAGGCAAAGGAGGGAGAGGGGTGATATGATTGAAACATTCAAACATCTTAAGGGCATTAACAAGGTGAAAGAGTCTTACATGTTTCAATATAAGAAAAATAGCAGGACAAGAGGACACAGCATGATATTAGAGGGAGGCCGATTAAGGGGGAATGTGAGGAAGTTCTTTTTCACAGAAAGGGCGGTGGATGCATGGAATGGCCTACCTCAGGAAGTAATGGATATGAATACAGTTCAGAATTTCAAACAGGCATGGGATAGGCATAAGGGAGCAATAAAGATGAATATGAATAGATAGGCCATTGACAGAGTACAGGCCTATGACACATTCATAAAGTAGAAAAAATGGGCAGACTGGATGGGCCTTGCGGTCCTTATCTGCCATTGACTTCTATGTTTCTATGTTTCCAGGGTGTGGGTTATGCTGGAATTTACCCATGGATGACCTGGCTTGACCACTCGGCCTGCGGCCTTGTGGCCAAACCACGTTAGTCGTGGGTATATCCCAGCATAACCCACACTCTGTCATGGTTTATTGCTTAAACATCCCATGCCTCTCTTTTCGAAGTGGTATAGGAAAGTCCTGCCAATAGAAATTATTTTTCAAGCAAAGTTTAGGTGGCCAAGCAGCTGCTGTAATTCACGCAAGGTAATCTTGTGTAACCCCCCTACAAATGGGGGTTCCTGAAAAGCCTTCCTTGGGTGTGCCTAAATGCCCTCTGCTAGGCTGGTGTCCTGTGTTTCTGCTGTTTAGAAAGAAATTGCATGAGAGTGCCTAATCGCCTCTGCTGCTGTCTCTTTAAGAGCTGCCTATTTTGCAGTGTGCGATTGTTCTGGGTAGTGGCCGAGTGCTTCCATGCTCAAGTCCCGCCTGGGCTGCCAGATAATCGCTCCACTTCTACCATTGCTATTTGCGCAGAGGGAACTCTGTTAGAAGATGTAAGTGTTTGCTGATTGTTTATTTGAGTGTTAATGATATTGTAGTTTGTCTAACCTGCCTTCTTTGCAGCATGTACAGTTTCTGTTTGTCACCACCATCATGGCCCTGGACTGCTGAAATGGGCCAATCAGTACCTTTGGGGACTCTAAAATGGAGCCTGTCCCCAGGGGCTTTGTGGGAGCAAAACTTTGTAGGAATTGTAGTTTTGGGCTTTTGGTGCCTAAATGCACCTGGAGGGAGATCCCTAGTTGTGACTGACAGAAGAATCAACCAACTGAACCTTGTGGATCACAGGGAAATCCCCAGGCTGCCTGTAGCAGTGAGTCAGAAGTGAGTTGGAGCTGGAAGAGTGAGCAGCTCCAGCTCAAGGAACTGCTGCCCCATGGAGTAGCATGGGGACTTGGCAGGAAGGCTGAGTCTGGCCTGCCTGCCTTCAACTCTCCTGCATGGAGAGATAAGAGGAGCTTCATTTTGGACCACATCTCCAAATCATTTCGTTGTGCCCCAATTCATGGGCACGATGAGCAGAAAGCAGATCTGAGTTGTGAAGTGAAGGAGTAACAGCTCGAGATAGTCGAGCAGCAGACCTGAGTAGTTTCGCACGGGAGAACTGTGGAAAGGTCTGAGTTTTGGCCTGCATGCCTGCCTGCTGCCCCTGAGAGAGAACCGGTGCCTTTATTGGACTGAATCTGATGTTGGAGAGCAAGTTAAGCCACTAAATCGTGACCAGGCTCCTATCTGAAGAAGACCGAAGATTTGCTGAATGTGATTGGCCTGTCAGGATGTCCAGCCACCTCTGAACTCCTGGATTGAGCAGAGACTCTGTAATTGTGACCAGGGAGCCATTTGCCTGGTATAGTGGAATTTTCCTTACATGTAGATGTGCTGTATGCTGATAGTGGGTCGTGATTTGGTTCCCCACTGCGTGTCTGAACTGTGTTTTGCTTGCTGGAGGCTGCATCCAGCTCCACAAACTGAAATCCATATTCATCTCCATTTGGCCTGGGCTTTGCCACACTGGCCCAGCCAGAATACCTGTTACACAGAGAAAGTAATCAATGAGAGACCTGCCTGGGGATCAGCCTCCTGCTCAACGCCTTGAACAGGAACGGCACCTCGTTGATTCGTGTGGGCCCTGCTTCTCCTGGCATTCCAGCTCAACAACCTGCAGCCTCGATTTCGTCTTGCCTGTGTCCAGTATTGGGTATCGTGAGTAAACATCAGGGTAGCTCCCTGCAACAACAGCTAAATCTAAAGTGTAGTCATCTGATTACTTTGTTGTCTTTTCTGTCTCGAATTAAGCCCTCCGGCTCCGGATTACAAATAGTGTGTGTTGTGCATGTTGCTTTCTTCCATCACAGGGCCCCAACCAGCTGCGATGCCAGCCTACCCCGGGCAACGTTCCTGGCTAGCTCACCATCTTCCTACCTGGATACCCAGAGTGTGTGACTGTGTAGGGACTCTGAAGTGAATGCATAACTCTGTTTGATACAGCCTTTAAACAAATCAACCTGATTACGCCCCTTCCTTGTTCAAGTCCCCTGAATAAATCAGATCTAACTCTTTTTGCATTCAGCCTGACTGTGGTTCCAATTAGTGCCAAAAGTACTGAACTGTTGCTATATACTGTGCATAACCTTGTTTTACAGGGAGTCCCCAGGGTCGAGCTAGAGGAACCAGCCCTGGTAGTAAGTGCAAACAGTGTAGGTAATTGCTTGGTGAAAACGGATCATTGTGAAGGTGATCAGTGTGTATTGGTCAGGCCACTAGAAGGGAAAGAGGGGGGGTTACAGTGTCCCGGAGGGCTGTGCCTAGGTTAGCTTGACTACTAACAACCCTGACCGCCGGGAGGAGGCACCTGTTTCAGTACCCAGGCCCCTTAACTTGCTACTAGTCAGGCAGGCAGGGAGGGGTAGTAGCCCTTGGGATAGTGCCATCTAGGGGTTACACTTGATTACCTTTGCTGCCATAGTCAGCGACTCCCTCAACTCCACAACCTTCTCCTGTGGTAGGCAAAATTCAGTGGCTGCAGTGTCAGTCTCAATGCCCAGGAATGAGTGCATGGTGCATGGTCCCCTTGTCTTCTTGTAGGTCAGTGGCACTCCCAGGTTGGTGCACGACACCTGGAAAGAACCAAATAAGTGTCCGCAGTCTCTGGTTCCCAGTCTGCCCATGAACAGAAAGTCATACTGGTAGTGTACTACCTCCAAATGACCCACCTTGCATGTAATTGCCCAATGCAGCAACATGATAAACTGTTCAAACACAATGCTCACCATTGCACACCATATCGGCAGGCAGCTGTCAACATAGTACTGAACATCAAACATCATACCCAAAAAAATCTCTGTCCTCTGGGTGTACCGGCAAAAGCCAGAGTGTAGATTTGATGTCCTCCTTAGCTAACAGGGCCCCATGCCTCACAGTCCAGACCACCTCTACTGCCCTACTGAACAGTGCATAAGACACTGCCATGTGGTATGGATCAATGTGATCATTGACTGAGTACCCCTCTGGGTAAGACAAATGATTAATCATCCTAAACTCACCCAGCACCTTCTTCTGGACTAGGATGATGGGTGACACCTGGAGATGAGATTGGGCCACACAGAAAATGGCCCACTGATCCTCCTAGCTGCAGTTTCCTTTGCCAGCTTAGCACTTATTAGCCTCTCACTAGAAGACTTCAGATTCTCAGCCTCATATGATTTTCAAGGGCCATTGCACGGTATTCTAAAATCTTCCCTGAAGCCATCTGCCAGGCTTTGAGTGGCCGCCCAATCTGGGTAATTGATCAATGAAGCCTCAATGTGATCCATGCTTATTGGTGTTGGGAGGCTTGTTGGTGTTGCCCAGTTTGCACTGGGTGAGTGGGTGCAGGAGGCCACATACCATGCACACATGCTTATAATTACAAGGGTCTACATTACTCTTCCCTGGGTGAAAATTATAACAGCTCCCCACCCATCTTGACCCCTTCCCGCTATTGCCCTGTCCCCCTTTTTTCAGTGACTGTGACCACCTTACTGGAAAGCCACTGTCAATGTGTTGAACCCCCTCCTCCCATTGAGATCAATTGTCCACAATAATAGAAGGTCCAACATGTCCCAGTTCCTGGATGGGTGATTTTGTTTTCTATGATGAAATTCATAGTTGTACTGCAGCCAGCCACCACCTCACTTGCTACTGTGCATGGCTATCAACTGACTAATAATTCTGTAGATCAAATGCATTTACTGGGCTAACCTGGGTTAGTATGCCTTGCAGAAACTGAGAAGCCAGCCAATCAGTTCTCCCGGGTCTGGTGTACAGTAACCCTTTTTGTAGATTGCACCCATTTGTCCTTTTTTTCTGTCATCCTCCAGCTTTTTGGGTCTATTAAGAAAGGTAAATGCATCCATATGTTCCCCATTCCCTATCTGCTGTCTCACCTTGTCAGAGACATGCAAACCCACTGTCTCCCCCAAGCTCCCATAGCTTGTGGCGACTGGCTGTGGCAAACTCTGCTGCCCAGGAACTGCCGGGGTAAGCACTGTGACTCCTGCATGAACACCAGCATTGTCCCCACTGGCTGAGGTTCCAATTGCTTCTGCTTTTGAGCCTTAGTGAAGGCCACTATTTTATTGAGCTTTTGCTCGAGCAATGACAGGCTTAGCAAGGACACAACCAACTGGGGAGTACCGGGGGAGAGCTAGGGTCACATCTGCCAGCTGCAGGGGTTGAACTGAGTGTGGAACCTCTGGTGCAGAGGGAATAGTCTGCACCAGAGCCTGGGGTGGTGCTCCAGGCTGGGTTGTCGCCACTGGAGGAGTAGGGACCCACACCTGATTCAGTGGTCCCACTGGTACTGGGAGGTCATTATCTACTGGCCCTGCAGAAGGAGGAGTCCCTTCCCTTCCCTTCGTGGGTGCTCTGAAGCCAGGTTGTCCTCAGCAGGGACCCTCAAAAGTACACCTCAAGACAGCCCTCAACTCTTCAGCTCTTCAATTCTCAAAATTCAGCCTATCTTGCAGTGGATTCACTGGTACAGCAGGTACTTACCGTGGTTTCCATGTTCTTCCTTTCTTTGCTGGGGCCACGAGTGGTTGGCCCACTGGTGTAGGCTGTGGAGGTGTTACAGGCTGTGGTTGCTGGGCCAATTGAGCAGGTACCCTAGATGGGTCAGGGCGTCCCGGGTTCTAGAAGCTGGCATCCCACCATGCCTTCCTTTTTTGCCTGGGCAAAGGCTATCAACTGCTGCTCAAATTCTGACACTGTCACTGTTCCCTTTCTTGGCATTCTGGGCAACAGTAAGCTGTGATAATACTCTACAAAGCACAGAAACACCAAAACCCCTGCCTGCAGTATCTGCCCCTGCTTTGTTGTGCACCACAGGGTTGCACTGTGGGGACAAATCAGATTAGGCTCATGGTGGCATCGATCCTGCCTGCCTTCCTACCCCCTCTGTGAACTCTCACCTCCCCACCCCTACTGTTTTGATTTTTTATATGCTGAGACTTTGAATGTGGGGGGAGGGCATTGCTGCTACTTCCATATGGCCTGTCAGACCCTGCTGCCACCTTGTGGGCAACACATCTGCCCCCTTTCTCTCTCAAATGCCCTTGAAATATCACCTAAGAAGCAAAGTCACGCAGCAAACAACCTAGTACCCCCTTTCTACAGCAACTCCTGCACATCCCATAGCAAAAAAACACTTTAATCTGGCCATCCCTCTCCAAGGAGGAGTGAGGAGCAATCTAGCATGTACTCAAGCATGATAAACAACTAACCCCTGCTGTAAAAAATGTCATCCAACCTGGAAGGCCGTCCCAACTGCACTTACCAAGGTGCTCTCTAAGGCTTGCAGCTGCTGATGCTGAAGGGTAATTCAGTTCTGTCTGCAGTGGAGAAGCAAATAGCCCTGTACAGTTAAATACCCACTTCTCCTCCCCTCTTGCCACAAGCCCTCCACCCGCTGGGAAACCCTACCTGCCTGCCTAGCCCCTTCCCTAGTGGGGGTCTACCTCCCTGCCTCCCTGACCTCCCAGATCAGGTGTCAGGAGGGGCAGTGGCCATACATAAATCCATGCCTGCAGCAATCCTTTGCAGGATCCTAATTGTGCTCAGACCTAGCACTTTGCATTTATTTCCAACCTAATGATATGCAAATTACTTGGAAACACTCAATTTGTATTACAGCCCACTAGAAATGTTTTTATGGGGAAGTTCTTTTTGGCTGTAGCAGTAATAGTAGTATTTTTATTTCATATAGCATCCTTCTTGGGGTCAGGGCGCTGAAATACATATCACAATGGAAAGACGGAATTGGAGTGGGGGGACATGTAAACATAACAGTATTAGGTGACATTTCGATGAATACAAAATAACAAATATGGAGTGCTAACAGTGTGCCGGCTACTAAATAAATAACAATATTCCTACGCAAAAGACTTTAACAGTGTTCAGGGAAAGCCTGCTCAGCAGGTAACATTTCAACTTATTCTTAAATGTAAGCATACAGAAGGTGAGTTGGATATCCAGTAACAGAATATGATGGCAGAGAATGGCCCACTGGTCTAGCTGGTCTGCTTAACCTTACCTAATACCTGTGGTGACCCTAATGACAATGCATTCCAAAGAACAGGGCCCGCCACTGCAGAAGTTCAATCTACAGCAGAATTTTAGTCTGGATGGTGGCACCCTCAGCAGTCCCTGCCCCAAAGACCTCATTGTCCTAGTCAGGACGTAGGAAGTCAGGAGTTCACAGAGCTACTCGTGCCCAACTTCTTCATGGCGTAGAATGTTAGTAGAAGAACCCTATGATCTGCCTGCCACCACCTTGCTGACAGCAAGGTCAGTGACCACAGTGACGGTGTAATATGTTCTAACATCCAGATGGAAGACAGAAACCTTGCTGCAGCATTCTGGACTATCTACAGGTGACTGATCTGACTACCAGGCAAGCCCTTATAGAGTGCACAACAGTAGTCCAGCCTTGAGGAAACAAAGGCTTCCACCAGTGTGCGTAGTTCTACAGGAACAACAAATGGACAGGGTCTGCTGATTAAAGTGGTAAAAGCAACCTCTGATTACCACTAACATTGAGACTAAAAGGTCAGATGTTGGTTAAGGACCAGACCCAGACTCTGAACTTCCCTAACAACCTTTAATTTAACCCTGCCAGGTGAGGAGAGGAGGAACTACTTTACACTGTATGATCTGATCTTTCTAGTAGCTTATCTGTTTTGCCAGGGTAGAGTGCCAGACTGTAGACAAGACAGGTTCCAGTATGTTCTTGTTTAACTGGTTCTGTGCACCCTTATTGCTGAATTAATTAATAGACAATTGAATGTGGAACATGGATTTTAACATTATGACATTATCATTTCTTAGTAGCAGCAGCACAGATAGTCTTGGAGTAGGATTTGTCATGGATAAGATCCTCATTGTTCAGTTGTTCCAGCATCTTTACACGAAACAGAATGGTAATTTCTTCACCTGGTAAAGGTGATTATAGGAGCACCTTTTTACAGCACTCCGAGTCACAACACATGGGTTATCCTGAACTCTCCTCATAGGCTGATGCCAAAAGAATTCCAAATTTTGAAACCTGATCTCTCTCTCCTCCCTTTCTGCTCCCACAATCCTCAGTACGACATCTTCCAGAACTTATGAATAGTCTGAAAATGATATAAGTACTACTTAAAAAACAACCCTACTGGCACCCACCTGGGATGCCATTAAACAGTAATCACACTTACAAGCGTTATTCCTTGAAAGTAATTGCACTTCTTTTAATGATTGCAACTAATCCACTACACAAGACTAATTTTTTTTGTAAGTGTATACATACCTAAACTATTCAGGTTACAAAAAATTTCCCAGATATATACAGTATTAATATAGGTTTCTATGATCCTGGACTGTGCTGTTGTGATGACCCAATACCTGTGGCCCTTTCCTCCTCATTGGGTGGGATACAGTATTTTATTTCTGTATTTAAATGCTCAGTACTGGATTTTACTTGCTCAATAGGGTGGATAAGGGCATTTTATCAGTTTTTATGTGCATGTATTGCTTTTATCAAGTTAGTTTGAGAGTAACAGACTGTACGTTTTCCTAAAGCTTAGTCACCAAGTGCTGGCAGCTCCATTAACGCACCTCTTTAATATGTCCCTCAGCTTGGGTAAACTCCCTTCTGTCTGGAAGACTGCCCAAGTTTTACCACTCTTCAAATCAGGAGACCCCAGAGACCCAAATAACTACAGACCAATCTCTTTACTCCCCACCCTATCAAAAACTGCTGGAGAAATTAGAGAATTGCCAACTTAGAAACTACATTGATGCCTCAAATCTGCTAAATCCTGTGCAATCAGGCTTTAGACCATGCCATAGCACAATCACAGCTCTGGCTAAAGTCACAAATGACTGGCAGAGAACTCTTGACTTAAAGAATCACGTATGTGTGGTATTCCATGACTTAAGCTAGGCCTGCGATACAGTTGACCATGCATTGCTCTTAGTTACTCTCCGCAACATTGGTCTGGATGCACCTTCCCTAAAATGGTTCTCTTGCTGCCTGGCAGAGCGGATGCTGCAAGTAAAAGCAGTAGGAGATCTCTCCACTCTAAAACAGATTAGCAGAGGCATACTTCAAGGCTCCATCTTGGGGCCCTTACTTTTCTCACTTTATATCAGCAACATCGGCCGTGGAATCAAACTTTCCAGTGTACATCTCTTTGTGGATGACATGGTCCTTTACACTGCCAGGCCTACTCCTGAAAGTGCCTTCTTGGACTTGCAAGCAGATTTCCTTATGCTGCAACAAAAACCTTCTGAGTCAAAAGCTCCTATTGAGTGCTGAAATGACCATGGCTATGCTGTTATCCCCAGTGACCTAGTCCATAAACTCCCTTAAGCATGACAATATTCACACTATCGCCACCCTGCTTGGTGAGTCACTTGACTATGTGACCAAGTTCAAGTACCTAGGTATGTGGATTGACAACACATCATATAGACGAGCTCTCAAAAAAAAGTTAGACAGAGGCTTGGACTTTTTTTTAGAATCAAGCATCTGCTTACCCAGGAGGCCAGAAAAAGCTTAGCTCAAACCACGTTCTTAACTATCTTGGACTATGCAGACTTCCTGTATGGCCAAGTCCCAAAAACCGCCCTATCTAAGCTTGACACCCTTTATCATAGGGCCTTACGTTTCATCTCAGGTGCGGCATATAATGCCCATCACTGTGTACTCTATTCCTTGGTAGGATGGACCTCACATTCAGGAGGCAAAGGAATGCTATACTATGGACCTATAGATCTATATCCAAGATGCTACCCTCCTACATTTTTGGCTGTCTGCCCTCCTGCACCTTACAAAACTATGCCTTGAGAAGCTGTTCGTACCTCTCAATAGCTGTGCCCAAAGTCTTTTCCCATTTTTGCAGAGCCTTCTTCAGCTATGTGCTGCCCCATCTGTGGAACAACATCCAGAAATCTTTATAATTGGTGCATCCTATTGGTTTTGCGGAATTCAAGTCACTCTATTTGAGATACTTCTCAGAGCATTGTCAATGCCCTCCCTGTCGCTAAACTGTAGTCATACATTGCTATTCTTACAGTCAACCCTCTACACTTTCTATCCTCTCGTTAGAATTACCCTAAGCCATCTTCCTGGATTCATCCTTGCTTTCTACTTGCTGCTGAGCCCCCAGCTTGCACTGTCACTAGCATTAACTCTGCTCTACTAGAGCTATCGGTGTCTAAAATCACTGGTTTGGCACATTGGTGCTGACTTGCTTCCACCTCTCTGCTGTACTGTTTACTGAGATGAGGCTTCACCTTACGACCAGGCCTCATTGATTATCCTTATACCTTGCTTTTATTGCTATGTATTGTATTACTATGCCCATTTATGCTATATGTTCTACTGTGCTACTGTATTATTTATTTTGTACCTACCAGGCCCTTCTAGAAAATGAGCTTGCTCAATGGAGTTTCACCTGGCTAAATAAAGATTGATAGATAGATTGATTGATTAACTTGAATTGTCTGCATCTGAAACTCTGCTCTACAGCCTGAATTTTCTCTGCCTTCTCTATCCCCTCCCACCTCCCCTCTCTGTCCCCCTTTTGTAACGTCCCTCTTTTGACTCCTGGCTGAACAGTTTTAACACTATGTCCTCCCTTTTCTTTCTCCTTAGCCCCCTGCCACAGTAGGGCTTGCTGCCCTTGAAGCTGCTCCCCTGCAGTCTCACCGAGACACTGAAGGTATGCTAATTGACACCCGTGGAGTCAGCGCCCCTGCTGTCTTTGTCTAAAGTTTGAATTGGCACCTTTTTGCTCCTCAGCTCCTGATCATCCTGGACTGTGTTCTTATGCTAGTCGGGTGATCCTTATCTATTATTTTGAGTGTTTCTGTTAATTGAGAGTGACTGGAGGACCTCTTGTTAATTTACCTTTTTTAGATTTTCACCCAAACTGCTCCCAGAGTCAGCCGGGCTTTAAGTAAGAAATAATACCCTGGATGGTATTATTGCACTTAGAAAATGGCCTTATTTTTTTTATAATAATGATTTCATAAAAAAGTGTAAAATATTATTAAAAAGTAACAAAAAGGTCATATTATGTAAAATAGTGCCTTTCCCCAGTCTATGCCATTAGAGGGTGCTGCCTTTACCAGTCTATGCCATTAGAGGGGGCTGCTGCTTAGGACAGTCCTTTTTTGCATTACATTGCAGTGCCTGTTTCTTCTAGCTAGCTTGTTAGTGTTACTGCCACCCCTGTCAGTCCCACGAGTTTTTTTCATACTGCTATTAATACATATTTTGTCTGTAAATTAAAAAAAATTGGCTGAGCAGCTTAACGGTGGAGCAATTGCGTCGCGGTATCTTGTTTCAGCGCGATGATGCAGGGAACAGGGAAGCCAATCGGGAAGTCAACTGATGTCTGAACTGTGGAGAAAAAAAGTAGGCACTTTCACTTTCTGCAACAGAATGAACAGTACTGTTCTTGGCGATTTGTATGTGTGGCCGGGTTGAAAGGAACTGACAGCTGATTTTTATATCTCGCTGAGGTGCTCGTGACAGTGGCTGGGAGAAATGAAGTATCTCACTCCCTGACCACAAATGAATCAATACTGGACTTTTTTTAAACACTTTTGCCAGCTCTGAGAGGATGTAGAGCTGTAAAATAAGTGAAGGTTTTTTTTTTTTTTGTAAACAGGAAGTGGCTGCAAGTAAATACTGTTTGGGTTTGCTTTGGGTGGGGGAGACCACTACCTCTCGATAATCGAGAGGAAAAGATGGTGGGGATTTCAAATTTTCTTCAGGGCATTCAGCCAATTAAAAAGCAGACTGGGCACCACTATGGAATGCTACGCAGTGAGGTGCCACTTGGACTGGCACTTATTTTTTACTGGGCATCTATTGAAAAATAGATGCCCAGGTTGAAGGTACTTTCAGCCAATCAGGATCTAGAATCCACTTTGGCCATTTTCTAAGGAGCTTTAATCCTAGCTGGTGGGCTCTTATTACAACACAATGAACCTCTGGAACTGAGCCCTGTTCCTGGTGTATTAACTGCGCCAGTGTACTCAGGAGCTCCACGTTACCTCATTCAGCTGAATTAAGAAATTAATTTGTCTCAGCATTCTGGCTGGAGCCTAACTACTTTTACTTGTAGAAACCGCAAACGTGCTCAGGAGCTTTACTGCAAACGGCTGAAAATAGAATTTATTTTAGCAGCAAACGGCTAAGAAATTAACTTTAGCAGCTTAATTTTAGCAACCTTCTGGCTGTGTTCTGTGGCTGTGGAGCCAAACTAATTTTAACGTATCTAACCCTTCCTGCAACCACTGCGCATGTTCCCACCTGCCCCCCAACCTCCCACCCTTAGCTGGTCTTGAATTTATAGCGTGAGTTTATCACGTGTATTGTAGGAGATGTGTATATCTAGCTCCTCACTTTCTCATCAGCAGGTTATAGTTTTAGACTACTAGAGGTCTCCATTTTGTTGCTCTCTCTTACCACACAGTAGTTAGATTGTTGGAATTTGGGCTCCCCATTGCTCCTGTGTTTTTGGTCTTTTTTTTTCCTTTTTCTCCTTCATTGCACTGTATAACCTCCTCTCCTCTCTTAATTTTCCCCTTGTTGAGCTAAGATGTCCCTACTAATTAGATGCCTCCTCACGTTTCTCACCTTATTGGCCCTAGACTCATTGGCACAAAACTTTGAGACCCCGTCTACCTATTATGCTATATCCAAAAATAACTTTGCTTACTCTAATATGTTAGTACATAAGCCCTCTACTCTGGTACCTCTAATGGGCCTCAGTAACAAACCTATTGGGTTACTCCATAAGTTCCTGATAAGTAAGAAACTCACCCACCCTGGGTGTGCCTCTCACTCATTTGTGCTCATCACAATTTGGATCATAACTCTATCCTTATCCCTATCTGGCGACATTGAGCCCAACCCAGGCCCTAAGGGCCTATATTTGCCCATCTTCTCCCAACTCTTGCCTCAGTCTTCTGGAATATCCGTTGCCCACCTCAATAGTCGAAGTTTAACTGCAAATCTCCCTGAACTAGAAGCTTGGGTACAAGCAAATAACCCTGATATTCTAGCCATATCTGAAACTTGGCTGAAGCCCTCTGTCCCAAACTCCTTATGCGCAATTACAGAGTATAACATGCATCAGGTTGACTGTTCCACCTCCAAAAGAGAAGGTGGCCTAGCCCTGTACTACAAATCCCACCTCAACGTGACCCCCATGTCAGAGCATCTACTAAACAACTGGGAAATACTACATTCTTTCCTACTCCTGGGGGGTTGAAGAAACTCCACATTTTAAATGTCTACATACTCCATAGAAACAACAAATTTGTTCTTGAGGAATTCATAGATCTAATAGCAGCTGTGTCTTCAAAAAATGAAATCATGGCCTTCCAGTTCTACCCTTGGAGTAATGGACACGTAGTTCTAGGGCTCGAGCCAACCTCAGTAAAGAACCCCTCCATCTGGTGCAAATATGAAAGTTAACAAATAAATATTCCGCTGTGCCATAAGAACAGAGGGGTACCAAGTGGAATAGACTGGTCTTGGGACAACAGCAATGAGGATGGAGGAGATGGAATGTCCATCCAATTCTGAGGCCTCAGAGCAGAGTACACAAACTGCAAAGGCATCTATGAACACCCAAAGAAACTCTTCAAAAGTATTGGCCTAAACTGCAAAAATCAGAAATCAAAAAGTGAAACTGGATACTATATAGCAAGAATTTGTGTCATTTAGAGCAGAAATAAAAGACTTATATGGCGAATTGCACCGTGATGTTATGCAGCTCAAGCAACGCCAGATGATATGGAGTGGCAGTTTACTGCTACAGAAAACAGGGTGGATGATTTGGAGACAGCAGTTCAACAATTGAGAGAACAGCAGGACCAGATACAAGCTCATCAAGAAGATTCAGAAAATTGAGCACTTAGGAAAAATGTAAGGATTTACAGTATACCAGAGGGGTCTGAGGGAAATAACATTAAAGACTTTGTGGAAGCTTTGCTACACACAGCTATTGAGTTGCCCGAAGACCTGCAGCTGAATCTGGAGAGACTACATAGAGCTTTAGCCCCCAAACCCTCAACAGCTAATGCACCTCCGCGTTCAATAATAGCCAGATTTAACAGCTACGCCACTAAAGAACAAGTCCTGCTGCTGGCCTGGAAAAAACAAAAAGTCTTTTATGGGCAAACTAGGTTTTATGTAGACCATGACTACGCCCCCAATATGATGTGGCTATGAAGGGCCTATCTCCCACTTCTCCCTGTGATAAAAGCAGCAGGCCACAAATTCTCTACTCCTTATCCAGCTCTTCTAGTGGTTCATTTGCCAGGGGGAAAGAGGGAATTTACCATGGAGCAAGAAGCTCGGGCTGAGCTGACTAAAGTTGGACTTAACTTCACGGATCGGGCCTAGGGATCGGATGGGGCCCCTCAACATCTCCCAAGGTGGCAAAAAGTAGCTGGGAGGCCCAGGGACAGGCAGAATACCACCCGTGACCCGAAGCAAGCCTTGGCAGCATGCCGACTTACTGATTCACTAATGAAAACCTGAAAAAATCTAGAAGCTGGCTAACTTTTTGAACTCACTACAACTGACAGGTGCTTTGTTGGGGGTTACGGATGAGCTAGCAGAGTGCAAGGGACTTTTACACACTTGCCCCTGACTCTAGGCAATTCAATGGAGATAAGCCCTTAAAACTTGGGTTTACTTTGGCCACTTGGGACAGAGATGTGGAAGGTCTCATACCTCCACCCCTCAGCACACAAATTTGCAAGGAATATTAGCCTCTGCAGTACTCTTAATTCCAGAGTTCACTGTTTTGGAGCTAGCTTATCCCATAAATGGGAATATTATTAGTTTTTCTAAATCTGGAGAACCGATTTGACTCTAACTGATAAGAACAGAAATCAGATAGAGAGGCACTCTTAATATTATCCAGAATGGACTTTAGGATTTAAGTTGAAGGCCTTAAAAGAAGGAACTAAAAAGATATGTTGTGCTGAATGTTTTATTTGAACTGCCTTCCTGGGTACTTCTACATACCAACAGACCACTAGAAATATATGATTTTATTGGAAGGCTTGCAGCAGGTAGCAAGGAGGCCTTTCTTGGATCATGTAGTTATATGATGGAATGTATAATTTGGGGACACATTTTATTTGGAAGCCCTGGCCCCAGTCTGCATGGTTTGATAGGGCTATATCAGACGTGGGCATACAAACATTCTGTGATGAGAGGCAAACTTATGAGGGAGATTATCCTACCCTTACCTTTTTATGCTTTCCTTATAACTTTGATTTATGTTGGGAATTGTCCAGGTTCCCAGGTGGCACCGGGCAGGCTTGTCTCGGGATTCACCTCCTCTCCTGGGTGGACTCAAAGTTATTGGAAGTTCCCTCTAGGAGATCAAGGGAAAATATTACACACCTCCCCTACCTTGGAAGTACAGAGTATATACTTTAAGTGGAACAGCAGACTGGAGATTATGCAGTATGCAACACATTATACGGTACCGTTTTGTTGTTTGTTAATGTTAAAGTTATCACTGGTTATTAGGGCACGGTTGCCCTTAAGTTTAAGAAAGGTCGGTTTATGTTTTGGATTTACAGGTATTGGGGTACATATAAGACACTTTGGAACACAAGCAAAAAGTAAATATTTTCATTAGAGACCTATGAGCGGGACCTCTCGGCATTGGGGGATAGTCCCTCTCTGTAAAGTATGGGAAACATTTTCAAATGGTTTTCACCAGGACTGTGAGTTTTGGTTATAGGAAAAAATACATTAATGGGGAGAGAAATATGGAGAATATGGAGGGGGCGGGGAGTACCAACAAATGGGACTTATATAGCTGCATTAGAGTTCTATTTTGTAATATGGCAGTGGCTCCTGTAAAAATCTTATTGTGAAATATTAATGGCATAAATAGCCCAGTCAAGAGGACCAGGCTCCTCCAGTACATATGTAGACAGGGAGTGGACCTGGTGTATATTCAAGAGACTAATGTGTCCCCGGGGGAACATCTGAAATTGTCTGCGGGAGGTAGATACTCAGTAGTGTCATCATCTAGTAAAACCGGGAATAGAAGAGGGGTGGCATTATGATCCCGACCTCCACTCCTTATGTCATGGAATCAGAAATTATAAACCCTAATGTAAATTATGTCATCACACAGGGGCGAATGTATGGGACACAGGTAACATTAGCAAATGTTTATTTTCCTCTGCCGTCACCTCCGTCTTGTTTCAGACATTTCTTTAACAAATTAGCGGAGACTCAAAGGGGGATTCTGATCCTTGGGGGTGACTTTAATGTAACGGTATCCCCAACTTTGGATATGTCTCATCCTCAGAGGCATCGGGTGATGCCCTCTCAGACATTGCTATGAACGCAACTTCCAGCTTATGTGCTGGTAGATGTGTGGCACCATTTTTATCCAATGGGGGGGGGCTTTACATACTTTTCACCTTGATTTCAAACCTCCTCTCATATTGATTATTTTTTTCTGTCCATTGAACATATGGACAGAATACAAGATCTGTCATCAGGTGTTAGATTCATGTCAGACCATACACCCCTACTGCTTAAATTGGATCTAGGCAAATCACATTTGCAATTAAATCTTTCCCTGTGTAAAGATGAGGAATTTCGCACTATGAACGAATGCCAATTTCCTCAAATTGTACAAGATAATCTTCACCAGATACTTCATCGACACTAATTTGGGATGCCCTTAAGGTAGTAATCCAGGGAGAAATTATTGCATATGCTTCCCAGAAACACAAACAATGTGAGGCTAGATATTCTCAACTCCAAACTAGATTAAAGGATTTACAAGAATTAAGAAGTCAAGGCAGAGTGGTCTCTGCTGAGGAGATACTACGCCTTAAGTCGGAACTTCAAGGTATATTAGATGCAAGGGTGCAAGCAGCCTTTTTATATCTTAAGACATTTCATTATGAGGGTGGAACTAAGGGGAACAGAGCACTAACTAAACAAATTAGAGGTTTTTGACAGGCAGCTTGTCTTATTAAGAACAAAAATCCTAGGACGGGTGGTATAGCACAAACTACTGCAGACATACTGCAAGTTTTTCAGCAGTTTTATAAGGATTTATATGCTGACCCAGTACCCCTCAGGACACCTTGATGCATGACTTCTTATCCCCTCTCTCTATACCTAAACTTTCCCAATCTCAACAAAAGCTTCTATTATGCCAGATTACAGAAGAGGAGATTAGGGCTGTACTAACAAAGGCAAATACATTGAAGTGCCCTGGCCCAGATGGGTTCCCAATGGAATGGTACAAGACTTTCCTATCTCACCTATTATCCCTTATGAGGGGGTCTTTTTTAGAGGTACAGGAAGAGGACCCCCCCCCCCGGCATTTTGTGATTATGCAGTGATATCAGCCATTTTAAAACCTGGGAAAGATCCCTAGCTCCCGGAGTCTTATAGACCCAGCTCCATTTTAAATTGTGATTATAAATTATATATGGCTGTCTGGGCTCCTGGACTAGAGCATATTCTGCCACACGTGATACACGTGGATCAGGCAGGCTTCCTTAAGTTGAGTCAGACCTCTGATAATACTTGGAGGACTGTACATCTTATGGATCATATCTCTAGGCATTCCCTTCCAACCTCTATTGTTAGTCTGGATGGCTTTAAGGCATTTGATAGGGTGATCTGGCCCTTTCTATGGAAGGTGTTGACCTCCTTTGGCTTTCCCGATGGTTTCATTACCTGGCTAAGTAACATACTACCCCCAGGGCCTACATTAGGATAAATGGCAGTGTTTCTACCCCATTGATACTGGAGAGAGGCACCCGGCAGGGCTGTCCCCCCCTCCCCTCTCCTTTTTACTATTTATATTGAACCATTAGCAATAGCCATCAGGAGTGCACGGGATGTGTAGGGAATTCAGGTGGGAGAAGAAAGCTATAAAATAGCACTGTATGCTGACGATATTCTGCTCTCACTGCTGGAACTGGGAACATCGCTCCCAGCAATTTGGAGACTTTTAAGAGAATTTGCATTGGTTTCAGGGTATAAGGTGAACCCCTCCAAGACAGAAGTACTAACGCTGAATTTTTCCCCTATTCCTGCTTTGAGGGTGCCTCTCCCTTTTAGTTGGAGAGGTACTAAAATTAAATACCTGGGAATTCAGCTACCTCAGTTTCTTCAAAATCTATACCTGGTAAATTATGAACCCCTTACGCAAACAACATTAGAGGCAGATCTTCACCAATGGGCACAGCTACATCTCCCTTTCTATACTAGAACAGAACTTGTAAGGATGAATATCCTACCTAGATTGTTATATATTTCAAACAATCCCGGTCCTTCCCCCACCCTCCTACTTCTTATCTTGGAACAAGTCCCTAGCTAGATTTGTCTGGGGGGGGAAGAAACCCTGTATTAGATGGTCCCTCCTTCAGCTCCCAAAGGAGAAGGGGGGTTGAACCTCCCTAACTGGTTACATTACTTGTATGTGGTAGTATTGAGCCAATTACTGAACTGGCTTAATTCCTCCTATAAGGACCCTTGGAAGAGTATAGAGATTTCATTTAATAACCTGCATGATGTTTCTGGAGTGGTTTTTTCACCTTTGGCATCCCTTCCAGGTTTAAGGGATTACTATATGGGAGCTCAGCATAACTTACAAACATGGTACAAAATACGAGCTGCTCCGGCATTGTCACCTCTGTTATATTTTTTGAGATTACTTAAATCTGAAGCGGGACTTCTACCAGCTCGGATAGATCTTATTTTCTAGAGGTGGCACCAAAGTGGCCTATCCTTTATTTTTCAGTTTCTTGATGCTTGGTGGGGAGGGGTAGTTCCTTTTTCACAATTAAAGGAAGCTCATAACCTAACTAATAGGGAATAGTTTAGATATTTACCAGTGCAAACTTTTTCTTTCCACAAAGGCCCATAGAGGAGCCATCTCCCAAATCCACTTCCCCTTTCACTAAATATGTTTATCTCTACCTTATGAGGTAATACATGCCAATATATGATTGGACTCTTATATAGGGGCTTAGAGAATATTTAACGGATTCAACCATAGGAATCTTGGAGGCCTGGAACAGGGAACTGCCAGTCCCAGTTTCAGAAGAAATGTAGTTTAAGTATGCTCGCCCTTCACTCGGGATCTCTTTGGCCCCATTTTGGTGAGAATTCACTTGGAAGGTGCGCAGTTGCCATTTTAATACGCCAGCTAAGTTGGCAAAGTTTCTCCTGGGCCCAGTGGGAAACTGCTGGAGACAGTGTGGAAAACCAATGGCCAATAATGTCCATGCTTTCTGGTCTTGTCCAGTTTTAAGAATATTTTGGCAGGAGACAGCTGATTCACTGGTGGAGCTTGGGGGAGAGGAGGCAGTCCTCACTCCAGAACTAGTTTTGCTCTCGGTTCCCCCAGAGGGCCTTTGTATACAAAAAGGTTCCCTTTTATTTACTTATCTATTGGCAGCTAGGAAGGTGATTAAGTGCCTATGGAAGCAGAACAGATCCCCTTCAATTTACGACTGGTATAAAATAATGGAGGAGGTATATATAATAGAACATTTAATAGCCAAATGTAATAATAGATATGAAAGAGCTGAACTTCAGTGGCGCAGCTGGGTCTTTTATATTTCTGAGCGGGACCCATCCTTTGTCCCATAGAGGTGGGAGGGGATGGGGAGAGAGGAGGAAGTTGGAGGAGCCTGATCCCGGGTTTAGATGGCCTAGGAGGGGTAAATGTATAATATCTGTTTTAAAAGATGCTGAAGAATATTAGTTAGTAGCTCGGGGAACCCAGGATCCTAAAACTGGCTGCCTCTATCTTACCAACCCCAGTTACTAGCCTCTTTAACCTATTCATCTCCACCTCCACTGTTCCTCAGGTAGGGAAAACTGCCAGAACTATTCCTGTGTTAAAAAATGGTGACTCTAAGGTCCTAACAAACTACAGGCCCATCGCTATTCTGACAACTCTTAGTAAATTACTCGAAAAATTAATCCACGGCCAGATCTGTACTCATCTCCTAAAGTTAAAAAATCAATCTTCTGTCCAGCTTGGCTTTAGGCCTGGACATAACATCACTACAGCTCTTACTGAGTTTACCAGTGAGGTTAAGACTATCATGGACAATGGATGTCTTACTGGTGCCATATTTATTGACCTCACCAAACTGTTTGACTTGGTCAACCACCCTCTGCTATTAAGTAAACTCCAGACACTAGGGGCAACTAGATCCACCTTGTCCTGGTTTAACATTTATCTTGACAGTCTTTTGCAATCTGTCTCCTTCAGTAAAGGCTTCTCATCCCCTGCTGTCATCTCCTGCGGTGTCCCCCAAGGTTCAATACTTGGCCCCTTGCTCTTTTCCTTTTTGATTGATGATATTCCTTCCACTTCTACTCACTGTCAAACCATAATGTATGCCAATGACCTGGTCCTCTTCACTGCCTCTAGGTCTGCCATTGACCTCAGTGATCAACTTTCATCCTCCATATCCAGTCTTGGTTCTCCTCAAACCATCTAATCCTTAAACTATTCAAGACTCATGCCATGTTCTTCGGATCTACTAGAAAAGCCCATACAGAGATCCTGTCTGCAGGTCCGAGGCCTTGATGGGTCAGTCATAACAAATACTGACTCTTTTAAATTCTTGGGAGTGACACTTGACCCTCCTCTTCACTTCACCTCGTAAGCATGTTATCTCGAAGACTGTAGTTGCATACAGAGTGCATCACTCCCTTACCCCTGCTGCCAGGATTTCTGTGGCCCATGGTGTCCTGCTCCCTTGACTCAGATGTTCTCCATCTCTCCTTTCCCAGACCATTGCAAGTGCTCTCCATAAATAGGATATCACATACAACAATATCTGCAGATTTGCCCTGTCAGCTCCTCGCCTCACCCACCACTGTCTGCTCTACTCTTCCTTGAACTGGCTGTCTCCTAATGACTTGCACTCCTACACTCTTGGATGCTTCATTGACTCATTAACCCGTCAACCCTGACCTGACTTGCTTGGAGCTATGTTAAACCCTGTTACTTACTGTCACTCCCTGAGGTCTTCTGCCTTTCCCCTGCTCTCCGTCCCTTTCTGCTCTACTAAGATGGGTGAGCAAGCTTTCTCCCACGTTGCTCCCAAATTCTGGAACTCCATACCTCCCTCCCAAATTAAGTGTTACACATCTCACAACACTTTCAAGAAAGCACTTTTCTCTCACCTGAGTGTACTTGGCTCTTGCAATTGCTCTTAATTCTTTTTCAGGCTTTCCCCTGTTGCTCAATGTCTACCTTGTCTGTACCATACTACTGATTGTGTGCACGACATAACCTTTTTCTGTCTTATGTTATACACTCCTACATGGGTGTTGTACTTGTACTGTAATTATGTTTCTGACCATCCCTGCGTGGGGTCCTGTTATTTGTTGTATTGATTTTCCTGTTTTGCTTCCTGTATTAATTGCTCCATTGTATTTGGGTCGTGCTTGAAATTAGGCGGGTCAATTGTTTAACGCACTTACCTGTTTACCAAAAGCTAATTACCATTATCTGTTGCACTTTTTTACAGCACTCCGTGTCACAACACATGGGTGATTATATAGAGAATAATGGATGGGGAAGTGTGTGATACGAGAATTTAATGTATACCTGAGGTGTGGGATGCTACATAAACCCTGAGGGCAAAGGCCGAGGGGTTTATCAAAGCATCCCACACCAAGGATATACAGTAAATTCAAGTGTTCACTCAATTCCCCATCTTTTATTTTATATAATTGCTGGCTAGCAATTTTTACAGCCTGAGTTCTGTCACACACACACACACACACACACACACTCTGCAGCCTAACTTGAACTTCTGTGTTTCTCTCACTCTCACACACACACACACACACAGTCTGTCTCTCCCTTTCTAGAATGGGCATTATGTTTCTGCTATTTTTTTTAAACTTAGTCTCCACTGGGTATCGCGCCAGTCATCTCGGGGACGTTACTACTCCTCGCACCCGCCAGCCTGTGTCAGAAGCAGAAGAACTACGGGATTAACCAGATAATTTCCTTTAATCTTTACAGTGTTAGATTGGATCAACAAGATAGGGTCATATGTGACAGACACTTACTGAAAGACGAGAGATGAGTGTGTTTGTTGGGGCCCCGTCTGTGGCAGCTCCTCGATAATGGAAAGACAGATCTGCCATGTTTTTGGAAGTGTTCAGACCGCCCAGATAGAAAACGCAAGCCAATGAGGGAGCCGGACGTTTTGATGGGCATAGCTCGTGAATGCCGTAATAACCTGCAGGTTATTACGGTAAATATCAACTGGTTCTTTCAGTACAAAAAATTGCTGGCCAGTAATTATACAGCAGTATTAGTTTCTTGTAGGGTGGGAGAAGGAATAGATATTAGCACAGTCTTGATTACCTTGCAACCAAAATTCGAGTTACCAGTGAGGCCAGTAACCAACCGGTAAAACCTATTAAATGTATGTAGGGATGACCAAGTGGCAACCTGGCAGATTTAAGCTATGGAGATTGAATTGCACTCTGCCCATGAAGTGGTGACCGCTGTAGTGGAATGGGCTGTGACATTGGCTGGAGCTGGAGCATTAGCGGATAAATATGCTGTAACTATGGTTTGCTGTAACCATCTGGCTATTGTCAACCTTGATGTCTGTAGGTCCTGTTTTGGACCCTGGGGGATAATAAACAGCCTGTCTGACCTTCTAAAGGCAGCCATTCTGTTGAGGTAGGTCCTCAGTGTCTGACCTGGGTCCAGTCGGGTGAGAGTGTCCCATGGGGATTGTCCTCCTGTGGATTGAACGTAGGCACCAAAATTTCTTGAGTCAGGTGAAAGGTAGAAGCCACCTTGGGTACAAAGGATGGGACTGTTCTTAGAACTACCTGGTCTGGAAAAAAGTTTAGGAAAAGTTCTTTACAGGATAGAGCCTGGATTTCACTGGTCCTTTTGGCTGACCATATAGCCACTAGGAAAACCATTTTCATAGTGAGGATGGGAAGCGGGATTGCCTCCAGAGGTTCGAAGGGTGCACTGATTAGTGCATCCAGAACCAGGTTGAGGTGCCATGGGGCAGTGGATGGTCTAGGGTGGTCATTAATGTTGGCTGCAGCTTTTAGGAAAACTTGGACTAATGGATGTGCCCCCCGTAGGTGTCCATCTGTCTCACCATGGATAGCACCAATGGCTGCCTCTTGTACCAGTAAAGATGATTGGGTCAATCCTTTATCTAAGCCATTCTGTAGGAAATCTAGGATATCTATGACAGTACAAGCAGATGCATTTCTGTCCTTTGCCTTACACCAAGATGCAAAAATAAACCAATGTCTGTTATAAGTCCTATTAGTAGAGTCCCTTCTGGCCTGCAACATTGTTTCGGCCACCTTACTGGATACCCCAGCTTTTAACAGTCTAGACCTCTGAGTGGCCATGCCATTAGCTTCAGGGGGCATGGATCCTCATGCCAAATCGGCCCTTGTTTGAGGAGATTCTGGTATGAGGTTAGTAGCAATGGTTTGTCTATGAGCATCCTCTTGATGAGGGTGTACCAAGTTCTTCTCGGCCACTCCGGTGCAATCAACAGTACTATGCTGGCTGTGTCCCTTATTTTCTGAAGAACTTGTGGTGTCATTGAGATTGGAGGGAAGGCATATACTCTTTGGAATTTCCAGGGTGTTGATATTGCATCCACTACAACTGCTTTTGTTTCTCTGAATCTGGAGATGAGCATCAGCAATTGTTTGTTCTGAGCCAATTCCATCAGATCTATTTGAAAAGGTCCCCATCTCTTTTTGGAGTGTCTCAAAGATCTCTGGGTTGAGTTGCCAGTCCCCCTGTTGAATTGACTGTTTGTTTAGCCAGTCTGCTCTTGTATTCAGGTTCCCTGCCAGGTGGACTGTGGTAAGGCTGAGCAGGTGTTTTTCCACCCAAACCATTAGTTTCCCAAGTCTCTTGTGCCATTGCCTTGCTCCTGATGCCTCCCTGTTTGTTTATGTAGGGCATGGCTACTTTGCTGTCCATTCGTACCTTTACATGTCTTTTCCTGACCTGTGCCTGAAAATGTTTGAGGGCCAGGTGAATGACTGTGGTCTCTAGGATATTTATTGGGAGGTGAGACTCTTGTTCTGACCACGTGCCTTGAACAGACTATCTGTTCAGAACAGCACTTCAGCCTTACAGGCTTGTGTCTGTTTTGAGGGTATGTGTTAATGTTTTTGTCCAGTCTTGCTCCCTATCTCAGGTTGTGTGGATTCATTCACCAATTTAGTGAGATCTTTACTGGTGTTGTGAGAGTCACCCTCTAACTGTAGTTCTGTGAGTCGTAATCCCATTTGTCCAGCAGGTGGTGCTGCAGCTGTCTTATGTGGGCTTCTGCCCAATCGTGTAGGTCTATGCACGCTGCCATCAGGCCCAGCAATTGCATCAGGTGTCATAACATTGTCATCGCTCCTTGTAGGATTCTTCTGCAATGCCTGATGATGTTGGCTATTCAATCTTCTGAGGGCCTGACTGTGCCCTTCGCTGTGTCGAAGATCACTGCAGGTGTTCGATCACTGTTGAGAGAGATAAGTGGCTCTTGTTGGTGTTGACTATCCAATCATGTTGCTTCAGTAGTTGCTGGGCTTGAGAGTTTGCTCTGCGTGATTTCTCCAGTGATCTTGCCTATATTAGCCAGTCATCGAGTTAAGGGATTACATTTATCCCTTCCATCTGCAGCATCACTGCCAGAAGTGCAATAACTTTGATAAGCACTCGGGGTGCTGACAAAAGCCCGAATGGTAAGCATTGGTACTGGAAGTGGAGTCCCAGGAGACAGAACCACAGAAACCTCTGGTGAGCAGGCCTGATGGGGATATGGAGGTAAGCATCCTTGAGATCTATGGATGTTGACATGTCCCCTTTGCATATTGCTGCAATTGTTGGCCGTAGAGTCTTCATCTTGAATTTCTTATATCTTATGAATTTGTTCACAAATTTTATGTCTAGGATAGGCCAGAGATCTCCTGTTTTCTTTAGGACCAGAAAAAACTGGAGTAAATGCCAATGTTCTTTTTTTGAGACCGGAATTATGGCCCTGCTGTGTAGTAATTGGTTTAAAATTGCTCTGACTTGGTTTATGGTTTTCTTGTCCCCTATAATGTGAGACTGTATGAACCTTTCCCATCTGGGGGTTACTTTGAACTCTTTTGCGCACCCTTGTGATATGATTTCCATGACCCATTTGTCTGGCACTGATCTGGTCCAGGTTGCTGCAAACTTCTGTAGTCTTCCTCCCATCACATCCAATGCTTCCTGGACCAGTGGATTCACATTGGTGAACGCCTCTATTCAAGCCATTGGATTTGAATGTTTGCTTACTATTGTAGTTGCCTCCACGACCTCTGTTGTTCTGGTACTGCAGTTTGCAGTTGAAAAAGTTCTGTTTAAATCCAAATGAATGCCTGTCCTGTCTCTGTTGGCTTGGCCCCTTCTGTGTTTATTGCTGATGCTGCAGAATTTGTCATTTTGAAAGGAAGGCAAGGTAGCTTGTCCTTGTCGTTTCCTTTTTTGATCACAAACTCCCCTATGCCAGGGCCGAAGACGGTGTCGCCCAAAAATGGCAACTTCATAACTCTACCTTTGGACTGTTGGTCCGATTTCCACATTTTTAGCCAGATATGTCTTCTGGCTCTATTCATAGCTGCTGCTGACCTGGAGGATATTTTGAAGCTGTCAATTGTGGCATCCGCCACATATTTGGTTGCCTGTATGGCATAGTCTATAGTGGCACCGTGGACGCTAGATGTTGGGATGTCTCTTGGTGGGTGGCCTCTAGCTATCTGGGCACTGCTCTGGAGGAGTATGTGGCTGCCATGGAGACTCTTATGGCCATAGTCATCATGTCATGAACGTTTTTGAATATTTCTTCTACCCTTCTGTCCATTGGGTCTTTAAGGGTGGAGGCTGATTCAGAAGGCAAGACCATCTTGTGACTAAGAGAAGACACTTCTGAATCTACTTTGGGGAATCTGACCACACCTTCTCCTTTTGTTTGTTTAGGGGGTACCGCCTTTCAAAGGTCCCTTTCGCTCTTGTCTTGAGAGGCTCCAGTGCCTCCCATTCTTCAGCCAGGATATTGTCCAATGCTTTGCATATTGAGAAGAATGTCAAAGATTGTTTCTTTTCTCTCACTATGGGGTCTAATCTGCTGTTAGGTTGTTCCACTGGTTCGTCGATTCTTGAAGTTTCACAGACCACCCTGATGAGCTCAGGGATGAGGTCAAACGAGCACAGTCTAATCAACATGTCCTTGCACTCTTCCTCTTCCTCCCTTGAATCATCCTCTGCCCCTGACTCAGAAACATCAGATTGGATATCTGGGTCTGGGGTTCTTGTGCCCTTTGGTTTCTTGGGCTTACAGGATCCTCTGTCTGGGGATCTGGGTTTCTTGTCCATCCCCAGAGCCTCAATCTTGTCCAACAGCCTTTGGAAGAGTTCTACCACAATGTGATGGAAAGAGGAGGAGGCACTGTCATTGATGGGTTCCTCCTCCTCCGCAGATTCCCCAGTAAGAGTTATTCCCTGTGACTCCAAATCCACCATGCAGAGGGAGCATAACTCCCTAATTTCTTTGTCCAGCAGGGTATTGGGGCACTTTCTGCACACCCTCTTAATTTTCCTTAGTCTTGCCATTGAATAATCTTTGAAATTCTGCAAGACACGAATTTAAGCATCTTGTTTAATCCTGCAGTGAGCTCTCTACTGGATAAAGGACACAAAGCAATGAGCCACAAAGGCCAGTGCACTCATAACTCTGATTAAAAACATTTTTATTATTTGGCCCCTCTTGTGCTTTGAGCACTCAACTAGTTAACTGCCACGTGGTGGGCCTCAAAAGGACAGTACATTCATGATCCTGTGGTCTAGCAAGGAGTCAGATTCATCCCTCTATTTGTCTGATTTGTCCCTTTAATCTGACCCACTTCATTTCCCCTTTAAAATAAAATTGGTACATTGCCCCTTTAAGACACTCTCCTTGCGTCCACCATCTTAGGAGATGAGTTTCCTGGTGGCTGCCACCATCTTTGAAGAGGAGCTGGCTATAGGAAAACAAATGGGACTGCTTTGGAAACTGGAAGCCTCTTGAGAAGTGTGATTAGGCTTCCAAAATGGCAGTGCCACTCCCTGGATAGTAAAATCTTCTCATGGCATGAAAAATAAATGCCGGGAAGTTGCGCTGCAGCTGAAGGCACCACCAGGAAAGGGAGAGGTTCCTGCCTGCATCGGGAGAGTAGACACTCAGACAGAGTGCCCCTGCGCCTCTCAGGAATGCGCTCATAGGGGGATCACCCGGAAAGAAGGCTCCGGATGCCAAGATCCATCCAGTGAAGGAGGCAGGTAAGAGGCAGCAGCTGCAGTGGGGGGGGGATCTCCTGCAAGCTGAAGGGGTATAGACCAATATTTAATTCACTTCTCGCGGCTGAACAAGGTAAACTGCAAGGTAAATGTGGGAGCGAAGCGCCCCACTAGGAGACCACAGTGCACATAATGTTGTCTACTACCACTGGTTGAACAAGGTAAACATAGTATTGGGCAGGGCGCTGGGGAAGCAACAAGGAGGACTGCCTCATCCAGTCTTGCCAGAAAAGTGCCCATTCCCCTTCCTCAGCAGAACAAGGTAAACTGAGGGGGGGGGGGGGAATTTTCATATCCCAAGCAAGTCTTGCATTTGAAATTAAGTTCCCCAAACCAAGTAAAATGCAGAGTCCTGACTGGATCTGACACCACGACAGCTAGACTATCAAAGAAATCCATTGAATTATCAACCCAATCAAGGCTGCATGGGGTGTTTTTAAATGGAGAAACTTGCACACAAAGATCACCAAAAATGAGAGGGAGGTTATGGCAAATGCTCTAAACAGCAAAACGTTCTTACCTTACTAATTTGGCACAGAACCAAAAAATCTGTGACCAGCCTGGCAAGATGCACAAAAAGAACTGAGGATTGTGGGAGCAGAGAGGGAGGAAAGAGAGACTGTATTTCGAAATTTGGAATTCTTCTGTGCATCAGCCTATGACGAGAGCTCAGGATAATTCATGAGTTGTGACTGAGTGCTGTAAAAAGGTGCGATAGATAATTCCACTTCAAGCTCCATTTTTTTAATGCTGAAGTCTGTGGCAGAATCACAGAACTCTCAGCCACTTACAGGAAAAGTTGCTTTGATTTCTGTTTGCCTGATGGACATTCTTAAAGCAGCAGTATTTGTTAGCAAACATACCATTTTTTTCAGCCATGATGTTTGTTTGGCAGAAGTATCAAGATACACATTTTTCTTTTCATTTTCTTTCATTCTTGAAACAAGATATAAGATTTTGAAGACCTACACCCCATGCCATGCCCCCCATGAGAAAATTAAATATATTGGTACAGTGGTGTGCTGTTTGCCATCAGAAACATATGATAGCACCGTCCCAATACATCTACAGTACAAATCTAGCATGTACATTCAACAGGTAACCTCAGCTGAAGAGATTTTTAAAAATTGTGAGTGGAGGCCATTCTTAATTACATGAGTCATTAATTACAAAGTTAGCAGTAAAAGCTGTTTTAATCTTATCTGAGAGAACTAAAAATACACTGAGCAGGAATCTTAGGATGTTAGAAAGAAATTTTTCAGAAAAAAACTATATTTTATTTACTTTATTACAATCTCGGATTACACCACTTGAGTTCAGAGCTCTTTGCGTAGGTTCCACGTCAAGTTCACAATACATAAATTGTAGCACAAAATTACACAGGACTGGAAGAGGGAATTAGATAATGGAGCAAACAAGGCAAATCAAGATGGGGGGGGCGGGGGCCAAATAATAGATTTACAGGTAGTTAGATGCCTGGTGGTGAGTACCAGTCAGTTGTCTGTGGTGACAGGTTCGTAGAGAGAAGTTAAGTGCAGGGTAGGGAGGGGAGGAGCCCCAGGTGCCAAGACAGCAGGCGATATAGTGAGAATTAAGCAGGGAAAAGTGGAGGAGGGGGCGAGTGAAGGTAGGTGGTGAGGGTGAAGGGGGGAGAGGAGGCAAGAGTAGAATAAGGCTGCTGGTGAGGGTGATGGGAGAGGAGGCAAGGAGGAAGGAGCAGACTCAAGGAAGGTAGGGAGCAAGGGTAGGAAGTGAGAGGTTGGGAGTTGAGGGGAAGGCTCAGGAAGGAGCAGGGGGTTAGAGTAGGAGGTGATTGGGTTGGGAAGAGGGGACAGGGCTCAAGGAGGAGGGGGAAGGGAGAGGGGGCACCAAGAGGGCATCAGTGTCGGAGGAGGGGAGGTGAAACTAAGAGTGACAGTCACAGCGGGCATCATTTAACAATTGCCATTTAAGGTGGACTTTGAAAGCATCCAATGTACGCTGCCGCACTAGATCTTCCTGGAGAGAGGTGAACCAGTGCAGGGCACGGTGTGCGAAAGACCTTTGACCTTGGGAACTGCGGCATTTCGGCGTCAGGAAGGACTGGTGCTCAGAACTGCGCATGTGTCGTGGATTAATACAAAGCACCAGGAGTTGACTAACCCCGGGCGGGAGGGTCCCAAGGATGGTCTTTTTTGCCAGGAGGCAGGCTTGGAATTTTAGTCGGGCATATAGAGGGAGCCAATGCACATTGGTATACAAATCGCAGGTATGAGTCAGCCTAGGTGCCCCAAAGGTTAGTTGGCAAGCTTTGCTTAACGCAGTTTTGAAGCTCTGGAGGGCTGTATCAGTGGCTGAGCCATGTATAGGTAGGCTGTAGTCAATAAGGGAACCCACAGAGCTGTGAACTGCTATTTTAAGGTCTTCAGGGGTCAGGCTGTGCTTGTGATGATAAAGCAGCCCAATATGTTTGTTGATTGCTTTGGCGGTGTTATCAATGTGGGCAGTGTAGGACAACAGCTTGTCAATAGTGATCCCAAGGTATTTAAAATGTTGAACCATTTCCAGGGAGGCCCCAGCAACATTACATATTGATAAAGGGTAGTTACAATGCCTGTTATGGGGGCTGGCGAACAGCATGGTCTTAGTTTTTTTATAGTTCATAATTAGCTTATGATCTATGAACCATTTCTCAAGACAGGTGAAATCACTTTGAAGTTGATGCTCTAGTTCAACAGGATTTGAGCCATGTGTGAAGGTGACTGCATCATCGGCACAGAGTAAGATGCAGCACTGGCTGGCTTGAGGGAGACTATTCAGGAATAAGCTGAATAGGAGGGGACCCAGTATAGACCCCTGCGGGACACCAGAGCATACAAGTCTGCTATCCGAGAGGGTTGAACCGATTTTAACTTGCTGGGATCTACGGTCCAGGTAGCTGCAGAACCACAAAACTGCCTTTGGACCCAGGCCTGTTGAGCTAAGTTGCTCAGTTAGGAGAGCATGGTTTACAGTATCGAATGCCTTAGTCAAGTCAATAAAGATTGCTCTGGTGAGTTGTCCATGATCAAGTGTTTTGTGGATGTTTCCCATGAGTTCTAGAAGAGCTGTGATGGTGCTGTGCCCAGCCCCAAAGCCATGCTGCTCAGGACAGAGGAGTTTGTACTTGTGTAAGTATTCAACCAGTTGATCCGCAACTATTCGTTCGAGGGCCTTAGATAGAGGTGGTAGCAAGGAGATGGGTCTGAGTTTTCAGTAAGAGCCCGGTTCCCACTCTTATGCAGGGGAGTGACTATCGCAGCTTTCCATTTATGAGGGAATACAACTAGTCAAAGTGACAGGTTGAAGATGTGGGTGAGTGGAGCCAGGATTTCTTCCAGGGAGAGAGAGATTAGATTCAGGTCAAGGGTGTCCCCACTGAATCTCCCCTTACCAAGTACCTTCTGAAGGTATTTCCTAGCATCCCCAATTGAGATGGTTTTGAACCAAAAGAGGGGATGTGCGCAGGTGAAAGAGATCAGGGGGGAGGACATGGCTGAGGTCCGTAAAGGCAAGATTAAAGGTGTCGGCTATGGTTTTTGGGTCAATAAGGGAGCCATTTATGCATTTATGATGACATTTTTTGCCAATTAACAAATGTTTCAGGGCTTGATCTGGCTTTTTCATTTTTTGCACCAATATCTTCCCTCAAAATATATAATATTGCTTCATATAGTAGACAGACCTATTTTAATCTTTACTTAATGGTGCCAAATAGTTTTACAAATCGCCATTTCAAAAAATAAATATTTTTGGGCAACAATGATGATTGGCAGGGCCAGCCCACTGCTGGTTTCATCTCTGTGAAGCCAGTACCTTTACCTTCTCAACCTTGTTTGTTTTATGTTTTGCATTTATTTTTTCCCCATTTACTGGGCTTATCTTTTGTTCCAACCATCTGCCTTGCTTCTGTTGGCATGGGCCACCTCATGTTCTGGATCCCCTTAGCTCTAGTACTCAGACCACTTAGGCTTTTCAACTGGGGTGGGGTTCCCCTTTTGGCTTGGCCAGGGCCCAATCAGAGTGGGTCAGTAGATAACACTGAGTGCTCAGTGCTGGGGGCAGGCATTCTATGTGCCAGTTAAGCATGGGCAGAGCCAGGCCCTTGCTTCATTGAACATGGAACAAATGTATAGAATAACAAAAGAGCCCCAGGGCAAATGCTCCAGGGCATGGGTTATCCCAGAGGATATTGGCCATATAGTAAGATTTTAAAGAAAACACAAATTGCACATACCTCAATAATGCAAAGCATCATGGAAAGCATGTGCAAATTCCCATTAATTAATTTGGACTGGCTCAACTTTAAGCAGAATTGCATGGTGCCAAAAGGCCTCACAACACAATCAGCAAAGGCTGAGAACATCAGACACAGACACATGTTTCATCCTCATTTGGAGTCATCAGTGTGCCATATCTGTATCTCAGCCCAGAGAGAGGGAGCCAGCCACCTTATAGGGGATCTTATTTGTTTGGGTTATGGGTAGCCCAAAGTAGAGAAAAAGAGAGAGAGAGAGAGAGAGAGAGAGAGAGAGAGAGAGAGAGAACAACCAAAGAGCCCCAGGGCAAATGCTCTGGGGCATGGGTTATCCCGGAGGATATTGTCCATACAGCCAAATTTTAAAGAAAACACAGATTGCACATACCCCAATAATGCAAAGCATCATGGAAAGCATATGCAAATTCCCATGAATTAATTTGGACTGGCTCAACTTTAAGCAGAATTGCATGGTGCCAAAAGGCCTCACAATACAATCAGCAAAGGCTGAGAACAGCAGACGCAGACATGTGTTTCGTCCTCATTTGGACTCATCAGTGTGCCATATCTGTATCTCAGCCCAGAAAGAGGGAGCCAGCCACCCTATAGGGGTATAGAATGTTGACCAGAATGTGTAACCAGCCTCACCGGCATGGTGACTGGTGCAGCCATGTAACTGAAGGGGAATGTCTGAGTCATTAGGCTTTCAGGTGAATGTTGCCTACTAAAAGATCGAGCTATGCAGTGAAGTAAAACCTGCTACAAGCATAGGTCTGAAAATAGTAGCTGTTCTAGTGTAAGCTGAGCATTTAAGGGGACCATTTTACATTTTTCAAGGAAAGTGTAGCCCTTGACAAAGTCACTACTGCCTTGAAACAAACTCTCGTCAGAGCCACAACAGCTGCTAATGCCTTAATATGATGAAAGATGTATTTATTTCAAAGGTTTTACGAAGAAAGACATACTGAGCTAGTAACAGCTGTGTCCTGGGGGAAGAGGAAAAGATAACAGATATAAAAATACAGAATATAAAGTTAATATAAATTGAATAAATGTAACAAAGATAAAGAGGACAAGTATGTCTTAAGCATAAATTGACAAAAATAAGTTACCAAGCAAAAAGTTGTGGAACTGACCAAAGAATAAAAATAGCAACTTATCAAAATAAAAACTTGGGGAATGGCTGATGCGGAAGGACAGTTATAGAATTAATGTGTGACTTAGTTGTATTACTGTGATGTAAAATCTTCCACTGGTCAGGCTGCCTTCTCTTTCTGCTTTCCTAAACTTTAGAACTCTTGCCCCTAACCATTCATTCTGCCTCTTCCAAACATTCTCTCTCCTCTCTGCTTCATGACCACACCGCTACCTCCTGTGCCTGTCCTTAAGTCATAGTCTTTCCCCACTCCTCGGTTTACCTAATTCCTTCTTTCTCCATGACCACATCATTTCCTCCTGTGCCTGTCCTTAAGTCATAGTCTTTCCCCACTCCTCGGTTTACCTAATTCCTTCTTTCTCCGTGACCACATTGCTTCCTCCTGTACCTGTCCTTAAGTCATAGTCTTTCCCCACTCCTCAGTTTACCTATTTCCTTCTTTCTCCATGACCAAATCGCTTCCTCCTGTGGCTGCCCTTAAGTCATAGCCCTTCCACGCACCTCAGTTTACCACCTTCCCTCTTTCTCCTCCTCCTTACCCCTCCACACACCTCACCAACCCTTCTTCCTCTCTTCTTCCTCCCTCACTTGTCTGCACTTTTCCTTCTTCTCCCACTATCTGCGCTCCTTCTTCCAGCGCCTTATCCTCTGGTGCACTCACCATTGAAAAGAACTATTGCTTGTGCCCATGGGACAGATTCTCTGCTGTGTCCTTGTAAACATTTGCATATAGGTAATTTGACCTGTCTGATGAACCTCATTCATGTTCATTTTGTACTGTTTATTTTATATCTCTGTATGATGTTTTATTGTGTAAGTTATTGTTCTATGTTTTTCTTGAATCTCTCATCCCCCTCCCCGGATATATCTGAAAATGAGCTGTTTTTCATCTCGATATGCGTTTCCTGGTGAAACCTTTGAAATAAGGTCAGGCTATGCCCATCTCACTGCCCCAATTCTCCACATCTTCAATCTTTCCATTACATCTGCTGCTGTGCCGTCCTGCTGGAAATCAGCAAATATCCTCCCTCTATTTAAATCTGGTGACCCATGTGATGTAAACAACTATAGGCCTATCTCCATATTGCCTATCCTTTCTAAAGTTCTCGAAAAACTGATCCATATTCAGTTAAAATCTCACTTGGAAACCTTCTCTCTCATTAACCCAGCTCAATCTGGCTTCCAGGCTAATCATAGCACAATCACTGCACTAGCAAAAGTAACCAATGATTGGATCTCTCAAGCATAGATGCTAAGAAGATAACTGGTGCAGTCTTTTGGACCTCAGCAAAGCTTTTGATACTGTTGATCACAAACTATTAGTCAATTGCCTTGCAAAGTTGGGTGCCACATACCATACCACCCAGTGGTTCTCTAGCTACCTAACTGGAAGATTCCAAGAGTAAAGGCGGAAGGCTTTTTTTGCTGCCTTGCCAGTTGCAAGAGGAGTCCCCAAGGATCCATCTTAGGCCCTATCTTGTTTTCTCTGTACATCAATGACTTAGATGCTAACATATCGTCCAATCTGCACTTTTGCAGATGATACTGTGTTGTGTGTACTTCTGGCTCATCGTTATCTGAAGTCCAAGGGAGTGCTTCAAGCAGACTTCGCACAACTTGAGCATAATTTAATAAAGGCAAAGTTTCTGCTCAATGCCAAGAAGACTAAAGCGATGATATTCTCCCGCAGTGCTGTCTCAGGCCCCCCCAATACTCTTGCCCAAGACTTCATTGTCACCACGCTAAACGAGCCTCTGGAAGTTGTAACCAAATTTAAATTTCTAGGTATCTGGATCGACAATAAATTATCTTTGAGTGACCACATCGAAGATGTCTCTAGAAGGTTAAAAGCAAGGTTAGGTTTCTTCTACAGAAATAGGCCCCTTTTCCCCCTTGAAACTTCGAAACAAGCTTGTGAGGCCACTATTCTCCCCTACTCGACTGTGGCAATGTAATCTATTCCTCCACCACTCTTGCAAATCTAAGTAAACTGGACATCCTTTATCACCGTCGTTACGTTCATTACCAACTCCCTACCGCTTCGCACCACTGTGACTTATATGCAGCTGTTGGTTGACATCCCTTACTACTAGACGCCTGCTCCATGCTGGCTATGGACTCTTAAACTGCTCCTGCAGAAATTGCCAACTATCTCTCTTCCCATATTAGTATCTCACATGGTGCATACTGGGTTAAGGAAATCTGACTTTATTATGCTTGACATACCAAGGCACGGACTTCCTTTGGTAAACGTGCTATTGCATATTCCCTTCCTCCATTTGGAACCAATTACAAACCTGACTGAAACCAACTAGCACAGTTTCAATAAACTTTACAAATCGCTAAGTTCAGCCAAAATAAAAGACGCCTGTAACTGTCATTAAGTCTCTTCCTTCCCCATGTGTGCCATATTTATCCACTGGTAAGGTATAATTGATTTGTCATATTAACTGCTTTCCCTTCCCCTTCTACTCCTGGCTTTATCTTTGCTTACGATCCACTGCTACTCTATCAAATCTCTCCTCCCTCCCATATCAGTTGTAGACTGTTGTTTGTCCTAGCTGCAAAATACTGTATATTTGATTTGATTTGATTTGATTAAATCAAATCACACCAGTCATCATGTTTCATTTATCAGTATGCGACCTATAAGTCGCTTCCCTGTCTCATATCAATGTTTACCACCTGAGGTTACCCTATGTGGTACCCTTGTATGTATATCCAGCCTGCATCATGTAACGTGTATTTCATGTATATGCTGTTATTACCTATCTGTGTTTGTACTTTAAGTGTTTATGTCACAGGACCTCCTTGTGAATGAGCTTGCTCAATGGAGTTTTCCTGCAATAAACTTGAACTTGAACTTGAACTAAATAAATGCTGTACATAAATAATGTCAAAATCCCACATTTACACCACAGTAGTAGAAAAAAAACAAGATCATAAACTTCAAGGTAATGTAGTGAAAATTGTTTTTGGTTCTGGACAGACACACCCCCTTGAAAATGTGCACAACACACATGTGAGATGCAGTGGCAAGCTAGAGGGGAGGCTGGGGGGGCCGTCGCCCCTCCTGGCTGCCCGTCTGAGTAGTGGTGCCCCGCCACCATCTTTATTCACTGTTTAGTGCCCATTGTGGAGCCCTGAGCACACAGATAGGTTGTGAGTGTCATTAGTAGGATAGAGCAGCTACAATATTTCATGTTCGGTGAGGTCCTGCTTTTACGCATTTTTCCAGTGTATTTAATAGAATCAGCACAGGTAAAATGCAGAGTCTAATTGTTACTGGTGTCCTGCTTTTATACAGTTTTACAATGTAGTTACCCAGGATAGGTCGGTTAACAATAGAAACATCGAAGTTGACGGCAGATAAGGACCACAAGGCCCATCCAGTCTGCCCATTTCTTTTTCTACCTTATAAATGTGCCATTGTCCTTTGCTGTCAGTGGCCTATCTATTCATACTCATCTGTATTGTTTCCTTATGCCTATCTCATGCCTGTTTAAGCCCTGCACTGTATTCATAGCCACCACTTCCTGAGGTAGGCCGTTCCATGCATCCACCACCCTTTCTGTGAAAAAGAACTTCCTCACATTACCCCTTAATCGGCCTCCCTCTAATCTCATGCTGTGTCCTCTTGTCCTGCTATTTTTCTTATATTGAAACATGTTAGACTCTTTCACCTTGTTAATGCCCTTAAGGTGTTTGAATGTTTCGATCATATCACCTCTCTCCCTCCTTTGCTATAGGGTATACATATTGAACTCCATTAATCTGTTCTCATATGTCTTCCGATGCAGTCCCTGAACCATTTTGGCTGCCCTTCTCTGGACTGCCTCAATTTGGTTAATTTCCTTGTGAAGGTGTGGCCTCCAGTACTGCACACAGTACTCCAGATGGGGCCTAACCAGTGTCTTGTAAAGAGGGATTATTACCTCCCTCTTATGACTTGTGATACCCCTACTAATACACCCTAACATCCCCCTAGCCTTACCTACTGCTTTAGAAGTCTGCTTGGATGATTTCAGGTCATCGGTGATGATAATACCTAAGTCTCTTTCTTCCTTTGTGACTGCCAGCAACTCACCTCACAGCCTATCGGTGGCTTCAGGGTTTCTCTTCCCTATGTGCAAGATCTTGCACTTCTTTGCATTAAATCCCAGTTGCCACTCTTCTGACCATTTTGCTAGTTTATCCAGATCTCTTCTTATTCTGCCCACCCCATCTGGACCATCTACTCTGTTGCAGATCTTGGTGTCATCTGCAAACAGTCAAGCCTTATCCTCTAGTCCATCTGCAATGTCACTGTAACATGCAGGATCTCATTTTCAGTGAGGTCCTGATTTCACTTATTCTAACACTAACAGTTCTGGGATGCCCTAAATGAGTTGGTTCCATCACAGCCTGTATGTTTTCAGTGACCAGATATTGTATCTCCCTTTGGCCAGCAGGGGGATGTGAATTGTGCTGAGTGCATGTTTTAGTGCCTCATTTTTGCTTTGTGGGGGGGGGATTATATTAAAACATGCTTGGGGCACTCACACTTTGCTCCAAACATGTTTGAGTATAGCAAATTCGGTGAACTGTGCTAATTTACACTAAGGAAAGGGACTTTGCAAGGGGGCAGCCTGATACCATTTAATATAGGGCCATTACCCTGTGTAGTTCTGGTTTCCAGTTCTAGGTTTGGCTACCTATTTCTGTTTCAAGATTTTAGCCATTGAATTAATTGCTTTTAGCCACTGACTGCTATGCCAGCAACCTGGGTTCAAGAATGGACCTGGGTCGCTTTGGGACTGGCCTGGGAGGGGGAATGCCCATCTGTAGGATAGGGAGAGGAATCCAGGTAGCAGCACCATGGGACAGCATGGGAAGGGACCCCACACCTGGATGCCTAAGGTGTCTCCATGGAGGCCAAGTACACACATCTGGGCCCATTAGGGGAGAAAATAGGAGGAAAATTCCTCTGACTATAGGACAGTGATGGCCTGCCCTGTAGCAGGCCCCACACTGATGACTATGCACCTCTGATCCAAGGTCCTGTGACAGGACCACCAGAAAAGGTAAGTCCCAGAGAAGGTGGGTTTGGGACTGGGAAGACTGGCCCAGATGGGGGCAAGTCAGGAAGCTTTATACCATGGATGCAGTGAGGCGACATGCCACTCATTGTGGTTGTGTACTGCATGCTGGTGAACGGTAAGGGACTGCCTGCATGGAGGTGCTATTCTGAGAAGCAATGCATGAGCACAGTGGGGTGATATGGTACCCATCAAAGTGGTGTATTGTGTGGGGGTTAAATGTGAGATACTGCCTGCACTGTGGAGTGATGCTCAGAAACACTGTATGAACAAAGTGAGGGACTGCTTGCATGGAGGAACAATGTTTAGAAGCACTGCATGAGTTACAGTTGTGTTCTATGTGCCGGTGAATGGTGAAGGATTGCATGCACTGTGCAGTGATGCTCAGAAGCACTGTATGAACACTCTGACGTCACAGTGGTGTACTTCTTGCTGGTGAAACATGAGGGCATTCCTGCATAATGGAGTAATGTCAGAAGCACCGCGTGAACACAGTGGGGTGACATGGCACCCATCAAAGTGGTGTACTGCATGCTGGTGAACGGTAAGGGATTGCCTGCCCTGTGGAGTTATGCTCAGAAGCACAGATTGAACACAGTGGGATGACATGGCACAAATCATGGTAGTGTACTGTGTGCTGGTGAAAGGTGAGGGAGTGCATGCTTTGTGGAGCGATGCTCAGAAGCACCGCACGAACACTATGGAGCGACATGGCACCCATCACAGTGGTGTAATGCAGACCAGTGAATGGATAGGGATTGCCTGCACTGAGTAGCGATTCTGAGAAGCACTGCATGAACACAGTGGGGCATCATGGCACCCAACCCTGTTGCGGATTGTGTGCAGCTGAAAGGAAGTGACTGCCTATACTGGGGAGCAATGCTCAGAAGCAATACATGAACACAGAGGGGTGACATGGCACCATAAGAGCTGCATACTGCATGCTGGTGAAAGGTGAGGGACTGCCTGCACTGGGGAGCAATGGTCTGAAGCACTGCATGAACACAATTGCGTGACCTGGCACCCATTATTTATTTTATTTTTGTTTTAGTCTTTGGTAACCAGATAAGGCCCATTAGGCACAAGTGCCTGTTTCCAGGGGCGACCTGGAAGCACTGGGTGGTTAAGTGACGTGCACAGAGTCGCACAGTATGCAAGTGGAGGTTGTGAGAATTAAACCTAAGTCTGGTCTGCTGGATATACCAAGCGCATTCTCAGCTCACTACTCTAACCTCTAGGCTATACTGCCGGCCTATTATGGTGGTGTACTGTGTGCTGATGAAAGGTGAGGGACTGCCTGCACAGGGAATGATACTCAGAAGCACAGCCTGAACACAGTGGGGTGACATGGCACCAGTGACAGTGGTGTACTGCATGCTGGTGAAAGAAGAGGGACTGCCTGCACTAGGGAGCGATGCTCAGAAGCCCTGTATGGACACAGTGGTGTAACATGGCACCCAGCATGCTTGTATACTGTGTGTTGGTGAAAGGTAAGGGACTGCCTGCACTGGGGACTAATGTTCAGGAGCACTGCTTAAACACAGTTGGGTGACATGGCACCCAGTCAAAGATGGAGTGATCAGCTTGAGATAAATGTTGTCCCACTGTTTTTTCAGTCTTCTTCATTTTTTTAACTCATATACTCATTTATTGGTTCACTTGGATGATAATTCCATTGATATATGCTACAATAATGCAAAGTCTGGAGGAACAGCTGTTGATAATTAATACAGTCATGTCACTAAAGTCATTTGCTCAGATGCAACAAAGCATAGAAGTCCAATTAAGGAGACTATAAATAATACTTCTGAGTAAACTCAGTATAGAAGGAAGTTTTCTTCATTTTAATATCATGTCTGTGCTCCTGCTTCCTTCTTGTTTCAGGTACAACACACGGACAGATGTTGGTCTTACATATTTTTAATATGCTTATATATAGGATGGTGCTGTCTAATTTATTGAACTATGCTTGTTAGAGGTTTGATTTTAACTGGTGGGTGAGGAGTTCATAGACTGTAATTTCATACAGCAGACCTGCTGTTTTTAGTACACACACACACACGCACGCATGCAGACACACACACACACACACACACACACACACACACAGACACTCTCTCCCCAACTTACTTTCAGAAAGACATTTAAAGAGCAGGTGTTTACTTCTAAGAAATAGACAAATTATTATTTTATCTATTTCTCTACTTTTGTAACAAAATATGTGTTAGTGCAGTGCAGTGAAACAAGTAGGTTTTCACACTGTTAGTAAAAAAGAATTCAATAGAATTCTGGTACTGTTATGTCAGAAACTGCCAGCTAGTTAAGAGCCCAATGTATTTCAATGAGAAACTAAATATATTTCTCTTATCTTTTTCCAAATTGGATACTTTTGTCAGTAACAGACGTTACCCTTTATATGTTTGCACTACTGTGGTCCATCTGTATGACTTTACATTTTTTTAACAATAATTAGCTTTTCTTTCTTCTTCCCAAGCAAAATCTGGCTATGAAGAAAATGTCATATGCTAAATTATAACAAAAGATCACAGGTTATCAAAGTTACATATTTCCATTAAATATACAGTGTTTTGGTGGTAGACAGTATTATTTCCCCATAAAAGTCTAAAAACAGATTTGCAGTTTCCCTTTGAAATACACTGCCAACCTTGCCAGTAAACAGTTTCTGACTTCATAATACAAAGATCCCATTGTATTCTTTTTTCACTAGCAGTTGGCAAAATAAAAATAAAATGATGAAAAAGTAAGTAAAGAAACAAAAAATAGCAAACTGAATGACTGTAGAGGCAGGAAAACCTTCATTCTTTAAGGTATGCATCCTTATTAAGCACTCAAGGGCCAGATAGTCAACATTTTGCCCAGGGCTAAATTAGCACTGCTTGGCATGCTAAATTAGCCCAGAACCAGTAGCCCACTATATTCAAAAGGGATAGCCCTGGTGCTAAACTTTCTGAATACAGCATGCTAAGGAAGCCGAGCAAACTACTCCATTCACTAAAAATATCACCCACCGCTTAATCTGGTTCAAGGTCAGTTGACATTCACCTGTATCCCCACTCCCTCAGGTCATGCCTGAAAACAGGCAGAATTTGTTTAGTGCACTTACCCGGTCAACAAAAACTAACTAACTAACTAAATACATAAATAAATAAACTGGGCTGGGAGTGCAGTGCAAAAATAGCCCAGGAAATAAGACAGCTCTGAATATAGCAACCAGGAAGTGCAAATCACAACAGCAGCCCAGTGCACAGTGACATGAAGGAAGGTAGAGGTGAACTATGTGGCTAATGTGTGTGCTAGCAAATGAGTAGAATCATTAAAGCTGCAAGCACCAGCGCATGTGAAATTCAGCAGAAATGTACCATGTTTCTGAAACATTTGCTCATTGCAAACAAATTTGCGCAGGTTTTTCACAGAGCTAAGTCATTTGCATGGCGCTATCACGTTTGCCCCAGCAAAAATTTGCTATATTCAAAAGTGACATGCAAATGAGCCTACTTAGGCAATCTGTGGGCAAACATCCACGAGTAGCAGCTCATTATGTCCTGATTTGCATGCAATTTGCCCAGCGCTATTGCAGAGTCCCACAGCTCCACCTGTAGGTCAGCCTGTCAGTACAAGGGCTGGCTGGATCTGCCCACAGCTTCACCTGTAGGTCAGTCTGGAAGTACATGGTAGTAGCTGCAGGCTACATTTGTACAGAACTGCATACAATATTGTGCCCCAGGGAACTACACAGCACAGGCATAGGCGGTGATGCTGCATGCAATAGTCAAACTGCAGGTTCTGCTACATGCACAGCAGACACTACAGTAACAAGGGGGCCAGTAGTGTGAGAGACACAGCAATGCCTATGGTATGTAGGGCATCAATGATTGCTGCACTTTACACAGGCCAATCTTACAGGTGTGTACTGACAGTGGGCATTACATTATGCTGTTGTGCGACCCACAGACACTGCACCACTGGCATGGGATACTCACAGTGACATATATATATACATGGCTGGCTATGTGTGCTATGGTGTCTGTACAGATGTGCGGTATGTGCAGCACATGCCATCAGACAGGCACACAGGTGTTGGGATATTCCCTACACTGGACAATTTGCACTGCGTGGATTTTCCCAGTCTTGTGGCAGTATCCAGTGTGTGGTGCAGACTGGCTACCTGTATACCCTCCCCTCAACACCCTCCATGCTCCCAGTGCTGCATGTGTGTGCTGAATTCTGTTGGTGTCCACTGAAGGGTGGTCTGCAGGAGTGTGTACTGTATGGACACACTGCCATGGTGTTCACTGGGTGCTGGGTCACCAACTAATGCCTGGCATGGTTGGGACCGATGGCAGATGATGGCAACATAGGAGGTGCCATTCGTGTGCAGCATGTTTCTTCCATGTCTGATTTCTTTCTATGTTTAATATTTACTGGTTAAGGTTGTGCAAAGCCGCACAAAGCCACAAAGTTGCGCAAAGCTGATTTGCCCAGAGTTGACTACCTTTGCCTTGGCAGTAATTTGCACCATGCAAAGTGTCGCGCTAAGTCATGCAAAAACACTTTGCATGGCGCTAATGCACTGAATATAGCATTGTACCTGTATTCACATACACATCCCTTCATTTTGCCGCTTGCATACATTATACTTTTGCCCGGCGCTAAAGCAGTTTGCCCGCACTATTTGGTCTTTTGAATACAACGGACCCACACAAACATGACGCAAACAGTTTACGCCCAGCGCAAAGTTTTGAATATCTGGCCCTTGCTCTTTAATATCAGATAATTTACTGCTGGAACATTCCATTCTATGACATTTGACCCATTCCCTCCTATGGATTTCAGGGATATTTCCTTATCTCTTTCATTGTATTTCTTAACTAATTGCTCCTTTAATCTGTCACATTGATGTGTTAAAGTTTTTTTTTTCTGTCTAATATTGCTCTAGGTTCTTAAAATACAGCTCTTGTAACACATAAAATGAGTATCTCCTCTTCATGAACCAGTTTAGCTCTACCTGGCAGGCTACAGAGAGACAGCGAGGGAGAGAGAGGGAGAGGGAGAGAGAGAGAGAGAGCAATTAAATAAGAGTCCAGATGTAGTGCAGGCAGGCTGACAGGAAATGAAGAAGGCAGACAGAAACAGACCACAGCTTTAAATGAGATAACCTGGACCGAAGCAGTGATGTATGTCCACTCCAAAGCACTCAAAGGAAGAACACAGTCATCTTTTCCTGTCAGCCCTCTCACTCTCTCTCTCTGTCCTAGTAATCCTAAAATGCATGCAGGGCTCTGCCCATGCAGCAGTAAAAATTCTAGATCTGCCTCTGCTGAAACTTGTGATGTCGTTGGGATTTAGGTGGTGTGCGATGTCTCCACCTAGGGAGATCCTTTTGAGTGAAGCTGCTAGGGTGTTTCCCAACAGGAAATTAATGTGTGCCCCCCCCATGGTTACATGGGATCTAAATGGCATATAACACAATGCCCCCTATTAAATAATAACCAAAAGCATGCAATACAGTGAACACAATGCAGCACAGTAATGGGAAATGTGGCAGTAACTATGGTACAAAGAATAATGAAGGGCTTTATTAGGCAGAACAGAGACAGGCTGTAGGAGAGGGAAGGGTAAGGTAAGGCAAAATAAATGACAATAGCAATCCCTAATACAAATTCCCACCACTCTACAACAGTCAAAATCCCACAGTCCCTCTGCTGGTGCACTAGATATTCCCTGTCTCTAAAAGAAACTCCCACAGTCTATTTTGTGTATACACACCTGTGACAGGTTGCAGGCCTTATATGGTGCAATGGGGTACCAGCAGGGAATGTTTGCAATTGGCATCCCAGAAAAATATTTAAACACCAATACAGTTCTTAGTCACTCGCTGTCACATGTAAACATTCAGGCTGTCCTGCTGGGCATTTGCTAAGTTTGCAAAAATGTACTATCCATCTACTGTATGGCTCTAGCTATCACACAGAGCTGCAGGGCTAGGGACCCTGTTTAGTACTCGTGACTGGTTTCAGTTAGCTGTTGCAGTCACTCTAGAGCATCCTCTTCCAACACCCCCATGGTAGGGTAGAGTGCAAGCCATGTAAAAAGGCTTCCAGTGGTCATATCCCTTGGTCATCCTCTATACCCCACAGTGGGCCTTGTCTTCACCTACCCAAGGGCATGCAGTCACTCAGGACTGTGGTGTTGAGGCCTTCTACCAGGACAAAACCCAGCACTAGGATCTGCTGAGAGAGGCATCAGACCTTCTTCTCAGAAATAGTGCTTAAGCAAGGCAGCCCCTGCTCCAAGTACTGAAGTTCTGAGCCGACCCTTTGGTTCCAGGCTTTGAATCTGTTTTCTGAAAATACCAGGCAGGGATTTACTACAGTAGCTTACCAAAACAGCTAAGCTGCAGAAAGTATGTTCGTACTCTCCTTTGGGTCAGGCAGATCCGGAAGGTCAGGCTGAGCTACAGTTCGCTGCACCCTGCAAACATCCTGCTTCACCATTACCACCGTCGATCAATTTTATGGTTTGATAAAATATCTTTACTGGTTTAAAAAGAGTAAGTGTTAAAATGCAAATATTGCACAACTAGGCCATAGGACATGGCCGAATGTACAAATACCACATGTACTTCTCATTTTATGATATTAATGCTTCATTTCTTTAAAGAAGTCAGGAACTTGACAAGTCTTTTCAATACCTCATCGTCTTTTGTGTTGAACAGAGTACTAATCAGTTGATCTGAGGGAAGACTGAGGGTAGCCAAAACAGGACCTAGCCAAAATGTTCTTTGCAGCTCATATAGTGGACAAAATTGTACAATATGTTTTAAATCATCCTCAAGATTTCTAAGACAGTTGCAATAAGAGGAAAACACTCCAGGTCTTTTTTTGCCTAAGTATATATAGTTTGCTACATATAGTTCCATCTTATATCTCATCAATATTCTGTGTTCTGCCAGATTAGTCAGAGTTAGCAGATAGTATTCCAAGCCTTTTTCTGTTTTTAATTTTTTATACCATCTAAAATGAACTAGTTGGTTTATTTTAATTTGATCATTAGCAAGTGTTAAATCTTCTAGTCTGTTCTTAACTTGTATAGTTATTTCCTGGAATGGTTTCAGATAAATTCCACATAAAAGATGACCTAAACCAGATGGAAGTATGATTTGTTTTATTGTTTTAATTGTAGGGAATACAAAGTTCCTGTCATTATATTTCAGTTCTTCCTTAAGACATATTGTAATCTTGGAGGACATTTCTCTGATCCAGAAATAACTTTAAGATGAATAGCACTCTTCTGTCTTGTATTAGAGTTGCCAAGGACATTTGATCTAGTTCTCATTTCACCAACTCAGCTGGGATAGAGTGAGGGATCTCCTGGTACAGAGCTGCTCTTAGAGACTGCGTTCTTTGTGACAATGTATACTGATTGTCAGAAGCAGTCACAGAACTCATAGCTCCACAAATAACCAAATGTCCAATCATGCTTCTAGCAGACTAAAAAAAGTATATTGCCAAACTCCACAGATGCCAAAAACAGGTGTATAAATGAATTGACGGTTCAGCTCCTTCGAGGCTTTGTCAAAGTTGCTACCCCCTACTGGTGAAATGCCTAAATAGCATACAGCAGTGATCATCTGGCCAGGGTTCATTTAAAAAGACACACACATATAAAAATAAATAGAGAAACCGATTATATGTTAAATAAAGTGACCTCTTCCAATACACATAAAAAATAAAGTGCTCAAACCAGTAAAAAAGGTGTAAACTTTAACACTGCTACATTTACATTTTAACAAAAAGCAAATGTTTACAGTTCATGGGGCTTATTTCACAAGTTTAACTTTTTACATCAAAGTCCTGCATAAAACTGATGCCATGTAAACAAAGCTTTATTTGATTTACTGTATCTTTAAGATTTCAAAACCTATTTTATGGCAAACGCCTAATGTCCAAAATATGGAGATAGAAAGAAAGAAAGAAAGAAAGAAAGAAAGAAAGAAAGAAAGAAAGAAAGAAAGAAAGAAAGAAAGATAGATGTGGAATATAGTCCAGGAGTAATGATGAGACTAAGTGGGGGGAAAGAGAAAAAGATGAAAACTAATAGGAGCAGAAGTAAAAGAAAAGTGAGAATGCCCAAAACACAGGACTGTTCACAGAGGAAATGTGTTCCTGGAAGAGCGTTGCACCTAGCCCCTCGCTTGTGCTACCTCCGTCATATTTTCAAAAATAAATTCTTGTGGACTGAGCAGGGTTGAAACTTATTAAAAGAAAGAAAGAAAAAAGAGAGAAATAATAAGGCACTACATGACAAACTAATACAAGTATGTATCTGTTGACTGTAATATCTGAAGATAAACCTACTTCACATTTTCCTCTGATATGGCACTAACATTCATGGCCTTAAAAGCAGTTTATATACTCAGGTCATATCTATGATGCATAATTAATCTCCCAGGAATGGGATGAGTTCTATTTGACCATTAAGACCCAAAGGGCCTATACATGCTCCCAATCGATAAATCCAGTATGACTCTCTTCTACTTAGGGTCAGTTCCCTGTCGCCACCTCTGGTGCCAAAACACACTTGTTCAGTTCCAGTGAACCTTAATATATGGTCCTGTCTGTTAAGTACTTGTTGCAAATGTATAGCTAGTGCATATTCCAAGTCTCCATTATTAACAGCCTGTACATGCTCACCTACTCATTCTTGAATTTGCACTTTGTGTGTCCTACATAATAGGCTTCACAGCTGCACTCTGCTACATACACCACCTACTTAGTGTCACAGTTTATAAACTGTTGTATCCTTAAGGATTCACCATTATATCCACTTACAAGTGTTTGTTTGGTGTACATAGGGGCAGTATTTGCATCTGCTGCATTTAAAACACCCCTCTGGTAGTGGAGAAAACCAACTTTGTGGTTTAATATCCTCATGTGTGGAGCTAACCAGTGTGTCCCTCAGGTTTTAGCCCTCCTGTATGCCATCCTTGGTGGCTGCTTTGCTGTTTCCCGGAGATGTGTGTCAGCTCCTAATATGTACTAAATTTTGTAAACTATCTCTTTAACTTTCTAAGATCTAATGCCATATGTACTCAGTATGTTGTGTGTCCCCTTGTATTTTAGTTATAAAGGAATCCCTAGGGACACTTGCACTTACCTCTTTGGCAACGTCTGTGATGTTACTGGCATATCCCATTTCTTTGAATCTTTTAGAAAGATTTTCAGATCCCCTCACGAATGTGTGAGGGACCCTCAGCAAATATCTATATATTTTATTAATGAGTGTTTCTAATGGTTTGATATTTGAATCATGCCAAATTTCAGCTGCATAAAGTATACTTGTTTTAATTGGAGTCGTGGGCAGACTTGATGGGCCAAGTATGTTCTTTTCTGCTGGCACATTTCTATGTATCTATAATTTTAGCATTTATAACTTTTAACAGACCCAAAATTGAACTTTGGGCATATTTATTATGAAATCTTTTAAAGGCATTACATGTTATATTTAATTTTGAGGTCACTTGAGTCATATGTAGTGTCCAGGCTGTGTTTTGTGCAAATCTTATACCTAAAAAATCATAGTATCTGATTGTATTAATTTTAACTCCATCTAAATATATTATTGAATTTACCCTAGTTTTATTTACAAATACAAAAACATATTTGTTTTGTCTCTGTTTATTATAAGTTTGTTTATTTTACATTGTTCTGCAAAATGGTTTTTTTCCCATTGCAACCCCAATTTGGATGTGGAGATTAAAACCACGTCATCTGCATAAGCCAGGCATGACATTTTAACATTTGATATAGAAGATAAATGAAATTCTGATTTGTCTACAGACTTCAATATAGAATTTATATAAAGGTTGAATAAAAGAGGTGCCAATAGGCAACCTTAACAAACTCCTAAATTCATATTTATTTGATTAGTTAGGCTGCCATATTGATCATAGCATATGGTAAGCCAGGTATCCTGATGTGATGCCATGATTATATTCAGCAAGGTACTATCTAGTTTATAATTCCTTAACTTTTCCCAAACAGAACTCTGCTAATTGAGTCAAAAGCTGCTTTTAGGTCAACAAAGCAACAGTATATCTTTGTTTTCTTTATTTTCACATATTGCCATATTAAGTAATTTAATACACAGCAATGTTGTATGGTTGATCGCCCTATTAGAAACCATTTTGTGTTTCGGTGAACAAATTATTCTCTTTCACCCATTGTTGAAGATGTTTTAATATTATTCTACAGAAAATCTTTTGTGATGCATCTAATAGGCTTATGGGCATATACATTGAAGGACTGTTTATATCACCTTTGTTAAAAATAGGACATATTATACTGCCTGCCCATAATTTAGGAAACAAGTTGTTTTGGCATGCATAGTTATATAAATACTACAGTAGTGGGGACCACCAGTCCAAGAAGGTTTTAAATACATCAGCCAAAATACCATCTGGCCCTGGTGCCTTATTAGAGGACCTTTTGTTTATGGTCTCCTCTATCTCTAATTTTGATATATGAAAAGGTTTTGGAAATATAGTTAAATTTTGATCTTCGGTCATATTTAGGGCCAGTTCTTCTATCAAGAAGTACAATTTCCTAAAATAATCTTCCCATATCATTGGTGCAATAGTAGCTTTGGCTTTATTTGAATATTGGTCAAAACCTTGACTAACCAACAACCAGAATTTCTTGACATATTTTTTTAATCACCATTGTTCTCAATTTATCTCATATTTTAACTTAGGATTTCTTTTTTTCACTTTCTAAGATTTCTCTGTATTTCTTTCTCTGGTTATTTATTAGTTTTTTTATTGTTAAATATGGGGTGTTTTCTATAAATTCTAATAGTTTGATTTAAATATTGTTTTGCTTTTTTGCAGCTGGATTTAAACCATGTCCTTTGTCTCCTAACTTCATTAGTAGAATGAATAAAGAAAGGTCTGATATAGCTTACTATATATTTCCCATATTTTAATAACTTCTGATGATTCTATTATTGTGTTTATTTCGGACTTCAAATTATGAAGATGATCTGAACTAAGAATATCTTTAAATAAAGTTATTGTTGTACCTTGCCATTTACCTCTTCATGAGTTTATAATTTCCAAGGAAGGCTGAGGCAACTTTTCTAACCCCTCTACTTGCCAAAATGTTAAAATTAGAAAGTGGGCAGATTCTGGGTGGTTTCCTATAAGCATATCTTCAAATATTTTAGCAACTTCAAAATTTACTCAAACTAGATCAATGGTTGATTATCCAGTTGGTCCTATAAATGTATAGTCTCCCTACCTATCTTCTTTTGATCTCCCATTTATTAGGCAAAAGTTGGCTTCCTCCATTATTTGATTCAGGATTTTCCCTCTTTTGTTTATAGATCTAGTTTTAGTCCTCCTAGTATATTGAATATCATGATTAATTATTCCAATTCCTTCAGCAATATTATTATGAGATATTGAGGACTTTTTAGTATTGGAAATTCAAGCATTAAAATCTCCTATTACAATTGCTGGTTGATTTTCATATTTTTCATTGATCTGGGTTATGTATGTTTTTAAATGGTCCCAAACTATATCTTCTTTTATTCACTTGGTTTGAGGCAGGATATATACTGCACATTCTGCAAAATTAATATTCCTCCTTGCAATGTTAATTTTCAGGCTAAAAATTCTTCCCTTTCTATTTTAATAACAGAAGCTGTTATATTTAATGTTGTTTTAATATAAATGATCAAACTAGCCTTAGGTCTACCATTGTTCTTTTGTTTTATTGCTGATTTTATATAGCCAGTATATCCCAGCAATAATGGGGGTTGCGTATCTATTATCCATGTCTCCTGAAGACAAATATATCAAAGGATGACATAACATTTCTACAGTCCTCATCTGCTAGTCTATTGCTAAGACCTTCTATATTCCAGGATAGAAAAGTTATTTTCCTGTTATTTTGTAAACTAGTATTAATGACCCCTATGCATGAATGGGTAAGAATTATGCACCAGATGTGCGTATCCCACCCATGTAGGTCCACACCTGTGAATAGGTGTACCCCCGGGGAATGCATGACTGATGCACACCTGTCTCTGGCCCCCCAGCACACAGGACTCTGCAGGGCAGACAGGAGCAGGGTTATGGTCCCAGGTGGGCATCCAATTAGATGCCCATCCTGTGCCAAAAGTGGATCCCTTGCATACTGAGGCATGGGTCCAGGTACATGAATGCCTACTGCAGGCACCCAGAACCACACCCCCATGCCCAGTGTGGCTCTGTCAGTCAGAAGCCCACCCACCACAATGCAGGGTCCCATCCTGTGATGGCAATCCCCCCCACATGCCCTGTTCAGCTGTAGCCTGACCCCCAACATGGTTCCAGCAAGTGGCAACCACCATGGCATGCAGTTACCATAGACGTCTAGCCAGCCAGTAGCCCCCTTCCTGTGGTATTACCCCACCCCCAGCCCCCTGTACCTGTATGCCAGTGCTGAATCCTGGGATGGCCAGTGGCACAGCCCTGCACACCTTTATGGCTGTTGGCCATCTGACATACATGGGCGTGCATCAGCTGTGCGCACCTGTGTACATCAGATGGTTGTGAGTGTATGGCAGTGTGTGGAGCTGTGCCGCACAGCTGCATCCTGAAGCTCAGCACCAGCATGCAGTGAAGGGGTGTCAGTGCCATGGGGGGCACAATGTGGGAGCTCTGGGCACATCTGTTTTGGGGGTTCATGCACCATGGCATTGCCAGGGCGGGCTTGCCTGTGGGAGGGGGTGGTACTGCCTGTTGTGGGGACCCAGTGGACATGTACAGGAGTGGGGGGACTGCCTTGCTGTCCAGGGCCAAGGCACTGATGGGTGAGGGACTGCACACTTGCTGCCGGAACGGAGGTGGCTCGGTGTGTGGGGGGGCTGCAAACTTGCTGTCAGGACTGGGGGGACCCTGTGGGTACGGGCTTGGCCCGTGTGCCACAGTTATGGCAGGGTCCCCTGGTATGCTTCTTCAGACCATTATGCCCCCAGATTTTCACCCCACTGTGCATTGAGCATAGTGACGCTACACCCCCTGCTCACCCCAGCAAATTGCAGTCTGTGCGGTCAGGGTGTCTGGTGTGTAGGGGGTTGTGTGACCCATTCTGTGCATCCAATGTGGGGGGGCGCAGTGGGTGCAGAGTGACTATAAACCATGGATGCACAGCGCATAGCTACTCCACCCATTTGTGCATAGGGGCCATTGTGAGTATTGTTATTATTTTGAACTATTTCTTTTAGTTGTCATTTTGGCTCTAGTGAGCTAGTCGTCATTTTGACTCTGGTGAGCTAAGTAGTACGAATGGGTTGTTATTTCTTTGCAAGTCACTCTATTCAGTTACTTTAGCATTGGTTTTATTTTTCTCTAATGTTCTAAAATCAACCAGATATATACCGTACATAACCAACAATGGGGCTGATTTCAGCAGAAGAGCTGGTGACTTTGTTGACCTAAAAGTAATGTCAATCTGTAAAAAGTTTGTTTCTCCTTGATGCATTGTTATTCATTCTATTGAGCTTTTAGTGATGTTCATATTTAATGCACAAGATAAAACTGATCCAGTTTCCCCTTTCAAGGTGTTTATAGACTGGTTCTTGGGTTTTTCCCAGCCAAAAAGTGATATTGTTTTATTTTCCCATACTGTTGTATTATCTCTATTATAAATAGGGTTGCCAATAAAAGACAACCTGAATTGTCAGGGATTGCCACCAAAAATGTAGTAGAACAGGATTTATTAGCAAGGCCAGGACTGGGGGGACAGATAGGGGAGGGGCTAGGCAGGAAGGGAAGGTGAGGTCACATAAGGGGAGGCGCTCCATGACTAGAAAGGGTTGGGATACAGAGAAAAGGGGAGGGGCCAGGATGGATCCTGTTTGGGCCCTTGGGGGATATAAAACCCCATGTAAGGAAGGGATCACCCTCCTTTCTTACTGGAACTCATTTTAGATGGTTGGTCCAGCACATTCGTTTGGCAAGAGTGAACCTTTTAACTCAGGAAAGGTACAGGACTGGTTGAGATAGCCTGCATGTTGGGCCCAGGTGGCTGGGATCCCCAGAGCCACTGCAGGCATCCTGCATCAGCTCAGTTTTGAGTAGGGCTCTTTGTTAAGGCAGTATACGTATGGATATGTTAGTTAAGTATTTGTGCTTATATATTAGTTAAGTATTATTTTTAGCTTGTAGCTACTGGCTGTTAGTGGGGGGGGTTGTCATTCCTCAGAGTAGGGACAGGATAAAGAGTAGTAGCGTGGGTTTCTTTTTAGTCCCAGCCAAGTGAGGATCTGTCTGTGGCTGGCCATGGGTGATTGATGAGTGACAGTCACTGCCATGTGGCTGTGGGGCACCTATTCAGGTGCTCATTAAAGAAGGCCAATGTAGAACCACAAATCTGCTGGGGGACAGCAATTCTCTCCATCACTTCCCGTGGGTAGTTTGGTACATGAATGGGGCATGTGCCACAGTAGCAGTGAGGACCACGTGGTCCAAGAGGCCTCCTGCTGGCTTAGCAGCCTGGGTGTTCCTGCAGCAGACCCCTATGGACTGGTGAATAGGGAGAAGCTCGACTGTGTTTGGGCCCACAATGGAGAATGTTGCGATGATTCCCCCCTTGGTTGGGTTACTCGGTTCTTGGGACCGACAGAGGGAAGGATGCACAACAGCAAGCTGGGCCAAAATGCGGAGTACTGGGTCGGCAGAGCCACAAGTGCAAGCCGGGGGGCCAGTATTGCAGGGTGGATCAGGCTGATGGACAATTTGGTCAGGGAGAATGATGCAGCCTAGGGAGACAGGCCTGGGAAGGGTGGGGGCACCATGCAGTGGGAAGTGTGTCTGGGCCACGGGACATGTTACGGCCTCTCCCTTTGGGCAGACGCAAAGAAGGTGTTTGAAGGGGAGATTGGGAGCAGATTTGTAAGCACAGGTCAGGGGAGGAATTGGCACCTCCCTGGTGCCAACTGGTATGACGGATTATTCGGGAAGAGGGGGTTGACCCACTTTTTAATGTAGTTGTCGGGTGGGGGGGCACCACAAAGAGAAGTCCTGGTCCATGGTGGAGGTAGGGGGTGCCATGCAGTTTATGTATGGGTCATAGCCACCACCCCCCTACTTCCACAAAACAAAGCACAATAGCGGCACTGGCAGCACAGAGGATGGGGGCACTGCACAAGTGGTACAGAGCTGTGGCATTCCACTAGACCAGTACATGACCATGGTGTTGGGGGTTGGGAAAAGCACCTCCTAGCTGGAAACAGTCCAGCTGGCAGCTTAGTGGGTATAGCACCACATGAGCGGAATGAAGCTGCAACATCCCAATAGGCCAGAGCGTGGCCACATGATGGGGCGGGGTGAGTGCCCTCTAGCTGGAAGCAGCCACTTTTTTGTGGTTTTTCTTAATAAAAAAAAAGAGAGATTGAAAAGGGGTGCTGGTAGAAACACAGTAGCATGCGGTTGAGGTGCACCAGGCAGTGATGTGTTGGATGATGTGGAACCATATTAAAAAAATATATAATAAATAATAATGAGAGGGCTTATAGGGAGGGGGAGACCAAAAGACATTATGGAGTTGGCTGGAGGGGGTAAAGAAGGCCTGAGGGTCATAACCAGACAGGAGCAGGAGGTAACCCCCACCCTCTCTCACCAGCACTCAGATAGGAATTTTGAGTTCTAGATGCGTAACTAGGGTGGCTGCATCATGCATTAGTGTCGAGGGGGGGATCCCTTGGCAGGTGAGGCAGAGGAAATCCTCTGCAGTGAGAGTGGCCACACAACACCAGGGGGACCTGCCACAGGAAAAGAAAATGAAAGGGGTACAGTGGTGCATGTCACACCCATCTTTAGGTGGGAGGGGTCTGAGGCTAGTACATATAAAAAAAACCCAGAAAACTACAAACACGGGATGCAGAATACACAAAGGGGACCCAGGTAGTCAGGGGTGGGGTGGGTAGTACGGCATGTTATGTATTGAGGTGAGACTAACATGGCCAAGCTGTTTTTCCTTTGTTTCTCATTCTGCCCCCCCATTTCTTGTTTCATTACAATCAGAGATTTACAGATTCAAAGACAATTTGCAGATGGCACCAAAATGGGTTCCTGATCCTCTCACAAGTGCCCAACTGAGAGAGGAAGCAGCCGGCTGATGAGCAAGATGACGGAGCTCATCGACACAGCAAAGGCAAGAGAGGAGGAGGAGGAGGAAGAGAGAAACAAGAAATATAAGAACCCACCAAGCTCCAAGGGGAGAGGAAGAGGGAAGAAGCCACCGGCACCAGTTCCAGAACTGGAACTGGAAACCCTGCCAGAACATGAGGCACCAGACACAGGGCTCTGTAAGGGAAAGATTGACTTGGCTGGGGAATGGGATTTGAAGGAATACTTAGAAGGGATTATTAGTCATGTGGGGGACATGGGCATAAAGAAAATGGAAAAGGTTTTAGCAGAAATAAAAGGTGGGGCTTCTGGGGGGGAGATAAAAAAACAGGGGGACAGACCATGGCTGTGGGAGTTCCTGGGATGACTCTGGGGACCACGTACCACAGACTATAAAAGACAAAATATAGAAAGAGGAGTTTGTGGATCTCTTTGCTCTGGTCAACAAGGACACTACAAAGAAATATGAACAAAAAGAAACAGTGAGTAAATCGGAAATGGCAGTGGCACTAGCAGTTGTGGGGAGCACAGTGGAGGAAGCGACATACAAGGGGAAGAATATCAGGATTTGGCAGGCAAGTTTTTCAGTATACAGCGCTATTCTGTTGGAAAAGAAGCCACAGCAGGCTATTGCTTTATGATATACTCCACTATAATCAGGGATGCGTATAAGGTCAAGATGGGCTATGGGTGGCTTAAGTACGACAAGGTATTCTGATGAAGGATACAACAAAAATATATTATGTAAGACTGAAATCCAAAGTCCATAAAAGTTCTTTGCACTTCTTTGATTGTTCTTAACTTCACACCATGAATTCAATTGGCAACAGTTTTGTAGTTTGACACCACTTCTTCAGGCCAAGAACATATTGCAGTGTTGATTCTAGATTTAAACAAATGTAATCATCAATTATACATTCCTTCTTTTTTTATTTTCTCTCTTTAAATTACACCATAGTTAACTAAACAATCAATTCTCTAAATAGTGTAGAACCATACTGAGTCAATGTAATCAAGTCATTAAAGGATAAAAATGATATTAAATAAAGTTTCTATTACTTTTCCCAGTTTTATTGCACTTATTTTTACGATGTTACTGAATCCTGTTAAGTTGAACTAACCATAATTAATGTCTTGTCCCACTGCATACCTGCTGTGTCTGCTTCTTAATAGAAGCATTCTTCCCATTCTTCAGTCAGTAAATCAGTATCCACTTGACTGTATTTAAAAATACATAAAAGTAAGACTTACTGTGTATAAAAAGAATCTATTTTAGAGAAACTATTTAGTTGCTATATTAATTATGTAGTGTTGTGATTTCTTACTTTTTTGGAAATATTTATTGTTTCAACTTTCTCATGTCTCATAAATGGAAGGCTGATATATATTCCCTTCTTTCTTAACTGGTCCTTCATGGTCCAACCTTTTGTTGCTAGCATTTCTGTTTTATGGTAGATCAAGACTGAATAAGAACATTTTTGAGTAGGGGGTCTCAAATACTTCTTCTGGAGCAACTTCTGTCAACTATAGAAGTTGCTTAATCCAATGAGTTAGTTTTGCTGCCATTTGTTTAAACAATCTATCAATGCCATACATTTCAATCAAATACTCTTATTGTTCAAGATTATTTTCTATCTTAGTGGTTATATTTATTGTTACTTCTGGCATCAAGATTTGTGGGCATGGAAGGGTACCCTCGGTCCTCCCTCTTACGTCTGTATTTTCAACCAATCCATCATTCAGATTGTCATTCTGACCAGGTACAAAGATCAAAGTTTCTGCTTGTTAGTATTATATTTGAGGAGAAACCAGTTCCCTTGTTCTGAGTTTCATTTATTATATCTTCATTTTGTTCATTCCTATGGATTTCCCCTTGTAATGCTGTTCTTTTTTCCTTTTCACCTTTTCTTGATGTTATTTTTATTTCTTTTTCAGGTCCTACTGTTGTCTTGCTCTTTTTATTCTTATTTTTATTATTTGCCTTATTTCCCTTAGTTTTTTTTTTACTTTTCCCCCTTCTTTTTGGTAGCTACCTGATTTCCTGGAATTTCTAGCTCTTCCAAACTCTTTTGGAAATGTGGTGGTAAATGTACTTGAATAGCTTTGTTAAGGGTTTCCCTATAGGTGCATCCACCCTGGGTGGGTTTGATTTATTGTTTCTTTTATAGATTCATTTAATTCTGTTATGTCCCTAGAAGCATTGTGTTCACTCTTCACTATCTTGTCAAGCTGTATTTTATTGTACAAAACATCTGTTCTCAAGCTACTTAGTTCTTCTTTTAAAACCTATAGATTTTCCAGCATAACTATGCTGGTGTAATATGGGTTTTTAATTATTTGTAACATTTGCTTTTACAACGCGGAAGACACTGTAAAATCACCTTGCTCTAAAAAGTGTTCTTTGTCACTGTTACAATCTTTATCTTTTTCTGAGTATGTTGGTGAAACTTCTGTCTGTGTCTGTTGTTTATCATTTCTTATTGGTCTATCAGGAGAGAATTTAGGTGAAATTGAAAGTGGTGTCTCTAATATTCTTATATCTTCTATTTTTTCTTCTGCTGTTTCTCTTTGGTTATTAACTAACAGTTTCTGGCCTTCAGAAAATATAAGGGAACACAGCGGGATGAAGATAGGGAGGCATACCAAACTGCCCTAAGGGAAGCAGGTAAGGCAGTAAGGCAGGCAAAGTCCCAAACTGAGGAAACACTAGCACGAACAGTAAAAGAAGGTGACAAGACTTTCTATAGATACATTAGTGAAAGGAGAAAGTCCAGAGTGGGTATTGCTAAGCTAATGGAGAAAAGGGAGCATGTGAGGAGGAGGACCCTGTAAAGGCATCTATCCTAAATAGATACTTTTGCTCAGTATTTACTGAAGAAGGTAGGGCAGGGCCCACAGCTCAACATCATGGACACAGGGGAGGGAGGTGAGCACTACTCCCTTCACAAAGAAGGGTCCTACAAGAGCTTGCTAAGCTCAGGGTGGATAAGGCAATGGGACCTGATGGCATACATCCCAGGGTGCTAAGGAGCTAAAGGAGGAACTAGCAGAGCCATTAGCAGAATTGTTTAGTGAGTCTCTGAGCACAGGAGAGGTCCCAGAAGACTGGAGAAGGGCTCATGTGATCCCACTCCACAAGAGTGGTAGCAGGGAGGAGGCGGGGAACTACAGACGGTCAGTCTTACCTCAGTAGTGGGCAAGATTATGGAGGCACTCCTTAAGGAAAGGATAGTGCAACACCTGGAATCCATAGAGGCTGAGGATCCAAGACAGCATGGGTTTACAAAGGAAGGTCCTGTCAAACTAATCTCATAGATTTCTTTGACTGGGTAACCAGAGTGGTGGACCAAGGGGAGCAGTTGATGTCGCCTACCTTGACTTCAGCAAAGCTTTTGACACTGTTCCACATAGAATATTGATAAATAAGCTAGGTAGGCTCGAGGGTGGGTCAGAAGTTGGTCAACTGGGTGGCAAACTGGTTGACTGGCAGAAAACAGAGATGGTGGTAAATGGTATACAGTCAGAAGAGATGCAAGTCACAAGTGGGGTACCTCAGGGATAAGTCCTGGGGCCAGTCCTATTCAACATCTTCATTAGTGACCTCGCAGATGGACTAGAGGGTAAGAGCTTGTCTGTTTGCAGATGACACCAAGATCTGCAACAGAGTAGATGATCCAGATGATTGGGCAGAATGAAGAGAATCTGGATAAACTAGCAGAATGGTCAGAAGAGTGGCAACTGGGATTTAATGCAAAGAAGTGCAAAATCATGCACATAGGGAAGAGAAACCCTGAAGCCACTTATAGGCTGGGAGGGGAGTTGCTAGCAGTCACAAAGGAAGAAAGAGACTTGGGCATCATCATCACTGATGACCTAAAATCATCCAAGCAGACCTCTAAAGCAGTAGGTAAGGCTAGGGGGGTGTTAGGGTGTATTAGTAGTGGCATCACAAGTCGTAAGAGGGAGGTAATAATCCCTCTGTACAAGACATTGGTTAGGCCCCATCTGGAGTACTGCGTGCAGTATTGGAGGCCACACCTTCACAAGGACATTAACCAAATTGAGGCAGTCCAGAGAAGGGCAACCAAAATGGTGCAGGGACTGCATCAGAAGACATATGAGGACAGATTACGCAGCTCAATATGTATACCCTTGAGCAAAGGAGGAGAGAGGTGATATGATCGAGACATTTAAACACCTTAAGGGCATAAACAAGGTGAAAGAGTCCAACATGTTTAAATATAAGAAAATAGCAGGACAAGAGGACACAGCATGAGATTAGAGGGAGGCCGATTAAGGGGAATGTGAGGAAATTCTTTTCACAGAAAGGGTGGTAGATGCATGGAATAGCTTACCACAAGAAGTGGTGGCTATGAATACAGTGCAGGGCTTCAAACAGGCATGGGATAGGCATAAGGGAGCAATACAAATGACTATGAATAGATAGGTCACTGACAGAGCAAAGGCCGATGGCACATTTATAAGGTAGAAAAAGAAATGGGCAGACTGGATGGGCCTTGCGGTCCTTATCTGCCGTCAACTTCTATGTTTCTATGTTTCTATGTTTCAGTTCCAATATTGTATGAGCCAGATCTTGGATCACTTGTGAGAGACTGTCTGTTATTGAACCCTTTATGGAATCCTGCATTGCCCTGTTTCTTGAGTATGTCATTAAATTTTGTTGAATTCCATTTTGCACTCTCTCATGAATGTAAGATGGTGCAATCAAACTTTCCTGCTCCCCTAAATTTGGTGTTGCTTCCCCTTAGGCATTAATTGAATTTTCCTGATTACTATCATAGTATATTTGACTTGATAATTTTATAGATTCCTGGAAGTAGTCTGCTGTCAAATTTATGTCAGACTCCTTCCAGCAAGTAATTTGTGTTAACTCAAAATCTGCATTATATGAGACCAATGATATTGGTTCTCCAGTTAAGATAACTGAATTGTCCCTTAAGACACATTATGTCCAATGAGTACTTATCAATTCCTGATGAGTGTCCAATAGAATATCTGTAAAGTGTCTGTGATTCAAGCCAGTTACTGGATTGTGAATTATCAAATCAGGCAGGATTTTTTTTGACACCCTGATAGTCAAGACCATTGCAGTCTTCTATATTTCAAAGGGACAAAGTCCTGTGGATGTCTCGGTCCAATGGCACAGTATTTTGGGTTCCAAAGCACTTAAAACAAACAAAAAAGTTCACAACAGACAGGTTTCCCAAATCAATTGTTCTTAACTTGTAGCTTTTATATTTTAAAAAATGTTAAATTTAACTTTTTAACCTTTATATGATCTGTTTGTATATTTTCTAAAATCTGGTTTTAGCATAAACATTCAAACATATGAGAGTATTTAAAATCTCCTTATGTTCCTTCTATACGACAATAAATTATCAGTAAATATTAGATAAATCCAATACAAGTTTCATAACTAAAAATAGGCAAAAGGTTGAGGCAAGTAAACCAAATTAAGTCCTTTTAGTTAAAATCATATGCGTTTCTAAATTTGCTTCCTATGATTAAAAATGATAGAATAGTAATCTTAGGTACCCAAACTAAGACTTCAGAGAAAACGCTATATTTATTCTAGTTCTATATTTAACCAAACTAGTTCTTTTAAAAGTGTACACTTACTGGTTAGCTTTTAATATCATGTTTGTGTCAAAGGAATTGCTTTCCCGTTTTCCACCTTTTGCTGCAGGTTGCACTTCCCTGAATAGGCAATTCAATTCTGTCTGTTGAGCTCTCTCCCTTTTTAATTATATTATATTGATAGGGTGACAGTCGATCTAAAAAAAAAAAAAACAAGGTCGAATCAACTTTCCATTAGCTATTGGCCTGAATATTTTTGAGAGAGATTTAAGATTAGATAAACCTCAAAGAAAGAAAATTATCTTGTCAGTGCCTCTGAGATCTTTTTGGTTTGTTCTGACCTGCTCAGGGCAGTTTAAAGCTGTTCAGACAGAGAAGGTTGTAAAAGCACAGCCGTCGGGTCATTAAAGATGGTGCTTCTGATAGGGAAGACACCACGCATGTGCTTTAGACTGTTCCTTGTCATATGGTAGAACCATATATTATACAACCCAGAAACAAGGAAGTAATATTTGAATTTTAAATTTAAAGAGGCTCAATCCCTTTAAATTACTTCTAGTTATAAAAGACACAAAGTGTACAAAGCCAGATAAATAAAATTTGCTCTCAATTTGCTCCCATCCACACATTCAACATCATGCATCCAGTGACAGCTAAAGCAAGCCAAATAAGAACAGTTAATCCTTCAGTCATTCAGCTGGGGATATAGAAATCCTTAGGGTTATTGCAAAAATAAAGATCTAAAGAGTTCAGTACAGCTTGTTATAATAATAGCTAGCGTAGTTTAAGGTGTCAGTGAAACTAAGGGAAGGCAATCCAGAAAGGCTGTTAGCTCACTGCAGAACCCTCAGTGACACTCTATCTAAACAAGATACTGACTCCTCACCACCACCACCACCACAGACTCCAGCCTTGGGGAGACAGGTGCCATAGCCTACGGCTCTTTCCCTGGAATGAGCATCCCAAAGACAGTCTGGGAAGGTCAGTACCACATCAAAATTCAGGCAATGGTGGCATACCTTTTTTAAAAACTATATGAGCATTTACTGACTACTGCCAAAGCAACTTCTCCTCAGGTGCTTAGTGATGACTGCTCACTCTGACCACATCCGACTTCTCAAGCACTAGTGTCTAATGGTTAAGGCAGTCATAAGGAGCACTTTTATCAGTCCCATTTTCATGCCCTTCTTCTACTGCATTTCATAGTCCTACAGACCCTTTCTTGAAGGGCACTTTCTTCAGATTAGCTATTGCCATGGGTATATGTGCCTTGGGGACTCCTGACTGGCTCCCCACAGTATGGGTGGATAAATGAACTCTGGCCCCTTCCCACGATTCTCTCTGGGGTAATAGCTGAATAACATGTCATGTTCCAGGCCCTCCTGGGCTGTTTTATTATTTTTATAATGATTATGTCCCTCAGCATACCTTCTAGATGTCTATATGAATCATGGAGCACTAATCCAAACATTCAGGCCGGTGAGCAATTACTGTATGCTCAGCCACCTTGCCATCTGTCAGGGTCAGGCATGTGGCTGAGAGCTTTAGTGAGTGCTATTGGTCTCTGCTCTCAGTTGTCAGTTGCAGTGCTTTCTGACAGCTCCATGGGAGGGATCAAAGTCTTTTTTTTTTTCAATTTCCATCCCTGGCATGGATTTTGACCATCTCTCAGTCCCTTAGAGTCGGCATTGGTAGGGATGGTTAAGAACACCCATTGGCATGAAGAAAATGAAGCCTCCTTCTTGCTTCCTGGTCCCCCTTGTAGAGTCCCAGTGGGAGAAGTGTAATATCTCCTCCTCTCTTGGTACCTCTTCCCTCTCCCTCTATTCCCTGAGATCCCTTGCTGATACTCGCACCCTTTCTATCCCTGGCAGAACCACATCCTCTGGACAGAAAGCCTTCTCATATCACCTGCCTAAACTGTGAAATTCTCTGCCTCCTCAAATCCACTTCTTCTCCTCCTTGTTTTCTCTTACCTCTGCCTACACAACTATCTCACTCCTTCCTGCACGTGCTTCTGACCCCCTCCTTACCTAACTTCTGTTTCACCTTCTCTCCTGCCCCCTTACCTCATGCACTTACCCTACCCCTCAGGGTCTAGCACTTATCCTCAAGACATGCTCACCTTTGTGGAAGGCTACTGTGACTGCTGCAGTGTACCACCCACATAATACTGTTGCACTCCACCTAGACCCATGACTCAGCACTGCTCTTAACTATTCATATGTATTTGCATTGTATACCTGTCATCTATGCTCCTCATGTGTTGTAAATGATGCCTCTCATACGGATGTACTTTTTACTATGTTACATACTCCTTGACCATGCTTGAATGTATGTATGTATTGTATTGTATCTATTGTACCGCTTTATTACTGCATTTAATCACGCCTCTGTATTGCTGTATGATTTGTCATTGTTACTACTGTTATCCCACTACCCCTTCCCCCAGGATATACCGTGAGACGAGCATTAAGTTGCTCAGTGTAACTTTCCTGGTGAAACAATTCAATAAATAAATAAATAAGTATCTGTGCAACAGGGTGTCATGAAGCTGGGGTTGTGGTGTCTGTGAGGGTCAGGAAGAGAGGCATGCTCCCAGGCAAGGAGCTATGAGGTAAGCCTTTTTGGAATGGGTTTCCAGATGTTTAAAGAGAATTTAAAAACCTAATTTTCCTGGGCTTAAATTTTTATAATACTGTTGCAATAAAGGCAACTCTATGGGTGAAGTCATCATGGGATAATCACACACCTGGGGGGGTTAAATGTACTCAGCTCTGCCTTGCGCCTTGCAACAACTTTTTATTACTTTTAATTTTTTAGCATCTCTAGGCCTGACCTGAGAACTTTCTTTTGTCTCTCTCAATGGAAGTTACCCATCACTGCAGCCTATGGTTCTGACACTTCTTTCCTATCTTCACTAACTTCTAACTCTGGCACCCAAACCAGTAACATGTGGCCTATCCCTCACAGGTGGGATCCTAGACATGGGACCAAGCCTCTGAGGGCATACTTTCTTTTGACTGGACAGGAAACCAGAAGGAGAAGCTAGTGAAGAGGAGTAGGCCAGGTAGCCCAGATGGATGTGGTGGGAGAGGGGACTTCATTTGCTCCAGGTTCACCCTACATTTTTGCCCTGTAGACCTGCCCCTTGTCCCTCTCAGTCCTAGAGGGCATGTCCTTGTGAAGTGACCTCACAGTCAGCCTACTGGGGACTTTGGAGGGGCAGGTGAGTCCAGTTCTTCCTTTGGGACTCCCACTAGCTGCATTCTTCTGGGTGTATGATACCTCTTCAACACCCACCAGCTGAACTGGTGCATGCCAACATAAGACAGCTCTGTAAGGGACCACAGTTCCTTCCCACATGATACCCCCTCCCCTTGGAACACCAGAAGAGTTTGTGCATCAGCAGGAGGTTCCCTCTCTTCTTGTGGCAAAAGGCACCCAGTATGGACATCAGAACCTACCTAACTGATCAGCACCAGCCATCCAAGGTTTAGAGTGCAAACCTAGGTCACCTGGGTGGCAAGCGATAGCGCTACTGCTATACTAGCCAGCAGGCCCTGCTAATTACATCCCAGGTGGTGTTTTTATCTTATGAGGACCACTCTTCCTTGTTGTGCCTTATTGCTCAAGGAAATAACAAACTCATACAGCAGTCTTTCCTGTACCACACAATCAGACTACACCCTTTTACTTTGTTACCACTGTGAGACAAAGTGATGATAGTAAGAAAATACATTGTACATTGACAAAATGATCCTAGAGAATGTTTTTCAGCTAGGTGTTTAGGAAATCACTGTGCCCTTTGACAGGCTTTTGAAGACCCTTTTGTCTTGCTGCTAGAGTGCATAAGTAGAATGCCTCAAGTGGTCACCCTAGATCATTGTTCTCAGGATGTCTCCAGCTTTAAAACAATGTCATTTTACTTAAGCAAATATGACGGAAAAGTCAGCCATTTCCAAGGGATTAATGAACGATTGGGGAGGATGGGCAGCCCGAGGTACAGCTGAGGACTTGAGGAGGGCTGATGTGGTCCCTCTGCTCAAGAGCGGTAGCAGGGGAAAGGCTAGCAACTACAGGCCTGTCATTCTCACATCAGTGGTAGGGAAATTAATGGAGACCCAGCTAAAGGAGAGGCTGATGGAGTACCTGGAGGCATATAGGCTGCAAGACAACCGGCAGCACGGTTTCACAGAGGGGAGGTCATGCCAAAGAAATCTCATAGATTTCTTTGACTGGATGACTAGGGAGATGGATCAGGGGAGGGAAGTGGATGTGGCCTATCTGGATTTCAGCAAAGCTTTCGTCACCGTGCTGCACTGGAGGCTAGTAAAGAAGCTAAGCAGCCTGACTGGGGGTTGTGAAGAAAGTGGTAAGCTGGGCATCAAACTGGTTGAAGGATAGGAGGCAGAGGGTGGTGGTAAATGGCAGGCACTCGGGTGGATGGGAGAGTGACTAGCAGGGTGCCAGAGGGATCAGTACTGCTACTGGTCTTCTTCAATGTCTTCATAAGTGGCATTGATGAGGAACTGGAAGGAAAGATGCGTCTCTTTGCAGATAATACAAAAATCTGCAACAGAGTGGACAGTCAGGAAGGGGTCAAGAGAATGCAAAGGGATGTGGGAAACTAGAGGAGTGGTGTAGGACAGAGCAGTTGAGTTTCAATGCCAAAAAGTGCAAAATCTTGCACCTGGGGTATAGGATGGGTGGGAGGTACTGACAGTCACCAAGCAAGAAAGGGAACACAGATGATGTCAACATGGTAGGGCAGTATGACAAGGCAGTAGGCAAGGCTAGTTGGATGTTGACGTGCATAAGGAGGGGGATTTCTAGCAGGAGGAGGGAGGTGGTGTTGCCATTGTATCACTCACTAGTGAGTTCCCACTACAGTACTGTGTCCACTTCTGGAGGCTACACCTCAGAAAGGCCATAGAGGGGGTGGAGGCAGCCCAGAGAAGGTCAACTAAAATGGTGCAGGGGTTGCATCAAAAGCCCTACAAAAAGAGACTGAAGGAGCTCAACATGTACTCCCAGGAGGTGAGGAGAGTGAGAGGGTACATGAGTGAGCCCTACTGTATAAGTAAGTCACAGGGGTGAACAAGGTGCAGTCAGGGAGTCTCTTTCAGAGGAGGAGAAACACCAGAACATTGGGGGCATGCAATTAATCTGGAGGGGGGAGTTTTGGAGGGATGTGAGGAAACAATTCTTCACAGAATGGGTAGTGGATGCCTGGAACAGCCTGCCAAAAGAGGTGGTGGGGCAAAAACAGCGAGGAGCTTTACGCACGTGTGGGACAGGCACACAGGTATACAGTAATATAAGCAGAGGAAAGGGAAGCGGGAGGGTCACCAATGACTAAATAGTGTCCGAGGTGATAGAATAGGGAGGGAAAAATAGAGCAGACTGGATGGGCTTACGGGTCCTTTTCTGCTGACAAATTCTGTGTTTCTATGATTCTCCTTCCAGCCAGTCATTAACTGAAGGGAATGACCGGGTTTGAGGTTGTTATTAAAGGAATAATGCCCAACAGGGTGGGTGTTATGCTGGGATAAAATCCCAGCTCGGGTGGTTGGGCCCGAGACCATCGGCCGAGGGCGTCCAACACCCGAGAAGGGATGTTATCCCTGCATAACACCCACCCTGGAGGGCATTATTCCTATTATACAATGGCTTGTTGTTTTATACAGAATAAAAAAAATAATTTTGTTAGTCTGGAAAAATATTTTTGTTTCTTAAGAGAAGATGCAAATAGGGCAAATGGAGCAAATACAAGCAATCTGCAGGGATGTTATGCCAGGATAACATCCCTGCTGTGATGGCCAACTGACCAATCAGAAGTTAGGATTCTTTCTTGCCATTGTATAATGTAATTATAAGTCTAATCACAATAACAATTTCATTTTTACTGTTTTTTTTTTTACTTATTTTCATGTTTTGAGTGGAGTGGTGCAAGCCGTGCATGCCACATAGTGTCAGTTGACAGTCGGACTGGTCATTCTTTCTTTTTTTTTGTATATAGCTGTTTGCTCCCCTGGTGCAATGTATCACCTATCATTGGGCCCACTGACCCACCACCCCCAGATGCTGGTCCCCCCTACCATCCAGCCAGTGGGGATCTACAAGGTGCAGGCTTGGGAGCACTAGGGGCCATCATAAACGGCAGCATGGAGGCAGTTTTTTTCCTCCCCCTCCTTAGGTGTCTTGGCTCAGACCATGCATCTCCATGCACAGACCCTCACATGCATGTAGCATCATCCCGGGGGGGGGGGAGACAAGCTCCTTTGGCACACTGCAAGGGTTGCTACAGTGGAGAAACTTGGGATTCCATCCTTCCTTGGTTGGGAGTGCTGCCACTTTGGATCAGTCATTTCTGTTTTCTTTTTCTATATTCCTTTGTTCCCTTGGGGCTGCTGAGTAGGACTTTTCAGCCCTGTCCCCACCTCTCCTGACTGGCTACCACCTCCCCCAGCATCCTTCTGACCTAGGACCCCCATGAATTCCCCCCTGTGGTGTGGCCAGGAAGGGGAGGTCTGTCCTCCCCCCACCTGAACATTATCCAGTAGTGGGATGGCTGTTTTGGGCAGCGGCATGAATCGGGCAGAGTGAGTGGGACATTATGGATCCCGGCGTTCCCATTCTTTTCCATGTTATTTTTTGCTACCTTCTCCTGGCCACAGTGACATGTTGGTGTGTATGCATGGAGGTGCATACACATCAGAGAACTACAGCCCCCTCTCAGCTTTGGTGCTTGGACACCGCATTGTTCCTCAGTCCTCCACCTGCGAGCAGTAAGGGCTGAGACACTGGTCCTCCCCTCCTCAGGAGAGGAGAGTAGTCCTCCAGGGTTCTATGTGATAATAGCGACTGCACAAAGGTGATCGCTATTATCGCGACCTGCATTATCGCCGAAAACAATTTTGGCGATATGCAGAAAAAGACTACTGGTAATTGTGATTGGGTTCACCGCACCCACCCATATATAGAGATTCTCAACTCCAGGTGGATGCATGTGGGGAGGCGCATCCCAGCTCAAAAACACTAAGTCCTGCAGCTGCAGGAATCACAAAAGAACACCCGCCCCCAGTCCCTAACCCAGAACTCCGCGGTCCAGAGCCATGCACCCTACCCACCACACCACATGGCTGGCTCGACGGAAGCAGGTTCCCCATGGGTGACATCTCTGTTCCCTATCCCTCCACATCCTGTCACCCACCTCCCTTCCTGTCACCCATCCTATCTTCGCGATCGAAGCATTCGCCATCCCACTACAGTCACCCATGATGAAAGCGCCATTATATGGGTGACCGTTATGACGGTCACCCATATGCGGTCACCATCACCACAGGCTACCGTCCTCCAGATGCTCAGTCCTCTCCCTCCATGGCTGACCCCCAGTAACCCAAGCTTGTTTCTGAACTTGGGTAGCCAACATGGCAGGAGATAAGGGGCCAAGTGCCTCAGCCCTTCATGCCACTGGGTCAACTTGGATCAATCATTTCTAAGATGTTAATGACCAGTCCAGTAGCCCATCAAGAGCCTTGCTAGGCTCATGAATATTTAGCTAGAATTATAACACCCTGTACACACTGCAGATGATGTAGTTCTACAGTTTAAAATTAAACTTTGCGAACCAGTGGTGCAGCGGTGTAGTGGCAGTGTGCTGTGTTGCTACCTGGTAATGGGGGTTTGTGTGTGATCCATGGTATCCCATGCTATAGCCAGCTAGAGAATGAGCATATTGCAGAGATGTGGTGCTTGCATGCTATAAAATGTTTAGTGTCCCGGTGGTTATGTAAGCAATAAGACGAGACAGGGTGTGCATTATGGTGATTTATGTAACAGGTGTGGGCACAAAAAGTGTTAAAGTTTATTTAACACCGTAACATAGATCAAACACCATTAATTTAACACCACAACATCAATCATCCTTCCTCTGACTGGCAATAGTTACACTTGCCCTTACTTTCAATTTAATTGCTCTCAGTCACCAAGCTCTCCAGCCATCTGCTGACACAACTTTTCCTTCCTGCCAGCCCCTCAGCCATCCCATCCACCACACAGTAATTCAAAACAAAAACTCTTCCCACTCTCCCTACCAGCAGTCATAATTTCCGTTTTGTTACCTGAAAGAGTTTTTCTCTTCTCTTTTTCAACATCTGAAATTAACGAGGTACAGCCTCCCTAACCCCGCCCACCCACACGCTTGCTTCCCCGCCTCACTCGCATGCTCACTCCCTCACTCGTCTATTTGACACTCCTCTCCATGGGGCAGAAAAATACATTTTAAACATGTCTCTCCACCACAGAAACAAAACAGACCCAGAACCAGCCACTGACCTTGAAAATAAATAACGCAGTCTGCTTCATTACCTCCCTCCTTTTCTCCCACATGAGCTCCTTCTCTGTTCTGCTATGGTCCCATTTAACTGACACACACTGCGATATCTCCCTTCTCTGCTCCACATCTCACATCCAGAAGTGGACAGTAAAAGCAGGATCAACCAGATAAAGGATTACTTTACAAAAACATAAACAAATAAATAAATAAATAAAACCACCCCATAACATCAGCACAGCATCTCTCTCTGACTCCCGTTAAGCGAGAAACAGAGATGCTATGTTTTCAAAACTCTCCAGCCTTCCCACACAGTAAAACAATTAATAAAAACCTTGCCCTTACGTCAGGACATCATCTCCACAGCAACCATGCCAACTACCATAGAAACCAGCCCAATCTTGAGAAGGAATACAATAGAAATCCCAATAACTTCATCAGAAATAAAACTCAAACTGTAATAAAAACAAATAAAAAAAAGCATCCCCAAAACTCCTTTCCTATTGCATAAATTAGATATGCAATGGAAAACTCATGTAATACATGATTTATGTGCACTTGAGCAGTTTGACTTTGGACACCTCACTCATGGCTCAAAGATGTATGTGCTCTTGTGCACATAAATCATGTATTCCACTCATCTCCATTGCATATCCCCTATATAAGCACATGCCTCAGTTGTGTTGTTGAATAAAGCCACAGTGAGATCAAATATATATTATACAATGGCTCAAAAAATCCTGCATTCTATTGGCTGGCTGGCATGATTCACACGTTTCACGTTGTAAATCCTGCTATCACCCACGGTAAAAAGTGCCAGCCGCCAGTCTGCCACATGAGGACCCCCCCCCCTTGAAATCACTTTGAGCCCTCAAAACAAAAACCACAAAAAACTGCTCACCTCAAAAGTGTGTGCCTGACTCCTCTGTGCTGTACACTGCCTCCCTTTTGCTGCTCACAACCTCCTCTACATAAATCTGTGGCCATGGATTTTCTGTGACCCAAGGGAGCTGAAGCAGACTGCAAAAAAAAATGTTTTTGTTTCGCCAGCCCAGAACCTGAGATAACAGGAGAACAAGTGTTTCACAGTGAAGCAACATTTTAAAGCCGCACATGTGCACATTATAAAAATGGAAGCAGTGCTCCAAGATTCTCTTGACTCCTGGCCCAACTCCTATAATAAAAACAAAAAAAAGGCTGGGACAGAGTCAACTGGTGATATGGGGCACAAAAGTAAACATTTCCTGGCTGTACAAAAACTTCAGTACCAGTAACTGGCAAACCAGTATTGTTGCATATGAGAAAACATAGCCCTTCAAACTTTTACCCTAACTGGCAGTATGAAAGGCTGTCCGGACTGGGCTAGCTCCTTCTCTCTGTCTCTCTCTCTCTCTCTCTCTCTCTCTCTCTGAGCCTTTCAGGTTACTGTAGGACACAGTAGTGCAAAGCACAGAACTGGTGGCAAGCAGTGTTTCCCTCTCTCTCTCTCTCTCTCACTGCCACTAATGTCACTAATGTAAAAAGGAGCTGTAGGAGGCATAGGCCCATGTGTGCTGCTATGTAGGGCAATAGTAGTTCATTGTTCTGCCTCCCAACATCAGATTATCAAGACCCCATTTAAAGTATTCTTTCTTATTACATAGTACCAAGTTTGCTCGTAAACTGTTCCATGCATTCACCACTCTCAGTGAAAAAAACACTTCCGTGTGTTTGTTCTGAAATGACCACCCTGGACATAGTGAATGCCCCCTAATGTTATAGTTTGACTCTCTCATAACAATATCCAGTTCCCTATTTAATATCGGATCCTTTATGACATCAAAATATAACAGTAGGTCACCCCTCTTCCGTCTTTCCTCCAGGGAATATAGACCCAGTTTATCAATTTGGTCATGATATGGTAAATGTTTAACCTCGGTGATAATTTTGGTCATTCTTTGTTGTGCTTTTTCAATCCTTATCATGTCCTTTCTTTTATATGGATTCCACAATTGGCTACAGTAGTCTAATTGAGGTCTAACGTAGGATTTATACAGTGGTAACATAACCTCTGCATTCCTACGCTTAATATTTCTTCGTATTAATCCTGCAATACGATTTGCCTTAGAGATTGCATTGGTACACTACAGACCAAAATCTAAGTTAGTATCTACTAACACACCCAAATCCATGTCACTATTTGCCTGGATTAGTTTGGAGTTGCTAAGAGTATATATGTTTTGTTTGTTGTTTTTCCCCTAAGTGTAGAATACAACACTTTTCAGTGCTGAAACTCATTCCCCACCTATATGCCCAGTCAGTTATTCGATCCAGGTCATCTTGTATTGACTTTACATGTTGATATGTTTCACAGGAACCACCAAGCTTAGTGTCATCAGCATACTTTGTTAGTTTGTTTGTTATATATTCACCCAAATCTGATATAAATAGCTGGAAGAGTACAGGGCCCAGCACGGAACCCTGAGGCATGCCACTGGACATACGCCCCTCTCCTGACAGAAAACCATTCTCAACAACTCTCTGTGTTTGGTCCACCAACCAATTATTTATCCATTGTACTATATAGGGATTTACCTTTACTTGATTTAATTTTTGGATAATAGCCCATTGTGGTACCATATCAAATGCTCTAGAAAAATCCAATAATACAATGTCTGCCGGAATGTTTTTATCCAAGAGTTTACTGAAAGTTTCATAAAAGGATACCACGTTAGTCAGACATGAACGCCCAGTGGTGAACCCATGCTGTGATATGTCAATGTTATTAGTAGATTCCATGTGCATGTTCAATCTGTGTTTAATAATTAATTCAAATAGTTAAGCTGATAGGTCTATAGTTCCTAATACTATTTTTGGGTCCTGTTTTATGGATAGGGGTGATTTTAGCAGTTCTCCAGTCTGATGGAACTTCCCCAGTACTGAAAGGTGTGTTGAACAATATTTCTAATGGGGAACAAGCACTATCTTGTAATATAAGAATCTGTGGGGTTATATTGCCAAGGCCTGGGGCACCAAATTTTTTTAGATTTCTAATTTTGGTCTTTATTTCCTCCTTTGGGCAGAACGGAACTTCACTGTTATACACACCAGTTACTTTCCTCACACTAGGTTCAGTGTAGATAGAGCAGAAGTATACATTAAAAATATATGCCATTTATGTTGGGTCAGAAATGGTTTGGTTATCCTCAGTAATGGAAGTCAGACCTGTATCTGATTTCTGTGAAGAGTTAATGTAACCAAAGAACTGCTTACAATTGCTCCTAGTTGCTGTTCTGGCCAACCTCAACTCCAACCTTCTTTTGGATCTGTTAATTGTGTTCTTGCATGTTTTTAATTTTTGTTTGAATAAATTCCAGTTCTGTTAAGTGTTGTTAAGCTTATAAACTGAATATGCTTTATTGTTCTGCCTTGTTTAATTATCTTTCTCTTTAACCATTTAGGATTAATACCTCTATTGTTACACTTTTACCTACGTTTTACATATTTGTTATATATGTCCAGCATAGTTTCCTTTATAATCTGCCAGCACTGTTCTCCTGTTTTGTTCTTTAATAGTTTGTCCCAGTTGATACTATTAACTTCATGATTCATCATGGTTTTGTTTGCTGTCCTACATAGAAATATTTCTGTGCATCCTGAAATACACTTAGGTGCACACTGAATCTCAAAGTTAATATTCAAGTGGTCACTGTTGCGGGGGTAACAATACACAGTTTTCAATATTTAAATTCTCTGAGGTCAGTACCAGGTCCAGAATGTTAGTTTTTCTGGTTGGTTGTTTTATATGTTGTTTTAAGTAATGTTCCTTACACACCTGAATGAATGCCTTGCTGGCTTTGCTTGAGGCCTTCCCCACAGCCCAGTCGATATCACCCAGGTTAAAATCCCCTGTTAGTGCCATAGAAACATAGAATTTGATGGCAGATAAGGACCGCTTGGCCCACCCAGTCTGCCCATTTCCCTACCTACTGGATAAGCTGCAGATCCAAGTTAACCAGCAGCCTACTTCTTCCTACCCCCACCCCCTAGAATGGCCTTATGACTGTCCCATGTCCCCAGATCTGCTGCAATTGATGTTTCTTCCAAGAGTAGATCATGTGTATTCGTATTTGTGGATGGAGGTCTATACTCTAACCCCAAGATGAAAACATTTTTTGTTTTGTCATTTATTTGCATCCATATCATCTTTGTACTTTGTACTAATGTTATGTTTCTTGATTTTTGATGTTATGTCTACAACATTTATGGTGTTTCTTATATAAGTGGCAATCCGTCCACCCCTACTAATACCCCTGTCAAGCCTAAACAGATTATAACCCTGTATCTCCTTATTCCAGTTGTCATTATTTTTCCATCATGTTTCAGTTACAAGTAATATATCAACATTTTTATTAATATTCAAATATCCCTGTAATTCTTAAATTTTGTTATTAAGACTTCTGGCATTACATAATAAGCATTTTAAGTTGCTTTTACTTTGATGACTTGTTTTCTTTATTTTACATATGTTATTCATTTTGTCTGACCTTTTTTTAGGCTGTGAGAGTTCCTTGACTCCCTGTGCAACTAGTTTAAAGGAACAATTTCCTTGTGCATTTTAATTAATCTTGCTAGTATGTATGTACCGTTGTCATTAAGATGGAGACTATCAAGACTAAAAAGATGGTGTTTGTTACAAAAGTGTGCCCAAGAATCTATAAATTTGATATTTTCCTGTGCAGCCCAGTTTTTAAGCCTTGCATTAATTCTTGTAATGGTATAATTTTTTTCCTTTTTAGCACGGGGAACCAGAAGGATGCCTGAGATGATTACCTTGGCTCCTAGTTGTTTTAATTATTTTGCAGTGTCTAGTAGTTCAAGACAGATGTCCTTCTCATGACTATGACCAACGTCGTTAGTACCAACATGCAAAGTGACTACTGGATTTGGTTGACTGGCTGTAATGACATTGGAAGTGATAAGGTTTAGATCCTTTATCTTTGCCCCAGGATAACAGAGTACCATTCTGTTTAGTTTGTCTTCTTGACAAATTATCTTATCACATTTTCTGACTATAGAATCACCTAGAACAATGAATTCCCTTGCCAATGGGCCTGTTTGTGCTGTTCCTTCTGCTTCTGTTTCTAACAGTGTGTTAAACCTATTGGATGTTAGTGTTACATTGACCTCAGCTCTTCTTCTATTTTTTTCCACCCTTACTTGGTCTAACTGTGTACCACTTGTCTTCATTCTCGCTCCCTTCCTTCACTTGTCTTAGTTCTGCATCCGAGTCACCACTGTTCTGTTCTTCATGTCCTGTACATTTACCATTTATCTTAATATAGTGTATGGCAGAACGTTGTTAACCTTAGAAAATCATCATTTCCTAAGGTTGTTATACTATCGTTGTGACGTAGGACTGTTGTTAACCTATCAATGCTATGTCACATCAATAGGTTAACAACGGGGATCGCTGCGCGTATGCGACCGGCCTTCCAGAAATGGCGCGGTGAAAGCTATGACCTGGAACGGTTGCGGCGACGAAATGTCATGAAAAGTAAGAACTTGATTATTGTTTTCACTAGAAATGCATGACTATACACTATAAAATATAAATTATGGTCACACATCGGCAACCAGTTTGAATAACCGGCTCAAGGTTGCCATGGTGACATAAACCCCTTGAAGGTTTACATGGTCGCCATGGCAACCGCTCGCCAGTTAACAAACCAGTTACTGATGCATGCCCATACATTATCCTCTATATTATTGGACTGTCCTTGGTTTTTGCACCTATGGATTATACTGTTGCAAGGCAATAATTTCATTTTCTAATTCAGTAAGTCTTGTTTGCAACATTGTGTATGCCCTACACTTCATACAAGTAAATGTTTTGGTATGACTTATAGGTGTAACCTCTGCTTACATTTTACTTTTGAGGCAGCGAATAAGTATTCCTTCTTTACACATTATCTGCAGTAGTTCCACAATGGAATCCGCTATTTGTGGCATTGTTGTTTGTTACTACCTTGCTTTAATAATGAATTTAAAACACTCTGTTTGTAGGTTATTTGTGTGCTAAATTACTTCTTCTGTGTACTAGACTAATACTACTCAAAGACTTATTTAACCAATGTGCAGCAATGTCTTTATATGACTCTGTCCACTGGTTCCTAGGTGGCCAGATACAACTCACTAGTTTACCTGTGTACTCAATATGGAGAAGCAGGGCTCCAGTGAAACACATGTGATGTTAATGACTATCAGCTGCACATGTTTAAGCCTTTAATACATGCAGTTTTGCATCTTTAGTACATTTCCTGCTACAAGCGATGAGCATACAAGCCACTTTACCTCTACTTAGTTGGTGGCAGGCCACGGTGGTAAGAGGTGGGCTGTGCATGATCGCCAGCTAGGTAGGGGTGGTGGGGTGGGGTGGTCTGGCACTGCTGGTGGGGGTGGGTGGGGCCACTAGCCTACCAGGATAGCAGAGATAGGTTATTTTATTTCACAGGCTGTGCCAATTGCAGGCGGCTGGTGATTGGGGCCTGGAGAGGCACAAGTAGCCCTGCTGGGCTTTACTTTTCACAATTTGGGGATCGGAGAATTGGGGACATACTTAGCTCTGTGAGGCTTTCATTATCACATTTGAGGAACAGGGCATTGGGGGTGCATACTTAGCCCTGTGGGACTTTAATTACCACACTTTGAGGATCAGGGCATTGGAGGGTGACGTCATGAGGGATGGGCCAGCGGCACATTTTCGCAACCCCCAGAGGGTATAAGTACACTATACTTTGACGGATGTTCTCCAGGAGTTGTTTGAGAATAGCACCCTGGGGGACTTGGTTCCTGCCCTTCCAGAATAGGGCACAACTGCTGCCGTAAACCCACTAGTACCACGTCGTAGGGGGTTTAGGGTGTAACTGGTGGCATATGTCCACTTTGGTGCAAGCAGCCTGTGACATGTCGCAGACTGCTTTGCAGAATACCACATGTTGCAACTGCTGGCATAACTTACTACTTGCGCCATTTATTATGGCACAAGTCGAGTTACGACAGATGTAACCATTGGAGAATCGGGCCCGTAATCTACAGTATATGGGTGAAGAGGCTTGGGATAAAGTCAAACCTGAAACAATCACAAAGTCCTGGAGTAAATTAGGCATCTTGGTTACTGATGAACTTGTATCTGAGACAGAGGTGCTAAGTGAAGAGAGAGAGGTGTTTGACCTGGATGAAGATGCAGACGTCGCAGCCCTGGCAGAGGACATGATTAGCAAGCTGAATGTGTCACTGATGAACGAGGACATGGAAAACTGGGTCCTTTGCAATACTGTGAAGGAAGGTCATGCGCATCTATCAGATGATGCAATAATAGATGTTGTGCCTCGGCAACCTGGGGGCACTGACATCAGAGACCAGAGTGATGATGTGGAATTGGATGATGCAACCAATCCTGTGCCCATCTCAACACACTCAGAAGCAGTGGAAAGCTTTGACAAATGTTTGCTGTGACTGGAAAACCAACCTGACTGTGACCCCATGCAGCTGATGTTATTGAGAGATCTTTCTGTGAAAGCTGCTAACAAGAGAGTCCACAGCCTTCAGCAATCAACCATGCAGCAGTTTTTTCTCTCCTCTGTCTAAATAGAGAAGTGATATGTAAGCACAAGCACAATCACTGCATAATAACAAGCATTTGTCAATGCAGAATGTTGATTGCTTATATATGCTGTTTAGGTATTTGGAAGTGAAAGTTCCATGCTTAAGAACTGTCATGTGCCCCCAAGACATCCACTGTGTCTTTCTATTCAGTATTCACAGAAGAGGGGGAGGGGCAAGAGCCACAGCAGTACAGCAGTTGCAAAGGCTATAGGCTGATCAGCCTCACTTCAGTAGTGGGGAAGATCATGGAGACATTGGTTAAAGAAAGGACAGAGGGGCATGTAGAAGCCATCGGAGCCCAGGACCATAGGCAACATGGATTCACAGTGGGGAGGTCATGTCAGACAAATCTGGTTGATCTCTTAGACTGGGTGAGAAAGGAAGTAAATCAGGGTGGGGCAGTGGACAACGCTTACCTTGATGTAAGCAAAGACTTTGACACCGTCCAACATAGAAGGGTAATAAACTAGCTGAGTAGGCTGGGCATGGGGGAAAGGGTGGTAAACTGGGTTAGAAACTGGGTAACAGACAGGAGGCAGAGAGTGGTGGTAAATGGGGCGCAGTCTGGGGAGAGGGGGGTGACCAGTGGGGTGCCGCAGGAATTAGTTCTGGGGCCAGTCCTGTTCAGTGTCTTCATTAGTGACATTGCAGAAGGGCTGAAGGGATAGGTCTGCCTGTTTGCAGATGACACCAAGATCTGTAAGACAGTGGATACCCCAGAGGGGGTGGAGAAAATGAGGAGAGACCTGGGGAAGCTTGAGAAATGGTCTGAGGACTGGCAACTGAAGTTTAATTCACAAAAGTGCAAAATTATGCACCTGGGACACAGAAACCCTGGGAAAGGTACAGGATGGGGGAGGAGTTGCTGACAGTCACAAAAAAGGAAAGGGACCTGGGGGGTCATTATTTCAGATGACCTGAAAATTTCAAAGTGGTAAGGCAGCTGGGAGGGCCAGTGACATGCTGGGGTGCATAGGCAGGGGCATCACCAGCATAAGGAGGGAGGTAGTGATGCCATTATATAAAACCATGGTCAGGCTTCACATGGAGTACTTTGTGCAGTTCTGGAGGTCGCACCTTCGTTAGGATATTAACAGGCTGGAGATGGTCCATAGAAGGGCGAATGAGATGGTACAGAGTTTGCAACACAAGACTTATGAGGAGAAATTAAGGGACCTCAATATGTACTCACTGGAAGAGAGGAGGGAAAGAGGAGATATGATAGAAACATTCAAAAAGGGGATAGGATAGAAACATTCAAGTACCTCAAGGGTATAAATATAACTACTGAGCAGCAGGAGACAGCTACTATAGGCATATGTGCCAGCTTCTGTGTGATATTCTCTTGTTCTTATAAATCTGTAATCTCCAGTATGTCAGTAACCACATGACCACACTGCCTTCTGTAGGCAATTTTATGCTGGTTGATGCCTGGTGTCAGATGGCAGACAGAGGGCTCACCAGATTGTGTTGCCATTTGAATGACTTCATAGAGTGTTCTTTTACTGGTAAGCATTTTGGAAAGCTGGTGAAGGTCTCACAATTTTTATTGTGATTATATCTCCTTTTGTCTGTCCCCTTTGGTCCCCCCATCCCAACACCCCAACAGTCATCAGTGGACACAGCTGCAGCCTTCTTCTTGCCAAGATGGTAGGTGAGAAACATAGAAACATAGAACTTGATGGCACGTAAGGACCGCTTGGCCCACCTAGTCTGCCCATTTCCCTAACTGATGGATAAGCTGCAGGTTCTAGTTAACAGCTTACTTCCTCCTATCCCCATTAGAACTGCCTTATGCCTGTCCGTGAGCAGCTGCCTTCAGAATCAGTGAAGTCTGACATCTTTCAGTGCCGCTTATTGGTCATCTTCCAACACAGGCGAGGTACTGCCTGCTGAAAAACAACTCAGGACAAGCAGGTTTCAAAGTGGGGAAGAAATGGAGTGAGCAAGAATGAAGTACTCATTCAGATGCGGCATTGATTTTAAGATCAGCATACTGGTGTGGACACTACAAATAGAACCCCAGCTCTTTAAGCAGCCTTATGAAGAGTAAAGGCTTCTCGAAGCACAGGGGTTGTGTTTATTGTACTGTAAGTGGGCTGCATCTAATTTGGTAATTTACTGTACCTTACATCTGGATGTATGGTAGGGCCAACTTTAAATAAACACTGCACCTGAATTAACACATGATGCCACAGAAACATAGAATTTGTCAGCAGAAAAGGACCGCTCAGCCCATCCAGTCTGCCCAAGTGTTCTCTACCTACTTGTAACTCCTGCCTGTATATGTTACTGCATGTCTTATTCTGCCTGCGTCCATCAAGACCTCCTTATGAATGAGCTTGCTTAATAGATTTTTCCTGCAATAAACTTGAACCTACTCCTTTTCCATAGCCCTATTGATCTCCGTTGACCCCCTCTTTCCCCTTTTTCCTAATATATACCCCTATGTTTATCCCATGCATGCTTCATGTCCCCTACCATTTTAGGTTCCACCACTTCTCCTGGCAGTCTGTTTAAGGCATCTACCACTCTTTTAGTAAAGAAATATTTTTTCATATCTATCCTGAATGGCCCCACCAGCTTCATTGTATGTCCCTTGGTTTGGGTGCTCATCCTCATTTGAAGGAAACTCCCCAACTGTACCCTCTTTACCCTCGTGAGGTACTTTGGAGGTCTTGATCATGTCACCTCTCGCCCTCCTCTCTTCCAGAGTGTAGATGTTGAGATTCTTCAGCCTTGCCTTGTAGGGATTTCTGTGAAAATTCTGAACCATTTTAGTTGCCCTCCTCTGTAAAATTTCCACCTTATGTCCTTTCTGAAGTGTGGACTCTAAAACTGGACACAGTACTGCAGCTGGGGGTATACCATGAAGTGAGACAATGGCAGCACAACATCCCTCCTCCTCCTCCTACTGAAGATGACACTCCATATGCACCCCAGAATCCAATTTGCCCTGCCCATAGCCTTGTGACACTGTACTGCCATCTTGAGGTCCTCTGATATAATAATGAATTGCAGGCTTTTAAGCAACTTTTCGAGGACTGTGTATGTGTGTGTGTGTGTGTGGGGGGGCTTTGCTACTATAAGTATTTGCTTTTGAGTTGATATAAGGTGCGAACGGACTAACCATGCTCCCCACTCTGTGTGCTATATTGGAAATAAAGAGCCCAAATACCATTGGGCCAAGCATTGAGCCCTGCAGCACCCTGTTTGTCACTGCTCTGGGTGCTGAGAGCTACCCCACCATCACCACCACCCTCTGCATCCTCCCCTGTAACCAGTTCTCTATACATTTAGTCAGACCACCTTCCACCCATACCCCTCCTTCTCCTCACTCTTCTCCTTCTTGGCCTGTGTCTCTCCTTCCGGTAGTCTGCACCCTTTCTCCTCCTTATTCTTACCGGCTGGTGGTGCCTTCTGTATTACACTCAGACCACTCTGCCTGCCCTCTTCCAGGGTTACTACACCTCTGTCTTTACCTATATCTAGGGCAGTGAGCTCATCAGGCTCCCCTGTCCGGACCTTTCTACCAACCTCAGTCTTTTGACCCCCTTCCATTTGTTTAAATCCACCGTACTGGAGATATACCCCTGTAATCCTGGCTTGTTTACTTTTTTTTTACATATTTTCTCACAGGGCTACAGTCGACCAACCCCCCCTAGCCCTGCCCCCAACATCAGGCTGACCTGCTCACCTCCATGGATTACCCCCATGCTGGGGTGGTGAGGAGCTTCTCAGGTTGACCCACCGGAGCAGGATCTGGTTGAGGAGGTGCCATTCGGGGTGAGCAGGGGGGTCAGAAGCTCATGCTGCCTGACCTTAGCCCATTTTCCACTTTTCTCCCCTTTGTAGAGTGCGGGCATGCAATGACACTTAGGCACAGCATGCCAAAGTCCACCACACTCCACCACCCTTTACTACACTGCTGTAGTAGCATCCACAGTCATCACCAGGGGCCGCTACAGAGTGGTGGGTCCCTGTATCCCACACCGGGATAGGAGAGCAGCCCTCCAGATGCTCAATCCTATTCCTCCCTTGTCAACCCCTGGTGGCCCGGGCTTGCGTCAGAAACCCGGGTCACCAGCGTGGCGCGAGGTGTGGCATCCAGCACCTCAACCCTCAGTGCCAGTGGCCTGGCAGCAATGCTGCCTTTAATACTTCCCTCCCCTTCCTGCTCCAGTGTACCCTATCCCCGGTGTATGTCACTATTCCCCCCAGACCCTACCCCAGTTAGTCACTAACCCATAATGTTTCGTGTGACACCAATCCCTTAGCCACTCGAACTCCTCAAGCCTACCCTTCCTCCTCATGCTTGCACATGGTACCGGCAGTACCTCCAAGAATGCCACCGACTTCCCCACCCCCTGACACTGCCTGCCCAAGTACTCAAACCTCCCCCTCAGTACTTCCAAAGTGTCCCCCACCAAGTCGTTTGTACCCACATGCAACAGTAAATGAGGTTTCTTCCTCCCCCTTGCTGCGCACTTGAGCAGTGCCTGCCCTGCCCTCCTGCAGTCAACCTGGGGACAGCTTCAACCCAAATATGGCTGTGCCTTTCCCCTTCCATCCCATCTCACCCATTTCAGTATAGAATCCCCAGGACGAGCACCCCCTTGCCCCTTACCCCTTTCCCTTCTAATGCCCCTTCCACCACCCCAGTATTCATTCTACCCTGTCCCTTATCCCCGCCAACTGCACCCTCTGTGACTTCTGTATCTGTACCTCCTACTTCTGCCACATCCCTTTTCTCTGCCTTATTCCTCTCATCCCCCTAGAACCTCTTCCCAGCCTGACTACTTCCTACTGGGCTTCCCATATCAACCTCTCCTGCTCCCCTGCTGATTTCCAACCCTTCTCCTATCCCCACTGTTGTCGATTTAGAGCTCCCATTCCCTTCTACCCCGATAGTGATGCACCTCCCATTGTTCCCCCTTCCCGTAGCCTTCTCTCCTTCAGTCACCACCCCGTCCTTCCTTACTAGACCCTTCTACCCTTTTCTCATCGCTATGTCTTCCCCTACCTGTTGCCATCCCTCTCATGCCCTGCTTTCAGTATGTTCCTGCTCCCCCTCTCTGTCCGATAGCAACATTTTGAATCTATTCCTAGTCTATACCTGTCCTACATCTCTTCCCCCTATCAGTTCCCCCCTTCTAGTTGTTCCCCTCCGTGCCATGCCTGGTCCCTCCCTGCAGTCATCTGCTCTCTCCCGGTACTCCTCGTGGTCTCTTTCTCTCCCATTAGGAGGCCCCCTGCCCTCGCCTCAGGCACCCCCTTCCTTCTCCTCTCTTTTCTGCTGGTGCCTCTGATACTGGGGTCAGTTTCAGTCCCTAGTTATTCTTCCTCCATCCCTCTTTGCCATCCCCTATTCCCACATCAGGATGCCTACCATACTTATCTGCCCTGCCACTTAGACTCCTCCTTAACCTCCACAGTTCCTCCCTCAAACTAGCCAGTCACCTACAGACCATACACCCCCCCATCCTCCAAGCCCAGTCCATGATCATGGCAGACCCACACCCTGTACACCCCTCCACCCTTCCAAAGATGCCCGCCCTATTGACATGTAGCACCTGCCCCATTTTGGCCCCCATCTTATGTTACAGGCTCTTACTCCCAGGTTCTGTACCCTACTACAACTGTTAGGCCCCTATTTACTCAAATTCCTGTCCCCCCACCCACAGTAGTCCCCCTACTGACCCCTTGCCGACCAAGGTAATTCAGTCTCAAATCTCATCCATTGGATACTGTACTACTGAAGCAATCCTAGTCTCCTTGTCCATTTTTTACCCCTCAGCTACTATACTTTTTGTTCTCAGCTCTCATATAGTTTCACTTAGCCCAGTTAGAAATCCTTTTGCACTCCAAGTATTACTCAGCTCAGTTAGAGAAATAGAGCAAATAAATATGTATTATTACAGCAATCATAACAGTATAGCTCAGTACTTCGGTCAGTTAGAGAAAGAAACAGAACAACTAAATATGTAATATTACAGCAACCCTAAAGTATCCAATCATTGCTTTGCCTCCACTCCAGAGACTCTGCTGTGTCTCCGGACCACAGAGGACAACATAGGCGGGGGGTGGGCAACTGTAAGACCCGGCAGAGCTCCATGGAGCTCACCCCCTCCCCCTCACCTGTTCAATTCCTCCCGACACTGGGCTGCCTATTACTGGGTTCATCTTTTGCTGCTGCAGTGCAGCAGTCCGGCTCGCTGAAGTAGCTCCTCCCTCTCTCTCACGTACCTCATTCTGTTTCTCGGCGATGCAGGCTGCCCTTTGTAGCTGGGCTGACACATGGCTCTACCCACAAAGAAATCCGCGGCTGTCCCGACAGAGCTCGATTGAGGTCGCTCACCCCCCCTTCACTTGCTCATTCTGTTTCTCCTGGCACTGCAGGCTGCCCTTTTGTACTGGGCTCCTGCCGCTGTTGGCGACCTTTTTCTACCCACAAAGAAATCTGCAGCAGTCCTGACAGAGCTCAGTTGAGCTTGGTCACTCCCTCTCTCTCACTCGCTCAATCCTGATCTGTCCTAAACACTGATTTCCGAAAGCAACTGCGCTATTCTGTGCCGGAAGCATGAAAACACATTTCGGCCAGGATGTGAAAAATGACAGCTGTACTGTTCATAAGGAGGTGTGAAAAAATGCCAATGTTGAAAATCTGGCTTGAAAATATTACTAATTTGCGAAGTTACAAGGGTGCATGGAAACTGCAAAATGCACGCTCGTAACGCAGTCATTTTATGGAGTTTCATCACAAAATTTTCAGCATAGGCATTTTAGGACCTCTGCTCATGAACAGTGTCACTGTGATTTTCTTAATGCATCCCAAACACTGATTTTCCATAGCGACCACACTATTCTGCACTGGAAGTGCAAAAAACACATTTCAACCAGGATGTGGAAAATGACAGCTGTACTGTTCATAAGGAGGTGCGGAAAAATGGCAACGTTGAAAATCTGGGGTGAAAATATTGCAAATTTGTGAAGTTAAGAGCATGCATGGAACCAGCGCAACACATGCTCGTAACACACTCATTTCATGGACTTTCATCTCAAAATTTTCAACATAGGCATTTTAGGACCTCTGCTCATGATCAGTGTCACTGTAATTTTCGTAATGTGTCCTGAACACTGATTTCCCACAGCGACCACGCTATTCTGCGCTGGAACTGCGAAAACACATTTCGGCCAGGATGTGAAAAATGACAGCTGTACTGTTCATAAGAAGGTGCATAAAAATGGGAATGCTGAAAATCTGGTGTGAAAATATTGCAAATTGGTGAAGTTATGAGCGTGCATAGCAACTGCGCAATGCACGCTTGTAAAACAGTAATTTTTTGGATTATTCCACCAAATTTGCAACATAGACTTTTTGAGAGCCCATCTCTTGAACACTGGCACTGTTGTTTCATTAATCTGTCCTGAAAGGTGATTCAGCACAGTGACTGCGAAATCACCTTTCGGGACCGATTAACGTCATGACCGTGGCTGAATTCATGAGGAAGGGAGCCCAATAACTCCATGTTGAAAATTTGGTGCCAAAATTCCAACAAATGCCTGAGATATGCAAACATGTTGAAAAAGCCCTATTTATGCCATTATACAGCTTACCGGCATCTCCTCAGTTCACAGTCAGTTTTGAAGAGTGCAGACGTGTTCCCAGTCCACCAAAGATTGTCGCGCCGGACTCCGTAGGTAAGTATGGGGTGAGGGGGGTAAGGGGAGGCAGGGTGTGCAGTGGGTGGGCGAGGTTGTGGGAGGGGGCAGGGAGACCATGAGGGACCATTTTCTTTTTTACAGGTTTAAAAAAAAAACATTGTGGGACTTTTTTTCTTTACAGAGGCATTGGACATGCTGGGGTGGGCTCCCAGCATGCCACCTGAGTGTTTGGAGGCGCTGTAGCTGACAGGGGATTGGGCACCCCAGTCGGCATATATGGAGTGCTGGGGGGGAACAAGAGCCGAGGGGGATTGGGCACCCCCTCGGCATAAACCGAATGTTTTGGCAGGAGGGGACCATTATGCCAACTGGGAGTGGGCTCCCCGGTCAATAACCTGAACTTGCGCGGGGTCTGAAGCTGACGGGGATTGGGGCACCCATTGGCAAACAAACACTGTTGTGGGGGGGCACATGCTGCTGAGGGGAATTGAGCACCCCCTCGACACGGGGGGCTCAGTCATATTGTTTGTGAACACGGCAGCAAGCCTCCACCATGTTCACAAACAATATTACAGTACCGACATTCTGTCCAGCAATGACGGGTTGCTCCATCATTGCAGCGGAATGGCTGATGCTGCAATGACGAGGCAGCTCCCGATTGCAGTGGCTGAAAAGTTTCAAGGTTGTGGTACACTGGCTGAACTAGTGTCTACAGCAGCGTGCCACCCCACTGGGGAAAGCGGGCCAAGCCTCAAAAGGCAGTGGGGGCATTGGTCACAACAGTGCCGCGCCTCCACAACCTGCTTCTGCAGCAAGCTGCCGCAATATGTTTCTTGCGCATGTGCACAATCAACATAAAAAGCATTTTTCAGCACTTCCCCATTTTGCACTTTTACCTACTCCCGCCCTGCACTACAAGAATAAAAATACAGTACACTACTGTACTGGGAACTGAGAAGTAAGCACAAGCCCAAAAAAAACCCCCACATTTCAGAACTTTTATATTTGTTACCTACTCCCCCGCCACAAAGTACATGTACTGTGCTTCTTTGCCATTCTACCCACTGAATAATACTGAACTCAAGCAAATGTAATACAGCACAGTACAATACTGAAGAATAGCAGTGTGTTATGCTGTGTGTCAATATTGGAGGATATCGGACCGTTTTTATGTGCAGCACATAACAAAAACGGAAAGCCCGTTTTAATGAACTCTCATTTATCCGAACCAGAAACGTGCCATCAAATCAGTTTGGATAAATGGGATTCTACTGTATAATTATCTGTGCAGTACAGGCTGTGCATTCCAGTTACATTGGTGGCACAAGTGGTAGGTCAAGCAGAATGGTATTCCAGGCTCTCTGGGTTCAAATTCCAACTAAGGCACTTATTTCTTTCTCTCTTGTGTTTGTTTGGCCTCCTTGTTTTCTGCCATTTTGCTAATGGCTTCCACCCAGTACCCTAACAGTTTCTTTCCCTTTGCTGGAGGTCTGTAGATCTCACCAGTGTGAATAGTGGCTCTGGTTTCTGTCTCCAGCATGACTCACAGTACCTCTAACCACCCCCCCCCCCGATTTCCTGTGTGTCATCACCTAGATACCCTCACTTAAATACAACATTACCCCTCCTCTCTTCTTTTCCACCCTATCTTTCCTGAACTGAGAATAGCTTGGTATGGTCATGTCCCAGTCATGCTTTTCTGTGCAACACTACTTGGTAATGGCCACAATATCCAGGTCTGCCTTAACTATGATGTCCTCTAGAACCTTGCAATCTCTTCTTGGGGTGATAAATTCTAAAAGCCTTACAACTCTCACATATTCCATGAGGTAAGGGTAAACTATCAAAATTAAAAGGTCTAAAGTTCTGTAGCTTGTCTCACTATTAGGTGATAATACTGTACACATCGTGAAATGGAGTCAAACAACCTCCAATCTCACCCCTAACCCCAAAGGTCAGTACCACCCCAAAAACTCCTCACCTCTCATGCCTAGGTCACTCTATCATCACCCAACACAAACCTCTGGCCATGCCCACTGACCAGCCTGAGGGGTCATGAAAACAGAGGAAGGATGTGCACAAAAACCTCCACTGTCCCCCAGGTTAGCAAGGTATGTCCATTCTAGCAACCTCTGTTGGAAGCAAGCAAACCACCCTGCAGAGCCAGCATGGTGCGGAAACTCTCTGTCTCAGAGAGAGGGCTCTCTAGACTTCCAAGTCATATTATGCAAGGGCAGGAATAATATACAACAACAGACAATTTAAAATTGCAATGTAAATATGCATAATAAATTAAATTAAAACATATAGCACAATCACAGTTCAAGGAAGACTAGACACTAAAAACACATTTAGTTGAAACCAGCCCCCAAACAGGAGACACTATAACTCCAAACTGCCATCCTCTTGAAATCTCTAAATGTTCCCGCTTTTAAAACAGGTTGTTCCTGGACCTCATACACCACCAGCCAGTCCTTCAGGAAAAATCTACAGGCTACCACCTCCAAGATGGAAACAGTCATTTCTTAGCTGGGACTTGCCCCCCTCTCCCAGTAGTTCAATGTCCAAGAGGGGAGAACAAGGAGGTCAGGATTCTACAAACAACCCTAGTCTGTCGCACACCAAGAATTTTTGCAGCATCTACTCTGGCTCTGACCAGGGGCATCACTAGAGTTGGGCATTTGGGGTTGCAGCTCTGAATCTTTCAGCTGCAGCCCCGAATAAAATTTCAGTAGGTACATTTTTTGGTTTACACAGCCTGCTCTGTCCTTAAGTTCTAGACATGGTTGAACCCCTACAGACTAGCCATCTAGCATGTCCAGAAAGAGAGGGTTGGGGCAGCAGAGAGTCACTGATGGGAGAGAGCAGGGCTGGCCAGGATTCAGGAGGGAATCATCTCCTCACCTGTGCACTTCCCTGGCTAACAGACTGGTCTATGTCCAGGCAGCTGTAAGAGGGTGGGCAAGGGGAAGCAGAGGCAGTAACACATGGACCCACTGACATCTGAAGGCTCCTATGTCCTCTACACCACTTTGAGCTAGCCACCAGGCAGGCAGGCAATGGATCGGAGAGCGGACTGAGTTGGGCCCATTGCTGACAGCAACAAAGAATCCTGGAGTTACGCAGCAGGAGAGATGGTGGGATCACCAAGACATCTGGGCAGAGCAGGATCATGACAGCCCAGCAGCATAATGTCACAGGCTCGGCCATCTCCAAAACCGTCCGCAAGGCTATCACTCCTGAAGTGGTGGAACCCAAGAAGCACCTGTAAATAGCAACCCAAGCCAAAACCCAGTTGAGGTTCCCCTTCCCTTAGAAGTGCCAGCTCACGAACTCAAAAAGCTTCTGAGAATCTGCTCTGTGTGGGTACCTGTCAAGGGCCTAGCAAGGCTTAGCTTTCACCTGGGTTTGAGAATTTAATAATTTTTGTAGGTAAAACGCAAGAGAGAGTCTTTAAATTCAGCAGCCACTATGCTACTTTGTTAGTTTTTCTTTTAAATTCTAAAGGGTTTGGGGTTGTTATTAGGGCTGCAGTGTGCGGAACCCTGCAGACCTTTTACTATCAAAAAAGGGCTCTGCATTTCTTCCAATTAAACAACCTATTGGAGTTGCACCAAGGTTGCCTCCGCATCCATGAAGCACTCAACTCACACTGCACTATTTTTTTTTTTAAATCGGTACCATTCTGATCATGACACTGGGGGATTAGGCACCCCAGTGTCACTCTTATGTTTCTGGGGTGGGGTGGGGTGGGATGGGATGATGGGTGCTGAGAGGGAGGGTCGGGTGGGGAGGATATGTGTAATTTTAAAGAAAAAATAAATGGTGGTCACGGAAGAACACAGCACATTCTGTGTGTCCAAGATGGCCACTGCACTCTACTGTGCATGCGCTAGTAGTTGCGCATGGGCAATAGTACAATGGCCATCTTGGACACAGCAAAGTGTGCTGTGTTCTGCTGTGAACGCTGTTTGTTTTTTTTGTTTAAAATTAGAGATATTCCCCACCCACCCTCCCTCCCTCCCTCTCAGCACCCACCACCCCATTCCACCCAAGAAACATAAGCGTGACAGTGGAGATGCCCAATCCTCCAGTGTCATGATAAGGACACCGCTGATTTTTAAAAATTAAATTATACATACCCCCCTCCTGACCCTCCCTTTCGGCACTCCCCCACCTAGAAACATAAGAGTGACTCTGTGAGTGCCCAATCCCCCAGTGTCCCAATCAGGACTTCTCGGTTTTATTTATTAATTTTTTTTACATATTCTCCCACCCAACCATCCCTCTCAGCGCCCACCCCCCGAAACAAAAAAGTGACACTGGGGGTGCCCAGTCTCTCAGTGTCATGGGAACTCCGTGGTCCTTTTTTTTTTTGGACACCTGTAAAAAGAAAAACATGCATCGATGCCTTTTGTGCTGCTTACCCCCACCCAACCCTCCCACTCAGCCTCCATCACCGCACCCTCCCAAGCCCTTACTTACCTATCGGGATCCAATGCTGTAGTTCTCTCTGGACCACAGACACATCTTCACTCTTCAAAGCCAGACCACGGACTGAAGAAACAGGTAAGTAGTTCAATGTATTTCAATGGGGTTTTGAACTTAGTGGCATAACTTGGGCATTTTTGATTATTTTTGGCCAAAATTTTCAACATGCCTTCTCTGGGACCCTACCTCATGAACAATTGAACTGTCATTAGGTAGATGTGTCCTGAAAGGTGATTTCATGGTCCCTGTGAGAAATCATCCTTCAGGCAGGAGTTGAACATTTTCTCTGCCATTGTTCATGAGTTGGGGTCATAAGAAGGCTATGTTCTCAATTTGGTGTAAAAATATTGAAAAATAAAAAAAGTTTTCAGGCTGTGTTGAATTTTGCAAACTCAAGCTCATGCACTTGGTAATATTCAATACTTTTACCCCAGATTTACAACATAGCCATTTCTTTACAGCACCTCATGAATGTGACAGCTGACATTTTTCAACTCCTCCCCAAAGTGCATTTTTACATCCCAAACATTGAATTAACAGTCCCAGCATGAAATCACCTTTCAGGCAGGAGTTGAACATTTGCTGCCATTGTTCATGAGGTGGGGTCATAAGAAGACTATGTTAAGCTGGCCCAATGGCACTGAGGGTTGAGGCACTGGACGCCACACCTCATGCCATGCCGGCAACCCAGGTTCAGGAATAAGCCTGGGGCATCGGGGGTCAGCAGGGGAAGGATAAGATCAAGCATCGGGAGTTCTGATCTCTTCTCCTGGGGAGGGCTCCAGGGATTTCTTACTCAGCAGCAGCTTCTGGTGGAGGTTAGGAGCATCACCCAGAAGCAGGGAAAAAGCAGAGGGGGTCTGGTGATGGCAGGCCGTCTGTGGGAAGGCCTGCACTGACACCATGGTATGCCGCACCAGGGGGTGGAACATACAAGAAAACCCCCTGCCTCGGGGGTAGACGAAGGTGGGATCAGTGGCCGAGGTCCCATGCCCAGCACCAAGCTCTACCACTTCATGCTTCCTGTCTCTCTCCTCCTTCCCGGTCGCTCATCTAGATTCTAGATAGCACACTGGAAGGAGATGGTGGTCCCACCCTGGGAGGCTCACAGCCGGGGGGGGTGGTTGGGAAGCTGGGTGAGGTAGGAGAGAGACTGCCTGTCCAGAAGTGTGGAGGTGGAAGCTTCAGGTGGGCAGCAGAACTGAGCACTGAGAATCCAAACCGGAGAGAGGTCCCTGAAGGTAGGAGAAGAAATAAAGTTCGGAAAAAAAAAGAAGACTATTGAAAATTTAGTCTACAAATATTAAAAAACAACAAAGTTATGAGCCTACATTGAATTTTGCGAATGCAGGCTTGTAACTTTGATAATTTCAATATTTATAACCCCAAATTTATGACATAGCCATATCTTTACAGAACCTCATGAATGTGACAGCTGCCGTTTTTAAAATCCTGGCCAAAATGATTTTTTTGCATCCCAGAAGTGATTTTATGGTCCCTATGCAAAATCACATTTCAGGCAAGAGTTGAACATTTTCCCTGTCATTTTCCATGAGGTGTGGTCATAAGAAGGCTATGTTCTCAATTTGGTGTAAAAATATTTAAAAACAAAAGTTATCAGGCTATGTTGAATTTTGCAAACTCAGGCTCGTAAGTTTGGTTATAGTCAATATTTTTAACCCAGATTTTCAACATAGACATTTCTTTACAGCACCTCATGAATGTGATAGCTATCATTTTTCAACTCCTACCCAAAATTTGTTTTTGCATACTGAAAGTTGATTTCGCTGTCCCTGCGTGAAATCACATTTTGAGCATAATTTGAACATTTGCTCTCCCCTTCTTCATGAGGCAGGGTCATAACAAGGCTATGTTGAAAATTTGGTGTACAAATATTATAAAACAAAAAATTTAGGAGCCTATATTACATTTTGCTAATGAAGGCTCATAACTTTGGGAATGTTCAATATTTTTACACCAAATTCCTCACCTGCAGCCTTATCAGCTCTGGCCAGACTGTTGTATGTGTTAGTAATGCACCTCTTGTCATGTTACAGCCAATAAGCCACAGGGCAATAACATACAACTGCTTCTTTGTATCTGAGTTTTATCCATAATACACTTTAATGTCCTTAGACCCGCTTCAGGTGTCGAAAACCTGGTTCCCCTCCAAGTTCTTTCATTATGTACCTGCAGTAGGTTGATGTCACTTGAGGCTTAGAGTCACGTGCCATATTGCAGGGCAAGTTGTGATTACAGTAAAATTCAACCAGACTCTGCACTGTGCATCATTGCATTGAGATCAAAACAGAAGTGCATGCCACCACCTGAAACTGAATCCTTTGCACTTTGGTTTCTCTGCTGTGGTGGGTTTCTGAGGTGGGCCAGGTCTGCTGCTGCAGAGCTTGTATTCTGAGTGATTTTCCAGTCTTAGGCAAACTTCAGCAGGGTGTTGATTTACTGCTGCTGAGCTGCTCGAGAACATAGAATAAACAAAGGGATTGAGTTCTAACACTGCCCAATAAGCCGTGGTCCTCCTGCTGTGTTATTTCTGGAATGTAGGTAGTCAATTGATTTGCCAAAGTATGTAGCACAGACACCACAGGCCAGACAATATGGTGCTGCAGTGTGCTGGTTCATCTTGAAACCATGTTTTGCTCATATCTCTCAACCTTTTGCCAATGAAATAAAAGACAATGAGGGACACTGACCATTATAATGAAAGACACATCCGCTGTTCTAACATGGACATTCAGGCTCAGAACACCATGGAAACTCTTCTATATGAGTATACAGTTCAGTTTTGATTTAGTATCTTAGAATATTATGGATTTCTACTTTTTAAATTCTGAATTTAAAGCACATTCTCTGTGTGGGCATCACCTTTTCCATGACAGACAGGTGAGGGATAGAATATGATATGGTGCACCATGACCTCCTTCTGGAGCAGTTGTCTGCCACTGGGCTCTCTCAAGAATCTGTATGCTGGTTCAACAGTTACCTTCTCAACTGCTCCCAAAAGATCAGGATAGGGGACATCACCTCTGATAGCAGACCAGTCTGATCCGGGGTCCCAAAAGGGTCAATTCTGGGACCCCTACTATTCAGCTTATTCCTAAACCAACTGCTGGCTGCATGCATGGGCTGAATGCTCCTATACGCGGAAGATGCGGTCATATTCACCAGCAACTCTCATCCCGAACAGCTGGCACTAGACCTCCAAAAGGGTTTTTCATCTGCTGAAAAATGGTTTAAGGATCACAGGCTAGTCATGAACTGCAAAAAAAGCAAAGACAATGATGTGCTTCAGCTCCCAATGCAAGTACAAGACCTTCCCACTTGCAATCATGAATGACAGTGGAGACATTCTGGAGCACTTTCAGCAGTTCAGGTACCTGAGCATCACAATCGACTCTACACTGTCATATGTCCAGCACATAGACAGTACTGCAAGGGTGATAAATACAAGAATAGGAATTATTTACCACCACAAGCACTGTTTAACATATGAAGCACTGAACCTGGTCAACAACAATTCAATAGTCTCCCTCATCGACTATGGCCTGTTCATTTATGGGTCAGCAGCCAACATGACCCTGCACTGAATCTCCACTGCACTAAACAAGGCATGCCACCTTCTCACAGGTGCCACAAGACTCATGCACACCTGTGATCTCTATACCCAGGCAGGATGGCTCCAGCTGAAGGATAGAGTAAAATACCAGTCCTGCCTCCTCGCCAAGAAATGCTCTCTCAGTCAGCTATCTGCAGGAGTCCAGAACCTCCTAACCCTGCACTTGAGCATCTGACGCACAACAAACTCCTCCACTTAGATCTACAAAGTACCTAGATGCTGCACTGCCCTGGCACAATGTGCTTTCTATTATCATGCTCCTCTCTGGACTAATGCCTTACCACCTGACATTGCCAGTTCTGCAACTATTGGCTCATTCAAAGGCAAACTATGGCAACACCTTATTACAACCAGTAACTGTGTCTGCTACCATTAACATCCCTCTTTTCACTACAGTCCGCCTACTTGCATTTTGCCTCATGTCAACTCTATACATTGATGTATCTCAACTTCAGCACTTCGGGCCACCACCCTACCTTACACCTGGAGCCTTCCCTACCCCTCTGAAATATGACACCCCCTTCCACTCCCACTTCCCCTCTGTCTTCCCCCAAGCCTACTCCTCCTACTTTTCACTTTGTGTTTGCAAGCCAGTTGGGTGTCCCAACTTCAGACACTGGCAGACTGTAATACTGCCTAAGCTGCTCAATTTTGAGTGTACCGTATTGTAACTCTGTCTGTACCAAATGTCATCCTGTAATGCTGTACCTTATTATAGCTCTGTCTGTATCAAATGTCATCCTGTAATGCTGTACCTTATTGTAGCTCTATCTGTATCAAATGTCATCCTGTAATGCTGTACCTTAGCGTCTTTGTATACTGATGTGGAACCTATAAATGAGCATCATCTCACTGTTGTAATCCAAGATCTCAATAAATAAATAAAAGATTAATTTTGAAGGGGTAAAATGAGGGATGTCCCTCATAATCGGGACCAGTTGAGAGGTATGCTTTTGCTTTATTTTGGAATCCCCTTGACTGATGCACAATTTCTGATTTAACTGTGACATAATTCTTCACAGGGTGTGAGTCCCTTTTGGTCTGCAAAACCCACACCCTGCAGTGCAGAATGTAGCAATCAAATCAGAAATTGTGCATCAGTGAAGGAATTCCAAAACAAAAGCAGACTTTACTTGAAAATCTCATATATTCCCTACAAAAATGCATGGCAGATTTATGATGTAAGGAATACAGAATAAGCCTCAGAATGCACCAGACAGCATTAAAACCCTCAAAACTTCTGGGGGCCTGCTAGCCCACAGACCCCTGGCTTATTGGCTGGGTATCTTGGGAGTGGGCTCAAGTCCCTAATGTATTCAAATGCTAGAAATGCCCTGGGCTCTGACACTGCCACCTTTGAGACAAAAAGCAGGAGTATAGTACAGTATCTCTCACTTACTGAGTCCTGCTCCAACTGAATAGTTCACTGTTACAGCTGACAGAGTGCCAGACTCCCACTCCTTGGGACAGCCCCACTCCACAGAACCACTGCAAATCAGACCCACACCTCTGTACTGTCAATACTGCCAATACCTCTGCAGCACCAGTACTGCCAACAGGTGGATCCTCTGACCCTATGCTGCCTTCTTGTATGGGGCAGACTGAGCTGCACCTTATTAAGGCTATTTAGTGGCAGCTAGTGGAAGATATTTCAACCATGCCTTCTGTGGTCTTTTTAGCTGAAGAAGGGTGGCAGATTTACCCCACCTGGAAAGTTCCCTAAAGAGGCCACACAGAGTACTGTTCAACCTGTGGGTGGGAGGAATTGTTTGTACTAACTGTTTCCTTTTCATGCTAGTACCTGGAATTAAAGTTGTATTTTGATATTAAGTGAGCTCTCATTATTAAATGCCTGCTAATTTGGGGAACAGCTTCTTTTGTGTGGGGTCTTTGAGAGACATGACTACAGTTGGGAGGTTTATTTATTTATATATTTAGCTTTTGTTGACCGGGTAAGTGCACTAAACAAATCCTGCCTATTTTCAGGCACGACCCAGGGGAGGGGGATACAGATGAATGCCAACTGACCTTGAACCAGATTCAGCTGTTGGTGGTATTTTTTTTTAGTGAATGAGGGAAATTTGGCCAGGACACCGGGGAAATTCCCCAACTGTGCTGCTGTTCCAGTGGCCAGAGGGGGAGTATGGGCATTGGAGTGGCGACTGAGTGCAGCACGGCTCAGTCTAAGCAAGATGTGAAGGAGAGAGCGCCGTGAGCGCAGAGAGCAGTACGAGGACGGCGGGTCTTGATGTGTTGACTAAACGAGCGCTTTACTAGCAGGATGGTGCCGATTTCGGACAGAGAACGGAAGAGGCTAAGCCTTTCATGAAGAGAGGGGTCTTTAAGGCTGAAATGTGGCGGAGGACCCCTATTGTTGAGCACATTGTAGAGGACGCGGTTCCTTTAACCGCAGGAGAAGCCAGCAACGCGGAAGTGATGGCGGGCGAGGTCGGAGAAGCGGTTCCTACGTTAGCGGTTCTGGCAAGACGAATCCTTGTTTCAGAGCAAAAGGAAGTGGATACAGAGGTCGGAGGACCGAGAAGGGAGTCAGAGGTGGATAAGGGGCAATCTACTGAGAGAAACGAGCAGGATGCAGGAGCGAGAGGTAATGGCTTGGTTTCTAAACCCTCGCGACCTGTAAGTAAATTGAATATGACTAATAACTTTCCTACGATTCCAATAACTAAAGATTCAGGATTTGTTTACAATCCTAAGGTGATGGCTGCTTCAAAAAATGAATCTGTGACTTTTCAAACAAAGCATGGGCAGCAAGAGGGAGTGACTGAATTTTCTTTTCCATCTGACAATAAAGCCTTTAAGGCTTTTCAAAAACGCGACTTGGGTGCTGGAAAAAAAGGAGTTTCTGGTAGTTTGGGGCAATGGGGAACATGATAGCTCCTGGTCACCAAGCTGCTTTATCAGCTGCTGGCTGGAAGCAGAAAGATCATGGAGTGTGGACACCTGACTCTTCATGGGACAATGTTTGGGGATTGCAGACTGCTTCACCAGACTGGAAACCAGGGGTGGGGAGGGGGGACAGAATTTCTACCTCTGATACTGCCATTGTAAAAGAAAGTAGCAAGGGAGATCAGTGTTCTGTAGTGGAGAGGGAGAATAATTATGTGACTGCATTTAAGGATAAGAGTGTTAATGTAAATAATATTGAGCAGACGAAAATTAGTGGAGAGAAGCCAGAAAAACCCCTTTTATCCAGTTTATTTTCACAGTGTAAGAGGGAGGCAGCACCTAGGAGGAATGCTGTAAGGATTCGGTATAAAGGGGGTTTAAAGGAAAGACCAAACAGATATTATGTTGGTAAGACATTAATTAAAGAGTCTTTGAAGTTCTCTCCCAGGGATGTATTTGCTTTTATCAACATTTCGGGAGAGGACAATTATGATATTAGCTTTCGTTCACCTGCTTTACTTGACCTTTTCTGGGAAAGGTACAACCAGGTAAAGTTTTCTCCTTTATGGACACCTTTTTTTGTTATTCCTCTGTCTAAACCTTTGACAAAGTTTGTGACGGTGATGTTTAGGAATGAGGGTGTTCAGGTGGAAGATATTAAATTTTGGTTGGCACATAAGTGTGAAGTATTAAGTGAACCAGATCCCATTTTGGATTCAGAATTATTTTGGACAGGAGGGTGGAAATTTAAGGTGAAACTAAAACAAACAGCGACAGGGGTGGAACATATTCCTAATTCATTTATGTTAGGAAGAGATAGGGGGGTCTGCTTTTACAGCGGGCAGCCCAGGGCCTGCTATAGATGTGGATCCAAATCACATTTATCTATTGTTTGTGACCAACCAAAATGTGATAATTGTGGAGAAGTGGGTCATTACTTTATTCTGTTCAAACACGTTAAAATACGACTTGTGTACGGAACAAATCATGCTTTTAAAGATTGTCCCTGGGCGGCCCAGAATACGCGGGCTTGTGGAGTTTCGGACCTTCTGATTCAACAAGCGCAAGATGCAGGGGTGTCTCAGCATGAGGTATCCATTGGCGTTAAAGAGGTGTTAATTCACCAGAACAGGGGTAAACAGAAAGAAGAAGTTAAGATAGTGGGCAAAGCGGTTCAGAAGCAGGAAGCTGGGGAAGGGGGGTTGAAGCTTCTCCAGCCGGTCTGTTATTCAGATGATTTGGAAGAGAAGAGTGGAATGGGTCAGGGGCGAACTTTGACCTCTACTAGCCCCTCCATTATTACGAAGGTCTAGTAGGACTTGAAGAATCTGGTGCGGTAGAGGTAGAAGGTATTGAATCTAAAATCCATTTGAGGAACTGTCCTGGGAGATTCAGAGATGGATATGGGGATACTGATTCCCAAATATCAGTCCAAGAGGGAGGAGAGTACAAAGGATGATTACAAGGGAAAAAAGAAGAGGAGGAAGAAATGAGAATAGTTCAGGTGGTCAGTTCGGCTTGGTAAACTATGATGGAGATTACATGGGCTTCCTTAAACACCCATAGTTTGTTAAAAACCCTGAAAAGGCATGCAGTATTTCAGGTAATAGCTGATTTGCATATATCCATTTGTTTTATGCAGGAGACGTGGATGTTTGCTAGTAATCAAGCTAGTGCTTTCACTAAGGATTGGCCATGGGGACCCTCGTTTTGGTCCTTTGGTGAAGAAAGGGCGGATGGGATAGGAATTCTTTTAACTCCTTTAACTTTAGGTTACATAAGTTGATAGAAGTCTGTCCGGGAGAGTATTAATTCTAGAAGGATGTTGGTTTGCTAAAAGATCAGATTAATTAATATTTACAGCCCTCAATCGAAGCTGGGAGGGCTGCGTGTTTTCAGACATCGACCCTTTCTAATAACAACTATTCCAATTCTTTGAGGGTTTTAATTGTAATATAAAGGGTACAGAGGTAAAGATAGGTTGGAGCAAGGAAGAAAATCTATTGTGATTCGGTATGTCTTCAGAATATTGTGAAAACAGCAGACCTGGTAAGTTGTATGGATAGTAAGGATGGGGCTTGTTAGGCACTTTTTTACAAAGGGAAAAGTTTTATGATTGATTATTTGTTTATATCTAAAGAATCCTGTTCCATAGTCCACAGGTTATTCCTATGGAATTCTAGGACCATGCTCTGATACTTATCAAGGTTGGGACACAGCAAAGGTTTCTTAGTCATAAAGCTATATGGAAATTGAATGCGTCAATCCTTCAAGAGACGGTAGTTTCAAATTCCATTTGCTGTATTCTGAATGCCAGGTTGTCAGTGGTCTTTTTGTACCAAGATCTTGGGGTTTGGTGGCAGGAAACTAAAAAAGATTGTATTGGGTGGTTTAAACAATATGGGGTTAGGAAGAGGAACGAAAATTTTCTTGATTATCTTAACTCAGAAAACAGCTCCAATATATTCTATCATGTGCAAATTCTTCTAGAGGTAATTTTTCAGAACAGATAGCCGAAATTAAAGGTCTAATGAAGAAGAGACAGTATGATAGAGCAAAATCATTGCAAGCATTAATTCAGAATCATTTAAAAAAATCTGTGTTTGGAGACCCTTTCAAACTATGTAAAGCAGTTAAGGAGAAGGAGACATTAGAAGTTTTAGTCCAAGGAGATACTAAGGTTTCTTCTATCACTGCACTAGGATAAATTATTAAAGAGCACTTTAGGGATCTTGAACCAAAGGTTGCTCCATCGTCACTCCTGATTAATCAGTTTTTAGGGCCTAGTTTAAAAGAAAATAGGGACAATGATGGTCTGAAGAAATTAGGGCCCTTTTCAAAATCTGAAATTCTGGAGTTATTAACTCATTAAAACAGAATGTGTCCCTGGTATAGATGGGTTATCCAATGGTTTTTATAAAGTTTTTTCATCTGAATTAGTAGAATGTCTCTGGTCAGTGTTCAATTTTTTTCTCACAACAGGGGTGATGTTAAATTCTTTTACAGAAGGGCGTCAGACATGTATCTTTAAATCTGGAGATAGGGGTGATTTTAGGAACTGGAGGCCTTTAACTCTTTTGAATTCAGATTATAAAATCTTGACTACTATAATTAACAATAGACTGAAGGGGGTGGTAGAGAGGTTGTTTTTACCGATTCAACACAGTGGGATTCAAATAGAAGAATTCATTCAATATTGGGTTTAATTAGAGACATACTTGAGCAGGTTGGGCAGGGGATCAGTCGGGGTAATTGTATCAGTGGATCTTGAGAAAGCATTTGATAGGGTCAATCATGAGTTTTATTTTCATCTCTCAAGTGGTTTGGTATTCCATGAATTATCATACAGCTCATAATGGGGTTATACAATAATGCAAGTTTATCCAGTTTTGAAAGGTACTTGGGGAGGGTTTTATTATGAAATGTGGAGTGCGGCAGGGGTGTCCATTAAGCCCGCTTTTGTACAACTTTTCTTTAGAACCTTTAATAAGAGCAATCTGCGTTCCACCCTTATGGTTGGGAATAAAGGTGCCAGGGACTTCGAACACTTGTCTTATACAATCATTTGCGGATGACATTTGTCTATTTTTCTCCAACTATATGGATTTTTCTAGTTTCTATACAGTGTTTAAAACTTATGCAGAGGTAGCGAATGCTAAATTGAATACACATAAATCAAAAGGGTTGTTGTTGGGTAATTATCAAAGAGAGTTGTTTTCATTTAAATCGGTTGAATTTTCTCTAAAACCCTTGAAAATATTAGGGGTAGAGTTTATGAATCAAAATTGCCCATTGGAGGTTTGGTCAGGTGTTCTAGATGCAATTCTACAGAAAGTAATGATCTGGAAAAGGTTTAAATTTTCTAAAATTAAGAGGATTCAGATAATAAAGCAATTTATTTTACCTAGACTGCAGTATATAGCAGTGATTTTTCCATTACCAGTACAGCTAGAAACAAAATTATATAGCATCTGTTTCCAGATGCTATGGGGAAGCAGATTGAATCCAGTTAAGAGGGGATGCACATATCTTGACAGAAAACAAGGGGGGTTGGGGATGGTGGACCCGGTAGTATTTTGTTTCTCGCTATTCTTCACCTTTTCTTTAAAGAAAAGTTTAGGGTGTTCTACAGAGCTAGACAGTTTAGTATTTCGGAACCGGTTGCAAGCATACCTGAGTATGTGGAGACCTTTGGCTCCGAAATGGTCTGCAAGATTTAGGACTCCGGAATATTTTAAGCCAGCGGCACAGAAATTGTTTAAATGGAAAATCTCAAAGACATGATTTTAAGATGTACAGCAAAGGGTTGTACAAAGAAATTATGGTTCAATTTTTCAGATAGAACCAAACTTTAAAAATTGTCAAGTGATAACAAAAGTAATGTGTTGGAGCAGCTAAATAATAATAGGCTTCCCCTTATATGTGGAAAATTTATAGCTATATTATGGGAGACTAAATGTAAAGTGCGCTAAACATAAGGCAATTGAAGAAAGAAGTTGTCCTTATCCAGATTGTGTTAATCTTGAGGAGACGATGGAGCACTTTTTTGCATTGTTCTTTTCCTCCAAATTGTGGGTTTTCTAGCTCAGGTATGGGATCACCTATGGTTAGCAAAAATGGATTATGATCTCCTGGTGATTGGTATTTTTCCTCATTTTTTGAGTGGTTTTGAAAAATACATTAAGAGTCTTTTTGGCTAGTTTGCGGTTTTGCTTATGGCAAACTAGAGTTCAATGGGTGTTATACCAAAAGAGACCATCATTTGAAGGCTTTAAATTTATGTCACCAATGTTTTGCATAAAGTTTATATGGAAGAATGTCAAATATATGATCTGAGGTAAAGTCAAAGTTTGGTGGAGGGATTTCTTCACTTTATAAATATAAGTAAAAAAAAAAAAGGAGAAAAATAATAAGAATAATAGGTAAGCATATAAATGTTTAGAAATTGCTTTTGTTAATTGTGAAGAGTTGGAGTGTATGAGTTTAAGCTTATTTTTATTTTTTTTCTTAGTTTATTACAGAAATATGAGGGTGTATTGATTTGATGTTATTTGTTGTTTGAGTTTGATGTATATGTGAATATTTGATAAAGTTACCCCTACTTTTTTCGAGAAGTGCCATGGGATCTTTAGCATCCACCTGAACTACCACCAATCCAGGCAGATGGGACCTCAGTTTAACGTCTCATTCGAAAGACGGCACCTCAGAAGTGGGCAGAGGTGGGCAGGTACAGCATCCCAGGGGTTGGTATGGATCGGTCATCAGGTCCACTTTAATCTTTTTCTATGTGGAGGTGCCACACAATTCTTTCTCTATGAAGCCCACTCACAGCAGAGTGAGAAAAGAATCTCTGTAGCCAGGTGCTGGTGCAGGGTAGTAGTGCTTGCCCTCTAGGTCAATTGGGGTGGACACCCACCCTACAGGGGCCTTACATGTACTTTTAGAAACTCTGTTTCTTGTTTCTAATGGAATATTTACCATGGGTGTATTACTCTGCACTGGATATTTGTTTGGTTTGCACAATTGTTAATGTATTGCACTTACTGCATCATATTTTATTATTGGCTCTCCCTCCCCCCAGGGTGCATATGGAAATGAGCTGTCTGGTAAAACTTTTGCAATCAATCAATAATCAGTCAATCAGTTAGTCACTAGAAGAACTGAACATTCTGCACAGTTACACTGGTAGAATGTTAATCTCACAACGTATGTGCACACAACAAAAGCCTCATTCAGAGCCAGAGCCTCAGTTTTATCTTTGGCAGGGTAAGCAGCAGTGATTTCCCAAGTAAGCAAGTAAACCTAGAAAGAGGATTCTTCATGGTCAGCCAGCAAAGGAACACCAGTAATGATAACTATGAGCAGTACTTCATATTTTTTAAATTTCCTAATTTGCCTACGGAGCATGGGATGATCAGGAACACATTTGTTTTGCCTTTTTTACTTAAGGTAATTTTATTTTTAGAGCCTAGCTGAAAGTTTTCAGCAAATAAAAGTGGCAGCCATGTTGTGATGACAGGTCAGAGGATTCATGTCTTCATTGTGTAATATGGCTACTAACAAGTCCTAGTCCTAAGGTATGCAATTATGGTGACATAATTGCACACCTTGATAGCTAGCTAGTCGGTCAGATGACTTCATTTTTTATACCTACACTTAAATATTATTGATGGACCAAAACAATATTTATTTATTTGTTTATTTATTTATTTATTTCATTTTTATTTACCGGGTAGATGCACCAGTCAAAACAATGCCTATTTTCAGTCACAATCCTGGAAAATGCCCAGCATATGTCCACTAGAATTTCAGTGCCTACCCAGTACAACTACATTAGAAGCCCACCATCACAAGAGAACTGACCATTAGGACGGCAGATTGGCCTAGTGTTAGGAGAATGCAGATGTGAACATAGAGAACCAGGTTTGAATCCCACAGCTTCTTCTTACTCACTGTTTGACCCTCAGAAGTCATTTAATCTTCCTATGCTTAGCCTCTATCTCTAATTGCTGACTAAGCTATTTCTACTCTTTGAATCTCACTGTACACTAAAAAGTGCAGCAACATTCCATCCACTCTATCTCCTGGGTCATAAAGCACTCCTTCCTTTTCTTTCTTTCTTTCTTTCTTTCTTTTCTTTCTTTCTTTCTTTCTTTCTTTCTTTCTTTCTTTCTTCTTTCCTTCTCTCTCCCTCTTTCTCTCTCTTTTTCTGTCTCTCCATCCTTCCTTCTTTCCTTTCTTCCTCTAAAATGTTTGGTCTAGCTGCAACATTTCTATCAATCCTGAAAAACACTTTTCACACTCTGGTCACTCAGCAAACAGGAAAGGAGTCTGTAGACTAGTTGCAATTCACATACCCTCTGCTGGCCAATCACACAGCAGCATTATTGTCAGTTCTGAAGGCAGCTGCTTGTCCAATAACCACCCCATTGTTTAAATATTTTATGTTCTTAGAAGAGGCAAGGCATGTAGAAGTTTAAAAAATATGCACATTTTATTTGTCAAACAGCAGACAATTGATTTCATTTTCTTTTTCACTTAGAAATTTTAAGGGAAAGAAACAAGCAATTCTTAGTGTTCTCTTCATTTGCACAGAAGTACAGTATAATGACACACCAGTTACTCAGTAATAGATGCATATCAACTGAAAATGTTGCTAATTAAGACTGTACATTTGTCTCACAAGTTATGGATATTGCGAGGTTCCAATTTTTATGAAAACACACAGTTTTTGGCATTTTCCATGATGACACCATGATTTGTAAGAAAATGCTGAAGGACGGAGCTCACTATACTGAAAAAATAGATCTATGTGATAATGGCGAAAGCCTAAAGGTGATCGCTGTTATCCAAAAGTCAAGAGTACCAAAAATTTATTTTGGCACTATGACACCCCAGTGCACAGCAAAACAGCACCGGGGACTTAGGCTTTTAATGTTTTACAGCCCCCACCCCCTACTTAAGAATTCTCAACTCCAGGGGTTGCATGTTGGGGAAAACATAAAAAGGATTTGGGCAGAGTGCAAAAAAATACACCAGCGCCGGACCTGAACCCAGTGCCCCTGCGACCAGCCACCAACCCAACCACCACACCCACCCGGATTGCTCAGCAATCCCACAATGGCACCACCTCTCATTCCCTCACCCCTCGCTGTGTGTGCTTGCTCTCCATTAGCGCATACATATAAGCGCATCTATCCTATTATATTCGCTGACCCTTCCTCGGTTGTCCTACCATGATAGCTCAACGATAAGGCTTGGGATTGGGTCACCATTATTGTAGCTGCCTAATCCCTAGCGCTATTATATCATGCTACTGAAAAAATGCTCTTCATATTTCTTTCATTATCACATGCCACACAGTAGATAGACAAGGCGATGTTTCACGGCACTGGTGACATTTCATCCTGGCCCTATCTCAGTGCTCCCTTTCAGTGCAATCCATGTTTTCCCATGTGTAGAAATTATGATAGGGTCTTCTGTTAAAAGTCCTTGAAACTGCTTAAGGCTGGATTTACAAAGTGTGGTGCAGGGCTTGTGCCATGTCCTGTACCATGACACTTAGGTTCTGGCAGTGCGCCAAAACCCTTTACCACAACTACGTCCAGTTTTACAATCTCGGGCATAGTTGTGACAGTTTCCATGTTTTAGGGCAGCTTGTGCCGAATACCTGGTGCAAGCTTCCTAAAAAAAGGCTCCCAGGATTGCCAAAAGCTAGACCACAAAAAGTTATTCTAACTTGCGGCAGTTGACACGGGGAATAGAAAATCCCGATCACCTGCCAGGAGAATGCTGCAAGCCTGGTGTGCCATATTTTCAGCACACCTGGGGCTTGTGGCATTCTTGCCATTTGAAAATCAGGCCCCTAAGCTTTACCAGCATTTCTTTTTGAATAAACCATAGCGTTTGTTACTTGCAATGAGAAGTCCATGATTTTATGCCTCACCTCCGTGACCCACGTTGTCCCCAACTGGCCCATGCTGGGTTCTGAGGCTCATGTGCCAACTCGATCTTTTCTGTTAGCAGTACATTGCACTGCTGTCCGGCACTGAGCCAGCCCAAAAATGTAATATTTAAAACATTTAAATATTTGCTGATGTGTTTGTATAAAATAAGGTCAAAAATTTAGGTTGCTTAATCAACACAAAATGGATCCGTAACTTTCTGTGACTTTTTTTGAGTTCCATGGCTTCTGCCATTTTGACAATTTATTTATTTATTTATTGAAGAGAATCGGAATTACAGTCCTTTGAGTCATAGACTCTTTTGCAAAGGCTCCACATCACTACAGAAAGAACAAACATAACATTTACTGGTATTAAACATAGGTACAGTGTATACATTGCATCAAGGCACCAATTGCATTGCAATTGCATTGCACCAATGACAACATCATGCTTTTATCCCTAATTTACCAACAAAAGCATGGGTCCACTTATAATAAACAGGATGTAGAAGAAGGCTTCTCGGATTCCAATAATGGGACTTTTACCGTGAGGTATGAGAAAAAGCACATTGCATGTTTGGTCTTTTCTCCCATTCATATCTGCTTTCATAGTATTTCTGGACAACTGGCAGTGGTCTATGCTTGTAATTGTCTACCGACAAGCCTGCTTTGAGGTTCTGCTATGGCTTGATGGTATTATGCTTACTCAACTCTTTGTTTCAGATAAGATCATTGAGAGAAACAGAAAAATATGAGTCTTGATAAACTGACGGGAGTTGGCATAGCGTGATATTATTCACTGTATAACTATGTGGTCTCATGTGATATAATCTGCCCTTTTTACCCAAATGAAAAATATGTGTACACATATGTGTTAAGTATTCCTGCAGATTTCAGCCTGCGATAATATCACTCTTCCATACAATCTTGTCTGAAGGTTTGTCTACATGGCTGAGTTACAATTTGGCAGTATGCACTGGGGGCCATACTGTTGTCTGATATTTTGCATTCTATTTTCCTCAACACAAAATGTGGTATCATATTCAGGAACAAGAATGTTAGTATTAGTTCTTGTTTTTATCATAATTTGTCTTTACATATATGTGATTGTGCATCGTATCTTTTGTTCAAATATGTCTGGTCTGTATATACTTTACTCTTTTGGATGAGCCAGCCCATCTGTATGTTTTTAACTTCAGCTCTTGGGGTTGCTGTTTCCTAAATAATTCCCAAATCAAATCCGAATTGAAACAAGGACAGTTGTTTCTTAGTTTTATGTATGTATGTCAGTATATGCTTAAATACTTATGCATGTCAGTATATTCTTAAATCCTTATTTATTAACAGGAAAAGTAAAAGAAGAGATGATCTTAAAAAGTTGATTACATTTTGTTTTACATTAAATTATTTTTTTATTTTATTCATTTGTAATTGTTAAGACACACTAAACTGTGACAGCTTGTTTCCATGTGTGTCCTAGGGGGTTAGTTACATGAACCTGTTTCTATTGATATGGGAGGGTTTGGCCAGGACACCAGGGAAATTCCCTACTCTTCTTTGGTAAGTGCTGTGGGATCTTTTATTTCCACCTAGACAGCTACCAGAGATGGGCAGAAGGGACCTCGGTTTAACGTCTCAAAGGGGAACAGTTTGGAACAGTACCTACCATAGTCTGAATGCCCATGAAAAGCTCTTCTAAGAGGTATCAGGCTTCCCTGTAGATGGTTCTACAAATGGTGGCACTGGCTTCAGGTTAGGTGGAGAATCATCTTCAAGGTGGGCTTGCTCACCTTCATCATTGGTGTCAATGCCCCCTCGAACTGCCAGCCTGTCAATGTGGCTACTGGTTGTGAAGTCGATGACCCGAGTTCAGGAATGGGCCTGGGTCATTCAGGGGCCAGCTGAGGGGAAGAGGATTGAGCATCCCAGAGGATGCTCTCCTGCCGGGAGGGAGAGCCACCATCCTCACTTCAATACTGTAGTCTGCGTGATCACAAGTGACAGTGCAGCTGAGGGCACCAAGCGGGGAGGGAGTCATTGGCAAGGGGCCTGTGCAGTGCATGCAATGCATGTGCACCCACATTGGTCCCCTGTGTGCACCAATGTCTTCCAGAGAACACAGGGAAACATAACAGAACAATGAAAAAGTGGCGCTGTTGCCAGCTTCCTGGGACCCTGGTATCAGGGCTGGTCCCAAACACCTCCTCTGCTGTCCAATGCTGAACATGTTTGGGGGTACATGGGGTCAAAAGGGAGGTGCTGAAGGGTTCTCATGGGAGCTAGGGCTGGTATGAGGGGAGAAAATATAAATAAAAAAAGTCCCCATTGGAGTTGCACTTGGGTTCTTCAGCATTTTCTATAGTAAACAGAGGTGGCTTACAGCCATCAGCCACTACAACAAAGTTCACAATCATCCATTGATCTTCTTTGGGAGTATTGCAGTCATCAGGTTACACTGTTGGTGAAATGGGAATCCACATGGAAGATTTTCAGCAGAACAACTGGGCCTGCCACGCCGTCAATGTCAGCTGATGTCACCAGCCCTATAAAGACGCAGGCAGGCCCGTGCCCTCCTCAGTTCTTTCCTGCCATTGACCTGCAAGAACAGTTTCCATGGAAGAGCCATCACAGTGTTCGTGCCTTTTTTGCAGCCTATGGCCTTTTTTCTCCACCACCTTCACAAATCTCTTTTCAGCTTCTCTCTTCCATTGCTGCCGCTGCGGAAAGAAGATTGCCTCCAATGATGAGCACTCTGTGTGTGTTTGCTGTCTTGGGTCTGATCATGATGCCTCAGACTGTGAGCTCTGCCAACAGTTTAACCAAGCCACCCTTAGGTGATGCAGAAAGGCTCTCCATCCCTTCATGGAACAGCAGGTAGTCAGCTCCGAGCTGGGGTCCACCGGGGTGCCGGTCAGCCAGTCACCCTCCGGGTCCAAGCCTCCCAGGCCAAAGACAAGTTCTTGTGGAACAGTCATAAAAAAGACCGGGATCATGCAGTTCAGGGGCATGCCTTAGACAACTAGTACTGGAGCCCACTCGAGAGGGAGCAATATTAGACTTGATTCTCTCAAATGGAGATGGTGAGAGGATTACAGATGTAGAAGTGGGTAGCCATCTGGGAACTAGCGACCATCGAACAGTATGGTTCACAATAAACACAGCAATAGAGTCAAGTCATACAAAGACTAAAGTACTGGACTTTAGGAGGGCTGACTTTGCCAAAATGGGTGAGTGCCTAAGGAACGCACTAGCAAATGGGCAGGAAGGAGGGGTGGAAGAACAATGGGGAATAATAAAAACTGCCATCACAGAGGTAACGAGCCTTTGTGTGAAGCAAATAAACAAAACAAGACGATGTAAGAAACCACTATGGTTCTCAAAGGAAGTGGCAGTGAAGGTTCAAGAGAAAAGAAAGCATTCAGGAAGTACAAGGAATCCAGAAGGAGCAGGACGAGAACTGTATCATTAGGAAGCAAAAGGAGGCTGGGAAGGCAGTCAGAACAGCAAAGGCCCAAACCGAGGAAAAGATAGCCAACTCAGTTAAGAAGGGGATAAAACCTTTTATAGGTACATCAGGGAGGCGAAGGAAGACCAAGGGAGGATAGTGAGGCTTAATAAAGGGGAGGAGGGTGGGCAGAGGGAGACTGTGAAAAGGCAGAGATACTAAACAAATATTTTGCTCAGTATTTACAAAGGAAGAGGGGTACATAAAACAAACAGTAGTAACACTCTGGATACGGAAGTTGATACCGCCTATTACAGAACAAAGGGTTCTGAAAGAACTCTTAAAACTGAAGGTGGACAAAGCAATGGGGCCTGATGGGATTCATCCCAGAATTCTAAAAGAACTAAGGGTAGAACTAGTGACACCACTGACTACCCTTTTAACAAATCATGGGAGGATGGGGTGGTACCGAGGACTGGAGGAGGGCAGATGTGATTCCCTTTCACAAAAGTGGAGCAAGGCAGAAGCAGGAAACTATAGACCTGTTAGTTTAACCTCAGTGATAGGAAAATGATGGAATCACTTCTAAAGGAAAGAATTATCGAGTATCTAGAGGCCAGAGGGCACAGGACCCTAGGCAGCATGGATTCACAGCGGAAGGTCATGCCAGACAGATCTGATAGATTTCTTTGACTGGGTGACCAAAGTAGTAGATCAGGGAGGGGCTGTGGACATGGCCTACCTAGACTTTAGCAAGGCATTTGACACAGTCCCACACAAAAGATTAATATACAAGTTAGCCAGCCTGGGAGTGGGTCCCAAGATACAGCCTGGGTAAAGAACTGGCTGGAGAATAGGACACAGAAGTAATAGTAAATGGAGTCCACTCAGAAGAAAGGAGGGTTACTAGTGGGGTACCACTGGAGGTTCAGTATTAGGACCGGTCCTCTTCAATGTCTTTATAGCGACATTGCAGAAGGACTGGAAGGAAAAATATGTCTCTTTGCAGATGACACTAAGATCTGCAACAGAGTTGATGCACAGGGTGGGGTGGAAAGGATGAGAAGGGATTTGGCAAGGTTAGAGGAATGGTCAAATGTATGGCAGCTTAGATTCAATGCTAAAGTGCAAGGTAATGCACCTGGGAAACAAAACCCAGGGAAGAGTACACAATGGGGGTGAGATACTAACAACAACAAAAATGGAAAGGGACCTAGGGGTAGTCATATCAGATGACCTAAAGACAGGGCAAGCAATGTGAGAGGGCAGCAAGGAGGGCTGGGGATACTGGGATGCATAAGGAGAGGCATCACCAGTAGAAAACAGGAAGTTATTATCCCTCTGTACAGACAGCTGGTGAGACCTCATCTGGAGTACTGTGTGCAGTTCTGAGACCCAATCTCCGCAAAGACATAGACAGGATGGAAGCTGTCAGAGGAGGGCAACTAAAATGGTGCAGGGTCTGCACGGAAGACATATGAGAGAGAGACTTAAGGAGCTTAATATGTATAGCCTCGAGGAAAGAAGGAGAGGGGACATGATAGAAACGTTCAAGTACCTCAAGGGAATCAACAAAGTCCAAGAGGGTAGCATCTTTCAAAAAAGAGGTGTGCAAGAACAAGAGGCACAATTTGAAGATAGAGGGCGGCTCAGAGGTAATTTAAAGTATTTTTTACAGAGAGGTTGTGGATGCATGAACGGCCTTCCGGAGGAAGGTTGTGGAGTCAAAATCAGTGGTGGAATTCAAGCATGCATGGGATAGTCATAAAGGCAGTTCTGGGGGGTGGGGGTAGGAAGAAGTAGGCTGCTGGTTAACTAGGATCTGCAGCTTATCCAGTAGGTAGGGAAATGGGCAGACTGGGTGGGCCAAGCGGTCCTTATCTGCCGTCAAATTCTATGTTTCTATGTTTCTATCATGACCACTCTCCCCAGTGGCCAACCCATTCCCCATTGACCTCTCCTACTTCAGGGGGATCTTCATCATCAGTGGCTGCCCCGACGAAGCGACCTGCTGTCCAGGTCCTGGTTCACTCCAGATCCATACTGACAGCCTCTCTGACCAATTCTCAGGGTGCTCAGCCATCGACCTCTGGGTTGTTGGCCATTTCTCCATTGAAGAAGGGCTTGTCATCATCGATGGCATCTTCGAGACCTAACCCTTCCCAGTCAAAGGCTACAGGCTTATCAGGCATGCAGTTGGGTCTGATGACATCAGTGCCATCGATCCCTTCTCCAGTGACCATGGACTTTAAAAGAAGTTCTAGTCCACTTCACTAATGTGACTGTCAAGCAGTTTGCGGCCTTTAACAGGCCTTCATCACCAGCGTCTTTGCCGATGCCTTCATCGTTGACTCCTGTTTGTCAGCACCAGAAGCCCGCTCAAGGACCATCGAAGGCACATCCAATGCCAGACCCAGATGAAAAGGTCGATGTCCAGGAGGAATACCATCCTGACCTCATACTTCCAGATGAGGTAGAGGTGGTAGGCGAGGAAGAGCAGTATTACACTTCAGATAAGTCCACTGTCTCCTCTGTCAATGAGAATCTGTCAAGCATACCCCCAGGTCTCCGCCGGAGGATGCTTCATTCTTCAACATTATGAAGCAACTGTCTTCCTCTATGGGGTTGCAGACCAAGGAGGAGGAGGATGCCACCAGAAAGGACCTGGCAGATCACCTGGAGATCCCTGACTCTCCCCCCAAAGATTATTTCTCTTATGCTTCCAGCTCTCAGGAGTGTTATCGCGGCAGCCAGGCACAGACCAGACATGGTGCCAGCTATGGCTTGCAGAGCTGATAAGTCCTACAATGCTCCCTCAGGGCATTCCTTACTTGGCTGCCCAGGCTGAAACTGGCCCAGTGGTCATCAAGGCAGCACATGACAGGTCTAAGGTGCCCAATCACTTTAATTCTTTGCCCTTGGGCAAAGAATTCCACATGATAGATCTTTGGAGCAAAAGGGCATATGCTTCCTCTACCCTTAGCCTGAGGATAGCAAATTACCTGTCTCACATGGTCACATTCCAGAACACCAATGCCAGAAAGGGCAAGATGGCTACCCAAGCCCTTTCTGATGGTGCTCAGAAAGAGAAATTGCTCCAATGCTTCCAAACTGCAGAGGATGTGGGGAGGCATCTTCTAAGAGCCAGCTACGATTTATCTGATACTGTTGCCAGGGCAGCGGCCACTGGCATCTGCCTCCATAGGCTTCATGGCTCAGGGTTTCTGGGTTTGCTGCTGATGTGCAAAACAAGGTGCTGAACACCCCTTTTAATGGCACTAAACTCTCTGGTCCGGATGTCCAGGGCATCATTAACAATCTGCAGGCCTCAGGTATGGCAATTAAGTCCATCTATTCCCTCTACCACACTCAGCAGCATGGTAAGGGGTGCCCTACTTTTACATAGATACATAGATACATAGACAGTGTCGGTAGATAAGGGCCTATGGCCCACCCAGTCTGCCCATTTGAGCTTGTAAGTTCAGTTTATGTTTTCCTAGAAGTCTGTTGCCCCTTAGCCCTGACCTCCAGAATTCCTTTATGTCTATCCCATGCATTCTTAAATCCCGTGACTATTTCAGCCCCCACCACTTCTCTGGCAGGGTGTTCCACTTGTCCACCACCTGCTCTGTGAAGAAATTCTTCCTCATGTTTCCTTTGAATTGTCCTCCCTCCAACTTCATCCCATGCCCTCTAGTCCTGGAACATCTTTTCACTAAAAATAGTGTATTCCTGCACCCTGTTCCTCCCTGTGAGATACTTGTATGTCTCTATCATATCCCTCTCCCTCCTCTCCTCCAGGGAGTACATGTTCAGTTCCTTCAACCTGTCTTCATAGGACCTGTGATGCAATCCATGCACCATCTTTGTTGCCTCCTCCGAACCTTCTCTACCCTGTCTCTGTCCTTACGTAGGTATGGTCTCAGAACTGTACACTGTACTCCAGGTGGGGCCTCACTAGTGTCTTGTATAATTGGAATTATGACCTCCTTTTCCTGCTGGTGGTGCCCCTGCCTATACATGTAGCGCTCCTATTTGCTTACCTGCTGCCTTGTCACACTGTTTCCTACCTTGAGGTCACGAGATGATAACCCCAAGATCCTTTCTGCTTGGTGCATGCTATATCCTCACCCCCCAACTGATACACTGTGCCAGGGTTTTTGTGCCCCATATGCATTATCTTGCACTTCTATGCATTGAATTTCAACTGCCAAACCCCTGACCATTCTTCAAGTTTCTGCAGGTCCCTTCTCATAAGCAAGTTAACAGACCTGGCTCTGGCTCCCACCTCAGGCAAATGCAGAGCCCAGCCCTTCTTGCCTGCCTCCTCCCATACTGGAGCAGCAGCCAAGTGTCCCAGGACTGAGGGTCCAGCCTCCTCCACTGGCCCCACCTCAGCTTGACTCCTTGCCGGACCCCCTTCCCCTAGTCCAGGCCCAGAAGATGGCAGTCAGAGGTCAGTTCTCCCTCCATTTGAATCAATGGAGAACCATAACATCAGAAGCCTAGATCCTGCAGATCATAGAGTGCGGTCATACTCTGGAGCTCATCCAGCAGCCTCCAGATACCCCCCCACCTCCCTTAAATTACCCCACTGGCTCACTTGTCTGTTCTCTGGGAGGAAGTGGAGTCTCTACTGCACAAGCAGGCAATAGAACTGGTACCAAAGAGGCAGAGAAACCAAGAGTTACAGTCAAGATTCTTCCTGGTTCCCAAAAAGAACGGAGATCTGAGGCCAATCTTGGATCTGAAAGACCTCAATCTTTATGTCTAGTACAAAAAGTTCCGAATGTTAACCTTACTGGGCCTATTCCCCCCTCCTCAACTCCAGGGTCTGGCTCTGCTCACTGGACATGCAGGACGCCAACCTGCACACCGCGGTCTTCCCTCCTCACAGGAGGTTTCTCTGCTTCGCCTTTCAGGGAGAACATTACCAGTTCAAGGTACTGCCCTTTGGCTTATCTTCTGTGCTGCATGTCTTTACCAAGTGCTTAGCAGAGGTCACAGCAGCCCTCAGAAGAGAAGGACTGTATGTCTTTCCATACCTTGACGATTGGCTTCTCAAGGCCCCATCTAGGGAGCAGCTGTTGTCCACTCTGGAGTGTACTCTTCAGCTTTTTCAGTCTCTGGGCATAACAGTCAATCTGCCCAAAACTGTGCTAGTTCCATCCCAAAGACTGAAGTTCATTGGGGTGGTCCTGGACTCAGGGCAAGAGGAGGCCTTCTTACCCCAGAGCAGGGCAGAATGCCTCATATCTCAATCGCAGGAGGTCACCCAGAGTTGGTACAGCCCTCCCAGACTGTACCTATGGTTTCTAGGACTCATGGCTGCAGCCATTCCTATGATTCCACTAGCCAGACTCCACATGTGCACCCTGCAGTGGACCCTCACGGTGCAGTGGGACCAGTGGATGGATGAGTTGAACCAACTAGTCCTGGTCTCCTCCCCAGTATGCAAGGTACTTCAGTGGTGGATTGTTCCCTCAAACCTCCTTCAGGGGGTGCCTTTCCATCTTTCCTTCCTGAGGCAGATCCTAAACATGGGTGCCTCTGGTGTGGGCTGGGGAGCCCACCTGGGTCCCTTCCAAACTCAGGGATCCTGGTCCCAATGGGAAGCCACCCTGCATATCAATGTCCTGGAGATGAGAGCAGCATTCTATGCCCTGCAGGCCTTTCAGGATCATCTGGCCCCAGGCCAGCTGTTAGTGCAGTCAGACAATCTGAGTGTTGTCTACTATATCAACAAGCAGGGTGGGACTCACTCGTACCCCCTTTGCAGGGAGGCCATGAGAGTGTGGTATTGGGCACTTGACCACAGTCTGACACTATCTACCATACACATGTCAGGTGTTCTAAACATCCTGGTGGACAGCCTCAGCAGGACTCAGTCCAGCATACATGAATAGGAGCTTCTCTCATCCGTAGTAGAAGATCTGTTCAACAGATGGGGTTGTCCAGAGTTGGACCTTTTTGCATCCCCACACAAGGCAAAACTGCCAAATTTCTGCTTGCTAGATCCAGGGCCTGAAGTTTTCTGGCAAGATGCATTGTCCCTCTCTTGGAGCAGGAGATTTCCGTACGCATTCCCTCCGTTCCCACTAATAAAGAGGATGCTGATCAAATTACAGATGGAAGATGCCAGCATGATCCTGGTGGTTCCATTCTGGCCTCACCAGATATGGTTTCCTCTGCTTCAGCAACTTGCAGAGGAACCTTCAGTCTCTCTGCCTCTTTGCAGGAATCTGCTGACCCAGGTTTGGGGGACCCTGGTCCATCTCAATCTTAAGTTCCTCCACCTGCATGCATGGCTCCTGAGGAAGTAGCCATCTCCAGGTTTGGCATCTCCAGCAGGGTGGTAGACATCCTAGTGGTCACTTGCAAGCCCTCCACTTGTGTCACTTATGCCATGAAGTGAAAACTGTTTGCCATCTTGGCTGCCAAACATTCTCTTGACCCCTTCACCTGTCTGGTGAAGCATGTCCTGGACTACCTGATCTCTTTATCTGACTCAGGCCTCCAGTATTCCTCCCTCAAGGTCCACCTTTCAGCTATTTTTGCCTTCCACAAGCCTGTGGGTGACTGCACTATTGCTCAACTAGATGTCTCCCGTACCTTCCGCCGGGGCATCCCACATCTGAAACCCCCAATCCATTCTCCTGTCCCAGCTTGGGACTTGAATTTTATTTTGGAAAAGTTGACCCTGTCTCCTTTTGAGTCAATAGAACTTAAGATTTGCGCTTTCTCTCTTGGAAAGCACTCTTTTTAGTTGCAATTACTTCTGCTCAAAGAATTTCAGAACTTCAGGCCCTCTGGTGCGAGGAGCCTTATTTGATTTTCACAAAGACAGGGTATCTTTGTGCACAAATCCTAAGTTTCTTCCTAAGGTGGTTTCTGAATTTACACTCAGTCAATCCACCTTCTTGTTTATTTTCCAGAGTGTGCCAATCCAGGGGAAGCACTGCTCCATACTTTAGATGTGCATAGAATTTTGAAGTATTACCTGCTTAGGACTAAGGAGTCCAGAAAGTCTAAGCAGTTGTTTGTTTCTTTTCCCCAGGTAGAGAGGGCACTTCAGTTTCTAAGCAATGTTTATCCAAGTGGTTGGAAAATTGCATTGTGTTCTACTATAATAAGTACGGCAAAGAATTGATGAGTGCTGTCAAAGCTCACTCTACCAGAGGCATGGCTACCTCGGTGACTTGTTTCAAAGGGGTCTCAGCCACTGACATTTGTGCTGCTGCCACCTGGAGTACAGTCCACACCTTCACTAAACATTATAGTCTGGACATTGCTTCTAGAGCCCATGCAGGTTTTGGCAGGGCTACTCCGCAAAGACTCCTGTCTTAAGTTCATGGAATTCCTTATAGGTTCAGTTTTCAATTTCTTCTATCTTAAGTTTAAGAAGCTCCTTGACTGGGTAGGTTGTTCCCCCACTCCTGCCTGAAGTGTATGGAGATCTAGCCTCCAAGACTGTCCGTATACTCTTGTCACTGCTTGGGGTTCATTCCTATGGTATAACCTGATGACTGAGATACCCTTGAGGAAGATAGAACAGTTATGTAAGAACTTACCATAACAGTAGATCTTCGATGGGATCTCAGTCATCAGGTCTATTCTCTCCCACCATCTCCTTTTTGGGGCTCCTATTCAGGACCTGGCTATCTTCTGTTTCAATCATTTCTCTGCGAGCCAGGTCCCTCACTCTCCTCTGGTCCCCAGGGCATCAGCCTTTCTCCCTTTGTCTCTGAAGGGAAAGAACTGAGAAGGGCATTGGCCTGCCTACGCCTTTATAGAGTTGGCAACGTCAGCTGACATCGATGACATGGGTGGGCCCAGTTGTACTGCTGAAATTTTCCATGTGGATTCCCCATTCACCAACAATGAAGTTCCTGTGATGTAACCTTATGACTGAGATCCCCTTGAAGATCTACTGTTACAGTAAGTCCCTGCACCTGTCCCCACCCCTGCTGGCTGCCCTTCCCTGGACCTACCAGGAGCGAGTCCCCAACAGATTGTCCCCATGGGGTGACAAGAGATGGGAGAGCCATCTTCCCTCTCTCAGAATCTGAATCTCGATTTCTCCAGTCATCTGGTGGTGCGGGACCAGAAGGTGCACAGGGCAGTGGATCACCCTTGGATCCCCTTTTCCATTTTCTCCCTTGAGCCCCTCCATGGTGCCATGTGCTATGGAACCATGGCACTGTCCTTTGAAATGATCACTGCCTGCACTACCACCGGGCCTTCACCCGGTGACAGTCAAAGGCCTAGATGACTGGCCACCCCTACCCAGGAGAGGAGAGGAGAGCAGTGCTAGGGATGCTCAGTCCTCTCCCACCCCGCTGACCCCCAGCAACCCCATGCTCATTTAAATATACCGTTGGTCCAACTGCATGAAGGAGGTAAGGCACTTTCGGCGTCTTAGCCCTATACACCACTGGGACAGCTTTTGTTTTGCCTATGTTAAAGAAGGATGATAGATTTATATTAATATAGGATGACCCCAGTTCTGTGCGATCTGCACTGGCTGCCGGTTAGGTGGAGAATCATCTTCAAGGTGGGTTTGTTCACTTACAAGGCCCTATATAGATTGGGCACTGGCTACCTGAGTGCCCTTCTGACTTCTGTCTATCCCATTTGCTCACTCTGCTCCTCTACTGATGGCCTCCTAGCGGTTACCGGGGCCCGCCTGAAGACTCTTGGAGATCATTCAGTTGAAATGGCAGACCCAGTATTGTAGAACTTGCTTCCAAGATCTTTGAGGGAGGCTCCATCGATGGAGGTTTTTAAGCAGGTGCTGAAGGTGCATCTTTTTAAAAAAGTCTTCATAGAGTGTCTATTGCCTAGAAATACTTAACTGCTGTATTATTTATTTAAATTAGGATTTACAGTATTTAGGTTTTAATTGTAGTTTTTTGTTGCTGGTACTATCTTACATTTTGTATTGATGTATGTTCTCTTTTAATTATTCCTGCCTACCTGTACAGTGCCCAGAGCCTCTGGGATGGGGGCGCTAAACAAATAAAGTTTACTTACTTACTTACATCATGAGTTGAAATCTGTCTTGCAGAAAAGGCAATAACCCAACAACTTTGGGGATGAAATCTTTTGTCATTTTCTGCCCAACAGTAGTTACCTGCATAATGGTGAATCCCCATTGCCACAAAAAATGATCCACCTACCCATGGCTGTCTTGAAAGGCAGAGTTTGTAGCAAAGAATGCTACAAACTTGATAAAAGTGCCTCCCTCCCTCCCCCCGCAAGATGTGCTGATTCAAAACGTAACCAGAATCCAATCAAAAGAATAGCATAATCCACAAACAATGTATACAAATGCTGTTTTATTGCAATAAAGTGCTTCTCTCCCTGACAAGGCACATACTGTATGCACAAAACCAGTAAGAGGACCTTAAGCTCATGGCTGGCATCTCCATAATTCATTTTGGGGCTGCAGCATGTGAGTTGTTTTGCATATCAGCACTTCATTGCAATAAAACAGTATTTGTACACATTGATTGTGAGTGGTCATATTCATTTGGTTATATTTTAGTAATTAAGTAAGCTGATTTCATTGTGATGCACGTTTGTGTGATATGGAGTTGCTGTTCCTTCTGGGGGGGGGGGATCCAAGATACCTATCATCACCTCATTCAGACAGTGAGAATTTCTTCCACCCCATTAAGCCTTTGATGCTTCCAGACAGTGGTGCATTTACCAGTTTTGCTATGTTTGTCTTTGGCTTAACAATTTTTTTCTGCCATTTTTGCACTTGTTTTTATTCTGTTTTTAGTGTTAGTGCCACATCGTGATTAATCTCCTTCTCTGCCCATTTGGTAGCGATCAACTTGAATTCCAAATCATAAATCTTTCTTTTGATATAAAGATACATAAACAAATACATAGATGTATGTAAGTTTTTTTTTTTAATATTATAATTGGCTGTCCTAAACCCTAAATATGCACCCTTTTATACAGCATTCAGTTAAAAGCCATCCTCTTTTAGCAATTTTTATTTTATTTTTACTTTTATTTTCTCGACAAGAGTAGGGGAGTTTATTAGGGAAAAATCATACATCAAAGCAAATTACGCAAAGGTTACATAAAGAAAAAGAAAAAGAAAAAAAAAACAGCCGGTTATAACAGAGAAAGGTTATCAAAATAAATCATATAAAGGAACCAGCAATAAGGAGTTAAAGAAGGCTTCGAATAATGCACAAGACAAAAACATACGTATTAAGTAACAGGTACATCACGATCGGTGATCCATAGCATATTCCTCCTAGTCTTATTTAATACATCTTTTGCAACCCTTTGAGATTCAGCAAAATAAATGTCTTGCAATTCTTGTGTAATTTTAAAGATCAGTTCAGTATGTGTAACCTGTTTTTGCTGTAAGGTGAACAGGCACCTAGAATTCCAAATAAACCATTTAATAACAATAAAAAAAACATGGAGGGTGATCTTAACCCATAACTTCCAATTCCTGGGGTAATACCCAAAAAAATAACATATCGTGTGTAATAGTAGAAAAACAAGGCTCTGACCAGTAATCTGTCAAAACCAGCAGAATCCATTTATATACGTACAAGTAAAATACAGGTAGTCCGTAGTTTCAAGCTGTTGATGACAGGGGGCTCTAATGCAGTATCTCTCCTCTAGCTGTTATATGTTTTTGATTACGTTTTATGTTAAGTCTTTTGTGACAATAAAGCCAATGTACATCCCACATCCTGGGTGGGATTCTAGTGCAGGTCAGGAAGTCTGTTAAATGGTCTTGAAAAGAGGGAGGGCAAGATGGAAAAGTAAGTGATTCAGCATAGAAAGAACTAATGATATGAGCATATAATGTCTTCCTATGCAATGTTAAAATCTGACAGCTAGTTATTTTCCATATTTTGAATTTATAAAAACATTCTCAGACATAAGGGGGAGCTAAGGTGGAGGGGGCCCAAAGTCTTAGATTCCCTGCATCCCATTTTTCAAACCAGGGCTGGCAAGTAAGAAACCAAAGGTTTCGCCAGCATTTCCCCATGTGAAAAAGTAAAGGCCAGAAATTGGCATAAAAAAAGACTGAGTAAAAAAAATATGAGAGGGTTTACCATGTTTAAACTTCCCTTTTGTACAGGGAGGTACAGGATAGTCCTCTTAATGGTGTTCAGATGGCTGCCCCAAACTGCTTGGAAAGAAACACTAAACAAAGTCATTTCTTATGATTTAGGGGGCATAGCTAAAGTAGAGGTAATGGGATCAAAAAGTCTTGATCAACACAGTCCTCTTTTTTTCCTCCATCTGCCATTGGTTCCAATAAGCCACAAGGGATTTTTCTTGTTGCAATTTAGGTTCCCAATTTAGTGTGTCCATGCTTTTGTCTCCAAAAATAATCCCCAATATTGTCACAGGAGCATCACTAATCTGTATGCCTGCAGTTTGTGAGGCAATAAGTTCTGGAGTTCCAATCTGTTTGCCTTTGCTCTTTGCCAGGTTGAGAGAGGCTCCTGAAAAAGATAAGTATTACAAATGTGTACAGCAGCTTTGGTAGAGTGTATAGTAGCAGTCATAATGCAGAAATCATCCGCATAGGCAATAGCTTTATAAGGCATGAGGCCTTCCTCGCACTGCAAGGACTGTATACCAGGAGAGGAATTCAATGCTCTTAACAGGGGGTCTATACTAAAGATGCATAGTAGTGGGCTTAATGGACAGCCCTGATGTACCCCTCATCTGATGGGGATTAGAGACCCCTTCCAACCATTCACAAGTGGGCAGATTGTAGCCATCCTGTACATGCACTGGACCCAGCCTATAAAGACTGGTGGAATACCATATTGTTCTAAAGTATACCACAAGTATTCATGGTCAATTGACTTGAATGCCTTGGACTGATCTAGTGAGATAACAAAATCATGTAATTGGTTTGAATTCCCTCTCTCAAAAATTTCCTGGAGGAGGATTAAATGGTCGGTAATGGTATGTTCCAGAATCTAACAAGTTTGGGCCTCGGAAATGATGGATTGTGCTATGGGTAAAAGCCTGGATTTTAAGATATTCATAAGAAGCTTAAAATCTGTATTTAAGAGACTAATAGGTCTCCAGTTTTTTGTATTTCTTCTGTCTCCTTTCTTAAATGGATAGATAAGTAAACTCTCCAACATACCCAATGACATCTTCTGGCTAGTCAGGAATTCCATAAACACCAGAGCCAACTCTTCCGCAAGCTCAGTTCCCAACATCTTGTAAAGTTTGCATGTGAGCCCATCTGTGCTAGGGGCTTTGCTATTAGATAAGGTAGAAAGTGCGGAAATTATTTCCTCAGCCTGAATGTTTGTGGTGAGGGTAGCTACCAAGTCTGCTGAATACTAGGGAAGGGGAAAACTTAAAAAAAAAAAAGGGGGACCTTTCGGATGTATCAGTAACTTGTTACCGTAAAAGAGCAGTGGTGTGTGAAATTACCCTATCCATAATGTTTCTAATACTGTAAACGGGGGAATCTGTATGGTCTAATAGACAATCCATGGAATTTTTTGTGTTCCCTGTCTTTACAGTTGTCATAGGGACAGAGCTTGCTGAATTTTCCCTTGAAACCAAATTTCTGTTGATTTTTTTGAATTCTCTGCTTGTTGCATGTGAAAATGCATCATATTGCTTTTAATATTTGTTATCTGAGAGGTGTAAGAAAGCCCAGTATGGTATGTGAGCGATATCAATTTTTGTAATTGTTTTCTTTCCTGTAAATACTGGATATATTCTTCATTTTGACGTGTTCTAATCATAGATTTCAAGAAGTGGATCAGATCCTGTTTTCTGTCTGTCCACCAAGCAATATGGTCATCATATAGAATTAAAACCGATTTTCTGGCTTGAAAAAAATGTTGTAGGGTATGAGTTAGTTCAAGACCAGATAACAGAGAAGAATTCAATTTCCATACTCCTGTACCAATGCTTTGTTTCAGTGTTATCTCTGACTGACAATCGTAAAAGAGTATGGTCAGAAAATTCCACAGGAGTATTTGTAATATTCTGCAAGTTGATTGAATTAGAAATAAAAGGGAAATTGATTCGGGTTGCCAAAGATCCTTTACGAAAAGTGCGGTCTGGTGTCTTGTGAAGAGAAAAATAGGCATCCTCTAAATTTGAGGTCTTAATAATTTTGGCCAGGCAGGCCATATCACAAAAACATTTCTTTGTCTTAGACTGCTTTCCCCTATCAGAAAGGGATAACCCACAATTAAAATCTCCACCCACAATAACTTGATGTGGTATAAAAAGATAGGGCTGAACTAACTGAAAAAGTTTATTCCTTTCTGCTTTAGATTGCACAGTGTACACATTAATAAAATGAAACAGGATATTATGCACCCTGGTGTCCAGAATCAATATCCTCCCCAGAACCAAATCAATCAACTTGATAAGATACAGATCTATATTTTGGAAAAGTATGCCTAGGCCTGAGCATGCATCAGAACCTATTGTCCAATATGAGGGACCCACATACCATGCGTTGACTGCTTGTGACAGTTCTGAAGTGGTATGTAACCTGTTATCTTGTAAAAAGGTGATCTGAGTGTGGGAGGAGATGAGATGAGAGAACACAGCACTTCTCTTTCTGTCACTTTTGATGCTATTAACATTTATTGTACTTCGTGATAGAAAAGGTTCCATAAGTGATTAGATGTATTCTATGTAATGGCCTACACCCTTCAGGGTGTTTTTTTCCTTTTCAGTTTAGCACTGTCTGACTTTTTCCATTTAACCTGCTTCTTAGCAGAGGTAACAGCCAATTTCTCACTGGCCTCCAGAGGGGGATCCTCTGTGTCTGAGGTCAAGTCTGCTTGGGAAGTGCCTAGGGAAGAAGTGTCAGACTCATTCCTTGAGACATTTGGAGTATCAAGGAGAGCATCAAATCTATTAGTAATGGGGATGTCCATGGTTTTAGACACTTTAGATGGTGGAGGTTTCCAGGTGTGTCTTCTCCAAGTGATTATCCATCTTCTATCCAATTCAGGAGGGGGTTGTGGGCATGCTCTGTTCCTTAGTTGCTGAAGGGGGTTTGTCTGGGAATGGTTCCTCTAGGGAAATATCATGTCTTTTCTGAGGGGGAAGAACTGGATACTCCACCAGTATATCTTGGGACAGGAGGGGTGAGTCTGCAGAACTAGGTTATGTCAAGGTACAGGAAAGAGCTGAAGGAGGAGGAATAACTACCGGTTGTCCCCCTGAGGGAATAAAAGCCAGGCCAGTACTACGGGGGCCCTGGAGTGGTGGTTCCCTTAGCAGCCTTAGAGCGTTGCGCTAAAGCTATAAATAAGCACTGTTCCTCACTGTCTGCTTGGTCGCTCTGGTTGTGAACAGCTCAAGGGCAGTTACTGTAAGTGTGCCCTTTAGCTCCACATAAATTGCACAAATGCTCATTGGTGCAATGGCTGCTAATATGGCCTAACTCATTACAAAAGATACAAAAGTTTGTCACACAGACTGCTCAGATGGCTTGTAGAGCCACAGTGGTAACAAGCCTTTGGCTGGCCAGCATAAAAGAGAACACCCCTATCCCTGCCTAAAAAAACACAGTTAGGGAGGTGTACCAAACCAGCATCTGTGGATTTCAAAACCACACATATATGCCAACCACCAGTCCAAATCTGTTTGGTGTTCAGAATGACCTCTGGGGCTCCTAGTACTGTGCACCATTGTTTGAGTCAGTACAGTAAATCCGTAACACTCACTCCTTCATTCTGGAAAAGTACAGTAATGGTCTTAAAGACCAGTTTTGTTAAAGGCACAGCTTCAAAAAGTGACCAAAGGGATGTGTGTTTTAAGTCATGAAATTTAGACCAGAATTTCTCCAGACCATTTGTTAGCTTAAAGCTAACGTCAAAAGTTGTCTCTCCCGAGACATAAATTAATGTGTAAATCTGTGCAGCATGAAAGCGCATAGATTCTTTCAATAAGGATTTGACCAGTAACACCCGGTCAGGAAAAAGATCCATCCCTTTTATAATGGAGGTGGACTGCATTGTGTTATTTAGCAGGGTACACTGGCGTTTGGAAGAAGGAGGCATAAGGCTGTGAAACAGACCCCCTAGGTGGCTTTTGAAAATCATCATTATGTGCTTCAGGTGCCGTGGTGAGGCTGGAACCAGTAGGTAATGGTTGAGCAACAGGAGACAGCAGAGTTGCTTGGGCAGATGCTGGGGAGTCTAAAAGCACTGCCAGATCGCCCATCTCTTTTTCCCCTGGAGTGGGATCTGATTGTAAATTAAATACAGGATTTTGTGCAAGCTGCAGACTGCCTGGTAGTGCCAGAGCGAACTGGCTTCCTTGGCTAATGTCATCCATTTCTGAGTCAGCTATGCCAGCCATTGCTGTGCTAGTCTGTGCAGCAGCTGAAAAAGGGGTTACAGAACCTGTAGTAGGAGGCTGCGCTTGCAGTGATTTGTGATCAAGCTGGTTGGTAATTTCTCCCTTTTCAGCTTCCAACAAATTTTTTTATATTGTCAGTGGAGTGAAACCAGATATCCATTTACCTGTACTTTTTATCTGCACCTATCCAGCCCCTCACAGGGTGGATGCAATGGACCAGTCCTTTTCAGTTGGGGCCATAGTGTTAGGCAGTTTGGGAGCTCACCTTAGGCCAGGCACTTCTGTGCCCATAGTTGCCATTCCCGGTGAAACTCCCATTCTTTTCTGTCCCACAAACACAAACAGATATTTTTCCCAGAGCCTTGTATTGAATGAAAATTGTTGAGGTAACATACCTGGCATCTGGCAGGGTGGCATTTGGCAAGATGGCAGCATAGGAGAAGCTATGGAATCTGTCAGTTCCAAGGAAGAACCTGCTCCACAGGCTGCAGGTAAGGCCTGGGTATTAAAAAATCCAGCTGCGCGCTCCTCAGCTGGTGCTGTTGTCAAGCTATCCATTTCTTTCTGTAGTTCTGTCTTCCTCAGGAAAAATCAGTGAGCGGTTTCATTAGGTCCTTTTCTTCTGTTCGTCCTGTGATTCAGTACAGTCGGAGGTAATATCTCCTTTCTTGGCAGACAGCTGTTCTGGTGTACTGGCAGTAGCTATGTCCGTTGTAGTAGGAACCTCCATTTGTAGGACATCTTCTTTGGCTGTAGTGACTTCCATAGTGCCATTGACATCGTAAAGCAGATCGGTCTCTGGAGCTGCAGAGGCAGGGGGGGAGACCCGCTCCCCAACCTCTATGACATCCATCCTCTCTAAGGGGATTTTGAGAGTGGCCATCACAGAGATGGACAGAGATTCCCCCACAGGCAAGTAGGGGAATTGTAATGAATATAACAAACAAATCCTAATACAACACGTTATTCTTCACGAGTAAATCATATACAAAAGAGAAACCACATCACAACAAAGAAGTATTACATCATATCACCCCCCACACACACACACACTACTGCAGAGCAGGGAGAACAAATTGCCATTTCCCCCTTTCTCTTTTTTTTTTAACAAAGAAAAAAAAGTCACACACAAACTGTTATTTTCACAGCAAGTTGTACCTAATTTTAGCACAAAATAAGTATTTTATGCATACTGTACATCCTACCATTCCTTTACTTTCTATGGGGGGGGAAGCTTTTATATAAATGTCCAAAATTAAAACATTGGATTACTTTGTTTTTAATAATCCTATCTGGACTTATAAACCATTATTATAATGGCAGCTGGATCTGATCATACTCCTTAAGCTTAGAGATACTACACAAAATAGAAGAGAGTATCTGGTCAGGTGTTGCTTCCTGTTGTTGCAATGTGAGTTTACATCTTGTGATCCAGACCCAATATTTAATTATTGTCAGTACTGATCGAATAGTGTCAGCATGGTACACCAAATCCTATTAGAATCTGGGGTAATTAAACAAAATTGGAAGATTTCTAAGTAACTTAAAGGGTGTGCCAAAACTGTAAAACAAATGGACATTCAAAATAAAGATGTTGCATAGTTTCTAACACTTCTGAGCAAGATGTTCTCGGACAACATCTGGCTGTCAACTCGTTATGTTTTAAATTATTCTTCACATTTAGTTTCCCATGTGTACAGAGCCATAGCACATCCCACATAACTGGTGGGGTTCTAGGCTCCATAAGCATTCGACCAATCTGATTGATATCCTGTGTTGTGCTGTCCTGTCCATATAATAATGTCTATGAATGTAGTATCGTGTTTGTATCTCTTCATACAGCTGTTTTCTATTATTTCTAAAAAGAACATCTTGTGTGATACCCCACTATAATAACTGGGTTTCCCTTTTATCCATAAGGAAACCATGGCATAATTTGCCATAATAAAGGGGTGCTTATTACAGCAGACACATGCACTGTTTCCCTTACTCTGCGCATGTGCCTGCAGTCCTTGCTTCCCAACCACTGCCTGCTTCCCTTCTCATCGAATGGACACAGGACTGCCACTTGAACTCAGCGGTAAGTAATTTAAAACAAAAGAAAATGTACCACAGGACTGGACTTTGCACTGCCAACAAAATTTAAAATAAAAAACTTTTAAAATATATACTGAAAAGCAACCAGGGATGGACCGTGTGCTATAACATAACCAGACCATAGCCACACATCAACCGTTTTTTTATTTTGTATAATTGCTGAGCCAAAAAGGGAAACCCAGCAACTACATAAAATAAAATATGGGATGGTGTTTAAACTCAACGTTTACACACACTCTCAAGGTTAGATGTTTTTCACAAACCCCTCAAGCTTCACTCTTGGGGTTTATGTAATATCTAACCCCTTGGGTGTGTGTAAACTTCTCATTGCACACAACACCCCATACTTTATTTCATTTGTTTTATTTTACCTAGACATGTTTGAAAATAATAGGGTAAGTCCACTATGTGCATTTGCTTGTTTATAAGTCTATTAGGTATCCAAGAGGTCAAAACATGAGAAACTTGGTCCCAGGTGCAGGGAGGCCATAGGACTGGAGTTCTTAAAAGAACAGGTATAATACTGGCATTTAAAAAAATACTATGGTAGAAAACCAGTGAGTTAGGCATGTTTAAACCTCCCACTTTAATGGGCAAATAGGTGATCCCTCTCTTAACAGGGTTTAATCTGCTACCCCCACACACACTGGAAAAAACAACTAAATAATCATTTTTCAAAAACCTTGGGGAGAAGGTAAACATAACTTAAAAACAGAAACATAGGAATGAGGTACATTTTAATCATCTATCTATCTTTCTATCTATCTATCCACATTTCTTTTTACTCATTCTCCACTTGTTCCATTGTGCCACCCAGTCTAGTGCAATGTTAACTGTACATTCCCAATCATACAAAGCCAAATCTACTTTCCCCCCAAAATATCCCTAGAATCTTAATGTGTCCAGTCTGAAGTAGAATGTCTAAAGTTTCTGGGGTGGATGAGTAAATAGACCCAACTGGAAAACATTGACTCTTCTCCCAGTTAGTTTGTGATCCAGAAATATTTGAAAAGTCATCCAATATGGACTTGGCCTGTGTACTCGAGTCATGATCTGCTAAAATGAGACAAAGATCATCTGCATAAACTAAAGTCCTGATTTCCCTGTCTCGGCTAGAGACCGAAAGCCCATTAATCAAGGAATTGTTTTTTTAATCTTTGTATAAGTGGATCTAATGGCATTCATCCAAGAGTACTATGGGAACTGGCGGACATACTGGCTGCACCCCTGGTGGAGCTCTTCAACAGGTCGCTTGAGACAGGGAGGGTACCTAGGGATTGGTGAGAGGCACATGTGGTGCCAATCCATAAAGGGGGGTCGAGGGAAGTACCAGGTAACTATAGACCCATCAGTTTGACCTCGGTGGTGGAAAAATTAATGGAGAGCATACGAAAGGAACAATTGGGGGTGTACTTGGAGGAGGTGGGAGGTCTGGATAGTGGCAACATGGGTTTGTGCTAGGTAGATCATGTCAAACCAATCTTGTGGAGTTCTATGAATGGGTAACATCAGAACTGGACAGGGGAAAGCCTGTGGATGTATAATTCTTGGACTTCAGCAAGGCGTTTGACTCTGTCTCCCACAATGGTCTGGTGGAGAAACTGATGGGGTTGGGAGTAGGCCCTTTGATGGTCAGATGAATTGAAAACTGGCTAGCTGTATGCACCCAGAGAGTAGTGGTCGGTGGGGAGCTCTCAAACCCTAGCGAGGTCGGTAGTGGCATACTGCAGGGCTCAGTCCTGGGTCCGATCCTGTTTAATGCATACATATCGGACATCAGGGAGGGTATAGGATATGAAATGAGTCTCTTCACTGATGACTCCAAGATGGGAGCAGTAGTTGAGGGGGAAGAGGGGAGGTTAGCTCTGCAAGGGGACCTGGACACCCTGGAAAGCTGGGCTCACACATGGAAATTAAATTTCAATATCACCAAGTGCAAGGTGTTACATCTTGGCGGAAACCCCTAAACACAGGTACACCCTGGGAGGGAGGCTGGAGGCCTCAACAGGGGAAAAGACATAGGGATCATGGTGGATGCATGTATGTAATAACTCTGGAGCAGTACAGGAGAGCGGCTAGCAAGGCAAACAGGATGTTGGGATGCATCGTAAGGGGATCACCTCTAGGAGCAGGAAGTAGTTCTGCCACTGTACAATGGACTGGTTAGACCACACCTTAGTACTGTGTACAGTACTGGAGAACACACTTGAAGAGGGACATACAGCTCCTGGAGAGGGTACAGAGGAGGGCAACTAAGATGATACGAGGACTAGGGGATTTGACGTATGAGGACAGACTTGAGGAGCCCTGCCTGTTTTTATTGGAGGAGAGGAGAGACAGGGGGACATGATTGACGTCTTCAAGTACCTCAAGGGAATAAATAGGGTAAACATGGAGGGGATCTTTAGACTAAAGCAGGGAGGTATCACCAGAGGGCATGGTTTGAAGTTGGAAGGTGGAAGGGTAAGGGGAAAAAGGAGGGTTTTTCACTGAGAGAGTGGTGGACCTTGGAATGCACTGCCTGGCGAAGCTGGTTCAGAGATCCACAGTGGAGGGCTTCAAGGAGGGTGGGACAGACACAGAAAGTGGATGTATCAGGTGATGGCCTGGCCCAGGGGGGTGGGGATGGATGATAGGGGTTTCTGGAACACAAGGGGGGGGGCCTCGGCACCCAACTAGGGATCTGAGGTTTGAGCAGACTCGATAGACCATAAGGCCTAATCTACTGGCAATTAGTATGTTAGTATGTTAATGCTAGAACATGTAGGATAAGGCTTAGAGGGCACCCCTGTTGAACTCCCATTTTTATTCGGCATGGTTGACCCACCCATTAATGAAGGGAAAGACACAGGCTTGTGCATAACACAGCTGTACCCAAGAAATAAAAGTCTGTGGTATCCCATACTGTTGCATACACTGCCATAGGTAGGGATGTGACACCCTATCAAATGCCTTTGATTGATCCAAACTGATTAAAAAAACTGTTAGTTCATCATTTCCCCTTTCTCTATGATTTCTCTCAGTAACATTAATATATCTGAAAATTTCCATCCAGGTAAAGAACACAACTGTGTGGGATGGGTGATAGAGCACAGGGCATGTGTCAAACTATTGCTCAACAGTTTGGCAGGATTTTAAAATCAGAATTCAAAGAAGTAATAGGCCTCCAACCTTCAAAAGTTCTTTACCCCCTTGTGTGAATAGAAGCATCAGCGCACCCTGATATATATCCAAAGGCAGGTGTTCTTGTCTTAATATATAATTATATAAGTCTGTAAATTCACTCTTCAGATATGGGTAAATAATTTTATAAAATGTATGTGGTAGGCCATCCAGTCCTGGGGTCTTTCCTGTGGGTAAGGTGTTGAATACACTGTCTAGTTCCAGTGTAGTGATTGGTTTAATCATTTGTATAGCTTCTGTGGGAGAGAGATGGAGAAATGTTTCAGCATTCCACCATGTCTGAGTTTGAGAGGTCTTAGAAACTGACTGGCCAAAATACTGTAAGTATGTAAATATTCTTCCACCTTAGTCAGTATCCTGGTATTTCCTGTGAATTTCTTCCCCTCAGGAGTTTTAACAGCTGCTAAAATTTTAGTTTGATTCCTTTCTGAACAACTTTCAAATGGGTTAGCCTGGAACTAATTTTCTGATATCTCAAACCGCTGTTCAAACTCCAGAAATTTCATCCTGTCATATTGACAGAGGGACATCTCTTGTTTTAACTTCATAATTTGGGATGAGAAATCACCAAGGTTTTTCTTTTGAAGAGATAACAATTTATATAGCTGTTTTTTAAGTAGATGATATTTCACATTTTTACTTTGCCCTTTGAGTTTCCCCAATTAATTTTACGAAGGAAATAAAATCTGCTTTAGATTGTTCCCACCAATCCGTAAGATAATCATACATAAAATAAACAGATTTCCTCACCTGTATAATATATCTAAGTCCCTGTAAAACTTCTGCATCTTCTAGCAGTTGGAGGTTACATCTCCAGTAATCTTTACCCATAACATCATCCTGGGAAGAAGAGATTTTAACTTGCAGCAAAGCATGGTCAGAAGTTGCTACAGGGAGCACCTGTGAAGATGTTGCTGAGAAGGTTGGAGAAAGAAATCAATGATCTATACGGGTTGCTAAAGTTCCTCTAAGATAGGTATAATGTGGTTTTTGATGAGGTTGATGAAATAAATCCATTAATTTTGCTTGCTGTTACAGTTTGTTTAAAAAAGCAGCATCCGACTATTTTTCTGTAGTTAGCCCTGTATCTCTTTTCATCAAACTGCAGTTAAAGTCCCTACCAAACAAAATGTGTTTGGATGTAAACAGATAAGGCTAAATCAACTGGAATAACTCGACCCGACTCAGTCTTGTCTGAGGTGCATAGACATTAATAAGCCTGAAATCCTGGTTTTCCAAGGAGATATCCATAAGAGTGGCCTGCCCAGGGAAAATATTTAAAGTCCTCTGTGGTATTATATTGGTGTTACTGATACATATCCCCACTCCACCACAGATATCTTCCCCCTAGACCAAAAGGTGTTACCCCACAGCCAGTCAATACTAGCTAGCTGAATATCTTGAGCTGTACACAATCTGGTGTCCTGAAAAAGGATCAAGTCATATTTACAATCTGTAAACAATGCATAAGTAGCCTTCCATTTTCTCTCTGGCTTAATACTATTGACATTGAGAGAAGCTATCCATACATCACAACATTCCATTTATTCAAGTCAATCAGGGTGTTTTTTTCCGAAGACTGATTCTAATATCCATAATTTTTTTTTTATCAGTTTTTGGTTTCTTTGGAATATCCTCTCTCTCTGAAACCCCTTCAATTTGTAAAGAATGTTCAGACATAGTGACAGAGTCATTCTCCATCTCTGTTTCACCCCATTGCAAGGTAGAGTATTTATTTTGTAATGGGAGTTGCACAGAAGGTTTCTCCACAGGGGTAAGTTTTCTGAATTTGCCTTTTAAAACTTTTTGATACCCAGAATCCTCGGGGATTGGGGACGGCATTTCCATGTCTACAGGGATAATGCTATCAGCAGAAGTGTGGGGTACTGGTTCAGGAACAAAAGTACTAGTGTCCTGATTAACGTGTAATTCAGAAGTGCCCACATGAGCCAGCGTGGGTGCATTTGCTGGTGGTGCACCATCCTGTGCCTCCACTGGGTTAGAAAGTGCAGAAGTAGTGAGCCTAACTGGAGGGCCCTGAGGGGTTCTTGCAGCTTTATTTCTGTAGTAGTCCTGCTGACAAAAGTTGGCATTCCCACTATTATGGGTTACCCATGGGCAGGTCAAAAAATTACATCCAGTTTCCACACACAAGTTACATTTTGGTGTCATAGTACAGTGGAAACCAAAGTGTCCCATGATGCCACACTGGATACACTTTCAGATTTCACAGGAACTACTAATATGTCTATGTGAACCAAATTTAAAACTTGATCATGGTTGCCCCTGATAAAATAAAATCCTTTTATCTTGTCCCACCCCCCTCAAAAAAAATAGTTAGGTAAATGCTGTACCCCTGAGTTGTCAGATTGAAGTTTAACCCAGATCTTCCAGCCCCTTGTCCAAAGTCTTCCTCATCCATTATAGGGCCCGGTTTGCCCTGGATATCACATTCTTTTTAACCAGAAGAGAAATCTGAAACGTTCACCCCTTCATTACGAAATAGTGTTGTGGCCAGTTTATACATTGGTTTTGTCAGAGGGATGGCTTGAAATGAAGCCCACAAAGGGGTTGATTTCCAGACAGCAAAGAGGGTCCAGAATTTATCTAGTAGCATGGTAGAGTGAAAGCTGATATTGAATGTATTTTCACCAAGTGCATGTATCAATGCATACACCTCAGAAGGTGAAAATCCCAAAGATTGTTTTAACAGAGTTTTACCCACATAAAACCTATCAGGGGGAGTTCCATACCTCCTAAATAATGTAGATGAATAGCATGTTGTATTTTTGCCTGGTCTAGGGGTTTTTGTAATAGGCTTGCCTAGAGAATGGTCGGGGGTGGCAGCTATGGGACAAAAACAAAATCACCTGCACTCCAGAGCCAGGAGGTTACTTAGACCTCCAGTACATGATTATTGTGCTTGTACTTAAGACTACCTGCAGTATTTATTGGGAATAAAACCTGTTATATTTTGCATCTACAAAAATGGGAGTATGGTATTATTTGCAGTACCTTCACTGGAGGTCTAAGTAACCTCCTGGCTCTGGAATGCAGGTGATTTTGGTTTTGTTTGATTGTCTTAGAGCACACAGCCCTCACCTGCACCCTGTCCTTGCTCAGCAGTGCAGCATTCTTATTTGTGCTTTTGGTGGCAGCTATGGGAATCTGCTGAGAAGTCTCAGCCACAGTTACATTCTACCCTGGGGGTTTACTCACCCCTCTGACTATTGCACCATAATATCTGTTAATGCCTCAAAAAATTATTCTCCCATTTGTTCAATCAGGGAATAGGAAGGTGTACCTAGGTTTTGGATCGTATCAATGTCTGTAGCACCAACACCAGATGGAGCTTTGGATCTGTTGGTTGCATCCAGGTGAGGCTGTGTCCCAGTTGCAGTCTCATTTCCAACATCTGATGTAGTAGCATTAGGGGATCCCAGTAATGGTATTTTGGGGTCTGGTATCCTCTCTCCAGATGGGGAACGGACCCATCCAGCACCCTGAAGTGCAAACTCAGCTGTCCAGGAAGCCAAAGGAGTAGCTGGAGTTGCAGGTGTGTCAGAAGGTTGTGGTTGCTTAGAGGATTCTGTGAGTCTCTCTTTTTTGCCAAATAAAAACACTTTTGCTGTTTTCAACTCTCTTGCCTCTGGGGTTGCGTCTTGCACAAGCTTTTCCCTTTTTTCCTCCTCAGTTCTCTGTTTTTCAGCCAGAACATTTTTGTTGATCTCCAATAATTTGTCTTGTAGCAGTTTTTCTGTGCCATAAGGTCCTGCTGCAGTCATTGTTCCTCTTGTGAAATATCCATAGGTGGTTCCGTCTCCATCCGCTGGTTTGCCTCTATATCTGCAATGATTTCTGTAACTCTTTGATCCGTTGAATCCATAATGTCATCCTGTATAAGCACATTATGCTGCTCCTCCCGCAGAACACTCTGCTTTGCCTCTTCCAGTCTCCTCGCCTCGGGACCTGCACAGGTGAGTAGAGGAATTTTTATTAAAACTTCAAAAAATAAATCACAAGACCAACACATTAATATCATGTGAAAATAGTATGTAAAACATTTCTTACAGTAAAGAATAATGCATAGAGTCTTTCCTCTCCCCATCCATATAACAATTCAAAAAAAAAAATTAAATCATAAGGGACATTTCAATCATGTCTGAGGAGAAAAGGTAAAAGGGAAAAATTAAGGAAAAATAAAACTAAATGGCAAAATAAGTCAGTATTAAATTCATACTATAAAAGGAAATATGGATGTTACTCTTCCCTAATACCGTACGTCAAGATACATTGCAATATAAACACATTAAGTGGACAGGAAAATCATGTCCCAATAATCCCCAAGGAGAATTAGAGTCCACCAACCCCCTCCCCCTCCCCCTCCCATCAAACATATAGAAGGTGACATGAAACCCTCAAACCACAATCAAAGAACCATTATCTTCCATTCATATTACATTCAAGGAAAAGAACAAAGGTACAAAAATTAGAAATGTGTATCAAATCACTATTAAGATCATATTACCTAAATAAGGAAGTAACCCTTCCTAGGCCTGAACCTTGTTATTTATTTATTTATATTTTGTTTTTGTTTTTGTTGACCGGGTAAGTGCACTAGACAAATCCTGCCTATTTTCAAGCACGACCCCGGGGAAGGGGATACAGATGAATGCCAACTGACCTTGAACCAGATTAAGCTGTTGGTGGTATTTTTTGTGAATGGAAGAAATTTGGCTATTGCACCGGGGAAATTCCCCTGCTCTTTTTCGAGAAGTGCCATGGGATCTTTAACATCTACCTGAACTACCTCCAGAACAGGCAGATGGGACCTCGGTTTAACGTCTCATCCGAAAGATGGCACCTTAGGAGTGCAGCACCCCCTCATGCTGCACTACAGTGTCAGTATTGGGATATTAACTCAATTGCCTGGTGTGGGGATAGAACTCACAGCCTACTGATCTCCCAGCCTCAGAGGCGAGTGTGCTACCTGCTGAGCCACTGACACTGTAAGTGTTATACTACAATGTCTTTACTGGATCTTGACCTGTAAGACTTAAAGGAAATCTACAGATATACTATTGCTCTACCAACCTACTGTAACGTCATAGCCGTCTACTAGTTATATGTATAATTTTGATAAATATATGTTTCTTTGAATTTCTGGTTATGAGACATGGCCGGGTCAGCAGGCCCATGGGAAAGACTAGCTTTTAAAGGGACCTGATCTTTTGACCCCAAAGGCTGTCATAAAACTGACCCAATGGATAAATTAATTAAGAGCTTCCTTCTGACATCTACCTGTCATGCCTGTGTTAGCTGCTATACACTAGGTTGTAACAGGTTATAAAATGACAACTACTTTGAACCTAGGAAACTAGCCATAAAAGACTGCATTTTTATGACATCAGGAGGGAAGACAGTTCTGTTGAATGCCTGTGACAATTCACACAGCTGAGAGAAATGTCTTTTAGGATGTTTTTCTGAAGATCAAAGGGGGGATGCTCTGATGAGGAGAGAGACTGTTATAATTTAATATTACTATCTTTGCAGATTTTAAGCAAGCAGTAACATGAAACCATTTTGGTTATACTTGGTCATGTTACAAATTAATTACAGGACTAACAGTGACCTCATGTGCTGTGACATCACAAGGAGTTTGGGACTTTGAACTTTGAATATTGCCAAGCAGTCTGAGGGGACTGCGGCTCACTCTTATTCCAACTTTGAAATAGAAGACACACTTGTGTTCTGGACTTAAGGGCACTTCTGTCAAGAATAGGTAATACCCAACTGAAAACTGAGTTAGAACTAGAAATTCAGTTACAAGGCATTTTGTTTTGTAATTTCCATTTCTTTTGACTGTAAGCATTAATGTAAATATGTTCCATGTTTTGTATTTATTTACTATTTTTAATTGTAGTAAACATTTTGGTTTCCTTAATTCTGCCTGAGTCATTTCTCATTTTGAATGTGAATGCTGAGACAAGTGTTGAGAAGCCTGACAGAACTGTTAAGTGCTTATAGTGTGTTACCATATGCACTTAGGTAAGGAAAAGTACCTAGGGCTCAACTGAGTCAAAAACAGGGACTGTGAACCAGGTTGGGTGCCCACTGGGTTAAGTATTGCACTGCATTTCCCTGAAGATGGTGTGATATTTGATCCTGTTAACCAGACATGCTCGTGAAAAGGGTTCATATTTGACCTCAGGACTTGAGGCTGGTAGGTGTTTTGGACGCAAAACAGACAGAAGGGTTACCCTGTTTGTTCCCTGTTCACATATTGCACTGCAAGGTTTGGCACTATGGAGCAGAGTGCCTGACCTGCGGAGTACGTTTGTGACAGATCTGGTTGGTAGAGGTGGGATTTAAAAGATTTGGTACAGTGCTGCAATCAAAAAGATTTGTTTGCATACTGTGAAGTTATTTGGTAACACAAGCATTAACAGTCCAGTATGTCAGATTGATAACTGTAACAGCTCATATGCAAAGTAAGGCAGTAATTTAAAAATAAAGAAATATATCATTGTGGTTGCAGTCTAAGTTCCCTACCTGTTTTATTTTTTTTCGGGTGTAAGCTAGTGTAGCCATAGATTAGGGAAGAAGATGACTTCCTACTACAGCGAGTACACTACAGACTACCTGAGGAAGTTGTGCCAGGAGAGAGGAGTCCATTGCAAATGGCAAAACAAGGAGCAACTCATGGAGGCTCTTGTGGCAGCCAATGCCCAAGACCATGAGCCATAGTCAAGTGACTGGAAAGAACTAAACCTTGGGCATGGAGGAGCCAGGGTCCATCACAGTGTCCAGACCCAGAGAGGAGGACAGCAGGACCAGTGTAAGCAGAGAGCCACAGCTGCAGGGGAGGATCACCACCATGCCGGGGCCTGAAGGGATCAGACTGCAGATGGAGTTGTGGAGTTGGAGTTTGAACAGAAAAGGTGCGAAGCCCAGCATCGAAGGGAGCTTGAACAGAGGAAGCTGTAGATGGAGAGAAAGAGAGAGAGAAAAGTGACAGCTTCAGAAAGAGGCTACGCAAGAGGAGAGAGAGAGCATCAGAGGAGATTTGAACTGAAGAAGCTACAACTCCAAAGACCAGCATCAGAGCAGGTAAGTGGCATGGGTGGACCTGGGACTCCATGACTGGGTTACAAATTAAATTCTAAATTGATAACTGATTTTAAAGAGGGGGAAAATATGGATGCATCTTTAAATTCATTAAAAAAAGTATGTATTCAGGCAAAAATTCCCAGAGAGTCCTAGAGATTCCAGCTATCCCCGCTGCTTACCAGAAAAGCTCATGATGCATTTGGTCAAATGGACATTCAGGACAGTAATGATTATGGCAAACTTAAAGCTGCCTTGTTAAAAAAATATGATGTGACAGCAGAAGTATGCAGAGTTAAATTCTATAAGCTCAGGAAAAGCTCTGATACGAGCTACAAGGAGTTAGCCACTAAACAATGTCAGTTTTTAAAATGGTGGGAAGGGATACAAGCAGACTCTGTAAAGAAATTTGAGAATGTTGTTCTTTTAGAGCAGTTCTTTTGGGCTTTCCCAGCAGAGCTGAAAACCTGGCTAGAGGACCGAGATCCAAAAACAGTGCAGGAGGCTGCCGAGCTCTCAGACCGCTTTGCCAGGAGCAGACGTGCTCTGAGAAGGAGTGGAGTGGGTGTGGCATTGCAGAAAGGGAAAAGCACACCTTCAGGGCAGCTAAAACCCTTCCTGCCTCCACCAAAATTGGGCAGCCCCAGGTTACAAAGAAAAGATTTGCCTGATAAAGGAAATGAATGTTGGGTTTGCAAACAAACTGGATAGCTTGCCAGGCAGTGTCCCAAAAAGGTAGAGAGTGCACAAAGTGGTGCTGGGAAAGAAGTGTTTTTTTTTGTGTATCCTTGAAAGCATGCCAGTAAACATGAGGAAGCACATACACCCAGTTACTGTGAATGGGGTGCAGACCCATGGGTTAGGGGACTTGGGGGCCTCCCTTACTCTGGTAAAAGGGGAATTGGTTGAACCTGAACAGCTTATACCCAATCAATTTTGTTACAGTTTGGGGATTCATTGGGGAGGAGAAAATGCTGCCACTTGCTAGTGTTCTTCTGGACTGGGGTGAGACAGGAGAGACTGTGCAAAAAGTGGCAGTGGCAGACAATCTTGTCCTGGATGTAATTATTGGAAACAATCTCCAAAAGGGGATGGTGGCTGCAGTTACCCACAGTTGAGCAGCAAAGGTAAATTGTAGTTCCTTGGACCCCATAGAAGTCCCTGTAGAAAACACTGGGATGCTGGTTCCCCGGCCAGTGTCTCCCGATAGGGAGAATAGTGAAAGGGGTAGAAATTCCCCAGGTAGCAGTTAACAGAACAGCTACAGAAGGTTACTCTGAGGAAGGAGGGGTAGCCAATAGTCAGAGGGTTAGGGATAGCAGTGACCCTGAATGCCCTGATGCTAGAGCTAGGAACCCTAGTTTAGAAACTGGAGGGGACCTGTCCCATGCCTTGGGAATGTGTAAATATTTTGCAGCTGCTCAGAAAAATGACCCTAGTTTAGAGAGGCTGAGGGCTTGGGCAGTCTCTGACAGAGCACTGGGAGGTGATGGGAAACATAAAGTTTACGGGGACAATTGACTGCTGTATATGCAGGACATAAGGACAAAGGGAGGGATGATGGGCAGGCAGCTTGTCATTCCCCAGGGGCACCATGAGCAGTTGCTCAAGATTGCTCACAATATTTTCATGTCTGGCCATCTGGGAATCATGAGTACTATGCTGCGATTGGCCCAGAATTTCTATTGGCCCAACTTCACCCAGCAGGTGAAGGAGTATTGCAGGTCCTGTGGTTTGTAGCTAGGAACACCGGTTGCTAGTCATGAGCTATGTGACTTCCGGGTCCTGGCGCGGTAGCGATCGGAGCAAGCATACGCAGGCGAGTGCACGGAGACGCACGCAGAGACACATGTGTCCCTGCACGCGTGTCGAACATGTCTCGCATGGCTAGCAGGATAGTAGACCAGACCAGCTACTATTATTTCAGTTAGTTGTTGTTGAATAAGGTGAGTCCCAAACTCTAACTCTACTGTTAAGGTAATAATTTGGGGAAAAGTGCTGACTTAGAAGCATTACAAAAATGTGCAAAACATCGCTGAAAACTGATTGCTTTATGTTATAAACAGGTCAAACATTTACTAGTTTGTTCTGTTTGCAAACATGTGTTAAATCATGTCTCCGCAGTCTCCAGCTTACCAGCTGTCATAGTCTGTATATACTGTCAGGAAGTTGAAGCTATGAAAATGAAAATTATAGCCTTGACTAGAGAAATTCAAGCAGCTAAAGAAATTAAGGAGCTTGAAACCTTTCTGGACAATATGGTTCGGAATTTTCCTGAAACTAACCAAAGTCCAGATATGTCACAAGGCTCTAATCCTATGCCTGTTCCTAATGTTCTAAACACACCAAACATTCAAATAACAGATGGTCCAGTAGCCTCCTTAACAAATTCTGCACTTAACAAAATAAATATCTGTAATAGCCAAATTCAATTATCACAACAGTCAAACTGCTTCCCATGCCATTCAGTAACAAACAAAAGGAGTATAAATCATTCATCAGACCTGCTCTTTGATGGGAACTGGGAAACTATTTCAAAATGAAAGTATAAGAAGGGAAAGAGAGCAGACTATGTCCGTACTGTTCCATTTAATAATCCACTTTCATTACACTCTGAGCAGGTTTTTGTATCTCACAATAAATTTTCTATCTTGCCACACGAACAAGCAGAACAAGATTCACTTGATGCTGTCCAAGTAACAAATCTTCCAACCCTGATTATAGGTGACTCCATCGTTAAATGTATGGGCTCCTATGTAGCCAACTCTGAGAATAATCAAGTCTCAGTGTTCTGCTTTCCGGGTGCCAAAATTGAGGATGTTGCACTTAGAATAGACTCGCTAATTACTTGTCCAGCCAATGTGATTATTCAAGTAGGCACTAATAATGTAGGTTGTGCATGAGAAAGACATCTGCTTTGAACTTATTGAATTATGTAAGAGGATTAAGTCAAAAAATTGCAATGTCTTTATTTCTGGCATTCTCCTGATTCCATGGGCAAAGATGGAAAAGAATCACACTGTAGAAAGGATAAATGCAAGACTAACAAATTGGTGTATTACAAGCAGTGTAGTCTTTATTAACCATTGGACACATTTTAACAACTGTTATATGAAATTTACTAGGGATGGCTTACACCTGAACAAACATGATGCAAATTACCTATGTCAGATGTTCCAATCTAGGATACCCTCAATTACTTTAAACTAGTAACTATGGGGGAAATACAATTATCACAAAAAATGGTTTGTCAGCATCTTCTCATGTAAACTTTAAACAAGCAAAGAATAAAGAATTAAAGTTGTTATTGGTGAACGTCCACAGTCTTGGTAACAAATCAGATGAACTAAAATTGAGAATTGATACTGAAAATCCAGATATTATTGGCATCACTATAACCTGGTGGCCATCTGAGCAGATTTGGGAACCAGGTATCCCTGGTTATTCACTTTTCCACCTAAGTAGGTCAAATCGGAAGGGAGTGGAGTGGCAATTTTTGTTTCCTTGAATATACTAGTACATGATATTTCTAATAAAATTAGAGTCAGCTCTGTTTTAACAGAGACTGGTTGAATTTTAAGAAACAAAACAAGACAGATTTCATTCTGGGCCTTTGTTACAGGCCACCTGATTCAAAATATGATATGTTAAATGAAATAATTACAGAAATAGAAACTGCTTTTGACTTAGGAAACATATTATTTATGGGGGGATTTAAATTTAGGTGATATAGATCGGGCTAATACTTCAGCTAGGTCTAAGATGGCAAAGGATTTCCTGATCTTACGTGAGGAATTAAGTCTAACACAACACGTAACATTTCCAATTAGAGGCACTAACAGTCTGGACACCACATTGGGTAGCAAATCTGTCATCATTAAAGATGGTTGTGTCCTGGTACTAGTGACCAATGTATAGTCAGTTTTAAACTTTGCAATTCATTTTTAAAATTTGAAAATGTGACAGAAATATTTGCCTTTAACAAAACAGATATGGCTGCACTTAATAATCACTTGTCAAATATTGACTGGCCCATCCACTTGAACCACGACAATATAGATGATACATGGAATGCCTTCTCTTCTATCATTATGGACACTGCTAATAAATTCATAACTAGAATTTATAAAAGAAAAACCCGTTCACATCCTAAATGGCTTAATTTTAGCCTACATAAATTAATTAAAAAGAAAACTAAACTTTATAAAAAGTTCTGTGCATCTAAATCTGTTAGAACATTAACAGCATTGAAAAGAATTAAAAAAATTTGTAAAAGGGAAATTAAAAAAGCAAAAGTTAAGATGGAAAGTTCATTGGCATTTCATGCACAAAAAGGTAATTGTAAAATGCTGTACAGTTACATTAATTCTCTGAAAAAGCATGAATGCAGAGTAAGCACAGTTACTACCGCTGATTCTGTTCTTCAACATCCAAAAGAAATGGCCGACTTTTTTAACTTTCATTTTTGTAAGGCATTTTCATCTGACATAAATATTGGCAATCGTTTAGCTTTAGATTGCCACTCATCTCATAATGTAGACATTTCTTTAAATAGTATCAAAACTAAATTAAATGAAATTAAAAAAGGTTCTTCGGTGGGCCCTGATGGCATTTCTGGGGACCTAATATGGGCAATGAAGGAGCACCTTTCTGTACCGCTTAAAATTCTGTTTGACAAAAGTCTAAATTCTGGAGTTGTGCCTTCTGGTTGGAAACTAGCAAACGTCATTCCACTATTCAAAAAGGGTGTTAAGAGCTCACCAGATAATTATCGACCTAGTAGTTTGACATCTATTTTTTGCAAAGTGCTGGAATGTATAATCAAGGACAAATTATCCTTGGCTATGACAGGTTTAGACCAAACACAGTATGGGTTTATAAAAGGTAGATCATGTGCTTCAAATTTGGTGAGCTTTTATAATCTCGTAAGTGAAAATCTAGATAAATGCAAATCCTGTGATGTCATTCTACTAGATTTTAAAAAAGCCTTTGATTCTGCCCCTCATAGGGCTTTAGTTCAGAAGCTGCAGTTGTGTAACATCAAACCTATATTTACTCAATGGATCACAAGCTGGCTGTTGGACAGGAGGCAAAGAGCGATTATTGATAGTCACACATCTGGTTGGATAAAGTTAAAGAGCAGGGTCCCTCAGGGATCCGTTCTGGCATCATTAATTTTTCAGATATTCATATCTGACTTATCCAATAATATTAAAAGCAACATTGTCAAATATGCAGATGATTGCAAAATCAACAACATATGTGTGACCTCAGAAGATCATTTAGTTATCCAAGAAGATCTGAGTAAATTAGAAGAGTGGTCTATCAAATGGAATCTTCACTTTAACCCATCTAAATGCAGTGTTCTGTATTTGGGAAAAAATAATAATAAAAACAATATTTTCTGTATGACAAAATATTGGCTAGGAAAAATAGCGAGAGAGATTTGGGGATCACTGTTGATCTAGTTCTGAACTTTGATATTCATATTATCAATACTATTAAGAAGGCTAACAAGATTTGGTAGGCTATGTGTCATAATATCATATCCAAAAATCCAGATATTTTGCTGCCATTATATAGAGCTTATATAAGGCTCCACTTTGATTATATTTCTCAGCTATGGAGTCCTTTTAAACAAAAGGACATAGCTAGAATTGAAAAGGTACAAAGAAGAATAACAAAGTCTATTGTTTCTGACAAAGCTCTGTCACACAAAACAGATTACTTAAATTCAACTTGATGTCACTGGAGAATCAGGGAATCAGAGGCGATCTACTGCTTACATGGGATATTATCTAAGATCCTTATTTAACAGAATTATGTGGCCTAGATTTCAAGCACGTTCACGTTAACACCAGGGGTCACCCACTACAGCTTGCCAGGAAGAAATGTAAGGCAAAAAAAGGGGCCTATTACTTCTCTCAGAGAGTGGTTAGGCCTTGGAATATGTTGCCCCTAAATATTATTGTTAGCAAAAATAAGATCACCTTTAAAAATAGACTAGATAGTTATATGAGATCTGGATTTACTCTAAATTACTATTCATAGATATGAAGCACTATGGGCCTCGTGCCTTTTAGCTTCTTTCATTTCTTAGTATGGTCCATGCCTTTGTCACTACCTGTCTTGATTACTGCAACTCCTTCTACCTAGGGCTACCTGGGGTTGATATCCGCTGCCTGCAGCTGGTGCAGAACGCGGTGGCCAGGCTTTTGACTGGGACTTCTAGAACCAGTCACATTACACCTGTGCTCTGCGAACTGCACTGGCTGCCTGTTTGGTGGCAGATCACCTTTAAGGTTGGTTTACTAACCTTTAAAGCCCTACATGATCAGGGACCCGGTTACCTGAAAGATCTCTCGTTTCCCTACTTTCCCCTCCATCCTCTCCATTCCGCCAATGAGGGATTGCTGGAGATTCCCAGGGTTCGATTAAAGACATCAGGATTCCATGCTTTTGCTTTCTCAGCACTAACCCTGTGGAATTCTCTACCTCGTTGGTTGAGAGAATGCCCAACCGTCGATAGTTTTAAAGTTGGTTTAAAGACATATTTATTTAGTTTAGCTATTTCTTAAGTTATGGATGATATGTTTTAATGTTTGTTTTAAATTCTTATTATTATGTGTATGTTTTTATGTACAGTGCCTTGGCTTTGAAAGGCGCTAAAAAAATAAAGTTGATTTGATTTGATTTCTTAGTATGGTCTTGTTACCGGTGCCAAGAAATAGGGAAGGTGGGTTGGAAAACCCAAGCTGCCCTAATTCCCTTACTTATAATGGAGGAGTCATTCCAGAGTGTTGGAATGGGTATTGTGGGGCCTTTGAATACCCCCAGCTCCTCCTGAAAGAGGTTTATCCTAACAGTGGTGGATTATGCCACCCAGTACCCAGAGGCAGTCACCCTATCCTCACTGAGGACAGACAAAGTGGCAGATACCTTGCCAGGGATTTTCTCCCATGTTGGGTTCCTGCAGGACGTTATCACTGATCGGCGAGGTTCCTTCATGTTGGACCTGATGAAATGTTTGTGGGATAAGTGTGGATGGTGCAGAAATGCATGACACATTATCACCCACAAGCCAATGGGCTTATGGAAAGATTCAATGGTACCCTTAAAACGATGCTCCAAGTGTTTGCTGAATGGCATGGGAGAGACTGGGAGAAATGCCTTCCACACCTGTTTTTTGCTTACAGGGAAGTGCCCCAAGAGTCGACAGGGTTTTCCCTCTTCAAGCTCTTATATTGATGCAAGGTACATGGGCCTCTAGACTTGATCTGGGAAGACTGGGAAGGCAAGCACGCCACCCAGGGAACTCCCATAGTGGACTGTGTCCTTAAGTTTAGGGAAAAGCTGAAGGAGCTTATATGAACAGTCCAGAGCAACCTGGCAGCTGCCCAGCAAAAACAAAAGGTATGGTAAGACCACAGAGCCAGAGCTCACTTGTACACTGTGGGTCAGAGGTCATGGTCCTATTCCCGGTCAGGAAAGATAAGTCACAGGCAGAGTGGGCAGGACCGAACAAAGTAGTCAGACAGGTGAATGATGTAAATTACATTATAGAACTGTCTGACAAGAGACATACTCAAAGAATGTACCATGACAACATGAAGAAGCCATATGCAAATAGGGCTGACATGGTCTTTGCAGTGTGTAGTCCTGCGGAGGGGACAGATGAGGAACACCCCCTTCTGGTCTTGTTGGAAGAAAGCAAGCAAGAGTCCTCTGTGGAGGCAATTAAAATGTCACCCCAGTCAACCCTGGAGCAGATCCAGGAAGTAAGGGAGGTTTTAGTGGACTTTGCCCAGTTATTTTGCGTCAAGCCTGGACTAACCCCCTTAGTGACGCATGATGTAGAGACAGGGATGCAAGCACCCATATGGTGAACAGCATATCAGGTGTCAGAGGCTGTCCAAAAGGACATTAGGAGGGAGGTGGAGGAGATGCTGGATTTAGGGGCAATCCAGAAATCCCACAGCCCCTGGGCCTCATCTGTAGTCCTTGTTCCCAAGCCAGATGGCTCTACTCATTTTTGGGTGGACTATTGTGGACTCAGTACAGTCACGAAGCCAGACGCCTACCCAATGCCATGGATGGATGAACTACTGGACCAGTTGGGAGGGGTGACATACTTACCACTGTTGACCTGAGGAAAGGGTATTGGCAGGTGGGGTTAACTGCCAGAGCTAGGAAGAGGTCGGCCTTCATCACTCTGATAGGGTTATTTGAGTTTAAAGTAATACCTTTTGGAATGAAGAAAGCCCCTGCCACCTTCCAAAGGTTGGTGAACCAGGTGTTAAATGGTGCTGAAGAGTATACTGTGGCAAACCTGGATGACATTGCCATCTTCAGTGCCAGCTGGAAGGAACACTGGTCCCACCTTAGAAAAGCGCTGGTCAGGATACAGAGGGCTGGGCTCACTGTTAAAGCTGAAAAGTGCCAGGTGGCCATGGCTGAGGTGGCATACCTCAGGCATGTAGTAGGCCAGGGACAGCTCCATCCTAATCGAGCAAAAATTGAGGCAATTGATGCATGGCCCAGACCTGAAACACAGAAGTAGGTTTGGAGTTTTCTAGGGACTGCAGGGTATACAGTGCCCTGACCGCTCCCCTTTCTGGCCTGTTAAGAAAAATAATCCCTTAGAAGGTTATCTGAGAACCAGCCTGTGAGCAAGCCTTTACATGGCTAAAGGAGGCACTGAGCAGTACTCATGTATTAACTAGTTCAGACTATAGAAAACCCTTTATAGTCCAGACAGATGCCTCAGATGTGGGTATTGGGGCAGTACTTAGTCAAACGTCTAACCAAGGGAAAGATCACCCAATAGTGTACCTCAATAAGATGTTACTTCCCAGGGAGCAGGCTTATTCTACAGTGGAGAAAGAATGCTTTGCAATGATGTGGGTACTAAAGAAGTTAGAGCCATACCTATACAGGCAGCACTTTGAGGTACAAACTGATCACAACCCCCTGGTTTGACTGGCACAAATGGCTAAAACAAATGGTAGGCTTTTAAAATGGAGCCTTGCCTTGCAGGAGTACGACATGACAGTTACTCACAGGGCAGGGGCAGCAAACACAAATGCAGATGGGTTACCACGTTAGTTAGAGCAGTGAACTGAATTTGAGGAACTTATCCCATGCCTAGGAATAGACTCCCCCAAGTTCAGTATAGCAGGGAGGAGTGTAACATGATAACACTCTACTAGTTATGTGTGTAATTTTGATAAATATATGTTTGTTTGAATTTCTGGTTATGAGACATGGCTGGGTCAGAAGACCAATGAGAAAGACCAGCTTTTAAAGGGACCTGACCTTTTGACCCCAAAGGCCCTTGCTTGCTGGCACAGCTGGCTGTTGTAAAACAGACCCAGTGGATAAATTAAGAGCTTCCTTTTGTCAGCTACCTGTCATGCCTGTGCTAGCTGCTATACACCCGGTTGTAACAGGATGTAAAATGACAACTACTTTGAACCTAGGAAACTAGCCATAAAAGACTGCATTTTTATGACATCAGGAGGGAAGCCAGTTCTGTTGAATGCCTGTGAAAATTAACACAGCTGAGAGAAATGTCTTTTATGATGTTTTACTGAAGATTAAAGGGGGAATGCTCTGATGAGGAAAGACACTGCTATAATTTAATATTGCTATCTTTGCAGATTTTAAGCAAGCAGTAAGATGAAACCATTTTGGTTATACTTGGTCATGTTACAAATTAATTAGAGGACTAACAGTAACCTCATGTGCTGTGACATCACAAGGAGGTTGGGACTTTGAACTTTGAATATTGCCAAACAGTCTGAGGGGACTGTGGCTCACTCTTATTCCAACTTTGAAAGAGAACAGACACTTGTGTTCTGGACTTAAGGGCACTTCTGTCAAGAATAGGTAATACCCAACTGAAAACTGAGTTAGAACTAAAAATTCAGTAGCAAGGTGTTTTGTTTTTTTTAAATTCCATTTATTTTGACTGTAAGCATTAATGTACATATGTTCCGTGTTTTGTATTTATTTACTATTTTTAGTTGTAGTAAACTTTTTGGTTTCCTTAATTCTCCCTGAGTCTTTTCCCATTTTGAATGTGAATGCTGAGACAAGTGTTGAGAAATCTGACAGAACTGTTTAGTGCTTATAGTGTGTTACCATATACACTCAAGTAAGGAAAAGTACCCAGGTCTCAACTGAGTCAAAAAGAGGGGGTTGTAAACCAGGTTGTGTGCCTGCTGGGTTAAGTATTGCACTGCATTTCCCCAAAGAGAATGTGATATTTGATCCTCTTAACCAGGCGTGCTAGTGAAAAGGGTTCATATTTGACCTCAGTACTTGAGACTGGTAGGTGTTTTGGACCCAAAACGGACAGGAGGGTTACCCTGTTTGTCTTCTGTTCGCATATTGTAATTCGAGGTTTGGAACTGTGGGAGCAGAGGGCCTGTCCTGCGGAGTATGTTTGTGACACCTACCTCTCCCTTCCCTATATGGGAGTGCGGGGATTGTTATGTAAACATGCAGTACGTACAAAATGCAAATTTGTACCTGTTTTTTCTCCTAACCAGATATAGTTAAGAAACAACTGTTGCCTGTCGCTTCCTAAAGTTAGATTTACACTTACCGTACATCAGTGCTCTGAAATTTCATCCAAATGTTCAACACATAGGAAAAGAGGTAATCAATATCCTTAGTGGAGCAGGGTATTAACTGTACTTATTGATCTAAGAAAAAGACCCTCTCCAAGTTTTTTTTTAGTTATCCTTCCCCTTGTTCTTTACTGGAACCATTCAAATGCAGATACTTTCTCTGAGTATTGGGCCTTTGTACATATTCTCTGTTTTTACTGTTTAATACAATTTATGGCTTCCAAAATGGAGTGAAGTTTGTGGTCTGGTTCCCTTCAATTTGTTGAAAAGTTAGCCTGCATCTGGCTTGCCAAATCCAATACTTTATATGTGCAATTATTATCCTTAAGCAGCTGGTGTTCAAAGGTCTGCCTTTCCAAGGAAATTTTCCCTGAAATAGTGCTTCAGGGGTGATAATATATGGTGACAATTGCCCCCATCTATTCCTAAGGAGGTCTCAAAAGCCTATGACAAAGGGGCACTCGAAAAATAAATGTTGCATAGTTTCTGGTTGCTCTGTACAGGATGATCGTGGGTAGTTCCTTTCTATTTTATCTTTATGCTTTAAATTATCTTTCACCTGTAATTTTCCATGTGCACATAACCAGACTTGGTCCCACATATTGGGAGGGGTCCTTTGATCAGTAAGCATAGCTGAACTATCTTTTATTTCCTCTGATGGACTATTTAGAATGGGTGAAGAAACTACATAGAAGGTATTCTGGGTATACAGTAAGTATGAAATTGCTTCCTATCATGTGAGATCAGGGAGTTTTTTTGTAATTTCCCAGAGCTTTAATTTACTTATACATTCTCCCAGATATTTTGGTAAATCTACCATTTTTGTTTGTTTAGTTATCACAGATGTGGGTGTTCAAGCTTGTATCACCCAGGACAGCTGATCTGTTACCCATGGTATTTACAAGGATAGGCATCCTATCAATATGGGTTTTATATTTGAATAGATAAATATGCTGTGGTAGAATACTACCGGGTTGACCATGTTTAGGCCTCCTAAAGCTGTTTCCAGATATAAGGTCCCTCTTTTTATAGGATTTAAGTGGCTTCCCCAAACACAGAGGAAAAAGCAGTAAAGTCTTGTTTCTAACTTCTGAGGTGGTGGGAAAACATAACTTAAGCACAGAAATATGGGAAGTAGATAAGTATTAATATTCATTTTTTCTTACTCATCCACCACTTGTTTCACTGGGTCACTCTATCTAATGCGATATTAATTGTATAATTCCAATTAAAATATGCTGAGTCTGGATGTCCAAAGTATATCCCCAAAATGTTCTCTTCCTTAAGGCTAATGGATATGCCCAAGATTTCTACTTTGTGTATAGGGGGTTGTCCAATAGGTAAGCATTTATTTTTCTGGAGGTTTATTTTGGAGCCTGAAATCTCCAAAAAGGAAGTAAGGATGGGTGCTACTACAGCGGCGGATTGTTGGTCAGCTATAATAATGCAGAGATCATCTGCATAGGCCAGAGTTTTAATCTTGGTATCTTGGCTGGACATATAAAGGCCTTGGATGTGTGGATATGCATGTATTCTATGGATTAAGGGGTCTAAAGGAAGTATGTATAAAATTGGGTGTAGCGGGCATCCTTGACACAGCCTACCTTCACTTCTCAGGGGTTACCTATCCAGCCATTAGTATATGGGAAATGAAAGCATGTTTGTAACATACAGTAACTGTATCCATGAAATGAAAGTCTGAGGGAACCCATATTCAGTCATTCATGCCCACAGGTATTCATGTGATACCTTATCAAATGCTCTGGTTTGGTCCATACTTAATACATGTCCAGTAATTTCTTCATGTTGGCCTCTTTCAAGGATTTCTCTTAATATAATCAAGATGTCAGAAATTGTCCTGCCTGGAAGTGAACATGCTTGCATGGGGTGAATAAGGGAGGGCAACACAGAGGTCAGTCTGTTGCTGAGGATTTGGGTTAGGATTTTGAAATCTGATTTAATAAGGTTATGGCTCTCCAGTTTTGTAGTTGTTCTTTATCTCCTGATTTATGAATCAGGATCATCAGTCCTGAGTATATTTCCTGTGGTAATACATTATTGTTGAGAATGTAGTTATAAAGGTCTGTTGAGTTCGAGCAGTAAATGGGTGATAATTAATTTACAAAAGGTGTGGGGTAACCCGTCAGACCCTGGTGCTGTTCCTGTATCAAGCTGTGAGATGACATTGGATAATTCCTGTGTAGTAATGGGAGTGGTTAAAAGTTTGGTGTCTAAGGTCGATAGTATTGGTAGATGGCAGTTTTGAAGCCATTCTATAGTATTGCCAGAACCTGTGTTAGCCGTGCCAAACAAGGTAGAAACATAATGTTCTTGTTCAGCCATTATATTATTATTCCTCATAACTGTTCCTTTATAGGATGTTTTAACAGGTCACACCGGGAGAAGAGCGACTTGTCTTTCAGTGTGCCTTCCTGGTGAAACATTTAAATAAATAAATAGCAAAAATACTGTAGATTTATTCCTTGTGCATGCACGACAGCTTTCAAAGGGATTAGGTTGAAATTGGTTCCCTTGTGTGCTGTAGCTCTGCTCAAACTCTAGGGATTTTAGCCTGTTATATTAGTGAGATACTAGTTCTTGCTTCATGTTTTTAATTTGAGATGTAGTCTTGCTCTGTCTCTATTTGAAGAGAAAAGTGTTTATATAATTATTGCTGTAGCAAGTCATAGTTAGAGTTCCTATTGTGTCCCAAAAGTTTCCTTATTTGTTTAAAAAAGTGAGGGGGAAATCTTAACTTCTAGCAGGCCGCGGTCAGAAGTGACTATTGGTACTACTGCTGAGAATGTAACTGGTAGATAAGATGACAGAAACCAGCAGTCTATTCTGGTTTTAAGTTTCCCTCTGAAATATGTAAATTGTGGTAGTTTGTGTTGAGTGTGAAAAACATCAGTTAGGTTAGTGTGTGCCAGAATTTTGTTCAAAAAGGCAGCATCACAGAACAGTTTATCAGTGGCTGAACCTCTGTCGCATTTAAATCTGCTACAGTTAAAATCTCCTCCCAACTGAATAGCCCTAGCTGTAAAGAGGTAAGGGTGTATGAGGGTAAGATTTACCCTTCCTGCCTGATCCTGGGGAGCATACACATTAATGACCCTGAAATCTTGTTCTTCTACAGACATATCCAGTAGTAGTGCCCTGCCTGAAGAAAAATATAAACTATTTGGAGGTTTTAATTGTGGGATTATTTACAGATACCCTACTCCACTACACATATCCACATATCTTCTCCTAGGAACCAATAGGTGGCCCCCCATAACCAGTCAGCACTTGCTGTCTGGATTTCGTGTGTAGTGGCTAATCGGGTGTCCTGAAAAAGAGCTAAGTCATATGTATTGTTAGTAAACCATGCAAAAGTGGTTTTCCGCTTCCTAACAGTTTTCAAGCTGTTATCATTTAAGGAAGCAATAAGTAGCTCAGTGTTCAAGGGGCCCAGTGTCAGTCAGGAGTTTTTTTCCATAGGCTGAACCTAGTTACCATTCTTCTCTTTTTTTTTTTGTTTTCCTTATATGTAAGGGGTATCCCCCTTCCACCACAGAAAGACCATCAAGTTGGGAGGAGTGTTCTGATGTGGCATCTAAGCCTATGTCTATGTCTGCCTTGGCCCCCTGAAGAGAGGAGAATTTGCTGTGCAGAGTGATGGGATCTTCTTGACCTGGTTTTTCTTTTGCTTTCTTTGCTTTCCCTTTGGGGATCATTTGGAAAGCCCCCTCTGGGGGCTTAGGGGGTGGGCGCATTTCCTTTCCAGTTGTAGCTATCACAGTAGGAGGGGGGGTACTCTACTGGAGTCTGGGGTTCAGTTAAGGTTATGGGTATGCCTGTTTTCCCTGTGGGAACCATAGGAGGATCCTCAGTCTCTGGAGAGATGTTAGAAATTTTGGGAGGTGCCGGTCTGTGAGGTAACTGGGTAGGCCTGGACGGTCCTGTCACTTGTCTAGTTGCTATATAATATGTAAATCTTGGACTGCAAAGCCAGTGTTATCTGTGTTGTGCGCCACCCAGGGGCACATTAGAAAGGAATGACCCCCCTCATCACACAAATTACATAGTGGTGTAGCTGTACAATTAAACCCTGAATGGCCCATAGCACCACACTGCATACATTTCAAAACTGCACAGGAGTTACTTCTATGATGGTGGGACCTGCACTTGTAACAGGAGTAGGGTTGCCCCAGTAGAATAGAATGCCTTTATCTTTCCCCAAATAAAAACTATTGGGGCGGTGTTTGATATCAGTGTTGTCTTGGTGAAGTTTTACTATGACCTTTCATCCTCCAGTACAGAACCCCTCCCCATCTACAATAGGGTCTGGGGTACCTTCCACATCACATTTTTTCCCCAACCAGAAGATAATGTCCAAGATGCTAACTCCTTCATTTTGGAACAATATAGTCACATGTTTAAATGTGGGCTTTGTTAGGGGAATTGCTTGGAAAGGGGCCCATAGAGATGATTGTTTGTGCTTTGTAAACACAGTCCAGAATCTGTCTAACAGATGTACTGACTGAAAACTGATGTCAAATGTAGATTCTCCCGGGGTAAGTATTAAAGCGTATACTTCAGCTGGGGAGAATTGTTTACCTTCATAAAATCTGTCCTGAGGGAGTTCTAAACCCCCATTGTATTTCAGTCTTACTGCGTGCCTGTGTTTGGCCTGCTCTAAATGCTTTTGTAGCAATCTTGCATAAGTGACCGCTGGTGCAGAGGTAATACTGGGAATTGTCGGTACTTCTGTTGCCTGGGGCTCTGGTGTGCTTATTTGGGCTTCCCTTTGTAATGTAACATCTGTAAGGGCTTAAAAAAAACTTCTGTACCCAAGTCTAGAGGGGAAAATGAAATGTCATTTGAAGCATTTAAATTTTCTACAGTGCCTGTACTCACTGGTGTTTCTCTGTCTTCCTTTCTTTCTGTTTGTCCTGTTTCTGCTGTTTTGGGATGATGATTCACAGAGGCATTCATGTCCTCCGATGAGTGTGCTGGATCCATTTCTTTTGCTCCCAGTAACGGGACAGATGGGTCAGGGATCCAAATTCCTGAGTCAGTTCTGATCCATTCTACTTTTTGCAAGGCAGTCTCTGGTGTCCAGGCAGCTGCACTGGAAGTGCCAGGATGTGCTGGCAGCTGTGCCTGGTCATCCGGGTTGCTTTGTGAGCCAAAAATGAAAACTTTTGCACTAGTATTCCCCTTATTCCCCAAGACCCTTATGGGTTCCCGTGGCTCACTATCCCAACACGCACCTGCCCGGGCACTATTGCCTGACAGGTGCAGTGTCCTGATACAGATCATCCCAATGGATACATGCCCGAAGGTGTTACAGGAGGGGGTAAGGTAGCGGATGTGATGGGTTGCTACCTTACCCCTGAAAATACCGTCAGATCTGAAAGTTGGCAGAGCTGCCCACCGTACTGTGGAGGGCTAAAGCACAGGCAGCTCAGCTAGCATGTGCCACTGGACCTGGATTCTGGTCTGGCCACATCCTTTTGCTCCCCTGTAACTAATAGTTTTATGCTCCAGGGTCCGCTCCCCCTCAGAGTTAATTATTTTAGTTATGGGGGGTGCAGGGAGTACAGGCCTCCACATTGTATTAAACGGCATATGTTGCTGTGTTGCCCGACATTACATCGGGCAAGTGGTGCCATCAGGTCTGTGGATTTCGGGCATCTGGACTTGGTATTCTGAGTGTCAGGATACTGAGTTTCCAGATAACATAGTATATCCAATTGCCCAAGTATGACTTTCCTTGCCATTTCCTTTTTTCTCTTCCTCTAGGCATGATTTCTCCTGGTCGTACCTGTTTCCTCAGCTTCTGACATCTGGGCGAACAAATCTTTTTTTCTCTTTTCCAGTTCCAGTGCTAGTTTTGTTTCGGCTTCTTGGATATCCTCATCCATTTTCATATGTGCCGTCTCCTCTGATTCAATCGGTTTATCACTGTCTGTGGCTTTCTGTGAGGCGATGTGCTCACCACCCGCAGGGTGCATTCCAGCCACCTCTGTAGCTGCCGCCACTGCATCGATTTGATCTCCGTCTCCTTCATTGCCATCCAGCTGTCCACTGGATTCCTCCATCCTTGCTTACAGTAAGCAGATCCCCCTGCAGCATGAGTCGGAGATTTTCCCTGGCATCCTGGCCAAATTCCCCTCATTCACTAAACTACCACCAACAGCTTAATCTGGTTCTGTAAGTCAGTTTGCATCTGTACAAATATTCCCCTTCCCTTGTCCCTGGGTTGCACCTGGAAACGAGTTCAGTGTGCCTCTCCGAGTTACAAACTTTCAAATAAAAAAAAAAGCCATCCTCTTTTAAAAGCCACTCTCAATTAGTAGTCATAGGTGAAAACTGTAATCATGATTATTATTGGTGAAATATAGTGGCTCTTTCTCATATTTGCCTTGAATTTCTCTCCATTAAAAGACATTGAGTGTCCCTTGCTCTTTTATATATGTACATCTTAAAGAGTCGAGTTGATCTGGTAATGTCATCCCTTTCTGATATTTGAATAATGTAATCAAGTCATCAAAGTATCTTCTTCAAAAAGAGTCCCACTTTTGCCAGTTGGTCCTCATAACCCAAGATTTTCAACTCAAACACCTTGGTCACTATCTTCTGAATATTTGCCATCCTGTTAGTATAATTCCTCAGATATGGGGGCCAGAACTGTACACTGCATTCAAGATGGGGTCTGACCAATGATCTCTACATGGGCATTACAATCTCTCTCAATCCAGAGGAGGAAGGGAGAGAGTCTTTGATGTACTGTAGGTGATTAAATCAGCAGCTTACAGAAAAAGCCACGTGCTACAGCTAGCTGGTACTTCTCTAAACTGGATATACGAGAGACAAAAAGCCAAATGAAGAGCACTCATAGCCACCAGAATGTATAAATGCAAAAAAGGTTTATTGAATTCTCACAAAAGTACAAACTGGCATAGTAGATTCACTCCTCAAAAAAGCACACCCAGAAAGACATCCCGACATTTTGCAAATGCACTTCCACTTTAATAAGGCAGCACAGCACCTCATCAAAGCAGAAGAGTGTCTGTGAAACATTTGGGTATCTTCCTGGGTATACTTTTTTGAGGAGTGTGTCTGCTGTGCCAATTACTACTTTTGTGAGTATTGAATACATGTTTTTTTAATTTGCATTTCTACATGCTGGTGTTTATGAGTGTTCTCTGTTATGCTTTTTGTAGGTGACTAAACCACCCTCTCTTCTGTTTCTATCGGATCAAATAAATTGTGTAGCGGTGAAGTCCAGTTTTGGAGTTCCCAGTGTTAGGCTCAAGCCAGGTTTCTGAAAGCAGTTGACATTAGGTGTGTTAAGAGATACACAGATTATTGAATCAGTGTTTCAAGGCAGACTGTTGATATTTGTATGATTTTTTTTATACCTGAGGCCTTAAAAAGGGAGGGTTAGTTGTCACTGCATAAAATGGATGGGGGGGGGGGGCTTCTTTTTAAGAAGAGATTTGTGATGCCACCATATGAAAGAAGCAGGGATTCCATTTTAACTATACTACAGCAGCTGTTATCCTCGCCACACCATGTAGAACATCGCTAAGAGCCAATTCTTCTGGGTTAAACAGAACTGCAGCAATGATGAAGATTATAAACCCATTCTAAAGAATTAGTTGACAAATTCAGGTCACTGGGATATGATGAGAATGCATCTGAGGCTGCAAGAAAGATAGCAAATCAAATGGAACATACTGATGACTTAATGCAACCATGGACTATGACTAGGTACCTTCTGCCATCCCCCTGTTACTACTTATTCTATCCATGCATCTAAGGAGAGGGAGGTATAGAAAAATCCTCCTCCAGACGGGTCTTTAAAAACTGCATTGCAGAATTGCCTTGCATGGTGTTTAAAAAGGCAGAACTACTTACTGGTGATGAGGTCATACATGGATTTCATCAAGTTTCTGATGGAACTACTTGGTCACCAACATTATCACCAGGGTGAGATCATTATGGTTCTTGTAAGTACTGCTCTGTGGTTTGCATATTACAAGCTTCACCCATCCACTGCTGGTGATACTTGTGTGAACTCATTTTATCAATTACAATACTAAGGCTGTAGAATATTTAGAATCTTGCTCTTGTGGGGCATTTTATAAAGGGAAAATACTGTGCAGGTTTAAAATTCAGGTGGGTGATCATATGTGTACAGTTGAAAGGAGGGAACAGGATAATACTCTGGCTCGACATATATCGAATGTAGATGGCAGACACAGTTTTATGTTCATGGGTATTGAAATCTCGAAATTAAGCATTCAGACACCTTGGTCTTAGTGAGAAATTTGATGAATTATGTATTCTGAGTTAATGATGTAGTGCTTTCTAATGTATAATAGAGCATTGTTGTGTATTGATTTCCATCACTTTCAACATGCTGTTGTACCACAGTTCAAAGGTCATGGAATGTGAGTGAACCCTTTTGTGGTACAATAGCATTCTGTAACCCTCTAGAAACTGCAGGACTGTCAGTTTCAAATGTAAACAACTGCAGTATGCACATCAAACAGTTGAAAATGAAACTGAACTGCTGTGCAGGCCACATTTCAGATGACCATCAGAGTTTATTAAACTTCAAATCTAAACCCCAACCCTGCATAAAAATGGCAAATCCTAAAATTGGATACCACATGCTGTCAGAGGGATGGAGGGATGAGATGAACAATGTAGCAGGGAGCAAGAAGACACAGACTACCAATTTTACTCCAAATGTAAAAAAGGTAAATAAAAATAAACTATACACTATAAAAAATGTTGGATTGGCAACCACATGACCAACCAACCTGAGGTCCCACCTCAGGGTTCTGATTACATCAGACCCTTTGAGCTTCGCAGTCAAGGTTCTTTTTTTTTTTTAACCCTCTGACCCAGGCATTGTCATGCGACTAACCACCACACAGCACGCTTGGCAGGACCCCCCATCTTGCCGTGGTTTACCCCCCCAGGTGGAGACAGGGTGGGAGAACACCTGTACCTTAAATCCAGTTGGGGTCTCAGCTTGAGCCATGTCATGCCGGAGGCATTGGCCTTCCAACGCACTCATCAGTGTCATGCTGGATCACTGTTTTTCCTGTACGCCTCCCAGAGGAGTGACCTGCACATGATGTCAAGGTGCACACACCGATGTCTATTACTCCTCTCCCCGTGTTGCTGGATCAGTACTTGCTGTGTCTCTGGCCTCCATCAGAAGTCAGTCTGGTACCGACCCTCATCCCCCCCTCTCTCCTGCAGAAGGTGAGCCATCTTCTGACACTCAAGCCTTCTCCTCCCTGGCTGGTCCTCCATCTCGCCAGGCTCATTCCCAAACCTGGTTGACTGCATAGCAAGCGGTAGTGCTGCCGCTGCCCCGGCGGGCTGGCTTCTCTGTTGAGGTTCTGATAAAATCAGAACCCCTCTGTAGCAGCACTGGCTGGCTGTGCATTATTGTCCATCCAGTATTCTCTATATTATGCCGGAGTAATTGATGGTCATCTTGAATTTGTGTCTCTATAAATGTGATGGTGCCCTATTTGTCCTGAGTAAGGGATTCTTCATCATGTTTTCACTTGGAGCACCAGCTCTTTTCTATCAGTGTGTACTGATTCAGTGGGGTGGAGAATTTGGAGTAGTTGCTTACCCACTTTTTAATACATTTTACTGCTTGCAGTGCCTCTTTGTTTGCTTGCTGTGAGTATTTAGGACTGTACATCAGTAATTAAAACAAGATAACTGCACTTTGCGCTAAACAACACACTCAAAAGTCAATGCAAATAAAAGACGGGTTTATTGTAGAATAAGGACTTGAGGATTATCCCCAGCACTTTGACCAGTAATTGGTCTTCATCAAGACCCCCTGATGAAGACCAGTTGTTGGTCAAAACACTGGGGATAATCCTCATGGCCATAGTCCACAATAACCCCATCTTTTATTGCATTAACTTTTGAGTGTGTGCTATTTTCAGCAGAGAGCAGTTATCTTCCTTTGACTGTTCAAATCTGGGCTACAGACCCTTAACTGCACCACCTCACTACTCTGAGATGCACTTTTTTTTGCTGTGTTATCATCAGCAAATAAGCACTGCCACTTCAAATAATGGTTGTATATAAACACTTGCCACCGGGAAGCGCTGTACCCTTAAAAAAGTATCTAGTATTTTCAGTGTGAAACATTGGGTGGTATTTAAGGGGTTTCACTTTGTTGCATATCTATTTTTTGACCCAATAAAGTATTTTATAAGTTATGTTATGGAGGGTCTATTCCAGAGAAAGAAAGGCACTAGAACAAGGGGACATGCACTAAAACTAAGAGGAGGAAAGTTTAGGAGAGATGTGTGGAAATACTTCTTCACAGAAAGGGTGGTGGACGACTGAAACAGCCTGCCTGAGGAGGTAGTAGGGGCAAAGACTGTGGGGAGCTTCAAGCATGCATGGGATAGACACAGGGGCATATTAGGTAGAGGAATGGAGAGAGGGAGTAACACCTATGACCAGCTAGGGTCAGTAGTGACAGAATAGGGGTAGACTGGATGGGCCTAAAGGTCCTTTTCTGCTGACAGAATCTACGGTTCTATATTTCTGTGTCACCAGTGTGTGGTCTCCTTATTGATTCCAGCTACATGCTGTGAAAGGCTTTTATTTTCTATGTTCAATAAGGTACAGTTGCAGAAAAGACTTCTTTATTTGCTTCAGCCAGCAACATGTGAAGTTTCTTGGAAGTACCCTCTAGACCTAGTTGGCCACTAAAACATTGTTAGACATTTAGGATGCAGACTGTTGAGTATTTATTTAAATTTTTGATAATCAGGTGGGAGAACTAGGCAAAATATTTATTTTCAGACTTGACCCACATGATTCGTATATTGCACAATACCAAACACACATATTTGGAAATGATACTGGACCAGGGCTTTACTCTGGAACCCCATGTGGACCAGATCAGCAGAACGATACATCAGAAACCGGGGCTACTTTACCATCTGAATCCACAGATGATCCCCAAAACTAGGACAACTACTGCAAATAGCATCCTACTCCCCAACCTTACCTACACCACACCAGTCCTGCACTCTGTCCCAAAACAGGAGCTTAGTAGGATGCAAACACTATACAACAAAATAGCCCACTTTGCTGCCAGTTCACACCCAAGACAGCACTACTGCGAGGTCCTGGCATCCCTGAAATGGCCTTCCCTTAGTCACTGGCTCCAGTACCCACTTCTGTGCCTAGCCTTCAAACTAATACAGGACCCTCCACCAGAAAACCTCATCAGCCTACTCAAACTCAAAAGCACAAGCAGACTGTTATGCTCAACTGGCAGGAGACTGCTGGATGTGCCTAGATTAAAGACAGCTGCTGGCTGCAAGTCCTTTACTCACTCAGCACCAGTGCTTTGGAACAAGCTCCCTGCTGCACGTCAGATTTCCAGCTCTCTGGGATCCTTTCGAAAAGGGCTTCATGAGCACCTGCTAATAAGTAGCACCTGCACCAGTAATTAAATTTGGATCAGCCTGAACTCAATAGGACTGGCCCACTATTGCCTTCCTAGCTGTGTAAAACAATGGGGTATTATACCACCCACGGGGAAACAAGACTCAGTTTATAGCTTTGTCGTCAATGAGTTGTCTTGTCAGTCCATAGTTGTGTAGTACACTATTCTAACAAAGCTAGTGTGTAAGCTGGTAGTTTACTCTCACCCTGTTGGTCGCCTCATGCTTTACACTTCTCAGTGAATTGTATGTATGATCCCCAGCACTATTGGTTCTGTACGCACATCTAGCTGTCTCCATGTATATTTGTTATTATTTCAAATGACTATACACGTAACTAGCTCTGGGTTGCCCCTGAAAAAGGGATCTTTGGGACCCAGTGGGACTACCCGGTTAATAAAATTGAAATAAATAAATAAATTAGTATTTTACATTAGCTCCATTTTAAGTACAGTACATGAAGTTTTTTTTTTTTGTTAATCCTTTTTTTAACCTGGCACCTCAGTCTGCTTCACGTCCCAGCATCCGTCCCATCCAGCCGCCATCCGGTCTGCCATGGCCCCGGAGAGCTCCCACTGCTAAATACCCCCACAGCGGGGCAGCAGAGAGTCCCCCTTACTCCCCACCAAACAAGATCCAGTAGCCACAGTGGAGTCCCAAGGCCATGTATCCCTTGATGTCTATTAAACCGCTGTGACCATGAGCCCTATTTCCCGATTTTCTTGTGTAAGAGAGGGGCATGCAATGGCACCAAGGGGGGGGGCACCCATGCATCCACATGCGCTCCCTCCTGGTGCCGTGCCCCAACTCACCTGCCTCCAGTGAGGTGCCAGCGCACCATCCCCCAGCCTCCGCTAGAGGTCACCGGAGCGCTGATGCCTGGAAACCCCCCTTCCTGGAGAGGGAGAGCAGTCCTGTGGATGCTCAATCCCTCCCTCCCTACCCCTGCTGACCCCAGCGACCCGAGTCCATTCCCGAACCCGGGTTGCCAGCATGGAGCAAGGTGTGACGTCCAGTGCCTCAAATCTCAGCGCCACCGGGTCAGCCCATAAAGTTGTTTTATGAGTTATTTATTTGGTTCCTGCTCCAATTACTGATCTGGAAAATGTGACTGTTTACTATATTTTAGTGTGACCACCTACCAGACAGCAATGTCCATGGCTGAACATGTTGCAGGATTCTCCTTAAATCACAGAGAAATGTGATGTGAGAACAACATGTTTTGATGGTTGTAGCTTTCTAGCAAAACAGGGGAAACTGAATTTGAACGTTGACTGAATTTTGCATACCAGCTCGCATTAACAATTTGGGCAAGTTTCAAATAGCTGTGTGGGCCGGTGTATGGATGGCTCATAACTAACCTTTAAAACAGAATATATTCACAGAAGGATTTACATTCACTTTTGACAGCTTAATGATAGTTACTGATGGTGCTGAATGGAAGTTTTTTATAATGAAATCATGAAACAAGAAATGTGGATTGTCAGGCACTTGACTGCCTACGAGGAATTTCAGTTATTCTTTGGGGAAGAACAGAATTTGCCCATAATAAATACATCTTTGTCCTCTGTGGGAAGCACTGCAATGACTTACATTTAGAGCTATCCCAGAACTATGTAACAGGGTGATGCTATACTGTAGAAAATAGAACAAAACAAAAGCATTTACAGTATTTATATATGTATGTTTTTGTTGACTGGGTGGGTGCACTAGTCTCTCATGGCCTATTTTCAGTCATAACCCTGGTACATTGCAATGTACAATAGCAGTATGTTTAATGTTCAGGTTATGTAGCAATACGGTTCAGTTATACAGCATAAGATACAATAACAGTGTGGTAAATGTATTGATTATACATCCAGACATCAGAGTTATGTAGCAATATGGTACAGTTTAAGGATTAGGGACCAGATATTCAAAAAAGCGCATTGCAGAGTGCAAACATTTGCACTGCATCTTTCAAAAACGCCGGTGGACAAACATGCCATATTCTGAGGAATAGCACAGGGTGCTAGTCATCTGAATATAAATCCATTTTAGCCCACTGCAAAGTCACTTTGCTCCACCCAATAGTTCCCCCGAAATATGGCCCCTGCAATGACTAGCACTTGGGCAATATTTGAAATATTCAAAAGTCCCCATGCAAATGAGCCCATTGGGCATGCAAGATGCTATTTGGCCATCTGCATGCCCATTATGGGCTAATTTTCATGAGGCTGGAGGCCCTTTAGCGCTGAAAATTGCCCATCCCATGAGCTGCCCCTAATGCTATCAGCTCCCCAACCCCCCCAGACCCCAGTTTCCCATAACAAGGTAAAAATTCCGTGGCATCCAGTGGTCCCTCCCCCCCCAACACCCGTTCCTGTACAGTATAAATAATCCCTGGTGTCCAGTGGTCCCTCCTCCCTCCTGACTCTAATTCCCATAAAGTATAAATAATTCTCTGGTGTCCAGTGGTCCCCCAACTCCCATTCCAGTACAGTATGAACAATTCCTTGGTGTCCAGTGGTCTCTCCCCTGACCCGACACCCATTCCCATATCATATGAATAATTCCCTGGTGTCCAGTGGATCCTCCCTCCACCCAACACCCACTTCTGTATTGTACTAATATGTCTCCGGTGTCCAGTGTTCCCTCCCCCCCACCCAATCCCCATCCCTGTACATATGAAAGCCCCCCCACACCGGTGTCATAACCCATCACACACACACAACCATGGCTCACCCACCACAGCTGTGCAACTCCTGTGACAAATCGGCCCCCCCAACAATGCCCCAGCCCCATTACAAAGACATAGCCATACCTGCAGCCCCAGGCAACCCTCCTATCAGTGGTAGTGGTCCCTCCCACCCATCTTGGTCTCTCTTCTTGCAGCAGGAGAGCCTCACCTTACCATGAGGGTAAATCACTGGCTTCCCCACACAGGGTTGACTGGGGGGATTTAGGGTGGAGGTGTGGGGACTCTCCAAGGGCAGACATGGAGTGCATCCCTGCCATGACATAGAGTTCATAAACAGAATGAGAAAAAAATAACCTACCATGCATTAACTAATTTGAACATTTCTGTAATCTCTATTGAGGCTGACATTAATATTACTCAGTTGTGTGGAGCTCCTTTGTAGGACTAAATCATTGGGGTCAGTAAGGTTTTTCAGTTGGTACAGCAGTTAGGCACCTCCTTAATAATGAGGAAGAATAATAATGGTCCCAGTATTGAACTCTGTGTGACACTGAATTACAGCTACAATGTCAGAGACATTGTTACCTATTTTGCCATGATAGTGGGTCTTGAGAGGCATGTGTGGAGGTGGAAGACTAGGTTTGCTGGCCAAGGCACCTAGTTTCACCTGAGCTCTTTTCTTCTAGGTTGCTTGAAAGGACAGAACAAAGAAACTTACCTGAGCAAGGGAAAGGATTAAGGTTTCTTTTGGCTAGGCATACTGTGTGTTGTTAATTTTATTTTTTACTCACAGGGATTGTTACTGTTTGTTGCTAGCATTTTATTGCTTTATTTTTCTCTGATTCAAATTGTTGTTGCTGGGTACACCTTCTGCTGCATCATTACAGGGTGTGCCTACAGGTTTGTGCTTACAGATTACTGCTGTAATCTTCTGATTCAAATTGTCTTTTGCAAGGTATATCTTCTGTTACTGCTTTATTTTTCTGTGTAGCAAAGTGTTTCTTACAGGGTATATCTTCTGTGAAATTATTACAGGTGGTGCTTTACAGGTTTTACTGATTTATCTATCATTAGGATAAGCTTTCAGGGCTACTGCATTTGTTGCTGGCTGATTGTTTCTGCTCTTACCTCCTTGATTCTTTTGTCCATGGTTCTTATTTTTTGGCAGGGGAAGGGCCCAGCCACCCACCCCCATCCCAAACCACGCCACACTACACTCCTTTTATAGGGTAGCACAGTCATGACATGTCCTGTAGCAAAGCAGGAAGGGTAGATCAGAGTGGTATCCACACAGTGACCTCATTTACAGGGGCATAGTAATTTAACTTGTTATAAAAAGTTTTACAAAAACAAACAAAACACAAAATCAAACGTTTGCTTTAATTTTATTCCTTCTAATTACTCTGACCAGGTTATAAATCCATCAACTTATCTGGAATGGATATCATTAACTGCAGGTACTGGGGAACACTTTTCAGAAAGGCAGTTTTACAGGATTTAGGACACTGTCTTACATGCTGGGCCATTGGAGATCTAAGGGCTCAGCTCCAGGCAGCATGGGCAGAGATTGCATGCCTCAAATTGCATATTCAAGAGGAAATATATTATAAGAACTGCCCGCAATTTCCCAACATCCAATAGAAGCACCTTGACCACAGAGGGTAGTTGGTCCAGGAGGTTGGCAGGTGGTTAGAAGGGGCAAATTTGGTGCCCCATCACTCAGTGCTCTCCAACATATAAACTCCACAAATCATATAAAAACTACAAACAGATATCTGCCTCTATCTCTGAAAACAAACAAAGAGGCAGAGGACACTGCAGAGCAGGACACTGCAGCAGAGGAGCTAGCATAACAAAACTTGCCCAAAAATGGAACCAAAACAAAAAAAAGCAAAAAGGAAATTCAAAAATCTTCTGATCATAGGAGACTCCATGATTCAGGGAGTTGATACCTATCTCTAGCCAGGGGTAATGGAAAGATGTCTCCCAGGTACATCAGCGTGGAGAGACACTGACCACATTGCTAAAATTGTTCAGGAAGCAGGAGAAAACATTGATGTCCTGGTACACATAGGGACTAATGATCTTGCCAGCTGGTCAGTTGTGGAGACCAAGGAACACCTGACCAGGCTGGGTGACAAACTATCATCTGTTTCATCCGGCATCTCCTTCTCTGAGATCTTGCCAGCCTGGGAGAGGGGGCAGATGGACGGATGGTCAGAGAAGGGGAGATAGGGGAGCTAAACATGTGGCTCAAGGGCTGGTGCCAGAAAAAAGGAAACAAATTTGTAGGGAACTGTCAACAGTTTTGGGAGTGAAAGTTCTTTAAATTTGATGGACTGCATCTGACTAAGGAGGAAGTCAGTGCATTGGGGCAGAAGTTTGATGTCTTTGCAGAATATTTAAACGAACAAATGAGAAGAGGGGTGCAGCACCTCATACATCGAATGGGAAGAACATCCCTCCCCCCTCAGCTAGTAGTCAAACAGGAGTTCAGCATGTTTGTAGTTCATTTGCCTCACCAGGTAAAGAAACAGGTCCAGCTCCCCATATGACACACAGGGGAAATGCCAAACCTCGCTCAACAACTAACACACCAAAATCTGACCAATGGAAAATCAATAACACACAAATGCTCACAGTGTGGGAAACAAGATCCCAGACCTGCAGGCAATAATGACAGAAGCTAAACTGGACATAATAGCTATTAGCGAGACATAGTTTACCAGTAACCACACTTCGGAGACTTCAGTACCTAGCTATGTACTGTTCAGAAGAGACCGAGGTGCAAAAAGGGGGGTGGAGTGGCCCTTTATGTCAATGAAAATATCAAAGCTACAGACATTCAGAATACACATAAGGAGCCAGAAGAACTGTGGGTCACCCTGGAAACAGGAAATGGGACAGCTATACAAACTGGGGTTGTGTACAGGCCTCCAGACCGGGGGAGGACATAGACACATTACTGTTAGAAGATATACAAAATATTGCAGCTAAAGGGGAGGTCCTGATGAGACTTCAACATGCCAGATACAGATTGGTCAATACCAGCAGGAACATCTGCTAGAACTAGACACATGGTGGATTCCCTGCAGGGAGAGGGCCTCAAACAACTGGTACAACAACCTACAAGAGACAGGGCTATCCTAGATCTAGTACTGACTAACAGGGAAAGGAGAGGACCTATACTACACACTCTCTGTGACTGTGGAGTAGTACAGAGAAGCAGGAGAGCATCAGCTGAATTAAAATTATTAAAAGGTATGCCACCATTGCCGTAGATGCTCTCTTACCAGTAAATCTTAATGTATGCTCCTGCAGTGTGTTTGCTCCCGTTGTTTTTTCTCTGACCCCAGGTGAAGGAAGGCCCGCCTCGATGGATTGGGTGTTGAGAGCTGGATGTGAGCAATATTGGTGGGGGATCAGCTGGAAATTCCCTGGTGGTGCGGGACCCTGGATGGATTAAGAGATGTCAGTTGGAACGGCGCTGCATGGGAGAGTCTCACCGGATAGAGAAAAAGACAGTTGATAGTCTCTAAAGCTTCCACATTTGTATTGGGACTATTGAAAGTATACAGTACCTATACGGGGATCTTATTTTTAAACAAACTCATGTATTTTTAGTTTTTCTCTATGCTGTCTCTCCTGTTTGCTTTGAGTTCTGTTCAGTAGGCTGGTTTGGCTCGGAGGCCATTGTTTGTGTTCGGCCTATGTTTATGTTCTGTGGTCTAGTACTGGGTTTTGGGCTTATATTGTGACTGGTTAATGGTATATAATATCATAGCTTGTTAAAAATTTATTTTATGTTTTAAAACTAAAACTTTGTATTCCCACCATATGTAAATTAGGATACTGGATAGTCACATGATCTAAGAGTATAAAGTGCATGCACACATTCTTGGGCAAGAGCATAGCAGCATACCACCATTTGGCATTTTCGACTCTCAGGCGTGCAGTCAAAAGAAAAGGAGTACTTCAGAAGTTTTATTCTCCTGTTAGTGACTTATTGATCAATATATGACTGCCTAGTTTGCTTGTACTCTTGTATGTAGAGAACGTGTTATTAGAAAATGCTTCACAAGCGCTCGATAAATGCCATTTATTTTCATTAGTTGGTAACCGGGCCCTGTTTGTTAAAACCAACATGACCGGGTAGTGCTTTTATAAAACAACATTTGTCTAGTTACATCTAAAGCAAGTGAGGTGTAGGCCTTGAGACGAACAGCTGATGAATAGAAAATTAAGTTGAGACTTACCCGATACAAGAGTGAGTATCATTTTTGGATTTGCTCTTGCCTTCGGGAGAGAACTCGCTTACAGTAGGTTTAAAACTTTTTTTTTATAAAACAGACCATATTCATTTTAGATGTTTATTGATGTTGATGTTGAATTTTGATGATTTTAGTGAGTTATAAGTGTTGATAGATAGAATCCTGTGCAATAGTTTTTCCGTGTATGAACTGTTATAAGTGATGTTACTACCATTATTGAATGTGCTATTTTTTTAGTGATGAATAGGAAAGGAGCGTATTTTGGGGATATTTCAGGACACCTGCCTCAGACTTTCTACTCATATCTATATTACAGCGGAAAGTGAAGAAATTAGGAATAAATTGAACTTGGATTTGAATTTAAAACAGGACTTTAAAGCTCTAAAGGAAATTAAAGGCGTTGAGTGGAATTTTGAATCCAAGATCGAACTTGATATTGATAGTGGAACTTGGATGTGGCAATATTTTGATTCGGGATGCTTCTATCATGGGAGATTATTGAACTGATCCATTTTTAGTTTATGACTTAATTTATGACCTAATTCAGATCCTACTGTAGGCATTGTGATCTGAGATTTGAAATTGTACTATATTTATAAGAGGGGATAACGGATCCCTTTGGTTGGATCTGTTATTGGATTTCTCATTGATATTTGATATTTTAGAGATTAGATAAGTGCATATTTTTGCTGCATATTTTTGTTGTGCTATATAATTTTAGAGTATAATATTATAATATCCTGAGATATTTATATGCATTTATACACATTTATATGCACGTATATGCACTTATATACATTTTAAAGTTATATCTAAGATATTTTTGAGCTCTTTTTTGAACTCTATTTTTAGCATGTGATTTGCACTATATTAAACTATTTATGTGCTTGCTTAATTAATTGATTAATTGGTTAATTGGTTAAAGTAGCCTTAGGCTAAATCAGCCACTGGTTAAATTAGTCCCTAACTAATTATTATACTATTGCTTTGTATCTTCCTTGGTATTCTCTTCTGGGTAAATTAATGATGGTTAATACAAGAAGTGGTTTGGCTTGTAGTCAGAAAATGCCAAACTTAGAGAAGAAGATGAGAGGGAAAGGAACACAGATTACAAAAATAGTGGAGAATAATGATGGATTATTTGAAGAAAGAACAGAGGTACATAAAAAACCTAGAGTGAATAGCCAGAGGAAAATTACTCTGTGTTTTACTGGTAATACAGAAAAGCCTATTATAGTTTCAACACCTTTGGGTAGAGAAATAAATGAACTAGTTAAAGGAAGTAAATCCTCAGAGGGTGTAACTAAATGTACAGAGGAAACAAAGAAAGACAGAGAAACATTGAATTTAAATCACTCCTTTTCAGACTCAAATTTAAACTCGGAGAGTTTAATTTTTATTGATGAGTATGATGAGTTTGAACTGCACAATGAATATACAGTACAAGTCACATTAAACTGTTCCCTCAACTCACTGGTGTTCAATGAGTTTCCTAATCTGTGCAGTGTTTAATTCAATGAATTAGTAAAAGGTTAGTATTGGTTTGCAACTAGCTGTTATGTACTATAAGCTTTATTTTCAGCTGAGTGCTTATGAGTTTAATTTCAGAAGGCAGACTAAACAACCCTTAAGGAATGCTGTGATATTTATAAACAATGCTCTTAAGGAATGCTGTGATATTTATAAAAAATGCCCTGAAAATGCATTGCATAAAAACTGCAAAACAGCTACTGCCATTTCACTAAGCAGTTACAAGTGAGTTGAATAGGCAGTGAAGGATGGTTGGAAAACAGTTGAAAGCTTCAACAGTTCAAGTTGCCACTGCAGTAGCATAACAAAAAAAAAGCTACACCAGTGAGTTGATGGAACAGTTTAATGTGACTTGTACTGTAGTTATAGTTGGGAGGCTTTGGATGGGAGTTCAAGTTATTTTCAAGAATCAGTAGCTGCTATTAATTAACTTTATCAAGATAGCCCTCTGTTGGAGTCCATAAATCAAGAGGGAGATGCAACACCTGATGTAACATCCACTGAGAGATTTATATGGGAAAAGAATTATTCACAATTTGTAGAAATGAGGGACAAAGGAATAATTATCAGTCAATAGCTAAAGCAAATAAATAGCAAATGGCTGAAACATCTTTGCACAAAGATAGTGTGGCCCAAGTATTGCAAGATTTGAATTTTACAATACAGGGATTGAAACAATTGGCCAGTGATCATATTTCACAAAATGAGGAAATTGAGAATGCTCCAGTATATTTTTCACCTACAGTAGACATAGATAAGCCAGATCTGAATTTAAATTCCGTTGCTGAATTTATGTTGGATGAAGAACTAGAGAGGGCAGATGAGAACTATAAAAGGGATCAAAAGGAATATATTGTCAGGAGAGGAAATTTTGTTGAAACATCTTCCCTCTCAAAGCAAATTTTGAATTCAATACACGACCCATATCAAGCTAATGTAATTATATTGGAGAATTTATGGGTCATGAAAAATGAATTAGAAGCCCTGAAAGTAAATTTATTTCAAAACCAATTACTTTTAAAAGATTTGAGAAAGATGCAAAAGGAAAATGTAAAACAGAGAATAGAAAAAAACAGTAGAAAGTTGGGAGACAAATGATGAAGATGTAATAGTTATGAATAAAGCAACCCAAATGAACCTTCCTCCACCTTTTATGAAAAATACTGATCAAGAGCCAGGATATGAACAAAGGTTAAAGATGAAAGATTTTAGAAAGAGATCAGTAAGGGGACAAAGGAAGTTGCAGGGAAAAAGAAAGATATATAGAGTTAATAATAAAAAGAAAGCACTTTTGATAGAAAATAAAGAAGTAGATTCTAATGAGGTACAAGTTTGTGACTGTCAAGTGGTGTGTCCAGAGGTTTTAAGCTGTAATGAATTTAATCAGGTCTCAATGAAAGAGAATATGATTTTTTCTCATGATGAGGTTGTAGGGGGGAAGACCGAGGGTGTAAGACCAGAAATGACCAACGAAATCATATTGCCAGTTATAAAAGAAGGCATTGAGAAATCTAATGAGGATGGAAGTCAGAATGGTGAATATCTGATTTAAATTTATGGTCTGGGAGCTCTATATGAGGAAACTCAATTGACATTAACAAGCTGGATAAATCAATTATTACATTTACCTAGACGTGGTCTAGGAGATCATTATATCATGAGACCTATTACTCATAATTGTTTGGATTGCATTTTACTTTATTGTGAATCTTTGAGCGTGGCTAATTAAATATTGATGGAAGAAATTGAACTAGCTGGTAAAGGAATATATATTTGTCCACCATATTGGGTGCCACTAGTGGACCTAACAGAGGAGAATGGTCATGAGGAAATTAGACAAAAGGAGAATGATAGAGGCAGAATCTAAAGTTTTAAAAGTAATTTCAGATTTTGAAAATGTTGCGAAAAATAAATGGGAGAATAGAGTCTTATCAATTTTTGGATGGGAAAAAGATCTGAACCAACCTATATCAGAACTAAAAGTGGAATTGGGGATGTTTTTATCCTGTGCCTTAAATCTAAATCTTACTAAAAATGTTATTGAAAGAATTAATATATATACAGATTCTTCACAGATACAATAGTAGCACCAAATTTGTCAAGCAATTTTGTGAGGTTCCCTATTTATCCTTCATAAAATTTAGGGGAAAAAAATCCTCTAAAATTATTTTTGTTAAACCTACAGAAAGAGGCCAGTTCCTATTAGAGTACTTAAGTGCCATCTGGTGGATTTTCAACTACTCTATCAGATGAGACAACCCTCGCTGGGTAGCAGTGAACACACTAACAAACAAAACAAAATTCCTAACCAAAGGTTTCACAGTTCTTAATAGGGATTTTTAAAAATCCTTAAAAATCCTTTGACTAATTCGGTGCTACTACTATAGATCTTATATTTAGGACATCGAAAATAGCAGAGCTTATTTTAAAAAATGCATCATTATTGGATGCATATGGAATCTGCTTAAAAAATTACAGACTATTGGAAAGAAATAGCCAAGTAAAGAGCCCCAAAATTACTCAAATAAACCCAAACAAAAAGGAAAAAAATAGAATTTCAAATTGACAAAAGTTAGAAGTAGTTGGGATAAAGAGTCTTAATAAAGATGAACTATCAATCCTCTCTTGGAACATAGAAGGTTTAACTACTAAATTGGACGATTTAGTGTTTCAGAAATTTTTGGCTACAGTGGATATAATAGCTCTACAAGAAATTTGGATATAGGATGCTATTCCTCCTCTATTTCTGGACTATATAGGATACTCTGTTCCGGCCTTTAAATTTAAAACTCTTGGTAGGGCTTGTGCAGGCCTTATAATTTATGTTAAAACAACTTCAAATTTTACTGTATAGCAGTTAGAGGTGATTACAGGTATACAGATAATACAGTTGACAGGGAAAGATTTGGAACTATTATTGGTTAATATATATTTTCCTCCTGGAAACAAACTGGAAATGAATAAAACCTGGATTTCATGTGTAAATTTGGCTCCTAAATTATTTGAATTGTCTGGAAACATTCCTATTATATTTCTAGGGGACTATAATGCGCGGGTTGGGAATTTATATACAACCAATATTCAGGGGGTGAATGTGGTTAATCAAAGGATTAAATATGAAAGAAAAACAAATGATAGAGTAATAACATGTAGCGGGAATTTGCTATTTCAGATAATGGAGGACAGTCATTTTTGTTTGTTAAATGGACGTACAAAGGGAGACCAGGAAGAAAAATTTACTTATTTGAGGCCAAATGGATCTTCTGTGATTGACCTAGTTTGGGTTAATTTGGGAGCGTCAAAAATAATTGATTTGCATGTTTTATCTCGTCCTGAATCATCGCATATGCCAATTGTTTTAAGTCTGGATTATTTAAGTATATCAGATGGATTGATATGTAATGAACAACCTCAACTAGAAATAAAAAATTCAAGGCACATAAAGTGGGATGTCCAGGCAATTGGCAGATTTGATGAAATATTGGTTGGAAGAGTATTTTATTGAGTTGAAGTCCAGAATAATAAATACACTTGAGAATGATGCTAAATTGGAAATATGGAGAGGTATGATGACCTATTTGGCCCTGTTTTTCTTAAATAACACTATTGGAAAGAAGGATAAGATCACATGGTTTAATAAAACTAAGAAAAATCTTAATAAATTAGTATGTATCTATAGGAAAAATCTAAATACAACTAATAAGAACATTTTAAATAAAGGAACAGCTAATTATAAATTGTTATTAGAAACTGAAAGGAGAAAGTATCAAAGTAAGTTGTGGGAAAGATTGAGAGAGACAATTATTAAAAAGATATAAAGAAATTTTGGCTTTTTGTTTCAAAGGGCTTCGGTCAATATGCAAATAAAGTCATTGTTACAATCACTCTGAATCAATGGACAGAGCATTTTACTAAATTGTATTTTTCATTGAATGAAGTAGAAGACAGGACTCTAGAATGTCAGCCAAAAATTATAGAACCTAGACCATTTTTTAATACTAAAGAAGAAATTATAGAAGCTATTAGGAAAAGTTCAGCAAATAAAGCCCCTGGCCCAGACAAGCTACTCTTAGATATGTTTAGATCATTTATTGACTGGTGGTTACCTACATTGCATCTCTTATACAATGTGGGTTGTCAGTTTGATACATACCCAAAATCCTGGGCAGAAAGTATTATTTGCCCGATCTTTAAAAAAGAGGATGTTAACAATCCACTAATGTATAGGCCAATCAGCCTTTTAGATTCATCACAGAAAATTTTTACAAGAATAATATTAGAACATTTACAGGGTTGGGTAGAAGACAATAAGTCGTTATCAGAATTATAAAATGGATTTAGAAAAGGTCGACCAACAATTCAACATTGTTATGTTTTGAAACATTTACTTTGGAAATATGTTACAGTAAAAAAGGCAAAGTTGTATTGATGTTTTGTTGATCTTCGCTCAGCCTTTGACTCAATAAGCCAACTTTTATTATGGGAGAAGTTACAATCATATTGAATTGATCCGACTCTACTGAGAATAATTAGAAGTTTATACCAGAATATGTGGTTAAAAGTGAGACATAATCAGGCAGGGAACTTAACAAATAAAATTAAGACAAATTTAGGAGTGAGACAGGGCTGTCTTTTGGCCCCCCTTCTATTTAATCTATATATAAATCCACAATTTCAGCTTTGGACAATTTAGAATTTCATGCACCAACTATACTAGGTAAGAAGATTTCTTGTCTAGCTTACGCTGATGATATAATTTTATTACCAACATCTAAACTGAGTTTGCAACGCAAGCTGAATTATTTTTCAGAACTTTGTAACATTGATAAATTACAGATTAATAAAGGGAAAACAAATTTAGTGTTTTTTTTACTTAAAAGCAAACAAATGCCAATTATTTATCTAGCTGGTGAAAAAATAGATACAGTAAGTCATTATGAATATCTTGGAGTTCTTTTTGCACAAAGCTGTCGATGAAATTTGCATACAGATAAACAAATAAAAAATCTTAAAATTACAACAAATGCGTTTAAGAGATTTACCATACACTATAACCAAGCCTCAGTGGAAGGCTTATTAAGAACTATGAATGCAAAAATTAAGACTTCTGTGTTTTATGCTTCTGAAATTTGGTCTGAAGCAAATATTAATCCTATAGAAGTTATTATAAATCAAATTTATAGACATCTATTAAGGATAATCAGTCTCGGCTGAGATTTTGAGATATGAACTAGGACAGAAATCCTTTAATATACAGGTAATGGAATGAAGATTGATATTTATATTAGGATTATTTCTTCTTCCAATATCATGTTTACCATGTATGTGTTTGGAAGAGGAGTTAGATTATAACCATAAAGGGTTTATGTCAACATCTATTTCTATAATAAAAAGATCACTTTTCTCGGTAGGCTTGGATCAATTACTATATGAGATATTCTTAATTCCATTTGAACAGATAAAATTACAAATTAAATCAAGACTTTGGAGTATTGAAAAAACAGAGGATCATGTTAGAATAATGCAGTTAGTAAACTTTAGGTGGTATAAAATAATGAAAACATCAAGTGAATTGGAAACATTTAACATCTTTATCAGATTGGAATGAAAGGAGAGTGATTACACAATTTAGAATGGAATTATAACCAGCAAATTATATAATGATAAGACAGAGAAGGAACAAAATTACGACCTCATATTGTGTGTGTAATTATATAGTGGAGGATGATTTGAAACACATCATATTATGCTGTCCTCAATATAATAATCAAAGGAAGTACTGGCTTGGTAATCTTTTGGCAACCCTCGGTCTTCCCCCTGACAAGCTTCTTCATTTTTTATTTAATTCTAAAGATATTACAATACTGAAAAACTTGAGTCATTTTTTATTATCTACCAAATTATGATAAAGGTGATTTGATGAAGCTATTGATTGTCTAGAAAGGGAAAGGTTTGATTTGATAATCAACTATGATTGTTGTATCACAAATATGTGTTTTGTCATATTTTAAATATTTGTGTAAATGATTTTAATGTCCTCTATTGTAATGACGATTGTTGAACAATAAATGTTTCTACCTACCTACCTTGCAAGGAAAGGATCACAGATCTCCAGGTAGAAGGTCACCTGGGGGCCAGTGACCATCACATGGTATGGTTCAATTTGGCCACTAGAACAAAATCATCCCATCCCATTCCAAGGCAAAAATATGGGACTTCAGAGGAGCTGACTTTGATAAGATGGCCAACAGAATTAAGCTATCCCTGGCAAAAAGAAATGCAGGTGAGGGGGTACAGGCAAAGTGGGCAAGCATTAAGGATGCAATACGTGAAGCAACATCCCAATGTGTTAGAGAGAAAAGGAAGTGCAAAAGAAGAAGGAAACCACTTTGGTTCTCAAAAACAGTAGCAGAAAAGGTCAGAACCAAAAGGCTGGCCTTCAGGAAATATAAGGGAATGTAGCAGGATGAAGATAAGGAGGCATACCAAACTTTCCTAAGGGAAGCAGGGAAAGCAGTAAGGCAGGCAAAGGCCCAAACCGAGGAAACACTAGCACAAACAGTAAAAGAAGGTGACAAGACTTTCTATAGATACATTAGTGTAAGAAGAAAGTCCAGAGGGGGTATTGCTAAGATCAAAGGGGATAAGGGGGCATCTATCCTAAATAGATACTTCTGCTCAGTATTTACTGAAGAGAAGGTAGGGCAGGGCTCACAGCTCAGCATCTGGACACAGGGGAGGGAGGTGTGCACTAGCCCCTTCACAAAAGAAAGGGTCCTACAAGAGCTCTATAAGCTCAGGGTGGACAAGGCAATGGGACCTGATGACATACATCCCAGGGTACTAAAGGAGCTAAAGGTGGAACTAACAGAGCCATTACCAGAACTGTTTAGTGAGTCTCGTGGACCAAGGGGGAGCAGTTGATGTTGCCTACCTTGACTTCAGCAAAGCTTTGGATACCGTTCCACATAGAAGATTGATTAATACGCTGGGTAGGCTCAGGGTGGGTCAGAAGTTGGTCAACTGGGTGGTGAACTGGTTGATGGGGAGAAAACAGAGAGTGGTGGTAAATGGTATACAGTCAGAAGAGATGCAGGTCACAAGTGGAGTACCTCAGGGATCTGTCCTGGGGCCAGTCCTCTTCAATATCTTCATCAGTGATTTTGTAGATGGACTGGAGGATAAGGTTTGTCTGTTTGCAGATGACACTAAGATCTGCACCAGAGTAGATGATCCAGATGGGGTGGGCAGAATGAGAAGAGATCTGGATAAACTAGCTAAATGGTCGGAAGAGTGGCAACTGGGGTTTAACGCAAAGAAGTGCAAGATCATGCACATAGGGAAGAGAAACCCTGAAGCCATCCAAGCAGACCACTAAAGCAGTAGGTAAGGCTAGGGGGATGTTGGAGTGTATTAGTAGGGGTATCACAAGTAGGAAGAGGGAGGTAATAATCCCTCTTTACAAGACACTGGTTAGGCCCCATCTGGAGTACTGTGTGCAGTACTGGAGGCCACACCTTCACAAGGACATTAACCAAATTGAGGCAGTCCCGAGAAGGGCAACCAAAATGTTGCAGAGACTACATCAGAAAATATATGAGGACATATTAACGAAGCTCAATATGTATACCCCAGAGCAAAGTAGGGAGAGAGGTGATATGACCAAAACATTCAAACACCTTAAGAGCATTAACAAGCTGAAAGAGTCTAACGTGTTTCAATATAAGAAAAATAGCAGGACAAGAGGACACAGCATGCGATTAGAGGGAGGTCAATTAAAGGGTAACGTGAGGAAGTTCTTTTTTACAGAAAGGGTGGTGGATGCATGGAACGTCCTACCTTGGGAAGTGGTGGCTATGAATACAGTGCAGGGCTTCAAACAGGCATGGGATAGGCATAAGGGAGCAATACAGATGTGTACGAATAGAGATGCCATTGACAGAGTAAAGGCCAATGGCACATTCATAAGGTAGAAAAAGAAATGGGCAGACTGGAAGGGCCTTGCGGTCCTTATCTGCCATCAACTTCTATGTTTCTATGTTTCTATGTGTCACTGTAGTTCTAATGCAGGTCTGTCTACAAGGGGCTTGACAGTGTCAGACCAATCATCAGCCAGGCTGATCATGACACTCTTCTAGTCTACCTGGGTGGAAACTTTATGTAGTTCAAAGAAAAGAGCCTCTTGAATTATAGGGTGGCTCTTTCCTTTGATCTGCATAAGCTGCCTAGCAAGCAGAGCTGATCGGCATCATGATCAGCCTGCTGTGTTCCTCCCCCAATGCAAAAACAATTCCTCCCACCCTCTGCTAAGTATTCCTTCCACTTCCCATTGCTTCCCCTTCTTAATTTTCTGACACCAGGGTGCCCAGTCCCCAGTGCTGACTAGTATCCCCACTTGTCTGTTTTCCCTGTGCAATACCAGGGAGCCCATCCCCAGTGCCACCAAACATAACACTGACACTGGGATACCCAATCCCAGTATTGGTACCCGAAATAAAGAAAATCTTCCCTTGTAGTCATTTTTTTATTTTTATACACTTTGTAAAATAGAAAACCATCCAACAATGTCTGTTGCCACCATTACCCTTCCTCCATCTGACTCTTCTATTCAGTACCCACCACCCCACACCTCTCCCACCCCTTACTTTTAATTTTCTGACACCGGGGTGCCAAATCCCCAGTACTGAATAGTACCTCCCACGCTGCCTGTCTTCACTGTGTGACACTGGGAAGCCCACTCCCGGTGCCACCAAACATACAGTAACACTGACACTGGGGTGCCTAATCCCCAGTGTTGGTATTTTAAATAAAGAAAACTGTCTCTTGTAGTCTTTTTTTTATTTTTATACTGTATATCCTGTAAAAAGAAAAACTTCTATCGATGTCTGTTGCTGCTGCTGGCACAATGCTGCTGTTACCCTCCCCCCAACCGATCCTCCCACTCAACAGCCTCCACCCCATGCACACCCAACCCTTACTTGCCTACTGTGGGTCCAACACCGTAATTCTCTTTGGACTGGAGACATGTCTTCACTCTTCAGTGCTGGACTGGAAATCAGGTAGGTAGTTCAATGTATTTCAATTGGTTTTGAACTTGTCCTCATAATCGGGTCATTTTAATATTTGAGCATGGCCTTTTTGGACCCCACCTCATGAACAAATGTGGTGAAATTACGCAAATTCATCCTGGAAGGTGATTTTGCAGTCACTACGTGAAATCACCTTTCGGGCAGAATTTGAACCTTTTCTCCACCATTGTTCATGAGGTGGGGTTATAAGAAGGATATATTGAAAATTTGGGGTAGAAATATAAAAAAAAAGTTATAAGCATATATTGAAAATTTTCAATTCACACTCATTAAACTGTGTTAATCTAAATATTTTGACCCCAAATTTTTAGCATAGCTTTTTCACACCACCTCGTGAATGTGACAGCTCTCATTTTTCAAATCCTGAGAAAATGTATTTTGCATTTGTGGTATGAAATCACCTTTCGGGCAAGATTTGAAAATTTTCTCCATCCGTGTTCATGAGGACTGGTCATAGCTTTCAGCATAGCTTTTTCACACCACCTCGTGAATATGACAGCTGCCATTTTTCAAATCCTGTGAAAATGTATCTTTGCACTTGTGGTATGAAATCACCTTTCTGGCAAGATTAGAAAATTTTCTCCATCCGTGTTCATGAGGTGCGGTCAGAAGATGGCTATGTTGAAAATTTGTGGTAAAAATATTAAAAGAACAACAAAGTTATGAGCGTACATTGACATTTCTCAATGTACACTAGTAACTTTGGTAATTCTCAATATTTTGACCCCAAATTTTCAGTGTAGCCATTTTTTCACACCACCTCATGCATGCGACAGGTGTCATTTTTCAAATCCAGGCCAAAATATGTTTTCACACTTGTAGTGCAAAATGATGGTTTGGCCACTATTTTATAAATGACACTTGTCATATTCAGAAATAGTAGTCATAAAAGGACTATGATGAAAGTTGGGGATCAAAATGTAAGAAAAAAAATGAAGTCATAAAGAAACATTGAATTGTTCCCACATTTACCCATAACTTTATTTTTGCAGATTTTGGCCCCTAATGTTCAACATATCCCTTGTGTTATCCCACCTCCTGAACATGACAGGTGTCTTCCTGAACTTGACAGGAGGCATTTTTCAAATCCCTTCCTAAACTTGTTTTTACAGACATACTGCAAAATCATCTTCCAGATGAGATTTTAAAAATTCCACCTGTCTTGATCATAATAACAGGTCATAAAAGGAGTGTTGGAAATTTGGGTACAAAATGTGGGAGCCCACTGAAAATTAGATATTGCCTCTCAGCTGGGCTATCCTGGGTAAATATACAATTTAAAAATGTGTAAAAGCAGAACACCATTGAAAATGAGTTATTGCATCTCATCTGGTCTATACTGGGTAAATATATAGTAAAAATATATACAAACAAGGCCCAGTACAACAGCAATGCAAGTGGTGAACATTCAGCATTGACAAATACTTGCTACACTTTGCCGACGTCTCGTAAGGTAGTTGTTAAACCAATGTATTGCAGTAGGGGAAATCCCAGTAACACAGAGTAGTAGCAGATTCTAATTGACTAGTCAAACGCTTTACATAGTGTAGGTCAAGAAGGAAAGACTCTGTATACATTATGTTGTCCATGGCAGATGAGATATCATTCAGCAGTTTGAATAGTGCAGTAGCAATACTGTGACCTTACCTAAAGCTTTTCTGAGGGGCAAGTACATGATGGGTTTGTAGATAAAGATATAGTTGGTTGTAAGCAATCTGCTCAATTGTTTTGTGTAGTGGGGAAAGGATTGAGATAGCCCGATAATTATCAGTGTTAAAAGTGGCTCCAGCATTATGGACAGAAGATACAAGGCAGAGTTTCCAGCTGTTGGGGACTTTACCTGTTGGCAGTGATAGATTAAACATTTGTTAAGCTTATATTTTATTGGCACTTTTTATGAGGGAAATAGAAATTGCTGAGGCAGCAAGCTTTAATATTCTAAGTTCTGTGCTGTCACTACCTGGACTCTTGTGTGGGGGCAGCTTCCATAGCAAATCATAGACTTCTTTTAACCTTTATTGCCTTTGGGTAAAGTAGGGGCTAGATAGTTCGACAACAGGCAAAGTACCATTTTTGTCCTGACTGTTAATAAGACTGTATAGTTAAGGTGGGGAAAAGAATTTCTCTTTAAAAGTGTTTGCTATTTTCTTAAAGGTGTTTGCTATCGGGTAGGGTCAACACATTCTTCCAAACAATAATTGTACTGCTAACTATACTGTTATTGTCTATACCTAGCCTTGCTTTGAGTTGTGACCAGAGTATTTTGGGATCACTGTAAAAATAAGTTAATTATTGCTTACAATACTCACTTTTATTTTTGCAACTCTCCCTTTTGCAAAGATTTTCCAATCATCTATACAGAAGCCAGTCCCCATGAGAGGAAGATAGTCTAAAGATTTATCAGTATTTGTCCCTAGTTTTCATATTGGATAGCAAACTACTGGTGAGTAACCTTGTTGAAGCTCTTTTGCAGTGTCTTGAGGTTAAAGGGACATGCTTATCTTGAATTTCTGTGAGTTTTTCTATGAAGTAATCAGTAGCAACATCTACACTGATAATGCCAAATAGCAGTCAGTACTGCTGATATTACTAGCAAGGCAGATTTAACATAGAGAAGTCTCAGAATGTGTATGTTATAGGGGAGGTTTCAGGAGCCCCCCTTATATAACAACTTGGGGAATGGTCTATGACAGCATTAGTCAGTATACCAGAGTGGGATATCCTATATGACCTGCTTGTAAGTAACCAGCTTAGTAGTGTATGCATGTTACTCTTATGTTCAGTTTTGTTTTTTCCATTAAGGTTTTTGCCCATCCGTTACCACTTCTTCCTGTCTTCGGGCCCTGGCTTGGGTCTCCCACTCCTGTCTGCCATTTCCCCTGCCATCAGACCAGCAGGAATCTACATGGAGCAGTACCCTAGAGTCCCAAAGGCCGTCACATATGGCAATGGGGGAGTCATGGTGTATGTCCCTGTTTTTCTCCCATAAAATGCTCTGGGGCCTTGAAGGCATGGTCGCGAATGCGCACCTGAACTGGTGACCCCATTCCACCCACCCAGCCTAGCACCAGTCCCTCATCTACCCAGCACTACCAACAAGCCTCCACTTGGTGGCAGCCAAGAGCCGGGAAGGCATGCCTCCCCAATCCAGGAGAGGAGAGCTACCTTGCAGCTGCTCAGCCCTCTCCCAGCCCTCTCCCCCCAGCCAACCCCTGACAGCCCAAGTTCATTATCAAACCTGGGTCACCGGTGTGGAAGAGGGTTCTACTGTATGAGAAAATGGTGATCGCGAAATGGTGATTGCCGGTTGGCCAGGTGTACATTGCTGAAAATGAATTACGGTGTTGTACATGTGCAGCGACTAGAAAACTGGTGACTGGTTTTCTATGTTATGTGGGGGCTGTGCCCCCCGTACTTAAGGATTCTCAACTCCTGGGGGGGGTGCATGTCGGAGGAGAGGTGTAAAACTTAAAAAAAGATGAAAACCCTGACCGACACACAAAACAAATCACACCCAGAACTGAACCTGGCACCCTCCTAACTCCAGCCTGCCACCTACCCACCATGCCACATGGCCAGCTTGGCAGCTGACCACCACACTACACCCCACATACCCTCCCTCCCTTTCCACCTGTCACATGGCATGGTCTCCCCCATGCAAGTGTATGTATAGCGACATCCTGTCACTGTTCTTACCTACCCCTGTATCTGGTTGCTACACTGCCAGGTAGCCCAGAACACAGGCACCATGATTAAGTTGCCCTTTTTGAAAGCACTTAGTCACAGTCACCATGTTCACTGGATACCGTGAAAGAGGTAATGTGCTCCAGGCACCTCAACCCTCTATGCCATTGGGCCAGCTGATGCTTATTGTTCAGTTTTGTGGGGAGTTTTATTAGCTGGCTGAGGTTCAATTTTGGGATTCTGCTGATGAAGGCTAAGGATAGGTTGGTTGCTTACCAGTAACAGTGAATCTTTGAGAGGATTTCCATAGAGACATTATACTTTGGACTGTAAGCCATTGGCATCAGGACCTTGCAGGAAGCTTTTGCAAGATGGGGCTACCCACATTAATGTGCGTACATGCATGTAGTCACACAGCACTACCCATGTAGCATGGGTGACCCCCAACTACTTCAATTTCCCCTGATTGTTTACTGGAGTTCTAAACATCCATCAACAGCAGGATTGAGACTGCCCCTACCAGTCATGCACAGCGAGGCAGTGTGAAAGCAAAGTAAAAACTGCCCATCATAGAGCACATGGCAGCACTTGGAGAAACCCACTACACAGTGCCAAGTCAAAAGCTAAAAGAAGGGGTCTGCCATATCATGGGGACAGCGGGACGAAAGGATATGGCTCTATGGAAAGCATTTCAAAGCTCTACTGTTACAAGTAAGAAACCAACCCCAAAAATGGGTTATAGGTAACATTTTAAATAAAATTAAATATAAGGTTAAAAATAAATCACATAAATGTATCAGGCCAATTGATTGACTACCTAGGCAAATACAGTCTACAATGCCACCAGCAAAATAGTTTCTGCAGACTTCCCAGCATGAACCTAGCCCTGAGCAAGTACACCAGCTATCTCTACATGGCTCTAGATAATGGTCCCCTGATTGGGTCAGTCTGTACTTGACCTAACCAAGGCATTTGACCTTATCAATGACACCCTCCTGCTAACTAAACTTTATTCCCTGAGTCTCTCACAGGACACAGTGACATGGTTCAAAAGCTACCTCACTGGCAGAAAGCAATGTGTCAAACTCAGTGGGGTGCTATCTGACCCCAAAAATGAGACTGTCAGGGTACCACAAGGATCAATTCTGGGGCCACTCCTCTTTAGTCTTTTCATCAGCAATCTGCCAGAAGCCTGTCCTAGGTCTAGGGTATTGCTCTACATGGACGACTTAGTTATCTTCTCCAGTAACCCATGTCAGGACTGACTGACAGGTGAGCTCCAGGATAGCTTTAGGAAGATTGAAGAGTGGTTCAAAAGTAATAGGGTAGTCTTAAATTACAAAAAAATAAGACAATGCTGTTTGCAGGGTCACACATGAGGAACAAAGCACTACCTATGACTATTATAAACAAAAATGGTATACCACTGAAACAGGTCAGTACGTTCAAGTACCTGGGTGTCACCATTGATGACACAATCTCATTTGCACCTCATGTTGACTACATAGTAAACATAGTCAACAGAAAGGTAGGAGCTACATACAGACAAAAACACTGCTTCACACAGGAGGCCAGGCAAACTGTTGTCACCAGCTCAATCCTCCCTATCATTGATTATGGGATCACGATATATGGGGCAGCCTCAGACACTACCCTAAATAGGATCAAACTAGTTCTAAACAAGGCCTGCTGCTTAATGCTGGGCATGGACAGGCTTATACACTCCTGCTCCCTATACTCCCTATCCGGTGTACTCCCCCTACAGGATAGAATTGAACTCCAAACTTGCATACTGGGCAGAAAACACTGTTGGGTCTTACACCTCCCAGAATACAGAACCTTCTAGTACCACCCATAAACCCCTTCCCCACTAGGGCTGACTAAGAACAACCTTAAAATCCCTTTCTACAAAACTACACTAGTGAGGTGTGCCTATTCCATTGCAGCCCCTCAACAGCTGAATGAGCTCCCTGAATCTATACTAAATCTCAACAAAATTGGCCAGTTCAAGAGGCAACTCAGGAATTTACTTACAGTACTGCCAATGCTGTCTGTCAATGCCCCTGAGTCTCCACAGTCTAACTCTATGACACTGCAATGTTGAGCTGCCTGTATCCTCTACACTTGCAGATACCTTTCCTTAGCTAAGATGACTAACCCCGACAAAGCTTGTTGTATGTTACTTACATGTTTTCTCCCTGACAAAGCTTGTTAAATGCTGCCTCAGTTGAAAAGGATTGTCCTCTTTGCCATGGCTATGTAAACCTGTTTAACTCTGTGGACTGTTGCTAGACTATGTATATAAGCCTTGGCTACTAGAGTGCACACTGGGACTGTGGGTGCTAAAAGAAAGAAAATGAAATTGAAACTTGCCAAGTTTCGAGCACACACATCCTTATAAAAGGGACGGACGGAGGTCTGTCCTGGTGTGTTTAGTAATAAAATGATGTGATATGAGATCACTGACTGGCATCCCTTATTTGCGGTTATGTGTGCTTGAAACTTGGCAAGTTTGGATATATATATGAGCACTTGTCAGTTATGTACGTTGTTGATGTGGAACCTTTGTAAATGAGCTATCTTTCTCAAACCTGATTATCTGAGCATAAATAAATAAATGTAAAAAAAAAAGATAAAAATAAATTTTATTGTAAAGTAGTCCCTCTACTGGTACTGTATATTTGCCAGTAGAGGGCGCTGCTGTTTTGGTGAGCCTGTTTCATTTTTTGCTCTCCCAAGTCATTTTTCTTTGCTACTGCCTGGAACTCCCTATTACTGATGTCAACTGTCAAGACAGCCCCCCACCGTGGTTGAGAGGCCTGAGGAGACACGTACTGATGGGACCGATGTGCACTGTCAGTGCCCTCCCACTCCACTAAGGCAGGAGGAATGAAAGCAGCAGTATGGTGGTATGAGAGAAGGCAGCAAGATTGTGATTGGTGGTCAGCAGTTGGGACATTTACTACAGTTATCAACAATCGGGGACTGCAGTGAAGTGGAAACAGCAGAGGAGACGTGGGCACTTTTTGTATAGCAAGGGAGGCATAGACCTGACACTGAGAAGCACTTGTCTTCAGTAGTGCTGAGCATGCGACATGCTAGTGCTATTAGTTAAAAATAGAACAAATGTTTGAAATGAAAAAGTATTACAAAAGTGGTATAGTGTGTGCAAGTTGCCTTTTTTTTTTTTATAAAGAAAAATAGTGCGTGAAACCTGCTGACTATTTTACTCAGTTGGGGTGGAGGATCTCTCGCTAAGTGCAGAAAAAACATGGTGGCAGTTTTGTTTGAAAAAAATTGTATTTGGCACAGTGATTCAGTTTGTAACAAGGTAGACTGAAATGGCACTCATTATTTTCCCGGTCTCTGTTGGCAGAAAAATGCACCCCTCGGCAAGGGGTTTAGCCAATCAGAGGCCAGGAAATTTTCCACACATTTTCTAATGAGGCAGTAATGCCTCAAAAGACGTGCTCTGTAATGGAGGCTGGTGGGTCCTTCCTTACCTGCCTGTTGCACAACATGATTCAGGAGGAAATCTATTTCTAAAAACACTGTTTAGAGACTGTTTGACCTCTGGTGTCGGGGTCAATGGAATCAAATAGCTTTGAGGACTGAATACAGTCCATGGTATGGTCCGGGTAATACTGAAGGGTTCTGTGGATGCTCAATGAGTGCAACAGCACGTCGCATGGATTCTAAAGGGAGGGCCTATTAAGTAAGCAATAAGGCATGAAGGGGTATGTGTAAAACATATTTTACAGCATGACCAGGGGCGTATTAAGGCGCGAGGCTGAAGGCTGAGTGACTTCAGCCACTGAATGTGTTGTGAAATATGTTTTACACGTATCCCTGAGTGCCTTATTGCACTTATAAAATTGGCTCCTTCTTTTACTCTTTACTATTGGGAAAAGCATGTTTATATGTAGAAACAATAGATTTATTTGTGTGAATTTGTGATAAAATAGTCCTGTCCGCTGCAAGTGATGTCATTGATGATGTCATAGTATTATTGCCTACTTTCTTCTTCCTGTTTTTTTTTTTTCTGTTTTTCTCCATGTTCAAGATATGGAATGTTTATCATGGAATGTTTACCAAGGAATACATGGATTCAAAATTCTGCTCAGTTCCACTGGCAGAATGTTTCTCTCCTCACACGGTACACACAGACAACAAAGGTCTTTATAAAATGGCAAGAAAAAATCTAGAAATCTCATTGGCCCAGAGAGATCAGCTGACCGTACATTAAATCTCCATATTTACACACAGTCATCCTGGTCCTTAACCACATGATACAATGAGCAAATCAGTCCTCCTACGACCAGAACTATCGTCCATCAATCTCCCTACAACCAGAATTGATCTTCCATCACAAACGTGGCTGCTACCTTTACACTGCAGAAACCTTCAACTGGACCCTAAAAATAAAACTACCTTAAATATAAAATAAAACAAATTAATTAAATGTTGTTTACCAGATCATCACACATGAACAAATTAGAAACATAGGCCCGGATAGTCAGACAGCGCCAGGCTGTGGCGCAAGCCTGGGCGCAGTGCAACTCGGCTGCGCAGGGGTGTTGACAGGGTGATATTCAATGGAGCTGCACCATGGCACAGCAGCATTGAATATTGCACCCTGGCCACCCGCAGTGTGCATGGCGCAGTGGCACTGTGCCACCGCAAGTGGCCAGAGTGGAGCAGTGGGATGTGCTAGCACAAGTTCTGTTGCGCTAGGTGCAACAACCGTGATATTCAAAAGTGCACATGCAAATGGGGCCATAATGCATGCAAGGTGCAAATGGGGCCATTTGCATGTCTATATTTCATTTGCATGCAGATGTGCCGATCCCGGCGGCGTGCACCTGGTGCCCTGCCAGGCTGCAGCCGTCGGGGACCGACGCCCCCTGCACAGTGCGGCAATGTGCCCCACTGCCCAATCACAGGCATACATTGGAAATTACATTCGTTCTATATCCCTAGTGGTCCAGTGGACCGCTTGCAGCCCGATCGCGGGCTTCAGTATAAAATCAAACACGTCCTATATCCCTGGTGGTCCAGTGGACTGCTTGCAGCCTGATCGCGGGCATAAGTTGTAAATACATTCATCTATATCCCTGGTGGTCCAGTGGTACCCCGCCACCACCTCCCACTACCGCCTCCCTTCCATCAGCGGTAGCATGAGCCAATGGGCGTGCAGCCTAAAACATACTACACGGTCAGATATGTGAATGGATCCATTCACAAATCTGGACTGTATGTCTGGTACAGTCTGCACACCCATTGGCTCACACTGTGGACCAATAGGCGTACAGCCCTACTCATACAGTGTTAGCCAGCGGGCAGCAAGTGGGTGGGGCTGCCGCCACCGCTGATGTGGGCGGAGCGGGTGGTGAGGCTCAGTGGGCGGGTGGGAGGGGCTACCGCTGGACCACCAGGGATATAGGATGAATGTATTTACAACTTATGCCCACGATCTGGCTGCAAGCGGTCCACTGGACCACCAAGGATATAGGAATGCATTTCTTTCTACACATGCCCGCGATTGGGCTGCAGGCGGTCCACTGGACCACCAAGGATATAGGATGTGTTTGATTTTATACTTAAGCCTGTGATCGGGCTGCAAGCGGTCCACTGGACCACCAGGGATGTTGGACGATTATTATTCTTACAGATGCCAGTGATTGGGCATGGGGGGGTACCGCCACGAAGGTGCACCCGTAGCTCGGGTGGCCACCCACATGTGGCAGCTGCCGTGTTGTGCCCTGCAATATGGCAGCTCACCTGTGGGTGGCTGGCCGTTGTTCCTTTTTTTTGGCTCACCTGTGTGCAGCGCAAGTAGGGGTTGCATATGCATGGGCTCAGCACATCCCGGGCTGAATATCGGGATGTGTGGAGTATGCATGGGCACACCCCCCCCTACCTGCGCCACATACATTACTGATGTGCTCCGGTGCATCGGGATTTGTGCCAGGCACAATCCTCATTTGAATATCGCACTGGGATGCATCAGTGGGTTGTGCATGGCACAACCCTTTTGAATATCCGGGCCATTAAGTATTGTTTATAGTTTTCATTACAACTGTTTCTTTGCTAACAGTGAAAAATTCCCCGTCTGTCTTTACTTGCTCATCAGGAAAATCTCTTCTGCTTGCCCTGACAGTTAGAAAATTGAGTTTCTGGCTCTAAAACTGGCCTTTATTGTGTGTGCACAGTATGTTAGTAGAGGAACATTCTGCTAGTAGAACTGAGCAGAATTTTGAATCCCTGTATTCCATGGTAAACATTCCATTTCTAGAATGTGGGGAAACACAGAGAAAAAAGAAAACAGAATGAAGTAAGTAAGCAATAATACTACATAAACGAAGATAAAAGGTGGTAAATGACTGACCTTGCTGTTTATCTTTTAGGACAGAGCGAGCAGTTCATGATGCTGTCAGTGAGTGTGGCACTTTTGAACCACGCTCATGCTTGCAGCTTTGGGGAACTGAGAAGCTTCTGTTATGGTTTCCTTTTAGTTTTGTCTACAGAGATAGGAAAACGAAATAACGTAAGGGGGCTAATTGTCATACTTAGAATGAGGAAAACAGCATTTATGAATTGTTGTGGCTGGCAGGGGAATATGAAGCTTAAGTGGGCATGGAGGCACACACGGTATAACGCTACTTTAATCTAGCACCAATAGGCGGAAGGACTATTTTATGTTAAAAGCACAAATTCACTTACATTTTTACTTATTTAAAAATGTGTTTCAAAATAAAAAAAAAACTGTTTCTAAAAATGAAGGGCCATTTTATAAGTGCAATAAGACACTCCAGGGTTATACATTATGGTGTGATAACCACACTCCCTAGAGACGGCACCGGCCTCGGCCTTGTGCCTAACTACGCCCCTAGGAGTGTGGTTATCACACCGTAATGCACATCTCATTGTGTCTTATTGCTTACTTGTTACATCCAGAGACTCAATTATTTCACTGTCAGGGCAAGAAGAAGACAGTTCCCTGATGAGCAGATAAAGATAGAAGGGGAATTTTTCGCTGTCAGCAAAGAAACAGTTGTAGTGAAAACTATAAACAATACTTATTGTTTCCAATTTGTTTATGTATGTATGGAGAGTGTGATAATCAGGGAAATAATATTTAATTAATCTGTTTAATTTTAGGTAGTTTTATTTTTAGAGCCCAGTTGAAGTTTTTTTTAAAGTGTAAAAGTAGCAGCCATGTTTGTAGTGGAAGATCAGTTCTTGCTGTAGGGGGCTAAATTAAATGCCTGTGTTCCAAATGCCCATTGATCTGGGTTCCAGACTCTTCACTGCTGAGCAGTCCTTTTTTTAACCATGTGTAAGCCACATTTTACACATAAATAAGAGCTAATCAGATTACTGGATTTTACCCTGACATTTTATAAACTGTTGTATAATGTAGTCATATAAGGAGGAATGGAGTGTCGATAGGACGGGAATGCTATGGAGGGCTGGTCACTGCTTCATATGTAGAAGGTTTGAGGAGTTCCATGAACAGCTGTGGGCTGCACAGGGAGAAATACTCCTGCTGCACAGACAGCTGAGTTAGGGTCCAGAACCACTACCTACTCCCCCCCCTTCCACAATGGCCCACTGGGAAGGGAGTTAAGAAGCAATCTATGGCTATGAAGCAATGTCCTCTAGAATTGATTGCAAACCATTCTGCAACACTGAAGGAGGAGCAGTTACCTGACTCAACCATGAGAGGCTGTGAGCAAGTCACTAAGGAAGACTGGGCAGGGTGTGTGACACTCAATAGGGTCAAAGGAAAAAGGAAGGCAGAAAAAAAGGAAATGTGCATAAGGAAGGAGGCCAGTAGGGTATTTATACTTCTTGGGAACTCTTTGGTGAGGACAGGGAAGCAGGTGGTGTGCTGAGATGGGACAGTGCGAGAGAAGGTCAGGTGTCTACCAGAAACATCGGCCTAGATGGATAAGGACAGGACAGAAAGGATGCAAAACAGGATAGGGGAGGTGCACCTTGTCATAGCACATTGGGGTATGAATGATTGGGCAAGTCTGGAGGAAGTTAAATCCAACTTTTGAAGGCTGGAGGGAGCTGAAGGGGAAGGCAGCATGGCTGGCCTTGTCAGAGGTGCTACTAATCTGGGACAGGGAAGGGGGTAGAAGAAAAAAAAAAGAGAAAGGAAATATATCCAGGAAGCCTATGCCCAACCATGTGAGCCTGTTGTTTAGTGGTTAGAGTACTGAGATGGTATTCTGGGGGCCTGGGTTCAATTCCCAGTAGGGCACACTATCTCTTTCTCATTGTAATTTGTCATTTTAAATTGCTTAGCAGTGGATAATACCACACCAAAAAAAATATCTAATTGTCATTTTGGTTATTCCTAGTTGCAGGATATGAAATGCCAGAGAAAGGAAGTATGTCCAGGAATCCCAGGTCCAACCATGTATATACAGTAGCTCAGTGGTTAGAGCACATGGATAGAATTCTCTTTTCCAGCTATAATTTGTGAAAAACTGATTATTTTTAGTTTATCTCTAGGAAAAACATATACTACATTTACCCAAGCAATGAACCTATCAGGTAACCTCCAGTTTTTCAGTATGTAAAATAAGAATCCCCACGCAGGTATGTCAAATGTTTTTATTGCATCAAGGGATAATATTATTGTCTCTTTTGTTTCCACATATTCTATTATCATTTGTGCCTGATGGATCCCTATACGAATCGAATGAGATGGTATGAATCCCCCCTGATCTAGATGCATTTATTTTGGTTACAATGTAATAATTCTGTTATTTATGATTTCTGTATACATTTTATAATCTGTGTTCAGTACTGATTCTGGTCTGTAATTTTTGCACCATTGTTGAATCTTCACCTGGTTTAAGAATTACAGAAATGTATACTGTGTTGATTCTAGTATAGCTTTATTTCCTTATAGTGTATGGTGGAATGTTGTTCTTACTTATTTTATATCTGTGCTGAAAAGCTGTTCAGCACAAATAAAAAAAGTTCACAGAACACTGTTCTGCCCATACATGCAGAAAAGCGTTCTAATTATTCAGACTGCCACACAGCAACACAATACAAAATGTCTCTTCACACTGAACAGCAAACAAGCCAACATGAACCAAAGACCGTAATAACCTGCAAAAATGCAGGATCAATCAGATATGCTGATAAACAGAACCACTTGCCAAAAATCAATGGCAGTTTCCTCCTCCCTGCCACATTTTCTCACTAAGAGGGATGTCCGGCCACCATTTTTCTTCTTGAAAATCCCTCCTACAATAAAGTAACAACCAATGGAAGTGTGCACTGCTAACGTAGGAATCTGCAGTCCCTAGCAATCACACAGCTCTCCTCAGGAACCTCCCTAGCTCCTGAAATATGAAACAGGACACAGCAATTTCTTTTTTAACAGAAAACAAATGCTAAAAGAGTATAACAAATAATTTGAGGGGCACCATGCACTATAAAAAATATTGTATGGCAAACCCTATGCAGAACCAGTGCATTCTGCCATCTCAGGGTCTGAGTCCAAAGGACTTCTTGAGCTTTGCTGTCAAGGTCACATGGGATCAGATCCTTCTGTAGCAGAACACACTGGTTCTATATGATTGCTCATCCTGTATTCTCTACTGTATGAATTCCATGAAACAGTAATTCCATGATGGGTAATACAATTTTTTGAAATGAAATATAACATTCTATAGGGTATCCATGTAACCCAGCACATTTATTTTGTGCGGTGCCGCACAACCACCTGCTGAAAAAGTTGGAGGACTTGGGTGCAGCCCAGTGTATAGTCAGTTGGGTAGGTAATTAGCTTAGGGACAGAAAACAGTGTCAGTGGCTCAGCAGGTAGCATGTTTGCCTCTGAGACTAGGAGATCAGAAGACTGTGGGTTCTAGCCCCACATCAGGCACTTGGGTTAATATCCCAATACTAACACTGCAGTGCAGCATGAGGGGAGTGCTATACTCCTGAGGTGCTGTCTTGTGGATGAGATGTTAAACTGATGTCCCATCTACCTGTTCAGGTGGATTTTAAAGATCCCATGGCACTTCTTGAAAAGAGTAGGGGAATTTTTATTTGAAAAAGGGGACTACATCACAAATAGATACAATAATTTGCAAACTCAAATACAATACAAAATCCATGAAACAGAAACTTACAAAACTCATAAGATCATAATGAAAACGTGAAAAACAAGAGATGTATCCAATTACCCTGGATCCCATCTTTCCCAGTTAACCCATAACATCTTATATCTTTCTTTAGAAAACATGCAGTTATATTTACTTCTGATATTTTGCACAGTAGTTTGAATATTATACAACATTTCTTCATATAAGATTATCCTTTGTTGGGTCACCCAAACACATTTGGACTGCCATAAAAGATATCTGATAACTGAAAAAATAATAAGCAAGGTTTCCTCATGGTATTTACCCCACCCATGCACACAAGACCCAAACATGAGATCCTAGTGACAAAATAAGCAGTTCACTCCACACAGTGGCCAAAGTGACCAAGAAGTTTTTAACATACCCACATTCGAGAAATAAGTGTTCCTGGGTTTCCAGAATCTGAACATATGATTCCCTTAGACAATACCTTTCATCAAGAGATTTATGCTTATTATTGCTTTTGACCCCCAGTCTCCCATAATTACTTAACCAAATAGAATTCCATATACCCTTGAGGAAAGGAATGAGAGGGGGGACATGATAGAAATGTTTAAGTACCTCAGTGGAATCAGTGGAATCAAAGTCCAAGAGGGTAGCATCTTTCAGAAAAACAGATGTGCAAGAACAAGGGGACACAATTTGAAGATAGAGGGGGAACGGCTCAGGGGCAATGTGAGGAAGTATTTTTTCACAGAGAGGGTGGTGGACGCATAGAACAGCCTTCCTGAGGAGGTTGTGGGGTCTAAAACTGTGGGAGAATTAAAGAATGCATGGGACAGACATAAGGCACTTTTTGTGGGAGGGGTAGGAAGAAATAGGCTTTTGGTTAAATAGGATCTGCAGCTTCTCCTCTACGTAGGGAAATGGGCAGACTAGGTGGGCCAATTGGTCCTTATCTGCCATCAAAGTCTATGTTTCTATGTTAAAAACATTGGTAACCTTTTATTCTCTAAAAGTTTTAGCACCACAGGAAATCTTATTTCAGGGCACTTAGGAAACACAGCAGTTTCTTTCTGCTCAGCCAGTAAAATAGTCATACACTTTTTTCCTATCCACAGTTTGTATAAACTCTGGTGTAAGTTTCCACTTAATCAGACCCTTAATGACTTCTACATCAATAGAGGGTATGGGCCCCAATGTTACACAACGACCGTGCCTTATTATGTATCCATAAAGGGATACTTGGATCCAACCACTCTTGAACTAGAGGCTTCCATATTTTGTATCCAGGCCTTAAGACAGTTCCCAAATTATAGTTAAGAAATAGACTGTAAAAAAAGGCAACAGGGTTCACCATATTAACACCTCCTTAGCTGTGGAACTGTAGGTAAAGTCTCTTTTAATAGGATTTAACCTACTTCCCCAAAATGCTTGAAAAAATATGCTCAAAAGGGAGGGTGGCACTGCCTGGGGAGGAGGAAAAATATAACTAAAATATAAGAATACTGGAATCAATAGTGTGTTAATATGAGTCACTCATTTCTTTTTGGAAATTAACTGGGAGGCAGTATAGCACAGTGGTTTAAGGCTCTGAGCTGCTAATCTGGTGATATCCAGCAGACCAGACCTGGGTTTGAATCCCACAATTTCCACTTGCATACTGTGTGACCCTAAACAAGTCACTTAACTTCCTGTTGCTCCTGTAAAAAAGCTTTCAGCTTAGTATGCTACTCCTGGTTAAACAACTAAACAAAAAACTGCCCTTTCCCTCCAGCTACCAACCTATTTGCTTTACCAATGCAAATATCCCAGTTACGTTTAGCTAAATCTGATTCCTCAAATATCACCCCCAGTATCCTAATAGGCTGTTGGGGGGAAAAAGAAAAACCTGCAAAGGTACCAGTACTAGGCAGAGGAATGTAAATTAAAACTATCCCCCTACTTTTATGAAAGTTAATCTGTGCTCCTGATAAAGCAGTGTACTCATCAAACACCTCTCACAGTGCAACCTCTGAAGAATCAGTTTGTAAACATAGAACCAAATCATGAGCATAAGCCAAAATGTTGCTTTCCTCCCTATCTGGAATTACTTGCAGACCTCTTATGCTATTCTGTGCTGTAACATGCTGGATCAGTATGTCTATCCCATAGACATATAATAACGGACTGAGGGGGCACCCCTGCTGCACTCCCCTCATGACTGATTTTCCATCCCTTCCACCCATTTATATTTGGCACCAACACCACATCCTGATACAAAGTTTGTAGCCAAAATAAAAATTGGTCAGGGATCCCATAAGCTTGAAGTGCTGAAAACAAGAAAGAATGGGCAATTTTGTCGAAGGCCTTTTCTTGATCAAGGCTTAAAACATACCCAGAAGTTAGACCTTTTGCTCCCCTAAAAAAAACGCTCCCTTAAAAGTATTAAATTATCCTGCTGGCAGTCTATGCAGAATTGCACATGTTTGGGCAGGATGTATTAAGTCCTCAGTCACTTCAGTCAATCTTGCCAAAATAATTTTATTCAATATTTTAAGGTTTATATTTAGCAGACTAAGAGGTCTCCAATTGGACAATAACTCTTTGCCCCTTTTTTGTAAAGTAAAATTAATACAGCTTCAGTCATAGAAGGGGCTAGTCTGTCCTGAGTTAACATGTAATTAAATAAAATGATTAGAACAGGGGCACAAAATCTATAAAAGTTTTATAGATACCAGCCCCAAACTTATCAGATCCCGGTGCTGCATCTTCCCTTAATTTGCCTTTAGCACATTTTACTTCCTCTATTGCAATGGGCTGTATCAGAGATACTCTATCAATATCCGCAGCTTGAGGTAAGTGTAAAAGTGAAAAGAAATTACTAGGGATAGTCTCCACTGCACAAGTTTCATACCATCCTTAACATTTCAGTAGATGAGGTACAGACTTGACCTGCAGTATCTTTTAAACTGGTCAAAACCCTGTGCCCAACCCTGTCACTACATTCCTTAAAGGTGTCTAATAACCCATTTTTGACCTGTGTACTGAACTTCAATTCTTGGTCTAACGATCTGGCCCTATTATATTGACAGGTCCTCATCTGATCTTTAAGCACCAAAATTTGTACACTGAAATCCCTATTGTGCTTCTCTGATAGAGATATCAAGGCCTGCAATTGACCCCATAAGTGCAAATACCCCATATATTCCTTATTAGTTTTAACCTGTGCTATAGTTTGAAAAAGGGAATTCCAAGACTGCTTGGTGTCCTCCCACCAACTGTTGGGATCCTCACAACAGGAGGAGACAGATAACCATGCTCCCCAATTTCTTATCCAGGCCTTTCTAATATCTGGATCATCTAATAAAGATTTGTTCAGTCTCCAATTATTTTATTTACATCTAGGAGCACCCCCCAATTGAGATATACCGTAACAGATTTAAGGTCAGAAAATTCCCAAGCAGTGGTAAAGACCTTATCAGCAACTAAAGTTTTTGTTAAAAAAATAAAATCTATTCTTCTGGATAAAGAACCCTTAAAAAATGTGTGCCCACCAGTAGGGTGGAGTATTCTATAAGAATCAGAGAGAACCGACAGTGAGAGTATGTTTTGCAGTGCATGGGTATCACAAAAAACTTTATTTGTCTTAAGCCCTCTATCTGCCAGCTCTAAACTACAATTAAAATCTCCTGCCCACACTATCAGTCTGGATGAGTGTAAATAAGGTTAAATGAATCTGAAAAGGGAAATTCTCTGAACTCTGGACTGGGGTGCATAAACAGTGATTAATCTTTTTTTTATGCTCTATTTTTAATGCAGAGCAATGTTAGGCAGTACATTCTGTTACAAATACATGTTAGAAATTACATATTTCCATTGATTCTTGCCCAACTACAACTCCACTAATACATTCTCTTATAGGCTAGGATTACAAAATCACTGTCTTCAATTCAAAGTCAATCAAGCCATTATTAGGCCTTATAAAAACCAGAAAGAGATTAATTATATATACTTAAATTAAAATTATAATAAATTAAAAACAAATAAAGAGAGAAGAAAGAAGGCGCAGAAAACCAAAGGAACCAATACATAGAAGTTGCTGTCCCCCACCAAGTCCCCCATCCCCATTAGACCCCTTGCCTGACCAAGTTGCTCTTTATTATTTTCCTTTTCCACTTCCATCCTGTTTTCCTTCCAGATTTCCAGAATCGGACCAGGCTAGGGGAGATTTAGATGGATTTTTATTTTATATTTATAACATACAACTCCCACCTAGCCCATCCGTTAAGAAATTGGGCCTGCCTATGCTGAATTGCAAATGTAATCCTCTCCATCTCTTGTATTGAGGTTACTGTGTTCATCCATTCTTTAACAAAGGGACCATCCTTCTGAGGCCATCACCTCATAAGGGCCTTAATTGCTGCTACACTTAATATTCGCCAGAGATATTTTGTCTCCTTTCCCCTCAAGTTCTCAGGGTCTATCCCCACCACCATGTGTTCTGGGCCTATCTCTGTGATCTCTGTAAAGAGTATTTTTAGGTGCTTTACTACTTCTCCCCAATAGGCTTTTATACTGGGGCATTGCCAAAAGATGTGTGCCTGATTAGCCAAGGTTTCCCCACATTCTCTCCAGCAGGCAGAGCTGCCTCCAGGTTTAAGTTTAGCTTGGACTTTGGGCACAAGAAAATATCTCATTCTGATTTTCCATTTAACAGTGATTAATCTTAATCTCTCTTGGCAGTAATTAATATCCAACATGAGGGCTCTACCAGGAAGAATGTCCAACAAACGAGAAATAGTAATCCCTGGTTTAGAAAACAGAATACCCACCCCATTGCAACTGTCTACCCCAATTGGCCAAAAACAAGGCCCAGCACTCTAAGTATTAGAGGCCTGTCTCAAGTCCTGGAGGGGATTTGAGCCTTGTATCCTGTAGACATCATATGTCACTAGAAAAATCGAACTAGTTAAGAAGACCCCACACCTCTTCCTCTTGTTTTTAATGCTATTAACATTTATAGAAGAAATGGAGAGAGAGAGAGAGAGTGCAAGAGAGAGTGAAGAAAAAAATATCTCTGAAGAATAGAGGGAGAGGTACTTAACCAACCAGGTTTTTTTTTCCCCAATTGTTTATCCAGGAGAGACACATTAAAGCTGAAAGCTTGTTTACAGGTTTGACCTGGGAGCAGAGGGAAGTTAAGTGACTTGCTGAGGGTCACACAGTATGCAAGTGAGAGCTGTGGGATTTAAACCCAGGTCTCCAGATTTGCAGCTCAGAGCCTTAAACCACTGCGTTATACTGCCTCCCTCAATTCCTTTCCAATTTCTCAATTCAGTTCCTTTTAGAATTCCTTCTCTGCCTGGTACACATAGAGATGGAATCCTCACCCCTTCCTCCTCTGTATCATCAGTGGTAGCGGAAGCAACCAATGGGGTATATGACTTTTCCTCCTCAGAATCTCCCCATTATTTGTCTACTGGTGAAGGGGAAATGCGGTTTTCAGACATGGAAAAACCCTCCCTTTAGCTCTTTTCCCATCTTTACCCTCAGGCGGTCCAGCTCTTGAAATTCCCCCTGGTCTGGATCTTTTCTTAGAAGAGACCAGCTTGAAAGCCGTGTCCATAGCTGGGGGTGGATGAGGTGGCATGTCCACTTTCAAAACTTCGACAGAAGGCGGGGGGTGGGACCTTAGGGTCACTGATCGTGTGCCAATGACAATGGGTGCTTCTACTGTGACAAGGGATGGCTACATAGGCTGTGAAGGCTGCTTTTGAATTTCCACGTCAGGAGTGCTCAAATCCTGTACAGGAAGGGTATGCACCACAGAAGGGTTAACCCATTCATCCCCCTGCCTGGCTATCTTCTTGGCTTGTGCTTGCTGAGCTAGATTTATAAGACCCTCATGTGAGGGGCAGTCCTCCCTGTTATGGGATGCCCAGGGACACCTGCTGTAGGTATGCCCGGTTTTCTCACATAAGTTACATCTAAAAAGGTTTAAACAGTTTGCTGATACATGTCCATACTCAAAACAGTGATTGCATCTGATAGTATCACATGCTGAGCTTAGACGCATGCGTGCCCCACATTTAAAACAAGCTTCAGGGTGTCCTACATAAAAAAGAGAACCTCTGTCTTTCCCTAAAAAGAAAAAGTTAGGCAAATGTACAGCCCCATTATTGGAGGAGAACAGTTTGACCTTTAGTTTCCAACCCCCATTCCAGATCTGTTCATTGACTAGAATGGGAGTGGGCCTGTCCAGCATCTCACATCGTTGTTTAAGCCAAAACAAGATGTCCTCAATATTGACACCTTCATTTTTAAACATTACAGTGATGACCTTAACAGTTGGCTTAGTGAGGGGGATAGCTAAAAAAGGGAGCCACAATGGAGTATTCTTCAACTTGTGATATTGAGACCAGAATCTATCGAGGTTGGTGACACTTTTAAAACTGATATCAAAGTTTGCATTCCCAACATGGATTAAGGTGAATATTTCTGATGTAAAAAACCTAAGAGATCCTTTCAACAACATTTTTGCAATATAAAGTCATCAGGTGGGTCTTCTAATCCACCTTTATAAATAAGGAGCACTGCATTTCTTCCTTGTTTTGAAACAAATCAGCCAATTTAAACATGGGGGAAAGCCAAGCACTTTTCTCAGGATTGTTCACTTTTTTTTCTGCTGGGCCCAGACTTAAAGGTGTATCACTGGTGGATGTATCTTGGCTAGTAGGGTCTGTTACCAAAACAATACGTTGCACAAAGGTTGTAGGCTCAACAGCAGACCATTCAATTATAGTGTCTGAGTCTATGGGTTCATTAGTCTTTGCATATTTTTGTACTGCTGGATCTGCCGCATCAGGGACCCAGTGACCATCAGGTGTGGGTAGCCACCCAGCTCCAGCTAATGATTGCTCTGGAGATCAATTCGAATGAGGGAACTCAGGAGGCTTATTGTCCTTTTTTTCAATCAAGAAAGGAATAGAAAGTTTCAGTGTTTGCACAGCAGTTGCTGAGAAACAGAAAATGGTACCTTTGTAGTGTGCAGCATCCTATTTGTAGGCTGCACTCCTGACTGTTGCTTGTCTGATATTCGTGTGGTCCCTAACCTACTTTGTACTGCAGCCACCGGAGGAATCCTTTGTGGGAGACTGCACAGCTCTGGGCACTCGCTAGGAACAATGATTTTAATGCCAGCGGCATCAGAGGAATTTGTTTCCTCAGCCTGAAGCACAGACCCACACATAGCAGAAGCATGAGTCACTATCCTTACAGCTGGGGCTGCTGACAAATCACCCATCGGATTGTCAGGATCTGCTTGTGGTGAAGATGTTCTGCAGATTGAAGTGCACTGCGCAGCATAGGGAAAGCTCTGCACATCACTGTGCTCCTCATCCACCACCGATTCAAATCCTGTCTGCAGGACTGACTGATTCTCTGGAAAAACATCCACTTGAGCAGAGTCAGGTAAATCAGAGTCTAATACAAGTTGCAAGTCCACTTGGGCATCATCAGATTCATGCTTAACTACTATTTCCTGAAATTCTTGCCATAGCATAGCTTGCTCAATGGCCTCAAGAATAAAAAGGACAGGGTAGGAGGCCATCTCCCCTGCCACATCAGCACTTCTTCCTCCTTGATCCGGCTCCAAACTGGGCTCCTCCATTCCTGCTCACAGGAAGAAGAGCCCCCTGGTGCAAGAGTATGAGAATTTCCCCAGTGCCCGGGCCAAATTTCCCCCATTCACTAAAATACCTCCAACAGCTTAATCTGGTTCAAGGTCAGTTGGCATTCATCTGTATCCTCCTCCCCTGGGTCATGCCTGAAAATAGGCAGAATTTGTCTTGTGCACTTACCCGGTCAACAAAAACTAAATAAATAAAAATAAATAAATAAATAGTGGTCAACAAGGTGAGGTCTGATGAAGGCACGGTCACTAGTGGTGTGCCCCAAGGCTCGGTGTTGGGGCCAGTCCTGTTTATATCAGTGGCATCGGCATAGGTATTCAGGGCAAAATTGCTCTATTTGTGGAAGATGCTAAGCTAGGAGGAAGGGTTGACAGTGAGGAGGCAGTTAAGGATCTGCAAAAAGACCTACAGAGGCTGGAAAGATGGTCCAATGTCTGGCAGCTGAAGTTCAACACAAACAAAATGTAAGGTGATGGCATTTGGGTAAAGGGAACCCAAAGACAGAGTACCAACTCAATGAAGTCCAGCTCAGTGTCATGCAAGAAGAATGTGACCTAGGTGTCATCATAAGCAGCACCCTTAAACAGACGAACCAATGCAATAAAGTTTATAGCAAGGCCAACAAAATGCTGGGGTGCATAGGAAGGGGATTCAACAGCAGGAGGAATGAGGTAATACTGCCACTCTACAAGTGCCTGGTAAGGCCCCATCTGGAGTACTGTGTCCAGTTTTGGAGTCCACATCTGAAAAAGAATATAAACAGGTTGGAGGTAGTTCAAAGAAGAGCCAGCAAAATGATCCAGGGCCTTCAACAGCACTCATATAAGGAGCATCTGGAAGCGTTAAATATGTTCTCACTGGAGACAAGGAGGGAGAGGGGAGATATGATTGAAACATACACGTCCCTGAGAGGAATAAATAAGGTGCTATCCTCAGACCTGTTCAACAGAGTCTCCAACTCAAACACTAGAGGGCATGAGTGGAAATTGAGGTGGGGGGGTCTTCAAGAGGGAGCTTAGGAAACACTGTTTTACAGAAAGAGTTGTGGAGCCATGGAATAAACTACCAGCTGAGGTAGTGGAAGCAAAGTCCATGACGTCATTCAAGCTGGGGTGGGACAAGGCTAAAGCATGATCAAAAGCAACAGGAGCAGTAGGAGGCATTAGGCAAAAGAGGGGTTAGGTCCTGGCATCTGAGAATGTCCAAGGAACACATGGGCAGACTAGACTGACCCTTGGTCTCCATTTTCTGTCTTTTTTCTATGCTCTTATGTTCCTATGTTTTAGACATGAGAATAGCGAAGGGGTAGACTCAGGGGTAATGTGAGGAAGTGTTTTTTTCATAGAAAGGGTGGTGGATGTTTGGAACAGCCTCCCCACAGAGGTTGTGAGTACAAAAATGGTAGGGGAATTCAAGTATGCATGGGATAGATATAAGGGAACCCTAGCGATAGGAATGAGAGGGTAAGTCACAGATCAATTAGGATCTGCAGTGTATGAAATAGGCAAGGAAAATGGGCAGACAAGGTGAACTAAGTGATTCTTATCTCCTGTCAAATTCTATGTTTCTGTATTTCTATTTCTGTTATTGTATTATCAATTTCCAATTGTGTTATGGGCTTTAATAAAGATACTTGTTCTAATTCTGTTATATTGCCATTACTTATTAAGTTACCATAATAATGTAGATTTGTGTCTTCAGGTCTACCCTTTGAGTTGTATAGTGTTTCAAAGAACACCTGGAAACAATAAATATTTTTTCTTTTAACTGTGTGTAATATTCCGTTCTTGTCCTGTATGGCTACTATTTCCTTTTCGTCTTCTTCTGCATTAAACTTTCTAGTCAAGATCTTCCCAGTTTGTTCACTTACCACCAGCCAATTCCATATCTTTAGCCAGCAATTTTTAATTTGGTGTATGTCTGCTGTATCTATTAGTTTTTTTCAGATTACTGTAATGTATTCTAGTTTTGAATTGTTTCCTGACTTTACTTCTTTTTCTAATTCTAAAAGTTTATTTTCTGCTTCCTGTAGTTTTTTCTTTTTCTTAATTCTTCCAAGCCGCTTCCGAAATAATATTGCCCCTTAATGTTGTTTTACGAGCATCCCAAGTATTTATTATACTTTCTTTTGTAACTTTATTATCCTCTATGAAGTTCTGAATACATACAGTAGATCAGTTTTCTGTAAAAACGTGTCTTCTTTCAACAAATTATAATTGAACCTCCCCATGTTGCTAATTGGAACTTTATTTTCAAGGGATAGGAAAAAGGATACCACATTATGATCCGCTATGGACATTGGTTCAGTACTAGCCTGGAAAACATCACACCCCACTATCAATTCTTTAGAGACCATAATGTAGTCTAACCTTGGGGACAAACTATGTCTACTTGAATGGTAAGTAAGTTCTTTCACATTGTCATGTAATTCTCTCCACAGATCTAGTCATCTGTTTGATGACATAAAATTCCAGATGGAATAGTTTGCAAGTCAAGGTGGTACAGTAGGTGCAAAAACCATTAGTGTTTTCAAGCACAGTTGGGACAGAATGAAGGGTATTTATTATATATAGTGGTTGTCTGAGGCAGTACAATCAGGGAAGCGAAGGGTGGGAGAGGTTGGAGAAGGCTAGGACCCTGAAGGGACAGTAGGTCCCAGGACTGAATAAAGAACTCAGGCAGAGTGGATGGACCTTCAATCATTTTCTACCACTATTTTCTATGTTTCTATACATTACAGAATTTTCAAGATGTGTACCTATCCCAACTTTTAACCTCCATTGATGTATCTAGTTTTCCATCATGTAGACAATTCATGTCTCCACCTAATAGTGCATTTCCACAGTCCTGTTTACATAATTTATTATTGGCCTCTGCTAAAAAGACCCCAAAACCTTTAAAGGGGGCATCTAGGGATCCTTTAATGAACTGTTCCTGCTACATTTATTTTTATCAGGATAATTTTGACATTTGTATCAGCTTGTATGTCTGTTACTATCCCTTTAAATCTCTTTTTATTATAATAGCCATGCCTTCACTATTCCCTGAAGCACTCTGCAAATAATATATCTGTCCTACCCATCACTTCTTCATTTTTTTAATTTCTTTTTCATTTAATTAAGCTTATTGTAATAATTCTGTGTCCACTTATAATTTCTTTAGTTTATTTAAAATATGTATTTTAATCAAGGTGTTCACTCCAGTGACATTCCATGATGTCCTTTATACAAAACCTGCCAAAGCATTGCTGCAGATGTTCCCTTGTCTGTGTCTGCTATAACCTGGCCATAGACAGGCAGGTAGGGTTCCACCTATGGGGGTCAGGGCTTAGTCTTGGCACCACCCCTTGGGAGTAACCACTGGGGCCGCCCACAGGTTGTGAGTAACCTGGAGGTGCTGGAGAATGAGGGGTTAAAAAGAGCTTAAGCAAGCAACTCCCCCTCATTTCTGCCTCCCCCTTTAAATCTCATCTCAGATAATTACAAGACAGTAAGAGACATCAGCAGCCTGCTTTATTTTATTCCTAGTAGCTAAGGACTTTTGGGGCCTCTGCAGAATGTACAGCAATGTTTGGCTTGTTTTTGTTGCATTCTTATTCCTCTACAATGCTAGGATCAGGGGCCTGCCGGGCTTTAGTGCTGTGTTTCTGGTTAACACTGCAGTGGAGCTTACTTAAGTAAGGGGCTTAGAGCTACTCGTTTGGCAGGCAGCTGGGAGTTTCAGTGCAGGAATTCAGGCAGCTGGGGAGTCCTAGCTAACATGAGACCAGCATTCTCAGTGGTGCAAGCATCTGTTGTGTGGGGTCTCAGCTGGACATTGTTCCAATGCATGGAAACCAGAGCCAAAGAGGTGCCACACCAGACCACGTGGCTGGTGGTTTAAACCCCCCACCCTTCCCTTTTGGCCAATCATGGGTCGCTGTGCAACCACTGCTGGTTCCCTGCTTCACCGTGATTACTCTTCAGACCCAGTTATGGGAAGCATTCAAGATTTGAGATAGCAAAGTATTAAAGTTTATTCTGCTTGGGATCACTTTTCCATTAGTTTCAAACTTGGATGGTGCTGCTGAGGTTTAAATTTATATGTTATATGAAGTTATTGAAGCCCTAGATTTTGTTTTTATTTCTCTGCTTTTTCCATGTACACTTCCCACATGCTTAGTACTTCCCTTCAACTTCTCCCATTTAGCTGCTTGCCATTTTATTCCCCTAATGCTGAACTGATGTGAATTTTGTGGTTAAGTTTTTTACCAGTGGGTGCCAGCTGAATTGTTAAATCCTATTTGGCTGGCAATAGCATTTAGCCCAAGACATCATCAGATCAACCTGCCATGCCATTCGAGCCATGTGGTGGGTGGTTGGTGTGCATGTTATGTGAAGTTATTCAAGCCCTAGATTTTCTTTTATTTCTCTGCTTTTTCCCATTTTCCACTTCCAGGATGCCCAGGGCTTACCTCCAACCAGTCCTACTTAGCTGCATGCCATTTAAATCCTCTAATGTTGAACTGCTGTGAATTTCAGGGTTAATCCTTTACTAGTGGGTGCTGGCTGGATTGCTAAATGCTGTTTGGCTTACAATAGTATTTAGTCAGAGAGTTCACCAGGTTGACCCACCATACCACTTGAGCCATGGGGTGGTGGTCAGCATGCCCATCACACAGACTAGGTTCGTGGCAGTCTTCAGTCCCACCTGGTATACCTCCGGATATACAAAGCATAGATCAGATCCTAGCTTGCTGGCTTTCTGCATATTTTACTCTGTCAAGCATTTAGAATGGGTTTTAAGGCATTACGAACTCTTTGTTAGAAGCAACATACAGTTTGTATTTTGTAATGCAGAGGCTCATAATGGCAAGCATGCAATCAGCAGGGTTTTCCAATTAGGGGTCCCTGAATTTAGCTCTACTAAATAATTTACATAAAAAATGGGGCACTTGCAGCTGCAGTCTGTGAATTCATGTGTAGCTCCGACTTTTTTTTTTATCATATTGCTATTTTTGTCCTCCTTGCCAGTGGAGTGGATTTCAACGATCCCAGGCCACTGACACCAACGCTCCCCGGGCCTGGTCTGGCACCTCCACAGAGCCAGCCATTATTGCTCACGCACTCTATGGCAGGATCCTCCCGGGAACCAGGGGGTGCTGGGCATGGCCATCAGCTGGCAAGATTGCCACCCCAATATTTTCCACCTATTTTTACCCTGAGAGCCATACGTGCTGACGCCCGCCACACTCCCCCCCATGCTTATGCCCCCTGCTATAGTGTGGCTGGCCTCTGCCAGTTGCTGCTACAGTGCACTGCAGTGCCCCAACCCTCCCCAGAGAAGGAGAGCAGTTGTGGGATGCTCAGTCCTTCCTCTTCCCTGCCAACCCCCGGTGGCCCAGGTCCATTCCCGAACCTGGGTCGCCGATGTGGCGTGAGGTGTGGCATCCAGCGTCTCAACCCTCAGCGCCACCGGTTCAGCCCCTAGCTCTGACTTTTTGAGCCTGAGAGCTACTAGAGGCCACTGACTGGTATCTATAAGAAACATATTGCATATCAAGCATTTGATGGTGATCCTTAAAGTGCAATCATAAAACTGGGATATCTTTAGAGGCAATATCACAGTTAAGAAGTTAAATTTACTAGCTGTATAGGATGAGTGGGTTTTTTTTGGCTAAAAGTTTCCATAACAATTCTGCAAATGTAAATGCTTAATAATAGTATTCATACATTGTGCCTCAACAAGCTAAAGTATGGGGTCCATGCACAACAGCAACATCAATAGCTCCATAGGAGCCTCTCAAAACAATAATTAGTGTAATTATAAAGACATTATAATTGAGTATACTAGCATGGCACAACATCTTCCAAAGTCATACTTAACAGGGGGTACTCACACGACAGTGTCACAGTGCCCCACACCCACTTTCTTCCTGGGGCTTATTAACAAAAGAAAAGAAAGAAAGAAAAAGGAAAAAGGGGGTAAGATAAAATACACATTTTTGGGGTGTATGGGGGAACGTTGGGAAGCTGGACAGCCGTGATAAGGCCCTTCCCCCCACGTGCTTGGATGATGGGTACAGGGATTAACAGTTTCTTCCTTTTGGGGAAGCAGTTTTGCCATTTCAGCATCTGTACAATGACCAACAAGAGTAAAATGACCTCTGCAAAGGCTGCAGTGACCATGGCTCTAGAGGCACAGCTGAGGGAGGCATACAAAAAGAAGTGGCGCAAACAACTGGAAGCTGTAGATCAAGTAGGGTATGTGATGAGAATATAGGTAGGGGAAAATGAACAGACTGGATGGGCCAAGTGGCCCTTATCTGCTGTCAGATTCTGTTTCTATGTTTCTAACTATGCCGAGAGGACACCAGTGCTCTGACAGGGACCCAGGCACCAGAGAAGTGAAGGTAGACAGCAAAGGAACCTGCAACACCTCCAGCTAAGATGCCCAGAAAACCCCGGAAAGGTCCAAGACAGGGGTTTCATAGTATCTGGATGACGAGTTCAAAACAAATGGTGATATGGGTTTTCGGCAGGGCTCCCCACAGGGTGTCTCTGCCAGCCAAGCCTAAACCAAGGTCCAAAACATCAGACCAAAGAGGTACAGATTCAGATGTTGAAGAGGTGGGAGCAACTCACCGCCCCATGCCTGAGCTGACACTGGTGGACCTGGCCCTGCCGCACCCTTCCCCAGGAGAGGCAGATGCTGTGAAGCCTCCCATCATGAAGGAGAAGCTAAACAGGCTCATGTACCTCATTGTTTCTTTTACTGCTTCCATTCAGAGTCAACAACAAGGGGGAGGAACAGGCCAGGTGGCCACAGGTGCCACAGACAGTGTCATGGCACCACGGGCATCAGCTGTGCCGGCAATCCTGGGACACTACCTCAGCATGGTGAAACCAGTGGGTTCCCTCTTGATAGACAAGGTCCAGCAACAGATTGAGGGATGAGAATATGTTGACATGTTCTCCCTGCTCGGCCGCTCAGGTTAGGAGAAGAATAAAAAAGATAAGAAAGATGATCAGGAGCAACAGAAAGTAACTGTGGAACATATCTTTGATAATTGGTTGGCAGGGTTAATAGTTTTTGCCAGCACAATTGGTCATACAACCCCAGAAAAATATGTCGACTTGTTCAATTACTATGTCAACTTGTTTAATTACTTGAACAGGATCATGTTGGCCCATAAGCACAAAGGGGAGATAGGTTAGCTAGAATATGATGAATTCAGGTGCTGCATATTGTACAACCCACCACTAGATTGGGGCATCCTAGACATGCCACTGCTAGTTGAGATCATGCATGGAGGAGGGGTGCTCCACACCAACAGTGGTTTCTCCATCAATGTACCTCAGACACAGAGGTTTGACACTGCTGGGTCCACCACAAATTTGACTTAGTCTTAACAAGGGAAGTTGTACTAAAAGTCACAACAGGTTTTGGCATGAATGTGTCACCTGTGGACTGCACCATCACCTCCTCTAGTGCAATTCCCCAAAACCCCCACATAGGAGGCAACCAGCCCATCACAGGAAGTTCAATAGGCTGTTACACAGGCAAGCCTACACACTATGGTAAGGGTGGACATGCTTAGACCTTGGCTTGAATGAAACCTTGATAGCAAGACAGTGAACCTTTTGACAGATGGCTTCTCAGTCAGGTTCAGATCCCCATACACTGGACCACACCAGAGGCATGAGGCTAAGAACCTGAAATCCACTACAGACAGTTTGCAAGTGGCCCAAGAGAAACTGGATAAAGAGAAGCAGCTGGGAAGGGTGAGTGACCTTTACCTCTCTCCAACCCTGCTGCATCTCAAGGTGTCACCAACTGATTCAGTTCCCAAGAAGGCCCCCAATGAGTTTCGCATGATCAACCACTTGACGCATCCAAAAGGTGAGTCATTCAGTAATCACTTTGATCCTCACTACACGACAGTTTAATATGCGCTGTTCAACAGAGCAGTTGAGGCAGTATGGGAGGCAGGTCTGCAGGCATTAATTGCCAAGGTGGACAGAGTCAGCATTCTGTCTACTGTCAGTACATCTTGATGACCAGGACATACTTGGGATGAAATTTGACAGCCAGTACTATGTGGACAACTGTATGCCCATGGGTGCTCTGTAGCCTTCTCAGTATTTGAAAGCTTCAGTGCTTTCCTGCCCTGAGCAACTGCTCAGGAGTCAAAGAACCAGGGGGCTGTTCATTACTTGGACAATTTTTGACTGTGGGACCAGCACTTTCTCCAGCCTGTTGGCAGACACTTGACACCCTCATAGAACTGTGTGAACACTTTGGTGTGCTCCTGGTCCCCAGGAAAGTTGGCATTAATCTGTATCCCCCTCCCCCGGGTCGTGTCTGAAAATAGGCAGAATTTGTCTAGTGCACTTACCCGGTCAACAAAAACTGAAAAAAAAAAATGAAGCCCCAAACTCAATGATGATGTTCCTAGGTGTAGACATTGATGTGGAGATAGGGTCAGATTAAGGCAACCTGGGGAGCTATGCCCAAGAGAAATCTGGTGCCCCCTCCCATCATGACTGTGCCCCTTTGCCACAAAGGGACCCTGTCACAGATTATAAGGCACATTGAGAATCCATGTACATACAAACTGTATTCCATGTTAGGATATAGTCTGTATGTACAGCGATACAAGCAGCAGAATACAAATCAGAATTCCTACCCTTCTGTTCCCCTCTCTAAAAATCATACTAGTGCCAGCACACACCATTCTCTCCTCTCCCTTCCCCCAAGTGTCACATACCATTTAATTTCAGTCTGATAATCTACAGTGCACCCTTGACTATCTGCCCATTTTTGTACAAGCAGAATTGGGTGGATAATCAAGGGTGCAAGATAATAAGGGGTAATGGAATAGCTATTATTTCGTACAAACATTTGGTGGATAATCAAGGGATCACTGTATGTACAAGACTACTCTCAGCATATATGAGTGCCACTTTTCTTATGCTAATTAACTTACTGCAGATAGTCTTACTTCCTGACACAGCACCACCTGTTGTACAAAACCACATAGGGAAGGGGTTGTAGTGCTGTAGATAGACTTATAATGGTCAGGGTTAGTGGTGGCCTTAAGATATGATTTGTTTACTTTGCAAGCAACTGTACATAATGGGGGTAGTACTGTATGTACATAGCTCCATAACACATACAGTTGCCTACAAATGAAACAACTATGGTCTAAAGGCCTCTGACGACATTGTAAGCCTATCTATGGCATTGTAGCCTCTTTGCTACTTTATGTCATTAAAATGTGGTTTTGTAGGTTGTGTAATATCAGGCTTAGCCATACTGTTTCAGAATTGCAATATAGTATTGTTAAAGGATTTAGAAAATTCAGCCACAATTTTTCTTTTTTCATAACCTCATTGATCATTTTCATGACACTGATCACCTCAACCGAGACTCAACCATGAATCCTCCTACTTATTTTCCCTGATAGAAGAATTGCATTTAACAATGATAACCCACTTTCAGTCAAGGAGTGTAAAATAATTAATATGTTAGACAGAATAACCTAGTACCTACAGCCCCAAGCCAAGAACCTGGAAAACATATAGACACAGAACACTTGGGTTTGTGAACCACAACCTCTGTCTGTATACTGCATGACCCAGGGCCAGGGCATGTCACAGAACACCCATGTGCTAATGAGAGGCACCTGGAACTTGAAACAGGCTCTCCAATAAGCAAGTTCTGCTGGTGATCTAATCCTTCTAATATGAATGATAGGGCCTCCCTCAAATGCACGAGATTAGGCATGTAGTAGAGAACTACTAAAGGGGGGCCTCCATTTAAGAGCTTTACCAATCACTGTCCCTATCTGCAACACCAATTGGAGGTAGGAATCTTCCTAGCCATTTTTTTACCACTTGGGATGACAAAGCTGGGGACATTATATATATATATATATATATATATATATATATATATAGAGGCAAAAACTCCATTTAATGCATCAGTTAGGGGTGTTCCACAGCGACAAAAGTGAGGAAATTCAGTGTTAGGGTTGAAAAACCCCTTGGACCCCAGCCCACCCCTCAACTTGCATTGGGGTGTGCATTAGGGTCATCGACCCCTAACTGTCACCCCATCACATGTGTAAAGAAGCAGAGGTATAGGAGAATGGGGTGAGAGTTAGGACAGAACACCCCAATCGCACCCCAGTGCCGGTTGGGGGTGGGCTGGGGTCCAAGAGGGTTTAAAACCTTTCTACAACTGTGATCATGCACCTTTAGCATTTATATTGACTAACGGCACAGTACCAGTTGTGGTGTGGTGTGGTGTGGGGCATCGTTAGGTAAGGCCATGCAACTACTAAGTGTGGTACATTTTGTGCAGCTGCAATCAGGGATGTGTACATTTGGTGTACATGGCCTCAGTTTTGCTGTTGATTCCCACTGAGCATGCAGTACCTGGTCAGGTGGGTGGGGATGTCTCGTAGTACATATAGACAATTGTTTGTTATTTCTGTCACCTGCTACTGGATGACTGTCATTGGTTGTGTTGACTTGGTCCTCCCCCATACTTGCATATGTGTGTGTGTGTGTGTGTGTGTGTGTGTGTCTGTGTGCATGTGGTGCTGGGGGAGTGAATTGGAGTTAGGGTTTTCAACCTAACAGCGAATTTCCTCACTTTGTAGCTGTGGAACAACCCTAACTAATGCATTAAACAGAGTTTTTGCCTCTAATATATATATATATATAACACACATATATATATATATATATATATATATATATTCGATGTTAGGAGTTGAAACCCCTTTGCACCTCCAGCCTACCCCCAACTGGAATCAAAGTCATTTAGGAGTCATCGACTAAGTGTCACTTCACATGTGGAAAAAGCTGAGGAATAGGAGAATGGGGTGACAGTTAGGACCAATGACCCCAATGCACACCCCGATTCCAGTTGGGGGGGCGGGCTGGAAGGGTGCAAAGGGGGTTTCAACCCTAACATCGAATTTCCTCGCTTTTGTCGCTGTGGAACAACCCTAACTGATGCATTAAACTGAGTTTTTTGCCTCTAATTTCCCTTCTTTTTGAGAATAATAATAAGAAATAGTGAATGTAATGCAGCAGCGGGAGTGTGGGGGTGATGTCTTGTCGCATTGTAACATTGTGCCTGCAAACGAAAATCGTAGTGCGCATGGTGACGCAAAGCGAAACAGAAAGAGGAACAGTACTGTAGCCTGAAATTTGGAATACAGAATCAAGACCCATACGCCTTGGGATCTGTCAAGTTTTGTACCTGTCAACTATATGGACGACATATTGCAGCAATCATTTGGCGCCCTGCTGCAAAATAACGGTTTGGTCTTTTGGGCTGAAATTTGCAGGGAACACAGCCAACATCCCACAGATGTGCCGTTCAGTGGTTTGGTGAAAAAATATTACAGGGAGGCAAAGTTATGGCAGTCTGAACTTCTGTCTTTTTCCCATAGGATAACATTACGACGTTTGCCGCACCTTTCAGTGCCCGTATCTCAAAAATGGTGCAAGATACGGACTTTTTGTCTAAAAAATTCTTAGCCCCCTAAAGGAGACTAACTACAAAACTAGCCAGGAAAGTGATAATACATATGACTTTTAAATTTGTTTTCTATGTCGTACGGTTACTGAGATATAAGCAATTTACTATTCCAAGTCCTCATTTTTGTGTTCCGAGAGTCATTATTTTGCATACATTCTTTCTACTCACTGTCTTTCTCTATATAGCTTTTGAGGAAAACTAGCCTGTGCACTTACATTACTGTTACCATTACCGTTTCTGCTAGCGGTTCCATACCCATTTTACTTACCGTTCACGTTTACGCCACCATGTGCGTTACCCTTTGCGTTTTCATTTGCGGTTGTGTTTGCGTTGTTTTTAACATTTCTGTCTACAGTACTGTTTCTCTTTCTGTTTTGCTTTGCATCGCCATGTGCATTACGATTTGCGTTTGCGGGCACAATGTTACTATGTGACAAAACATCACATGGCGGGAGCGTGGGGCCTGCAGGGCCCCGCACTCCCACTACTGCATTACATTCACTATTTCTCATTATCATTCTCAAAAAGAAGGTAAATTAGAAGCAAAAAACTCCATTTAATGCATCAGTTAGGGTTGTTCCACAGCGACAAAAGAGTGGAAATTTGATGTTAGGGTTGAAACCCCTTTGCACCCTTCAGCCCACCCCCAACTGGAATCAGGGTGCGCATTAGAGTCATCGGTCTAACTGTCACCCCATTCTCCTATTCCTCAGCTTCTTTCCACATGTGATGGGTGACAGTTAGGGCTGCTGGACCCCAATGCGCACCATTCCAGTTGAGTGGGCTGAGGGGTGCAAAGAGGGTTTCAACCCCAACATCGAATTTCCTCGCTTTGTCACTGTGGAATAACCCTAACTGATGCATTAAATGGAGTTTTTTACATATATATATATATATATATATATATATATATATATGCAATAGGTGGGACTCAGAAGCCATTGAATAAATCCATGTATCTTCATAGCCGTTGAATAAATAAAATTTATCCATATAGTAGCTATGTCACAATCACTCCAGAACTCATTTAGAATGTTCGGCCTTAGTAGCAGTACTATCCACATTCAAATGTGAATAACTTTAAAACAATAAAAGATAGCATAGTACTGTGAGCATGAAAGTTGTTCAGCACAAAATTATCTACAAAATGAGTGGTGTTTTATTTATAGATACCTTATAGGTATTTTTATAAATAGCAAAAAAGAGCAGAAAATGCAATTTTTTGTTCACTTTTTTGTCAAACATATGCAAAGAAAGATAAGCAATCAAAAGCAAATGCCCCTGCACTGACAGAAAGCATCCTCATTGCATAAATGAAATATACAATGGTGAGCTGCCAAATAAATGATTTATCTACACTTGTGCTTTTTGACCTCGGACACCTCACTCGTGGCATATGCCACTCATGAGGTTACCTGAGGTCAAACAGCACTTGTGTAGATAAATAGTTTATCTGACGGCTCTCCATTGTATATCCCATATATATATATATATAAAAAGAGAGAGATATTTATATCTTCATGGCAAAAACTCTCACCCATTCCATGTGTAAACAAGCTGAGGTGGTGAAGTATAGGAGAATGGGGTGAGAGTTAGGACCAACGACTACAACGACACCCTGATGCTGGTTGGGGGGGAGGGGTGGGGGTGCAAGGTGGGCTTTCAACCCTAACATCGAATTTCCTCGCTTTTGTTGCTGTGGAACAACCCTAACTGATGCATTAAACTGAGTTTTTTATCATGAATTTCCCTTCTTTTTGAGAATGAGGACTATAAATAGTAAACAGAATGTGATGGTGAGAGTGCGGGCCCTTCGGGCCCCATGCTCATAACACATGATTTTTTGAGACATAGTAATGGTAAGTGCAATGCAAATGCAAGCGCAAATGGTTACGCACATGGTCACGCAAATGTAAATGGTAATGCAAATGGTAATAGAAACGCAAGGGTGAAGTGACGCCAAAGCGAACAGTGACAGAAACGGAGACACAAACACAAGCAAGTACGGAACACAATTGGTAATGCACATGGTCATGGTACTGCAATTGGAAACGCAAATGGTAACGGTAACAGCAACAATAACACCAAAAGAAACAGAAATGCAAACACAAACATAAGCACGTATGGAAACACAAACCGTAATGCGCACGGCCACAGTACCACAATTGCAAATGCAAATGGTAATGGTAACAGCAACAATAATGCCAAAGGAAACAGAAATGAAAATGCAAATGCAAGCGCGTATGGAAATGCAAGCCATAATGCGTATGGTGATGGTACCACAATTGTAAATGCAAATGGTAACAGAAACAATAACGCTAAAGAAAACAGAAATGGAAACACAAGCGGGTACGGAAACGCAAACTGCAATGCGCATGGTCACGGTACCGCAATTGTAAATGCAAATGGTAACGGTAACAGCAACAATGATGCCAAAGGGAACATAAATGGAAATGTAAACGAGTATGGAAATGCAAACCATCATGCGCATGGTCACGGTACCACAATTGGAAATGGAAATGGTAACGGTAGCAGCAACAATAATGCCAAAGAAAAAAAAACAGAAACACAAGCACGTATGGAAATGCAAACCATAACACACATAGTCACGGTAACACAATTGGAACTGCAAATGGTAATGGTAACAGCAACGATGACGCAAAACAAAAGAGACACGCAAATGCAAATGGAAGGGCGGCCGCAAACAGAAATGGTAATGCACAGGGTGACGCAAAACAAAATGCAAACATAAACAGTAATGGAAATGCAAATGGTAACAGTAACACAAACAAGAGCGCAAACGAAAACGCAAATCGTAATGCACACGGTGGCATAAACGGTAATGGTGAGGCAAACAGTAACGGAAACACAAGTGGAAACACTAACTGGCACAGTAACGAAAGCGCACACCCTTCTTTTCTCCAAAAACTGCATTGAAAAAGTCAGTGAATACAAAGTATGTATGCAGAATAATGGGCCTCGGAGCAGAAAATTACATTTAATAGTAAATTGCTTATATCTCAGGAACCATACAAAGTCGAAAAAAAACATTAATATTTTGTATGAATTATGACTTTCCTGGCTAGTTTTGTACTTAACCCCCATTTGGGTGGCTAACTATTTTTCTGACAAAAAGTCTGTATCTCGCACCGTTTCCGAGATATGGGCCCCGAAAGGCGCAACAGATGCAGTAATGTTATCCTATGGGAAAAAGTGTAAACTTCGGAGTGCTGTAACTTTGCCGCCCTATAATATTTTTTTGCCAAACCACAAAAAGGTACATCTGTGGAAACCTGGCTTTCTTCCCTCCAAATTTCAGCCCAAAAGACCAAAGCATTCTTTTGCAGCAATGTGGCAAACAATTCCTGTTATTTTGGCCACAGTGTTGCAAAGTAGTGTCGTGATTTGCAACACTTTCACAAAAAAAAATCATGAAAGTGTTGCAGGTGCGACACTGCTTTTCCCAAAACTTTGAAAAACATAGTTCTGGGGTGTTTAACCCCAAAATAAAGATGTGGCTAGCATCCTCAGGGTCCGAATAGGTGAACACAAAAAATATTATGTTCCTAGAGGGTCCCAATTTTAAATGCCAAGCATTTCTGTGATCACTAACTGAAAAAAAAATGGCTGACTCACAACACCACAGGGGTCATTTGTGACACTAAAAACTGCATTTGCGACACTGTTAAACATTTTGTTAACTTTTCCCATTGACTATAATGGAAAACTTGTTTTTTGAATAACTTTTGAACCGTTTAATATTTTTTCACAAAATCTTCAAAAGGCACATTAGAGACCCTGGCTGCACATTCCCTGAAGTTTTCAGACCAGTCAGACAAACCGTGAGACCTGTAGGTGGGAGCAAAGAATGTGCAAAAAAGCGTAAATGTGCTCCGGAATGTTGCTTAATAACTCCGCAGCTGTATATGCAATTGGTACGAAGGTTGGCAGATCCCAATACCTAAGGTCATGCTCTGTGCCTGCCAAATTTCAGGCAAATCTGTTGAATGGTGGCAAAGTTATTAAGGTGCAAAATTTCACCATTTAACCTTAAATGGGGTATTCAACCCTAACTATGGTAGCACTACCGTGCTACCATTATATATATATTTATATATATATATATATAGATATATATATATATATATATATTTATATATATATTATGGTAGCACAGTAGGGAAAATACTCTTTCCTGGTTGGCTGAAACACACCACATGACCGTGCATATATCACAGCATGACTGCACGCCTGCACTTCACCCCCCTTCCAAAACCATTTTAGTCATTTTATAAGATAACCCATTGTAGGGTTTCCAGTCGCGGTCTGATATATGCACGGCTTGGGTGGTTGAATGCACTTGGCCTGTGGCCTTACATGTCACAATGCATACCAAGGTGTGTGTATATCAAAGTGCGATCACACACTCTACTGTCAGTTGTTCATATTATAGGGGTGCTGTCGTGCCCTTGTAGTTAGGATTGAGTAAGCACTTTAATGTTAAACCTGAAATTTTGCACTTTAATAACTTTGCAACTGTTCAATGGATTTGCATGAAATTTAGTATGCACTGTCCTGTGGGGAAGCTCTCTTGATATACCAAGTTTCATGTCGGTCAGATTGGAAGATTATGCGCTGCACATTGTGAAAAAAATGCTAAGATGTGCCTTTTTTGGGCTGTTTGTCATCATGCTGTGGCCAAACCATTTGGAATTTAGGTTTGAAATTTTCAGGGTCAAACGATTTTGCACCAAATAACAAGTCAGTATTAGTTTGGTGAATAAAATATTAATCCATTCCAAAGTTATGAAAATCTGAAATTTTGGGTTTTGAGCTTGTTCAGTACAGTCTTTTGGAGAGCTGCATGGAACGAAAAAGGATTTTGGTCTGACAAAAAAGGAGTTTGACAGCTCACAAAAAAAGGATCCTTAGAATCCTTTTTCATGATAAAAAATTCATTTTTCATTGGCCACCATCTTGGTTTTTTTTTTAGCCCAAACAAAATGTCATAACTCTGCCCAGGGATGTCTTCTGCAGACATCCAAGTAGGTATCTTGTTCATCAGAATTTCCTTTATTGTTCTGTGCCTTTACTTTAATTTCATGTGACCTCAGAATGCTTATTTTTATGTTTTTAAATCCTTTTTTGTAGCTTGCTTTCATTCCTTTTTCATGAGGTGTCAAAATCATTTTTCACGTCATGAAAAAGGATTAGAACATCTCACGAAAAAGGAAGACTTTCTTAAATCCTTTTTTGTGAGATGACCAAATCCTTTCTCGCCAGCAAATTCCTTTTTTGTGAGATGACATAATCCTTTCTTATGATGTGAAAAAGGATTAGGGCTTCTCCTACCAGATGGCCCTGCCAGTAATTATTTTTCATGAGATGTCATAATCCTTTTTCGTGATGCAAAAAAAGGATTTTGACACTTCACAAAAAAGGAATTTGTCTGCCGGAAAAGGAATATCGGCAGGGCCATCTGATCAGAAAATTCCTAATCCTTTTTGGCATTACAAAAAAGGGTTAGGATATCTCATGAAAAAGGAATTTGCTGATAAAAAAGGATTAGGACATCTCACAAAAAAGGATGACTTTCTTAAACCCTTTTTCATGAGATGACCAAATCCTTTTTCGTCAGCAAATTCCTTTTTTCGTGAGATGACAGAATCCTTTTTCATAATGCAAAAAAAGAGTTCAGACTTCTCCTACCAGATGACCCTGCCAGTAATCCTTTTTCGTGAGATGTCATAATCTTTTTTCATGATGCGAAAAAGGATTTTGACACCTCACAAAAAAGGAATTTGTCTGGTGAAAAAGGAATACTGGCAGGGCCATCTGGTTGGTAAAGTCTCTAATCCTTTTTCATCAGACTAATTCCTTTTTCATGAGATGTCATAATCCCTTTTCACATCATGAAAAAGGATTATATTTCACAAAAAAGGATAACTTTGGACCATAACTTCGTCATCTTTTGAGATTTTGACCCAGATTTTCAACATGGACTTTTGGGGACCCCACCTTATGATCAAAACAACTATCGTTATGCAACTCTCACCCAAAAGGTGATTTCACAGTAGGTTGGCAAATTCCCCTTTTAGGTGGGATTTGTGTAATGACAGTCATACTGTTCATGAGATGGGGTCTCTAAAGGGCCATGTTAAAAATTTGGGGTCAAAATATCAAGAAATGGAGGAGTTATGATGGTTCGTTTGGAATTACACAACACATTCTTGTAACTTTGTCAATTTAAAATATTTTGACCCCAAATTTTGAACATAGAATTCTTATTACCCCACCAAATGTATGCCACAACTGTCATTTTTCAAATCCTGGCTGAAATGAGTTTTCACACCTGTGGCACAGAAGTGGCGTTGCAGTTATGCAGAATTACATTTCAGTGGGGATTTGAATTGTTTCACCAATGGGTACATCAGGTAGGGTAATAACATGGCTACAATGACAATTGTATCACTTTTGGCCTATAAATGTCTGGTCCCTCTGCTTCCACAGCTAAGTACACATATGCATCTATGGAAGAATGGAAGTGCAGGGTCCAGGCCCTGTGCTTCCATAGCTATGTACATATTTGCTTCTATGGAGGAATTGGCCCTGCACTCTGACAAACACATTAGGATATATTTACACTATCTCAAAAAGTGGGCCCTGTGCTCCTATAGCTATGTACATATATGCTTCTATGGAGGAATCTGACAAGCACATTAGAATATGATTACACTATCTCAAAAAGTAAAGAAATAAATTGCAAAAAAACTTCATTAATGCATCAGTTAGTTATAGCAACAAAAGTAGGGAAATGTTGTGTTTGGGTTTCCAACTCCTAATACCCACCCCACCCACCCTTCACAGATGAAGAGGCATCGGGGGGGCAGAATTAGGATCATCAACCCTAACACTCACCCCATTCTCCTATGCTGCACCCACCCAGCTTATTTTCTAATGGAATGGGGTGGGCATTAGGGGTGACTCTTCATCAGTGAAGGGTGAGGAGTGGGCTGTTAGGGTTGGAAACCCTAATGCCACAATTCCCTTCTTTTGTCACTTCAACCCTAACTGATGCATTAGTAAAGTTTTTTGCAATATACAAATTACTAGAATCCCATCAGTGTCAGTGTTAGGTAGGGAAAGGCAGCTGGTGAATAGCTAGTAAAATGGGGTTTTCACCTACTCACTCTCTTGTTTACTTGGCCTCGGCTGAGATGAGAGAGAGGAGGTCATTTAGAACTCTCACAGCAGCATAAGCCACAGCAGAGTGAGTGGGGAGTTTTAGAATCTTGGGAGAGTAGTCAGTTATAACAGTAGTCTGAAGTTTGAAGTGTGAGGAGTGTTTAGCTGTGGGCTCTGAGAAGAGAACCTGTTTTCTCACCCTAATCCTGGAAATTCTTCAGCCTGCCAAGAGAAGTGGTGGAAATCATTGTCTACAGCAGGATCTCCTGATTTTCATCCCCAGAGGGGTGAAAAGGACTGCTAAAGAATGGATGCTAGGGGCAATCCCCCTTTTGATCCAGGGCAATTTGAAGCTGCCTGTAGTGTTCTAACTGTGAGTAAGATCTGAATTTGTGCTGCAAAAAAAAGTACCTGTGTTGTGGCATTACTCTGAGAAGAGGGAAATGTACACCTGATTGTTTAGAAATTTGATACTGTTTCTCTGTTTAAAGTTGGCTGACAATTGTGGGGCCCAGATGCATGCCTAATTCACATTGTTCAGGACTTTAGTTTCTCACACTACCAGTGTAATGTTTTCTTATATGCTGGATGTGAAACTTCATTCAATGATGTATTTACCCAAGTGTGGTCAAGATGTTTAAGGTGCAACTCTGAAAGAATGGCTGGGTATGGATTTGGGAGCAAAGGGTGGACAGCCCCCCCCCATCTAGGGTAACCAGTTCAGGACTACAGGTTCCATAAGTGTGCCTGGTTACTTTGAACACAGTGGCCAATGTCTGAAAAGAATTTTACCCCCTGACGTGGGTTGTGCTAGTAATTAGTCATATGTATGTTCAGTTGTGGCCAGTGCCACTAGAAGTATTTCCAGTTTGAGGCCAGTGCCACTGGAAGAAATGTAAAAGTCCTATGCCATATGGGAAATATGTGCTCAGTTGTGGCAAGTGCCACTAGAAGAAATGTTCATGTTGTGGCCAGTGCCACTGAGAGAGTGTTTAAAGTCCTATGCCATATGGGAATGCCAGTGCCAGAAATACAATGTCCTATGGAAATATGGGAATACATAGAGTTTCTGTCAGATACACTTATTTTGTTGTTCTGCAAATTCCTTGTGCCACAATGTATAAACATTGGGAGTCCACCCTTGCTTTAGAGAGCATTTTCTGGAATAAAGTCACACTCTAGAACCCCAACCCTGGCTTGGACATTTACGTCATTGCTTCCTGTTTGTGGATTTACTGGGTACCCCTCCAAAAGTATAGGTCTAGCATAGCCCTAGCAAGTTCTATCCTCAGGACCTGGTTGTTGGTAAATACCTTAATAGATAATAGTATGGCTTTTGTACAACCCCACCCCTTTTGATCTCTAGAAGTAATGAGCCTGGTATACATTCCCAATGCTAGGGAATGGTACAGAGTAGTCTGTGCCCAGTCAAGGGTACCAGGGGTAGCTAACTGAGTAAAGTAGTGCGGAGGTTACACACACACACACACACACACACACATATATATATATATATATATATATATATATATATATATATATACACACACACACACACACTACATATAGGCTGCTGGTGTACAGTGAATACCCAGACAATATCAGCATGGAATTTAAAATTCTTGGTGGCTGCTTATGTTGGCCCTCTGTCCACCTGAGGTTGGGAGCTCCTACATCATGAAGATGCTAAGCCTGTGACAGCCTATCCAGTTAGACATATATTGGGGTTGGTGGTCTGGTGGGAGGGTTTGAATGTTAGAGAGTACAACACCCATTCTTTTTGGATTGGGACGGCATCATTTGCCAGGACCCAAGGACTCTCAGATGGTGAGATCCAAGCCTTGAGGCCTTGGAGGTCTCAAATGTTTTGATGCTATGTTCGACCACACTTGAATTAACACTGTCTTGTTATTTTCCAGGTTCCCCTGATGGTTCCTAGCAGGTTTGGATCTGTGAGCATTCCTTTTTCCATTGGGAAGTGGAAAGAGTGGGACAAAGATTGGAGGAGGAACCTATTAATTCCAAGGCAGAAGATGCAGATTCGCTGATTGAGCAAGACAGGCATGTGCTGGGAGGAACTTCTCCCTAGGCTGGCAGTGGAGGCCCATCAGGGAAGTTTGCTGGATAACACTTCTGATTCACCTGCACAGGCACGACCTCAGACTCTAGATAAGCATTGCTTTGCTCCTGAGGATGAATGAGGGCTTATGATTCATCAGAGAATGGTGGCCAAAGACTAAGCTGATTTGGTCCCACATCATTCAACAGCTTCACTGGCTGAATAAAATTGACTTTAAAGCTATGGACAAAGCATGCATACACATCAGTCAAGAAATGTGGCCATTTATGGAGTCCATTGGAGGAACTATGGTTCAGCACCAAGACATTGGCACCTCAAGTCGGGGACTTTATGCTAAGGATGGTGTGCACTTGTTTGCTAGACTCTTTCTATCTGGTCTTGGAGCAACAACTGGAGTTAGCTACTTGGGGGAGTGGGGCTATGTTTGTCGTGTGGTGGCCTAGGAGTCTCTCAGACCGACGGTAAAAGGAAAATGAGTCAAATTCTTCCAAAGGGCTCGTCTTCTCTCACGTTGCCACGTTGTGGCGTTACTCTGAGAAGAGGGAAATGTACACCTGATTGTTTAGAAGTTTGATACTGTTTCTCTGTTTAAAGTTGGCTGACAATTGTGGGGCCCAGATGCATGCCTAATTCACATTGTTCAGGACTTTAGTTTCTCACACTACCAGTGTAATGTTTTCTTATATGCTGGATGTGAAACTTCATTCAATGATGTATTTACCCAAGTGTGGTCAAGTTGTTTAAGGTGCAACTCTTTTTTTTGAAATTCAAGTTCTTTATTAAGTTTTTACAACAATCATACATGGGATGCATTTCTCAGCCAAATCTATAACATGACCAAAAAGGAAAAAAAAAGAAAAAAAGAAACAAACAACAATAACCCCCCCCCAAAAGGTCATGAAAAACAGCTTGGAACAGAACTTCATATAACCACCCCCCACCCCTGGAAGGTGTCATCCCCAACCCCTGAACAGTCAAGATGGGAGGGTACAAAATGCAATGGGTTCCACAATGGGTAAATAAAAAACTCGGGAGGAGAGAAACAAAAGAAGAAAAAGTGAGACCAAACTTGGTAATGTAGCCAGAGGTTACACCTAGAGAGTTTAATGTAGGTGTAATGCATACAGCTTTCCCCATCTCCGATTAAAGGAGGTCATAGCGTTCCAGGAACTAGCAACTAGCCTCTCCAATTTGAAGCAAAAGGATATTTCCTTAAGCCATTCATTATATGAAATATCCATTTGATCCAGCCAATGCCTCAGAACCAACCTTTTGACAGCTACTGAGATCAAAGCAATATGAAATTACGTTCCTTGACATTAATACGGAGTAACAACCAGAATACAAATTTCCATGAGAATAGCTCCCCCAGACCCAGAGTTGGGTCCATGTTAGCTCGAATAGTGTTCCATAGTGGGGCCACTTTGCAACATGACCAGAATATGTGCAACAGGTTCCCTTCCTCCGCACCACATCTTGTGCAATGATTAGAACTGAGCTTGCCCCATTTAGCCAAGATAGTTGGTACGTAACATAAATTGTTCAGGATAAAGAACTGGATAAGCCTGTGTCTGTCTATTGTAATATATTTGTAAGTATCACACCAAATCTGGCCCCAAACCATCGGTGAGTTAGGAACAAGAGAAACCCATGTCTTGGAGCCAGGTAAGGATCAGGATATTTGATGGCCAAGAAATAGGGTATAAGCAGGCATACCGTGGGGCTTGGGCGTACTCCTGGACCTGTTCAAAAAGGTCTGGTTAGGAGGTACCCTCACAGTCCCGAAACTCTTCCTAGGAGATGCCTCAGCTGGAAGACCTTGAAAATATATTTCTGTGGGATATTCAGCTTAGTTAACAAACTAGCAGAGGAGAGGAGAGAGCCCCTAGGATAAAGTCCTCCACTATCCGGTCATGTATTTGTGGAGCCAATCCAGGGTATTAGTAAATCACCAATTTTAATATTGGGATTGGAAATAAGCGGTTGTGCCATATCTTTAGTGAACAGGATTTCAAAGAAGTTCCAGCACTGAGAGAGAATTTTAATGGAGAGTCCTATGGAGAAGTTAGAATATCCTCCGGCAAAGAGGGTAGTTGTAATAAAAAATATGGGAGGGCATAAATTATGCTTATCTAACAACTTAAGCTCAAATCCAGCCAGATAGGGCAATAGCCCACTTCCCAGGGCTGATCAACGTCCCAGCTTGGCCAAGTGACTTCCCAATAATAAAACCAGAAATTAGGAGGCGAAGACCACCCTTATCTTTAGGCAAATTAAGTTTAAGAAAGGCTCTCTGGGGTGTTTACCACGCCAAAGAAAATTGGATAAAGCAGAATGTATCCGTTGGAAGTAAGATCTAGGGAGCCAAATATTGAGAAGATTCAGGGGATAAAAAATGCAGGGAAGAATGTTCATTCTAATAATGTTAACTCGTCCCCAGACCGAGAGGGGTAGATTATCCCATCTATTAAGATCCTTCTGGATTCTATCCAGTAGATTGTCTAGGTTAAGCTTTTTGGTGACCTCTAAGTCACGGGCCACATAAATACCCAGAAACTTAAGTGAGGTCGCATCCCACTTCATGCCAAACTGTGAGAGGTTTATTTGGAATGTAAACGAATTAAGAGGGAAAATGACCGATTTGGACAAATTTAACCTGTAGTTTGACACCTTACCGAACTGATTAATTATTTGCAAAGCAGCGGTATTGAAGACTCCGATTCAAGAGATGAAGAAGGATATAAGTCTGCAAAAACAGAAAGGGTCAGGGTTTTTGGGATATACGCACCCGTAATCTGAGGTGAGGATTTAATACTGAGTATGAGAGGTTCCAGATATAGATTAAACAAATAGGAGACAAGGACAACCCTGCGAGTCCCAGAATGTAGATGAAAATGGGGAAGCGCCATTACAGTAAACCCTGGCGGAGGGTGAGCGATATCTGACTTTGACCCATTGAATAAATGTTTCTGGAAAACCCATTCTTCCAAGTGTAGCCCACAGGAAGCCCCAGTTAACACGATCAAAAGCTTTCTCAGCATCCAACACAATTAGCGCCATGGAGGACTGGGATTCCCGTGCCGCTTGTAAGATTTGAGAAAGGGTGCGCAGGTGGTCCGCCGCCGATCTACCCTGAACGAATCCTACCTGTTCGGGACTCAGCAAGGTTTGCCACACCTGCTTAATTCTCAGAGAAAGAATCTTAGTTAGGATTTTAATATCGTAATTTAATAATGATATGGGATGGTAACTAGCCGGATCCAGCTGGGGTTTATCTGGCTTAGGAATTAGGATTATTGTAGCCTCCAACAATGAAGGGTCAAGGGGTCCTGAAGAGAGAATGTAATTAAACAGTCTGAGAAGGATAGGGGAGATCTCGTTGCTAAAAGTTTTATAGAAATTTGGCGGAAACCATCAGGACCTGGGGATTTGTCCAAAGTTAAACCTTTAATGACCTCTTGATCTCCCCTAAGGTAATAGGGGAAGAAAGCAGTTCACATTGACGTTTCTGCAAGCAGGGAAGAGAGACGCCATCTAAAAAGTTTTCCACGACAGACTGAGGTATCTGAGAAGACTCGCTGCCATACAAATCCTTGTAAAAAAGTTCAAAGATTTGCACAATATCCCTTGGGACGGTTTTAAGTGAGCCATCGGACGACTTTAAGGCGGGAATCAACCTTGAATTTTCAGCCTCCCTAAGCCTAAGGGCAAGGAGTCTGCCAGGCTTTTCTCCTTGATCAAGGTAGCGCGTTTTGGTCTTGAGAATAGCATATTCCATTTTTTCTTTGATCAGGTCCTCGTATTCATTCTTAAACTTGTATAGCTCTTCCAGGTCAGCTTGAGAATTCGAGAGGGAGAAAGCACCCTCAGCCGCTTTAATTTGCTCAGATAGGGAATTGATTCTAGCCTCTCTCAGCCTTTTCCTTCTAGAGGCTAACTTTATAAATTCCCCTCTAATAAAACATTTTAGGGAACACCAAATGGAGTCTACTCTAGTAGTAGAGTTCTGGTTGAGTTCGAGGAAGAACGGGATCAATGACTTAAAGTGTGAGATTATGTGATCGTCTTTCAAAAGCTGTGAGTTAAGCTTCTGACCAGGTGGGACTGGGGACAGCTTAATCCAGGCTAGAGAGTGATCGGAAATGACAATTGGCTCTATTGCTGATTGGGACACATTCGCTAAGAGAGCAGTGCTGATTAACACATAATCTATCCTGGACCAGGACCGATGTATTTGGGAGTAGAAAGAGTAACTACGACCATGGGGGTTTAATATACCCCACGGGTCGCATAAACCTACTAGGTTCATAAAGTCATTGAGAGCTATTTGGGAAGGGGAGAGGGGTTTAGTAGGTCTGTAAGTTCTGTCTAAGTCCTGAGTTGGGACGACATTCCAGTCTCCCCCCAAAATGAATAGAGATGGAAGAAAATGACTTAGTTTAGTCGTCAGTTGCATGAAAAAATTGGGGTCACCACCCACCGGGCTATATATTGCCCCCAGAACCACCCTCATACAATTAAGCAATCCTTTAACCAATACATATCTGCCCTCTTGATCTATGGAGCATTCCTCAGCCAAAAAAGAGATGCCTTTTTTAATCAGGATTGCCACCCCTCTACTGGCAGAGGTACCTTCCAAGGCAAAGACCTGCGCAAACCCTTGGCGACACAGCCCCTTAACCTCAGAAGATAATACATGTGTTTCCTGTATGAATAGGATGTCAATGTCTAGAAGGGAACAATTTAACAGGATTTGTGTTCTTTTGACCACGTCTCTAATACCTCTGACATTCCAAGTAGCAAATTTAATAGGTCTCATAGCCAGATACTCAGAAGTGGAAAAAAGGAACGGGGAAAGACCCAATATCTACCCATCCAAGTAGCTAGTGAATGACACCTTCCAGATACTCCCTCCCCCCTTCCCCCACATAATAATAGCGTAATACCAAAACCAAATCGACTGAGAGTCCCAATGTACCAGAACAATAATTGACTTAGACTGATAGGGTAGCCCGTATAATCCACATGCAGCGGGATACCTCTGGACCCCCCCCAAAACCAGCCCTCATTAACCCAAACCCACTTAGACTATTTACAACAAGCCCCAAAAATGGCAAGAGATTAAGTATCAGTGACCAGAACCTGTCTAATATATCCCCACCCCAATAGGTTATATGTCCAAGAGTAGTCCAACCCAGACTATGATCAGAGCCATGAAGAGCCAACCCCCCGAAACTGTAACCCCAACTACGTAGAATCGTGTAAACAACAATGAGGATCCTGGACATAATAACCTCACTCCCCTTATCAAGGCCGTGAGGCAAGTCCTCCAGTGCTCGTTCTCTCCCTAAACTCCCCCCACCACCCTCTATTGCAACAGAATAATTAAACATCACGCCCCCTTCCTCATAGCGCAAAGCTCCCAGGAAAAAGAAAAGGCATCTTCTCTGAGAATGCAGAGACCCCCAATGGGAGCTGGGGCTCTGTGTTAACAATAGTGAGCCAGCTTATACTAAACTGTGGCCTTCACCTACTCACTTAAAAAAAAAACTGCCAGCTGAACTGGGCCAAACACAAACCCACCTCGGCCCGCCCTAACATGGCCCAAATCAGGATTCATACAACAAGGAAGTGGCGGGCGGGAAAGTCAGAAAGGGGAACCACAGGTCCGCCCCCAAAAGGGACCAGAAAAAACCACCAGACCCGAACAATCGGTTCCCCCCCATGGCAACCACAGGATCAGACACCAGGCCTCCGGGATCCTCCCAGGCCCAATAGGCCGCAGACCAACCCCCGGCCCCGGCCCACCCAAACAACACCCCGGCAATCAACAGACGGCCAACAGCAGGTAGGAAATCAGTTCAGTCTTTCTGTAAAAAAGATCTGATGGAACGAAAGTTCAAAACGGCAGAATCAGTCGCCTTTGAAGAGGTTAGGAAGCTTCATAGCAAGGTCCAACAAAGCTTGCTCCGGATTCTCGAATGGATACCAGACACCCTCCAGGGATACATACCATCAATCTAGCAGGATAATTCATCCTGAACTTTATCCCTGCCGCGATAACCTTCTTCACAATGGGATGAAATGCCGTTCTCCTTTGGCGGGTTTTGTAGGGTAGGTCTTGGGTTATGCGAAGCTTGGCCTTATCCCAGTAGATCGACTCCAACTCCTTGGATTTAACCAGCACATGTTGCTTCTCGAGAAAGCTGAGAAATTTTATTATAATGGGTCGGGGCGGGGCACCCGGCTGAGGTTTTGGCTTTAAGGAGCGATGGGCCCTCTCAATATGGTATTGCTGGTTGAGTGGCGAGGGGCCGATTATTTTATTTAACAGCTTCTGGATGAAAGATATAATATCCCCTTCCTCTTCGGACTTTGGCAGACCAAGGATCAATATATTATTTCTTCTGCTTCTGCCCTCTAGGTCTTCTGTCTTGAGTTGTAATCGGTGTATCTGTTGTCTTAGTTTTGCAATCTCCGGGTCAGTCCTCCCCCTCCAGCTTTCTAATGAGGCTGTTTTCACCTCTATGTCTCCCACTCTGTGCGTTAGTGCCCCAAGATCACCTCTGATAGATTTCACCTCCGTTGCTATATCTTGGAGTGTTTCATGGAACAGGAGCAGTTCTTGTAAAAAATGGTCCTCAGTGAGCAGGTTAGCCGGAGAATTAGGGAAGTTTGACTTGGTTGGCTGACCCAAATTCTGGTACTTTGCTTTTTTGGCATTCTTCTTGGGTGTAGTAGGCGGAGTATGCCTCACTCCGGCCTGTTTCATCTCGGCGTCCATAATGCAACCAAATCTCACTCCTCTCATCTGGGAAGCCACAGGAAATGGGGTAATATACCCTGCCAAGCAGAGGGGAGTAAATATAGCGGCAGCTCCTCGATGCCCCTGAATTGGGAAAAGGGCAAAATTAGAAATTAGAAGGATGGCGGGTGGGAGCTCCAGAAAAGGCTGTCACCAGTCACTCTGCATCACGTGACCATCGTTTAAGGTGCAACTCTGAAAGAATGACTGGGTATGGATTTGGGAGCAAAGGGTGGACAGCCCCCCCCCATCTAGGGTAACCAGTTCAGGACTACAGGTTCCATAAGTGTGCCTGGTTACTTTGAACACAGTGGCCAATGTCTGAAAAGAATTTTACCCCCTGACGTGGGTTGTGCTAGTAATTAGTCATATGTATGTTCAGTTGTGGCCAGCGCCACTAGAAGTATTTCCAGTTTGAGGCCAGTGCCACTGGAAGAAATGTAAAAGTCCTATGCCATATGGGAAATATGTGTTCAGTTGTGGCAAGTGCCACTAGAAGAAATGTTCATGCTGTGGCCAGTTGTGCCACAATGTATAAACATTGGGAGTCCACCCTTGCTTTAGAGAACATTTTTTGGAATAAAGTCACACTCTAGAACCCCAACCCTGGCTTGGACATTTACGTCATTGCTTCCTGTTTGTGGATTTACTGGGTACCCCTCCAAAAGTATAGGTCTAGCATAGCCCTAGCAAGTTCTAACCTCAGGACCTGGTTGTTGGTAAATACCTTAATAGATAATAGTATGGCTTTTGTACAACCCCACCTTTTTGATGTCTAGAAGTAATGAGCCTGTTATACATTCCAATGCTGAGGAATGGTACGGAAGTAGTCTGTGCCCAGTCAAGGCTACCAGGGGTAGCTAACTGAGTAAAGTAGTCCGGGGGGGGTTACACACACACACACACACACACACACATATATATATATATATATATATACAGACACACACACACACACACTACATATAAGCTGCTGGTGTACAGTGAATACCCAGACAATATCAGCATGGAATTTAAAATTCTTGGTGGCTGCTTATGTTGGCCCTCTGTCCACCTGAGGTTGGGAGCTCCTACATCATGAAGATGCTAAGCCTGTGACAGCCTATCCAGTTAGACATATATTGGGGTGTGGTGGTCTGGTGGGAGGGTTGAATGTTAGAGAGTACAACACCCATTCTTTTTGGATTGGGACAGCATCGTTTGCCAGGACCCAAGGACTCTCAGATGGTGAGATCCAAGCCTTGAGGCCTTGGAGGTCTCAAATGTTTTGATGCTATGTTCGACCACACTTGAATTAACACTGTCTTGTTATTTTCCAGGTTCCCCTGATGGTTCCTAGCAGGTTTGGATCTGTGAACATTCCTTTTTCCATTGGGCAGCGGAAAGAGTGGGACAAAGATTGGAGGAGGAACCTATTAATTCCAAGGCAGAAGATGCAGATTCGCTGATTGGGCAAGACAGGCATGTGCTGAGAGGAATTTCTCCCTAGGCTGGCAGTGGAGGCCCATCAGGGAAGTTTGCTGGATAACACTTCTGATTCACCTGCACAGGCATGACCTCAGACTCTAGAAAACCATCGCTTTGCTCCTGAGGATGAATGAGGGCTTATGATTCATCAGAGAATGGTGGCCAAAGACTAAGCTGATTTGGTCCCACATCATTCAACAGCTTCACTGGCTGAATAAAATTGACTTTAAAGCTATGGACAAAGCATGCATACACATCAGTCAAGAAATGTGGCCATTTATGGAGTCCATTGGGGGGAACTATGGTTCAGCACCAAGACATTGGCACCTCAAGTTGGGTACTTTATGCTAAGGATGGTGTGCACTTGTTTGCTAGACTCTTTCTATCTGGTCTTGGAGCAACAACTGGAGTTAGCTACTTGGGGGAGTGGGGCTATGTTTGTCGTGTGGTGGCCTAGGAGTCTCTCAGACCGACGGTAAAAGGGAAATGAGTCAAATTCTTCCAAAGGGCTCGTCTTCTCTCACTGGCATGAGGTCTGTGGGGCTGCAAGACCTGGAATCCATTTGGAGGGGGGTTGTGGTCCAACCTCATTGGGCTTGTCTGCAGGCATGGCTCCACCAGATGGGGCAATTGTTTGACACCCAGCCACATGTCCACCCCACTCATGGGGTATGCATACCAACTTAGGAGGTATATCATTCCCTCTGTCTGCACAAGGGGTAAGGCCCTTCACTGGAAGGGTTGTGGAGGCCCAAGGTGACTGGAGAGATCTCCCAGTTGTGCATGCCACTCTTATAGTGTAAAGTGCATTTATACAGAACAAAAAGATGGTGCACCCACAACTCTGCATAGCATTAGAACCAAAAGACTCACTAAAGTTCAGTGGCAAAATAGTATTCTATATATATATATATATATATATATATATATATATATATATATGTATATATTACCATACAAAAGTGAGTTTTTAAAACAGTATACATAGGTCCGCATTAGAAAAGAGGCATACAATACTAGGAGAGTAATAAGCAAACAGGTCAGGACATGAAGCAGAGATAGCTGCTCATGTAGACTAAAGGTGAGGTACCAGGGCTACAATGCCACTCACTGAAGTTTTGCTCATTGTTGGGTGTCGTTTCCACAGAGTGTAAATTATCTTTGCACCACAAGCCCCTTTTAAACTCATGTTGTTGCCATGGAAACACATTAAATCAATTACAATTTCAATGTGAAATTTCCTATCAATTACAAGAATAGCGCCAGATTATCACTCGCTACAATACGTGGCAGGGTTGGGATAAGACTCTGTCCCATTTGTTAGGCAGAGAGAGTTAAAAGCAAGGATCTATTCTGTTCTCTCCTACTGTCACTTGTCTATATCTTTCCTGTCTGATTGCAGAATCAAATTTTCCTTGTGGCACCTAAGAATTGGCTACTCTGACAATCCCACAATTTCCCCCTGTTTTATCCCTTCCTTCACTTGCTATTTCTAGTCTTTCTTCCCTTGCTTCTCTGTGGTTAAAAAATATGTGAATCTATATATGAAACTGAGATCCTTAGTTTGCATATATATATATATATATATATATATTATATATATATATATATATATATATATATATATAATTATGTTATTGAAATGTTGGCAAAAAAGCTATTTGAGTTTATCTGGAACTCAAGGGATTAATCTTAAGGTGCTCTTTGACCTCTACAAGCTTGTTTACAAAATTGTCAACAAGAGACTAGCCCTGGGACAGAATGTTCTATTTTGTTGCACCTGCAGACTGGCCACAGGAAAGAAATTGACAACGCTTTGATACGTTTTGTGAAAAACAGGAGATGTAATTCATAAGCTCAGGATGCAGCACTTAATTGCCAGGAAAAGTCATCTTATATAAAGAGAGCAATGTTTTGTTCGAGGAAATAGAGTGATTGAGATTAAAACTGAGAGAGAAACTCAAAGGAAGAATTTTTTTTGTACTGCCTTTGTGAAGCGCTAGCCTATAGATTATTTTTTTATTTTTATTGTTAATAAAACACTATTTGTGAATTTTACAACTTCTCCTGGTTTGCCTATGCTTCCTTGGAACAAGGTCTGGTACCCACATGCAAAACTCTTGGGTTAGAGTATGCACGGTGTAAATCCCACTTTGTTTGACACCAACTGTGATCGAGGCACAGGTCAGGAAGTATAAGTAAACCAGGAGAAGTTGTAAATTATACAAGTAGCATTTTATTGTTATTAACAATAAAATGAAAAATAAAATTGCACAGGATATCTATCTTTCTATCTGTCTGTCTGTCTGTCTGCCTATCTATCTATCTATAGCTTTGATGTGCAAATGTGATGTTTCGCCTGCATTTTGGTTGCATAAATCTGAATTTGCTCTGTTTAGACAGTACTTCATCTTGTGTATTAGTTAAGCACTAGGGTACATGTCTTTTTCTATATTTTTTAGGGTTGATATGAATTGTCAGTACACCAGTTAGGTATGATGTTTTGCACTAATGTAATGAATGCATGGATTGTGATAGATGTAAAGTAATTTTGCCTTTCTGGCTGTCAGTTTGGATGGGTAATCCTCTGTTACCTTTTTTTGCAAAAAAACATTTTCACAACCTGCTCCACCCAAACAACCCTTGCCCTGTAATTTTATTAAAAAAAAAACTTGTTTGTATTCTTTTGGGATTAGTGTGACTTTCTGGTCACCTCACAAGCCACTCCTTTTTTAACAATTTCCGAGGTTGTCATAGTGCCTCTTCTGGATATCATCTAATGTCAGCATATCCTTTGTGGGTTTTTTTGCTTTGGTCTTCACCAAGCAGTTTGAAAATCAAACTAAATTATTGGGGGTCACAGATATATTTGTCTAAGATGGCTGCTATTTTGGTAATTATTAGCTCTGTTTTATAGATAAATATATAAACTTTCTATGAAATCATACATTAGTGCTAGTCCTTTTTTTTTTTTTTTACAAATTGTCAGTTACAAAAATCTCAGAACCTGTCAGTTGGTGTGTGGGGAGTTTTCACTGTTGTGTCCCTTAAGGATTCCAGTGTCACATCCTTGTGACACCATTATTGTCCATTTATTTTTATGGATGTTGCTGCTTTTATCTACTTGATGTTTTCACATTATTGCACTCTGTCTCTTTAACTCTGTCCATATAAATAAGAGCATTTTCACAATGGCTGCACTCTCTGATAATGCTCTGATGGGCAAAACCACTCAAAGGTTTGCATGTTCCTTGCTGACATCTCTGTGAGTGGAAATCACATTTAGGGGCTTTATGGTATGTGTTTTACACTTAATAAATGTATTTTTAATATCTGAACCTTGTAGGCCATTTTTGTCCAACAGTGGTGATCCTCTTGTTCCTGGAGTTTAGTCAGAGTGGGAAGGTAAGAGATAGGAGAAGTTACAAGGGGAAAAGAGGTTACCCCTTTTAGGAAGGGGAATGACAGCAGCCAACTTCCAAGAGTTAGGGACACAGGATCAGGAGAAAGAGAGGTTGAGGATGTAGGTGATAAGGAGGTCAATGGCATGCACAGAGAGATACAGAGGTGTGGTGTCAAGACCATCAGGGCTCCCACCCTTGTGTGGGTTTATAGCCAAGAGGGTCTTAAGAGTAGCAGCAGGGGTAGTGGATGAGAATGAGAAATGGGAGGAGGAGGAGGCAGTAGGTTGGGTAGAGGAGGGCAGTGATAGAGTAGAGGAGAAAAGAGGAGGAGAGGAGGTAGTGGACACAGGAAGTGAAAAAAAAATTGAAAGATGAAGAGACTGCAGTGGGGTCAGAGGTAGGAGTATCACTCATCTTGAGAAAAGGGAGAAGGGCCTGGGTTGGAGAAGACAAAAGAACTTAGAGGGGTGATTAAGGTTGCAGTGGAGAGGGGATACAAAGTGTTCAGACTTTGCAAGCCTGGTAGCTCTAGTGCAGGCATTTAAAAGGGTCCGGTAATTTGTAAGATATGAAGTGTAGCCAGAGAAGCTGGAGTATATCTTCTATTTTTGTAGAATCCTCTTGGCAAACAAAGATTTTCTTCTCACACAGCTATATCACACTTCCCAATACTGCCAGCATTTGGGGCTTACCTACATTTATCAGTTTCTTGACTCCCATGGAGTCCTCCTATTCAAAACTCTACAACAAAACTATGGCCTCACAAGTAGGGAGCACTATAGATGCCTTCAGGTTCACTCTTACCTCCTGCATAAACACAAGAGTTACACTAGATTCCCAGAGTACCAGTCCCCACACCAATGTCCATGATCCTGGATGCTCAAAAAGATCTTGCATGGGGCCATATGATTGACAATTTTTATTGAGGTTTACAAGACCTAATGGAGGATTCAACTCAGTCAATTTTAGCCAGCTAGAATAGGGATCTTAATACCTCAACTGACCTCACAATCTGGCTTAAACATGCAATCCTGGTGGTGAAGATCACATCTTCCAAAGTGTGGAGAGAAACTGCATGGAAGTGCAGATACAGATATTGCGGCACCCTGGTGGTGCTTATAAAGTAATAAAGTACATGCCAGAGAGCTATGGTAGCTGTTGGAGGGTTTGTGCTTATTCACCGGCAAATCATGGCCACATATTTTGGTCCTGTCTGATCCCAGCCCAATACTGGGAAGAGATATTGGGCCAGTTGGAAGAACTTTCCAGGGGTCCAGTTCAGTTCATAGCAGAATTAGTTTTGATGTCCATTCCCTCCAGAAAACATGGCACTGACATGGCTATATATATTTTTGCAGCTAGTAAAGCTATTACCCACCTTTGGATGAAGCCAGAGGCGCCAAAGGTAAACACATAGGCCCAGATATTCAAACTGCGCCCAAAAAGTGTGCAATAGCAGGAGCAAGTGCAAGTCTATTGCACCCATGTGCAAGAGGCATGATATTCAAAAATGGAGCAGGCCAAACTGCACCTACAGCCGACGACTGAATACCATACCACCTGCACCATAGCGCAACTAGGGAGAGGAAGCCGAACAGATCTGATGCGCCATAGCACAACAAGGGATGTTCAGCTGAGCAGTCCAGAGGTGCCATAGCACAACCAGGGATGCCCCCAGCAGCAGAGCAATGTAACTGCACGACCAGGGAGGTAGGGGCCCATCACCCATGCCACAGATGGGCACAGGAACACACAGCAGAACAGACATCATTCCCCCACACCCCATGCACTGCACAACTGGGGGAGGGCTAGAATAACCACTGGCCCATGGAGACAAGTAAACAACCCACAGCTGGGCCATGATGCCCCATCACACCTACCTTCAAGCTGTGACTGGCACACAAGGAGGGCTGACCACCCTGTGCCACACCATCCCCCCAATGCAGAGCACACCCTGCACTGTGACCCCCAGACACCCCCCCATGAGCAGTGACCACCACTGCAGGAAACCTCATGCATGCCACCACCCCCACTGTGACACTGCAACCCTGTGCACCACAGAACCATGCAAGCCAGCCCCACAATGAGCACCCATCAGCGGGTGGCAGCACACAGCAATACAACAAGGGCAGATACAGTGCCACCATGCACAGTCCCCCTGAGGTACTGCTGAGAGACCAACCATGCATTGGCACATGAGGTACCCCACACGGGACAGGGCGTGTCCTTGACACCACCACCAGTGGTACAGCACCCTGCACAGTAGTCCAATAACACACCCTGACCCACCACTGGCCACAACAGCCAGCACAGACACCCACAGTGGTGCGTGGAAGCATGCACCACACCGGATGCCACACAGTGTATGGACAGACACCCACCCATACCAAAGGGCACAACAACACAGGGATGCAGTGGTGGGGCAACCAAGCCCCCAGTGTGGGCCCATGTAAACTGTGTACACACAACCCGCAGTCCTCCATGGCACTGAAGTGCCAGTCACCCTGCACAGGCACTGTGGACCCGTACACCACCATCATTCACCTGGAGCACAAGTCACAGACAGTGGGGCACATCCCCTGCAACACACACAAGGCACAGCATGGAGGTGGGATGACAACTGTGTTGCCCACAGTGCCACCCGAGGCAGGCATGCACCACACCAGTGACAGGAGGCAACCCAGCAATGTGATGGGTACGGTGGCTGCCCTGCAGGGACTGCCTCCACTGACATGCCAGCGGACCGTGCAGGTCACAGACATGCATGTGTGTCAGCTGCACAGGCCATGGATGGGCCGATGGGTGCACCATGGACACAGAGCACACACCATAGACCACTGCACACAGTCATCCAGTGCACAGGGTGCAACACACACACCACAGACACTGACTGATAGCTACCCCCACACCGTAGTCACCTCCACATGGACACACACACATACCCATGACCGCACCACCCCTGACGCCATGCACACCACTGCAGCTGAGCACCTATAGCCCACTGAAAATCAGAGACCACCACAGTATTCATATCAAAATTAAATGTATTGAAAAAATATATAACAATCAACTATATACAATATTACATGAACTATATACAATATTACATGAACTAATTACAAGGTTGGGGGGCCACAAACAAGGTGGGGGTGGGTAGAGGGCAGGGGTGGACAAATGGGACGGGAAAGGAGGGTGTGAGAGTGGGTCCAAGGGGGTAGGGGAATACTGGGACCGATGTATCCCTAGCGGGAATGCCTCTCCCTGCTCTGACTCCTCCGGGTCCTGTGCCTCCTCAGGACCCCGGTCTCATCAATGCATCGTAGGATGTCCAGCAATGCCCTTGCCACCAATGTTATCTCCCGCAGTGCCTCCTGGATTTCACGTAGCTGGTGGGTACTTAGGACAAGGGAGCACAGTCAATAGGTGAGAATACACAACCCCATACAGCCCGCCCACTGTGCATGGCATACGGCCATGGGACATACCTCTGTGATGGTGTATGACCACCCGCAGTGATCACGTCCACAGGATCTGCCCACCCAGGTGCATACAGCCATGCGGAACGCTGCACACACTCACCGGCCAAGTCATGCACAGCACCACCATAGCCATTTAGTGACATGGCTATGTGGTGCAAAGGCAGTGGCACAACCATGTACCTGGTGCACGCATGAACCACCATTGATGCACTCCCAGACATGCATTGCCACTGGATAGTGCTGACTGTAACAAGTCGCGTGCATGGTAGTGGTGTTGATGGATGGTGGCCATGCCCCGCTGCCCACTCTGTCACACAGCATGCAATAGTAATCATGGATGTATGGCACTCACCTTCATCGGGCCATTCAAGTGGGCGGTGAGGGCCCTCGCCCCGCCTGGCTGCACCATGCTCTTCCCGCCACCGCTCTTCACGCACATGGCGGCGTTCCTCCGGGCCTGTGGGGCAAACATGGAGAGAGGAACATCAGTACAATCCTGTAGCAAAGTCCCCCTGCCCCCAGGTGTGTGCCCTCCCACCCAGCCAGACCCACCCACCCCACACTCTGTGAACACCACCACAGCCAACCCCGGATGGTCCCTCCCCTATGTGCTGGACACATACAACACTGTTACCCATATGGATGATAAAAGTGTGTTGATGGAACCCCTACCTGGCCATGGCACCATGCCCCTCCTAGCATGTGCCCGCAGGTGTGCCAGTAGCTCCAGCTCCCTCTGCCGAAGGTCCCCATATCTGTGCCTGCACTGCTCAGCACTCCTCCCCCATCCAGTGGCCTCTTCAAGGGCAGTGGCCACCTCCTGCCACACCTGGGTCCTGGCTCTGTCCAGGGGTGCCTCCCCAAACAGAGGCCCATGGTGTGGCTCCACAATGGCCACTAGGTTGGCCAGTTCAATAGCAGACCACTGGGCTGCCCTTCTGTGTGCCATTCTCGGTTTTGTAGTTGGCAATATGGCACTCTGCAGTGCAGCTCCCCATGTGCAGATGCTGCGCGGTATAGCACTGCCATTCCCTATCGCACTGTCACCGAACAGCACGATTGAGGTGCACCCATGCCTGATGCATGGCACCTAGGGGACAAAGGTCGGGCACAGGGCCAAGGGTCTCTGGTGCATGGACACGCATAGCGCCATTGGAACACAATGCATGTAGCACGATTGGCTGCCTGTGTGCCAGCGCCATAGCGGCCTAACGTGCAGTTGGTCCATTGCACCTATGATGGCCCAGTGCCACAGTGCCATGTAGTGACCATCGCTATAGCGCCACTGGCACAATGGTGGCCGTGCCCTGCATTGCTTCCCGCGCACCGCATTTCAGCAGTGCGGCAGACGCCTGTGTCAGCAACCCGGGCATGCGCAGTGAAGTGTGTACTACGCATGTCACAGAACTGTGCCATTCGCTCAGCACGTTCAACACAATTGCACAAAGTGCAACAGCATGATATTCAGCCATCATATGCAGATCATCTAATCAGCCATTCAATGGCGCAGCACTGCAATTTGCATCTACTTAAAGTTGCTCCTCGCCTCATTTGCATGGGTTGCGCTATAAAAGTGTGACATTGTGCTGCAGTGGCCATAGTCAGTTACTGCAGTCTATTGGTGAGTTGCATGCTGTTTGGGAGTGTGGACTGTGGATTTAGGGACATGCATGGGACTGCACAGTCACAGGTAACAACTGCCATTCTTACAGGCTACATAATGACCGAGCAGGTTGTTGGAGAGGAGGAACACAGTGGTAGGAGGAGGAGGAGGAGGCCTAACTTTACCAAGGCTGAAATCGAAGCACTGTTTGAGGCCTACCTGGATCAGGAGCCACTTCTCAGTGGACAGAGAGGAACACCTCAAGCCCGTGCTGCTGCATGGGAGGAGGTGGCAGGTGCTGTGAACCTGCATGGCAGCCACCAGCACTTCATGCAGGAGTGTAAGAAAAAGATGGGCATGGACAGGAGGAGGATAAAGGAGAAGGTGGCTGCCATCAGGGCAGCACGTGCTGAAATAGGTGGGAGACAGCCGGAGGTGGTAAGGCTGACCACACAGGAGGAGAGGCTTGCTGTAAGCATGCAGTGCAGTGCCATTGAGGGTGTTCCAGGTGGTGGCTTCCAGATGGGTGGTGGCCCATCACTGCATGATAAGTCATGGTCTATCTATGGGGGGGCAGGGTAGGTCACATGCAGTAACGTGACTTTGCTTTCCCTTACAGATCCTGAGCATCTGCATGGGTCAGCGGTGGTGGGCCTGTCCACCGAGGACAGTCAGCTGGAGTTAGAGGAGGGCCCATCCACCTCCACAGGTATACGTGGATCATTGCGACAGTGGGACCACCTGGCTGTCCACACTGATGTCGTTGTAACAGGTGTGGAGGAAGCCCTGCCTGTGTTCCAGCATGCCGGCATCCACGGATGCCAGCATGCTGAGACTGTGGCTGGTGCAGAGTCCATTACCAGTGATGATGACACTAACATCATGGGCAGTGACACGTGTGTGCCACGGGATGGCCACACAGCAGGGCAATTCGCGCCCATGGCTGTGGGTGGTGCTGCCGTGGAGGCCTGCGTGTCAGCACAGTCCCAGCCTGTGCCTGTCAGCACCAGTGGGACAGCACTGGTGTCTGTTCAGGAGAGTGGGACTGTTGTGGCCACTGCTGTATCACCAATGAGCCCTGGGGAGCGGCAGCCAGAGGGGCAGCATCAGCAGTCGGCCAATGGGCTGGGGTGTACAGGGTTCAGCGGCAGCATCTTTGCACCGCCTGTGGACATGCCCAGACCTGGTCCTGCTGCGCAGCACCCACTCTCAAGGGGTGCTGATCATCACAGCCATGCACACACTGAGGGACATGATGCCGAGGAGGCAGATGACCTCTTGGACAAGCACACCTGCCTACGGCAAGCATTAGTCCAGCAGCAGATATGGCTTGTGATGTCCGTGGATGCACTGCGTGTGGCTCTGGAGTGAGCAGAGGAGCGTCGCAGCAGGGCCACCACTCTGATCCTGGCAGGGATGGACCATTTGCGGGAGGATGTGACCGCTGCCATTGACAGGCATGCACAGGCATTCACTGCTGTCATAGCCACAATGGGCACACAGTCAGGTGTCCATGCATCGCAGACACCACTCAGTGCACTGTCCACCCCCATTCCCTGCGTCATGCGACTCCAACCCTGTCAACACCGGGTTCAGCTGTGGGCATCCCGAGCACTCCTGGCGCAGGCATGTTCAGTGTGCTGCAGACCCTTGCGAGCACAGTCGCGTTCACGCAGTGGAACCCCTGGGGGACCATCGGTGCCACACCATGAGGCCAGTGGTCAGCCTGTCAATGCTGGCAGGTCTTGGCCGGGCCACCCACATATCCGTGGCAGCCGGGGCACTGTGTCGCATGACTGAACTGTCTCCCAGCATGGCTACTGTCTGATGCTGCCCTGTGTACATTGTGTGTTTCAGTGGGCAGTGCACGGTTGGGTACCCGGCCCTGCACACGGACACACAGTCCATCTGCACACCCTTCCAGCTGCTGTCCACAGTTGCATGTGCATGATGATGACTGCATTGCGCTGTACACCAGTGTGCAATGGTGCTCAGCATCTGACACACGCACATGGACAGGCAGTGGGCATGGTGGCCTGTGGACATGTGTGTTGCTAGGGTTGGCGTTCCTGAGTCGGTGTGCCTCCTGCCCCCAGCACGTTTGGTGCGTTGTGTGTGTGTGTGTGTCCGGCCCATGTGGCATGTTAATCCTCACCCATCCCTGGTTGTGTGTGCTTCTGTGCCCTGCAACTTCCCTTGATGGCATGCACCCCTGGTGTGTGTCCATGCATGTTTTTGGGTTGTGCCTTAGCCACTGGTGGTTGCACATGGCCCCGTGACTTACCTGGTTTGGCTGAAGTGCTCCACCGTGATGGTGTCCCAGTGCAGCTGTGCCAGCCGGATCAGACAGGGGTCCCATTGGCCAAGAGGGGGCTGCCCATCACCATCATCACCGGAGTCCTCATCGTCCCCATTGCTGTCCCCCTCTTCGACCTGTACGGCTATCCCACATTTGTTGACCATGTTGTGCAGGATGCAACAGGCCAGGAATAGCCCACAGGAATTTGAGGGGCTGTACTGTACGGCACCGCCGGAGGTGTCCAGGCAATGGAAAGGTGCCTTCAGAATCCCAAACACTCGCTCGATGACATTACATGTGGTGGCATGTGCCTCATTGTAGCATTGCTGTGATGGGGTCATGGGCTGCCGGTAGGGTGTGAGCATCCAGGGATGGAGTGGGCATCCACTGTCACCTGTGTGTAGAGGGCGGAGGTTAGTTTGGTGATCAGCATCGCCCTGCCCGGGCCATGTGGGCCACTACCCATGTCACCTCTGGCCATGCCCCCCCCCAGGCCCTATGCTTGTCCATGTGGTTTGCATACTCACCCACTAGGTGTCCAGTGGGGATGTCCCCACTCTCGAATCTGTGGCATAGTGCCGACTGGTGCCAGATGAAGGCATCATGTGCTCCCCCAGGGTGTGTGGCACAGACATTGATTATGTGCCCCCTGGCATCGCACACCACCTGGCAGTTGATGCTGGCATAGCCCTTGCGATTGATGTATGTGGCCCCCTCAGGGCCAGGTGGTGTGTGTATGGCCACATGGGTGCAGTCTATTGTCCCTAGCATGCCAGGCATGCGTGCTACCCTGTGGAACTCCTGTATGTTTGCTGTGCACTTCACCACTGTGCTGGGGAAATGGATGTACTCCGCAACATGTGGCAGCAGTGTGCTGAGGAATATTGGGTGAGATGGTGTGACATGGCTGACTGGGTTATGCCTGTGGTGTCCTCAGTTGGTCTCTGGAAGGTATCCATTGCGAGCAAGCACATGCAGGCTGTTACTTTAGTCTCCACTGACAGGGCATGGCTCCGTCGTGTGGGTGCCTGCATCACATCACTGCACAGCTCACAGAGCTGCCTCAGAATTGCCCTATTCAGGTGGTACCAGCTGACAATCTCAGTATCAGTGTACAGCTCAAAGCTGGTGCGGGCTTGGTACTGCCTGTTGGGGGCATACCGCCGATGGGCCCTTCCATGGGCACCCGCCCACCTGCCACATGCCTTCTCACGCCCCTTATAACAGCCTCCATCTGGAAGGTGGCACTGGTCATGTCCCTGGCTTGTGTTCACCCCCCCGCAGCTGTTACTGTATTCCCCCGCTGTCCTCCCTGCTACTTCCCCAGCACCGGGAAAACCTGCCTGTGGTGGCCTCTGTGCTGTGTGGCACTTCCCCCTTCTGCACTAGATGCGGCTTCTCACACCTTCCCTGTGCCTGGGTGTTCAGAGTGCCCTTTCCCTGGCCTGCCCTGTTTGTCCCTCCTGCCCTGTCTATCTGCCTAGGGTTCTGCCTCATGTGGCTTCCCTGTAGTGTTCTTGCACCTCTCCCTTGTTCCTTTTTATTTTGGCTCATTTCCACTATGGTGCAACTTCTGCTTGCTCCCCTATTGCGCATGGCGCAAGTCATTGACTATCACACTGCCCCATTTATGCATGGTTCCTTCCCCTTCAGTTGCACATGCCTTCATTATCATTGCTCTGTTGCTCAGCATGATTTCAGGGGCGCAACTGCCTCCTGCTGAATATCGCAGAATAGCACAATTTCAGACTTGTGCAGGTGCAACCCTATTGCGCATGGCTCAACTCTTTTGAATATCTGGGCCTTAGTGTAATATTGTTCAGGAAACCTACAGGATGGAAAAGCTAACAGCAGAGATCCATGATAGGTCTGGGCAGTTCAGTTTCATGTGGCAGTGCTGAGTGTGGTACATTTTGAATGCTGATACAGACCTTGTCCTGTAGGGTATTAAAATATAAATATATATCTCTGCTCTAATATTAGGGCAAGGACTGGAGCAACCATTATTCTTTTTTTGAGGGGATTCAGTCAACTGCCATGGGATGTTTTCAGGTTGTGGCTGTGGGGGGGGGGCTAGGCACACCTGAGTAGTTTTTACCAGTTCTTTGCTATGTTTAAAATGAGACATGGAAGGGGGCCTATGCTGTAAGAAGGTTTAAGTAACACTTTCTAATACATTAAACTGAATGCTATTGTAGAGTCTGGTTCTGACAATTCCCTGTAAAACATTGTACCTGGAACAACTGTTGAGACTGGTTCAATAAAAACATTTAAATAAAACAAAAAGAAGTGGAGCCAGAGAACTTGTAGGTCTTCCAAGCAAGGTAATGTGTATGGTGACAAGCCAGCAACTTTGCTGAGATCCATGGGAGGTGAGATCCTCAAACCTTAGTTCTTTTGGGGGGGGGGTGGCATGATGATTCCAGACAGACATGAATTTGGAGGTGAAGAATTTGAGGGCATTGTCAATGTTGCCAGCTGTAGAAACAGGGGACTAGTCCATGGCTACCAGGTCATCATGAAGGTGACACAAGACCAGTGATAAGAAAGACTGGATCTGGATGAATTTAAGGGTAGCTTTAGAACAATGAATCTTATGCACACAGTAGACCATATAGGGGTGACTGAGGGCCTCAGGGAGGGTACTAGTATCTACTACACAATGTGGAAGGGAGGAGAGGACCCAGTCCAAGAGTGAGTGATTTAGAAATTTGAAATTAAAGTGAGTAGGGGCTGAGATGAGTTGGGTTAAATGGAGGGACTTTACGTTAAGACAAAATTTATGAAGAGAGGCAGAGGGCCAATTTAAGTTGAAATCATCTAGTATAAGTAACTCTCCAGAGGTGGCCTGGGAGGTGATTGTGGTGAGTAACTCAGTTACTGACTGTGGGGACATGCTAGGGCAGCAGTAGACACTTGCAATAAACATGGGACAAGAGAAGGGGAAGGAGAGTTTCAAAAGAAGCATCTCATAGGGAGAGGGAACAGAGATTGGTAGAACGGGCTCAGAATGGATGTTTGAGGAGAGGTAGATGGCTAATCCACTAACAATTGTTGCTCAATCCTGTTAAACAATGGTGAAACCAGGGATGACAACAGAGGAATCAGGGATTCTGGAGGAGAGTCAAGATTCTGAGTTCACCAACACATCAGGTCTGTGGTTAAGCATGAGTGGTTGCAACAGGTCGATCTTAGGGAGGAAACTGCAGATGTTGATATGGGCCACTCTCAAACCTTTGGGGAGAGTGGATGAGAGTAGAGCCAGAGTTCAGCTCAATATGTCCGGCAACTAAAAGCAGCAAGGAGATGAGGAGCTTCAAAGAACCTATGAGCTGCTTATGGGAAGAGGAAGGAGGGGGGAGTAGGAGAAATAAGAGGGAGGTCTGAGGGTTGGAGGGACATGAGGATTTCAAGATGAAGTCAAGGACATGAGAGGAGATTGCAACCAGGATGCCAGGGAGAGTGAAGGAATGCAGGGAGAATGGAGGAGGAGAGGGTGTAAGAGGGTGAAGAAGGGAGGATAGTGGAATAGAGGTAAGGATAGATGGAAGGAGGGAGGTAGGTGAGGGTAAAAAAGAAGGGGAAGAGAGTGAGAGTGTTAGCAGCAGCATAGTGGAAGAGTAACAAAGCAATACACACCCTGCAGTATACACCAGTGGTATAGGGGACAAGTTTCACTCAAATGAAGGGAAAGTTGAGTAAGAAGAATGTAGTCCTTAACCAAATGCAGGAGACCAGAATTTAAAATGATTGATAAGAAGCCAGAATATAAAAATTTAGACTGGGAAGGAAATAAAATAGCTTAAACTTGGTGAGGAGAAAACTAGTAAAACAAAAGGGGAAATTTAGGCTTCAGCCAAATAGGGAAGAGGCTAGCATTTAAGAGTTAGAAGATCAAATAATAAGCTGCACCTTGATAGGTGAAGGCTAGTATAAAACAAAAGGGAAACAGGGGCTCACCTAAAAAAACCCAAATATTAGAATTCAGAAGGAACTAATCGACTTTACACTGGTGTAGTGGAAAACATAATTAAAACAAAATGGGAAATGTGGGCTACACCCATATAGGGAAAAGGCCAGACATTAGAATTTAGAAGGAGGAAATAAGGCTTCAGCCTGATAGGAGACTACAATTAAACAATGGGGTAGGGTGGGGGATATGGACTAACCCAGAAAGAGAACTACGACAGCCTCTAATAGGAAATCAAATGAGGTAAATCACAGCAACAATATAAACAAATTAGGCAGTACTAATACATGTAGGCAGTAAGTGGGAAAGCCATATTTAAAATCTAACTCAATGCATGTTTTAACTGGTGCCAGAAACACAGGGCAGCAGAATTCTTAGATAAGAAATACAGTTGTTAAAATACATGCTTAGGATGAAGCAGTTAAATTATAGCCAAGTAAAATAGCTGTTACAGGAACAACTGTTTAAAGTCTCTGAAACACAATAGTAAGAAAAGAGAACTGACCCTGTACTACTTACTGAGAGTAGGAGCAGGCGTACTCTGACAGGCAGAGTGACCAGCCAGTGGCTGACTCCACGGCTAGAGCCCCACAGTTTGATGCCCTTTAGCTGCTACCCTTCAGCTCAAGGATCGGAGTGGAGGACCACTAGCAAAGGGTTTTAAATAGTAAAGTACAAGCTCTGCCCCAACAGAAGACACCTCCTGATTGGAGGAATCATACAGGGAAAGCACAGGGCTTTTAATGTCCTGAAGCAGCCCTCAGCATCCAAAGTCCAGTACAAATCCAAGCCCGAGTTGACTCAAAGCCACACAGCAAACTATGGCAGTGCTTTCAAGTATTCCATTAGTTGAATCATGAGCGGCACTTTCAAAAGCTGCTGAAGTTGAGAAGGAATATTCTGCCCCCAAATGAAGACACCTTCCGATTTGAGGAATCACACAGGGCAAGAGCAGGGCTTTTAATGTCCTGTAGCAGCCCTCAGCAACTAAAGTTCAGCAGAAAACAAGCCTGAACTGGCTCACAGTCACACAGCAAGCTCAGGCAGACATTTCAAGTACTTGATCAGCTTACACAAGAGCTGCACTTTCTAAAGCCACTGTGCTCGTGAAGGAATGCTCAGCCCCCAACTGAACAACCTCCCAATTGGGGAAATCACATGGGGCAAGAGCAATTAGAAAGCGGCTAGTACAATCTACATTCTTACCCATATTGTATTATGCTGACTTTATCTACACACATTGTCCCTTAACGATGCTCAACAAACTTGACACCCTATACCACCGGGCTCTAAGATTTATCCTCAACCTACCCTTTCATACCCACCATTGCCTACTATACCAGGAATCAGGGTGATCTTCACTTCCAAGTAGGAGGAAAAGAAATGCTCTTCTCTGGCTTCATAGAGCTCTTTCCAATAATCTTCCTACATACATCTCAAGCTTATTTGTGCAAGCCAAGGGCTCTTATGGACTGAGACATTTCTCTTTACTCTGCTTCCAGATTCCTAGAGTAAAATCAACCTATGGCTCGGCCGCAATCAACTTGACACTCCCATTTCTATGGAACTCCATGTAAAGCACACTAAAATTGTCCTCACTTCCAGGTCTATTCATATTCAAAGAGATGTTAGCTGCATTTTAGAGGAAAACTGGCAACTTCTTCAGACAAAGATGAGCCATTGGCAACCGACCCCTTCATAATTTCCACAATTAGAACCTTACTTAAGACCCATCCCTACAGGGGACATCCGGCACCTATAGCCTACTCTCTTTTTATCCTGGCCCTCTTCATCCCTTCTTCTTTTTCCCTTTACCACACCTCTTCTCTGCCTTCCCTTTCTCCATTTACCACCAACAGCAGGAAGTAATCTAGGATTGATGGCTCTCCTCCATTTTTTGTAAACTTATTGTTTATGAACTGCATTTCATTGTTAACTTTGGCAGGTCAGTAGATACTGGCCTTTGTGCCTCACCTGTACAAGGTCTTTCACATTATTGAGTTTTTATATCTGAGACCATGTACTTTATTGTATTGTATGTATTGTATTGTTCTATGTCCAGGGCCACTTTGAAAATGAGCTTGCTCAATGGTGTTTATGCCTGGTTAAATAAAGTGATTGATTGATTGAATTAGTTGAGGGGGAGCATAGGTAAGCAATAAGACATGACAGGGTGTGCATGAAACATATTTTACCACACGGCCAGGGACATAAGACATGAGACCACAGACCGAGTGACTTTAGCTGCTGGCCATCTGGTAAAATATATTCCATGCACACCCTTGAGTGTCTTATTGTGCTTATAAAATGGTGTAACAATGTTTAAAAAAAACACACACACAGAAAACTGCATTTTGATGCATAAAAACATTAATTTTTGCTCAAAAATCATTATGCAGCAGAAAATACTGTGAATTTGTATGGGAGGGAAATAACCATAACTGTTTTTGTATTTTAACTTTTGTATTTTAACTATTTAAACATTTTTTAATTAAACATTTTTAACACAGGTTCCATCTGTTATCAAGTCAATTCAGTCTAAATTACCTGCTGGAACTAAAAAAGTTGACAGTTCCATTGAAATTCATGGGTCCATTGAAAGTGAATGGCCCGTTGTTAAAAGCTGTCATTCCTGCTGATGGCAGTGTGGTGCCTTGCTTAGTATCTTTAGCTTCAGTTGCTTCTTCTCTGCGTGGATTCTGTTTGGGCAGCTCTTTAATGTTTATATTTTGCTGTCCCAGGATTGAGCTCCAGCATTGTCTGTGCATGGTAGAGGCAGACCAATATGATCTTAGGCTTGCCTCATAGTGGTATCCAGTTATCACCATCACTTCCCTGTTTTGCAGACCAGCTTCCAATAACAAATGAACTGCAGTGGATCTAACAGAGTGGTTCGTATAAATTTCACTTAAAGAGGCCTCTTTGCTTATTTTGGACATCAGGGTGGAGATAAAGTTTAGACCCAATGGCTGTTGGGTGTACCAGGTTTCAGAGCAATTGAGGAAATGTTGTGGCAAACGGCGCAGATGGTAGTAGAGTGCCAGCGCCTCTGTGGGCAATTTACTTAAGTATTTTTTTAAACCGCTTACTGGGCATGATGCAAAACTGGGTTGGGAGTACATAAATCCTCAGTGAGCTTGTTTATTGCATTCCATGGGGTTGCTATGATTTTTAGTTGCCTCATTGAAGGCAAGAGTTGCATATTCAGCCCAATTTTCATCTGTTTTGAAAATAAAGCTGTTGGGTGTTAGGTTTCTAAATCCCTCCCGCCCACACCTGGCCATATACAATTTTATGTCTAACCAAACTTTTCTGAGCAGGCACGGTGTTGAGAGATAGAGATGATGATTTCTTTAAGAGCTCTAGATCAGGCTTTGAAATCGGAGGGTGGTGTTTGCTGACATCTTTCTGTGCCCTTCGGTAACATTTGGTTACCGAGATGAAGACATTATTGCTACTTTGAAAGATGGGATCGATAATAATGTTCAGTTTTTTTCCGATGCCCACAGAATTAAGGAGCCTGTTAAGCGAGGAATGCAGGCTGCAATAGCTACTGATTGAATATTCTTTGCTTTCTGTGTTTCTTACTTTGGCATAGAAGTGCCAAAATGCTTTATTAAGCTCTTCAGTGCTTGCAGTTTTAAAATCAGTTTTAATCTGTTTAGCGATTTGCCAATCAGTAAACACTTTGATTGCCCATGATGTAGTTTTTTTGGTTTTGGGCTCGGTTTTGCAATCTTCGATTTCATTAAGGGCCTCCGAGCTTAGTAAAAGGTACCACGAGGTACTTGCCATTGGATTTGCATTTTCAGCTACTTCATTTTCTGCACTCACTGTGCCAGTTGTTTGCAGGCCATTTACAGTGATGTACTGATTGTCTGATGAGCTACAAATGTGCTCTAACTCATCATTGGACATACAGATGTCAAAGTTTACTTTACTTTGTGCTGCCATAGTCATTACAGTGCAGATTTTCTGTTTGTGGGTAAAGAAAAGATGACTGGCAATAAAAATGCCAACATTCTAAAGCTCATGAATTTTAGCCTTTTTACTGCAAGCTCTTTTTTTTACCCATGCATGAAACAGATTTCATGCATTCTGAGCAGCTAATCTGATTGGCTGAATAAGCCTATCCATTTTATAATAGAAGATGATGAGCAGAAGGCACATATACTAAGCAATTACTTCTGCTCAGTATTCACAGTTGAGGACAACAGATCTCTTCTGGAGAGCGGAATCAAGTCATCAACATGAAGGGTTCAGGAAATGGGGAAGGTAGAGGTCATGGCTGAAAGAGTAAGAAAGGGTCCGGAGGCCTTTAGGGTGGATAAAACACTGGGCTCTGAAGGTCTGCATCTGAGGTACTTAGGGAACTGGCCACATAACTGGCAGAATCCTTGACCCAGCTATTTAATGACTCACTGGAGCCTGGAGTAATACCAGGTGACAGGAGGTCTGCGAACATAGTCCCACACCAAAAGGGGACAGACAGGCAAGATCCAGGCAACTACAGGCCAGTCAGTTTTATCTCCAAAGTAGGTAAGCTAATAGAAGCCATTGCTAAGGGAAACCTGGTGGTCTTCTTAGAGGAGAGCAGCTGCAGGATGCCAAGCAGTACGCGTTTGTGATGGGTAGGTCATGCCAGACCAACCAGATACTGTTTTTTGAAAGGGTCACTAAGGCAATTGATAAAGTGGCACCAGCCAGGATGCAGTGCAGTGATGCTGCAGCATATCACAAAATGCTGCAGTATACTGCAGGGAACAGTGTAATTCAATGGCAACTTTAGCCCTTTTTTACTGCAGTATTTTGTGGCCTGTCACTTACTGCAAGTAATTATGTTGCACTATGGCTGGCTCTGCTGTAGAGGGAAGGTAGTAGATTTGCTCTACTTCTACTTCACAACGTCTTTGATTCACTACCACACAAGAGGCGGCTGCTGATAAAGCTGGGGGATTTAGAAGCAGAGAAGGATCTAGTCAAGTGAGTAGAGAACTGTCTCGGAAGGAGACAAGATGGGATTGTTGCATTTGGGGTCAAATCAAGAAATGGGGATAACAAGCAGGGTGCTGCAAGGTTCAGCCATGGGACCTTTACTATTCAATATTTTCATTAGTTCCATAAGTGAGGATATCCAGGCCAAGATGTGTCTCTTCACTGATGACACATAACTGTGGAGGTCCAAAAACACAGTCCCATTCCACAAGGGGGGCAGGCAGGATCCAGGCAACTGCAGACCAGTCAGTCTTACCTACAGGCTAGACAGTGTGGAAGGGGTGAGGGAAGTTCAAAAAGACCAAGAGAAGCTGGAGAGATGGTCAAGCATCTGGTAGCTGAGATTTACTGCCAGGAAGGGCAAAGTGATGCACCTAGTGAAAAGGAATGGATACATGGCATAAACTGGATGGGTGGGATTAGGCTGGCTACTACAATCGAGGAGAGGGATCTGGGGTCATCATCAGGGATTCCCTCAAGCAAGTCAACCAATGTAACAAAGTATTCACTAAGGCACTGAGGATGCTGAGGTGTATCTGGAGGGTTTTGGTAGAAGAAAAAGTGAATTAATTTTGCCCCTATAAATGATGCTGGTGAGGCCTCACCTGGAATTATCTGAGAAAGGGCATAGGCAGACTAGAGTCAGTACAGGGAAGGATCACAAAAATGATCCAGGGCCACCAAGGCAAATCATATGATGAACATCTGGGGTCCCTGAATATGCACTTACTTAAAGTCAGACGTGAAAGAGAGGATATGATAAAAACATATACATTTTAAGGGGTATAATCAAGGTTAAAAGTGAAGACAAAGTTGTTAGAAATGGGGGCATAGTGAAAAGAGGGCATCATTGGAGGTTGGTGAGGGGTAAATTCAGGCAGAGTGTGAGGATGTTCTACTTTATGGAGAGGGTAGTAGAACCATGGAACAGTTTACTGGCATAAGTAGTGGAAACAGGTACCCTAAATGAATTTAAAGAAGGGTAAGATAAAACAAGAGGACTCATAGTCCAAAGGAGGAGCACCAGGAGGGGGAATGGTTGAGGAAGGGGGTTGCAGGAGTACAACCTACCCTCATATTAGGTCGGTGTGAGATAGTATAACATGATCATACTCGATGGTCCATCAGTCTCTTTCTGCCGAGAGATTCTATGTTTCTATGGAAAAAACAACAACAAATGAATGGACTGATTCAACATGAAATCAGACACTTCTTTAAGCAAGAATTTGGGGTGGGTGTGCAATGCCACCCTGTCCTAAGAGAAACACCAAAAAAGGAGCATTCTGAACCAAGACTTGGAGTTGAGACACCTACCAGGCCAAAGTAATGGCCACCAGGAAGAACGTTTTCCAGGACAGGTACTTCAAATCACGGGAAGATGCATGATCAAATGGGGCTCCTGTCAGAGCTTTGAGTACAAGGTTTAGGTCCCAAACCAGAATAGGTTTGCAGACTTGACTGGCCATCTGTAACAGCCCTTTCAGGAACTTCCAGACCATGGGCAGCTGGGACACTGTCTTGTCTCTGACAGGGACATGGAAAGCTGAATTGGCCAACAGGTGAACCTTCATCAAGGAGTATTGTAACCCTGACTAGGAGTGAGTCCGAAGGTAGTCCAGCACCATCTGCAGTAGGCAAGTGAAGGGGTCCAGCGATGCCACCTGGCAACATTAAGTGAAACACTTCCTCTTCAGGGAGAAGGTGTGCCTGATGGAAGATTTCCTAGCAGCAAGCAGAATAGCTGATACATAGGCTGGGACACTAAACCAAGACACCTCTATATCCTATGGAGACAGGCATGGGGCAGCTGGTACAGGAGGTCCAAATGCAGCAGCATGCCATCATGTTGGGACAGAAGGCCTGACCAGAGGGGCAGTGAAAATGAAGCCCCTGCTGTGTGCTAACAGATTAGTTTGATTTATTTTACCAGGAAAATAACCTGCTGGATATAGACTGCAACAAAGAGCTCCGGTAGTCAAACACTGCTAGACTGCTTACTGGTGAAGCTGTTCAAGGATCTCACATGGCAGTACACCATACTCAACATGGTATTAACCAGCTTGGATATGATGGGGGAAGGAGACAGTCAGACTGTTGGGACCCAGTGACCACAAAACTGTGTGGTCTGAACTAGTGGGGGAGAACAATGGATCCCTCTTAAAGACCGTAGTTCTGGATCTCAAACGTGTGGATTTCAGGAAGATGTGGGAACTAGTTAGTGAGAGATTGTCAGGTGTAGACCAGATCAAGAGGGTGGAAGCAGTGGGGTAGGATTAAATGGGCACTCCTGGAGGTGACATTATGTTATGCAAGGGAGGTCACCAAAAGAAACAAGTACAAAAGGCCAATCTCATTCTCGAAGGGGGTAAGGGAGGCTGTGAGACTGAAAAGAAGGACCTTTACTGAGTACAAGAGGAACAAGGGGGAGGAAGCCTGGCAGTGTTATCAGGCCAAACTCAAGGAGGCAAGAGTGGTGGTCAGGAGGGCAAAGACAGACATGAAGCTGAGGATTGCTGAGAGAGAGAGAGAGTAAATGGTGGAAAAAAGGAATTTTTTAGGTACATAAGGGAGAAAAAGAAAACGGGGGAAGTTAGGCTGGTTGGGGGAATGGGTGGAAGATGACAGGCAGAAGAAAAAAAGTACTTAACAACCAATTTTGCTCAGTGTTCACGATAAAGGAAAATGGTCCCCTACAAGAGAATGGCATCAAGGCTGCCACATCAAGGCTTCAGAAATTGAGCAGAATATAGATTTTAGTTGATAGGGTGAAAAGGGCCTAGAAGCTCTCAGAGTAGAAAAGGCACTAGGCCCAGATGGCCTGTACCCATGGGTACTTAGTTGGCTGTTGAATTGTCAGTACCCTTATCCTGTCTATTTAATGAATCATTGCAGTCCGGAACTGCTAGCGGATTGGAGATCCACTGATGTAGCACCACTCCACAATGAGATGGGGAGGGCAGGGAGGATTCAAGGAACTACAGGCCTGTCAGCTTTATTTGCATTGTAGTTAAGCTGCTAGAGACCATAGTCAAGGAAAGCTTGATGGCCTACTTAGAGGACAATAAGCTGCAGTACAACAAGCAGCATGGGTTTGTGTCAGGGAGGTCATGCCATAGCAACCTGATTCTGTTTTTTGACTGGGTCACCAAGGTGATAGATGGCAGGTGGTAGATCTGTTCTACTTTGGCTTCAGCAAGGCCTGTAATTCATTGCTACACAGGAGATTGCTGAAGAAACTGTGGGACTTAGGGATAGAGTGGGGTTTAATTAGGTGGTTAGGAATTTGGCTATAGGGAAGGCAACCCTCACACATATAATCAAGAAGCCTCACAAATTGCAATTTATACTCAGGATAATATCAGCCTTGAAAATGTTCATTGTTTTAAATACTTGGATTGACATTAGATGGCACACCTATGTGTTACATATTGATTGGCTAATTAAGACAGCTAATAAGAGACTTGGTATGTTGTACCACTGCAGTTATAACATCTCTGAGTCCTCACTGTTACCCATTGCCCAAGCCTACTTGGTGTCAGTTGTTGACTACAGCTTACAATTTTTGAAAATAGCAGCTTTGTTTATCAACCATTAACAACTAATTTCAATCTTTTTTCAATAACATGTGAATTTCCTCAAAGAACAATTAAACCCATACCAAAAACAGGTGCAGTTCAGGATCCTGATAATTATTGTCCCATGTCAATTTTGTCCCTGTTAAGTAATTTGTTGGAAAAGATAATCAATTAACAGGTTACAGAATATTTAAGAGCTAATGGACTCTCCAGAGCAGCATGGCTTCTGGAAATTTTATAGTAGGGGTACTGCTTTGACATGTTTCATGGACCACACTTTATGGACAATGGATCTTGGTAATTTAACTGGTGTGGTCTTTGTAGACTTGTCAAAGACTTTTGATTTAGTGGATCATGCCATGCTGCTCTGGAGACTGAAGCACACTGGCCTGGCAGAATCTCCCTGTAGGTGGTTTCAAACTTACCTCACAAATCATCCTATGAGGATCAACTTTGGAGGAACATTGTCTAATTCTCATATTTTGGATCAAGGGGTCCCTCAGGGGTCCATTTTGGGACCCCTGCTATTTTCTTTGTATCTTGACTCCATTTGACAAATTCCTAAAAAATCAAGTCTTTTATTGTATGCAGATTACATTATTCTCTTTTCCAGTGGAAAAAACAGTGGATTAGATAAATACAGTCCTAAATCTTGATTGTTCAGCTTTAAATATTTGGCTGCTGCAGCATGGATTGTTGTTAGATACTAAAAAAGCAAAGTGTGTACTTTTTGGATCTAAACCCAAATTAACTAGATGTCAGCCTTCACAAATATTTGATTTGGCTGGAACACTGTTGCAGCAGGAAACAGAATTCAAATATATGGGAGTGCTATTGGATTCTAGCTTAACTTTTTCTGCTCATGTTAAGAACACCACTAAAACAGTAAATCAGAAACTGGAAGCCTTACATAGATTGAGGGATTGTTTAAGTAGAGAGTCTAGGGAGGCAATTTCCAAAATTGCACTATTGCCCACTCTTTATTCTAACTCAGTTTGGCTTAAAATGCTGTCAAATAATGATCTGAATCTAATGAATAGGACATTTAATGCTGTTTGTCGATTCATTACTTCTAAACCTTATAATACTCATCACTGTATACTATATAAAGTGACTGGGTGGTTACCACCCAGGTTAAATTTTATGTATTATCTAGGTTGCTTAGTGGGCAATGTTTTGAGACTAAAACATCTGTCTCCTTTATTTAATCTTACAGAGATTAGAAAAGAAAATAGAGTACTGAGGTCATCTATAGGCACTCAATTATTTATACCTAAGATTTCAACTTCTATGGGGGAATTGGCTTTTTCAGTACAGTCCACCAAGCTCTGGAATACATTATCACAATCTTACTTAAATTCAAACAGTCAAATAAATGTACATTTTTTTTAAATCTTACTTTCAGCAACAAACTGGTTGTGAATGTTTTTAAATGTTGTATGCATTATATGTATATTATGTGGTAAATGTAATTGTACTGTGTTTTTGTAAATGTTGTACTATCTTTTCACAATTGTAGTGGACCGGGTCATTCCTGAAAAGGGGCCTTTGGCTCAGTGTACTTACCTGGTTAACAAAATAAATAAATATAATAAAATCATTTACTCAGCAGCCAATTCCTCTGCATTGCTCAGAGTCCATAAACCCATGAATGACATTTGTCGATTTTGCTTAAAAACTGATAGAAATACACATCATCACATTTCATATAATCAGCTTCAATGGCTTCCCTTTGATAAAAGAGTTCAATAGTCTCACACAGCACTGCTTTGGAAAGTATTACATGCTACTGTCCCAAACAGTCTTAAATTATTAGTTCAAATTCAAATAGGATGTTGTATCGACAGAGCCAGCACTAATCAAAACCTTACAGTACCTAGGCACAAAACCAACCTGGGCAAGAATTCACTTTCTTTTACTGCTATTAAGGTATGGAATGCTTTACCTCTACAGATCACAACAGCCAAGGCAACAGCTTGTTTTAAAATGCTATGAAAATGTATTTGCCAGATACTTGTCAATTCACATGGCTTAAATAATGATTAATACTTATTGTTTTAACTTGACAATGTACAATTTGTATTATTTATTGATATGTAAACTGTAAATGTATTATGCTTTGCATCTGGGTCATCCCTGAAAATGAGTACTTGTACTCTATGGACTTACCTGGTTAACAAACATAAACAGAGGAAATAGTGGAAGGGGCTAAATGAGGGTACAGGGAGGCCGCAAGTAGAGTGCTACAGGGACTGGTCCTGGGACATGTCCTGTTTAATATGTTCATAAGTGACATTGGGGAAGGCATCTGGGGAAAAGTGTGTCTCTTTGCTGATGACACAAAGTTATGTGGAAAGGTAGATCACGAGGAAGGGGTGCAACATTTTAAATGTCCAGTCTCCGCCGCTGCTCCTTCTCCTCTGATACTACTGCCGCAGCTGATAGGTGGAGTGTGCTTGATGTACAGATGGGATAGAAACATAGACTTTGACAGCAGATAAGGACTGCTTGGCCCACCTAGTCTGCCCATAAATGAATGGGATTGAGTTTAATACCAGAAAGTAGGCTGGCTTCTCTGGTGAAGTGCAGTGGTTAAGAGATGGTTGAAACAGCATGAAGGACACACTTGGAAAAGAATGGGAATGGAGCCCACAAAGCAGCTCAAACTAGGGTCACTAAGACTGTTATTCACAGTGGGATTCCCACTTTTTTACCCCACTTTGCCACCATCACTTAGACACACCCATGTTTAGGACCTCCACTGATTTTAAATATCCAGACTTCATCCCCACTGACACTGCAGCCACAGCTGCTAGGTGGAGTAGGCTTAATGTACAGGTGGAATGGAATTGAATAGTTGTAGAAACAGGAGTTAGAATGTGTTCATACAGCATACACTTGAAGGAGAAGAAAGGAGGAGTTTTACTTCACAATTTCATGGTGGTTGGGAGCGACCCATTTAATATTTTTATTTACGAACATACGAACATACGAAATTTGCTAGCAGATAAAGGCCTAGAGGTCTATCAAGTCTGCTCGAATGTGCAGCTAGCACCCCTTATTCTGCAGCTGCCCCTTCCTTCCACCCTTCCCCTTCATTAACCCTCCCCCTTGTCCTGTCCCATCCTCGTTTGAAGCAGTCCACTGTTCTACTGCATACCACTTCTGCAGGTAACGCATTCCACCCAGCCACCACCCTCTCTGTAAAAAAGTGTCTCCTCATCTCCCTCCTGAACCTTCCTCGCTCCAGTCTCATATCATGGCCCCAGGTGGCCCTCCCCTCCCTTACTTTGAACAGCCCCTCTGTACCTGTCTTGTTTATTCCTTTCATGTATTTAAAGGTTTCAATCATGTCCCCCCGTCTCTCCTCTCCTCTCCTCCAGTGAGTACATGTTCAACTCCTTCAACCTCCTCTCGTATGATAATTTATTACCCAGGATAGCCAAGCTGAGATGCAGCATCTCATTTTCCATGGGATCCTGATAGTTACCCATGTTTACAACTGGGTGGACTGAAGCATTGAAAGGTTATGTAACTTGCTCAGGGACATGCATAAGTAAGTGACTGTAGTGAGGTTTGAACCTAAACCACCTGGTTCTCAAGCCTGTGTTATAGTCACAAGATTATACTGCCTCATAATTCACCACCACCTCTGTTTAATACACTAAGAAGTACATTTCTTCTGTAGACTCAACCATCAGTCCCCTGTAGCCTTTACTGTGTTTAGAGCAGGAATTCCATAATATTATTCTTCAGCCATAATGCTTACCTGTGTTTCTCATCAGGACTAGATTGCTGCCCATGGGGACAGGCCCTGTACTGTGTATACTAGCCCTCCAATTCTGGAATATCATTCACCAGCCACAATATCTATCTGCCTGTTTCCCCATTGTGATAAGATGACTTCCCATGGGAACAGGCGCAGTACGATGTATACTATACTGTACCGACTCCATAATATCATTCATCAGTCATAATGTCTACTTGTTTTCTCCATCATGATGAGATGACTTCCCTTGCATCCTGATCCAGTACTATGTGTACTATACCTCCAACTCTGTCATATCATCCTTGAGCTACGTTGCCTACCTGCCTAATTCCCCTACTATGATGAAATGACTTCCCTTGAGGTCTGGCCCTGTACTGTATGTACTATACCTCCAACTCCATAATATCATTTTTCAGCCATTATGCCTACCTGTTTTCTTCATCATGATGAGATGACTTCCCATGATACCTGACCCAGTACTACAGCAGAGCCAGCATGATGCAACACAATAACTTGCAGTAAATGACATAAAAAAATACTGCATGACAAAAGGGCTTGATTGCCATGGAATTACACTGTTCCCAGCAGCATACTGCAGCACTCTGCAGTAACACTGCAAGGTACTGTGTTGCATCCTGGCTGGCTCCATTGTATGTATGCACAATACCTCCAACTCCATAATATTATTCTTCAGTCATAATGCCTACCAGTTTCCCCATCATGATGAAGTGATTTCCCATGGGGCCATGCCCAGTACTACTTGCACTAGACCTCCAACTCCTGAGTATCATTCATTAGCCATAATACCTACCTGCCTGTGTTCCACATCATGATAACATGACTTCCCATGGAGCCATGCCCAGTACTGTGTGTACTAGACCTCCAACTCCAGAATATCATTCATCAGCCATAATGCCTACCTGTCTCTTTTTCTCATCATGATAAGATGACATCCCGTGGCGCCAGGTCTAGTACTATGTGTACTATACCTCCTACTCCATAGTATAGTTCTTTGTCTATAATGCTTACCTGCTTTCCCCATCATGCTTAGCTGGCTTTTTTTGTGGCATGTACGGTTTTGTACCAACATTACTGCACTGCATTTGAGGAATGAACAAAAATATTTGTAGGGAATAAGAACAATGAACAAGGATATTTACAGGGAATAAGAACAATTGAGGGTGATAATTATCATGTTAAGAAGGTATTTGTGTTATCCAATTCCCTGAGTGACCATACTCCAATCAAATGCGCCTGGTCTTGTAAAGTTACTTAATTACCTCCTACCACCTTAAAAGTTTGGATATTACTAAAATGTCATGCAGTGCAATCTTGATCTATTCCACTGTTACTGCTATGCACCAATCTATGTAATATGTGTTATCCACTGATACAGTTATGCACCAATCTGTCTAATATGTATTTCTGTTGTTTACCTTTGACTCTAAACCCCTTGAAAACAGGCACTGCCTAAAGGGTTTTATGAGTAATAAAAACTAAATAACTAAGCTAATGAACCCCCATTATATGGACATCCCTATCTAATGGACTAGTAACATGTCTCCCAAGTGAATACACTATTAATGTTTTAATTACAGTTTTACAAACTCCCTATTATCTGAACTAATTTGATGTCACTCAAGCAGTCTGGATAATCAAGATTGTACTGCATAGTAAAATTTAAAAAAGTTTTATGGGCAGTTGATAGATCCTTTATGGATCTTCTCCCTGGCATTGATAATGTCTTCAATTTTTTGTTGTTGTTGTTCAGAATTTTCCAGGACCTGCAAAGATTATGCACCTTTTGAAGTCCTAAGATTGAAAGGAAACATTAAAGAATGGCCCACACTAGAGCTGATACATTTGAAGAGGGACAGGGACAGGGCCTGGGAAGATTATCGAGACAATAGGGATCATAGGGCATTAGTTAAATATTGGAAGCTACAGAATAAGTGTAGCATGTTAACGCAAGACTATATGCCATGGTATTATATTGAAAAGCAACCCTCTACTGTTTAAAACGCATGTAATTTTTGGAAAGAGTTAAACAACCTGTTAGGAAAGAACCACCACATAATAACCAGCTCAATGCAATGAAATGGATCCCTTTGTTCTGACCCCTCACTTTTCTCAGATGTCTTTAATAATTTCTTTACTTGTGAGGTAGAAAAACTGGCTGCAAATATTTCCACCACTAACTCAAATTGCTTAAATTTTCCTTGTTCACAAGTAGATGTTAAACACCCACTATTTTATTTCAAAGCTATAAGTGTACAAACTTGCTTGAAGTATTTACTTAAATTGAAACTAAAGACTCGAGTTGACCCAGATCATTTGGACATGAAGTTGTTAACTGTTGCACTGGATAAACTGGCTATTACAATTACTAAATTGTTTAATTATTCACTTGTAGATGAGGAAATTCTTTGAGTTTGGAAACTTGCCTTTGTTTACCCTATTTTTAAAAGTGGCAATCAGTAGGATGTTTCTAACTATAGGCCAATTTCAATACTTTTCCCACTATCCATGGTCTTAGAACATACAGTTCATGATCAAATTATGTATTACTTACAGAAATATTATATACTTAAAGAAGAGTAGAGATGGGTGAAGTAGCCCCAATTCACTCTGCGAAGTGATTCACGGGGTGAAGGCGAATTCGCGGAGTGCTCCGAAATGCAAAGCGGAGTACTTCATATTATAATGGGTAACATGAAGTCCATTGAAAACAATGATTTTGCATTACTCTGCCTTCCCAATCCACTACTCCACCAATTCTGAAGGTGAAGTACATTGAAAATAATGTACTTCGCCTCACTTCACCTTGTTTTTAAGCTCCATAGGCAAATTTTCCAGTGATTCATGGGATTTCAGGTCACATGGGCTCTAGATTGTTCTGCATAGCCTCAGTTTGGGGTAGTGTATGTAGGAAGCTGTAGGAACAATCTGCTTTGAGAGTTCTCTCGATTCAAACCTTGTAAAAGCTGTTAAAAAGCCTTTTGAGTAATTTTTTTTGCCGAAACTTTAGTTCATTGATTATAGAAAACCCTCCTGTGCTCATATCATCAAGCGTTTATTGTTTGTGTGTGGATTTTGAATGTTAATGTACAACATTCAGTCTGTGTACTGAGAGACAGTGGACGTGTGCTTTGGGGAGGGGCGTATCTGTGGTGTAGGTAGATTAATTTGGAGAAAAAGACAGTGCTTTCTATTTCGGTGATATTTTTCTTGTATAACTGTGTTAATGTACACAGAGTAAATAGTTTCAATAATTCTTTCCATTTTTTTGCTGATTGTTGTGGTGCAGCAGTGCATAATTTTAGTTTGTTTAAAATATGTGGTTATATAACTGAAGTTTTCAATTTGCTATGCAAACTTAGGCCCTGTACACATCAGGCCACTTAAAACATTTTAAGGTGCTTAAAACATTTTAAGTCATGCAAACACGGCGCCCGTCCTCATTTAAGCACGGTTTCAAAGCGTGTTAAGAAACCGTGCTTAAACCCTGCTGCGAGCTAGTGTCAAGTCTGTTTTCAAAAACGTTTTAAAGGAGGAAAGCATGTTACCTTGTGGTGTGGACAGGTGTGTGATTTTCCCATCAATTAGGCTGCCAACATAACCATGCTACAATCGCGGAGGATTACCAAGTTTAAAAATGTTACTTGCTGCTGATGGAGATGGAAGTTCACCGTGCTACAATCGAGTTCAAACTCGGTGAACAATAATGTGGACGGGCTACTGTGGTGTGTTTTAAAACATTTTGAAACTGTTATTTAAAACGGTACAAATCTTCACTTGTAATGTGTACAGGGCCTTAGTGTGTGTGTGAGTATGTGTGTGATGCATGTCATCAAATCGGACACCTTTTATTGTGTCACATAATAATTTCAGTAATGTGAACCTGCTATCCACTGCAGCTGTGTGATTTTTGTACTTCTTTGTGGTATTTTTACTGGTACTGTACTAGTACTAGTGACTGTTACTGCAGCAGTGCAGTATACTGCCCCCCCCCCATGGCCCACCCCAACCAGCAAAGGTATTCTTTTCCAGATTTGAATTTCTGATGGTGAGAACTGGTTAGGTGTTGTGCCTTTGTGTCTGTATCTCTTCAGTGTGCAGCACAATCTTAATCTGTCTGTGCATTTGCAACTCTTTAGGGCCCAATCACCATCTGTAACTTAAGTCACAGTTGTTTTTTTTGGCATCCCTTCAGAGTACTGGACAGATGTGGTGCATAATTCTGCATGAACATTGTACTCATTAATATGCGTTTTTAAGTCAGGACCATCATCATGAGTCACTTGTGATACAAATCACGTTCTTCATCATCACAGTCACAAATGCAGTCACAAATCATGATTCACGATCACATCACGAATCACAACACTAATTTTTTGACTAGTTACTTGGATGTAGTGTAAGCATGTTTTGTAGTATCTCTCCAGGTTTCACCACCCCGCCATTGTACTTATTAATGAGTGTTTTTAAGTCGGGGAGTTTGTGCTACAGCTCATCAGGGGAGTATAGCCATAGGCATTCGCGTTCTCAATACAGTTCCATATTGGTTATCTCACACTGTCAACACCGAATCATGTTCTTCATCATCATGGTCACAAATGCAGCCACAAATCATGATTCATGATCACAGCATGAATCACAACATTCATTTTTTTTACTAGTTACTTGGATGTATTGTAAGCATGTTTTGTAGTATCTCTCTAGGCTTCACCACTCCACCATTGTACTCATTAATAAGCGTTTTTAAGTCGGGGAGTTTTGTGCTACTGCTTATCGGGGAAGTACAGCCATAGGCATTTGCATTCCTTCCCGTACAGCATGTGAGTTACAGTACTGTAAGTAGTGGTGGGCAAAGTGGTCCCAATTTGCTCTGTGAAGTGATTCACTGAGTAACACAGAATCCACGGAGAACTCCACAATGTGAAGCGGAGTACTTTGCTTCATAAAGAGGAAAATGAAGTCCATTGAAACCAATGACTTTGTGTTATTCCGCCCTTCCCCAAACCACTTCTCCACCAATTTTAAGGCAAAGTACATTGAAATCAATGTAATTCACCTCACTTCACCCTGTAATTGAGCTTCAAATGAAATTTTGCAGTTATTCATGGGATTGCAGGTCACATGGGCTCTAGATTGTTCGGCACAGCCCCAGTTCTGGCCTGGGTAGTGTATGTGCAGTGGTAGCTGGAGACAGTTTGCTCTCAGAGCTCTGTGATTTCGAAACCTCTAAAAGCTGTTTAAAATGCCTTCTTGAGTAATATTTTTTGCTCAAAATTTAGTACATCGATTGTAGAGAACCCTTCTGTGCTCATATCATCAAGTGTTTATTGCTGTGTGTGGATTTTGAATGTTAGTTTAGAACAGTCAGTCTGTGTACTGTGAAGTGTGCTTTGGGGAGGGGCTTATTTGTGGTGTAGGTAGATTAACTGGGAGAAAAAGGCAATCTTTCTGTTTTGATTATATTTTTTTTGTATAACTGTGTTAATGTACACACAGTAATATTTTCAGTAATTCTTGACATTTTTTTGCTGATTGTTGTGGTGCAGCAGTGTACAATTTGTCTGTTTAAAACATTTGGCTAAATATTACTAAAGGTTTGCAATTTGCTATGCATTACTTGAGTGTGGGTGTGAGTGTGTGTGTGTGATGTGTGCCATTAAATCAGACACCTTTTATTGTGTTACAGAGCAATTGCAGCAGTGTGAACCTGCTATGCACTGCACCTACTTTGTGGTATCTTTACTGGTAGTGGATTGTTACTGCCATGCACTAATCCCCCAACTGGCAAAATGTATTCCTTTCTAGATTTGGATTTGTGACTTGTGAGTATTGGTTAGGCGTTGTTGTACTTTTTCGTATGCATCCCTTGAGTGTGCAGTGCAATCTTAATCTGTCTGTGCATTTGCATGGCACCATTAATTCTGGGAGACTGTATTTCTTGTTACGCTCTAATTTCACTTCGTCAGCACTGAGGAATTTTCTGAACACAAGACAGTAGCATTTTGGGGATGCACATTAATTCTGGTGATTCTGTGTGTGACCTGACCACTGCACGCATGACTGAGTGCACCATTAATTCTGGGAGACTATGCATTTCTTGTTACACTCTCATTTCACTTCATCAGCACTGGGGAGTTTTCTGGACACAAGACAGTAGCACTTTGGGGATGCACATTCATTCTGGTGACTGTGTGGGTGGGATGCTTGCAAATTGTTGTCACTCCACCTTACTTCGCGTTTAGGGTGGAATGACAATGCAAAGTAATAATAACAAGGCGAAATGAGCCTTTCCTATGGGGCACTCCATGGCGAGCGCCAGTCTGGGCGGCCACTTCGCGTTCACTTCGTCGGCGGATTTTAAATTCACTGCATCTGTAAAGAAGAGCAACATAGATTTGGAAAGAAACATTTCACCACTACAGCTCTTACTTATTACACAAACTACATAGATGAGGCATTGCATAGTGGTGAATACGTGGGCTCTATATAGCTTAATCTTTCCAAGGTGTTTGATCTTGTTCAACATCCACTATTTTAGATAGTTTAGGTCGTTAGGGCTTTTCTCTCCCTGGTTTGCAAGGTTTCATGATTACTTTTCTCAAAATATATTTTTTTCTTCCCTTCCGATAACCTCTGGTGTCCCACAAGATTCAATATTGGGACAATTATAATTTGATCTATTTTTAAATAACCGTCCCATGTCAGAAAAAAACATTGAATACACTTTTGCATGTGGATGATACTGTGATTTTTACAAAAGGCAAAGAACTTTAGAGATTAACTTGTTCTGTGCAGTCTGATTTTAATTTGGTACAGTCATGGTTTACCAATCACAAATTGTGCCTGAATACAAAGAAGATCAAAGCAATGTTTTTCAATTCTTGGAAAAGTCAAAGTACTGCCCCCCCCCACCCCACCACCACCACACACAAGTTTTCAAATTATGACTTACAGTGGCAAAACCTTGGAACAGGTCAAAACTTATAAATATCTCAGTTTGATTTGGATAATAAGTTAAGCTATTCTGAACATACTGAGAATGTGGTAAAGGCCATTAACCAAAAATTTGGTTTGTTTTTTTGAAATCGTTATAATCTTACTAAGCCAGAACATTCTTAATATTGTCATATAGTTTTCCCATAATACACTATGAATTGATTATTTAATCTTCTGCCTGTTAGTCATTACTAGACTATGTAGAATTATTGCTAAATACAACCTGCAGATTTGCCTTCAATTTGCCAATGGATAAACATACTCATGAGATGTATGAAGTCTCACCTTGATTAAATTTGACCCAGCACATACATTATTGTGACGTTTTGGTGTTGCTTTGCCACTAGGATCCTTACCTTCTCTTCAGGTCTGCTATGCTCATCTATGGCTACTCCAGCGGACGTCTTCTTGCTCGACCGTGCAAATAACTGAGTAGGACACAAAAAATAAATGTAGAAAGCTCTTTATTCATCACAGGGGACAGCTGCACACCATGCAGCTCTACATCAGACTAAGGGATTTCCCTGACTGCCCTTAGGATCACATGGCACTACCAGACAGTGTAACATTCTGTATCACAGTGTTCTGAGTGTTCTTTAATGGACAGAAGCTAAACACTCAGCACCATGGATATTTATTTATTTATTTATGTCTTTGGTAACCAGGTAAGTGAGCTGATCCGAAGGACTGTTTTCAGTCATGACCCAGGCCACAAGGTGGCAAATAACATGAGTCAAAAACAGTGCAAACAGGAACATGGGATAAACACACTTCAACATGAGGCTGAGAGACAAGAAGTACAGTAATAGCTGGCTATACAAACTATAATAGCAATGGTACAGGTATACAAACAGTAGCTACATGTGATTACAACAAAAAGCAATAGTACAAGTAATAGACAGTAGCTACATGTGATTACATGAGGCATTTACAGGTTAACATCAGGAACTCAAACCAAACTTCATGGATGACTTGGAGATCAAAGCAGGGCCAGAGAGCCAGTGTGCAAAAGTGCAATAAGACACTAGGATGCTTCAGGAAATAAGAAAACAGAGGAATGGACAGGGAGGTAATGAAGTACTTCACATTATCATTTTGGTTATTGGGCTCGAAAAGTGAAGAATAATGATACTACCGCTAAACAAGTCTCACTAGCCATGGCCCATACTCAGACTGGAATCTTTAATAGATCCTCAATTGACTCACAGTCCAAGTTACCAAAATGCAAAAGAAGTGTGGGTTATTTTTTTTTTATTACTGTATTACCTCACCCTGGAATTCTATGCCAAAATAGCCAAGGGAAATTGAAAAGTTTGACCCATTTGTATCTCAGGTTAAGAAATATGTTCTTTCTGTGTAAGCACTGTAATTTTTTACAATTGTACATTGTAGTTGTATATATTTGCTTGTGCGATCCTCTGGCTTTTTCAAATTCAGTCAGAACTTTTCACAGACAGCGATAGCAGCACGGTGTTAGTGATGACCACGGCGATATTTTCAAAACCTGTCAGTGACAGGAAAGCCTTCATTGCCAAGCAAGAATACATGTACAAAAAGAATAATGGCCATAATTTCAGACTCCTCTGATTCTTATTAGGTAAGAAATTAACTGCGTTGGAAGTGGGCTCCAGATCTTGCCCGTCGGCCCCCTTCTAATCAACCCCCCCCCATCATTGGCTTCTCTGGGACTTACCTTCACCAACTGCCTCTGCCACAGGACTGTGGTTGTGCCTGGCCACTGGTGCAGGGCCTGCAGAGGGTATGTCATCATCCTGCTGCCTGGGGTGGTTTTTCCCTCCAATTTTCTCCCTGGGCCCACGGACATGCACTGGGTGCAATGTACAAGCTCTGCCTCTGCAGAGACGGCCCTGAAGTCCTGAATGTGGGTTCCCTTCCCTACATGGTGGTGTGCATGTACTGGCACCCAGCCACCATTGGGTATCAGGCAAGCAGCGTGCCACAATAACCCCCCCACCCCCGAGAAATGAGAGCTGTCTAGGGATGCTCAATCATTCCTCTCCCCGCCGGCCCCTGAGCAACCTGAGTCTATTCCTGACCTCAGGTTGTGGGTGTGGCAGGAGGTAAGGTGCCCAGTGCCTCAGCACTCCATGCCACCAGGCCACCGGTTACCAATTTTTAAATAAATAAATACACAACAAGGCTAATGTTTCCTTCTCCAGCTGAGATGACATCATATAGAGCTCGCAAGCTTCATGCTCAATGTCTATGATGTCATCTATCATTTTGATGGAAACACAGCCTTGTTGTGATGGCTGCCCATTCATTATTTAGTTTATTTTTTTATTAGTACTTTTTGTGTTATTCCCCGGTTTTCTCCCAAAGATCCTGGGATTCCAGCAGACACAGTAGTGCATGTGCGTGGAGGCCAACACGTACTCCTGGTACCAGTTCAGTGCCATCTGCCCCACCCCTGGCTACCACCAGGCTTCCTGTTGCCCAAATCACCATCCATCCTCCACCAGTTGGCAGCCAAGGGCCAGGGAAACCCCTCGTCCCTCTCTGGGAGAGGAGAGCTACCTTGGAGAAGCTCAATCCCACCCCATGCCCTACCCCCCTGCTGACACCAGACAACCCAGGCTTGTTCCTGAACCCAGGTTGCCAATGTGGCGCAAGGTGTGGTGTCCAGTGCCTCAACCCTCAGGGCCACCAGGCCAGCTGCCCATACATTATTTTATAGATTTCACAATCACAATTAGCCAGGGTGAGTTGGTGGAAGTGATTCCCATATATTCAGCACGTTCTTGACTTTGACGTACTGATTACAGTACTGTTCTCCTCTTAACCAGTATTCCCATGTACTCTACTGTGTGTATAACAAAGGCATTTAACTGACTGTAGTGGAGCATTATGTGAGTAGAGAGGTTGTTAGCTGTAGGGACTGTGGGTCACTCATCTTCAAGGTTGTGCATTTGAGAAGGGGACACTGCCCTATTTGCAGGACCTTTGGGGAGTGCCATACTCAGTTGGCCAAGCTATGGAGGAAATATTACAGCTGTGACTCCAGCAAAGCTTGTGCCCACCCCCTCTTTCTCAGAGGCCAGTTGGCCCAGTGAAAAGGAGGGTAGTGGGGAGGAGGAGAAGATCAGGTGGCAGAGACAGTCACAAAACAGTCACCCTTTCCCATGAGGTACCAATAGCAAACTGCTTTGTAACCCTGGAAGAGGCACAGCTGCCTCACTCAGGCAGAGGTGGCCATGGGTCAGTTGGTGCTTACGGGTAGGTAGGCATGATGACACCCGAGGGCAAGGGGCAGGTGAAGTTGTCAAGGAGGATTTTAGTGATAGGAGATTCTATTGTTAGAGGGGTGGAGAGGTTGGTATGTAAGGGAGATAAGGGGAAGGGGGTTGTCAGATGCCTGCCTGGAGGATCAGCTATATGTGATACAAATGGGATAGGAAGGATAGCGAGGGGGGGAGCAGAGAGTGCTTGTATACCTTGAGACCAATGATCTGGTAAACTGAACTGTGGAGATGATGAAGAGTGACTTTCAGAGGCTGTGGGACAGATTGAAGAAGCACTCTGCATCTTTAGCCTTTTCTGAGGTCCTTCCTGTTTGGGGTGGGGAGAATGGTAAGAACAAAGTAAGGGAAGTAGAGAGTGAAGAGTTTGATGGGTGGTTGAAAGGCTGGTGTTAGGAACAGGGGCACCACTTTATAGGGAATTGGGGGGCTTCTGGGACAGAAGGCTCTTCCTTTGAAAAAGTTATTTTGGGAGGAAAATGTTGGGTTTGGGTTTTGAACTGTGGAGTGCTCCTACTGATTGTTCTTGCACCCAGATAAAATACACTTTATTTGCACAGAACCTTGCTTAAACTGAGCTTGCTTGCCCTTATCTTTTGTTATTGCGGTGAGTGCCCAAATTTACTTTGTTTGCAATGCTGTGTTTGAATCTACTCTGGTGCATGAACTCCCTGGTGGTGGTTTTCATTTGCTGCATGAGCATTTCAAAGGTGGTGTCCTTCACCTGACAAGGGAGGGGAGTAGTGCATTAGGGCAGATGTTTGACATCTTCACTGGCAAATGGTTAAACTAAGTATGGGGGAGGCTAGGATGGACCGTGGAGGGAGGAACGGAGGGACAGAATTCCTGGAGGGATGGGGTAAGATGTTCTGAGAATAATAGAAGGGAGGAACGAGTCCAGGAGACAGGGCAGGGTAGATACAATAGACAGGAAGGGAAAGAGAAACACAAGACACCAAGGTAATTAGTGAAGAGTGATTGGGGAGGACAAGTGAGAACCAATAGCGGTGCAGGCGCATGTTGGAGGGTGATATACCTCAATGCCACGAGTCGGGGTAATAACATTAGTTAGCTGCAGGCTTGGTTGGCAGACTCTGGGCTGAATCTAGTAGCTATTATGGAAACTTGAGCTAGTGTGAACAATGATTGGGACATAGTGATCCCAAGCTGCACCTTATATAGGTGTAATTGAGGAAGGGGTAGAGGTGGGTGGGTGGTTATCTACATCACAGAAATAGCAAAGGCAGTAGAGAATGCTACCATTAGGGTTTAACGGGAGGTGGGATCACTGTGGGTTTAGCTCACTGAGTTGTCAGAAAGACTCACATAGTTGTTGTTTACAGGCCACTGGGGCAGGGAAGAGAGAAAAATAAGGAACTGGGCTGAAGTGGCGTGGAGGGTGGCAAAAGTAAAGGTTGTAATAGTGGGAGATCTCAACCTGCCAGATATTGACTGGGATATCCCAGTGGCCAGGAACAGCAGAAGAAAGGTCCTGCTTGATGTCTTGCAGGACTGGTACTGCATACAGGTACAAAAGGTTAGGGATCCCACTTGACAGTCAGCCATTCTAGATGTGGTACTCACCAGCTCAGAAACAGTAGGTGGGATATGGGTTGGTGAACCACTATGGTCCAGCAACCACAATACTATATAGTTAAAGGTGGCCCTGGGCACCTGTAACCCCTTGTTTAAGGCTCACATGCTAGACTTCATGAAGGTAGATTTCAACCATGAGGGTGCTGGACAGGTTAGCTGGGGAGTGAAGGAAAGATGGGGTTAGAAAAGGGGCAGTTCTCGAGGCAGCAAAAACATGCACAAGGACACTTAACAAGAGAAGCAAGTATAATAGACCAATCTGGTTCTCTGAAAAGGTCAGGGAGGCAGTGAGCGCTAAAAAAAGGACCTTCACAAGGTCCTAAGAAAAGCAGGGCGATAAAGAAGGGGATGAGTAGGAGGAGAAAGCTAGAGGCCAAGAGGGCAGTCAGGATTGCAAAGGCAGACACAGAGCTACGTGTTGCAGGGAGGTTTAAGGGGAACAGTTCTTTAGATATATTGTTAGAACTCCACTGTGTTAGTGGTGATTTATTGTTTATGTTTGAGGAGATAATCCAGAAGTAATAGTGGGTTTGGGCCCAGACTTCAATAAAACATTCAGGTCACTAGGAGACTTCCTCTACAGGTCCAGAATAAACTTTTTAAGAGCAAAAATAGAGGATACTTTTTTATGCAAAGGGTTGTTGGTATTTGTAATGGACTCCCATTAGAGGTAGTGATCAGTAAAAATAGTGATATTTTTAAGAAAAGACTTGATTCCTACATGGAGACAACTAATATATCTTACTACCACTGAAAATAGTGGAGGGATGGTTAACAGGTCAAAACAGCCTTTATCTACTCTTACAATCCATAGTATGTTTCATAGTATGATATGTACGAGAAAAAAGAAAGATTGTCTTTTACTGCCATTGTTGTCTATTTTGCTATGTTTCTCTGTTAACTATTGTGTGCTATACAATCACTTCACTGATACTTTCCTGCCTGTTTTACAATCCTAATGAACTTGACTTGAACTGTGGCTATACTGTATGCACCATCATCATGCACTATAAGATGTCTGACTGCCAGTTTCCCAACCCTTATTTGCTGACTTCTCAAATTTCTATAGCCGGAGAATGATGATGTTCATATTACGGTTGCAACATAGTAGGGGTGTGTAAACATTTTTTGTGTATAATCAGCACATGCTCATAACTGGCATGTCGGATACCTGGCTGTTTGTAATTCAGAACTCAGTATTTGGCCATAATGAAAGCACATTTAATAAATTAAAAAGGAAAAATATGAATGCCCTCCTCAGGTGGCTAAGGCTATTCCTGTGGTCACCCACTTCCAAACCCCACCCCACTGGAATAGGAACAGTGTGGTTGAAGCTCAGTCAAAGCAACTCTAGAAACAGCAGTTGCACTCAAGCCAAGTATTCATTTCATTTAATTTTATTTATTAAACTGCATAGCAAGATGAGTTAAGACTGCCTGTTTTCGCATGCAACCACCGATTAATTTCTTTATTTAAGTTTTTGTTAACCTGGTGAGTGCTTTAGGGCAGTAAATGCCTATTTTTAGACATGACGTGGACATGTAAATGCATTACAATACAATACAATATAAAAACAAGTACAGTCACTTCCATGTGTGCCATTTGGATGTGTGCACATTCTGGTTATGTGCACAATTACGTCTGGTCCCGTTTCATTTCCTATGTCTGCAGTGTTAAGTCAACCGGTTGCGTGCACACTGATTTTTGGTTGTGTGCACAAATTTAAGGGTAAATGCTGTCATTAAAGCTCTCAAGAGAGCTGTTAGGAGAGCTGTCAGCCATGTGAATGAGTGTGAATTAGGTGGTAATTGCAGTTGCAGTTTAACAATAGCGAGACAGCTGGTGATGTGAGTGCTTAACTAGGTGTATCTCAGAAAGTAAGGAAATTCTTTGGAAAAATCTGTGTTAATGCAACAGTTGGTGTTTAGATTAAACTGACAAAAGTAGAGAAATGTGATGTTAGGTTTCAAACCCTAACACTCTTCCCCACATCTGAAGCAAATGAGGGGTGGAGTCTTCCTTGGGGTTGTCAACCATAATGCTCACCTCATTCTATATACTCATGAAACATACACACCTGTCAGCATCACATCTCAGCTTTTCTTGTTGTTGCAATGGGGTGAGCATTACAGTTGACAACCCCAAGGAAGACTCCACCCCTCATTTACTTCAGCGGTAGGGTAGGGTTGTTAGGATCTGAAACCTTAACATCACATTTCCCTACTTTTGTCGGTTTAATCTGAACCCTAACTGATGCATTAATGCAATTTTTTAAATGAATATATATATATATATATATATATATATATATATATATATATATATATGTATACACACATACTTTAACCGGCAGCCGAGTGCTGGCGTTGGGGTCTAAACTAACTCACCCCATCACAAGTGTAAAGAAGCAGAGGTATAGGAGAATGGGGTGAGAGTTAGGACGGATGACCCCAACGCACACCCCGATGCCAGTTAGGGATGGGCTGGGGCTGCAAGGGCTCAACCCTAACACCGAATTTCCTTGCTTTTGTCACTGTGGAACAACCCTCACTGATGCATTAAACAGAGTTTTTTCCTCTAATTTCCTTCTTTTTGAGAAAAGAGAGGATGATAAATAGTAAATGGAATGCGGTGGGTGGAAGCCTGAGCCCAAAGGGCCCGCACTTCCCGCGGATGTCTTGTTACATAGTAACAGAAACTATGCAATGCAAACACAAGCGGCAATGGTTACGCACATGGTAAAGCAAATGTAAATGGTAAAGCAAATGTTAATAGAAACGCAAGCATAAAGTGATGCCGAAGCGAACAGTGATGTAAACGGACAAGTAAGCGTGTACAAAAACGCAACTGGTAACACGCACCGTGACAGCACCGGTATTGTAAATACAAATGTTAAGTGTTACAGCAACAAGAACGCCAAAGGTAAGAGAAATGAAAACGCGAACAGAAGCGCACGTGTAAATGTGAACTGTAAAGTGCACGGGCATGGTACCGCAATTGTAAATGCAAATGGTAAAGTTAACATGAACAATAATGCCAAATGAAACAGAAACATAAACGTAAACGCGTAAGTAAACGCAAAACGTAACGCGCACGGTAATGTAACCATAGTTGTAAATGCAAATGGTAACAGTAACAGCAACAGTAATGCCAAAGGAAACAGAAATGCAAAAACCAAACACAAGCGTGTATGGAAACACAAACCGTAATGCGTACAGGCACAGTAACGCAATTGGAAACGCAAATGGTAACAGTAACAGCAACAAAGATGTAAACCAAAAGAGAAACGCAAACACAAATGAAAGGGGTGCCGGAAGTGCAAACAGAAATAGTAGTGGAAATGCAAATAGTAACAGTAAGCAACCGCAAGCATAAATGAGAACGCGAAGGGTAACACACACGGAGGCGTACACAGGAATGGTAACGCAAACAGGTACGGAAACGCAAGTGGCAACACTAACAGTTACAGTAATGGAAGCACACACACCTTGTGTTTGCCCAACCGCTGCATAGAGAAACACAGTATGTACAAAGAATGTATGCATAATAATGGGTCTGGGAGCAGAAAACGAGCAGTTGGAATACTAAATTGCTTATATCTCAGGAACCGTACGACATAGAAAAAACATTTAAATTTCACATGATTCATGAGTTTCTGGGCCAGGTTTTTGCTATGTTGCCAAGACAAAAATTCCCTATCTGCACCGTTTTCGACATATGAGCCCTGAAAGGCAGGATGTACGCCACCATGTTAGTCTACGGGAAAAAATGTCAACTTTGGAGTACTGTAACTTGGCAGCTGTGCAATATTTTTTCAACAAACCATAAAAAGGCACAACTGTGAGATGTTGGCTGCCTTCCCTCCCAATATCAGCCCAAAAGACCAAATGGTTCTTTTGCAGCAGGGTGGCAAAGAACTCCTGTCATTTTGGCCATAGTCTGGAAAAGTAGTGTCGCAATTTGTGACACTTTTCGGAAAAAATTTGCAAATGTGTTGCAGGTGAGACACTACTGTTTCCAGAAATTTTAAAAACATATTTCTGGGGTGTTTAACCCCAAAATAATGACATGGCTAGCATCCTCAGGGTCCGACTAGGTGAATACAGAAAGAATTGTGTCCCTAGATGTTCCTAATTTTAAATGGCAAACATTTTTCTGATCACTAACTGAAAACAAAATGGTGGATTTGCGACACTACTAGGGCCATTTGCAACACTAAAAAGTGCATTTATGACACTTTCAAACTTTTTGTTAACTTTTCCCATTGACTTATAATGGGAACTTGTTTTTTGAATAACTTTTGAACTGTTTAGTATTTTATATATATATATATATATATATATATATATATATATGTATAACACAACCGCTAAAAGTCAATTGTTGTGTTCAGGAGCTTGTATTATGATGAATGAGTGTCTGGATTGTGATTTAAGGATTTAAATTTGAAGAATAAACTTAGGTAGAGACTCTACATTTTTTTTTTTTGGTTTGTTTTGTTTTCCGAACTAAAATTCGGTGCCAAAAATGTAAAGTGATGCACACTGGGGACAAAACTTCACAGACAGACTATTGTATCAATGGGGTCAAAGTAGAGTACACAACACATGAACAGAACCTAGGGACTATATTACACAACAGCTGAAAGCCTCTTCCAGTGCAGTACGGCATATGAGAAAGCTAATAGGACACTGAGATATATCAGGCCTGGTTTCACTAGTCACATTAAAGAGGTGATATTACTACTGTACCGGTCATTGGTTGGACCTCGTGTGGAGTACTGTGCAGTTTTGGAACCCACATCTGAAGACAGACAGGGAAGAGATTAGAGATTATTCATCAGAGAACTGCAAAAATTATCTGTGGGCAGAAAGACAAGTTCTGTCAGGAAAGACTGAGTAGACTTAATATGTATTTTCTGGAAGAAAGGAAGGAAAAGGGAAACATGATAGCTATAACTACATGCAGGGATGTAATAAGGTGGGCTCTTCGTTACTATTTAAGCTAAGGAACAATACATCTAGGAGGCATAACCTTAAACTAACAGGAGAAAAATTTAATATCAGGAAATCCTTACTCGCTGAAAGGGGGGTGGATAAGTGGAACAAGCTACCAAGCTACCCAGCAATGTGAGTAATGCTAGGACTACTGTATATCAGGGTTCAGTCACCAAAACCTAAATAAATAAATCCCAAGACTAAGTAGTTATGTAGGTACATTAAGGCAGATACGAACAACTACTGGTCTTTTCTCCTGTCCTTTACCATTATTTGAAAATTCCAAGTGGCTGTCCTAGCTGGCTGGCCCCAACTGGTGAGTACGTTCTGGTCAACATATGAAGAGACAGGCTGAGGGTATTTTGGTTCCAGTGCTGAGTGCTGCACCAGGCATGACACCCAGGGCTTGTGAATGGGCTGAAGGAGAACCTGGCCCACCAGGTAAGGATGGGAAAAAGAGAAAGTAAAAAAAAAGAATTCAAGGAAGCCTGTCCATACCCCCCAATTTACCAGCAAATTTGGGCCTTTATATGTTTGACTTAGAGATAAAAGTGCCATAAACATATGATTTAATTCTGTGTTTAAGACCTCTGAAGAGGTGTTTTTTTAAAACATATATTTCCAGCAGGATGGGGATACTGTTCTGCTTGCATTGTTTATGTTTACATGACAAGAGTACACACAGCACAGCTAAACAAAGCACTTGTGTTTTGTGTTAGTATACCATACAGCATCAAAAGTGAGACCTTATTCAGAGGTCTTAAAGCAGCAGTACAACGAAACTGTGCAAAAAGTTGACTGCTTTTTTTCGCAATAAAAGATTCCAGGCATCTTCCAGTTTTATTTGGTGGTAAAATATTCTAGTTCCATCAACACTTGAGTATTTATAAAAGTTTTAATTTTTTTTTTCTCAAGAAAAAAAAGATGGCCACCATGGTTGGCTTAGAAATACCACTGTAAACCTGGTAAGGGTTAGGACTGAGAAAATAAAAAAAAAATGGTGCACAGCATAGGAGGTACTGAGAAAAGTAGATAGAAACATAGTAACATAGAAACATAGACTTTGACAGCAGATAAGGACCGCTTGGCCCATCTAGTCTGCCCGTTTCCCTACCTACAGGATAAGCCACAGATCCTAGTTAGCCAACAGCCTATTTCTTCCTACCTCCCACAAGAATTGCCTTATGTCTGTCCCATGCATTCTTGAATTCTCCCATAGTTTCAGACCCCACAACCTCCTCAGGAAGGCTGCCCATGCCATCCACTACCCTCTGTGAAATAATACTTCCTCACATTGCCCTGAACCACCCCTCTATCTTTAAATTGTGTCCCTTGTTCTTGCACGTCTCTTTTCTGAAAGATGCTACCCTCTTGGACTTTGTTGTTTCCACTGAGGTACTTAAACGTTTCTATCATGTCCCTCTCCTTCTTTTCCTCAAGGGTATACATATTAAGCTCCTTTAGTCTCTCCTCATACGGCTTCTTGCAGACCCTTCACCATTTTAGTTCCCTCCTCTGACTGCCTCTATCCTGTCTATGTCCTTGTGGAGATGAGGTCTCCAGAACTGGACACAGTACTCCAGATGGGGTCTCACCAACTGTCTGTACAGAGGGATAACAACTTCCTGTTTTCTGCTGGTGATGCCTCTCCCTATGCATCCCAGTATACCCCCAGCCCACCCTACTGCCTTCTCACATTGCTTGCTAACCTTAAGGTCATCTGATATGATTATCCCCAGGTCCCTTTCCTTTTTTGTTGTTGTTACTACCTCCCCCATTGTGTATTCTTCCCCTTGGTTTTTGTTTCCCAGGTGCATTATTTTGCACTTCTTTGC